>CM057455.1:1340842500-1343242500 GCA_016271365.2 Neoceratodus forsteri | reverse complement strand
GTGTCTGGGAGTGCTAGGCCCAAGGGAAGTGTAATTAGCAGGACCTGGAAGTTTTAGGGCGTGAGGTTACCAAGCCTGCCCAGCCAGAGAGCCCTTTCCCTGGTTAAGAGATATGCATTGGGACCCTGGGTGACAAGCAAGCCTGGGGTGGTCTCTGCCCTGGCAGGCCATCAGGGAGCTGAGGGCCATCAGCCCTGGGTTTCTGGGAGTGCTAGACCCAAGGGAGGTTTTAACAGCAGGCCCTGGTAGTCTTAGGGCAATGCCAGCAGCTGTTTCCAGCCTAAGAGCATTGAGTCCTGGTGGAATCCTAGCGGTAGCTGAAGTCCCTGGGAGAAAGTGTGACCAGATGTCCCTTGGTCCTGGTGGGACCAGATGTCCCTGAGAGTTGTTCGGACCAGATGGCCCGACGGGCTTTCCAGACCAGATGGCCCTACTGGCTGTTGGCTGGGATATCTTTAAATAGTGCTGGTCGGGCTTAATAGTCGCTCAAGGGGAGTTTGTTGAAGCCTACCCAGGCTGTGATAGCACTTGCTGGGCATGGTTTGATGCTGAGGGTGGCAGGCTGATTCTGGAAGTCTCCAGGGAACATGCCAGCAGTTCTCTCCCGGCAGAGAGCACTTTCCTGTGGGGAGAGAGATGCATTGGGGCCCTGGGTGACAAGCAAGCCTGTGCAGGTCTCTGCCCTGGCAGGCCATCAGGAGGTGAGAGGCATTAGCCCCTGGTGTCTGGGAGTGCTAGGCCCAAGGGAAGTGTAAATAGCAGGACCTGGAAGTTTTAGGGGGTGAGGTTACCATGCCTGCCCAGCCAGAGAGCCCTTTCCCTGTGTAAGAGATATGCATTGGGACCCTGGGTGACAAGGAAGCCTGTGCAGGTCTCTGCCCTGGTAGGCCATCAGAGAGGAGAGGGCCATTAGCCCTGTGTGTCTGGGAGTGCTAGGCCCAAGGGAAGTGTAATTAGCAGGACCTGGAAATTTCAGGGGTGGGGTTACAATGCCTGCCCAGCCAGAGAGCCTTTTCCCTGGGTAAGAGATGTGCTTTGGGACCCTGGCTAACCAAGCCTGTGGAAGTCCCAACACTGGCAGGCCATTAGGGAGGTGAGAGCATTAGCCCTGGTGTCTGGGAGTGCTAGAGTCAAGTGAAGTGTAATTAGCAGGACCTGGATGTTTTAGTTGCTGAGGATACCGTGCCTGCCCAGCCATAGAGCATTTTCCCTGGGTAAAAGATATGCTTTGGGACCCAGCGTAACTACTTTACCTGTGGAAATCTCTACACTTTGATAGCATCATGCAAGTTAAATCTGCCTACCTGTTTTGGCTTGCTATGTACATAGTATTTCCTGTTCTGATTCCATGCCGTCTGTGTAGCAAGTTGAGTTCTTGGTTCTGAGAAAAACCTCCAGCATCTGTGTTACTGTGCTGTTTTACTGCCGGTGCAGAGAATGTCAGCTGCTGTTCTGTGAGCCCCTAGTCTTGCAGCTGCTAATTCTGTGACTGTTTTATACCTGGTGGGGGGGGGAAGGGAAGGGGCGGTCCAGCCTCTCTTCCCAGGCTCAGTGCACTGAATGCTGGGTAAATAGTGAACGTCATCCCCCAAGAGAAGTATCACTGAAGTCAGGGCTGTGATCCCTGTTAGAGTGTTAATACTAGCCCCCTAGGAAGTGGTTTAACCCAGAGCTTGGAAGTCAGAGGGGCTCTGGACAAAATTGTTCCAATAGAGGTGACCTAGATGGTGGGTGCCAGTGTCTCTGAATCAGGTACCCAGAGAGACCAGCCTTATTGGGACCCCATATCCTTGTATCATAGTCTATGCACCTGTGGCAAAGAACTTCTGTACATGTTTTTCACTTTAAAAAGGGGCACCAAGTACTTTTTTTTGTGTCCAAGACCTTGAAGACCCTGGCCAGTACCCTGGCCCACAGCCACCCCTCATGGGCAGTGTGCTGCACACACAGCCACTGTGCTGTATGTGCAAGCCACAGCCCAGTTAGCATGTACACAACTAATCCAACACCATAGTACATGGTGTACATCGCAACACCATGGTGGCCACTGTGGTCTGGACCTGTATCCCAATGCGAGGGGCAGTGATCCCCATCCTGAGGGTCAGTGTCCCTCATTGTCACCACAGTTAGGAGGGGGGATGTCAGTGCCATCCAGGTGTGAACACAACCATAGAATGACTGCCACCAATGCAGGCATGGGGGCAGTAATGCTGGGCCTATCTGCATGGGATAGTGATGTACAACAAAGGTAACATGTTACCATCCCATGTGGCCAGTCCAGTATACTGACTGCCACACAGTGGTGTGATGGAAGTAACATGCCCCCATAACCCTGGAAAGCATGCCACATCACAGCTCCTGGATATTGTACACATCCATTGCACATAACATAACAGAACCCTGTATGTCCACCATTGGGAGGGTCTATACCTGTTCCTGTCCCTCAGGTCAGTGACAGATGGATTAAGGTATGTATGATGGGGGCCTGCTGTGGCCCAGTATTCACCAGTTGCAGTTTGTCTGTCCCTGTCCTGTTCAGGTTGGCAATGTAGTGTTGTTGCTCTGTCCACACCCAGCACTCCAGCTCCTGTAACTCTACACTGTGTAAGGGCCTATCTACTGCTACGAAAGTGCCTTGCACATCACGTGCCTTGCATATCGACATAGTATATGCACAACTGCAGCATGCATGGTGGCGAGTTGCGGTATGCAATAGTGATGTGCATCTTGGCATCTGTGATGTGGGGTTGCGGCTTGCTTGATGTCATGCAATTGCGTGTGCTCCCTGCGGACACAATGCAGATGTAACATGACTGAGTATGGGTACACCTGCATGTGTAGCACCAGTGCCTGCAGGGCCCTGTGAGTGAGTGAGTGTGTGTGTGTGTGTGTGTGTGTGTGTGCCCTGGGGTGGTCAGAGGCAGGATGCTGCCCACTGACAATGGACCCACACAGGGCATTGTTGCAAATGGGGGTTACACCCCAACCAACATGTATCCTGTATAGCACTACCATTGCACTGATAACAAAACGGACAACACAACGTAGGGATGATGTGCAAAGATTTACAAGGTGCATTATACACAACAGGTGCACATATCACAGTGTTCCCCAGTCCTTCCCATCATGCATGCCCCCACACTCACCCATGCACACAGTCATACATACACGCGCACACACACACCCTTGTAACCTGCACAGTGCCCCCCCATAAACATGTGTCCCCCTGCCATGCTATTGTCTCTGTCTTTCCATTGCAGCCCCACCCAACCATCCCCCATCTGTACAGGACTCCTAGGCATGTTACAGCCATCTGCCACGGCCATGCCGGCCTTGCACCGACCCCTCTGTTGCCAGGTGCTGAACTGTGGGGGACCCTGATGTTCTGGTGGGTTGTGCGGTGCCCTGGTGGCCCACTCCTGGCATCTCATCCTGTGGCCCTGAGTGTGCCACCTCAATTGCTTTGCTGTGCCTCCGCTCATGTAAGCCTACATGCCTCGGTGCCACAAGTGGCTGCAGCTGTGCCAGGGCTGCACTATCTGTTCCCCCATCATCTGTTGATCATCTCAAGCCTTGTGCAGCCTGTGGAGCACCTTCCTCAGTGTACCTGTCCCCCTGTGTGTGCCCTGTGCCTTTCCCTGTTCCAGTGGGACTGTGTGTGGGGCTCGGTTTGGCCTGTGCCTGTGTTGCTAGCATGCCTGTGTGCATCACTGTGGTTGCACCATGGTGCTGGCCTGTGCCCAGGTCAGCGTGGGCAGTGCCTGGCTGGGCTTGTGGCTCTGGCAGACTGACAGGAGGCGCACTGACACCTGGGCTGGGGTTGGGGTGGGGTGCAACTGGTTCCAGTGGTTGTGTCTGGGTGCTGGAATGTGCAGAGGTGAGGGTGCCATCCACTGGGCCAGGTATTGTAGGCAGTGCAATGGCTGCAGTGCACATGCTATGGCCTGCATGGCCATGGCCATGACTGTATCTTGGTGCTGCTGGTGTGCCAACATGTTTTCCTGGCCTGTGCTGAGGCGGTCCATGATGACCACCTGGCGTTCATCACAGTGCTGGATGCCCTGTATGGCATCCCTCAGGTCAGCCATGCATGCCGATGTCTCCCTGGTGAATGCCTGCAGACAGCTGGCAATGCTGGACAGCTGCATCTCCATGCTGGTGTGGTGCTCCTGCATGCCCTGCCATATGTTCCCCAACTCCTTCCTGACATCCCCCTGGCCAGCCAGCACTGACTGGCAATAGTCCCCAGTGTAGGCTGGTGGGGACAGCTGGTCCGGCAGCTCATGGACGGCTTCGTCCAATTCGTCCTCCAGTCCATGGGCATTCAGTGGGCTCAGAAGCCCTATGGCAGTGTTCTTTGCAACTGGCTGTTCTCGCTCTGCCACCTCCTGTTCAGCCACAGGTGTCCGCACCACATCCACAGGTGTGGTGGCACTGCTGGTGGTGTCCTCCTTGGTCCCCTGGTGCTCCCATGGTGGTTCTGCTGCATCCTCCTCACTGCTGTCCACTGCCTCCTCAACCATGGGGATGTCACCATTACCACTCCCCTCAGGCTCTAGAAACATAGATTTTGATGGCAGATAAGGACCGCTTGGCCCACCCAGTCTGCCCATTTCCCTACCTAATGGATAAGCTGCAGATCCTCTGACTTGAGCTTTGGTGTTCCAGCCCCAGGTGTACTGGCATCTGGGCTACCTCCACTGGCCGTAGTGCTGCTACCATCATCTGACACGATGCTGGTGGCCTGGGCTATGCCGGCACAATCCTGGCCCTGCCACTACTGGTGCTGCTGCTCCCACCTTTCAGCTCTGCTGGGACCACCTGCACCAGCTGCCACAGCACTTGTTGGATGGGCAACATGTTAGTATGTCTCCACATCACTGTGTGCCCTCATCTGCCTGATCAGTGTTGCCCTCACAGGTCTGCTTCAGTGTTGCGCTATGGCATTGTGACTACCACACATCTGTGCAGTCCCACCTGGTGTATGCCACCACTGCACTTGTGTCCTGTGCTGATGGCGTGGTCCCCCCACCATTACTGCCCATGCTGTGCTGTCCATCCTGGTATGTCTTATCCAGCTGTCACACTGCTGCCCTGTTCAGCTCCCCACTGTACAGTGACACTGTGCACGGCCATGCCCATGGGACACCACTGCACTGCAGGGGCCAGCACCACTGGGTGACTATGTTGTCCCTGCCATCCAAGCACATCTCCTGTAGCCCTTGCCTGCACTCTGTGAGCACTGGGACAGTGACCCATGCTCCCTCCCTACAGCATAGCCCATGCCTGTGCATGCCCCCCCAGTACACAGTGCATGTCACGGCACCTCCCAGTGCAGCACAGCCCATACCTGAGCACGATCCCCCTCCAGTACACAGTGCATGTCACGGCAACTCCCAGTGCAGCACAGCCCATACCTGAGCACTACCCCCCCACCAATACACAGTGCATGTCACAGCAACTCCCAGTGCAGCACAGACCATACCTGAGCACTACCCCACAACAATACACAATGCATGTCACAGCAACTCCCAGTGCAGCACAGACCATACCTCTGCACAGCCCCCACTCCAGTACACAGTGCATGTCACGGCAACTCACAGCACAGCGCAGCCCATACATGAGCACTATCCCCCCCTCCAGTATACAGTGCATGTCATAGCAACTCCCAGTGTAGCACAGCCCATACCTGTGCACAACTCCCTCCCCACTGGTTTCATGTGCACGAGCCAGCCCCTCCACAGATGGGCATGGCACATTCCTTTGCACAACAGCACATGTCAGCTGCACACATGCTTATCCCTGGCCTGTCCCAGGCCATTGTCTGGTTCCGTAGGGCCCACTCTGTGGCCATGTGGCATTCCTGTGGCATGCCACCCCACCACATCTGCTCTACACATTGTCACCCCACCACCCCACCTTTGATGTTGGCTGCAGTGGTGTTGCCATGTCAGGCCTGTCACATACAGTACATTGCTGTTGTTTGTCCCTACCTGTTGCAGTGTCCTGTCTGAAGCTGTCAAGCTGTGTGATTCCAGCAATGTTCTGCTAGCTGAGGTGTGCTGCTATCCTCCTCTCCATCCTACTGAGTGGCTGCTGCTGGGTGGGTCCACCCCTGTGCCCTGCATCTGTTTTGCACCACCTTGCGCTTCACGGTGCTTGAGATCATTGTACTTTTCTGGACATCCCGGACAGTCCAGCGCTGTGCAGCAATGACATTGACTCTGCATGTCACCCTCCCATGTCTTCTCTGTTTCTCCCTCCTCTTGGCATCCCCTCTGCAACTCATGAGGACTGCATGGTGCCTTTCTATTTGCTCCACCAGTGTGTTCATCTCTTCATGGCTGAGGTTTTTCTTCCTCCTCTGTCTCTCAGCTGCAGCTTCTGCCAAGGCTCTGGCATATGTACTGGTGTATGTTGGGCCACAACTGCATGTTACATCCTGTTATATGGTGTATCTTGTGTCTTGCAACTTACGCAGTTGCATTTGGCATTTCTCTTGCATGTTCTAGAATAGGCCGTATATCGCATGTCACAATTGCGGTTGCGAAAGTTGAGCAAGTGTGTTACTTGCGTCTGGTGTAATTTCCTTTGTAGAAGTGGGCCCATAGCACTTACAGAGATAACATTAAACTTGTTCTTTGCTTTAGTGCACTGTTGAGTTGATCCATTCACTGGTTCCTTGTTGCCCAAGACAAGGTTGTGTTACCTATCCCCTTAGCACTTCATTAAAACATCCATCCATGTAAATGCTTATCCTTCTCCTCAGCTTTTGACTGCCTATCTTGTTAAATGCAGACCATCATGATTATAATATAATAGCACAGAGCATCATGACTATAATATAATTACTGGTGAGCAATTTTTTCAATTGGATCACCGAGATGAAATTTGCCGTAATAACCAGTTGGTTATTACGGCATTCACGTGCTCCAGTCTATCAAAAGGGAGCACTCCCTCATTGGCTCTCATTTTCTGAGTGGGCAGGCTAAACAGTTCCGAAATCATGGTGGCTCTGTATCTTAGTTAGTGAGGAGCCGCCACGGGTACATCCTCACCTTCACATAATCATTGTTTTTATTTATTTTGTCAATCCTACTTTAAATATTACCATTTTTTAAGTATCTGATTGATCCTGCAGTTTGCTAGTTTTGGGCAACACACACCATCACTGGGAATGAGTCTGTGGCTGACACAGGTAAGCACGAGTGTAATCGCGATCACGATTTTAGCTGTAAGTTTAAAAAAATGATTTCTGAAACTGGGAGCAGAGTGAGCTGGAGGGTGCTGTGGGGCAAGGAGGAGAGGGACTGGGGACTGCTGCAGCTCAACTGGGAATTTAGAGTGGGAGCTGGGGGGACAGAAAGGAAGCTGCTGCTTTGGTTCCCAGAGAACTACAGTAAAGCTGCCATGGGGATTTATTGAGAAGGTCAGATTGAGAGAAAAGTGTGTGTGTGTGTGTGTGTGTGTGTGTGTGTGTGTGTGTGTGTGTGAGAGAGAGAGAGAGACAGAGAGAGGTGTGTGTGTGTGTGGGGGGATGAATGGGGGGGATTACAACACCGGGTTGGAAAAATTGCTCTCAGCATATTATATAAAATAAAAATGGAAGTAGTATATTATAATTTATCATTCTTCGGTGTGGATGCTTTGATAAACCCCTCGGCTTCACTCGTTATGTAGCATCCCACACCTCGGGTATACATTAAATTCCTCATATCACACACTTCCCATCCTTTATTCTCTATATAATAGCACAGAGCATCATGACTATAATAGCACAGAGCACCATGACTATAATATAATAGCACAGAGAACTCCCTGTTGGTGCATTACTCCCTGATTATCTGAACTAACATTAATGAGTGGTTCTATTATTGGGTCTGAAACAACCATATTAATGGGCTTCTCATGTGTTCCTGACTGTAATATACATCCTATTCCATCCTCCATTCTAATCCTAATCTTAGGTGGATTTAATATATTGTTATCAGATGCTAGGGCAGTATCTATTGGAACGATGCATTGACCTAGCTTTGCCGGTACCTGGACATATTTCAGAGAGGTGGAAGGCCAATCTGTGAATACTTCTGTAGAACTCATATTTACCTTCAGAGGAAAGGTCTCAAGAATTAGAGACTGGGGAGTTAAGCTAGTAAAAGCATGCATGTAAGTATTAGAAACATGAGACCCTGTTGAGACTCACTTCTATTTGGTTCTGCATCCACTGATTTGGAATTAGTTTGGAACAGTGCAGGAATGGGTAATCACTAAGGATGGAGGGATTAGTGTGTTCACTATCTTCCTGTGTGTTAGTCAATGGGATGTATTTGTTGGTGACTGGGAGATGAAACACCTGTGCCTTATAACCTTTTTTATGGCTGCAGTGGGCATAACCCTGCAGCCGTCTAGCGAGCCCCAGAGAAAAAAAGAGGATTATCTGATACTGACTGGACTTTTAAATAGTGGAGGTCAACAACAATCACTGTGTGTTCACTGCACTATTTAAAAATTCAATCCGTAGAACACAGCACTTTAAACTATGTTCCAGATGGCCACCAAAGTTTTCTGTGCATGGGTGATGATTTGTGAATGCACAAACAAATCTGGCAGCCATCTTAAACACGGCAGACAGATCCGTGTTTCTCCAGTACACTGTGTTTCTCCCCCTGCTCAGCTGCAGCCATACTGGCTTTATCCAGAGTTTGTTAAAAAGCCCAGCACAACCATTCTAGCAACGTATTCTGCCTTTCCTCGCCTCTTTCACTCCTCCCAAACAAAAAGGAGCAAGAAATAGCTTTATTTCTTTAATGATGTGAGAAAACAGAGGAAGCAGTTATAGACAAAAATATATTTTTTAATTCTTGGTCTAATGAGGTTCATTTTGCAGCTATGGTTGGAAATCTTGTGGGGGAGTACACACAGAAGTGACAACTACAGGGATTTATAAGCATGTACAGTAGGTGTCATATTTAACTTTATGAGACTCTTTTTTTTTACTCTCTTTTTTTCTCTCTCCTGTCAGTCTGGGGCATCTCTCAGGCTGAACTTGCACGACTTCTGCCCCTAACCACCCACCTGAACCACTCCTTCCAATGGATATATCAGTGTCAAGATCCCCACCTCTCCCAGCCCCAGAAGAGAAAGCCGAGAATCCCAAGGGGGTAGGGTCGGAGTCATGGCTGGCATTGGGCATGTGGAGCATAAAACCCTGGAGGACCATCATCGCTTCATCCAGCTGGCAGAGTTTTTTTCCACTTCTTCTTTCCTCTAGGAGTGCAGCGTGCAATGATACCTGCAAATGGCTACCCTGCTGGCATCTGCCATACTCTTCCCCTTGCATTGGTTGGTGTACCTGCAGTGCCCCTAATTTCCATCAGGGGCCACCAGGACACCAAGCAACCCTGAATCCCTCCCCAAGGAGAGGAGAGATGTCCTCCAGATTCTCCATCCTCTCCCTCCCTGCTGACCCCTGGCCACCTGAGTCCGTCACCAAACCCAGGTCACCAGCATGGTGCGAAGTGTGGCATCCAGCACCTCAACGCTCAGTGCCACTGGTCCAGCTAACTTTATGACACTCTTAAAAGGAAGGAAATGAATTTTTTTTTAAATAGCAGCCCTCATATAAGATGTATTCCAAAGTGCTTTAAAATCCAGGAGAAGGAGGGGAATATACAGTATGCTGCTACTGTTTTGGTCCCCTGGGAGATTCAAAAAGCACAGTTATGGTAAGAGAGAGATTACAGAGAGCTTACTCACAGGGAGGTTAAGCACCTTGCTCAGAGTCACACAGTGAGTAAGAGGTGGATGTATAATTCAGTCATGAGTTTACAAGTGTACAGCTTTTCACTGCAGCCTCTAAGCCAAATAATGTCCCAACAGACCAGTATCTGTAACTGTTTCTGTAAAACAGTCCGTGTCCCTGTAAATAAGTAGAGTATGAGCTGGTTTTAAACCACAATCTCAGGTCTACCAAAGGGCAGGGAACACTGACTGTATGAAATGTGTTTGACTAGGTCTATAAATGGAAATATTCTGTTTTACTGTATTCAGTAATCAGCATGGTTCATTGGCTGTACCTGCTGCTGAAGTGACTGACTTGGTAGACTAGAAAAATAGTTAAGTAAACCAGCTGGAAGGCAACTGATGCTGCAGAGTGCCAGAGCCAGGCAGCAGTGAGAGGGTTAAAAGCCCAGTGGAGTTGGAATGATTGTATTTGTTGTAAAATGGGAGGGAATTCCTGCATCCTGATTGGCCATAAAGATTCTGAAACTATGTAGTTCAGAAAAGAAAACACAGAGCTTTGGACTTCTTCCGACAACCAAGACAAATTGCATTCAAGTATCCAAGCCTTTCAAATGCTTTTTTAATGCTTTGCAGCCATCTTTGTTAAGTAAAAAATCAGAGTTGTAATTTGACATTACTCTAAAAAATCAGAATGGGGCTGATTCTCAAAGGTCGGCGTGAGCTGCGCCAAAGGTGGCTTGCACCAATTGCCAGTGAGCCAGGGACCCTGTGCCTGATTCTCTAATGGGTAGGGTTCTGGCACCAAAGTCCCATGCCTTGCGGTAAACCTGGCCTTGTGCCAAACAGAGGGCACATCAGGAAAACTTGCTGCAAGTCATGGATGGGCTGTGCGGCATTAGCACCATGAACAGGTGCTTTGTGGCTAGTGCTCCTCCAGCCCCGATCACCCACAGAACCACATGTGGCCCTGGTAGTCTAGGGCACTCCCAGCCATGATCCACAATCCTCATGTTATTAATAAAATTTCTCTGGTAGCCCAGTGGTCCCCAGCCTCGATCCCCATTCCCCATGTTATTATTCTTAAAATCTAAACATGCAGAGCAGTCCCCCAGCTCCGATCCCCAATCTCCATATAATTATTATTGAAATCTCTTCAGTAGCCCAGCGGTCCCCCCAGCCCTGATCCCTAATCCCCAAGAAAAACATGAGGAGACTGTCCCTAGCAGTCTAGTGGTCCCCCACTCCAGTTGGCAGTGCCCTACCACCCCACTCCCCCCATCCCGAGCTGGGACCAGCACAGCCCTACTGAACACCTCCATGGCTAGCCGTCAACTGAGCTATCAAAGAGCACCTACAGTACTGTACATACCGTTTTTTATGTAAATTCTTTGTTACTCTATTTCTCAGAAACTGTGTGGAGTTGTGGTCTGCAATTTGCAGGGTATACGGGTCTTAGGTCACAGATGTTGCTTCTTGAAGGTTTGGTGAAAAATATTAATCTATTCAAAAGTAATTAAAGTTTAAATGTTCCCATTATATCCTATGGGAAAAATTAGATGTGCCGTGTGAAACAACTGCTTTGTTGCTCGAAAGTGGTATTTATTGTCACAAATGCAGAATGTACTGTCAAGATTCTGCCATCTTGTTTCATTTAGTGAGGCAAACAAATGTACATATTTCAAAAAATACTTACAAATAGTAAACACCATCAGTTGTGTTTATCTAATTGGAGCCCAAGGAATCTGATTTTGTGGTCAGTTTACCCAAAAATGTGCAGAAATATGTTTATTTTATTTGCAGAAGTTTTACTGCTGCAAATTGTGGCATTATTTTTAGAAACAAGGCGGGGTTCTGCCACAAATTGTGGCAGAACCCCCCTTTCATGAAAATAGTGCTGTAATTTGTAGCAGTAAGCAGAAGAGGTAATCTCATTGAAGACAGTGGGCAGCTTTAAGAGAAACTGGGATAGGCATGGGGGAAAGTAAGGATCATGGATAGGGAGGATAAGAGGAGTGGGGAGGGAGGGCACAGACATAAGCTCAAGCTATGAACTCTGCAATACAAGCAGACTTGTTCATGGGTGTGCCTTAGGGTCATGGGCCTAACACTCACCCCATTCCATCTGTAAGAAACCTGACATGGTACAGTATGGAGAATGGGGTGAGAGTTAGGGTCCATGACCTAAGCACACCTGATGCTGTTGGTGTGTGGAGGGTGGGGTGGTGTTGCCATGGTAGGGTTGGGTGGGGGTGGGGTGGGGCCCACAACCCTAAGTCACACCTGATGCTTGTTGGTGTGTGGAGGGTGAGGGTGGTGTTGCGATGGTAGGGTTGGGTGGGTGGGTGGGTGGGAGGGGTTTTAGGGTTGGAAACCCTAACACCCAATTTCCCTACATTTATTGCTTTAGTAAGAACCCTAACTGATGCTTTAATTAAGTTTTTTGCAATGAATATATATACATATATATTTATTAAGAAACCTTATGTGTAGTGCTAGTCTTGATCCCAATAGGTATGCTTTTGTATTCCTCCCCAGTGACCTGAGTTCAGGGGTGAGTTCAGTGGCCCAGCTGTACAGGATGAGGTTGGGGTGGTACTGTTACTTGACCCTCCCAGCTAGAGAATGAAAGATGCAGGGTTGCCCACATGGGGTAGCATATAATGAAGACAACTCTTCTCTTGTCATAGAGTCCTGCACATCTCCTCCTGTGGGTGGAGAATACACTGTGCATTGGCTGATAGATGGACTCTTTGCCCCATGTGTTTGTATCTGGATTACATGGAAGTTTAGGGAAAAGAAGGCCCTGCATTTCTGCAGCCCACCAGACAACCCCATAATTTATTGTAATCCATTGCTGCACTTCTGTAGTTGGATGGAGTCTTCCGTTTTTCCCTTGGGCCCTGCATGTCTGCATCTGTTCACATAGGTCCCTTTAGGGTGCGATTAAACTGTCTCATAAAGAAAGGAAATTCTTTGTAAAAAAAAGCATTAATGCACCAATTAGGGTTCAGCTTAACACCATAAGAGTAAGGAAATGTGGCATTAGGTTTTCCAACTCTAATTCCCCCCCATCCCAAGCAGCAAAAGGAAAATACATTAGGGTTTTGGGTCTCCGGAGTGTTGGTGAATCAGTTGTGGGGTCTTCCATGGGGCTGTCAACCCTAATGCCCACCCTGTTCCCTGAGCAAACAACATCAGATGTGATTTCCTTTCTTTAAGCAAGATCCACAGTGCCCTGTGTGAAGAAAGCTACAATAAATTGTGTTGGCAACATGTGGCAAGACATATTTCTCTACCTTTGAAGACTGTATCACAATGACACACTGTCTTAGAGCTGTACTTTGTATTTCAGACAGGAAGCCATGGTCTGGGGGGGAGGGGTGAGTATGTTGGTTGACAACCTCAAGAAAGATCTCACCACTGACTCTGCAAGACTACAGAGACCCAAAATCCTAATGTTTTTTCCTTTTTGCTGCTTGGGGGGTGGGAGTGATGAGTTAGGTGTGGAAACTCTAATGCCACATTTCCCTACTTTTGTGGCATTAAGTTGAACCCTAACTGTTGCATTAACATAGTTGCCCGGTGGCAATGAGGGCTGAGGCACCATGTACACCCTACCTTTTCCCACATTGGCAACCCAGGTTTGGGAATGGAATTTGGGTCATGGAAGTGGTAGGGGTGGGAGAGGATAGAGCATCTGAGGGACTGCTCTTTTCTCCCAGGGTGGGTGGCTGCTGACTCCACCATGTGACTGCCTCCAGGTGGAAGCCTGGTGGTAGGACGGCCAAGAGTGTCATATTTGGGTGGGTGCTATGGGAATTCTGCAGAGCATGCATACTTCCACGCCTATGCTTCAATGTGTGTGTCTCAGTATGAGGGAAGGAATGTATAGAAAATGGAAGGACAACTAAATAAAGCCCTACCTATCTTCCTGTAGCCTGTTCCTTCAGGTCGCAACTGGAGATCTCTGAATTTATCGATCTGAGGGGCTCAAACCATAACTTATGAGTGGTAGAGCCAAGAATGAGTTATGAAAGTCCTACCCATGCACAAATGATGAACAGCTGCCTATTTTCAGTCAAGCTATTGTATATTCGATATATACAACTGTGGTTTAAAAGTTATAGCATTTAAATCTGTAGTTTGTTTGAAGATTATGCTGTTTTTCTATGATTTTAACTGCTGACTTCAGTGCTGCAATAGGCATTGTGACGTCATCAGAATTGTGAAAGCTGTTCTCTGATTGGTTCAGTTTTCCACTGTAACTAGAGTAACCTTAAAAATATCCATACAGTGTGATGAAAAGTGATTTCTTTCACACTGCTTCCATCAGCCATGATGAAACACAATTTTCTGTAGAAATGTATTCCACCTTCCCTCCTGTCTCCCCAGTGAGTTTTAAACCACCAGCAGCTGCTCTGTGCAGCTGCCAGTATCCTCCTCCCACCCAACTAATGCATATATTAACGGAGATTGAGTGTCTACTCCAACCACCATAATTTACTTTGATTTAGTAACAACAGGGTGCCTAACCCCCTGTGCCAGATAACATAACCCCCACACACAAAGGTCAGTGGCATCAGGGTACCCACCCTCCCATGCTGCCATAGTCAAAGTAATCCCCCCCTGGAGTCCTGTGTCCCCCATACCCCCCACACTGATTCCTTGTGACACTGGGGTGCCCACCCTTCATGCCACAGAACATCCAGCACTGACATTGGAAAGCCCAATCCCCAGTGTTGGTATAGTGTATTTAGTTAGTACAGTACCTGAAATAAAGAAAACTGTCCCTCATTGGTTTCTTCTTTCATTTTTATAGCTACGTGGGTGGAGCTCTGTAGACGTTATACCATTGCATATCGCATCACCTTACAGCATCCCCTATTCATTACCTCTGGGTTACATCCATCTCATAGGCTAGTTGATGCACATGTGACCAGATGTTTGAAATCTGATACGCCTAGGTCCTCCTCCTGTCCACAGTGCTCCAGTTCATTATTGTGCATTGCAGAGGCTAGCAACACGTCGCTTAGCTCCACAACTATCTCTAATAAGGTAAAGCCCAAGCCTAATTCAGCATGAATTCGTTAAATACCAGAATTTCTATGATGTCTAAGCAGGGCAGGAGGTCACTACCAGTGGCAGCTCTCGATGCATGAAGTAGAAATATAATACTATTAATCCAATCTTTAACACTGCTTATCTAGCAGGCATCAGTCTCAGGCACTAATTACTACTGTAAATCATATCACTCAGCTAGAAGCACAGTAATTGTACTGGACAGTCATATGCAACGTAATAATCTTCTCATGCTGTTATACTAGTCAGCCTTAGTATTCTGCTTACAGTCTTAAATAATCTATGCAGTATCTCATACTTAATTACACCACCTCGCTCAATTATCTCACGCTGGTTGATGATTTATGTGATCTGTTAGGGTGCTAGATCTCATTACAGCATCAGGGTACAGCTAATAAATCTCACACGGCAACTGCAAGTAAGAGGATTTTTAAATATGGTGCCACACACACCCATATTACAAATCTAATGCTAGACCAAGCGAAACTGGTACCCCTCCAGAGTGGTCCAAGTTTCTCCAGAGTGGGCAGGGTCCCCTTGCAAGCAGACCCCACTAATGCTCTGGGAAGGACAGCCCTGATCCTGACTCCAATTGTGCCCCATAAAAAATTCCCACGCAGAGTCACACTCACCTCAGCCCTCCTAGCGATCTGCCAATTTGCTGCATGTCGGCAATGCAGCATGACCCAAAAGAAAATTAGGGAAACGACTCTCGCTTATGATGCATTATGAGTCACTGTTTGCCTCAAGATCAACTAGTCAGAAACCCCAACACTAGCCCACAACAAGCGGAGATGCCACTCCACGTGGTCGGCAGCCCAGTCGGAGAATAATGGCCATAAACAAGGCCACGTCCACCTTGCGAGTCACCCAGGCACTCCACGCTGGGATTGCAGCACGGCGCATGCACACAGCATGCAGCCACGCAACAGAGGAATCAGAACAAGCACAATGGAGCATGCGCACACATCAGCCCACCTCACGGGCGCTACCCTCTGACCACACTCTGCAATTAGCAAACAGGCACCAAGCTTTATTCATTCACAATAAGGTTTTTCAAGCCATTTTTTCTTTATGCAGTGCTACACAATACACTGTGCTTGCACCAGCATGAAATGGGCACTAAGCTACAACTGTCCTACACTATAAACAGGTAGACATGTCCTAAAGGCAAGTAATAAAATCATAAGGTGCCAAATCATAAACCCCTCACTTTCTATTTATTTTTTCCTTGTTTTCTCTCCGTCACAGACCATAGCCAAAGCAAAAAAATGCAGACTCTGCCAAATTGCCCTCTTGCCTGGGCATACCGGGACCTGCTGCCCGCCCTGCTCTAAGCAACAGGAGGGCTCAGAAATCCTCACCAAGCATGAGGAAGATGAAGGGATGGAGCAGGGGCCAGAACCCTTGGGGAAACCCTCAAATGAACTCCCATCACCGGCAGAGGAATTTTTCAGAACGCAGCAAGCGGTCATGCTACAAATTTTAGAGCGCATGGAGGAAATGTCCAAAACAAACAGAGACCCCAAATAAACCCCAAAAATCCAACAAACATGAAAAGCCAGGTAATGCAGTCACCACAGGCAGTAACAAAGCATCTGGCACCACGGCCCCCACTCAGCTAGATGACACAGAGACAGGGGATGATGCTGACATACCAGACTATACATCCAGTGGGGAATCAGAAGATGAGGAAAATAAACCTCAGCCAGAAGAAGAGGAACTCACCCTTACCAAGAAGCTGACACCCATAGAATGCCTGCCAGAACTATTAAGAGCAGACAAGAAGACAATGGGCTTCAAGGTCCAAGAGCCCAAACTGTACCCCCTTATTAGATCAAAACAAAAGAAAGATGAATGCTTTCCCATTTACGAATCACTCACAGAGGTAGTCACGAAAGAGTGGGAGTCCACATACCCTGCCAGGATATCAGAAAAGAAAACCTTTGACAGGTTCTACCCTATTCAAGAGGACATCAACAAACTCTGGTGCACACCACCCACAGTGGACCACCAGGTTACGGGCCTGTGTGGAAAAACGGTACTCCCTTTGGAGTCTAACACCCCCCCTTAGGGATCCCACAGATAAGAAACTAGAAGACCTCATGAAGAAATCTTATGAAATGACAGGCCTAGCATGCATGGCCAACAGAGTAGCAACCTACTCCTCTATGGCCCTCGTCACCTGGCTGGAGGAACTTGTCTCCACACTAGACCCAAACTCCAAACAGGCCGATCTGGCAGAGTACGCCATTCAGGCAGCCAAAAACACTGCCGACGCATCCGTGGATGCACTAAAAATGTCCGCACGGTTAGCTACTCTATCAAATCGAGCCAGATGACTAGTATGGCTAAAGATATGGAACGCAGACTCCGAATCAAAGACAATGCTAAACAAGCTACCATTTAAAGGGAGCCTGGTGTTTGGCGAGGGACCCGGGAAATATGTTAAAAATAAAGGGGATGGCAAAGGTCTAGACAAGGATAAACCCACCAACAATACCTACCTGCCAACATCCCGGGGCAGGTTTTGTCCCTACAGGGGGAGACAGGACAGATGCCAGACCAGCCTTTACCCACAAAACAAATCCTACTCCTTCAAGCCAACCTACTTCTCCAATGGAAGCAGGACTAGACCAAGAAACAGGGGACAAAGAGGTAGATACAGCTACAATTCCTCAAGAGGCAGGTCCCACTCCAACTGACTCCCAGGAAGAATTAGTCACACTGACAACAGTGACACACAGGCCCCCTTATGCCCCAGTAGGAGCCAGATTACTTTAATTTACACACGAATGGTACAAGACGACACCGGACAAATGGGTACTCGAAATAGTATCACTCGGCTACTCCATTGAATTTACACAGAAACCACTATCCGACAGACATGTAGTATCTCCTGTATCTCACCAACCAGCAAAGATACAGGTAGTTCAAGCCACGATACAGGATCTCATAAGGAACAATGCAATCGCACCTGTACCATCCGATCAAATCAGGGAAGGAATCTACTCAATATTTTTCTAAGTCCCCAAGAAAACAGGGGACATGAGACCCGAACTTGACCTCGAGTTTCTAAACCGCTTTCTCCAGTACAAGAAATTAAAAATGGAGACACTGAAGTCCACACTAAGGTCCATCAGACCACAGGACTATCTAACCTCCATAGATATGAAGGACGCCTACACATCCCAATCAGACCATCACACTACAAATTCCTGAGGTTCAAAATACTAGGTTGACACTATCAATACCAGACACTCCTTCAGACTGGCCTCAGCTCCAGGGTATTTACCAAAGTATCCATAGCCATAGCAGCATCCCTCCGGCAAAAGAGGTACACATCATCCCCTACTTGGATGACTGCTTAATCAGGGCCAGATTACCTCCACAGCCCAACAGCATACCCACTTAGCCTTGGAAACTCTACAGGCACATGGATGGATAATCAACTGGAGAAGAGCAGCCTAATATCACGAAGAACAATAGACCACCTGGGAGCTACCACAGACACACAGAAGGCCATCGTGAGACCATCACAGAAAAAATGACCAAGGTCATCGAACAGGCACAAGCGATGACCAACACCAAGGAACCAACCCTAAGGGCCATACTACAGACACTCGGATCTATGGCATTCTGCATAGGCCTAGTTCCATGGGCACTTTAGAATATGCATACACTACAGATCGCGGCGATATGAGCAAGTCACGCCACACAAAATGACTTGTCCGAATAACACTAAATGCCTCAGTCACACGGTCCATCCGGTGGTGGACCAAACAACAATATATAATCAAAGGAGTACCACTGGAAATGGAACCAGAAGCAATTATAGACACGGATGCCAGTCTTCTAGGATGGGGTGCCACACTCAACCACAGACCAGCACAAGGCAAATGGACAGCCCCGGAATCCAGGATCTCAATCAATATACTGGAAATGAGGGCAGTGTACCATGCATAACACTCCTTCAAAAACTCAATACAAAACAAAAAGGTCCTAATCAGATCAGACAACCAGGCAACAGTAGCTTACATTGCCAACCAAGGAGGAACAAGGAGCATCCAGATGCTACAAGAAATGAGGAAGGTACTCAACTGGGCGCAAAACCACCTACACTCACTGACAGCAGTTCACCTCTTGGGGAAACTTAACATACAAGTGGATTGGCTCAGCAGACAAGCTATTGCTCCTGGGGAATGGTCTCTACACCCACAGACATTCAGCCAACTGAATAACCAATGGAGGCCGCTCCAAATTGACCTGATGACAACTCCAGTGAACTCACAGCTCCCACTATTTTACTCCAGATACAAGAAACAGAGAGCCATGGGCACTGATGCACTATCCCAAACATGGCAGTTTCACAGAGCATACGTGTTCCCACCGATACCACTAATACACCAAACACTGAACAAAATCAGACAGACAAAGTCAACAGTAGTGGTCATAACCCCCTACTGGCCGAGAAGACCCTGGTTTTCAAACCTGATTTCCATGCCAATTGACAATCCGTGGACAATTCCACTGCGAGCAGACCTACTGACACAGGGCCCCGTACACCACCCCAATCTCCACTCTTTACACCTCATGGCCTGGCTCCTGAGAGGCAGAGATTGCTGAACAAAGGCTATGACCCACAGGTGGTAGACACATTGATCAAATCCAGGCTTACATGAATGAATGCAACCTACCAAAGACAATGGTCAATAGTCTCCAGATGGCGCTCAGATAATCAGCTCCACCTCATTCCAGTCACAATACCACAAATATTACAGCATCTACAAAAAGGACTTGACAAGGGGTTATCAGTCTCAACCTTAAGGGTCCAAGCAGCAGCTATCGGGGCAGGGACAGGACCAATAGACTGCAACACTCCGAGAGCCCATCTGGATGTCCTGAGATTCCTGAAGGTGGTGGACAACATCCACCCTAGGCACAAGCCTATCATAGCACCACGGGACCTTAACGCAGTACTAGATGCCCTCATGACAGCTCCCTTTGAACCAATGACCACAACAGACCTAAAGTGGGTCACCTTCAAGACCCTGTTCCTAGTAGCCATCTGCTCAGCAAGGAGAGTAAGCAAGATCTGAACCCTCTCCTGCAAACCCTCATTCCTAATCATGCATAATGATGGGGTCACACTAAGGACTGCTCCCTTCCTCCAACCAAAAGTGGCAACATCGTTCCACATGTCCCAAACTCTGGAGCTACCCACCTGGCACACACAACCAGGTAATGACCCAAGCAATTCGACACAACACTGGGACATAAGGAGAATTATCTCAATGTATCTGAACAGAACTAGAGACATTAGATTATCAGACAGATTGTTTATTTTACACAGCGGCCCTAGAAAAGGCCAAGCGGCAGCACAATCCACTCTTGCCAACTGGATCAAGCAAAAAATAGTGGAGGCCTACAGGAGCCAGATGCTTGAGACACCACCTAAGCTAGCTGCCCACTCCATTAGGGCAATTTCAATATCATGGGCGGAGATGAACAGGGCCTCAATTCAGGACATTTGTGCAGCAGCCACCTGGTCATCATTGCATACCTTTACCAGACTCTATAGGCTTGATGTGATTAAAGCAGAAAAATCAACATTTGCTGGAAAGGTTCTTTTGAAACATGGGGAACCCTAGCTGTCTTGACATCCAACCCCTCCCTAATCCTCATCACTGCTTACTACAACCCAGAGGTAATGAATGGGGGATGCTTTAAGGTGATGCAATATGCAATGGTAGTTTACTCACCTGGCAAAGGTGATTGCATGAGCATTACCTTACAGCATCCCGGTTCCCACCCTGGTGCATGCATTATTATATATATATATATATATATATATATATATATATATATATATATATATATATACACACACACACACATCGCAGGTCGGGTCCCTGATGTGCCTTTTGAAGATTTCGTGAAAAAATATTAAATGGTTCAAAAGTTATTCAAAAAACAAGTTCCCATTATAAATCAATGGGAAAAGTTAACAAAAAGTTTGAAAGTGTCGCAAATGCACTTTTTAGTGTCACAAATGGCACTAGTAGTGTCGCAAATCCACCATTTTGTTTTCAGTTAGTAATCAGAAAAATGCTTGGCATTTAAAATTGGGACCCTCCAGGGACACAATTCTTTCTGTGTTCACCTAGTCGGACCCTGAGGATGCTAGCCATGTCTTTATTTTGGGGTTAAACACCCCAGAAATATGTTTTTCAAATTTCTGGAAACAGTAGTGTCACAAAGTAGTGTCGCACCTGCGACACTTTCACAAATTTTTGCGAAAAGAGTCGCGACACTACTTTTCCAGACAATGGCCAAAATGACAGGAGTTCTTTGCCACCCTGCTGCAAAAGAACGGTTTGGTCTTTTGGGCTGAAACTTGGAGGGAAGGCAGCCAACATCTCACAGATGTGCCTTTTGGTGGTTTGGTGAAAAAATATTGCATAGCTGCCAAGTTACAGTACTCCAAAGATGGCATTTTTCCCCATAAACCAACATGGTGGTGTCCGCCAAGCCTTTTGGGGCTCATATCTCGGAAACGGTGTGAGATACGGAATTTTCATCATAACAATGCGTAGCCTCTGGCTACCCATTCAGCGAAAACGTAGCCAGGAAAATCATGAATCGTGAATTTTTTTTTTTTCCCTAAGTCGTACGGTTACTGAGATATAAGCAATTTAGTATTCCAACACCTCATTTTCTGCTCCCAGGCTCATTATTATGCATACATTCTTTGTACACACTGTGTTTCTCTATGCAGCTGTTAGGGAAAAACAGGGTATGTACTTCTGTTAATGTTACAGTTACTGTTTCCACTTGCGTTTATGTACCCGTTCGCATTACCGTTCCCATCTACGTCACAGTGTCGTTACCCTTTGCATTCTTGTCTTCGATTGCCTTTGCATTACTGTTACCATTTGTGTTTCCAGTACTGTTTGAGTTTGCATTTCAGTTTGCATCACCGTGTGCATTGCCATTTGTGTTTACAGCAGCCCTTTCATTTGCGTTTGCGTTTCTCTTTTGTTTTGCATCTTCATTGCTGTTACTGTTATCATTTCCATTTCCTATTGCGTTACTGTGCCCGTGCGCATTACGGTTTACGTTTCCATATGTGCTTGCATTTTCTTTTGTGTTTCTGTTTTCTTTGGCATTATTGTTGCTGTTACCATTACCATTTGCGTTTACAAGTGCGGTAATGTGAACGTGCACATTACGGTTTGCGTTTACTTACACGTTTGCATTCGCATTTATGTTTCTGTTTCCTTTGGCATTATTGTTCATGTTTATTTTACCATTTGTGTTTACAAATGTGGTACTGTGCCCCTGCGCGTTACGGTTCGCATTTACGTGCGCGCTTCCATTCACGTTTTTGTTTCTATTCCCTTTGGCATTCTTGTTGCTGTAACACTTTACATTTGCATTTACAATACTGGTGCCGTCATTGTGCACGTTACCAGTTGCGTTTCTGTATGAGGTTGTGTGTCTGTCTGCGTCACTGTTCGCTTCGGCGTCACTTTACACTTGTATTTCTATTAACGTTTGCTTTACCATTTACGTTTGCTTTACCATGTGCGTAACTGTTGCCACTTGTGTTTGCTTTGCAATTCCTGTTACTATGTAACAGACATCACATGGTGGGAGCGCGGGGCCCTCCGCCACTGCATTCCATTCACTATTTATCATCTTCATTCTCGAAAAGAAGGGAAATTAGAGGCAAAAAACTCAGTTTAATGCATCAGTTAGGGTTGTTCCACAGCGATAAAAGCAAGCAGATTTGGTGTTAGGGTTTGAAAGCCCCCATTGAATACTAGCCCACCCCGGCATCGGTTGGTGCGTTGGATTGATGGATCTAACTCTAACCCCATTCTCTATACCTCTGCTTCTTTACACATGTGATGGGGTGAGAGTTGGGCTGATGACCCAATGCACACCTGATACCCGGTTGGGGTGGGCTGGGGGTGACAAGGGGCTTTCAGCCCTAACACCGAATTTCCTCACTTTGTCACTGTGGATCACCCTAACTGATGCATTAAACAGAGTTTTTTGCCTCTAATATGTATATATATATATATGGAATATGTTTAGGGATGCCAAGACAGCTACAGGGAAACCTAAAACAGCTGCCAGCATGCCGTACAGGCTGGATCATTCAGAATGTACCTAATAGGAATGAAAATAAATAATTAAATAAATAACAGCGTACTCATACTTGATTGAACCATAACCAAGTAACCCACTGTACCTTTCACAGTAGCAATCTTTACCACAGTACTCTGTCTAGAAACACGCAGTTTTGGAAGAATCGAACTGAAGCACTGTGGACAGGAGGAGGACCTAGGTGGATCAGATTTCAAACATCTGGTCACATGTGCATCAACTAGCCTATGAGATGGACGTAACCCAGAGGTAATGCATGGGGGATGTTGTAAGGTGATGCTCATGCAATCACCTTTACCAGGTGAGTAAACTACCATTATTATAGTTCAGCAGAGCCGTGTGGAAGAACATGACTGGACCGATGTCTGGTGTGCTTCCACAGTGCTCAGGCAAATGTGCACTAATGCTGTTTATGCAGTCTTCCTCCATGGACCACATAAACACACTCTTTCTCTAGGGCTCTACTTTTCTTCACAACTGTGGAAGTGACAGCCCACGAAACTTGACTGCAGCTCATTCATGCTATCAAGCTGATTGCTTTGTGGTGGCTTATGCTTCCTTTAGGGGTTGCTTAGTCAAGTTTGCTGATGAACAATGATGTTATCAGTATCTTTTAAAGCAGACATGCCAAGAAAAAGATGCATGACACTGAGATGGACTACTAAATATAGCTGGTCACATATTGCTAAAATCGCCAAAAATTTTTATTTTATCATGTTGTAGTGTTGCACAATGGGTTCCCACAATACTGTTGTGTTCTACTAGGCTGACTAGGACTATGGCTTTAAAACAAAATCTTTCCATTTTGTGGTGTTGTTGTTAGCCAATTAGTAAATAAACCTCATGATCACATCTTCCGTGTGCCAGCGCTGTTCTGCTGCCTTAGTCTGCTCTCTCTGTCTGCTTCAGAACACAGTTGCTTAGTGCTTTTGGAGACAGTACTGTACATCACTGTCCTATTTGTGTTTGACAGGGAAACAGGTGCAAGGTATGCAGCTCATTTTGTTATATGGACTACAGAATACATATCTCCTTTGTACAACATTTGTCCTACAGTAAGAGGGAAAGTATTGGGGCTCTGGTCTCATGCACACTGCACTGTAGTTCAGCATTCAGCTTTGTCTGCATTTGATGGTCTTTGTTATAAATTAGCCAGTGTACAGTTTAACTGGTTTCAAGCAAAATCCCCAACTCAGAATTAAACAAAAAGATATTGGCAGGTCAAGCAAGGATTTTTCTGTAAAAGGATACCCTTCTACATAAATTCTGTTCTTTGCCCGCTAACTTGAATTTTAATCAGTGTACGTGGCTTGTAACTTTCTGACCCATAGTGATAGAAATATTTATCTTTTTAAAAGTTGTACACACTAGCAATTATGACATTCATGCAGTTGTCAGTAAAAATAATGTAAAATGAGACTCAGAATAATTAGTGTGGAATAGAGATTACTATTATAAAACAGCAGGAATGGCATTTACAGTCTTAATTGCTCCGCTCTAATTCTGGCCACATCCAGAATTCTGATAAATGCACATGTGTCATATCAGAAGCATGTTATTTTAATTTTTGAAAAAATTGGGATGAAAATAAGCCATTTTGTAATGTCTGATACACAAGAGTGTGGTACAGTGTATCATGTGAACTGTCATCATGCCTCAGGTGCATTGTAAGGCAGGAGGCGGAAGTATCTTTAAGCACTGGTAGTGATGATATGCCATATTATACAATGGGGTGAAGTGATATGGTATCAGATAAAAGTCCGAATCACATTCACAGTGTGATGATCAGGTCGTGACATATAAACTATGAAGATATCAACCACAGTGTACATGTCATTGTCTGTTATTAACATAGTGTACATGTCACTCCCCCCACGCCGCTAAACCAAAAAAAAAAAGAAAAGAAAAGTAACAAAAACTGGAGCCTATTGAATAAAATGGTTACACAATGCCCCATTGTGTGATACCTATGTATCACAACTCCTGGACAGTGACCTCAGAGACCTCACTCATGGCTCTGCTATGCTCCACCACTCTTAAGTCGAGGTCACTGTCCACTAGTTGTGTTACAAACAGTATCACCCACTGGCCATCGTGTATCCATTGATATATTACACCTCACAGTCTATTACAGTGGTTATAAAATGATGCTCAGTTGATAAGATATGACTGGTCTTAGTGATTAGTTCAGACCCATGGTGATACATTGAAACATCATCACAGGTAAGTCACTGCTTCAACCAATCAGCTTTCTGGGTTTATCCTGTCCATAGTATAATCATTGTGTCAGCACACCTTTGGTGGCTGAGAAAGCACGAGACAAATACATACTTACCTTCCATGCATATAAGGCGTCCTGATACTCTATCTTAAAAATCACACACCCTGTCATGTGATACTACTTAAAGCAGCAGTGCATACAGCGGTGAAAAGTTTGACCTGAAAACTTTTTTATTCTATTTTAGATTGCCCCTTACTTATTGACTTGTATTGTAACCTTTTTATCAATTTTGAGTCTGCTTTATTACTGTTTTTTTGCAGCTGAAATAATAAAAGGAGACTTTTTTAATATGGCTTGGACAACGCTTTCATCAGTAGCGTCTGCTGTTTTTACACATCTGTTGTTTAATATAACTGTTATTCTGACTGTTTATGAAATAGCATGCCACGGACACTGCTCCCAGATCTTACGGGAAACAGATGTACAAAACAACTGAGAATGCTAATGAAAACCTGGTCCAAATCTTATTTTTTAATAAGGACCAGAACAGGTTTTCATCAGTATTCTCACTATCACTTATTTAGTTATTTCAACTAAAAAAAAAAAAAGAAGAGTTTGTTCTAATATGGATGAGAGTACCTACCATCAGTATATTTTCATATGCAAAGAGATGACAGATCTTCCAATGCTGTGTGTGTGTGGGGGGGGCAAGGGAAGCACCTGGGAAATAAATTCAAGCAAGAAGGGGCCCAAAGCTCCATTTTTGGACAGCAGACTGAAAACCAGTAAACAATCCATCAGAACCTCATCTTCACTGGGACTCATACAGTACTGTTTTGTCAAACCTGTGAAGCTTTTAATACTGTACTGTATATAGACCTAGACATGAATTTCTCATTACAGTAATAAACATTTAAAAGGATTTCATAACATCCCTGTGTGGAGTTCATCTGGCATATTCCACCTTCTGCAGCCCTATGTCTTTTTTATTTTCTCAAAAAAAATCTGCACAGTTTTCACAAAACTAAAAATGTCCTCTTGATAAAGCGGCACCACTCATGGCTTACTGGCTGTGGGTCATTTAGTATCTTACAAATCAGCCACATTTCTTGGAAGATTGAAAACCATTTGTTCCTTCATTGTTTGCTGAGTACCTGGATAGAACAATTATGAACCTTGTAGAATTATTTGCAGTCAAGAGTCAGGGCTTTCAAAAAGATACTGTGTATCTGAGATGCATCCACCACAATGTTCAGAACAGAAATGCATCCAAACTGTCCAACTGTTTTTTAGATGGTCCAGCGGCAGCTGAATTTGGTGACAAAAATAAAAAGATATTATCGAGGCAAAAAATTATAAAAACTTCATTTGCATCATTTTGTAACAGCAAATTGGATTTTATTATTTTTTTTACAAATGACTGCATCGTAGGGCTGCTCAGCTGCATTTGGGCAGAGGCAGGGAAAACAAACACGCATCTGAGTTCCCGTTGGCCCGTTTTCAAAATCCCATCCAAGATGTTTTCAAGGTGTTAAAAATGTACACTGATAAATGAAACACGAAAAAAAAAAACTAACTCAGGATTATCATTCTAAAACATGTCTCTTAAAGTACTTGTTTACTTTACCTTTCACATTCCTGCATATTGTTTTGACACTGGGCATGACGCCATGTCCTAACAGCAGAACTATTATTGCTTTTTCCTCAGTTGTATTCCAGTACAACATTTTGTACTCCCATGTTTCTCTTTTCTCAGGACAACCCTGGAAACAATGTTCTTCTCAATTCAGAATGCTTTTTTGGTGAAAACTTTTAAATACATTAAATAAATAAAATAAATGAATACATACGTATATATATATACATACATACGTAAATACATTGTAAGTGGTTTCAATGCATTCATTTAGGAATTCAGCCTGCACTCTAAATGTTAGCAGAATTTTCTTGCCATTCATATATATAGGAACAGAGAAATGACAGCAGAAAAGACCTAGGGTGAATCCATCAGTCCATATCTGTGTTACCTCAGTGCAAATTCATATTTAAAAGGAGCAGGAGAGGTTCTGAGGGAATGTTCTTTAAATATGAATTTGCAGTAAGGTAACACAGATGTTCACTTCAGAATGCATGACTGAATAACTTTGATAGTTGCCAAATTTGCATTATTGCCTTTTGTCCTGAACCTCTCCAACAGGTATGAGTGTGTCCTTCTTCTTTTAGTTTATTGTTTTGGTTTACAACCTGGAATGCACCAGCAGTCCCTGCACCATGAGTGCAAGCAAAGTTCCCAGATGTTGAATATAGTTCTTACCCTGAGATCTGCCTCAAAATCCCTATCCACCCCCCTCCACTTTTTACTCCCTTATTCCTACCGCTCTTTCACTGAAATTGGTTATTGAATTGGCTATTCTTTCCTTGTCATAATACAGCTAATGCCCTTTCACCAGTCATAATTGACATTTTTTCTGGCTCACTGTCTTTCCTTGACGATCATTTTAGTGAAATTCTTCACCGACCAAGTGGTAGAC
Organism: Neoceratodus forsteri; assembly: GCA_016271365.2. Classification (NCBI taxonomy): domain Eukaryota; kingdom Metazoa; phylum Chordata; order Ceratodontiformes; family Ceratodontidae; genus Neoceratodus; species Neoceratodus forsteri. The sequence goes on along the minus strand of CM057455.1, from coordinate 1,343,214,750 downwards.
ACTTGAAACCAACTTACAGAGCAAGCAGAGTTAGTTGACACTGGTTATACCTTCTCACTCAAACTGGATAAAGTGTTTTGGAGAAAAGAGATGATGGAGTATTCCTGCTAAGGCAATGTGGGGGGTAACTTAGAAATAGAGCAGTGCAGAATGAAATTCTCAGTAGAATTTGTGAGGAATGACACTTCCACGTTCAAAATGCTTTTCAGAATTTCGTTTTGAATTCTGCAGAAGTCTGAAAAGCATTTCATGTATGTCATGGATTAATTTTCTTCAGATTGTGGAAAAGGAATTCACAGTTTAATGAAACTGCAGATTATTAATTTGCAAAACATATTCCGCTTTTAAAATTTTGAGACATCCGCTACCTATGGTGTTCAGCTGCACTAGGATGAACTTTCTGAAATTCAGTGAAATTTCATTCCATCAAAATTTGAAAATTGTGTACAGCACTACTTAGAATCATAGAAAGTGAAAAAGACTAGAAGTTCAGAAATGAAGAAACCTGACAGACAAATGGTTTTTCTTTGCTCCTCGCTTCATCTGCTAATGTGAGAAAAAAATATTTTTATGCAGAATAAATGGCTGAATGATGTTCAGGAAAGGCAATCTGGTTCCACTTTTAATTTTCCAGGGAGCTTTTACCATGTGATGGATGACTGCTTGGGGGACCAATCCGATTGTTTCATTATTCTGGCCTTTGGTTTTTATGGCTTTGTCAGTGGAGCTCTGCAGACGTATTGCTGCAATTCTGTAGAGTACCACTCGGAAGCATGACCGACTGCTGTCCAACGTGCTTCCACAGCGCCTGGTATAGTTACACTGGTTGTTTTATGTGGCCCTTCCCTTCAATGGCCTCATAAACACACCTACTGCAAGGGCACTACTTTTCTTCTGCAGCTGTGGAAGTGATAACTGTCATGCCCAAGATGACCACCGATTCAAACTGTACATAGTTCAGAGATCACCACCATCTTGGGTACAGAAGCCTCCAGTGCAATGAGAGCAGTGAGTATTACTGTAATCACTCTTGCCACTCTGAGCAGCCATATTGGCTCTGACCAAACCCTGTTGTTTTTGTAACCTAAAACAAAGAAAACCATCTACCAATGCCTTTTGCACACTTATTCCCAATCTCCACCCACCCCATCCCAACCCCCTACATTGCACACACCATGCCACACTCCCTCACACCCCTTACTACTCTCACTCACCTAGAGAAGGTCAAGTGGTATACAGACATGCTCTGTTAAGAAATATGTCCTCCCTCTGCAATCACAACCATGAATTGATAAAACAAGGTAAGTCTGGTTAATGTATTTTGAATGCGCTTTGAACCTTTACTCTTAACATGGTTATTTTCGAACATTTTTTCACCAAATTTTCAATGTAGCTTTTTGGGACCCCATCTCATGAACAAGGCAGGTGAAATATTTGAAATCTGGCCTAAAGGTGATTTTTAGTCATTCCACTAAATCTTCTTTCAGGCAGAATTTCAAAACTTTAAGCTACCAGGGGTTGATGAGGTGGGGTCATAGAAGACTATGTTGAAAAACTGAGGTCAAAATGTAAACAACAAACAACAACAACAAAAACAAAACAAGAAAGCTATGAAGGTAGATTGACATTTTTCAACATTCACTCATCTTTGATAATTTTCAATATTTTCACCCCAAATTTTTAACATATACATTTTTTCACACTGCCTCATGAATGTGACAGATGTCTTTTTGCAAATCCATTTGTGGCACAAAATGATATTTCAGACAGTATTTTATTAATGACACCTGTCATTTTCAGAAGGGGGGAGGGTCATAAAAATACTATGTTGAAAAATTGGGATCAAAATTTTAACAAAAACATTATGGAGAAACAATGTATGCAGGAATGGCCATTGGCCAGTGGCTTGTTGTGTTCCTTTGCTGGTTAGCTGAGTTTGAGAGTGAGCTCAGAAGTCAGCTGGATGGGCTGAGCCTGGGAATGGCTTTGCCATGTGGCACAACTCCTAGCCTGGGGAGAGATGGTGCAGTGTTGGCCACATGAGCAACAAGTAATCATATAGTGAAGAGAATTCTTCTGATAATATACTGCCTGGAGGGCTCTGTGCCTCTGCATCTATAGAGGCATGGAAGTGCAGGGCCCAGAGGACCCTGCATGTCTACAGCCAGATGAATTCTTGGCCCTGCATGTCTGCATTTGTAGCCACATAAAACAGGGCCCCGCACTTCCACAAGCCCTCAAACCACCCCACAGACTCTGTGCATCTGTAGCAGTATATGGACTCTTCCCTTTGCTCAGTGCCTCAAATGAAAGGAAATTATTTGTGAAAACTACACTAATACAGACATAAGTATTGAAGAATGCAAAGCAGACAAAGTAAGAAAATGAAAAATATTAAGGTTTTAGAGTCTCAGGAGTCTTGGCAAATCAGTGATGTGATGTTAATGCCCACCACCTCCCCTGAGCAGACAAACATGATCTCTTTGTAGCAGTTGGTTGATGTTTTATGATGGCTATTTCTCCAGTTATATTCCTGTCTCTGAACATCAGTAGTATTAATAATCCTGTTAAAAGAATAAAATGTTTTCAATATCTTTGTAGCCACCTAGTGGAAATTTACTATCTATAAGAAACTCATCTTTCCCCACGGGAACATTTTAAGTTTTCTGGGGGAGGCAGATTCACAGTGAACTCCTCTTCATGTCCAAAATGGAAAGCACAGAGGAGTTATCATACTTATTCTGGGTACTACCCCCTTTAAGCTTTTAAAACAATACTCTGATTCACATGACAGGAATGTGATATTACAGAGAATACTTTAACAAAAAAGTATAACTTAAGTTAATGTTTACCTGCTCCCGAACATGCAAAACTGGCATCATTAGAACATTCATAGCAAAACTGTTGGAAAATTTTGAGGGACAGCTGATCTTGGGGAAGATCTAAATATGGTAATATTAATCAACCTTGATACTTCAAGCTCCCAAAAATATCATGGATTCCCAGCCCAAAAGTATTTATGTACTAATTTAGTTAATTTAGTCTTTCTAGATATTTGCTCATCTCTTTCAAAAACTATCTCTGAAACAGACATCAGAGTTTTCAAGATCAGACTATTTCTATACTATTGTACCTGTGAGAACCTCAATAACATAATAGGCATACAGATGTGACAGCCAGGGCGCAATGCAGAAATGCTGCAGAATATACATAATGCTACAGTTTACTGCATGGGCCATTGTAAGTCAATAGCATTAGCCCTTTTGTCATGCAGGATTTTGTGACATGTCATTACTGCAAGTTACTATGCCTCATTGTGGCTTACTCCACTGTATGCTATGGCCTGCAGAGCCTTTCTGACCATCACTCGGTCTTATTAAAACTTAATTTAGGGAAAGAGCCTAAAACCACAATATGGAGACTAAACACAGCCTCATTGAAGGATGAACAGTTCCAGACATTAATGAGAGATAGAATCCCACAGATTATAATGGAAGATTTATCTCCAAATATTAAGGTATCGACACTTTGGGATATGATTAAGGTGATTCTGAGAGGGGATAGTGTATTGTATACTTCACATAAGAAAAAAACAACAAAATGAAAAATATAGTCATCTACAAGAAGACTTACCTTCCTCCAGGCCTTGTATGTCCCAGGTGATCAGGGGGTACAATCTCAAATTCAGAAATTAGAACAAGAAATCCAGGCAATAATAGATATGAGGACACAGCAAGCCTTAGAATATTTGAAATAGGCTCATTATGAAGGCAGAGTGGGGGAGGGGTGATGTAGACACTGCACAGATAAATGTGTGTGATGTAGTTACTGTGTTGATAAATGGATTAATGCAACAGGATCCATATACAAAGTGTGTGATAAATTCGTTTATCTGAGTCACTCTGTAGATAAATCCATTTATCTACACAGTAACTACTGTATATCACACACTGTTTATCGTTACAGTTTCTATGTCTCCCCCACTCAGCTGCATGCATGCAGGCACTACTTCTAGCTATTCAGTTACAAAGTCTCACTGCTTCCTTCTCTGTGATACTTGTTTGCTGTACATTCCACTGTTAATGCACCCTACATAAAAGATGATCTCCAGCTCCTAAGTCTTCTGCCCCATCAAAACAAAATCCATTTCTTTTTAAAACAATCCCCCACTCAAAAACAGCCAGCCACCCACATTGCGCTTGCTCTGCTCCATGTCACACCTACTCTCTCTCCATGCACATAGCGTTTAATGTTTCAGCTCCCCACAAAGCAACTGCCTATTTTTTTTTTTTACTTTGTGTTTTTTCCTCCTATCTCCTCTTGGTGCCCACTCCTTCCGTCTGCTCATTTCCACCACACCACCTTCTTGGGATCTGTCCCTAGAGTGCCTCCTTCTCTTACTTCCTGCACAGTGTCCCTTCTCGGTGGTCTTGGATGGAACCGGAGCGGCTTTCATCTAGGGCTGCCAAGAGGTGTTTTTCTGTTTTTCTCCCCTGTAATCCCCTACCCTCTGAGATGTCAGGTGCATGGGACATATATCCTGAGGGGTGGCATGCTGATGCATGCCTTACCTCTCATGCGCCGTCTAACGTCTCCCTTCCCCGACTCCGCAGAATGGAGCCACCTCCATCCCTTACTACTGTCAGTGCTTCCACTGGCTTGAAGGGATGCAGAATGCTAGCGTATTCTTGGTCTGCCACCCTTGAGGGAGGAGAGCATCTGCTGGGATGCTCAATCCTCCCTCTCCCCTGCTGACCCCCTGCCACCCGAGTCCGTTCCCGAACCCAGGTCACCTTGTAGCGCGAGGTGTGGTGTCCAGCACCTCAACCCTTAGTGCCACCGGGCCGGGCTCAACTGCCTATTTTAACTCCCCGAACTGCCAGAAGTGTTTTTCTCAGATGCAGCGTTCATAAGTTTAAAAAATACCATCATTTTGTTTGTTTTCCTATTCTGACCCACTCAACTGCTATTAGACGCACAACAGAACTTCCTAACCCAACCCAACCCAACTGTAAATTCTGCCACACTGAATGTGCTTAACACCAAACATGCTGTCAGTATAACTCCACCACAAACCGATAAAAAGAAAAGAAAACCAAAGCTTAAATTGCACTCGTGAGCCAGCATGCATACCGGGATGCATACATAGTTGTAACTCCTAAGTTCTTGCTAAACTAAGACACCATGTTTACTAGAAAGAAATTGTGAAGCTCACTAACTCCACCAATCACCGCCACATTGTACCATCATCATGTCAGCACACAGCATCTCCATGGCAACAGCCATACAAACCAGGCAGCAAAGAAATGTGCAAAGGCTCTAGCTGACACGATAAATCCACAATACTTGTAAATTATATTTGTTAAAAGCAGGAAATAAAATGAAAAATCTATCATACAAAGTCCAGCCCTATTGCATAAATGAAATATGCAGGAGGACCTTGTGATACATGATGATAATATTACCTCATGCTGTTTGACTTTGGACATCTCACTTGTGGCTTACTCCTCTCATTAGGTTACCCAAGGTCAAACAGCACTTGTGTACATAAATCATGTATCACACAGGTCTTCCTGCATATCCCTTATTTAGCTACACAGTGACTTAGATAAATGGCTTTATCACACACTTTTTATATGGCCCCTATTGCATAACTATATAACTATATATATAGCTACTGTTGTGCCTCTATAGTTAGAGTTGAGTAGGCAGTTTAATGTTAAACACCAAATTCTGCACCTTAATAACTTTGAAACTGTTCAACAGATTTGCACAAAACTTGGAATGTGTGGTCTTGTGGGGTAGATCTCCTGCCTTGCCAAGTTTCATTTAGATTGGATGTGTGGATTTTGTAGCATATAATGCAAAAGTGTTTTTTGCTTTTTTTCACCCATTTTTAAAGATGTTTCCTGACCACGCTGCACAAACACTGTTTGGGTTTTTGGCCTAAACGTTTCATGGTAAAAAGAGCTTGCCCCAAGGAATAAGCTAGCATTGCTTTGGTAAAAAATATTAGTCTGATCCAAAGTTATTCAATTTTGAAAATGTGGGTTCTGAGAATGCTCAGTTCAGTCTTTTGGATAGATGCACAGCTGCAAACAAGCATTTTGGCTCACAAATAGGGATTTTGACAGCTCACGGATGGGGATTCAATAAATCGCCATTCGTGAGAAAAAAATCCCCATTCATGAGCTGCCATCTTGTTTTCACTTTTGCACAAAACAAAATATTAATACTTGCCCCATAGATGTATTCTGTGACAGCCAATGCATGGGTTTTATTCAGGGTGACACCCTACTACAAACCCATGTGTTTGAGTTTCCATCAGTGCATTAAAAGGCTGTATTTTGCTATGGGAAATCCCTGTTCATCACTTCAGTTGCAATCCCCATTTGTGAAGTGTCAGAATCCCGTTCATCAGCGATCCTCTTTCCTGAGGTGTCAAAATCCCCATTCGTGAGATGAAGACCAGATGGTCAGATATGGAAATCTGGTTATGAGATGAAGACCAAATGGTCAGATAGGGTCATCTGGTCCTATCTCATGAAATGGGATCGTCCTCACAATGAGGATTTGACACCTCCACGAATGGGATTTGAAGATTTATCAGATTTTGAAACTTCATGAATGGGTATTAGCCAACAAAATCCCCGCTCATGAGGTGTCAAATCCCTATTCATGAGATGAAGACCAGATGGTTAGATATGGAAATCTGGTAATGAGATGAAGACTAAATGGTCAGATAGGGTCAGCTGGTCCTCATCCCACCTCACAAACAGGGATCAAGTGACAAATGGGGATTCACAATGGTGAGTTCCCCTAGCAAAAATGGCCCAGTATTTATTCTTTAATGTCCAAAATTGTGGAGACTAATCCCATATCATATAAAGTTAGGTTGATGACCAACCACACCCCGATGCCAGTTGGGGTGTGGGCGTAAGCAAGGGCTTTCAACCCTAATATTGAATTTTCTCACTTTGTTGCTGTGGAACAACCTAACTGATGCATTAAACAGAGTTTTTGCCATGAATATATATATATATATATATATATATATATATATATATATATATATATATATATATACACACATATATATATATATATATATAACTGTATATTCATGCAATAAAACTTAATTAATGCATCAGTTAGATTCTTCAGATGAAAAGATGAAAACTTGATTTCAGGGTTCCCACCCTTGCACCCAATCCCCAGCCTGCCCTAACTCCTCACCCCATCCCATGTGTAAACAAGCTGAGGGATGCAGTGTAGGGAGAATGGGAAGAGAGTTAGGGGCTGACACCCCAATGCACACCCCAATTCCTCTTGGTGGGGGCAAGCTGGGGGTGGGGTGCTGGGGTGGGAACCCTAAAATCGAATTTCCCACTTTTTCACTGTAGAAGAACCCTAACTGATGCATTAATGAAGTTTTTTTTGCATAGAATTTCCTACTTTTTAAGAAAGAATAGAAAAGTAGAAAGTTGTGCAAGTTTGTGGGAGCGCGGGGCCCTTCAGGCCTTGCACTCCCACCAACTTGTAAGTGTCGGGCCACATTACACACCCAATGGCTAAAAAGTACATTGACAACAGCAAGGCCAGCCACTAAACAAATATTAATCTAGTAGAGCAATAGAAACGCTCTCCACAAAACATAAACTGTCACACAATACCTCCACCAACAATATATTGACCGACACATAAACAACACTATTGACATCTACAGGGCATGCTCAATACCCTCCAAATTTCAAGTAAAACATGAAACCGTGTCCAACATATAACATGTCAAAATTTGAAAATTTCATTTGTCAGAGTGGCACAGCTCCTCTCCTGTTGACATTTAACACACACAACAACTGAAAACTACATCCATGACACTAAGGCTAGGCAGCCTATCAAATTCAAGCCACCAACACAAAGCAAAACACTGTCCACCACATGTAAAGTGTGTCACATAATATCTCCACAAAAAATTTCTCCAACACGTAAACACCATAATTCACATCAACAGGTCATGCCGTACACACCTCAAATTTCAAGTAAAAAGACCAAACTGTTTCTAAGATATTCAATCTTAAAGATTGGTAAAATTTCCCTATCTATTCCATTATAAAAAATTTGGCCATCTTGTCCTGCCCTCACAATCAAAGATGGTGATCAGAGAATCTCACGAACAAAGAATTTGCAGGCTCATGAACAAAGAATTTGCATGGTCATGACCAAAGAATAAAAACAGTAGTAATTTAAAAATTTCAAAGAATTGCGGTAAACCACCGCTGTAGTTCATCAAAACGAAGCCCCTGAGGAAAACACACCCTCATTTGTCTTCCTAGGATACCCCTGGGCTGAGAAAATTTATTTTATCTGGCCATCTTGTTCCTCGCTCGTGATGCATGATCGCAATCAAAGAATCTCACGATCAAAGAATTTGCAGGGTCATGACCAAAGAATAAAAACTGTTTTAATTAAAAATTTCAAAGAATTGCGGTAAACCACCACCATGGTTCATCAGAACAAAGCACCCTGAGTAAAACCCACCTCATTTGTCTTCCTAGGACACCCCTGGACTGAGAAATTAGATTTTTAATCTGGCTATCTCATCCCTCGCTCTCGATGCACGATTGTGATCAAAGAATCTTGCGATCAAAGAATTTGTAGGCTCACGATCAAAGAAATTGCTCGCTCATGAACAAAGAGCGAAGGATGAGATGGCCAAATTTAAAAATAGATTTTATCAGCCCAGGGGTGCCCTAGAAAGTAAAATGAGGGTGCATTTGCTCAGGGGGCTTCGTTCTGCCCCATCTGAATACAAAAAAGAATGTTTTCAATATCCCTGGTAGTCTAGCACCCCCCCGATCATGATTAACTATATGCAATTCCCTGGTAGTCTAGTGGCCCCCCCCAATGTATGTTTCATACATGGTGTTTTTTTATATCCCTGGTAGTCTAGTGGCCCCACCGATCTGTATTAAATTATTATACTTGTTCATATCCCTGGTAGTCTAGCGGAGCTCCTCCCATCATAATAACATACATAACGATCTGGAATTTCCTGCCCTGGTAGTCTAGTGGCTCCCCCAATGTGTATTTTATACATATTGATTTGTTATATCCCTGATACTCTAGTGCCCCCCCAATCTGTATTAAATTATCATACTTGTTCATATCCCTGGTAGTCTAGCAACCCCCCCATCATAATAAGATACATTACAATGTGCAATTTACTGGTAGTCTAGTGGCCCCCCCACCCAGCCGTGCCAGCCCACCCAGCACTGCCACCCTTCCCCAGCCGTGACTGGCACAGCTCACCTCTCACCTCCACAGCCAGCTGCTGATTGCATGTATTACCAGCACTAATGCAAAGAGGTGCTCTGAAATTATTTCTGAGTGCCTCTTTGCATTAACGCTCATAATACACACAGTCGGTGGCTGCCCGTGGAGGTGAGAGGTGGGCTGTGCCAGTCGCTGGCTGGGGAAGTGTGGGAGGGGTGCTGGGTGTGCTGGCACAGCTGGGTGGGGGGCCACTAGACTACCAGGAAATTGCACATCATTATGTATCTTATTATGATGGGGGCCGCTAGAATACCAGGGATATGAACAAGTATGATAATTTAATACAGATCGGGGGCCACTAGACTACCAGGGATATAACAAATCAATATCTATGAAATACACATTGGGGGGCCACTAGGCTACCAGGGCAGGAAATTCCAGATCGTTATCTATCTTATTATGATGGGGGGTGACTAGACTACCAGGGATATGAACAAGTATAATAATTTAATACAGATCGGGGGCCACTAGACTACCAGGGATATAAAAACACTATGTATGAAATATATACATTGGGGCCACTAGACTACCAGGGAATTACAGATAGTAATCTATTTAATCATGATGGGGCCGCTAGACTACCAGGAATATTGAAAATATTATTTTTGTATTCAGATGGGGCAGAAACGAAGGCCCCTGAGAAAAACGCACCCTCATTTAACTTTGTAGGTCACCCCTGGGTTGAGAAAATCAATTTTTAATCTGGCCATCTCATTCCTCACGTATGCACGATCGTGATCAAAGAATCACATCAAAGACCTTACAGGCTCGCGATCAAAGATCGAAGCAGCCACAAACTAACATTTTAAAAGCTCAGAACTCTATTTTTGACTGATTTGAATCAAACCAAAGCCATGGCTCAATAGATCTGAGTCCCCTGAGTAAAACCCATCCAAGTTTTACTTCAGAAGTGAACACTGAGCCGAGATATTTGTGTTTTTCCGATCGGAAAATTGAAAACAAGATGGCAGACCTCACGATCAAAGAATTTTAAAATTTCTGGGACAAAGATTCTTGAACCGCGAGGCTGCAAATTCTTTGATCGCCAGATGGGACGAGATGGCCAGAACCCCATTCTTTGTTCGCAAAACATACTTATACATTTTCTCATTGACATAATGGGAACTTAAAAGTGGCATAACTTTTAAATGTCTTAATATTTTTTCACCAAATGAAAAGCGGTATGTTCGGCCACCAAAGCTCTTTCAAATGAGCCATCTCACAGAGTGGCATGCTACACAATGGCCATGCAGGGCCACATCCAAAATCCCAAAAGCTGCCTCCAAAAATGGATAATTTTGCATTTTTCAGTGTTTTTGTATGTAAAGACCGTAAGTCCAACTGACACACAATTTGGCATATCAAGAGATCTACCATACTCCCAACATGCATTCTAAATTTCAGGCAAATCTGTTGAATGGGTCCAAAGTTATTAACACCCAAACATTTGACTTTAGTATTAAGTAACTGCTGAATCCTAACTATAATGGTGCAACCACACTATTATTATATATATATATATATATATATATATATATATATATATATATATATATATTAGAGGCAAAAACTCCATTTAATGCATCAGTTAGGGTTGTTCCACAGTGACAAAGAGAAAATTCAGTGTTAGGGTTGAAAGCCCCTTGGACCCCCAGCCCACCCCTCAACTGGCATCGGGGTGTACATTGTCATAGGTCCAACTCTCACCCCATCACATGTGTAAATAAGCAGAGGTATAGGATAATGGGGTGAGAGTTAGGACCGACGACCCCAACGCACCCCAATGCCGGTTGTGGGGTGGGCTGGGGGGTCCAAGGGGGGCTTTCAACCCTAACACCGAATTTCCTTGCTTTTATTACTGTGGAACAACCCTAACTGATGTATTAAACAGAGTTTTTTGCCTCTGATTTCCCTTCTTTTTGAGAATGAAGATGATAAATAGTGAATGGAATGCAGTGGTGGGAGCGTGGGGAAATTTGGGCACCATGCTTCCACCACGTGAAGTGCTGTTACACAGTAACATGAACTGCAAAGCAAATGCAAGTGGCAATGGTTACGCACATGGTAAAGCAAACGTAAATGGTAAAGCAAACGTTAATAGAAATGCAAGAGTAAAGTGATGCTGAAGCGAACAGTGATGCAAATGGAAACACAAGTACATACGAAAATGCAACTGGTAATGCGCACAGTGACAGTACCAGTACTGTAAACACAAATGTTAAGTGTTACAGCAACAAGAACACCAAACGTAAGAGAAACAAAAACGCGAATGGAATTGCGCACGTAAACGTGAACTGTAACGCGCACAGTACTGCAATTGTAAATGCAAATGGTAAAGTTAACATGAACAATAACACCAAAGGTAACAGAAATGTAAACACGAATGCAAACGCGTACGTAAACGTTAACCGTAACGTGCACGGTCACGTTACCGCAATTGTAAAAGCAAATGGTAATGGTAAAAGCAACAATAACACCAAAGGAAACAGAAACACAAAAGGAAAGGCAAACACATATGGAAACGCAAACCATAATGTGCACGGGCACAGTAACACAATAGGAAATGCAAATGGTAACAGTAACAGCAACAAAGATGCAAAATGAAAGACAAACGCAAATGCAAAGGAAAGGGCTGCCGTAATCGCTAATGCCAATGCACACGATGATGCAAACCAAAATGCAAACACAAACAGTAGTGGAAACGCAAATGGTAACAGTAACGCAAATGCAAGCGCAAACAAGAACGCAAAGCGTAACGCACACAGTGATGTATACAGGAACGGTAATGCAAATGGGTACGTAAACGCAAGTGGAAACAATAACTGTAACATTAACAGAAGCGCATACCCTGTTTTTCCCTAACAGCAGCATAGAGAACACAGTGTGTACAAAGAATGTATGCATAATAATGGGCCTCGGAGCAGAAAATGAGCACTGGGAATACTAAATTGCTTATATCTCAGGAACCGTATGACAGAGAAAAAAAATTAAAATTTCATATTATTTATTACTTTCCTGGCTAGTTTTGTACTTAGCCTCCTGGTGGGGTGCTAAGCATTTTTCTGACGAAAAATCCGTATCTTGAACCGTTTCTGAGATCCGGCCCCGAAGGCTCATGATGCCGCAATGTTAGTCTATGGGAAAGAGTCAACTTTGAGTACCATATGTTTGCATCCCTGCAATATTTTGTCACCAAGCCACCAAAAGGCACATCTGTGGATGTTGGCTTTCTTCCCTCCAAATTTCAGCCCAATAGAGCAAACCAGTGTTTTCAGCAGGGTGGCAAAGAATTCCTGTTATTTTGACCATAGTGTATGCATGAAGTAGTATTGCAAAACGACACTTTACTTAAAAAAAAAAAAATTAACAGAAAGTGTCGAGGTGCGACATTACTGTGACACTACTTTTCCCAAAAATTAAAAACATATTTCTGGGGTGTTTAACCCCCCCCCCCAAAAAAAAAAGGCATGGCTAGCATCCTAAGGGCTTGACTAGGTAAACACAAAAATAATTGTGTCCCTAAGGGTCCCAATTTTAAATGCCAAGCATTTCTGTGATCAGTAACTGAAAAATATGGCTGGCTCACGACACTACAGGGGTCATTTGTGACACTAAAAATTGCATTTGTGACACTGTCGAACTTTTTGTTAACTTTTCCCATTGACTATAATGGGAAACTTGTTTTTTGAATAACTTTTGAACGTTCAATATTTTTCAGAAAATCTTCAAAGGCACATCAGGGACTCTGGCTGCATGTTCCCTGAAGTTTTGGACCGGTCGACAAACCATACGACCTGTAGGTGCGAACAACAAAGAATGCGCAGCCAGAACAAGCGCCACGGAATGTTGCTTTATAACTTCTCACAACCGTGAGCATCCGACCAGCACGTAAACCTGCAGATCCCAAAATCTATGCTACCGCCCATGCCTGCCAAATTTCAGGCAAATCTGTTATACAGTGGCAAAGTTATTAAGGTGCAAAATTTCACACTTTAACCTTAAATGGGGTACTCAGCCCTAACTAACTATATATATATATACATATAGAGTGCAAAAAACTTTGTTAATGCATCAGTATGGGTTCCACCATCAAAAGTAGGGAAATCTGGTTTCAGGGTTTCCAACCCTGACACCCCATCCCCAACCTGCACGGACCAACAGGTGGGAGGGGGGCTGGCTTGAGGTTGTCAACCCTAACACTCACCCCATTCCATTACAAAATAAAGTGACATTGGTACAGCATAGGAGAATGGGGTACACATTAGGGTTGACAAACTCAAGCCACCCCTCCCTTGCCTCTTGGTCTGTGCAGGGTGGTGGATGGGGTGTTAGGGGTGGAAACCCTTATACCACATTTCCCTACTTTTGATGGTGGAACCTGAACTGATGCATTAATGAAGTTTTTTGCAATTTATTTCCTTACTTTTTGAGATAGTATAGCCCTACGCTCCCATCCCACCATACATGCATATGTGTATGATGTACAGTGCAAAATTAATTTTCAAATCCTCTCCAAAGCGTAATTCTGCACAACATCAATGCAATTCTGCACTGCAGGTTCGAAAAAACACATTTTGGCCAGCATTTGACGAATGACACCTGTCACATACATTCCTTGGAGTAATAACAACTGTATGTTGAAAATTTGGTGTCAAAATATGTCACACGTACAAGGTTATGAGCATGCATAGTGAAACTTCAGTGAATGGTCATGACTCAGTAATTTTTTGATATTTTGACCACAAATTTTCAACATGGTGTTTTGGGGACCTCCACTTCATAAGCAATATGACTGTAATTATGCAAATCATGCTCAAAAGCTGAATTCGCCAAGCGACAACGAAAACACCTTTCTGACAAGAGTTACGAAATAACAGTGATATTGTTCATGAAGTGGGGTCCCCAAAAGGCCATGTTGAAAATATGGGGGCAAAATCTCAAAAAGTGCCTGAGTTATGCATAAAAATTGAACCCCCCATTGAAATACATTGAAAAGCATCTACCTTAGTTTCTCATATTGCAGTCGCCGGTTCCAGCAGCAAGACATGTCTTCGATTGGCAGAGCAGATCTCAAACCTGGGACATCTTCAGGTGAGTGAAGGTCTGTAGGGGTGTCATGGAAGTGTGGGGAGGTGGATGCACAGCAGGATGTCGGGTGGGGGGTGCGGGCGTGACCGGTGATGGACTTTTTTTATACAGGTTAAATTTAAAAAAAAAAGACACAGAGGAATGGTTTTGCTATTCACAGGGGAAAAAAATGGGAAGGTGGGTGGAAGCCACTGACCACCAATGAAAATCAAAAATGGTTATTGGAGGGTAGGGGGTGCCACTAGGAACCAGGCAGAAAGCCAGGAACTGTGCTTGGCAGGAGAGCAGCATTTGATAGTTTACTGGGGGAAATGAATGAAATGTATTGTTTTATTTAGCATTTTCTTTAACATTATATGACTTAGAGACCCAATATCGGTCCAGAATATTTGTGCTATTTGCTTTAGTAAGCAATAAATTCAAACCTCAGTGCAGCACAGAATGTTGTCACCTCGCATGATGTGACACATGTCAAGTTTATGCTGGGAGTTTCCATCTTTACTGAATTTTAATTTTGGGCGATAACTGCATTTATCTCACCAAGAGAATCTACACTTTGAAAGCACGACAACTAGTCATATTTTAGCTCACCGCTGCGACCCTGAACCCTTTAACCAGTTTTGGTACAGGATTTGTATATGGTTGCCTAGCAACCAGCTAAAGCTGATTTCTGCACATCACACATAGGGTGGGTGTCATCATGCATGATGTCACTTACAAAGGGTCATGGTTTTGAACTTAAATTCATCTGAAATCCATGTCCCTGCCCTACTGGACTTAATATGCTGTAGAGCACTTTCACACCACTCAGCATCTAAAAACCAGTAAGTCACAGTATCTTATACCCATTTGGAGTGGTGGCACTACTTCATGCTTTTTTGGGATATGAAACATTTACTATTGTATCTCTTATAATTTTGGGACAGTTTTGGTCATTTGTATCTCATTACATTTGAAAATGGTCATATGCAGTCTGATATGGGCATTCGGTTAATTTCATTTTAAACAGAGAAACAGCAATAAAGGACATTGTCCTTACGTGGGGGAAAGGGGTGCT
The DNA here is from genome assembly GCA_016271365.2 of Neoceratodus forsteri. Classification (NCBI taxonomy): domain Eukaryota; kingdom Metazoa; phylum Chordata; order Ceratodontiformes; family Ceratodontidae; genus Neoceratodus; species Neoceratodus forsteri. Next base: position 1,343,199,269 of record CM057455.1, on the reverse strand, counting down.
TTTTTCACTGAAACTTTGACTGGTTCTTTGAATTTACCGATTGAAGTCTAGATACATTACACTTCGATTGGGTGCATCACAGGGGAGGGTGGGGGTCCACTAGACCACCAGGAAAATAAGAATATTTCCTGTACACATCAGAAAAATGGTGGGTGGATATGCACTTTTTTTTCACTCACACTTAAATTATTTCATTAAATTTGCCAATCAAAGTATTAATACAATACACTTATATCGGGTTTGTAATTTACAGTTCGAAGTTGCGACACACTTTGATCAACTTTTGGAATGATCAAACTGTTTTTTTTGTTCGAACTTCAATGTTATCCAAAAAAACTTTATAATTCAAAAACTGTGTAATATTTTTTCACCAAACCATCCAAAGGCACATCCTTGGCACAGGTACATCGTCTCTGAAAATTTCTCAGAAAAATTCAAGTCTGCTTAGGCTGCAGATGACAGCAAAAAGCTCCATGTTAAGTATACGGAAAAAGTGTGTGTTTTTTCACTTTTTTGACCCTCAATATCTCAAAAACCATATAAGATGTCCTCATAAAACTTTCCACATCTTGAGATTCTGACAGCCTGAACACACAATTAAATGTTTTGCAACTGTTTTAAACAAGGCCAAAGTTATTAAGGTGCAACACATTGAGTTTAACATGGAATAACCTGCTCAACCCTAACTATAGCGGTGCTGTTGCACCACCATAAGATATATATATTTATACAATGTATGTTTAGGGATAAATGTCAGGATAAAATGTAGTATTTCAGCCAGGTCATGGAGATATCAATGATATCTTCACATGTGAAGATATCATTGATATCTCCATGTTCATCACTTCACTGTGAAACTGAAAGTGTTTCACTTTCTATCCTGTGGCTTTCTTGTTTAAGAATAGACCCCCTCCCCCGGCAGCTTTCTCTTAGAAGGAAGACCCCCCTCCATGCTTGCTCACATCTGCTTGTATGCTTATCATAATCATGTCTTTAAAACATATCTGGTTGATCCTCGACTTTCTTTTCCACCTCGACTGTCAATGTAGCATTACGGCTATTCCCTGAATGTAGTGTCACGGCGCTCACGAAGATTTAGATGTGAGGCACTGTCAGACAGTTTTAATTATGGCACTTTTGCTGTAAAACATAGAAAAATGTGCCATTTTCTTAATAGTGCCTATATTTTGTCAAAAGAAGCTGCCGACAATACTGAGAGAAGAGCGAGACTGTCGGCAGCTTCAGAACACCCGATGGAAGCGCGAGCGTCTGTTGCCATAGCAACACATGCTTGCGCTTCCGTCTAGTGTTCTGAAGCTGCCGACTCACTCGCTCATCTCTCAGTACTGTCGGCAGCTTCTTTTGACAAACTATAAGCACTATTAAGAAAATGGCACATTTTATATGTTAAAGCAAAGTATATAATTAAAACTGTCTGACAGTGCCTCACATCTGAATCTTCCTAGCACTCGTTCATGCTTCATTCAGGGCATAGCTCGTAACACTATGACAGTTGGAGGTGGAAAAAGAAAGTCGCAGGATCAACTCGAGATAGCGATGTTTTTTAAATAAGTACGTGTCCCAGGCATTTGTTTAATGATGCAGGGATCAGCCAGATATCTATTATTAAATATCGTAGAGGCAAGATCAGACATTTTTTCATCTGCTGTTTTGGGGCAGGGGGGTAAGGAGAATTATATTGGGGGTGGCCATGGCTCTGTCAACCAGAATCCAGACAAGTTTTTTTTTTACAATTTAAAGAGGCAGGGTCAGCCACATATATTTTTTAAAATAACATATTGCATCTGTTGTGTTGCTAGAGATACAGCAGATGTGTGTTTAAACAGCCATCACCTCAATGTAGGGGACTGTAGTAAGGGAACATTTCAAGCTTTTGTTGAGTGCAGCCCACAACATACATTGTATAAACCCGAATATGACATGGCCTGACTGAAATCATATTTATCTTCACTCAGATGCAATGACATCAAGATATCTCACTCGTGGCTTCACCACTCGTGAGATATCATGATATCGATGGCCTCTCGTGAAGATAAATATGATATCTTCAGTCAGGCATGTCATATCCTATATATATATATATATATATATATATATATATAATATCGTACCCTACAGTTAGGGTTGACTAGCCTGTTTAATGTTAAACCTCAAATTTTGCACTTTAACAACTTGCAACTAATCACTGGATTTGCACAAAATTTGGTATGTGCTGTCCTGTGGGGAAGATCTCTTGACATGGCAAGTTTCATTTTGGTTAGATGTGCAGATGCTGAGATATGGATAGTGTAAAAAAGTAAAAAGTCACCACTTTTTGCAGTTTTTTCCTCATCGCCTTGTGCCCAGACAGTGTGGAATTTTGGTGTTTTTTTTATGGTAGAAAGAACTTGGGTAACAGAATTGCCAGTATGTGTTTGGTGCAAAAATATTAACCCGATGCAAAGTTATTCAGTTTTTCAGTTCCCATTACTTTCTATAGGAAGTTTGTTTTTCAGGATAGAGGTAAAAACTTCGACAAAGGATTTGATCTTGTGAAAAAGGATTCTTGTGAGATCCATTCCTTTTTCATGAGAATAAAATTATTTTCTTTTGAGGAAAAAATCTTTTTTCATGAGCCGTCATCTTGTTTTTTTCTTCCACCAACTACAAAAGGTGGAAAATTCATAAAAATGCAGAGACTTTTAAAAACAAACATCAGAATCTAGCTAAACGGGACCTGTTTAGCTAGATTCTGATGTTTGTTTATGATAAGTGTGCCCACAAATGCCTTTTCTGGGTACCCAAAATCCCAGGTGCTCAGCTGAGTGAGAGGAGTGCTTCCCCGGCATCCTATGTATGAGAACACAGGGAATTTCTTGACTTCTGCAGCAGCAGCTGAAGTCCTGCTGCCAGTTGCAGTGTTAGCTGTGAGCTGCTTTTTTCCATGGTGTCTAGTGGCACCCCCCACCTGCCAATCACTGTCTCTAGTGTCTAGTGGCACCCCCACCATCCAATCACTGTCTCTGGTGTCTAGTGGCACTCCCACATGCTGATCACTGTCTCTGGTGTATAGTAGCACCCCCATCCACTGATCGCTGTCCCTAATGTCTAGTGGCACCTTGCACCCTCCCATTGCCATACCTTGAGTGTTATTTTAGTCTCCCCCAGCCAGTTGTTTTACTTATAGTGCCAACATCGGGGGGCCCAATACCTGTGTTGGCATTACAAGCTCCCCCCAGCAGTGTGGAACACTTGGGAGCCCACCCAGAGTGTCCCAAAATATATATATTTTTTTCATTGTACCTGTAAAAAGAAAACAGTCCACCAATGTCTTTCTTTTTAAATCTGAAAAAAAGAAAACAGTCCCTTGTAGACCCCGTCATCCCCTTTCCCCATCCCAACCCTCCCACTGAGCACCAGCCACCCCACCCCCCTTACACTATGCTTACTACCAGAGGTCATAGGCTGTCATCTTCTGTGGACCGAGACACGTCTGCACTCTTCAAAACTGAACCATGAACTGCAGAATAAAAGTATGTGCCCTATAATGTATTTGAATGGTGTTTTGAACTTATGTTCAAAGCTTTTCCATTTTTTGGAATTTTTTCACTAAATTTTCAATATGGCCTTTTTGGGAACCCTCTTCATGAACACTGCAACTGTCATTTCATTAATCAGGCCTGGAATGGGATTTCACAGTCGCTGTGTGAAATCACCTTTCAGGACTGAATAACAAACTTTCACTGTCTGTGTTCATGAGGTGGGGTCCCAAAAAGGCCTTATCGAAAATTTGGTGAACAAATTCTTAAAAATGGCTGATTTATGCACATTTGTTGAAATTATTCTATGCATGTGCATAACTTTGGTAATTTTCAATATTTTTACTCCAAATTTTCAAAATAGCCATTTTTTTCACACCACCTCATGAACCGTACAGCTGTCATTTTTCACATCCTGTCTGAAATGTGTTTTCACACCTGTGGTGCAGAATGGCATTTTGGCACACATTTGAAAATTTGCACCTATGGGGTTTATGAGGCAGGGTCATAAGACTATACTGAAAATCTGGGGTCAAAATATTAAAATATGCCACAGTTATGACCTTTCATTGCAGTTTCACAACACCCACTTGTAACTTCAGAAATGTTAGATATTTTTACCACAGATTTTCAAAATAGCTTTCTTATTACCCCACAGTATGTATATCACAGCTGTCATTTTTCAAATCCTGGCCAAAATGTGTTTTCACACCTGTGGCATGTAATGGCCTTGCAGTTGCACAGAATTATGTTTTGGTGGGGATTCAAAAATGTTCTGTACCAGGTACATGAGGTGGAGTAATAAGATGCCTATGCTGACAATGTGATCACTGTCATCCTATAAATGGAAGTGCAGGGCCTGGAGGGCCCTGTGCTTCCACAGCCACATACTGTACATATACGCACCTATGGAGTAAAATAAGGATACTATTATACTACAGTATCTCAAAAAGTAAAGAAATAAGTTGGCAAAAACTTCATTAATGCTCCAGTTAGGTTCAAAGCAACAAAAGTTGGGAAATGAGATGTTAGGGTTTTCCTAACACCCCACCCTCCCAAACCAGGCAGGAGAGCATGTGTGGGATGTGCCTTGGGCTTCTCAAGCCTAATGCTCACCCCATTCTCATTAAGTTTACACATCTGACCTCATTTACAGATGGAATGGGGTGAGTGTTAGGCCACAAGAAGTCCAAGGCACACCAACACCTGCTCTCCTGCCTGGTTTGGGAGGGTGGGGTGTTGGGGAAACCCTAATGCCTCATTTCCAGACTTTTGTCACTTTCACCCTAACTGCAGCATTAGTGACATTTTTTGCAATATAGATAGATAGACAGACAGACAGATAGATAGATAGATAGATAGATAGACAGACAGACATACATAGATATAGATATAGATATATAATGTTGTTATGGCATCTGCATGGATTTTAAGGTTTAAAATTATACTTTCAGGAAATATGGGTTTAGAACTGGCCTTAAAGATAATCTTAAATATTAAAATGTCAGAACACACTGATAGTATTCTTTGACTAGGTGACTAGGACAATGGGTAAGGGTCATGCGATGGATTTACCCTTCTTCAGCTTCAGTAAGACATTCAGCTTGGTAACTCACAGAAGGTTGCTGAAGAATCTAGAGGATCTAGGTGCAACGAAAGACATAGATAGAAGGGTGGGAAGTTGGTTGGAAGGGAGACAGCTGAGGGTAGTGGTAAACTGAGTCAGATCTGAGGGGAGGGAGGTCACTAGTGTGGTGCCACATGGATCAGTCCTGGGTCCAGTCTTATTAAATATTTTCTTCAGTGACATATGAGAAGGAATTCAGGACACAATGGGTCTCTTTGCAGATGACACTAAGCTGTATGGTAGGGTACACAGCATGGAGGGGTAAAGGAGATCAGTGGGAGCTGCAAAGGTTGTTGAGGTGGTCCATGGTTTGGAAGCTAAAATTCAACACCAAAAAGTACAAGGTGATGCACATAGGGAACTAGAACACCAGAACAGAGTACTGGATGGGAGGGGTTAAGCTGGGCACAACCTCTGGACTGTGTTGTATGGTATGGGCTGCACGCCCATTAGCTCACGCTGTGAACCAATGGGTGTGCAGCCCTATCGAGCTGTCAGTCGGTGGACGGCGGGGTGGCAGGCAGGTGAGGTGCTGCCACCTGCCGGCTGGCAGGAGGGGCGGGCGGAGAGGGCTCAGTGGGCGGGTGGGGAGGGTACACTAAACCACCAGGGTGATAGGAGTATGTTACGATTTACAGATGCCACGATCGGGCAGCAATTGGTCCACTGGACCACCAGGGATATTGGACATGGGGGGGTTACTATACCGATGCCCGCGATTGGGCAGAGTGTGGTCCACTGGACCACCAGGGATATAGGATGGGGGCTTATTCTTGGAGACAAATGCCCACGATCAGGCACATAGCAGTCCACTGGACCACCAGGGATATTGGAGGGGGGGTTTCTTTTAGATGAATGCTCGCGATTGGGCTGCAGGGGGCATCAGTCCCCGATGGCTGCTGCCTGGCAGGGCGCCAGGTGCAAGTCATCGGGGATCAGTGCACCTGCATGCTAATGGCATGTGTGCCTTGCATAAATTATGGCCCCATTTGCATGTCCCCTTTTGAATAGCGCAGGTGCTGTGCATGGCACAATGGCATTTGCGCTACAGCATCTCCATGCTCCACTCTGACCACTTGCGCTGGCGCAGTGCCACTGCGCCATGCACAGTGGGAGTGGCCAGGGTATGATATTCAAAGCTGCTGTGCCACAGCGCAGCTCCGTTGAATATTGCCCAGGACACACCCCTGCGCAACAAAGTTGAGCTGCACCCAGGCTTGCGCCACAGCCTGGCGCAGTTTGAATATCCGGGCCAGAATGTATAATGGAGTCTGTTGACTCAAGTATGGGTCCGGGGGGGGGGTAAGCTGGTCAGATGCCATAGTCAGGGAGAAGGGCAGGGGCGAAGAGGATAAAGATCATATTATACAGGAAATAATATTTATCTCCTACATAGCCCTAGCGGAATGTTGAAATTACAACTGAATGGAATTCCATGGAATTTCTGAAAATTTCTTAAAATTGTTTTGGTAGTGAAATTCCTACACTTCACATGTGAAATAATTATTTCCAAAATATGCACAAAAAGTACAGTATACGTGATATGTAGACAACTATTCTGCAGTTTACACAGAAATGCTTTTTGGAATTCTGTGAAATTTAAAACAAAATTCGGAAAAGGATTTTGGAAGCATTTGTTCCTACGGCGGAATTCCACATTCTGCAGAGCACTACAGCACAACCCCTTCCTTTCTGCATTTACTAGATCTTGTGTCAGGGTTATGTACCACTGTTGTTTGCTTGCTCTCTAATGGATTTAATATTTCTAATGTTTTGTTTTTTGTACTTCATGGACTGAGTACCTTGTTAAAATATAGCATGTGACTGTAAATAAGCATTTATTGCTTGCACTTTCCTGATCACCAACTAACTACTAACCTACCTAACTGACCAAGTAACTAATTAGCTGTCTGACTGACCAATTAACTAGTTAAAAAAAACCATGGAAAGATTGTATGCCAGATCATTTGTCCATATTAATAACATTTTATTTTTCCTTAGCCCTCTCTGGGCCACCCTAAGCGTACTCTACCATAATTAGGCCTCAGACACCTGCATCATTCCCTGATTTTTGCTGTATGACCTTAATAGCAATTTTTTTCTCCGGTGTGGTTCAACAAAAGGTAATATGGGACAGTTTCTGTAACTCATGGGATCAAATACCAGCCAACTGGGGATTCAGAAACCACTCATTCAACACCAGGAACAATGTGCTGGGCCAAATGAGATTGACAAACAGGACTTCATTGTCATGTATTATAAAACAATGAAGTATTTGCCTATTGAGTCACTATGTCATTGACTTTACAATTTTTCTTTTCCTGTTTCAGCTTTTCCACTATGTGAGGAATGTCCGCTTTCAGAATAATGGTGGGGAGGAAGTGTTTTTTGATGAAAAGGGTGACCCACCAGCTGTGTATGATATACTAAACTGGCAGACACATGTTGATGGTACCAACAAATATGTTCAAGTAGGCACCTTTGACACTCGGACACCTAAAGGTCCAGAAATCACCATTAATGATACTGCAGTCCTCTGGGGTGAAGGCTATGAACAGGTAACCAGACACAAGAAAGAAGAAAGAAAGAAAGAAAGAAGAAAGAAAGAAAGAAAGAAAGAAAGAAAGAAAGAAAGAAAGAAAGAAAGAAAGAAAGATGGATGTATAGATAGTCAATTCCTTTCAACTGATGAAGGTGCTTGATTGGAATTTCTAGAATAGACCAGCTGAGATACAATATTTTGTTTTCAGTGGAATCCTACTTTTACCCATTTTTACAGCTGAGCAGATGGTAGCATTCATCTACGTATAGCTGGCATTTGGAACTCACTACCCGTTACTCCAGTAGAAATTGATAGCAGTGACCAATTCAGAGGGGATTGGATAGTATTATAAAGGCAGAAGATCTACATAAATGCTATAACTGAGAGGAGAGGGGTGGTCACAATGGGCCTAATAGTCTACTTCTGCTTTGTATTACTTAACATGGACCTTTAATAACCTTAGAGAGATGAAATGACTTGCTCAGGGTACCACAAAATGTAAGTGACTCGGGTGGATATTAACCTGTGTCTCTTGGTTTTTACCTCTGTGCTCGTCATTAAATCATGCTGTCTTTAAATGGATTATCTCTGTGTTAAATGCTGCCAAACACACACACACACACACACACACACACACACACACACACACACACACACTCTTTATTTTTGGAGAACTAAGAAGGGCTGACCAGCCCTGCTTATATGCAGGAAACTTCTAAATTAGTTGTGAGGTTAGATTGCTTTTCTAACTGGTCTTTTACTGTTAGCTTCTTACCAACAAAGGGCACCAATATTACTTTGCCTCATGATAGTACTGTTATTTCAGTATCTCATACCACATCTAGATGGTCCTACTATTTATACATCGATTTCCACTTACACTATACAAACCTACTTCTTCTGTCTATGGTAAAAGTATACCCATTGCCACTGTTGTGTTTGACCATTCTGTCAAACAGATGTACTTGGAGCCCTTGGCAAACTGGTCAGAAAGGGGTTCACTCTGGCCTGTAAGCTAACTCTGAAACATTATGTGATAGCTGTAGTCTGTAGTGTTTTTTTTCTAGCTACAAAATATCTCTAGTATAAAACCTGATTTAGTGAAAGAGGTTCCAATGACCCTGTTTCAGCACATTTTGAGAACGGAACCTAAGCTCAGCGAGCAGGTATCAGAGTTTCCACGTAAGGTGTACCATCACACTAGTAATGTTGGGGACTGTATTACACATAGCCTTCAACTTAATACCAAGAACCAGGGTGCTTAGCGTCCTGCATTACCAGCAGGTTGTGACAAATATTTAAGGTGCAAATACTGTAAGTTGTCAATAACACTGGTTTCTTTGTGAACCCTGCTAGTGGAGAAATATTAAATATTATCAAGTTCATTCACAATTATTCCACCTACTGTATGTCATCTATCTGGGTACATGTCCTTGTGGCTGTTACTATATGGGTCATGCTTAAAATAAGCTCAGAAAGTGAGTAGGGGACCACTTGAGGGCTATCAATGATAGGAATCTGGATTATATTACTGTAGAAGATGACCATAACACCTCTGCTCCTAAACCACATGATGGGCATTCACTGGTATTGAAAATGTTTCTGTGGATCCCCACAAAGAGGATATTAACAACATGCTTGCATGCAGGGAATCTGTTTGGATATTTAAACAGCATGCCACCCCTCCACCAAGGCTAATTGATTGGGTGGAAATTGCCCTGTTCCTCTGATTTTCTCTGCACACTAATGTGGCAGAGTATATTGTGTTTATAACTCTCCTAGTTATAGCATGTCATGTCTTTTCTCTCTGCTTTTTACGTAGATACATAGAAGTTGATGGCAGATAAGGACCGCAAGGCCCATTCAGTCTGCCCATTTTTCTACCTTATGAATGTGCCATAGGCCTTTACTCTGTCAATGGCCTATTTATTCATATTCATCTGTATTGCTCCCTTATGCCTATCCCATGCCTGTTTGAAGCCCTGCACTGTATTCATATCCACCACTTCCTGAGGTAGACCATTCCATTCATCCACTACCCTTTCTGTGAAAAATAACTTCCTCACTTTCCCCCTTAATTGGCCTCCCTCTAATCTCATGCTGTGTCCTCTTGTCCTGCTATTTTTATTATATTGAAACATGTTAAACTCTTTCACCTTGTTATTGCCCTGGTGATATTTGAATGTTTCGATCATATCACCTCTCTCCCTCCTTTGCTCTAGGGTATACATATTGAGCTCCATTAATCTGCCCTCATATGTTTTCTGATGCAGTCCCTGCACTGTTTTGGTTGCCATTCTCTGGACTGCCTCCATTTTGTTAATGTTCTTGTGCAGGTGCAGCCTCCAGTACTGCATGCAGTACTCCAGATGGGGCCTAAATAATGTTTTGTAAAGAGGGATTATTACCGCCTTCTTATGACTTGTGATACCCCCTACTAGTACACGTCAACATCCCTCTAGCCTTACCTACAGCTTTAGTGGTCTGCTTGGATGATTTCAGATCATCTGTTATGATGATGCCCAAGTCTCTTCCTTCCCTTGTGATTGCCAGAAACTCCCCTCCCAACCTATAGGTAGCTTTAGGATTTCTCTTTGTTAGATCAGTTTAATGGTCTTCTAAACTTGCATGTAATTTTCCCCAAAATCCCCACCCCCACCTACTACAGATCAGCCTGATAGCAAGGTTGCATCTTGCACCTTTATCCTGCTAACAACTATCCTGTATGTTACAAAATACTGTTAACCAAAAAGGATGGAGAACTCCAATCTTTCTGGAGTGTAATAGTGACAGTGTGTTTTTCCTTTTCTTCCTATACGTGTAGTAATAATTGTATTGTTGATTATGTATTTTATCACTTTTATAGTGGTCATGTGTCAACTTGCATTATCATTGCACTTTTACACTTTGAATGTATTTTATGTATGGCATTTGGAACTCGCTACCCATTACTCCAGTAGAAATTGGTAGCAGTGACCAATCCAAAGGGGATATATTATAGTGGCATGGTCGTGCCACTATAGTTAGGGTTCAGCGGTCACTTATGTACTAAAGTCAAACATTTGGGTGTTAATAACTTTGGACCCATTCAATGGATTTGCCTGAAATTTGGTGCCCCCATTGGGGCATGGTAGATCTCTTGATTTGCCAAATTGCATTTCGGTGTGACGCTCTTTGTATATGAAAGCGCTGAAAAATGCAAAATTATCCATTTTTGGAGGCACCTTTGGGATTCTGAATGTGGTCCTGCACGGCCATCATGTGGTGTGTCACTCTGTGAATGGCTCATTTGAAAGAGCTTTGGTGGCCAAACATGTCACTTTTTGTTTGGTGAAAAAATATTAAGGCATTCAAAAGTTATGGCACTTTTAAGTTCCCATTGTAAGTCAATGGGAACATTTATATGTATGTTTTGTGAACAAAGAATGGAGTTCTGGCCATCTTGTCCTGCCTGGCGATCAAAGAATTTGCAGCCTCATGGTTCAAGAATCTTTGTCCCTGAGGATTTTACAAATTCTTTGATCGTGAGGTCCACCATTTTGTTTTGGGTTTTTCGATCGGAAAACCATAAATATCTTGATTCAGGGGTCACGTCTGAAGTAAAACTTAGATGGGTTTTACTCAGGGGCAGTGTTCCTACTGGCAACATGCAACAGGGGGTACAGCATTCCCTCCTCAAAATTTTTCAGGGGTACAAACCTTGTTTTGAGGGTACATTGCACCCCTCGCAGAAAATTATGGAGGTACACATTTTTTTTAAAGCGGTATACCACACAGCTGCAAACAATGTCTCAACATTAGCAGAACACCATATTTTTCTTCAAACTTAAGTAACATCATGATACTTGCTTATACTTTGCTGTGTTTCTTCTTGTTACATAAAAAAGACTTAAAATATGTAATTGGTTGGTATCTGCTGATATGTTTAATGATCTATTCTGTTCTGTTCTCAACATTGTAATTTACAGATAAGATAGTAGAATGCAGCAGGATAGTTTATACAACACTACATCCAAGAGTTATACATATTGTAAATGATACCAAGCCTTACCAAACCCATTATTACATCTGCAGTGTAACAGCAGCTGTGTTCTAGATCCGAATAAAAAAAGTGATGTGTGTACAACACTTACTGCATAATTGCACAGTCCACAGTCACACAAAACAAAGTCAGAGAAACAAACTTATTGTTATCATTTTTTTTTCATGGGTACTGGGCTCATGGACTGGCTGGGTTTGTGTTACCAATACAGTATCAGTAGTACTTACTATACTTCTACTTACTACACGTCCTAACCCTAAAACCAGAGTACCACTGCTACCAGCACCACTATAGCAAGCAAGCAATAGCATTCTGCTGTATGTCTCACACACTCACAGTTAGTTGTTCTCTTAGTAACAGAGTGCAGTCATAATACAGACAATCATTTTAATATGTACTTGATTAGATAAGTTAATGGTAATGGTTTTTAACCATGTAGGGTTACTTATCAATATCAACTTTTTTAATGTGACAACAAGTCACAAAAGGTAAAGTAGCTAAGCTAGCAAAAATTGCATTGGATGCCATCTGATCGATGTGTGCAACTGCATAGTGCATATAAATTATTATTATTACATAGTATACGATTAGAAATACAGATGTGTCAACAACTCATGTCATCACTCACCACAGTCATGACTCATGAGAGATGAGACTACCCACCTCACCACCAGTCACCTCATGTATCATTAATCTGTACTACAAATATGGATGTGCTTTGTGGCGCTCTGCTGTAGTGCCGTAGTCAGTGCAACAACCAAACAGGTCATGCATTTGTAGTTGTAAATTATCTTGCAAAATTTTTAGGCATTTAATTTGTGGGCTTGCTTGCATTTAGCCAGTAATAAGCCTAATACCTTATGCCAGTTTGAAGCTTGTTTAGTTGATTTTTCTTTAATGTAAATTTTTTTATGGTCTGTAAAGTTTTAGAAGTGATTGCATCATGCCTTGGTGGTGGTCCCCCAACTAGCCATGCCAGTCGATCCCTTCCAGCTTCCTAGTTCATCTGCTGCAGCCCTGTCCCCCACGCTGCAAGGTTTTCTTTGTAACATTTCCACATGCTCGGTTGAGCAGAGCAGCCAGGTGGCCACCCATCACTCTTCCTGCCCGTACCCGTCCTGCAGAGACGTCACAAAACCTCGATGCGCAGGGCCATAGCAGAGGAACTAGGAAACTGTCAAAGGATCAAGTGGCAGTGGCTATGGAGGAGCCAGGTACGATTGCAGGCCCTTCTAAAACTTCATAGATGGGTGGGTAAAACAAAAATTGTACTTTTTACCAAATCAGCTCACCATCACGTCATGGTGGCATATGGTTCTGGGCTATGTTTTGAAAAATCAGGCACCTGTGCTCTCAGATCACCATCAGGTACTACTTATCTCTCATGGGCTGCCAAAAACATCAAAGAACCAACTAACTCTTAACTATAAATAAGTAAATGACTCTTAAAACTTTTTTTATTTAGCCTTTGCCCCTATGCCAGTGTGCCTGTGCCTCTGCCCTTCATCTGCTGTGCCCATCGGCCCACATCTTATTACATACAGTATCAATGAATGTATGGATCTGTGTGATAAATAGACTACAGCTAGGAATGCGAATGATCCAGCTGGTACAAACTGATGGAGAATACATTTGTGCAATGTTTGTTGATTGATTCTACAAAAATATATATAAAAATGTAATTGAATTCATAACAGGGCAGCAGTCATACTAATTTGAATAAGTATTATTTCCCAAAATTGTTCTGTCTATTTTTGTGCGAGCATTGCTCAAGAAAACATAGAAACATAGAAACATAGAAGTTGACGGCAGATAAGGACCGCAAGGCCCATCCAGTCTGCCCATTTCTTTTTCTACCTTATAAATGTGCCATCGGCCTTTGCTCTGTCAGTGACCTATCTATTCATAGTCATTTGCATTGCTCCCTTATGCCTATCCCATGCCTGTTTGAAGCCCTGCACTGTATTCATAGCCACCACTTCTTGTGGTAAGCCATTCCATGCATCTACCACCCTTTCTGTGAAAAGAATTTCCTCACATTCCCCTTAATCGGCTCCTCTAATCTCATGCTGTGTCCTCTTGTCCTGCTATTTTCTTATATTTAAACATGTTAGACTCTTTCACCTTGTTTATGCCCTTAAGGTGTTTAAATGTCTCGATCATATCACCTCTCTCCTCCCTTTGCTCAAGGGTATACATATTGAGCTCTGTTAATCTGTCCTCATATGTCTTCTGATGCAGTCCCCTCACCATTTTGGTTGCCCTTCTCTGGACTGCCTCAATTTAGTTAATGTCCTTGTGAAGGTGTGGCCTCCAATACTGCACGGAGTACTCAGATGGGGCCTAACCAATGTCTTGTACAGAGGATTATTACCTCCCTCTTACGACTTGTGATACCCTACTAATACACCCTAACACCCCTAGCCTTACCTACTGCTTTAGAGGTCTGCTTGGATGATTTTAGGTCATCAGTGATAATGATGCCCAAGTCTCTTTCTTCCTTTGTGACTGCTGCAACTCCTCCCAGCCTATAAGTGGCTTCAGGGTTTCTCTTCCCTATGTGCATGATTTTGCACTTCTTTGCATTAAATCCCAGTTGCCACTCTTCTGACCATTTTGCTAGTTTATCAGATCTCTTCTCATTCTGCCCACCCATCTGGATCATCTACTCTGTTGCAGATCTTGGTGTCATCTGCAAACAGACAAGCCTTACCCTCTAGTCCATCTGCGAGGTCACTAATGAAGATGTTGAATAGGACTGGCCCCAGGACTGATCCTGAGGTACCCACTTGTGACTTGCATCTCTTCTGACTGTATACCATTTACCACCACTCTCTTTTTCTGCTAGTCAACCAGTTTTGCCACCCAGTTGACCAACTTCGACCACCCCGAGCCTACCTAGCTTATTTATCAATCTTCTATGTGGAACAGTGTCAAAAGCTTTGCTGAAGTCAAGGTAGGCGACATCAACTGCTCCCCCTTGGTCCACCACTCTGGTTACCCAGTCAAAGAAATCTATGAGATTAGTTTGACAGGACCTTCCTTTTGTAAACCCATGCTGTCTTGGATCCTGTGCCCCTATGGATTCCAGGTGTTGCACTATCCTTTCCTTAAGGAGTGCCTCCATAATCTTGCCCACTACTGAGGTAAGACTGACTGGTCTATAGTTCCCCGCCTCCTCCCTGCTACCACTCTTGTGGAGCGGGATCACATGAGCCCTTCTCCAGTCTTCTGGGACTCTCCTGTGCTCAGAGACTCACTAAACAATTCTGCTAATGGCTCTGCTAGTTCCTCCTTTAGCTCCTTAAGTCCCTGGGATGTATGCCATCAGGTCCCATTGCCTTATCCACCCTGAGCTTAGCAAGCTCTTGTAGGACCCTTTCTTTTGTGAAGGAGTAGTGCTCACCTCCCTCCCCTGTGTCCATGATGCTGAGCTGTGGGCCCTGCCCTACCTTCTCTTCAGTAAATACTGAGCAAAAGTATCTATTTAGGATAGATGCCTTTACAGGGTCCTCCTCCTCACATGCTCCCTTTTCTCCATTAAGCTTAGCAATACCCCCTCTGGACTTTCTCCTTTCACTAATGTATCTATAGAAAGTCTTGTCACCTTCTTTTACTGTTCGTGCTAGTGTTTCCTCAGTTTGGGACTTTGCCTGCCTTACTGCCTTCCCTGCTTCCCTTAGGGCAGTTTGGTATGCCTCCCTATCTTCATCCGCTGTGTTCCCTTATATTTCCTGAAGGCCAGCCTTTTGGCTCTGACCTTTTCTGCTACTGTATTTGAGAACCAAAGTGGTTTCCTTCTTCTTTTGCACTTCCTTTTCTAACACAATGGGATGTTGCTTCAAGTATTGTATCCTTAATGCTTGCCCACTTTGCCTGTACCTCCTCACCTGTGTTTCTTTTGCCAGGGCTAGCTTAACTCTGTTTGGCCATCTTATCAAAGTCAGCTCCTCTGAAGTCCCATATTTTTGCCTTGGAATGGGATGATTTAGATGTAGTAGCCAAATTGAACCATACCATGTGATGGTCACTGGCCCCAGGTGACCTTCTCGCCTGGAGATCTGTGATCCCTCCTATGTTAGTCAGTAATCTGTGATTCCTTCTATGTTAGAACATTCCTAGCTCTCTGTATCACCGTTACAGATTCTTTCTTGAAATCTTTTTAGACACATGTGATGAATAAAGTTTGCTTTCAACAGCCTGTTGAGTTGGTTTATTCATCCAAATGTTGTGTACTAGATTCTGTGAAGAAAACCCTCTTTCACAGGGCACACTAGTCAGTGGTATGGAGAGTAGAATTTTTGCCAGTGTAGCAAAGTGAGGAAATGTTTCATTATGGTTGGAAATGAGGTTTCTACAGAATGCATGCAATGTACTGTCTTTGCAGTGGATAACTTAATATTTGAACTGGGTGAAACTTTCTCAGCTTCCTGTCCATCTATTAATGATGTAGAATGTTCTGTGGCAACACCATAAAAAGTCAATCAGCCAGTTTATAGTTTCTGGATCCATAGTCGCGACAGGCCCTGAATAGTTGCTGGCAACAATTTGGGATTCATTACAGTGTTTAGATCAATCAAAACCTGCATGTCAGTTTCTGCTGAACCTCTTGTCTAGTTCTGCTAATAATCTGTCAATGAATTTGTTCTTGACAGAACAGATCATCCTCAAACCCTCTTCATTTACAGTACATGTCACTCCCTTGTACTGGTTGTCATTATCTTGTAACTAAGCAATCATTTCTTGACACAGTTGGAAATATTCTACTTCTCTCATGTCCTGAAGCTGTTGTTTTGTTGCGTTTACTATGGCCACCATTTGCCCGATATCAATGTTATCTTTCTGGAAAATTAGGGACAATCTTGTCAGGAGTGCAAGAATTTCTTTCATAAGTAGACTATACCCAATGAACTTTACATTCCGCAGTTTTGTGAGCAACCCTTTGCCTTGATTTGTGAGTCCTTATTGCCACTAGCAACGTCATTTTCAAGGTCCTTTAACAAGATGGCCATGATGAATAGACAGAAACAACAGCATTGTTTAAGCTTTAGCCACCGCGACACTGTTTGGTCTTTGAAACGCTTACTATGGCCAGTCATGACCTGTTGCAATTCTCGGACGTTGATGTAATAGACAGGACTATCGGATAGAAATTATAAATGGCTACCAGTGTATCCTGGTAAGCTGAGAGTTCTTGATGCTTTTGGCTGCCCATGAGGACACCAGTGCCGTGATGCGCGCACACACATGTACCAACTTTGGGTTGTCCCTCTGCAGCTGCACATAACACCATTTAACCTACCAACCATGGCGTTGGCACCGTCGGTTCCAAAACCTGTCACTTTAGAAATCGAACAATCCACTGACTTAAGAAAATCTAAAGAGCATTATAGATAGTTTCTGCTCTGCCATCTCTCACTATCACATTTGCAAAAATGTAACATTAACATGTTTCTTGTGAAGTGTTTTGCAGTATATTACAAGTTTCTTGTTTACCACCACGTCTGTGCTTTCATCAACCATTATGCCTACAAATTCACTGGCGTTAATTGCTGCCTGTATATCAGATTTATAAACCTCAGCAATTGCTTTTTGAGAATCTGCGGCAGCTTGATGGTGTCTATAGATTGCCTGAGTTTTCAGAAACTGTAGCCCATTAGAAATCTGTAGGTCTATCAAGTCACAGAACTTTCTATCTGCTATTGTGTGTTGAACCATAAATAAGGCTGTGCGAGAAGCTGTGCGCCTAATACATCGGCACTTTTCCTATCATTGACATTTATTGTGGATGTTAAATCTCTCCTACCAGCCACTGTCTGCTTAGTTATTTTATGCTCATCAGATTCCATATGACGCACCAAGGCAGACCACTGACAATTTTTTTATCCTTTTACAAAAGCATTATGTCTACTTGTTCCTGCATCTATGCACACCTGGCAATGTTAAAACAACTCATTTTTGACATTTATTTTTGTCCATAACCATAGAAATTCTGCTTTCCATTTCTCTTGGAAATGTTTGACTCTAGAAATGTTAGAAAGAGTACTTGATGGCTTTGCAGCAGTTGCATTTTTTGTCACTGGAACAATCCATAATGCCTTAGGTTCTTCTTGTTCTGAGCATCTGTTGCTGCTGATGGTCCCTTCCACCTCACTAGATTACTCACACAAACAATGCCATCAGGTCATCCTCGAGTTCTTCGGGCATCTTCCTGATCCTGTGGATCGCATTTGGTCCCAGTGATCTCACTACTCTCACTCTCATCTTCAAGTGGCAATGCTGGCAACAATTCACCTGCTGTGAAAAATACACAAATAAGAGAAAAAAATGTTAATGACAGGCAATAACAACAAACAACGCAATAATATAATGATATACTCTCATTGACTTCTGTTTTTTTTATTTATTTAAGCAATAAGGTATTACAAGCCACCAGGGTGTATGTGTTATGGAGGGATAACTGAATGGCCCTCCTCATGTGGGTTGAACTTTGAAGAAGCACAATGAATGCATACTGCACTCCTTAACCACACAAGAATCTTGGCAGGTGGCCTAAGTCACCTATAACCTGACCTGACCAAGTCCTCATTGCAATTATGAAATGGGTCTTTTGTGTTCATTTTATGCATTTTTTAAACATATTATTTAGCTGGGTGGTTGTGCTGGCCAGGAATGGATAAGGGCCTAGATGAAAGTAGCTCTTTGTCTCAGCCTATAGCCGATCAGACTAACTTATTGACATGACAAGGACATCAGCATTCTTTACACCAGTTACCATAAAATAACAGTACAGTTTATTCAACTTACATCACATATTATTTCACTTTTCATATCACATACTTATAAGTCACTTAACTATCACTCCTCCCTCTCCCTCTCTCTCTCTCTCTCTCCCTCCCTCCCTACTTCAGTCAATTATACATATGATGTGTCTTCTACTACACTTAGTAGATACCCTACCTTTCCTCCCTTCCCTGGCCTGTTCATTCGATCACACCCACAGACTAGAGTACTCATTTCCAGCTCCTCCCTACTGCACCTGACTGCAGGGGTCAAAATAAAGTTTTGCATCGACTAGCCAGGCAGGAAGGCTAGTGAATGGGAAAATTAAAAAGTAGACCCACTGACATTTCCACTGGCCCAGTTGGCGTTTGAACTTTGAGTGATGCCTTCTCAGGTAGAAACCTGCAGGGCTAGTTAAATGAAAATTCACTACCCAGTACAAAATCTACCAGCATTTGGCTAGCAGGCCAGTGCCAATTTCTACCCCACTGATGTGCAGTGTGGTGACCCATCGCCTCCCACAAAATAACTGTACAATTAGGTTAAAATATAGAATGGTGGGTTATGCACAATTATGTGAAGAGATTTTAATTGCTCTCACCAGGTTTATTTTTAAAGAATTTCAAAATGCTGCTGTTTCTACTTCTGTCATTGTTCTTATCAACTGCCTTTCTTTTTCTTCCACCACCAGTTGGCATTTTCTCAGTACTGTGCTATAACATCTCGTCTATCTATTTTTGCTACTATTGGGTCTGTTGATATGAACCGAGAATAGAAGGGACTCTTACTGAGATGATGGATGCACAGTCAGTGATGGTGCTACTTCACTGCAGCGCAGAGCCACAGACACAAGACACCACATGCAGCAGGTGCCACAGCACTCCAGTGCTTGGATATGAAGAGGAGGAACAACCCCAGCCTAAAGAAGACAGTCATGTGGAGTGGACGTGGTTTTACTTGGACTCATCTCTCACTCGTCACAGATACAGTGCTCATGCTCCAGAACTTCGTTCAGATGGATACAGCCAGATCAGTCCCTCCATTGTAGAGGCTTGCTTGTAGTGTAGAACAAACTGCTGATGCAGCTCGATGCCTCGATCAGTCGTGCCACATGACATGGATGCACGCACAGTGACGCACCAACCCTGTGCTGCAATATAAATAAACAGTTTTAAGTATTTACTTAACAACAGTAAAAAAAAGTAAACTAACTATAACATCCATTTTATAACATCCATTTTTTAACTGTAGTTATTTGACTCATACTCTCATATGTCATAAATTTTGTCTCTAGAAAGATTGGATAGACAACAGTTGATGCGGCCAGTCATGTCTTAGTTGCAGTCTTTACCATTTAAAACTGCATTTTGTTACCAATAAATCAACTTTCTTACCAAACCAAGCCATACTGGTGTTGTGTGCTTTTTTTTAATACTTTTAAATATACTGAAAATAACTGACTGAGTTGTAGTTTTTAGTAGTACAATGGGCTGGGTGGGCTCTTCAAAATCCTTGTTCCCGAATCATGCCATTCCCATCACCCCACGAGTGCCAGCCAGTCAGGGGCAGGGAGGGAACTAGTGCAATAGTGCACACACACACTAGTAAACCTATTGCATACATAATACACCTAAACTGACCACGATAGTGTGGGTAATGGCAGGAAGGGATTTTCCACATGCCTGGTGTGGTTTCCTGATGAGGTGCATGCATGCACCGACCCAAGTGAGAAAACTCTGGAAACCACACCAGACTTGGAAAAATCTTACCATCACTGACATCAAACACATGGAAAGTGAAATATTGCCCATCATACATACAATCAAATGTAGTAAACAGAATGCAAGAAAAGCTTTAATGTTTTTATTTTGAATTTTGTGCATTCCGGTTACTGTGGAAAAAAATATATGGCAGCCAGAAGGTGGAGGCTTTGAAGTTCTGTACCCTCCCTGAGTCAGACTGGCTGGTACTTCTACCATCAGGGTGCGGTGGGTGTGGGGGGGGTCAGGGGTGATGGCACCAGCACGTTTTAGCTGTAAATCATTAATAAGGCCATTGTGTGATAAAATCTAATATA
Organism: Neoceratodus forsteri; assembly: GCA_016271365.2. Taxonomy (NCBI): domain Eukaryota; kingdom Metazoa; phylum Chordata; order Ceratodontiformes; family Ceratodontidae; genus Neoceratodus; species Neoceratodus forsteri. The sequence goes on along the minus strand of CM057455.1, from coordinate 1,343,178,659 downwards.
ATTTTTTCAAACTACGCATCAATACACCAATCACTGACTATCTGACTGAGTCTGAATCAGAAAGAATACTCTCACTTTCACAGTTACACAGTAAGTCAGTCTGGTTAAGTGAAAGTGAATAAAATAACATGGCACTAGTGAAACACACATACACATAGCATGAACGGTCAGGTGAGTCTCAGGTCGACTAGTTTGTGACATGCACATTTAGCATCAGATCAGCAACACAGTCTTTCAGATGAGACATTAAAATGAGATCCCATCTGCCTGGACTGGTGGTAGTTCAGGTGGATGTGAAAGATCCCATGGCACTTATCGAAAAGAGTGGGGGGGGGTTTATTGAAAATCACATAATACTTACACAGCAGGAAAATCAAAGAATAATTAACATGAGTGTAAAACCCTAAAATGGGGAGAAATGGAAAAAAAAAGAAAAAATCACTTATACTTAATAAAAATTTGAAAACCTTTCCACCATCATATACTTTATCACTTGAATAATGTAATACATCAGAATGATAAACTGAATTCATTGCCTGTGCCACCAAACACTATAAACTGGATATGCATCAGTTTCGGAAGAACCCACTGGCATCGAAGCTTGCCACAGATAAAACCTTAAACAACATAGAAAAAGAAAATATGTTTCCAAGTGAAATCAACATGCTCAGTAGGAAAAAGACCTAGCACTAAGGTATCATAATTTATATTAAGTAACCAATCCATACACCATTTATCTTTGAGAAAGGCCCAAAGTGGCTTTGAATAGGAACAGGTCAGTAAAAAATGAGACATAGTTTCCTCTGAATTTATACAATTAAGTATGGACACTTTCTTTCTGCCAGATTCTTGTGCTTAGCATTTCTCTAATATATTCAATTTACCATAAAGCGTGAGCCACAAAATTTCTCACATAGTAGCAGGCACCCTTTTGTTTGTGAGTTGTTTTAAAACATGCCCAGTAAGGGCTGGGGAACAATCTTTAAAACTGGGTTCTGAAGGGTATAAATGAGCCAACAATTGAAAATAAAAATCTTTCTTGGAATTTTGTAAAATATCAGTCCAGGAAATTTTTCATTTATATAGTTTTTGAGCCATAGGATGAAAATAATCAGGGAAAATTAAGTTTTGAATGAAGTTTTGGTGCTATATCATTCCATCTGGTTAAATAGTGCTTCAAGACCTGTTTACTACTCCTCTGACATCTTCCAGAAGTGGAGGAAATGCTATACAAAACAGTATGATAAATAAATAAAGAATAGAAGAAAATCAATGGTTCAATCATACCCAGTCCCCTTGTGTCTTACTTAAATATGTATAACAACGTTTAACTGGGTTAAGCTTATTCCCCAAAGCATTTGGAAAAACATCCCATACAAAGCAGTCTCTAGGGAAGAAGGAAGGGGAAAAATATATACTACGTATTGTAATTGAGGAACTATAAATTGTTTCAAAATCTGAATTCTTTTAAGCTTAGAAAGTTTCCAAAATTGCCATCTCCTAACTTTAATCTGAGATTTTGATAACACTAACTCCCAATTCTCTAAGGGTAGGTTTGTTACGCCAAACTTAATACCCAAAATGACTATAGGTTTTTTAGAAATATTAATCCCTGATACCTGACATGAATATATATCCCAAGTGCCTATCATTAACCCTTTACTTTTGGAAAATTGAGTTTTGAATTAGAAACAATCTCAGTATTTCTAATTCCTGTAAAACAAAGGAATGTGATCAGAATGGGAAAAAAACACAATATAATCTGCATAAGCTATCACTGAAAGGTTAGCAAATGCTCCCCACCCTGACAATCTATTTAAATTCAGTTTTGTCAATAATTTTAGTAAGGGTCAATAGAGAATAAATAGAGAAAGGACTAAGAGGGCATCCTTTCTAACTCCTGTATAAATTTTAAATCCATTAGTTATTTGCCCTTTTAAAAAAAACTTTCACAAAACAGGAGAATATAATGATTTTATAAATTCAATAAAAGATAAAGGAACCTCATATTTGACTAATGTAGAAAACAAAAAACCCTATCAATCTGATCAAATGCTTTCTCCTGATCCAAAGACAATATACATCCTTTATTACCCATCATAAGTAAAACTTCAATAAAATCTCTAATGATGACAAGGCATCTTGGATTTCTTCACTGGAAGTCCATAAAATTGCTGTACTGAAAGTACAGAGGAAGTATAAATCTTAAGTCTGGTATTAAGAATATGAGTTAAAATCTTATAATCAGAGTTTAATAATATAATTGGTCTCCAATTTGAAATATCTCTTCTATTCCCTGACTTAAATAGATAGACTAATAACCCTTCAGAAAAATTAATCAAGATCTTCTTCTGTTAAAAGAAAAATAAGGATACAGTATGTAAAATAACTGAGATTTCTGATATACAAACTTTATAAAAATTGATTTGGTAGACCATCCAGTCCTGGTGAAGTACCCTTACTAAGACTTCGAATTGCATCTGCAACATCTGTCACTGTAATCTGTTTAAGCAATAATAATGCTTTGTTTGAACATAATTGAATGTCAATATTGTCTAAATACTCCGAAATATCCTCCTCGGAAGGGGTTACTATAGGTTCCATAGATTGGTAGTGTAATCTAATGAAATTTTCCATATCTAAAACTGAATCTATTATATTACCCCCTACATCCTGTAATGATTCAAGAGACATGTCCGAATGGATTTATTTATGGGTTTCATAGGGGTCCCCGATAGGCAACTTCTGGGTTCCACTAGAAAGCATAGCCGCTATTATAGTGGCTCTATTGTACTGATAAAGTAACATGTCCTTTTTTAATTTATTTATTTGTGAGGAATAATCAAATTTAGTGAGATATGAGATAGAATACAAGTGTTGTAACTGGCTTCGAAGGGAGAAATATTTTAAAAAACGTTTGTTCTCTAAAGACTTACTATATTTACTGAAAAACTTTGTAGATCCTTTTTGGTGTCCAACCACCATTCTCCAATATCATCATATAGACAAAGAACTGATAATCTAGCAGATAACACAATAATATATTTTTGAACTTCCAAAGATGTTAATAAAGAAGGATTTAATTTCCATCTGTTTTTAATTTTGGGTTTATAACTCAACCCCTCAATAGTAAGTCTTAAAAGTAAATGATCAGAAAATTCACAAGGAATAATAGAAAACTGTCCTTCAGGAATATTCTGGGAAAGAAAAAAATGGTCAATAGTAGTTTTAAAAATGCCTCTAACATATGTAAACCTGGAACCTTTGTTATATATACTACAATGAATTAATCCTGCCATGCGATTAAAGTTGGTAACATATTGGAGTCGCAGTAAACTTTCTTCTTTTTCCCTCCTCCTCCTACCTGATCCTTAACAATATCACAATTAAAATCTCCTCCCAATATGACTGTATATGAGGAAACTAGATAGGGTTGAACCATTTTCAAAAGACCCACTCTATCAGCTTTAGTTTGAGGCCCGTAAATGTTGATAAAAGCGAAAAGCAGACAGTTTCCATTTTCCATCTAACATCAGTAAATGGCCTGGAATTAAATCAATCAGTTTCACTAAAGAGAAATCATATGAACCAAAAAGAATACCCACCTCATCTGCACATTCTGGACCAAAGGACCAATAAGATGGCCCCCAAATCCAGTATCTTTTGAAAGACAATAACTGTTCTCTAGAACACATCCATGTTTCTTGCAAAAAAAAAAGAAGTCATAACCAGAATCATGAATAAAAGAAAAAACTGCCTGTCGTTTAACTGGATTTAAAATACTGTGGATGTTTAAAGACCCAATAGAGAAAAAACCCATGAAATGTTAAACAAGTAAACCCAAAATAAGGTGAATAACTGTCTTCTTTCATTTTTTTCATTTTTTTCTTTTCTTTAGTTTTATAATCCCCTTGATCTGTTCCAATAGAAGGCTGACTGCTCTCCACTGATCGGAATCCACATCCCTATGTTCCATATCAGAACCATCATCTGGTAGGAACAAAGCAGCATAGGTTTTATCATGTTCGTTTAGTACTGAGAACTCAATGTAACTTGAGGTTTATTGTTCCTAGAGGAACGCTCTCTTTGCTGGAGAAAAGCCTTGCTGTTAACCAATTCACTCCTCGGATAGCTGTTCCCTTATAACATACTGGTGTTAGAAGGGTGGTACCAATAGAGCTTTCTGTTTTAATGGTATGGGCCTGATCTTGGAGTCTGGGAGAATCTCAGACAGGGGAGGGGAGGGGATCTGAACCAAGACTTTGTCCTGCAGAGGAACTGACTAGGGAACTGGTTTATGTTTTGAAAATCTCTTTAGCAGAGAGAGTCCTGGGCTTGCTGTATCAGTAGTCTAGGACTAGCACAAGAAGCTTTGTTTTTAGCAGCCCAAGGACACTCACTGAAGACATGGCCATCATCCTCACACAAATCACATTTTGTTAGATTAGCACACTGCATTGCTATGTGTCCAATTTCCCCACAATTATCACAGCGAGCCTTATCATAGGTACTGGACAAATGAGTTTTTGCACCACATTTATAGCATGCCCTAGGCTGTCCTGCATAAAATCAAACTCTCCTATCTCTCCCCAACAAAAAGGAGCTGGGGATATGTTCCATTCCTGTATCAGTGGCTTTTAATTTAACTTTATATTTCCACCCCCATCCAGAAAGATTCGGAATCTAACAGGGCTTCTGGAGTACTCAAGATCTCACATTTCTGAGATAGCCAAAAGGTAATATCATCAACATGAACACCCTCATTTCTAAACATGACTGTTACATACTTAATTAAAGGCTTTGTTAATGGAATCACTAAAAAAGGGGCCCAAATGGGTGAAAATTTAACTTGTGCATAATGTTCCCAAAAAAGATCTAAAGCATATGCTGTTCGGAAACTAATGTCATAGTTATCCTCCCCAGATATATTAATTAAAGCAAAAATGTATTTAGGAGAAAAAGATAAGGATTTCTTCAATAAAGTTTGACCAACATAAGTACGGTCTGGTCTGTTCTCCAAACCACCCTTATATTGTATACGAACAGCGTTCCGCCTAGGTGCGGCCTCCTTTTTATTTTTAGAGAATAAATCCAATAATAAGGGTGGCTGATCTGGGACTGAGTCATGAGGTTTTGATTTCTGGTCATTAATAAGCTTTTCTTCCATAGGTGTTTTTTCCTTTTCCGAAATTTCCGACACTTCAAGAGCCTTACAAGCCTTAACTTCTGAAGGCTTCCACTCAGGGGAGGATTGTAAAAAGGTCAAGAGGAATCCTAGCTAGGGTCTGACAGATCCCTGTTCATTTTGAAGCCATCCCACCCTTGTTGGGCTTTTTTGGGGAGTCCAGTTTATGTCTGTATTAGGCAGTAGTGAGGGCCAACGGCAGATCAAGGGAAGGCAATTGAATGCTAGATTGCTGGCCAAGCGGCTTAAAGGCTGTTTCATGGGAGCTCAGGCTTGCAGGGAAGATTTATCTTTCAACTGTAAAAGAAAAGGTAGTAGCCCCCGTCTGTATGTCTGGGCTAGTCTGATAAACAATGTCACCTTTTGTTTCCTGCTGCAAAACTTTGTCAGGTTTACTCGTCGGGAAACGAAACACAAAACCCGATTCTGTCATCATTGCAGGGTCAGAAGAGGCTACGGCGGACTGCGCCAACTCCGGTGAGAGAGCAAACACTTTTGCAATGCAGTCAACACCCTCAGCTGGAATTTCACTCGCCATAGTTCGCAAATTACAGGAGTTGGGCTGTCGGCACACACCTGCCTTGGTGTTAGAACTGCCAGCCCATACTTGAGGTAGAGCAAGTTTTCCCGGGAAAGAAAAGACAGGCTGTTGGCACACACTAGCTCAACTAGAACTGCCAGCCATTGAAAAAGGTGGTAAATCAGGACATAATTCAGTAGCCAACTCACCATGCTCAGGAACAGTAACTGGTTCTACCATGTGTCCCTTTGAAGTTGTAAGAATCTCCAGTTGCTCCATACGCCCAATAACGACCTCATTATTTGTAGTTTGTGCAGATGTTTCCTCAGCAACCTGTAAACCATTTACATCGCAATTTGCCGGTAAATCAGGAAAGGAAAAAGATGCAGTATTACTCAAATGAATCTCCGGTTTTAAGCCAGCCGTAGTTAAATCTTCTGTTGAAAGAAAAACATCATTTCCATCCCCTTCTAAGTCCAGGTCCAATCAATTATGAAGGAAAGCCTCTTGCCTTACAGGAGTAGGAGAGGAGGCTTGCTCTCTAACTCCATGGCGTCCTGCCTGTCTGATAACTCGACTCGAGTGGCCATGCTAATGGCCCATGTCTCTACTGGCCACAGAGCAACAGCATCAGAGTAGGGAATTTCCCGTGTCCTGGCCAAATTTCCTCATTCACTAAAAAATACCACCAACAGCCTAATCTGTTCAATTTCAGTTGCTTACCATCTGTATCCCCTCCCACCCGTGTCGCCTCTGAAAAGGGACTTCTAGGCCCAGTGAGCTTACTGAGTCAACAAAATTCAACAAACAGTCACCCAATTTATTGATTTTAATTCACACATATTAATTTCTTAAATTCTTACAGCTGAGAAGTGCCCAGCATACCAGCCGATGCAGAAAGCTGGATAATCAACAACTCAGCACACAGGGTCAGGGACACACACACACAAACAACATCAAGAAGACACTGGCAGAGTGGCAGCAAAATGTTATTTTTTTAATATGTGTGTGTGTGTATTTTGTAACACACAGTTTGGCTTGGGATTGGGAACTGGGAGGATGAGAAGCAGCATTTCTTCTCTGAGAGAGAATGGCCATGTATTTTAATGGGGTGACCTGAACTTGGGCTTGGGAACAATAACAACAGCATCTGCAAGGAAGGGAATTGTACTTGCTGCTGATAGCTCCCCCCCCAAAAAAACCCCACTAATGTTTAGACACCAGTCACCACACTGCCGACAGCACCCACCTGATGAGCATAGCTAACAAAAAGGGACTCACTCCTCCTCTCTGTCTATCTTCTACTCTTGCGACATGGCCAGTGAGCAACACAGACAGAGAGCAGTCCTTGTGTCTGTGAGATGAGGTTGCAGCATGAGGATCATGGCCGCAGGTTTGTGGCATGCTGCTGCCTGTTTTGCCAAGTAGAGAGAGATGAGACAGTGAGAGATGAGATAGCGAGACTACTGCAATGTCTCAGAGAAAGGACTCTCTTACACTTATCCAGCCTTGGGAATTGGATGGAGTTTTCTCTATTGGGTCTTTAAACATCCACAGTATTTTAAATCCAGTTAAACGACAGGCAGTTTTTTCTTTTATTCATGATTCTGGTTATGACTTCTTTTTTTTTTGCAAGAAACATGGATGTGTTCTAGAGAACAGTTATTGTCTTTCAAAAGATACTGGATTTGGGGGCCATCTTATTGGTCCTTTGGTCCAGAATGTGCAGATGGGGTGGGTATTCTTTTTGGTTCATATGATTTCTCTTTAGTGAAACTGATTGATTTAATTCCAGGCCATTTACTGATGTTAGATGGAAAATGGAAACTGTCTGCTTTTCGTTTTATCAACATTTACGGGCCTCAAACTAAAGCTGATAGAGTGGGTCTTTTGAAAATGGTTCAACCCTATCTAGTTTCCTCATATACAGTCATATTGGGAGGAGATTTTAATTGTGATATTGTTAAGGATCAGGTAGGAGGAGGAGGGAAAAAGAAGAAAGTTTACTTCGACTCTAATATGTTACCAACTTTAATCGCATGGCAGGATTAATTCATTGTAGTATATATAACAAAGGTTCCAGGTTTACATATGTTAGAGGCATTTTTAAAACTACTATTGACCATTTTTTTCTTTCCCAGAATATTCCTGAAGGACAGTTTTCTATTATTCCTTGTGAATTTTCTGATCATTTACTTTTAAGACTTACTATTGAGGGGTTGAGTTATAAACCCAAAATTAAAAACAGATGGAAATTAAATCCTTCTTTATTAACATCTTTGGAAGTTCAAAAATATATTATTGTGTTATCTGCTAGATTATCAGTTCTTTGTCTATATGATGATATTGGAGAATGGTGGTTGGACACCAAAAGGATCTACAAAGTTTTTCAGTAAATATAGTAAGTCTTTAGAGAACAAACGTTTTTTAAAATATTTCTCCCTTCGAAGCCAGTTACAACACTTGTATTCTATCTCATATCTCACTAAATTTGATTATTCCTCACAAATAAATAAATTAAAAAAGGACATGTTACTTTATCAGTACAATAGAGCCACTATAATAGCGGCTATGCTTTCTAGTGGAACCCAGAAGTTGCCTATCGGGGACCCCTATGAAACCCATAAATAAATCCATTCGGACATGTCTCTTGAATCATTACAGGATGTAGGGGGTAATATAATAGATTCAGTTTTAGATATGGAAAATTTCATTAGATTACACTACCAATCTATGGAACCTATAGTAACCCCTTCCGAGGAGGATATTTCGAGTATTTAGACAATATTGACATTCAATTATGTTCAAACAAGCATTATTATTGCTTAAACAGATTACAGTGACAGATGTTGCAGATGCAATTGAAGTCTTAGTAAGGGTACTTCACCAGGACTGGATGGTCTACCAAATCAATTTTTATAAAGTTTGTATATCAGAAATCTCAGTTATTTTACATACTGTATCCTTATTTTTCTTTTAACAGAAGAAGATCTTGATTAATTTTTCTGAAGGGTTATTAGTCTATCTATTTAAGTCAGGGAATAGAAGAGATATTTCAAATTGGAGACCAATTATATTATTAAACTCTGATTATAAGATTTTAACTCATATTCTTAATACCAGACTTAAGATTTATGCTTCCTCTGTACTTTCAGTACAGCAATTTTGTGGACTTCCAGTGAAGAAAATCCAAGATGCCCTTGTCATCATTAGAGATTTTATTGAAGTTTTACTTATGATGGGTAATAAAGGATGTATATTGTCTTTGGATCAGGAGAAAGCATTTGATCAGATTGATAGGGTTTTTTTGTTTTCTACATTAGTCAAATATGAGGTTCCTTTATCTTTTATTGAATTTATAAAATCATTATATTCTCCTGTTTTTGTGAAAGTTTTTTTTTAAAAGGGCAAATAACTAATGGATTTAAAATTTATACAGGAGTTAGGCAAGGATGCCCTCTTAGTCCTTTACTCTATTTATTCTCTATTGACCCCTTACTAAAATTATTGACAAAACTGAATTTAAATAGATTGTCAGGGTGGGGAGCATTTGCTAACCTTTCAGTGATAGCTTATGCAGATTATATTTGTGTTTTTTTCCCATTCTGATCACATTCCTTTGTTTTTACAGGAATTAGAAAGATACGAGATTGTTTCTAATTCAAAACTCAATTTTTCCAAAAGTAAAGGGTTAATGATAGGCACTTGGGATATATATTCATGTCAGGTATCAGGGATTAATATTTCTAAAAAACCTATAGTCATTTTGGGTATTAAGTTTGAGTAACAAACCTACCCTTAGAGAATTGGGAGTTAGTGTTATCAAAATCTCAGATTAAAGTTAGGAGATGGCAATTTTGGAAACTTTCTAAGCTTAAAAGAATTCAGATTTTGAAACAATTTATAGTTCCTCAATTACAATACGTAGTATATATTTTTCCCCTTCCTTCTTCCCTAGAGACTGCTTTGTATGGGATGTTTTTCCAAATGCTTTGGGGGAATAAGCTTAACCCAGTTAAACGTTGTTATACATATTTAAGTAAGACACAAGGGGACTGGGTATGATTGAACCATTGATTTTCTTCTATTCTTTATTTATTTATCATACTGTTTTGTATAGCATTTCCTCCACTTCGGAAGATGTCAGAGGAGTAGTACAACAGGTCTTGAAGCACTATTTAACCAGATGGAATGATATAGCACCAAAACTTCATTCAAAACTTAATTTTCCCTGATTATTTTCATCCTATGGCTCAAAAACTATATAAATGAAAAATTTCCCGGACTGATATTTTACAAAATTCCAAGAAAGATTTTTATTTTCAATTGTTGGCTCATTTATACCCTTCAGAACCCAGTTTTAAAGATTGTCCCCCAGCCCTTACTGGGCATGTTTTAAAACAACTCACAAACAAAAGGGTGCCTGCTACTATGTGAGAAATTTTGTGGCTCACGCTTTATGGTAAATTGAATATTAGAGGAAATGCTAAGCACAAGAATCTGGCAGAAAGAAAGTGTCCATACTTAACGTGTATAAATTCAGAGGAAACTATGTCTCATTTTTTACTGACCTGTTCCTATTCAAAGCCACTTTGGGCCTTTCTCAAAGATAAATGGTGTATGGATTGGTTACTTAATATAAATTATGATACCTTAGTGCTAGGTCTTTTTCCTACTGAGCATGTTGATTTCCACTTGGAAACATATTTTCTTTTTCTATGTTGTTTAAGGTTTTATCTGTGGCAAGCTCGATGCCAGTGGGTTCTTTCCCAGAAACTGATGCCATATCCAGTTTATAGTGTTTTGGTGGCACAGGCAATGAATTCAGTTTATCATTCTGATGTATTACATTATTCAAGTGATAAAGTATATGATGGTGGAAAGGTTTTCAAATTTTTATTAAGTATAAGTGATTTTTCCTTTTTTTTTCCATTTCTCCCCATTTTAGGGTTTTACACTCATGTTAATTATTCTTTGATTTTCCTGCTGTGTAAGTATTATGTGATTTTCAATAAACCCCCCCCCACTCTTTTCGATAAGTGCCATGGGATCTTTCACATCCACCTGAACTACCACCAGTCCAGGCAGATGGGATCTCATTTTAATGTCTCATCTGAAAGACTGTGTTGCTGATCTGATGCTAAATGTGCATGTCACAAACTAGTCGACCTGAGACTCACCTGACCGCTCATGCTATGTGTATGTGTGTTTCACTAGTGCCATGTTATTTTATTCACTTTCACTTAACCAGACTGACTTACTGTGTAACTGTGAAAGTGAGAGTATTCTTCTGATTCAGACTCAGTCAGATAGTCAGTGATTGGTGTATTGATGCGTAGTTTGAAAAAATTATATTAGATTTTATCACACAATGGCCTTATTAATGATTTACAGCTAAACGTGTGCTGGTGCCATCACCCTGACCCCCACACCCACCGCACCTGATGGTAGAAGTACCAGCCAGTCTGACTCAGGAGGGTACAGAACTTCAAAGCCTCCACCTTCTGGCTGCCATATATTTTTTTCCACAGTAACGGAATGCACAAATTCAAAATAAAAACATTAAAGCTTTTCTTGCATTCTGTTTACTACATTTGATTGTATGTATGATGGGCAATATTTCACTTTCCATGTGTTTGATGTCAGTGATGGTAAGATTTTTCCAAGTCTGGTGTGGTTTCCAGAGTTTTTCACTTGGGTCGGTGCATGCATGCACTCATCAGGAAACCACACCAGGCATGTGGAAAATCCTTCCTGCCATTACCCACACTATCGTGGTCAGTTTAGGTGTATTATGTATGCAATAGGTTTACTAGTGTGTGTGTGCACTATTGCACTAGTTCCCTCCCTGCCCCTGACTGGCTGGCACCCGTGGGGTGATGGGAATGGCATGATTCGGGAACAAGGATTTTGAAGAGCCCACCCAGCCCATTGTACTACTAAAAACTACAACTCAGTCAGTTATTTTCAGTATATTTAAAAGTATTAAAAAAAAGCACACAACACCAGTATGGCTTGGTTTGGTAAGAAAGTTGATTTATTGGTAACAAAATGCAGTTTTAAATGGTAAAGACTGCAACTAAGACATGACTGGCCGCATCAACTGTTGTCTATCCAGTCTTTCTAGAGACAAAATTTATGACATATGAGAGTATGAGTCAAATAACTACAGTTAAAAAATGGATGTTATAAAATGGATGTTATAGTTAGTTTACTTTTTTTACTGTTGTTAAGTAAATACTTAAAACTGTTTATTTATATTGCAGCAGAGGTTGGTGCGTCACTGTGCGATGCATCCATGTCATGTGGCACGACTGATCGAGGCATCGAGCTGCATCAGCAGTTTGTTCTACACTACAAGCAAGCCTCTACAATGGAGGGACTGATCTGGCTGTATCCATCTGAACGAAGTTCTGGAGCATGAGCACTGTATCTGTGACGAGTGAGAGATGAGTCCAAGTAAACCACGTCCACTCCACATGACTGTCTTCTTTAGGCTGGGGTTGTTCCTCCTCTTCATATCCAAGCACTGAGTGCTGTGGCACCTGCTGCATGTGGTGTCTTGTGTCTGTGGCTCTGCGCTGCAGTGAAGTAGCACCATCACTGACTGTGCATCCATCATCTCAGTAAGAGTCCCCTTCTATTCTCCGGTTCATATCAACAGACCCAATAGTAGCAAAAATAGATAGACGTAGATGTTATAGCACAGTACTGAGAAAATGCCAACTGGTGGTGGAAGAAAAAGAAAGGCAGTTGATAAGAACAATGACAGAAGTAGAAACAGCAGCATTTTGAAATTCTTTAAAAATAAACCTGGTGAGAGCAATTAAAATCTCTTCACATAATTGTGCATAACCCACCATTCTATATTTTAACCTAATTGTACAGTTATTTTGTGGGAGGCGATGGGTCACCACCACTGCACATCAGTCAAAGGGGTAGAAATTGGCACTGGCCTGCTAGCCAAATGCTGGTAGATTTTGTACTGGGTAGTGGAATTTTCATTTAACTAGCCCTGCAGGTTTCTACCTGAGAAGGCATCACTCAAAGTTCAAACGCCAACTGGGCCAGTGGAAATGTCAGTGGGTCTACTTTTTAATTTTCCCATTCACTAGCCTTCCTGCCTGGCTAGTCGATGCAAAACTTTATTTTGACCCCTGCAGTCAGGTGCAGTAGGGAGGAGCTGGAAATGAGTACTCTAGTCTGTGGGTGATCGAATGAACAGGCCAGGAAGGGAGGAAAGGTAGGGTATCTACTAAGTGTAGTAGAAGACACATCATATGTATAATTGACTGAAGTAGGGAGGGAGGGAGAGAGAGAGAGAGAGAGAGAGAGAGGGAGAGGGAGGGAGTATAGGTTAAGTGACTTATAAGTATGTGATATGAAAAGTGAAATAATATGTGATGTAAGTTGAATAAACTGTACTGTTATTTTTATGGTAACTGGTGTAAAGAATGCTGATGTCCTTGTCATGTCAATAAGTTAGTCTGATCGGCTATAGGCTGAGACAAGAGAGCTGCTTTCATCTAGGCCCTTATCCATTCCTGGCCAGCACAACCACCCAGCTGAAAGTAATATGTTTAAAAAAATGCATAAAATGAACACAAAAAGACCCATTTCATAATTGCAATGAGGACTTGGTCCGGGTCAGGTTATGGGTGACTTAGGCCACCTGCCAAGATTCTTGTGTGGTTAAGGAGTGCAGTATGCATTCATTGTGCTTCTTCAAAGTTCAACCCACATGAGGAGGGCCATTCAGTTATCCCTCCATAACACATACACCCTGGTGGCTTGTAATACCTTATTGCTTAAATAAATAAAAAAAACAGAAGTCAATGAGAGTATATCATTATATTATTGCGTTGTTTGTTGTTATTGCCTGTCATTAACATTTTTTTCTCTTATTTGTGTATTTTTCACAGCAGGTGAATTGTTGCCAGCATTGCCACTTGAAGATGAGAGTGAGAGTAGTGAGATCACTGGGACCAAATGCGATCCACAGGATCAGGAAGATGCCCGAAGAACTCGAGGATGACCTGATGGCATTGTTTTGTGTGAGTAATCTAGTGAGGTGGAAGGGACCATCAGCAGCAACAGATGCTCAGAACAAGAAGAACCTAAGGCATTATGGATTGTTCCAGTGACAAAAAATGCAACTGCTGCAAAGCCATCAAGTACTCTTTCTAACATTTCTAGAGTCAAACATTTCCAAGAGAAATGGAAAGCAGAATTTCTATGGTTATGGACAAAATAAATGTCAAAAATGAGTTGTTTTAACATTGCCAGGTGTGCATAGATGCAGGAACAAGTAGACATAATGCTTTTGTAAAAGGATAAAAAAATTGTCAGTGGTCTGCCTTGGTGCGTCATATGGAATCTGATGAGCATAAAATAACTAAGCAGACAGTGGCTGGTAGGAGAGATTTAACATCCACAATAAATGTCAATGATAGGAAAAGTGCCGATGTATTAGACGCACAGCTTCGTACAGCCTTATTTATGGTTCAACACACAATAGCAGATAGAAAGTTCTGTGACTTGATAGACCTACAGATTTCTAATGGGGCTACAGTTTCTGAAAACTCAGGCACCTATAGACACCATCAGGCTGCCGCAGATTCTCAAAAAGCAATTGCTGAGGTTTATAAATCTGATATACAGGCAGCAATTAACGCCAGTGAATTTGTAGGCATAATGGTTGATGAAAGCACAGACGTGGTGGTAAACAAGAAACTTGTAATATACTGCAAAACACTTCACAAGAAACATGTTAATGTTACATTTTTTGCAAATGTGATAGTGAGAGATGGCAGAGCAGAAACTATCTATAATGCTCTTTTAGATTTTCTTAAGTCAGTGGATTGTTCGATTTCTAAAGTGACAGGTTTTGGAACCGACGGTGCCAACGTCATGGTTGGTAGGTTAAATGGTGTTAGTGTGCAGCTGCAGAGGGACAACCCAAAGTTGGTACATGTGTGGTGTGCCGCACATCGCTTGGCACTGGTGTCCTCATGGGCAGCCAAAAACATCAAAGAACTCTCAGCTTACCAGGATACACTGGTAGCCATTTATAATTTCTATCACGATAGTCCTGTCTATTACATCAACGTACGAGAATTGCAACAGGTCATGACTGGCCATGTTAAACGTTTCAAAAGACCAAACAGTGTGCGGTGGCTAAGCTTAAACAATGCTGTTGTTTCTGTCTGTTCATCATGGCCATCTGTTGTTATGGACCTTGAAAATGACGTTGCTAGTGGCAATAAGGACTCACAAATCAAGGCAAAGGGTTGCTCACAAAACTGCGGAATGTAAAGTTCATTGGGTATAGTCTACTTATGAAAGAAATTCTTGCACTCCTGACAAGATTGTCCCTAATTTTCCAGAAAGATAACATTGATATCGAGCAAATGGTGGCCATGGTAAATGCAACAAAACAACAGCTTCAGGACATGAGAGAAGTAGAATATTTGCCACTGTGTCAAGAAATGATTGCTTAGTTACAAGATAATGACAACCAGTACAAGGGAGTGACATGTACTGTAAATGAAGAGGGTTTGAGGATGATCTGTTCTGTCAAGAACAAATTCATTGACAGATTATTAGCAGAACTAGACAAGAGGTTCGCTGAAACTGACATGCAGGTTTTGATTGATCTAAACACTGTACTGAATCCCAAATTGTTGCCAGCAACTATTCAGGGCCTGTGCGACTATGGAATCGAAGCCTTAAACTGGCTGATTGACTTTTATGGTGTTGCCACAGAACATTCACCATCATTAATAGATGGACAGGAAGCTAGGGAAAGTTTCACCCAGTTCAAATATTAAGTTATCTACTGCAAAGACAGTACATTGCATGCATTCTGTGAAAACCTCATTTCCAACCATAATGAAACATTTCCTCACTTTGCTACACTGGCAAAAATTCTACTCTCCATACCACTGACTAGTGTGCCCTGTGAAAGAGGGTTTTCTTCACAGAATCTAGTACACAACATTTGGATGAATAAACTAACTCAACAGGCTGTTGAAAGCAAACTTCTTATTCGTCACATGTGTCTAAAAAAGGATTTCAAGAAAGAATCTGTAACGGTGATACAGAGAGCTAGGAATGTCTAACATAGAAGGGATCACAGATTACTGACTAACATAGGAGGGATCACAGATCTCCAGGTAGAAGGTCACCTGGGGGCCAGTGACCATTACATGGTATGGTTCAATTTGGCTACTACATCTAAATCATCCCATTCCAAGGCAAAAATATGGGACTTCAGAGGAGCTGACTTTGATAAGATGGCCAACAGAGTTAAGCTAGCCCTGGCAAAAAGAAACACAGGTGAGGAGGTACAGGCAAAGTGGGCAAGCATTAAGGATACAATACTTGAAGCAACATCCCATTGTGTTAGACAGAAAAGGAAGTGCAAAGAAGAAGGAAACCACTTGTTCTCAAATACAGTAGCAGAAAAGGTCAGAGCCAAAAGGCTGGCCTTCAGGAAATATAAGGGAACACAGCGGATGAAGATAGGGAGGCATACCAAACTGCCCTAAGGGAAGCAGGAAGGCAGTAAGGGCAAAGTCCCAAACTGAGGAAACACTAGCACGTAACAGTAAAGAAGGTGACAAGACTTTCTATAGATACATTAGTGAAAGGAGAAAGTCCAGAGGGGTATTGCATGCTTTAATGGAGAAAAGGGAGCATGTGAGGAGGAGGACCCTGTAAAGGCATCTATCCTAAATAGATACTTTTGCTCAGTATTTACTGAAGAGAAGGTAGGGCAGAGCCCACAGCTCAGCATCATGGACACGGGGGAGGGAGGTGAGCACTACTCCTTCACAAAAGAAAGGGTCCTACAAGAGCTTGCTAAGCTCAGGGTGGATAAGGCAATGGGACCTGATGGCATACATCCCAGGGACTTAAGGAGCTAAAGGAGGAACTAGCAGAGCCATTAGCAGAACTGTTTAGTGAGTCTCTGAGCACAGGAGAGGTCCCAGAAGACTGGAGAAGGGCTCATGTGATCCCGCTCCACAAGAGTGGTAGCAGGGAGGAGGCGGGGAACTATAGACCAGTCAGTCTTACCTCAGTAGTGGGCAAGATTATGGAGGCACTCCTTAAGGAAAGGATAGTGCAACACCTGGAATCCATAGGGGCACAGGATCCAAGACAGCATGGGTTTACAAAAGGAAGGTCCTGTCAAACTAATCTCATAGATTTCTTTGACTGGGTAACCAGAGTGGTGGACCAAGGGGGAGCAGTTGATGTCGCCTACCTTGACTTCAGCAAAGCTTTTGACACTGTTCCACATAGAAGATTGATAAATAAGCTAGGTAGGCTCGGGGTGGTCGAAGTTGGTCAACTGGGTGGCAAAACTGGTTGACTAGCAGAAAAAGAGAGTGGTGGTAAATGGTATACAGTCAGAAGAGATGCAAGTCACAAGTGGGTACCTCAGGATCAGTCCTGGGGCCAGTCCTATTCAACATCTTCATTAGTGACCTCGCAGATGGACTAGAGGGTAAGGCTTGTCTGTTTGCAGATGACACCAAGATCTGCAACAGAGTAGATGATCCAGATGGGTGGGCAGAATGAGAAGAGATCTGATAAACTAGCAAAATGGTCAGAAGAGTGGCAACTGGGATTTAATGCAAAGAAGTGCAAAATCATGCACATAGGGAAGAGAAACCCTGAAGCCACTTATAGGCTGGGAGGAGTTGCAGCAGTCACAAAGGAAGAAAGAGACTTGGGCATCATTATCACTGATGACCTAAAATCATCCAAGCAGACCTCTAAAGCAGTAGGTAAGGCTAGGGGTGTTAGGGTGTATTAGTAGGGTATCACAAGTCGTAAGAGGGAGGTAATAATCCTCTGTACAAGACATTGGTTAGGCCCCATCTGAGTACTCCGTGCAGTATTGGAGGCCACACCTTCACAAGGACATTAACTAAATTGAGGCAGTCCAGAGAAGGGCAACCAAAATGGTGAGGGGACTGCATCAGAAGACATATGAGGACAGATTAACAGAGCTCAATATGTATACCCTTGAGCAAAGGGAGGAGAGAGGTGATATGATCGAGACATTTAAACACCTTAAGGGCATAAACAAGGTGAAAGAGTCTAACATGTTTAAATATAAGAAAATAGCAGGACAAGAGGACACAGCATGAGATTAGAGGAGCCGATTAAGGGGAATGTGAGGAAATTCTTTTCACAGAAAGGGTGGTAGATGCATGGAATGGCTTACCACAAGAAGTGGTGGCTATGAATACAGTGCAGGGCTTCAAACAGGCATGGATAGGCATAAGGAGCAATGCAAATGACTATGAATAGATAGGTCACTGACAGAGCAAAGGCCGATGGCACATTTATAAGGTAGAAAAAGAAATGGGCAGACTGGATGGGCCTTGCGGTCCTTATCTGCCGTCAACTTCTATGTTTCTATGTTTCTATGTTTTCTTGAGCAATGCTCGCACAAAAATAGACAGAACAATTTTGGGAAATAATACTTATTCAAATTAGTATGACTGCTGCCCTGTTATGAATTCAATTACATTTTTATATATATTTTTGTAGAATCAATCAACAAACATTGCACAAATGTATTCTCCATCAGTTTGTACCAGCTGGATCATTCGCATTCCTAGCTGTAGTCTATTTATCACACAGATCCATACATTCATTGATACTGTATGTAATAAGATGTGGGCCGATGGGCACAGCAGATGAAGGGCAGAGGCACAGGCACACTGGCATAGGGGCAAAGGCTAAATAAAAAAAGTTTTAAGAGTCATTTACTTATTTATAGTTAAGAGTTAGTTGGTTCTTTGATGTTTTTGGCAGCCCATGAGAGATAAGTAGTACCTGATGGTGATCTGAGAGCACAGGTGCCTGATTTTTCAAAACATAGCCCAGAACCATATGCCACCATGACGTGATGGTGAGCTGATTTGGTAAAAAGTACAATTTTTGTTTTACCCACCCATCTATGAAGTTTTAGAAGGGCCTGCAATCGTACCTGGCTCCTCCATAGCCACTGCCACTTGATCCTTTGACAGTTTCCTAGTTCCTCTGCTATGGCCCTGCGCATCGAGGTTTTGTGACGTCTCTGCAGGACGGGTACGGGCAGGAAGAGTGATGGGTGGCCACCTGGCTGCTCTGCTCAACCGAGCATGTGGAAATGTTACAAAGAAAACCTTGCAGCGTGGGGGACAGGGCTGCAGCAGATGAACTAGGAAGCTGGAAGGGATCGACTGGCATGGCTAGTTGGGGGACCACCACCAAGGCATGATGCAATCACTTCTAAAACTTTACAGACCATAAAAAAATTTACATTAAAGAAAAATCAACTAAACAAGCTTCAAACTGGCATAAGGTATTAGGCTTATTACTGGCTAAATGCAAGCAAGCCCACAAATTAAATGCCTAAAAATTTTGCAAGATAATTTACAACTACAAATGCATGACCTGTTTGGTTGTTGCACTGACTACGGCACTACAGCAGAGCGCCACAAAGCACATCCATATTTGTAGTACAGATTAATGATACATGAGGTGACTGGTGGTGAGGTGGGTAGTCTCATCTCTCATGAGTCATGACTGTGGTGAGTGATGACATGAGTTGTTGACACATCTGTATTTCTAATCGTATACTATGTAATAATAATAATTTATATGCACTATGCAGTTGCACACATCGATCAGATGGCATCCAATGCAATTTTTGCTAGCTTAGCTACTTTACCTTTTGTGACTTGTTGTCACATTAAAAAAGTTGATATTGATAAGTAACCCTACATGGTTAAAAACCATTACCATTAACTTATCTAATCAAGTACATATTAAAATGATTGTCTGTATTATGACTGCACTCTGTTACTAAGAGAACAACTAACTGTGAGTGTGTGAGACATACAGCAGAATGCTATTGCTTGCTTGCTATAGTGGTGCTGGTAGCAGTGGTACTCTGGTTTTAGGGTTAGGACGTGTAGTAAGTAGAAGTATAGTAAGTACTACTGATACTGTATTGGTAACACAAACCCAGCCAGTCCATGAGCCCAGTACCCATGAAAAAAAAATGATAACAATAAGTTTGTTTCTCTGACTTTGTTTTGTGTGACTGTGGACTGTGCAATTATGCAGTAAGTGTTGTACACACATCACTTTTTTTATTCGGATCTAGAACACAGCTGCTGTTACACTGCAGATGTAATAATGGGTTTGGTAAGGCTTGGTATCATTTACAATATGTATAACTCTTGGATGTAGTGTTGTATAAACTATCCTGCTGCATTCTACTATCTTATCTGTAAATTACAATGTTGAGAACAGAACAGAATAGATCATTAAACATATCAGCAGATACCAACCAATTACATATTTTAAGTCTTTTTTATGTAACAAGAAGAAACACAGCAAAGTATAAGCAAGTATCATGATGTTACTTAAGTTTGAAGAAAAATATGGTGTTCTGCTAATGTTGAGACATTGTTTGCAGCTGTGTGGTATACCGCTTTAAAAAAAATGTGTACCTCCATAATTTTCTGCGAGGGGTGCAATGTACCCTCAAAACAAGGTTTGTACCCCTGAAAAATTTTGAGGAGGGAATGCTGTACCCCCTGTTGCATGTTGCCAGTAGGAACACTGCCCCTGAGTAAAACCCATCTAAGTTTTACTTCAGACGTGACCCCTGAATCAAGATATTTATGGTTTTCCGATCGAAAAACCAAAAACAAAATGGTGGACCTCACGATCAAAGAATTTGTAAAATCCTCAGGGACAAAGATTCTTGAACCATGAGGCTGCAAATTCTTTGATCGCCAGGCAGGACAAGATGGCCAGAACTCCATTCTTTGTTCACAAAACATACATATAAATGTTCCCATTGACTTACAATGGGAACTTAAAAGTGCCATAACTTTTGAATGCCTTAATATTTTTTCACCAAACAAAAAGTGACATGTTTGGCCACCAAAGCTCTTTCAAATGAGCCATTCACAGAGTGACACACCACATGATGGCCGTGCAGGACCACATTCAGAATCCCAAAGGTGCCTCCAAAAATGGATAATTTTGCATTTTTCAGCGCTTTCATATACAAAGAGCGTCACACCGAAATGCAATTTGGCAAATCAAGAGATCTACCATGCCCCAATGGGGGCACCAAATTTCAGGCAAATCCATTGAATGGGTCCAAAGTTATTAACACCCAAATGTTTGACTTTAGTACATAAGTGACCGCTGAACCCTAACTATAGTGGCACGACCATGCCACTATAATATATCCCCTTTGGATTGGTCACTGCTACCAATTTCTACTGGAGTAATGGGTAGCGAGTTCCAAATGCCATACATAAAATACATTCAAAGTGTAAAAGTGCAATGATAATGCAAGTTGACACATGACCACTATAAAAGTGATAAAATACATAATCAACAATACAATTATTACTACACGTATAGGAAGAAAAGGAAAAACACACTGTCACTATTACACTCCAGAAAGATTGGAGTTCTCCATCCTTTTTGGTTAACAGTATTTTGTAACATACAGGATAGTTGTTAGCAGGATAAAGGTGCAAGATGCAACCTTGCTATCAGGCTGATCTGTAGTAGGTGGGGGTGGGGATTTTGGGGAAAATTACATGCAAGTTTAGAAGACCATTAAACTGATCTAACAAAGAGAAATCCTAAAGCTACCTATAGGTTGGGAGGGGAGTTTCTGGCAATCACAAGGGAAGGAAGAGACTTGGGCATCATCATAACAGATGATCTGAAATCATCCAAGCAGACCACTAAAGCTGTAGGTAAGGCTAGAGGGATGTTGACGTGTATTAGTAGGGGGTATCACAAGTCATAAGAAGGCGGTAATAATCCCTCTTTACAAAACATTATTTAGGCCCCATCTGGAGTACTGCATGCAGTACTGGAGGCTGCACCTGCACAAGAACATTAACAAAATGGAGGCAGTCCAGAGAATGGCAACCAAAACAGTGCAGGGACTGCATCAGAAAACATATGAGGGCAGATTAATGGAGCTCAATATGTATACCCTAGAGCAAAGGAGGGAGAGAGGTGATATGATCGAAACATTCAAATATCACCAGGGCAATAACAAGGTGAAAGAGTTTAACATGTTTCAATATAATAAAAATAGCAGGACAAGAGGACACAGCATGAGATTAGAGGGAGGCCAATTAAGGGGGAAAGTGAGGAAGTTCTTTTTCACAGAAAGGGTAGTGGATGAATGGAATGGTCTACCTCAGGAAGTGGTGGATATGAATACAGTGCAGGGCTTCAAACAGGCATGGGATAGGCATAAGGGAGCAATACAGATGAATATGAATAAATAGGCCATTGACAGAGTAAAGGCCTATGGCACATTCATAAGGTAGAAAAATGGGCAGACTGAATGGGCCTTGCGGTCCTTATCTGCCATCAACTTCTATGTATCTACGTAAAAAGCAGAGAGAAAAGACATGACATGCTATAACTAGGAGAGTTATAAACACAATATACTCTGCCACATTAGTGTGCAGAGAAAATCAGAGGAACAGGGCAATTTCCACCCAATCAATTAGCCTTGGTGGAGGGGTGGCATGCTGTTTAAATATCCAAACAGATTCCCTGCATGCAAGCATGTTGTTAATATCCTCTTTGTGGGGATCCACAGAAACATTTTCAATACCAGTGAATGCCCATCATGTGGTTTAGGAGCAGAGGTGTTATGGTCATCTTCTACAGTAATATAATCCAGATTCCTATCATTGATAGCCCTCAAGTGGTCCCCTACTCACTTTCTGAGCTTATTTTAAGCATGACCCATATAGTAACAGCCACAAGGACATGTACCCAGATAGATGACATACAGTAGGTGGAATAATTGTGAATGAACTTGATAATATTTAATATTTCTCCACTAGCAGGGTTCACAAAGAAACCAGTGTTATTGACAACTTACAGTATTTGCACCTTAAATATTTGTCACAACCTGCTGGTAATGCAGGACGTCAAGCACCCTGGTTCTTGGTATTAAGTTGAAGGCTATGTGTAATACAGTCCCCAACATTACTAGTGTGATGGTACACCTTACGTGGAAACTCTGATACCTGCTCGCTGAGCTTAGGTTCCGTTCTCAAAATGTGCTGAAACAGGGTCATTGGAACCTCTTTCACTAAATCAGGTTTTATACTAGAGATATTTTGTAGCTAGAAAAAAAACACTACAGACTACAGCTATCACATAATGTTTCAGAGTTAGCTTACAGGCCAGAGTGAACCCCTTTCTGACCAGTTTGCCAAGGGCTCCAAGTACATCTGTTTGACAGAATGGTCAAACACAACAGTGGCAATGGGTATACTTTTACCATAGACAGAAGAAGTAGGTTTGTATAGTGTAAGTGGAAATCGATGTATAAATAGTAGGACCATCTAGATGTGGTATGAGATACTGAAATAACAGTACTATCATGAGGCAAAGTAATATTGGTGCCCTTTGTTGGTAAGAAGCTAACAGTAAAAGACCAGTTAGAAAAGCAATCTAACCTCACAACTAATTTAGAAGTTTCCTGCATATAAGCAGGGCTGGTCAGCCCTTCTTAGTTCTCCAAAAATAAAGAGTGTGTGTGTGTGTGTGTGTGTGTGTGTGTGTGTGTGTGTGTGTGTGTGTTTGGCAGCATTTAACACAGAGATAATCCATTTAAAGACAGCATGATTTAATGACGAGCACAGAGGTAAAAACCAAGAGACACAGGTTAATATCCACCCGAGTCACTTACATTTTGTGGTACCCTGAGCAAGTCATTTCATCTCTCTAAGGTTATTAAAGGTCCATGTTAAGTAATACAAAGCAGAAGTAGACTATTAGGCCCATTGTGACCACCCCTCTCCTCTCAGTTATAGCATTTATGTAGATCTTCTGCCTTTATAATACTATCCAATCCCCTCTGAATTGGTCACTGCTATCAATTTCTACTGGAGTAACGGGTATCGAGTTCCAAATGCCAGCTATACGTAGATGAATGCTACCATCTGCTCAGCTGTAAAAATGGGTAAAAGTAGGATTCCACTGAAAACAAAATATTGTATCTCAGCTGGTCTATTCTAGAAATTCCAATCAAGCACCTTCATCAGTTGAAAGGAATTGACTATCTATACATCCATCTTTCTTTCTTTCTTTCTTTCTTTCTTTCTTTCTTTCTTTCTTTCTTTCTTTCTTTCTTCTTTCTTTCTTTCTTTCTTCTTTCTTGTGTCTGGTTACCTGTTCATAGCCTTCACCCCAGAGGACTGCAGTATCATTAATGGTGATTTCTGGACCTTTAGGTGTCCGAGTGTCAAAGGTGCCTACTTGAACATATTTGTTGGTACCATCAACATGTGTCTGCCAGTTTAGTATATCATACACAGCTGGTGGGTCACCCTTTTCATCAAAAAACACTTCCTCCCCACCATTATTCTGAAAGCGGACATTCCTCACATAGTGGAAAAGCTGAAACAGGAAAAGAAAAATTGTAAAGTCAATGACATAGTGACTCAATAGGCAAATACTTCATTGTTTTATAATACATGACAATGAAGTCCTGTTTGTCAATCTCATTTGGCCCAGCACATTGTTCCTGGTGTTGAATGAGTGGTTTCTGAATCCCCAGTTGGCTGGTATTTGATCCCATGAGTTACAGAAACTGTCCCATATTACCTTTTGTTGAACCACACCGGAGAAAAAAATTGCTATTAAGGTCATACAGCAAAAATCAGGGAATGATGCAGGTGTCTGAGGCCTAATTATGGTAGAGTATTAGGGTGGCCCAGAGAGGGCTAAGGAAAAATAAAATGTTATTAATATGGACAAATGATCTGGCATACAATCTTTCCATGGTTTTTTTTAACTAGTTAATTGGTCAGTCAGACAGCTAATTAGTTACTTGGTCAGTTAGGTAGGTTAGTAGTTAGTTGGTGATCAGGAAAGTGCAAGCAATAAATGCTTATTTACAGTCACATGCTATATTTTAACAAGGTACTCAGTCCATGAAGTACAAAAAACAAAACATTAGAAATATTAAATCCATTAGAGAGCAAGCAAACAACAGTGGTACATAACCCTGACACAAGATCTAGTAAATGCAGAAAGGAAGGGGTGGTGCTGTAGTGCTCTGCAGAATGTGGAATTCCGCCGTAGGAACAAATGCTTCCAAAATCCTTTCCGGAATTTTGTTTTAAATTTCACAGAATTCCAAAAAGCATTTCTGTGTAAACTGCAGAATAGTTGTCTACATATCACGTATACTGTACTTTTTGTGCATATTTTGGAAATAATTATTTCACATGTGAAGTGTAGGAATTTCACTACCAAAACAATTTTAAGAAATTTTCAGAAATTCCATGGAATTCCATTCAGTTGTAATTTCAACATTCCGCTAGGGCTATGTAGGAGATAAATATTATTTCCTGTATAATATGATCTTTATCCTCTTCGCCCCTGCCGCTTCTCCCCTGACTATGGCATCTGACCAGCTTACCCCCCCCCCGGACCCATACTTGAGTCAACAGACTCCATTATACATTCTGGCCCGGATATTCAAACTGCGCCAGGCTGTGGCGCAAGCCTGGGTGCAGCTCAACTTTGTTGCGCAGGGGTGTGTCCTGGGCAATATTCAACGGAGCTGCGCTGTGGCACAGCAGCTTTGAATATCATACCCTGGCCACTCCCACTGTGCATGGCGCAGTGGCACTGCGCCAGCGCAAGTGGTCAGAGTGGAGCATGGAGATGCTGTAGCGCAAATGCCATTGTGCCATGCACAGCACCTGCGCTATTCAAAAGGGGACATGCAAATGGGGCCATAATTTATGCAAGGCACACATGCCATTAGCATGCAGGTGCACTGATCCCCGATGACTTGCACCTGGCGCCCTGCCAGGCAGCAGCCATCGGGGACTGATGCCCCCTGCAGCCCAATCGCGAGCATTCATCTAAAAGAAACCCCCCCTCCAATATCCCTGGTGGTCCAGTGGACTGCTATGTGCCTGATCGTGGGCATTTGTCTCCAAGAATAAGCCCCCATCCTATATCCCTGGTGGTCCAGTGGACCACACTCTGCCCAATCGCGGGCATCGGTATAGTAACCCCCCCATGTCCAATATCCCTGGTGGTCCAGTGGACCAATTGCTGCCCGATCGTGGCATCTGTAAATCGTAACATACTCCTATCACCCTGGTGGTTTAGTGTACCCTCCCCACCCGCCCACTGAGCCCTCTCCGCCCGCCCCTCCTGCCAGCCGGCAGGTGGCAGCACCTCACCTGCCTGCCACCCCGCCGTCCACCGACTGACAGCTCGATAGGGCTGCACACCCATTGGTTCACAGCGTGAGCTAATGGGCGTGCAGCCCATACCATACAACACAGTCCAGAGGTTGTGCCCAGCTTAACCCCTCCCATCCAGTACTCTGTTCTGGTGTTCTAGTTCCCTATGTGCATCACCTTGTACTTTTTGGTGTTGAATTTTAGCTTCCAAACCATGGACCACCTCAACAACCTTTGCAGCTCCCACTGATCTCCTTTACCCCTCCATGCTGTGTACCCTACCATACAGCTTAGTGTCATCTGCAAAGAGACCCATTGTGTCCTGAATTCCTTCTCATATGTCACTGAAGAAAATATTTAATAAGACTGGACCCAGGACTGATCCATGTGGCACCACACTAGTGACCTCCCTCCCCTCAGATCTGACTCAGTTTACCACTACCCTCAGCTGTCTCCCTTCCAACCAACTTCCCACCCTTCTATCTATGTCTTTCGTTGCACCTAGATCCTCTAGATTCTTCAGCAACCTTCTGTGAGTTACCAAGCTGAATGTCTTACTGAAGCTGAAGAAGGGTAAATCCATCGCATGACCCTTACCCATTGTCCTAGTCACCTAGTCAAAGAATACTATCAGTGTGTTCTGACATTTTAATATTTAAGATTATCTTTAAGGCCAGTTCTAAACCCATATTTCCTGAAAGTATAATTTTAAACCTTAAAATCCATGCAGATGCCATAACAACATTATATATCTATATCTATATCTATGTATGTCTGTCTGTCTATCTATCTATCTATCTATCTATCTGTCTGTCTGTCTATCTATCTATATTGCAAAAAATGTCACTAATGCTGCAGTTAGGGTGAAAGTGACAAAAGTCTGGAAATGAGGCATTAGGGTTTCCCCAACACCCCACCCTCCCAAACCAGGCAGGAGAGCAGGTGTTGGGTGTGCCTTGGACTTCTCAGGCCTAACACTCACCCCATTCCATCTGTAAATAAGGTCAGATGTGTAAACTTAATGAGAATGGGGTGAGCATTAGGCTTGAGAAGCCCAAGGCACATCCCACACATGCTCTCCTGCCTGGTTTGGGAGGGTGGGGTGTTAGGAAAACCCTAACATCTCATTTCCCAACTTTTGTTGCTTTGAACCTAACTGGAGCATTAATGAAGTTTTTGCCAACTTATTTCTTTACTTTTTGAGATACTGTAGTATAATAGTATCCTTATTTTACTCCATAGGTGCGTATATGTACAGTATGGAGCTGTGGAAGCACAGGGCCCTCCAGGCCCTGCACTTCCATTTATAGGATGACAGTGATCACATTGTCAGCATAGGCATCTTATTACTCCACCTCATGTACCTGGTACAGAACATTTTTGAATCCCCACCAAAACATAATTCTGTGCAACTGCAAGGCCATTACATGCCACAGGTGTGAAAACACATTTTGGCCAGGATTTGAAAAATGACAGCTGTGATATACATACTGTGGGGTAATAAGAAAGCTATTTTGAAAATCTGTGGTAAAAATATCTAACATTTCTGAAGTTACAAGTGGGTGTTGTGAAACTGCAATGAAAGGTCATAACTGTGGCATATTTTAATATTTTGACCCCAGATTTTCAGTATAGTCTTATGACCCTGCCTCATAAACCCCATAGGTGCAAATTTTCAAATGTGTGCCAAAATGCCATTCTGCACCACAGGTGTGAAAACACATTTCAGACAGGATGTGAAAAATGACAGCTGTACGGTTCATGAGGTGGTGTGAAAAAAATGGCTATTTTGAAAATTTGGAGTAAAAATATTGAAAATTACCAAAGTTATGCACATGCATAGAATAATTTCAACAAATGTGCATAAATCAGCCATTTTAAGGAATTTGTTCACCAAATTTTCAATAAGGCCTTTTTGGGACCCCACCTCATGAACACAGACAGTGAAAGTTTGTTATTCAGTCCTGAAAGGTGATTTCACACAGCGACTGTGAAATCCCATTCCAGGCCTGATTAATGAAATGACAGTTGCAGTGTTCATGAAGAGGGTTCCCAAAAAGGCCATATTGAAAATTTAGTGAAAAAATTCCAAAAAATGGAAAAGCTTTGAACATAAGTTCAAAACACCATTCAAATACATTATAGGGCACATACTTTTATTCTGCAGTTCATGGTTCAGTTTTGAAGAGTGCAGACGTGTCTCGTCCACAGAAGATGACAGCCTATGACCTCTGGTAGTAAGCATAGTGTAAGGGGTGGGGTGGCTGGTGCTCAGTGGAGGGTTGGGATGGGGAAAGGGATGACGGGGTCTACAAGGGACTGTTTTCTTTTTTTCAGATTTAAAAAGAAAGACATTGGTGGACTGTTTTCTTTTTACAGGTACAATGAAAAAAATATATATATTTTGGGACACTCTGGGTGGGCTCCCAAGTGTTCCACACTGCTGGGGGGAGCTTGTAATGCCAACACAGGTATTGGGCCCCCCGATGTTGGCACTATAAGTAAAACAACTGGCTGGGGGAGACTAAAATAACACTCAAGGTATGGCAATGGGAGGGTGCAAGGTGCCACTAGACATTAGGGACAGCGATCAGTGGATGGGGGGTGCTACTATACACCAGAGACAGTGATCAGCATGTGGGAGTGCCACTAGACACCAGAGACAGTGATTGGATGGTGGGGGTGCCACTAGACACTAGAGACAGTGATTGGCAGGTGGGGGGTGCCACTAGACACCATGGAAAAAAGCAGCTCACAGCTAACACTGCAACTGGCAGCAGGACTTCAGCTGCTGCTGCAGAAGTCAAGAAATTCCCTGTGTTCTCATACATAGGATGCCGGGGAAGCACTCCTCTCACTCAGCTGAGCACCTGGGATTTTGGGTACCCAGAAAAGGCATTTGTGGGCACACTTATCATAAACAAACATCAGAATCTAGCTAAACAGGTCCCGTTTAGCTAGATTCTGATGTTTGTTTTTAAAAGTCTCTGCATTTTTATGAATTTTCCACCTTTTGTAGTTGGTGGAAGAAAAAAACAAGATGACGGCTCATGAAAAAAGATTTTTTCCTCAAAAGAAAATAATTTTATTCTCATGAAAAAGGAATGGATCTCACAAGAATCCTTTTTCACAAGATCAAATCCTTTGTCGAAGTTTTTACCTCTATCCTGAAAAACAAACTTCCTATAGAAAGTAATGGGAACTGAAAAACTGAATAACTTTGCATCGGGTTAATATTTTTGCACCAAACACATACTGGCAATTCTGTTACCCAAGTTCTTTCTACCATAAAAAAAACACCAAAATTCCACACTGTCTGGGCACAAGGCGATGAGGAAAAAACTGCAAAAAGTGGTGACTTTTTACTTTTTACACTATCCATATCTCAGCATCTGCACATCTAACCAAAATGAAACTTGCCATGTCAAGAGATCTTCCCCACAGGACAGCACATACCAAATTTTGTGCAAATCCAGTGATTAGTTGCAAGTTGTTAAAGTGCAAAATTTGAGGTTTAACATTAAACAGGCTAGTCAACCCTAACTGTAGGGTACGATATTATATATATATATATATATATATATATATATATAGGATATGACATGCCTGACTGAAGATATCATATTTATCTTCACGAGAGGCCATCGATATCATGATATCTCACGAGTGGTGAAGCCACGAGTGAGATATCTTGATGTCATTGCATCTGAGTGAAGATAAATATGATTTCAGTCAGGCCATGTCATATTCGGGTTTATACAATGTATGTTGTGGGCTGCACTCAACAAAAGCTTGAAATGTTCCCTTACTACAGTCCCCTACATTGAGGTGATGGCTGTTTAAACACACATCTGCTGTATCTCTAGCAACACAACAGATGCAATATGTTATTTTAAAAAATATATGTGGCTGACCCTGCCTCTTTAAATTGTAAAAAAACTTGTCTGGATTCTGGTTGACAGAGCCATGGCCACCCCCAATATAATTCTCCATACCCCCCTGCCCCAAAACAGCAGATGAAAAAAATGTCTGATCTTGCCTCTACGATATTTAATAATAGATATCTGGCTGATCCCTGCATCATTAAACAAATGCCTGGGACACGTACTTATTTAAAAAACATCGCTATCTCGAGTTGATCCTGCGACTTTCTTTTTCCACCTCCAACTGTCATAGTGTTACGAGCTATGCCCTGAATGAAGCATGAACGAGTGCTAGGAAGATTCAGATGTGAGGCACTGTCAGACAGTTTTAATTATATCACTTTTGCTTTAAAACATATAAAAATGTGCCATTTTCTTAATAGTGCTTATAGTTTGTCAAAAGAAGCTGCCGACAGTACTGAGAGATGAGCGAGTGAGTCGGCAGCTTCAGAACACTAGACGGAAGCACGAGCATGTGTTGCTATGGCAACAGACGCTCGCGCTTCCATCGGTGTTCTGAAGCTGCCGACAGTCTCGCTCTTCTCTCAGTATTGTCGGCAGCTTCTTTTGACAAAATATAGGCACTATTAAGAAAATGGCACATTTTTCTATGTTTTACAGCAAAAGTGCCATAATTAAAACTGTCTGACAGTGCCTCACATCTAACTCTTCGTAGCGCTCGGTGACACTACATTCAGGGAATAGCCGTAATGCTACATTGACAGTCGAGGTGGAAAAGAAAGTCGAGGATCAACCAGATATGTTTTAAAGACATGATTATGATAAGCATACAAGCAGATGTGAGCAAGCATGGAGGGGGGTCTTCCTTCTAAGAGAAAGCTGCCGGGGGAGGGGGTCTATTCTTAAACAAGAAAGCCACAGGATAGAAAGTGAAACACTTTCAGTTTCACAGTGATGACGTATAGGAACATGGAGATATCAATGATATCTTCACATGTGAAGATATCATTGATATCTCCATGACCTGGCTGAAATACTACATTTTATCCTGACATTTATCCCTAAACATACATTGTATAAATATATATATCTTATGGTGGTGCAACAGCACCGCTATAGTTAGGGTTGAGCAGGTTATTCCATGTTAAACTCAATGTGTTGCACCTTAATAACTTGGCCCTTGTTTAAAACAGTTGCAAAACATTTAATTGTGTGTTCAGGCTGTCAGAATCTCAAGATGTGGAAAGTTTTATGAGGACATCTTATATGGTTTTTGAGATATTGAGGGTCAAAAAAGTGAAAAAACACACACTTTTTCCGTATACTTAACATGGAGCTTTTTGCTGTCATCTGCAGCCTAAGCAGCCTGGAATTTTTCTGTGAAATTTTCAGAGACGATGTACCTGTGCCAAGGATGTGCCTTTGGATGGTTTGGTGAAAAAATATTACACAGTTTTTGAATTATAAAGTTTTTTTGGATAACATTGAAGTTCGAACAAAAAAAACAGTTTGATCATTCCAAAAGTTGATCAAAGTGTGTCGCAACTTCGAACTGTAAATTACAAACCCGATATAAGTGTATTGTATTAATACTTTGATTGGCAAATTTAATGAAATAATTTAAGTGTGAGTGAAAAAAAAGTGCATATCCACCCACCATTTTTCTGATGTGTACAGGAAATATTCTTATTTTCCTGGTGGTCTAGTGGACCCCCACCCTCCCCTGTGATGCACCCAATCGAAGTGTAATGTATCTAGACTTCAATCGGTAAATTCAAAGAACCAGTCAAAGTTTCAGTGAAAAAAGCACCCCTTTCCCCCACGTAAGGACAATGTCCTTTATTGCTGTTTCTCTGTTTAAAATGAAATTAACCGAATGCCCATATCAGACTGCATATGACCATTTTCAAATGTAATGAGATACAAATGACCAAAACTGTCCCAAAATTATAAGAGATACAATAGTAAATGTTTCATATCCCAAAAAAGCATGAAGTAGTGCCACCACTCCAAATGGGTATAAGATACTGTGACTTACTGGTTTTTAGATGCTGAGTGGTGTGAAAGTGCTCTACAGCATATTAAGTCCAGTAGGGCAGGGACATGGATTTCAGATGAATTTAAGTTCAAAACCATGACCCTTTGTAAGTGACATCATGCATGATGACACCCACCCTATGTGTGATGTGCAGAAATCAGCTTTAGCTGGTTGCTAGGCAACCATATACAAATCCTGTACCAAAACTGGTTAAAGGGTTCAGGGTCGCAGCGGTGAGCTAAAATATGACTAGTTGTCGTGCTTTCAAAGTGTAGATTCTCTTGGTGAGATAAATGCAGTTATCGCCCAAAATTAAAATTCAGTAAAGATGGAAACTCCCAGCATAAACTTGACATGTGTCACATCATGCGAGGTGACAACATTCTGTGCTGCACTGAGGTTTGAATTTATTGCTTACTAAAGCAAATAGCACAAATATTCTGGACCGATATTGGGTCTCTAAGTCATATAATGTTAAAGAAAATGCTAAATAAAACAATACATTTCATTCATTTCCCCCAGTAAACTATCAAATGCTGCTCTCCTGCCAAGCACAGTTCCTGGCTTTCTGCCTGGTTCCTAGTGGCACCCCCTACCCTCCAATAACCATTTTTGATTTTCATTGGTGGTCAGTGGCTTCCACCCACCTTCCCATTTTTTTCCCCTGTGAATAGCAAAACCATTCCTCTGTGTCTTTTTTTTTTAAATTTAACCTGTATAAAAAAAGTCCATCACCGGTCACGCCCGCACCCCCCACCCGACATCCTGCTGTGCATCCACCTCCCCACACTTCCATGACACCCCTACAGACCTTCACTCACCTGAAGATGTCCCAGGTTTGAGATCTGCTCTGCCAATCGAAGACATGTCTTGCTGCTGGAACCGGCGACTGCAATATGAGAAACTAAGGTAGATGCTTTTCAATGTATTTCAATGGGGGGTTCAATTTTTATGCATAACTCAGGCACTTTTTGAGATTTTGCCCCATATTTTCAACATGGCCTTTTGGGGACCCCACTTCATGAACAATATCACTGTTATTTCGTAACTCTTGTCAGAAAGGTGTTTTCGTTGTCGCTTGGCGAATTCAGCTTTTGAGCATGATTTGCATAATTACAGTCATATTGCTTATGAAGTGGAGGTCCCCAAAACACCATGTTGAAAATTTGTGGTCAAAATATCAAAAAATTACTGAGTCATGACCATTCACTGAAGTTTCACTATGCATGCTCATAACCTTGTACGTGTGACATATTTTGACACCAAATTTTCAACATACAGTTGTTATTACTCCAAGGAATGTATGTGACAGGTGTCATTCGTCAAATGCTGGCCAAAATGTGTTTTTTCGAACCTGCAGTGCAGAATTGCATTGATGTTGTGCAGAATTACGCTTTGGAGAGGATTTGAAAATTAATTTTGCACTGTACATCATACACATATGCATGTATGGTGGGATGGGAGCGTAGGGCTATACTATCTCAAAAAGTAAGGAAATAAATTGCAAAAAACTTCATTAATGCATCAGTTCAGGTTCCACCATCAAAAGTAGGGAAATGTGGTATAAGGGTTTCCACCTAACACCCCATCCACCACCCTGCACAGACCAAGAGGCAAGGGAGGGGTGGCTTGAGTTTGTCAACCCCTAATGTGTACCCCATTCTCCTATGCTGTACCAATGTCACTTTATTTTGTAATGGAATGGGGTGAGTGTTAGGGTTGACAACCTCAAGCCAGCCCCCCTCCCACCTGTTGGTCCGTGCAGGTTGGGGATGGGGTGTCAGGGTTGGAAACCCTGAAACCAGATTTCCCTACTTTTGATGGTGGAACCCATACTGATGCATTAACAAAGTTTTTTGCACTCTATATGTATATATATATATAGTTAGTTAGGGCTGAGTACCCCATTTAAGGTTAAAGTGTGAAATTTTGCACCTTAATAACTTTGCCACTGTATAACAGATTTGCCTGAAATTTGGCAGGCATGGAGCGGTAGCATAGATTTTGGGATCTGCAGGTTTCGTACTGGTCGGATATACGGTTGTGAAGTTATAAAGCAACATTCCGTGGCGCTTGTTCTGGCTGCGCATTCTTTGTTGTTCGCACCTACAGGTCGTATGGTTTGTGCGACTGTCCAAAACTTCAGGGAACATGCAGCCAGAGTCCCTGATGTGCCCTTTGAAGATTTTCTGAAAAAATATTGAACGGTTCAAAAGTTATTCAAAAAACAAGTTTCCCATTATAGTCAATGGAAAAAGTTAACAAAAAGTTCGACAGTGTCACAAATGCAATTTTTAGTGTCACAAATGACCCCTGTAGTGTCGTGAGCCAGCCATATTTTTTTCAGTTACTGATCACAGAAATGCTTGGCATTTAAAATTGGGACCCTTTAGGGACACAATTATTTTTGTGTTTACCTAGTCAAGCCCTTAGGATGCTAGCCATGCCTTTTTTGGGGGGTTAAACACCCCAGAAATATGTTTTGAAATTTTGGGAAAAGTAGTGTCACAAAGTAATGTCGCACCATGACACTTTCTGTTAATTTTTTTTTTTTTTTGTGAAAGTGTCGTGTTTTGCAATACTACTTTGCGACACTATGGTCAAAATAACAGGAATTCTTTGCCACCCTGCTGCAAAACACTGGTTTGCTCTATTGGGCTGAAATTTGGAGGGAAGAAAGCCAACATCCCACAGATGTGCCTTTTGGTGGCTTGGTGACAAAATATTGCAGGGATGCAAACATATGGTACTCCAAAGTTGACTCTTTTTCACATAGACTAACATTGCGGCATCCGCCGAGCCTTTCGGGGCCCGGATCTCAGAAACGGTTCAAGATAATGGATTTTTCGTCAGAAAATGCTTAGCATCACCAGGGGCTAAGTACAAAACTAGCCAGGAAAGTAATAAATAATATGAAATTTTAATTTTTTTCTCTGTCATACGGTTCCTGAGATATAAGCAATTTAGTATTCCCAGTGCTCATTTCTGCTCCGAGGCCATTATTGCTGCATACATTCTTTGTACATACATGTTCTCTATGCTGCTGTTAGGGAAAAACAGGGTATGCGCTTCTGTTAATGTTACAGTTATTGTTTCCACTTGCGTTTACGTACCCATTTGCATTACCGTTCCTGTATACATCACTGTGTGCGTTACGCTTTGCGTTCTTGTTTGCGCTTGCATTTGCGTTACTGTTACCATTTGCGTTTCCACTACTGTTTGTGTTTGCATTTTGGTTTGCATCATCGTGTGCATTGGCATTAGCGTTTACGGCAGCCCTTTCCTTTGCATTTGCGTTTGTCTATCATTTTGCATCTTTGTTGCTGTTACTGTTACCATTTGCATTTCCTATTGTGTTACTGTGCCCGTGCACATTATGGTTTCGTTCCATATGTGTTTGCCTTTCCTTTGTGTTTCTGTTTTGGTGTTATTGTTGCTTTTACCATTACCATTTGCTTTTACAATTGCGATAGCGTGACCGTGCGTTACGGTTACTGCGATTCGTCACGCGTTTGCATTCGTGTTTACATTTCTGTTACCTTTGGTGTTATTGTTCGTGTTAACTTTACCATTTGCATTTACAATTGCAGTACTGTGCTGCTAGTTCACGCTACGCGCGCAATTCCATCGCTGCTTTTGTTTCTCTTACGCTTGGTGTTCTTGTTGCTGCAACACTTAACATTTGTGTTTACAGTACTGGTACTGTCACTGTGCGCATTACCAGTTGCATTTTCGTATGTACTTGTGTTTCCATTTGCATCACTGTTCGCTCAGCATCACTTACTCTGCATTTCTATTAACGCTTGCTTTACCATTTACGCTTGCTTTACCATGTGCGTAACTATTGCCACTTGCATTTGCTTTGCAGTTCATGTTACTGTGTAACAGCACTTCACGTGGTGGGGAGCATGGTGCCTAAATTTCCCACTCCCACCACTGCATTCCATTCACTATTTATCATCTTCATTCTCAAAAGAAGGAAATCAGAGGCAAAAACTCTGTTTATACATCAGTTAGGGTTGTTCCACAGTAATAAAAAGAGGAAATTCAGTGTTAGGGTTGAAAGCCCCTTGGACCCCAGCCCACCCCACAACCGGCATTGGGGTGCGTTGGGGTCGTGGTCCTAACTCTCACCCCATTATCCTATACCTCTGCTTATTTACACATGTGATGGGGTGAGAGTTAGGACCTATGACCCAATGTACACCCCGATGCCAGTTGAGGGGTGGGCTGGGGGTCCAAGGGGCTTTAACCCTAACACTGAATTTTCTCTTTGTCACTGTGGAACAACCCTAACTGATGCATTAAATGGAGTTTTTGCCTCTAATATATATATATATATATATATATATATATATATAATAGTGTGTGGTTGCACCATTATAGTTAGGATTCAGCGGTTACTTACATACTAAAGTCAAATGTTTGGGTGTTAATAACTTTGGACCCATTCAACAGATTTGCCTGAAATTTAGAATGCATGTTGGGAGTATGGTAGATCTCTTGATATGCCAAATTGTGTGTCAGTTGGACTTACGGTCTTTACATACAAAAACACTGAAAAATGCAAAATTATCCATTTTTGGAGGCAGCTTTTGGGATTTTGGATGTGGCCCTGCATGGCCATTGTGTAGCATGCCACTCTGTGAGATGGCTCATTTGAAAGAGCTTTGTGGTGAACATACCGCTTTCATTTGGTGAAAAATATTAAGACATTTAAAAGTTATGCCACTTTTAAGTTCCCATTATGTCAATGAGAAAATGTATAAGTATGTTTTGCGAACAAAGAATGGGGTTCTGGCCATCTCGTCCCATCTGGCGATCAAAGAATTTGCAGCCTCGCGGTTCAAGAATCTTTGTCCCAGAGAATTTTTAAAATTCTTTGATCGTGAGGTCTGCCATCTTGTTTTCAATTTTCCGATCGGAAAAACACAAATATCTCGGCTCAGTGTTCACTTCTGAAGTAAAACTTGGATGGGTTTTACTCAGGGGACTCAGATCTATTGAGCCATGGCTTTGGTTTGATTCAAATCAGTCAAAAAATAGAGTTCTGAGCTTTTAAAATGTTAGTTTGTGGCTCGCTAACGATCTTTGATCGCGAGCCTGTAAATTCTTTGATCGCGAGATTCTTTGATCACGATCGTGCATCGTGAGCGAGGAATGAGATGGCCAGATTTAAAAATTGATTTTCTCAACCCAGGGGTGACCTACAAAGTTAAATGAGGGTGCGTTTTTCTCAGGGGCCTTCGTTCTGCCCCATCTGAATACAAAAAATAATATTTTCAATATTCCTGGTAGTCTAGCGGCCCCCCCATCATGATTAAATAGATTACTATCTGTAATTCCCTGGTAGTCTAGTGGCCCCCCAATGTATATTTCATACATAGTGTTTTTTTATATCCCTGGTAGTCTAGTGGCCCCCCGATCTGTATTAAATTATTATTATATTATATCGTTTTATATTACATTGTTCACATCCCTGGTAGTCTAGCATCCCCCCCATCATAATAAGATTGATAACGATCTGGAATTTCCTGCCCTGGTAGCCTAGTGGACCCCCAATGTGTATTTCATAGATATTGATTTGTTATATCCCTGGTAGTCTAGTGGCCCCCGATCTGTATTAAATTATCATACTTGTTCATATCCCTGGTATTCTAGCGGCCCCCATCATAATAAGATACATAATGATGTGCAATTTCCTGGTAGTCTAGTGGCCCCTCACCCAGCTGTGCCAGCACACCCAGCACCCTCACACTTCCCAGCCAGCGACTGGCACCCACCTCTCACCTCCACGGGCAGCCACCGACTGTGTGTATTATGAGCGTTAATGCAAAGAGGCACTCAGAAATAATTTCAGAGCACCTCTTTGCATTAGTGCTGGTAATACATGCAATCAGCAGCTGGCTGTGGAGGTGAGAGGTGGGCTGTGCAGCAGTGTGGGGAAGGGTGGGTAGTGCTGGGTGGGCTGGCACGGCTGGGTGGGGGGCCACTAGACTACCAGTAAATTGCACATTGTAATGTATCTTATTATGATGGGGGGGTTGCTAGACTACCAGGGATATGAACAAGTATGATAATTTAATACAGATTGGGGGGGCACTAGAGTATCAGGGATATAACAAATCAATATGTATAAAATACACATTGGGGGAGCCACTAGACTACCAGGGCAGGAAATTCCAGATCGTTATGTATGTTATTATGATGGGAGGAGCTCCGCTAGACTACCAGGGATATGAACAAGTATAATAATTTAATACAGATCGGTGGGGCCACTAGACTACCAGGGATATAAAAAAACACCATGTATGAAACATACATTGGGGGCCACTAGACTACCAGGGAATTGCATATAGTTAATCATGATCGGGGTGCTAGACTACCAGGATATTGAAAACATTCTTTTTTGTATTCAGATGGGCAGAACGAATCCGAGAATGCACCCTCATTTATTTTTAGGGCACCCTGGGTTGATAAAAATCTATTTTTAAATTTGGCCATCTCATCCTTCGCTCTTTGTTCATGAGCGAGCAATTTCTTTGATCGTGAGCCTACAAATTCTTTGATCGCAAGATTCTTTGATCACAATCGTGCATCGAGAGCGAGGGATGAGATAGCCAGATTAAAAATCTAATTTCTCAGTCCAGGGGTGTCCTAGGAAGACAAATGAGGGTGGGTTTTACTCAGGGTGCTTTGTTCTGATGAACCATGGTGGTGGTTTACCGCAATTCTTTGAAATTTTTTAATTAAAACAGTTTTTATTCTTTGGTCATGACCCTGCAAATTCTTTGATCGTGAGATTCTTTGATTGCGATCATGCATCACGAGCGAGGAACAAGATGGCCAGATAAAAAAATAAATTTTCTCAGCCCAGGGGTATCCTAGGAAAACAAATGAGGGTGTGTTTTCCTCAGGGGCTTCGTTTTGATGAACTACAGCGGTGGTTTACCGCAATTCTTTGAAATTTTTAAATTACTACTGTTTTTATTCTTTGGTCATGACCATGCAAATTCTTTGTTCATGAGCCTGCAAATTCTTTGTTCGTGAGATTCTCTGATCACCATCTTTGATTGTGAGGGCAGGACAAGATGGCCAAATTTTTTATAATGGAATAGATAGGGAAATTTTACCAATCTTTAAGATTGAATATCTTAGAAACAGTTTGGTCTTTTTACTTGAAATTTGGAGGGTGTGTACGGCATGACCTGTTGATGTGAATTATGGTGTTTACGTGTTGGAGAAATTTTTTTTGTGGAGATATTGCGTGACACACTTTACATGTGGTGGACAGTGTTTTGCTTTGTGTTGGTGGCTTGAATTTGATAGGCTGCCTAGCCTTAGTGTCATGGATGTAGTTTTCAGTTGTTGTGTGTGTTAAATGTCAACAGGAGAGGAGCTGTGCCACTCTGACAAATGAAATTTTCAAATTTTGACATGTTATATGTTGGACACGGTTTCATGTTTTTACTTGAAATTTGGAGGGTATTGACGGCATGCCCTGTAGATGTCAATAGTGTTGTTTATGTGTCGGTCAATATATTGTTGGTGGAGGTATTGTGTGGGACAGTTTATGTTTTGTGGAGAGCGTTTTCTATTGCTCTACTAGATTAATATTTGTTTAGTGGCTGGCCTTGCTGTTGTCAATGTACTTTTTAGCCATTGGGTGTGTAATGTGGCCCGACACTTACAAGTTGGTGGGAGTGCAAGGCCTGAAGGGCCCCGCGCTCCCACAAACTTGCACAACTTTCTACTTTTCTATTCTTTCTTAAAAAGTAGGAAATTCTATGCAAAAAAAACTTCATTAATGCATCAGTTAGGGTTCTTCTACAGTGAAAAAAGTGAGGAAATTCGATTTTAGGGTTCCCACCCCAGCACCCCACCCCCAGCTTGCCCCCACCAAGAGGGATTGGGGTGTGCATTGGGGTTGTCAGCCCTAACTCTCACCCCATTCTCCTACACTGCATCACCTCAGCTTGTTTACACATGGGATGGGGTGAGAGTTAGGGCAGGCTGGGGATTGGGTGCAAGGGGTGGGAACCCTAAAATCAAGTTTTCTCACTTTTTTCACTGTAGAAGAACCTTAACTGATGCATTAATTAAGTTTTATTGCATAGAATATACAGTTTATATATATATATATATATATATATATATATGTGTGTATATATATATATATATATATATATATTCATGGCAAAAACTCTGTTTAATGCATCAGTTAGGTTGTTCCACAGCAACAAAAAGTGAGAAAATTCAATATTGAGGTTGAAAATCCCCCTTGCACCCCCCACACACCCCTAACTGGCATCGGGTGTGCCAGTCACTAGCCCTAACTCTCACCCCATTCCATGTGTAAACAAGCTGAGGTGGTGAAGTATAGGAGAATGGGGTGAGAGTTAGGACCGACGACCCAACGCACACCCCAATGCCGGTTGGGCGGGGTGGGGTGTAAGAGGGGCCAGCCCTAATATAGAATTTCCTCACTTTTGTCAATACACAGCAACCCTAACTGATGACATTAAATGAAGTTTTTTGCCATGAATATATATGTATATATATATATATATATAGTAAAAACTTTGTTAATGCATCAGTTAGGATTAAAGCAACAAAAGTATGGAAATGAAGTGTTAGAGTTGCACCCCTATCCCCTCACACCCTACCACTCCACCCCTGCCCTCATCCTCCACACACCAACAGGCATTGGGGTGTGCCATGGGGTCATTAGGCCCAGCTCTCACCCCATTACATGTGTAATCAGGCTGGCATGATACAGTATAGGAGAATGATGTGAGAGTTAGGCATAATGAACCCATGGCACACCCTGATGCCTGTTGGGGTTTGGAGGATGAGGGGTGGGGTGGTAGGCTGTGTGGAGGGGTAAGGGCTCAACCCTAACACTTCATTTCCATACTTTTGTTGCTTTAACCCTAACTGATGCATTGACAAAGTTTTTTTTTTACAATTTGTTTCCTCACTTTTTGAGATAGAATAATAGTACCTTTATTTTACTGTGGGAGCACAGGGTCCCTCCTATTCCTCCACAGATGTACATATGTATGTAGTTGTGGAAACACAGGGGTCTCTTGCCCCTGTGCTTCCACACATTAAGTTGCAAGCAGGCATAGCAAAATTGCAACAAATATTCATAACTGTGCAATCTTAAATAATTTTCACCCAAATGTTCAACATAACCTTCTTAATCACCTCACCGCATGTACCCAGTACAGAAAACTTTCAAATCCCTGTTGAAATATAATTCTGCACAATTGAAATGCTGTTTTATGCCACAGATGCAGAAAAACATTTTTGGTAGGATTTAAAAAATTACAGCTGTACTATTCATGAGGTGGTGTGAAAAAAATGTAATGTTGAAAATTTGGAGTGTAAACATGAAAAAATGAAGTTACGAGTGTGCATAGAAACTGCACAATGCACGTTTGTAACGTCATTTTTTGGATTATTTTCACCAGAGTTACACCTTGGACTTTGTGGGACCTCCCCTCATGAACAGTGGCACTGTGATTGTGTTAATCTATCCCAAAAGTTGATTTCACACAGTGACCGCGCCATTCTGCGTCACAGGTGTGAAAACAAGTTTCAGGCAGATTGTGAGAAATGACAGCTGTACTGTTCAAATGGAGGTGTTAAAAAATGGCAATGCTGAAAATCTGGAATGAAAATATTAAAATTTGACTAAATTACGAGTGTCCGTAGAAACTGAGCAATGCATGCTCATAACGCAGTCATTTTTTGTAATTTTTGCACCAAATTTGCAACATGAGCTTTTCGGGACCCCACCTCATGAACAGTAGTACTGCTGTTTCATTAATTGGTCCCAAAAGGTGATTCTGCACAGCGACTGCGAAATTTCCTTTTGGGACCGAGTCAGCAAAGGACAGTGACAGGGTTCATAAGGTGGGATCCCAAGAACCCTTAAAAATGGCTGAGTATCAACCTAAGTTGAACCCCACATTTACTGCCATTATACTGTATGGCACTTACCTTTGATTCTTCAGTTTGTGGTTCGGCTTTGAAGAGTGCAGACATGTCCCAGTCCAGAGAAGATCACTGCTTCTGACCTCCAGAGGTAAGTATGGGTAAGGGAGTGTGGGGAGGTGGGTGCTCAGTGGAGGGTGGGGATGGGAGAGGGATTGGGGAGTCGACGAGGACCATTTTCTTTTTGCAGGTTAAAAACAAAATTAAAGACGTCAGAGGATGGTTTTCTTACTCACAGGTATTTTAAAATATTATATATTTCGCATCCAGTGTGCCATACTAATGCATGTGTGTGGGGGTAGGAGATGCATGCCGACATGGGACTGGCACCCATGTCGCTCTGAAACTATGAGCTTGGGGCATCTTCCAACACCGAGAGTAGGCATCCCAGTGTCGGAGCATTAATATTTTTTTAAAATATATATATTTTTGGCATTAGTGGATGGCCTCCCCAGTGTGCCATATTGGTTGGGAGGGTGAGAGATAGTGCTGATATGGGGATTAGGCCCTACAATTTTGGCATTTAAAGAATAAATACTCGGGCCATTTTTGCTAGGGGAAA
The DNA here is from genome assembly GCA_016271365.2 of Neoceratodus forsteri. Taxonomy (NCBI): domain Eukaryota; kingdom Metazoa; phylum Chordata; order Ceratodontiformes; family Ceratodontidae; genus Neoceratodus; species Neoceratodus forsteri. The sequence goes on along the minus strand of CM057455.1, from coordinate 1,343,136,183 downwards.
TCCACCATTGTGAATCCCCATTTGTCACTTGATCCCTGTTTGTGAGGTGGGATGAGGACCAGCTGACCCTATCTGACCATTTAGTCTTCATCTCATTACCAGATTTCCATATCTAACCATCTGGTCTTCATCTCATGAATGGGGATTTTGACACCTCATGAACGGGGATTTTGTTTGGCTAATACCCATTCATGAAGTTTCAAAATCCCTATTCGTCAGCCAAATCCCCATTCGTGAGGTGTCAAAATCCTCATTCGTGAGACGATCCCCATTTCATGAGATAGGACCAGATGACCCTATCTGACCATTTGGTCTTCATCTCATAACCAGATTTCCATATCTGACCATCTGGTCTTCATCTCACGAATGGGGATTTTGACACCTCAGGAAAGAGGATCGGCTGATGAACGGGGATTCTGACACTTCACAAATGGGGATTGCAACCGAGTGATGAACAGGGATTTCCCATAGCAAAATACAGCCTTTTTAATGCACTGATGGAAACCAAACACATGGGTTTGTAGTAGGGTGTCACCCTGAATAAAACCCATGCATTGGTTGCCACAGAATACATCTATGGGGCAAGTATTAATATTTTGTTTTGTGCAAAAAGTGAAAACAAGATGGCAGCTCATGAATGGGGTTTTCTCACGAATGGCGATTTATTGAATCCCCATCCGTGAGCTGTCAAAATCCCTATTTGTGAGCCAAAATGCTTGTTTGCAGCTGTGCATCTATCCAAAAGACTGAACTGAGCATTCTCAGAACCCACTTTCAAAATTGAATAACTTTGGATCAGACTAATATTTTTTACCAAAGCAATGCTAGCTTATTCCTTGGGGCAAGCTCTTTTTACCATGAAACGTTTAGGCCAAAAACCCAAACAGTGTTTGTGCAGCGTGGTCAGGAAACATCTTTAAAAATGGGTGAAAAAAAGCAAAAAAAACACTTTTTGCATTATATGCTGCACAAAATCCACACATCCAATCTAAATGAAACTTGGCAAGGCAGGAGATCTACCCCACAAGACCACACATTCCAAGTTTTGTGCAAATCTGTTGAACAGTTTCAAAGTTATTAAGGTGCAGAATTTGGTGTTTAACATTAAACTGCCTACTCAACTCTAACTATAGAGGCACAACAGTAGCTATATATATAGTTATATAGTTATGCAATAGGGGCCATATAAAAAGTGTGTGATAAAGCCATTTATCTAAGTCACTGTGTAGCTAAATAAGGGATATGCAGGAAGACCTGTGTGATACATGATTTATGTACACAAGTGCTGTTTGACCTTGGGTAACCTCACGAGAGGAGTAAGCCACAAGTGAGATGTCCAAAGTCAAACAGCATGAGTGTACATACATCATGTATCACACAAGGTCCTCCCTGCATATTTCATTTATGCAATAGGGCTGGACTTTGTATGATAGATTTTTCATTTTATTTCCTGCTTTTAACAAATATAATTTTACAAGTATTGTGGATTTATCGTGTCAGCTAGAGCCTTTGCACATTTCTTTGCTGCCTGGTTTGTATGGCTGTTGCCATGGAGATGCTGTGTGCTGACATGATGATGGTACAATGTGGCAGGTGATTGGTGGAGTTAGTGAGCTTCACAATTTCTTTCTAGTAAACATGGTGTCTTAGTTTAGCAAGAACTTAGCAGTTACAACTATGTATGCATCCCGGTATGCATGCTGGCTCACGAGTGCAATTTAAGCTTTGGTTTTCTTTTCTTTTTATCGGTTTGTGGTGGAGTTATACTGACAGCATGTTTGGTGTTAAGCACATTCAGTGTGGCAGAATTTACAGTTGGGTTGGTTGGTTAGAAGTTCTGTTGTGCGCCTAATAGCAGTTGAGTGGGTCAGAATAGGAAAACAAAACAAATGATGGTATTTTTAAACTTATGAACGCTGCATCTGAGAAAACACTTCTGGCAGTTCGGGAGTTAAAATAGGCAGTTGAGCCCGCCCGTGGCACTAAGGGTTGAGGTGTTGGACACCACACTGCGCTACAAGGTGACCTGGGTCTGGAACGGACTGGGTGGCAGGGGTCAGCAGGGAGAGGGAGGATTGAGATCCCAGCAGATGCTCTCCCAGGGTGGCAGACCAAGAATACGTAGCATTCTGCATCCCTTCAAGCCAGTGGAAGCACTGACAGTAGTAAGGGATGGAGGTGGCTCCATTCTCTGGAGTCGGGAGGGGAGACGTTAGACTGGCGATGAGAGGTAAGGCATGCATCAGCATGCACCCTCAGGATATATGTCCCATGCACCTGACATCTCAGAGGGTAGGGGATTACAGGAGAAAAATAGAAAACACCTCTGGCAGCCCTAGATGAAAGCCTCTCCGGTTCCATCCAAGACCACCGAGAAGGGACACTGTGCAGGAAGTAAGAGAAGGAGGCACTCTAGGACAGATCCCAAGAAGGTGGTGTGGTGAAATGAGCAGACGGAAGGGAGGGCACCAAGAGGAGATAGGAGGAAAAACACAAAGTAAAAAAAAATAGGCAGTTGCTTTGTGGGGGGCTGAAACATTAAACGCTATGTGCATGGAGAGAGAGTAGGTGTGACATGGAGCAGAGCAAGCGTAATGTGGGTGGCTGGCTGTTTTGAGTGGGGGATTGTTTTAAAAAGAAATGGATTTTGTTTTGATGGGGCAGAAGACTTAGGAGCTGGAGATCATCTTTTATGTAGGGGTGCATTAACAGTGGAATGTACAGCAAACAAGTATCACAGAGAAGGAAGCAGTGAGACTTTGTAACTGAATAGCTAGAAGTAGTGCCTGCATGCATGCAGCTGAGTGGGGGGGGGGAGACATAGAAACTGTAACGATAAACAGTGTGTGATATACAGTAGTTACTGTGTAGATAAATGGATTTATCTACAGAGTGACTCAGATAAACGAATTTATCACACACTTTGTATATGGATCCCTGTTGCATTAATCCATTTATCAACACAGTAACTACATCACACACCATTTATCTGTGCAGTGTCTACATCACCCCCTCCCCCCCACTCTGCCTTCATAATGAGCCTATTTCAAATATTCTAAGGCTTGCTGTGTCCTCATATCTATTATTGCCTGGATTTCTTGTTCTAATTTCTGAATTTGAGATTGTACCCCCTGATCACCTGGGACATACAAGGCCTGGAGGAAGGTAAGTCTTCTTGTAGATGACTATATTTTCATTTGTTGTTTTTTTTCTTATGTGAAGTATACAATACACTATCCCTCTCAGAATCACCTTAATCATATCCCAAAGTGTCGATACTTTAATATTTGAGATAAATCTTCCATTATAATCTGTGGATTCTATCTCTCATTAATGTCTGGAACTGTTCATCCTTCAATGAGGCTGTGTTTAGTCTCCATATTGTGGTTTTAGGCTCTTTCCCTAAATTAAGTTTCAATAAGACCGAGTGATGGTCAGAAAGGCTCTGCAGGCCATAGCATACAGTGGAGTAAGCCACAATGAGGCATAGTAACTTGCAGTAATGACATGTCACAAAATCCTGCATGACAAAAGGGCTAATTGCTATTGACTTACAATGGCCCATGCAGTAAACTGTAGCATTATGTGATATTCTGCAGCATTTCTGCATTGCGTCCTGGCTGTCACATCTGTATGCCTATTATGTTATTGAGGTTCTCACAGGTACAATAGTATAGAAATAGTCTGATCTTGAAAAACTCTGATGTCTGTTTCAGAGATAGTTTTTGGAAAGAGATGGCGCCAAATATCTAGAAAGACTAAATTAACTAAATTAGTACATAAATACTTTTGGGCTGGGAATCCATGATATTTTTGGGAGCTTGAAGTATCAAGGTTGATTAATATTACCATATTTAGATCTTCCCCAAGATCAGCTGTCCCTCAAAATTTTCCAACAGTTTTGCTATGAATGTTCTAATGATGCCAGTTTTGCATGTTCGGGAGCAGGTAAACATTAACTTAAGTTATACTTTTTGTTAAAGTATTCTCTGTAATATCACATTCCTGTCATGTGAATCAGAGTATTGTTTTAAAAGCTTAAAGGGGTAGTACCCAGAATAGTATGATAACTCCTCTGTGCTTTCCATTTTGGACATGAAGAGGAGTTCACTGTGAATCTGCCTCCCCAGAAAACTTAAAATGTTCCGTGGGGAAAGATGAGTTTCTTATAGATAGTAAATTTCCACTAGGTGGCTACAAAGATATTGAAAACATTTTATTCTTTTAACAGGATTATTAATACTACTGATGTTCAGAGACAGGAATATAACTGGAGAAATAGCCATCATAAAACATCAACCAACTGCTACAAAGAGATCATGTTTGTCTGCTCAGGGGAGGTGGTGGGCATTAACATCACATCACTGATTTGCCAAGACTCCTGAGACTCTAAAACCTTAATATTTTTCATTTTCTTACTTTGTCTGCTTTGCATTCTTCAATACTTATGTCTGTATTAGTGTAGTTTTTCACAAATAATTTCCTTTCATTTTGAGGCACTGAGCAAAGGGAAGAGTCCATATACTGCTACAGATGCACAGAGTCTGTGGGGTGGTTTGAGGGCTTGTGGAAGTGCGGGGCCCTGTTTTATGTGGCTACAAATGCAGACATGCAGGGCCAAGAATTCATCTGGCTGTAGACATGCAGGGTCCTCTGGGCCCTGCACTTCCATGCCTCTATAGATGCAGAGGCACAGAGCCCTCCAGGCAGTATATTATCAGAAGAATTCTCTTCACTATATGATTACTTGTTGCTCATGTGGCCAACACTGCACCATCTCTCCCCAGGCTAGGAGTTGTGCCACATGGCAAAGCCATTCCCCAGGCTCAGCCCATCCAGCTGACTTGCTGAGCTCACTCCCAAACTCAGCTAACCAGCAAAGGAACACAACACACAAGCCACTGGGCCAATGGCCATTCCTGCATACATTGTTTCTCCATAATGTTTTTGTTAAAATTTTGATCCCAATTTTTCAACATAGTATTTTTATGACCTTCCCCCCTTCTGAAAATGACAGGTGTCATTAATAAAATACTGTCTGAAATATCATTTTGTGCCACAAATGGATTTGCAAAAAGACATCTGTCACATTCATGAGGCAGTGTGAAAAAATGTATATGTTAAAAATTTGGGGTGAAAATATTGAAAATTATCAAAGATGAGTGAATGTTGAAAAATGTCAATCTACCTTCATAGCTTTCTTGTTTTGTTTTTTGTTGTTGTTGTTTGTTGTTTACATTTTGACCTCAGTTTTTCAACATAGTCTTCTTATGACCCCACCTCATCAACCCCTGGTAGCTTAAAGTTTTGAAATTCTGCCTGAAAGAAGATTTAGTGGAATGACTAAAAAAATCACCTTTTAGGCCAGATTTCAAATATTTCACCTGCCTTGTTCATGAGATGGGGTCCCAAAAAAGCTACATTGAAAATTTGGTGAAAAAAAATGTTCGAAAATAACCATGTTAAGAGTAAAGGTTCAAAGCGCATTCAAAATACATTAACCAGACTTACCTTGTTTTATCAATTCATGGTTGTGATTGCAGAGGAGGACATATTTCTTAACAGAGCATGTCTGTATACCACTTGACCTTCTCTAGGTGAGTGAGAGTAAAGTGTGGGTGTGGCATGGTGTGTGCAATGTGGGGTTGGGATGGGGTGGGTGGAGATTGGGAATAAGTGTGCAAAAGGCATTGGTAGATGGTTTTCTTTGTTTTAGGTTACAAAAACAACAGGGTTTGGTCAGAGCCAATATGGCTGCTCAGAGTGGCAAGAGTGATTACAGTAATACTCACTGCTCTCATTGCGCTGGAGGCTTCTGTACCCAAGATGGTGGTGATCTCTGAACTATGTACAGTTTGAATCGGTGGTCATCTTGGGCATGACAGTTATCACTTCCACAGCTGCAGAAGAAAAAGTAGTGCCCCTTGCAGTAGGTGTGTTTATGAGGCCATTGAAGGGGAAGGGCCACATAAAAACAACCAGTGTAACTATACCAGAGCGCTGTGGAAGCACGTTGGACAGCAGTCCGGTCACATGCTTCCGCAGTGGTACTCTACAGAATTGCAGCAATACGTCTGCAGAGCTCCACTGACAAAGCCATAAAAACCAAAGGCCAGAATAATGAAACAATCGGATTGGTCCCCCAAGCAGTCATCCATCACATGGTAAAAGCTCCCTGGAAAATTAAAAGTGGAACCAGATTGCCTTTCCTGAACATCATTCAGCCATTTATTCTGCATAAAAATATTTTTTTCTCACATTAGCAGATGAAGCGAGGAGCAAAGAAAACCATTTGTCTGTCAGGGTTTCTTCATTTCTGAACCTCTAGTCTTTTCACTTTCTATGATTCTAAGTAGTGCTGTACACAATTTTCAAATTTTGATGGAATGAAATTTCACTGAATTTCAGAAAGTTCATCCTAGTGCAGCTGAACACCATAGGTAGCGGATGTCTCAAAATTTTAAAAGCGGAATATGTTTTGCAAATTAATAATCTGCAGTTTCATTAAACTGTGAATTCCTTTTCCACAATCTGAAGAAAATTAATCCATGACATACATAGAAATGCTTTTCAGACTTCTGCAGAATTCAAAACGAAATTCTGAAAAGCATTTTGAACGTGGAAGTGTCATTCCTCACAAATTCTACTGGCAGAATTTCACATTCTGCACTGCTCTATTTCTAAGTTACCCCCCACATTGCCTTAGCAGGAATACTCCATCATCTCTTTTTCTCCAAAACACTTTATCCAGTTTGAGTGAGAAGGTATAACCAGTGTCAACTAACTCTGCTTGCTCTGTAAGTTGGTTTCAAGTGTCTACCACTTGGTCGGTGAAGAATTTCACTAAAAAATGATCGTCAAGGAAAGACAGTGAGCCAAGAAAAAATGTCAATTATGACTGGTGAAAGGGCATTAGCTGTATTATGACAAGGAAAGAATAGCCAATTCCAATAACCAATTTCAGTGAAAGGGCGGTAGGAATAAGGGAGTAAAAAGTGGAGGGGGGTCGGCTGGGGGAGTTTTGAGGCAGATCTCAGGGTAAGAACTATATTCAACATCTGGGAACTTTGCTTGCACTCATGGGTGCAGGGACTGCTGGTGCATTCCAGGTTGTAAACCAAAACAATAAACTAAAAGAAGAAGGACACACTCATACCTGTTGGAGAGGTTCAGGACAAAAGGCACATAATGCAAAAATTTGGCAACTATCAAAGTTATTCAGTCATGCATTCTGAAGTGAACATCTGTGTTACCTTACTGCAAATTCATATTTAAAAGAACATTCCCTCAGAACCTCTCCTGCTCCTTTTAAATATGAATTTGCACTGAGGTAACACAGATATGGGACTGATGGATTCACCCTAGGTCTTTTTCTGCTGTCATTTTCTCTGTTCCTATATATATGAATGGCAAGAAAAATTCTGCTAACATTTAGAGTGCAGGCTGAATTCCTAAATGAATGCATTGAAACCACTTACAATGTATTTACGTATGTATGTATATATGTACGTATGTATTCATTTATTTTATTTATTTAATGTATTTAAAAGTTTTCACCAAAAAAGCATTCTGAATTGAGAAGAACATTGTTTCCAGGGTTGTCCTGAGAAAAGAGAAACATGGGAGTACAAAATGTTGTACTGGAATACAACTGAGGAAAAAGCAATAATAGTTCTGCTGTTAGGACATGGCGTCATGCCCAGTGTCAAAACAATATGCAGGAATGTGAAAGGTAAAGTAAACAAGTACTTTAAGAGACATGTTTTAGAATGATAATCCTGAGTTAGTTTTTTTTTCGTGTTTCATTTATCAGTGTACATTTTAACACCTTGAAAACATCTTGGATGGGATTTTGAAACGGGACCAGCGGAACTCAGATGCGTGTTTGTTTTCCTGCCTCTGCCCAAATGCAGCTGAGCAGCCCTTCGATGCAGTCATTTGTAAAAAAAATAATAAAATCCAATTTGCTGTTACAAAATGATGCAAATGAAGTTTTTATAATTTTTTGCCTCGATAATATCTTTTTATTTTTGTCACCAAATTCAGCTGCCGCTGGACCATCTAAAAGACAGTTGGACAGTTTGGATGCATTTCTGTTCTGAACATTGTGGTGGATGCATCTCAGATACACAGTATCTTTTTGAAAGCCCTGACTCTTGACTGCAAATAATTCTACAAGGTTCATAATTGTTCTATCCAGGTACTCAGCAAACAATGAAGGAACAAATGGTTTTCAATCTTCCAAGAAATGTGGCTGATTTGTAAGATACTAAATGACCCACAGCCAGTAAGCCATGAGTGGTGCCGCTTTATCAAGAGGACATTTTAGTTTGTGAAAACTGTGCAGATTTTTTGAGAAAATAAAAAGACATAGGGCTGCAGAAGGTGGAATATGCCAGATGAACTCCACACAGGGATGTTATGAAACCTTTTAAATGTTTATTACTGTAATGAGAAATTCATGTCTAGGTCTATATACAGTACAGTATTAAAAGCTTCACAGGTTTGACAAAACAGTACTGTATGAGTCCCAGTGAAGATGAGGTTCTGATGGATTGTTTACTGGTTTTCAGTCTGCTGTCCAAAATGGAGCTTTGGGCCCCTTCTTTGCTTGAATTTATTTCCCAGGTGCTTCCCCTTGCCCCCCACACACACACAGCATTGGAAGATCTGTCATCTCTTTGCATATGAAAATATACTGATGGTAGGTACTCTCATCCATATTAGAACAAACTCTTCTTTTTTTTTTAGTTGAAATAACTAAATAGTGATAGTGAGAATACTGATGAAAACCTGTTCTGGTCCTTATTAAAAATAAGATTTGGACCAGGTTTTCATTAGCATTCTCAGTTGTTTTGTACATCTGTTTCCGTAAGATCTGGGAGCAGTGTCCTGGCATGCTATTTCATAAACAGTCAGAATAACAGTTATATTAAACAACAGATGTAAAACAGCAGACGCTACTGATGAAAGCGTTGTCCAAGCCATATTAAAAGTCTCCTTTTATTATTTCAGCTGCAAAAAACAGTAATAAAGCAGACTCAAAATTGATAAAAGGTTACAATACAAGTCAATAAGTAAGGGCAATCTAAAATAGAATAAAAAGTTTTCAGGTCAAACTTTCACCGCTGTATGCACTGCTGCTTTAAGTAGTATCACATGACAGGTGTGTGATTTTTAAGATAGAGTATCAGGACGCCTTTATATGCATGGAAGGTGAGTATGTATTTGTCTTGCTTTCTCAGCCACCAAAGTGTGCTGACACAATGATTATACTATGGACAGGATAAACCCAGAAAGCTGATTGGCTGAAGCAGTGACTTACCTGTGATGATGTTTCAATGTATCACCATGGGTCTGAACTAATCACTAAGACCAGTCATATCTTATCAACTGAGCATCATTTTATAACCACTGTAATAGACTGTGAGGTGTAATATATCAATGGGATACACGATGGCCCAGTGGGTGATACTGTTTGTAACACAACTAGTGGACAGTGACCTCGACTTAAGAGTGGTGGAGCATAGCAGAGCCATGAGTGAGGTCTCTGAGGTCACTGTCCAGGAGTTGTGATACATAGGTATCACACAATGGGGCATTGTGTAACCATTTTATTCAATAGGGCTCCAGTTTTTGTTACTTTTCTTTTCTTTTTTTTTTTGGTTTAGCGGCGTGGGGGGAGTGACATGTACACTATGTTAATAACAGACAATGACATGTACACTGTGGTTGATATCTTCATAGTTTATATGTCACGACCTGATCATCACACTGTGAATGTGATTCGGACTTTTATCTGATACCATATCACTTCACCCCATTGTATAATATGGCATATCATCACTACCAGTGCTTAGTGATCATTTCCGCCTCCTACCATACAATGCACCTGAGGCATGATGACAGTTCACATGATACACTGTACCACACTCTTGTGTATCAGACATTACAAAATGGCTTATTTTCATCCCAATTTTTTCAAAAATTAAAATAACATGCTTCTGATATGACACATGTGCATTTATCAGAATTCTGGATGTGGCCAGAATTAGAGCGGAGCAATTAAGACTGTAAATGCCATTCCTGCTGTTTTATAATAGTAATCTCATTCCACACTAATTATTCTGAGTCTCATTTTACATTATTTTTACTGACAACTGCATGAATGTCATAATTGCTAGTGTGTACAACTTTTAAAAAGATAAATATTTCTATCACTATGGGTCAGAAAGTTACGTACACTGATTAAAATTCAAGTTAGCGGGCAAAGAACAGAATTTATGTAGAAGGGTATCCTTTTACAGAAAAATCCTTGCTTGACCTGCCAATATCTTTTTGTTTAATTCTGAGTTGGGGATTTTGCTTGAAACCAGTTAAACTGTACACTGGCTAATTTATAACAAAGACCATCAAATGCAGACAAAGCTGAATGCTGAACTACAGTGCAGTGTGCATGAGACCAGAGCCCCAATACTTTCCCTCTTACTGTATGACAAATGTTGTACAAAGGAGATATGTATTCTGTAGTCCATATAACAAAATGAGCTGCATACCTTGCACCTGTTTTCCTGTCAAACACAAATAGGACAGTGATGTACAGTACTGTCTCCAAAAGCACTAAGCAACTGTGTTCTGAAGCAGACAGAGAGAGCAGACTAAGGCAGCAGAACAGCGCTGGCACACGGAAGATGTGATCATGAGGTTTATTTACTAATTGGCTAACAACAACACCACAAAATTGGGAAAGATTTTGTTTTTAAAGCCATAGTCCTAGTCAGCCTAGTAGAACACAACAGTATTGTGGGAACCCATTGTGCAACACTACAACATGATAAAATAAAAATTTTTGGCGCATTTTAGCAATATGTGACCAGCTATATTTAGTAGTCCATCTCAGTGTCATGCATCTTTTTCTTGGCATGTCTGCTTTAAAAAGATACTGATAACATCATTGTTCATCAGCAAAACTTGACTAAGCAACCCCCTAAAGGAAGCATAAGCCACCACAAAGCAATCAGCTTGATAGCATGAATGAGCTGCAGTCAAGTTTCGTGGCTGTCACTTCCACAGTTGTGAAGAAAATGTAGAGCCCTAGAGAAAAGAGTGTGTTTATGTGGTCCATGGAGGGGAAGGACTGCATAAACAGCATTAGTGCACATTTGCCTGAGCACTGTGGAAGCACACCAGACATCGGTCCAGTCATGTTCTTCCACACGGCTCTGCTGAACTATAATAATGGTAGTTTACTCACCTGGTAAAGGTGATTGCATGAGCATCACCTTACAACATCCCCCATGCATTACCTCTGGGTTACGCCCATCTCATAGGCTAGTTGATGCATGTGACCAGATGTTTGAAATCTGATCCACCTAGGTCCTCCTCCTGTCCACAGTGCTTCAGTTCGATTCTTCCAAAACTCGTGTTTCTAGACAGAGTACTGTGGTAAAGATTGCTACTGTGAAAGGTACAGTGGGTTACTTGGTTATGGTTCAATCAAGTATGAGTACGCTGTTATTTATTTAATTATTTATTTTCATTCCTATTAGGTACATTCTGAATGATCCAGCCTGTACGGCATGCTGGCAGCTGTTTTAGGTTTCCCTGTAGCTGTCTTGGCATCCCTAAACATATTCCATATATATATATATATATATATACATATTAGAGCAAAAACTCTGTTTAATGCATCAGTTAGAGGTTGATCACAGTGACAAAAGTGAGGAAATTCGGTGTTAGGGCTGGAAAGCTCTTTACCCCCCAGCCCACCCCCTCAACGTATCAGGGGTGTGCATTGGGGTCATCAGCCCTAACTCTCACCCCATCACATGTGTAAAGAAGCAGAGGTATAGGAGAATGGGGTTAGAGTTAGATCCATTCACCCCAACGCACACCCCATGCCGCTTGGGGGTGGGCTAGTATTCAATGGGGGCTTTCAAACCCTAACACCAAATCTGCTTGCTTTTATCGCTGTGGAACAACCCTAACTGATGCATTAAACTGAGTTTTTTGCCTCTAATTTTTCTTTTCGAGAATGAAGATGATAAATAGTGAATGGAATGCAGTGGCGGAGGCCCCGCTTCCCCACTATGTGATGTCTGTTACATAGTAACAGGAATTGCAAAGCAAACACAAGTGGCAACAGTTACGCATTATGGTAAAGCAAACGAAATGGTAAAGCAAACGTTAATAGAAATATAAGTGTAAAGTGACGCCAAGCGCACAGTGACTTAGACAGACACACAACCTCATACAGAAACGCAACTGGTAACGTGCACAATGACGGCACCAGTATTGTAAATGCAAATGTAAAGTGTTACAGCAACAAGAATGCCAAAGGGAATAGAAACAAAAACGTGAATGGAAGCGCGCACGTAAATGCGAACCGTAACGCGCAGGGGCACAGTACCACATTTGTAAACACAAATGGTAAAATAAACATGAACAATAATGCCAAAGGAAACAGAAACATAAATGCGAATGCAAACGTGTACGTAAACGCAAACCGTAATGTGCACGTTCACATTACCGCACTTGAAACGCAATGGTAATGGTAACAGCAACAATAATGCCAAAGAAAACAGAAACACAAAAGAAAATGCAAGCACATATGGAAACGTAAACCGTAATGCGCACGGGCACAGTAACGCAATAGGAAATGGAAATGATAACAGTAACAGCAATGAAGATGCAAAACAAAAGAGAAACGCAAACGCAAATGAAAGGGCTGCTGTAAACACAAATGGCAATGCACACGGTGATGCAAACTGAAATGCAAACTCAAACAGTACTGGAAACACAAATGGTAACAGTAATGCAAAGGCAATCGAAGACAAGAATGCAAAGGGTAACGCACACTGTGTCGTAGATGGGAACGGTAATGCGAACGGGTACATAAACGCAAGTGGAAACAGTAACTGTAACATTAACAGAAGTACATACCTGTTTTTCCCTAACAGCTGCATAGAGAAACACAGTGTGTACAAAGAATGTATGCATAATAATGAGCCTGGGAGCAGAAAATGAGGTGTTGGAATACTAAATTGCTTATATCTCAGTAACCGTATGACTTAGGGAAAAAAAAAAATTCACGCATTCATGATTTTCCTGGGTCTGCTGGCTGAATGGTAGCCAGAGGCTACGATTGTTATGATGAAAATTCATGATCTCACACTCAGCTCGATATGAGCCCCAAAGGTTTGGCGGACACCACCATGTTGGTTTATGGGGAAAATGCCATCTTTGGAGTACTGTAACTTGGCAGCTATGCAATATTTTTTCACCAAACCACCAAAAGGCACATCTGTGAGATGTTGGCTGCCTTCCCTCCAAGTTTCAGCCCAAAAGACCAAACCGTTCTTTTGCAGCAGGGTGGCAAAGAACTCCTGTCATTTTGGCCATTGTCTGGAAAAGTAGTGTCGCGACTCTTTACGCAAAAATTTGTGAAAGTGTCGCAGGTGCGACACTACTTTGTGACACTACTGTTTCCAGAAATTTGAAAAACATATTTCTGGGGTGTTTAACCCCAAAATAAAGACATGGCTAGCATCCTCAGGGTCCGACTAGGTGAACACAGAAAAGAATTGTGTCCCTGGAGGGTCCCAATTTTAAATGCCAAGCATTTTTTGATCACCAACTGAAAACAAAATGGTGGATTTATGGCACTACTAGTGCCATTTGTGACACTAAAAGTGCATTTGCGATACTTTCAAACTTTTGTTAACTTTTCCCATTGATTTATAATGGGAACTTGTTTTTGAATAACTTTTGAACCATTTAATATTTTTTCACAAATCTTCAAAAGGCACATCAGGGACCCGACCCATCGTGTGTGTGTGTGTGTATATATATATATATATATATATATATATATATATATATATATATATGCATGCACCAGGGAACTGGATGCTGTAGTAATGCTCATGCAATCACCTTTGCCAGGTGAGTAAACTACCATTGCATATTGCATCACCTTAAAGCATCCCCCATTCATTACCTCTGGGTTGTAGTAAGCAGTGATGAGGATTAGGGAGGGGTTGGATGTCAAGACAGCTAGGGTTCCCCATGTTTCAAAAGAACCTTTCCAGCAAATGTTGATTTTTCTGCTTTAATCACATCAAGCCTATAGAGTCTGGTAAAGGTATGCAATGATGACCAGGTGGCTGCTGCACAAATGTCCTGAATTGAGGCCCTGTTCATCTCCGCCCATGATATTGAAATTGCCCTAATGGAGTGGGCAGCTAGCTTAGGTGGTGTCTCAAGCATCTGGCTCCTGTAGGCCTCCACTATTTTTTGCTTGATCCAGTTGGCAAGAGTGGATTGTGCCGCTTGTCTTTTCTAGGGCCGCTGTGTAAAATAAACAATCTGTCTGATAATCTAATGTCTAGTTCTGTTCAGATACATTGAGATAATTCTCCTTATGTCCCAGTGTTGTGTCGAATTGCTTGGGTCATTACCTGGTTGTGTGTGCCAGGTGGGTAGCTCCAGAGTTTGGGACATGTGGAACGATGTTGCCACTTTTGGTTGGAGGAAGGAGCAGTCCTTAGTGGACCCCATCATTATGCATGATTAGAATGAGGGTTTGCAGGAGAGGGTTCAGATCTTGCTTACTCTCCTTGCTGAGCAGATGGCTACTAGGAACAGGGTCTTGAAGGTGACCCACTTTAGGTCTGTTGTGGTCATTGGTTCAAAGGGAGCTGTCATGAGGCATCTAGTACTGCGTTAAGGTCCCTGTGGTGCTATGATAGGCTTGTGCCTAGGGTGGATGTTGTCCACCACCTTCAGGAATCTCAGGACATCCAGATGGGCTCTGGAGTGTTGCAGTCTATTGGTCCTGTCCCTGCCCCGATAGCTGCTGCTTGGACCCTTAAGGTTGAGACTGATAACCCCTTGTCAAGTCCTTTTTGTAGATGCTGTAATATTTGTGGTATTGTGACTGGAATGAGGTGGAGCTGATTATCTGAGCGCCATCTGGAGACTATTGACCATTGTCTTTGGTAGGTTGCATTCATTCATGTAAGCCTGATTTGATCAATGTGTCTACCACCTGTGGGTCATAGCCTTTGTTCAGCAATCTCTGCCTCTCAGAGCCAGGCCATGAGGTGTAAAGAGTGGAGATTGGGGTGTGTCACGGGCCCTGTGTCAGTAGGTCTGCTCGCAGTGGAATTGTCCACGGATTGTCAATTGGCATGGAAATCAGGTTTGAAAACCAGGGTCTTCTCGGCCAGTAGGGGGTTATGACCACTACTGTTGACTTTGTCTGTCTGATTTTGTTCAGTGTTTGGTGTATTAGTGGTATCGGTGGGAACACGTATGCTCTGTGAAACTGCCATGTTTGGGATAGTGCATCAGTGCCCATGGCTCTCTGTTTCTTGTATCTGGAGTAAAATAGTGGGAGCTGTGAGTTCACTGGAGTTGTCATCAGGTCAATTTGGAGCTGCTCATTGGTTATTCAGTTGGCTGAATGTCTGTGGGTGTAGAGACCATTCCCAGGAGCAATAGCTTGTCTGCTGAGCCAATCCACTTGTATGTTAAGTTTCCCAAGAGGTGAACTGCTGTCAGTGAGTGTAGGTGGTTTTGGTGCCCAGTTGAGTACCTTCCTCATTTCTTGTAGCATCTGGATGCTCCTTGTTCCTCCTTGGTTGGCAATGTAAGCTACTGTTGCCTGGTTGTCTGATCTGATTAGGACCTTTTTGTTTTGTATTGAGTTTTGAAGGAGTGTTATGCATGGTACACTGCCCTCATTTCCAGTATATTGATTGAGATCCTGATTCCGGGCTGTCCATTTGCCTTGTGCTGGTCTGTGGTTGAGTGTGGCACCCCATCCTAGAAGACTGGCATCCGTGTCTATAATTGCTTCTGGTTCCTTTCCAGTGGTACTCCTTTGATTATATATTGTTGTTTGGTCCACCACCGGATGGACCGTGTGACTGAGGCATTTAGTGTTATTCGGACAAGTCATTTTGTGTGGCGTGACTTGCTCATATCGCCGCGATCTGTAGTGTATGCATATTCTAAAGTGCCCATGGAACTAGGCCTATGCAGAATGCCATAGATCCGAGTGTCTGTAGTATGGCCCTTAGGGTTGGTTCCTTGGTGTTGGTCATCGCTTGTGCCTGTTCGATGACCTTGGTCATTTTTTTCTGTGATGGTCTCACGATGGCCTTCTGTGTGTCTGTGGTAGCTCCCAGGTGGTCTATTGTTCTTCGTGATATTAGGCTGCTCTTCTCCCAGTTGATTATCCATCCATGTGCCTGTAGAGTTTCCAAGGCTAAGTGGGTATGCTGTTGGGCTGTGTGAGGTAATCTGGCCCTGATTAAGCAGTCATCCAAGTAGGGGATGATGTGTACCTCTTTTTGCCGGAGGGATGCTGCTATGGCTATGGATACTTTGGTAAATACCCTGGGAGCTGAGGCCAGTCTGAAGGGAGTGTCTGGTATTGATAGTGTCAACCTAGTATTTTGAACCTCAGGAATTTGTAGTGTGATGGTCTGATTGGGATGTGTAGGTATGCGTCCTTCATATCTATGGAGGTTAGATAGTCCTGTGGTCTGATGGACCTTAGTGTGGACTTCAGTGTCTCCATTTTTAATTTCTTGTACTGGAGAAAGCGGTTTAGAAACTCGAGGTCAATTACGGGTCTCATGTCCCCTGTTTTCTTGGGGACTTAGAAAAATATTGAGTAGATTCCTTCCCTGATTTGATCGGATGGTACAGGTGCGATTGCATTGTTCCTTATGAGATCCTGTATCGTGGATTGAACTACCTGTATCTTTGCTGGTTGGTGAGATACAGGAGATACTACATGTCTGTCGGATAGTGGTTTCTGTGTAAATTCATGGAGTAGCCGAGTGATACTATTTCAGTACCCATTTGTCCGGTGTCGTCTTGTACCATTCGTGTGTAAATTAAAGTAATCTGGCTCCTACTGGGGCATAAGGGGGCCTGTGTGTCACTGTTGTCAGTGTGACTAATTCTTCCTGGGAGTCAGTTGGAGTGGGACCTGCCTCTTGAGGAATTGTAGCTGTATCTACCTCTTTGTCCCCTGTTTCTTGGTCTAGTCCTGCTTCCATTGGAGAAGTAGGTTGGCTTGAAGGAGTAGGATTTGTTTTGTGGGTAAAGGCTGGTCTGGCATCTGTCCTGTCTCCCTGTAGGGACAAAACCTGCCCGGGATGTTGGCAGGTAGGTATTGTTGGTGGGTTTATCCTTGTTCAGACCTTTGCCATCCCCTTTATTTTTAACATATTTCCCGGTTCCCTCGCCAAACACCAGGCTCCCTTTAAATGGTAGCTTGTTTAGCATTGTCTTTGATTCGGAGTCTGCGTTCCATATCTTTAGCCATACTAGTCATCTGGCTCGATTTGATAGAGTAGCTAACCGTGCGGACATTTTTAGTGCATCCACGGATGCGTCGGCAGTGTTTTTGGCTGCCTGAATGGCGTACTCTGCCAGATCGGCCTGTTTGGAGTTTGGGTCTAGTGTGGAGACAAGTTCCTCCAGCCAGGTGACGAGGGCCATAGAGGAGTAGGTTGCTACTCTGTTGGCCATGCATGCTAGGCCAGTCATTTTGTAAGATTTCTTCATGAGGTCTTCTAGTTTCTTATCTGTGGGATCCCTAAGGGGGGTGTTAGACTCCGAAGGAGTACCGTTTTCTACACAGGCCCGTAACCTGGTGGTCCACTGGGTGGTGTGCACCAGAGTTTGTTGATGTCCTCTTGAATAGGGTAGAACCTGTCAAAGGTTTTCTTTTCTGATATCCTGGCAGGGTATGTGGACTCCCACTCTTTCGTGACTACCTCTGTGAGTGATTCGCAAATGGGAAAGCATTCATCTTTCTTTTGTTTTGATCTAATAAGGGGGTACAGTTTGGGCTCTTGGACCTTGAAGCCCATTGTCTTCTTGTCTGCTCTTAATAGTTCTGGCAGGCATTCTATGGGTGTCAGCTTCTTGGTAAGGGTGAGTTCCTCTTCTTCTGGCTGAGGTTTATTTTCCTCATCTTCTGATTCCCCACTGGATGTATAGTCTGGTATGTCAGCATCATCCCCTGTCTCTGTGTCATCTAGCTGAGTGAATGTGGTGCCAGATGCTTTGTTACTGCCTGTGGTGACTGCATTACCTGGCTTTTCATGTTTGTTGGATTTTTGGGGTTTATTTGGGGTCTCTGTTTGTTTTGGACATTTCCTCCATGCGCTCTAAAATTTGTAGCATGACCGCTTGCTGCGTTCTGAAAAATTCCTCTGCCGGTGATGGGAGTTCATTTGAGGGTTTCCCAAGGGGTTCTGGCCCCTGCTCCATCCCTTCATCTTCCTCATGCTTGGTGAGGATTTCTGAGCCCTCCTGTTGCTTAGAGCAGGGCGGGCAGCAGGTCCCGGTATGCCCAGGCAAGAGGGCAATTTGGCAGAGTCTGCATTTTTTTGCTTTGGCTATGGTCTGTGACGGAGAGAAAACAAGGAAAAAATAAATAGAAAGTGAGGGGTTTATGATTTGGCACCTTATGATTTTATTACTTGCCTTTAGGACATGTCTACCTGTTTATAGTGTAGGACAGTTGTAGCTTAGTGCCCATTTCATGCTGGTGCAAGCACAGTGTATTGTGTAGCACTGCATAAAGAAAAATGGCTTGAAAACCTTGTTGTGAATGAATAAAGCTTGGTGCCTGTTTGCTAATTGCAGAGTGTGGTCAGAGGGTAGCGCCCGTGAGGTGGGCTGATGTGTGCGCATGCTCCATTGTGCTTGTTCTGATTCCTCTGTTGCGTGGCTGCATGCTGTGTGCATGCGCCGTGCTGCAATCCCAGCGTGGAGTGCCTGGGTGACTCGCAAGGTGGACGTGGCCTTGTTTATGGCCATTATTCTCCGACTGGGCTGCCGACCACGTGGAGTGGCATCTCCGCTTGTTGTGGGCTAGTGTTGGGGTTTCTGACTAGTTGATCTTGAGGCAAACAGTGACTCATAATGCATCATAAGCGAGAGTCGTTTCCCTAATTTTCTTTTGGGTCATGCTGCATTGCCGACATGCAGCAAATTGGCAGATCGCTAGGAGGGCTGAGGTGAGTGTGACTCTTCGTGGGAATTTTTTATGGGGCACAATTGGAGTCAGGATCAGGGCTGTCCTTCCCAGAGCATTAGTGGGGTCTGCTTGCAAGGGGACCCTGCCCACTCTGGAGAAACTTGGACCACTCTGAGGGGTACCAGTTTCGGCTTGGTCTAGCATTAGATTTGTAATATGGGTGTGTGTGGCACCATATTTAAAATCCTCTTACTTGCAGTTGCTGTGTGAGATTTATTAGCTGTACCCTGATGCTGTAATGAGATCTAGCACCCTAACAGATCACATAAATCATCAACCAGCTGAGATAATTGAGCGAGGTGGTGTAATTAAGTATGAGATACTGCATAGATTATTTAAGACTGTAAGCAGAATACTAAGGCTGACTAGTATAACAGCATGAGAAGATTATTACGTTGCATATGACTGTCCAGTACAATTACTGTGCTTCTAGCTGAGTGATATGATTTACAGTAGTAATTAGTGCCTGAGACTGATGCCTGCTAGATAAGCAGTGTTAAAGATTGGATTAATAGTATTATGTTCTACTCTATGCATCGCAGAGCTGCCACTGGTAGTGACCTCCTGCCCTGCTTAGACATCATAGAAATTCTGGTATTTAACGAATTCATGCTGAATTAGGCTTGGGCTTTACCTTATTAGAGATAGTTGTGGAGCTAAGCGACGTGTTGCTAGCCTCTGCAATGCACAATAATGAACTGGAGCACTGTGGACAGGAGGAGGACCTAGCGTATCAGATTTCAAACATCTGGTCACATGTGCATCAACTAGCCTATGAGATGGATGTAACCCAGAGGTAATGAATAGGATGCTGTAAGGTGATGCGATATGCAATGGTATAACGCCTACAGAGCTCCACCGCAGCTATAAAAATGAAAGAAGAAACCAATGAGGGACAGTTTTCTTTATTTCAGGTACTGTACTAACTAAATACACTATACCAACACTGGGATTGGGCTTTCAATGTCAGTGCTGGATGTTCTGTGGCATGAAGGTGGGCACCCCAGTGTCACAAGGAATCAGTGTGGGGGTATGGGGACACAGGACTCCAGGGGGATTACTTTGACTATGGCAGCATGGGAGGGTGGGTACCCTGATGCCACTGACCTTGTGTGTGGGGTTATGTTATTCAGGCACAGGGGTTAGGCACCCTGTTGTTACTAAATCAAAGTAAATTATGGTGGTTGAGTAGACACTCAATCTCCAAGATATATGCATTAGTTGGGTGGGAGGATACTGGCAGCTGCACAGAGCAGCTGCTGGTGGTTTAAAACTCACTGGGGAGACAGGAGGGAAGGTGGAATACATTTCTACAGAAAATTGTGTTTCATCATGGCTGATGGAAGCAGTGTGAAAGAAATCACTTTTCATCACACTGTATGGATATTTTTAAGGTTACTCTAGTTACAGTGGAAAACTGAACCAATCAGAGAACAGCTTTCACAATTCTGATGACGTCACAATGCCTATTGCAGCACTGAAGTCAGCAGTTAAAATCATAGAAAAACAGCATAATCTTCAAACAAACTACAGATTTAAATGCTATAACTTTTAAACCACAGTTGTATATATCGAATATACAATAGCTTGACTGAAAATAGGCAGCTGTTCATCATTTGTGCATGGGTAGGACTTTCATAACTCATTCTTGGCTCTACCACTCATAAGTTATGGTTTGAGCCCCTCAGATCAATAAATTCAGAGATCTCCAGTTGCACCTGAAGGAACAGGCTACAGGAAGATAGGTAGGGCTTTATTTAGTTGTCCTTCCATTTTCTATACATTCCTTCCCTCATACTGAGACACACACATTGAAGCATAGGCGTGGAAGTATGCATGCTCTGCAGAATTCCTATAGCACCCACCCAAATATGACACTTGGTCGTCCTACCACCAGGCTTCCACCTGGAGGCAGTCACATGGTGGAGTCAGCAGCCACCCACCCTGGGAGAAAAGAGCAGTCCTCAGATGCTCTATCCTCCTACCCTACCACTTCCATGACCCAAATTCCTTTCCCAAACCTGCGTTGCCAATGTGGGAAAAGGTAGGGTGTACATGGTGCCTCAGCCCTCATTGCCACCGGGCAACTATGTTAATGCAACAGTTAGGGTTCAACTTAATGCCACAAAAGTAGGGAAATGTGGCATTAGAGTTTCCACACCTAACTCATCACTCCCACCCCCCAAGCAGCAAAAAGGAAAAAACATTAGGATTTTGGGTCTCTGTAGTCTTGCAGAGTCAGTGGTGAGATCTTTCTTGAGGTTGTCAACCAACATACTCACCCTTCCCCCCCAGACCATGGCTTCCTGTCTGAAATACAAGTACAGCTCTAAGACAGTGTGTCATTGTGATACAGTCTTCAAAGGTAGAGAAATATGTCTTGCCACATGTTGCCAACACAATTTATTGTAGCTTTCACACAGGGCACTGTGGATCTTGCTTAAAGAAAGGAAATCACATCTGATGTTGTTTGCTCAGGGAACAGGGTGGGCATTAGGGTTGACAGCCCCATGGAAGACCCCACAACTGATTCACCAACACTCCGGAGACCCAAAACCCTAATGTATTTTCCTTTTGCTGCTTGGGATGGGGGGGAATTAGAGTTGGAAAACCTAATGCCACATTTCCTTACTCTTATGGTGTTAAGCTGAACCCAATTGGTGCATTAATGCTTTTTTTTACAAAGAATTTCCTTTCTTTATGAGACAGTTTAATCGCACCCTAAAGGGACCTATGTGAACAGATGCAGACATGCAGGGCCCAAGGGAAAAACGGAAGACTCCATCCAACTACAGAAGTGCAGCAATGGATTACAATAAATTATGGGGTTGTCTGGTGGGCTGCAGAAATGCAGGGCCTTCTTTTCCCTAAACTTCCATGTAATCCAGATACAAACACATGGGGCAAAGAGTCCATCTATCAGCCAATGCACAGTGTATTCTCCACCCACAGGAGGAGATGTGCAGGACTCTATGACAAGAGAAGAGTTGTCTTCATTATATGCTACCCCATGTGGGCAACCCTGCATCTTTCATTCTCTAGCTGGGAGGGTCAAGTAACAGTACCACCCCAACCTCATCCTGTACAGCTGGGCCACTGAACTCACCCCTGAACTCAGGTCACTGGGGAGGAATACGAAAGCATACCTATTGGGATCAAGACTAGCACTCACATATAGGTTTCTTAATAAATATATATGTATATATTCATTGCAAAAACTTAATTAAAGCATCAGTTAGGGTTCTTACTAAAGCAATAAATGTAGGGAATTGGGTGTTAGGGTTTCCAACCCTAAAACCCTCCCCACCCACCCACCCACCCAACCCTACCATCGCAACACCACCCTCACCTCCACACACCAACAAGCATCAGGTGTGACTTAGGGTTGTGGGCCCCACCCCACCCCCACCCAACCCTACCATGGCAACACCACCCCACCCTCCACACACCAACAGCATCAGGGTGTGCTTAGGTCATGGACCCTAACTCTCACCCCATTCTCCTATACTGTACCATGTCAGGTTTCTTACAGATGGAATGGGGTGAGTGTTAGGGCCCATGACCCTAAGGCACACCCATGAACAAGTCTGCTTGTATTGCAGAGTTCATAGCTTGAGCTTATGTCTGTGCCCTCCCTCCCCACTCCTCTTATCCTCCCTATCCATGATCCTTACTTTCCCCCATGCCTATCCCAGTTTCTCTTAAAGCTGCCCACTGTCTTCAATGAGATTACCTCTCTGCTTACTGCTACAAATTACAGCACTATTTTCATGAATAGGGGGTTCTGCCACAATTTGTGGCAGAACCCCGCCTTGTTTCTAAAATAATGCCACAATTTGCAGCAGTAAAACTCTGCAAATAAAATAAACATATTTCTGCACATTTTTGGGTAAAACTGACCACAAAATCAGATTCCTTGGGCCCCAATTAGATAAACACAACTGATGGTGTTTACTATTTGTAAGTATTTTTTGAAATATGTACATTTGTTTGCCTCACTAAATGAAAACAAGATGGCAGAATCTTGACAGTACATTCTGCATTTGTGACAATAAATACCACTTTCGCAGCAACAAAGCAGTTGTTTCACACGGCACATCTAATTTTTCCCATAGGATATAATGGGAACATTTAAACTTTAATTACTTTTGAATAGATTAATATTTTTTCACCAAACCTTCAAGAAGCACATCTGTGACCCAAGACCCGTATACCCTGCAAATTGCAGACCACAACTCCACACAGTTTCTGAGAAATAGAGTAACAAAGAATTTACATAAAAAACGGTATGTACAGTACTGTAGGTGCTCTTTGATAGCTCAGTTGACGGCTAGCCATGGAGGTGTTCAGAGGGCTGTGCTGGTCCCAGCTCAGGATGGGGGGAGTGGGGTGGTAGGGCACTGCCAACTGGAGTGGGGGACCACTAGACTGCTAGGGACAGTCTCCTCATGTTTTTCTTGGGGATTAGGGATCAGGGCTGGGGGGACCGCTGGGCTACTGAAGAGATTTCAATAATAATTATATGGAGATTGGGGATCGGAGCTGGGGGGACTGCTCGGCTACAAGCGAGATTTTAAGAATAATAACATGGGGAATGGGGATCGAGGCTGGGGGACCACTGGGCTACCAGAGAAATTTTATTAATAACATGAGGATTGTGGATCATGGCTGGGAGTGCCCTAGACTACCAGGGCCACATGTGGTTCTGTGGGTGATCGGGGCTGGAGGAGCACTAGCCACAAAGCACCTGTTCATGGTGCTAATGCCGCACAGCCCATCCATGACTTGCAGCAAGTTTTCCTGATGTGCCCTCTGTTTGGCACAAGGCCAGGTTTACCGCAAGGCATGGGACTTTGGTGCCAGAACCCTACCCATTAGAGAATCAGGCACAGGGTCCCTGGCTCACTGGCAATTGGTGCAAGCCACCTTTGGCGCAGCTCACGCCGACCTTTGAGAATCAGCCCCATTCTGATTTTTAGAGTAATGTCAAATTACAACTCTGATTTTTTTACTTAACAAAGATGGCTGCAAAAGCATTAAAAAAAGCATTTGAAAGGCTTGGATACTTGAATGCAATTTGTCTTGGTTGTCGGAAGAAGTCCAAAGCCCTGTGTTTTCTTTTCTGAACTACATAGTTTCAGAATCTTTATGGCCAATCAGGATGCAGGAATTCCCTACCCATTTTACAACAAATACAATCATTCCAACTCCACTGGGCTTTTAACCCTCTCACTGCTGCCTGGCTCTGGCACTCTGCAGCATCAGTTGCCTTCCAGCTGGTTTACTTAACTATTTTTCTAGTCTACCAAGTCAGTCACTTCAGCAGCAGGTACAGCCAATGAACCATGCTGATTACTGAATACAGTAAAACAGAATATTTCCATTTATAGACCTAGTCAAACACATTTCATACAGTCAGTGTTCCCTGCCCTTTGGTAGACCTGAGATTGTGGTTTAAACCAGCTCATACTCTACTTATTTACAGGGACACGGACTGTTTTATAGAAACAGTTACAGATACTGGTCTGTTGGGACATTATTTGGCTTAGAGGCTGCAGTGAAAAGCTGTACACTTGTAAACTCATGACTGAATTATACATCCACCTCTTACTCACTGTGTGACTCTGAGCAAGGTGCTTAACCTCCCTGTGAGTAAGCTCTGTAATCTCTCTCTACCATAACTGTGCTTTTTGAATCTCCCAGGGACCAAAACAGTAGCAGCATACTGTATATTCCTCCTTCTCCTGGATTTTAAAGCACTTGGAATACATCTTATATGAGGGCTGCTATTTAAAAAATTCATTTCCTTCCTTTTAAGAGTGTCATAAAGTTAGCTGGACCAGTGGCACTGAGCGTTGAGGTGCTGGATGCCACACTCGCACCATGCTGGTGACCTGGGTTTGGTGACGGACTCAGGTGGCCAGGGTCAGCAGGGAGGAGAGGATGGAGAATCTGGAGGACAGCCTCCTCTCCTTGGGGAGGGATTCAGGGTTGCTTGGTGTCCTGGTGGCCCCTGATGGAAATTAGGGGCACTGCAGGTACACCAACCAATGCAAGGGGAAGAGTATGGCAGATGCCAGCAGGGTAGCCATTTGCAGGTATCATTGCACGCTGCACTCCTAGAGGAAAGAAGAAGTGGAAAAAAACTCTGCCAGCTGGATGAAGCGATGATGGTCCTCCAGGGTTTTATGCTCCACATGCCCAATGCCAGCCATGACTGACCCTACCCCTGGGATTCTCGGCTTTCTTCTGGGGCTGGGAGAGGTGGGGATCTTGACACTGATATATCCATTGGAAGGAGTGGTTCAGGTGGGTGGTTAGGGCAGAAGTCGGCAAGTTCAGCCTGAGAGATGCCCCAGACTGACAGGAGAGAGAAAAAGAGAGTAAAAAAGAGTCTCATAAAGTTAAATATGACACCTACTGTACATGCTTATAAATCCTCAGTAGTTGTCACTTCTGTGTGTACTCCCACAAGATTTCCAACCATAGCTGCAAATGAACCTCATTAGACCAAGAATTAAAAATATATTTTTGTCTATAACTGCTTCCTCTGTTTCTCACATCATTAAAGAAATAAAGCTATTTCTTGCTCCTTTTGTTTGGGAGGAGTGAAAGAGGCGAGGAAGGCAGAATACGTTGCTAGAATGGTTGTGCTGGGCTTTTAACAAACTCTGGATAAAGCCAGTATGGCTGCAGCTGAGCAGGGGAGAAACACAGTGTACTGGAGAAACACGGATCTGTCTGTCGTGTTTAAGATGGCTGCCAGATTTGTTTGTGCATTCACAAATCATCACCCATGCACAGAAAACTTTGTGGCCATCTGGAACATAGTTTAAAGTGCTGTGTTCTACGGATTGAATTTTAAATAGTGCAGTGAACACACAGTGATTGTTGTTGACCTCCACTATTTAAAAGTCCAGTCAGTATCAGATAATCCTCTTTTTTTCTCTGGGGCTCGCTAGACGGCTGCAGGGTTATGCCCACTGCAGCCATAAAAAAGGTTATAAGGCACAGGTGTTTCATCTCCCAGTCACCAACAAATACATCCCATTGACTAACACACAGGAAGATAGTGAACACACTAATCCCTCCATCCTTAGTGATTACCCATTCCCTGCACTGTTCCAAACTAATTCCAAATCAGTGGATGCAGAACCAAATAGAAGTGAGTCTCCAACAGGGTCTCATGTTTCTAATACTTACATGCATGCTTTTACTAGCTTAACTCCCCAGTCTCTAATTCTTGAGACCTTTCCTCTGAAGGTAAATATGAGTTCTACAGAAGTATTCACAGATTGGCCTTCCACCTCTCTGAAATATGTCCAGGTACCGGCAAAGCTAGGTCAATGCATCGTTCCAATAGATACTGCCCTAGCATCTGATAACAATATATTAAATCCACCTAAGATTAGGATTAGAATGGAGGATGGAATAGGATGTATATTACAGTCAGGAACACATGAGAAGCCCATTAATATGGTTGTTTCAGACCCAATAATAGAACCACTCATTAATGTTAGTTCAGATAATCAGGGGAGTAATGCACCAACAGGGAGTTCTCTGTGCTATTATATTATAGTCATGGTGCTCTGTGCTATTATAGTCATGATGCTCTGTGCTATTATATAGAGAATAAAGGATGGGGAAGTGTGTGATATGAGAATTTAATGTATACCCGAGGTGTGGGATGCTACATAACCCCCGAGAGTGAAGCCCGAGGGGTTTATCAAAGCATCCCACCGAAGAATGACAAATTATAATATACTACTTCTGACTCCTATTTTATATAATATGCTGAGAGCAATTTTTTCAACCAGTGTTGTAATCCCCTTCCCCCATTCATCCCCCACACACACACACTCTCTCTGTCTCTCTCTCTCTCTCTCTCCACACACACACACACACACACACACACACACACACACACACACACACACACACTTTCTCTCAATCTGACCTTCTCAATAAATCCCCATGGCAGCTTTACTGTAGTTCTCTGGGAACCAAAGCAGCAGCTTCCTTCTGTCCCCCAGCTCCCACTCTAAATTCCCAGTTGAGCTGCAGCAGTCCCCAGTCCCTCTCCTCCTTGCCCCACAGCACCCTCCAGCTCACTCTGCTCCCAGTTTCAGAAATCATTTTTAAACTTACAGCTAAAATCGTGATCGCGATTACACTCATGTTACCTGTGTCAGCCACAGACTCATTCCCAGTGATGGTGTGTGTTGCCCAAAACTAGCAAACTGCAGGATCAATCAGATACTTAAAAATGGTAATATTTAAAGTAGGATTGACAAAATAAATAAAAACAATGATTATGTGAAGGTGAGGATGTACCGTGGGGCTCCTCACTAACTAAGATACAGAGCCACCATGATTTCGAACTGTTTAGCCTGCCCACTCAGAAAATGAGAGCCAATGAGGAGTGCTCCTTTGATAGACTGAGAGTGAATGCCGTAATAACCAACTGGTTATTACGGCAAATTTCATCTCGGTGATCCAATTGAAAAAATTGCTCACCAGTAATTATATTATAGTCATGATGCTCTGTGCTATTATATTATAATCATGATGGTCTGCATTTAACAAGATAGGCAGTCAAAAGCTGAGGAGAAGGATAAGCATTTACATGGATGGATGTTTTAATGAAGTGCTAAGGGGATAGGTAACACAACCTTGTCTTGGGCAACAAGGAACCAGTGAATGGATCAACTCAACAGTGCACTAAAGCAAAGAACAAGTTTAATGTTATCTCTGTAAGTGCTATGGGCCCACTTCTACAAAGGAATTACACCAGACGCAAGTAACACACTTGCTCAACTTCTAAACCAGAATTGTGACATGCATATACGGCTCATTCTAGAACATGCAAGAGAAATGCCAAATGCAACTCATGAAGTTGCAAGACACAAGATACACCATATAACAGGATGTAACATGCAGTTGTGGCCCAACATACACCAGTACATATGCCAGAGCCTTGGCAGAAGCTGCAGCTGAGAGACAGAGGAGGAAGAAAAACCTCAGCCATGAAGAGATGAACACACTGGTGGAGCAAATAGAAAGGCACCATGCAGTCCTCATGAGTTGCAGAGGGGATGCCAAGAGGAGGGAGAAACAGAAGAAGACATGGGAGAGGGTGACATGCAGAGTCAATGTCATTGCTGCACAGCGCTGGACTGTCCGGGATGTCCAGAAAAAGTACAATGATCTCAAGCACCTGGTGAAGCGCAAGGTGGTGCAAAACAGATGCAGGGCACAGGGGGTGGACCCACCCAGCAGCAGCCACTCAGTAGGATGGAGAGGAGGATAGCAGCACACCTCAGCTAGCAGAACATTGCTGGAATCACACAGCTTGACAGCTTCAGACAGGACACTGCAACAGGTAGGGACAAACAACAGCAATGTACTGTATGTGACAGGCCTGACATGGCAACACCACTGCAGCCAACATCAAAGGTGGGGTGGTTGGGGTGACAATGTGTAGGCAGATGTAGCGGTGGGGTGGCATGCCACAGGAATGCCACATGGCCACAGAGTGGGCCTACGGAACCAGACAATGGCCTGGGACAGGCCAGGGATAAGCATGTGTGCAGCTGACATGTGCTGTTGTGCAAAGGAATGTGCCATGCCCATCTGTGGAGGGGCTGGCTCGTGCACATGAAACCAGTGGGGAGGGAGTTGTGCACAGGTATGGGCTGTGCTACACTGGGAGTTGCTATGACATGCACTGTATACTGGAGGGGGGGATAGTGCTCATGTATGGGCTGCGCTGTGCTGTGAGTTGCCGTGACATGCACTGTGTACTGGAGTGGGGGCTGTGCAGAGGTATGGTCTGTGCTGCACTGGGAGTTGCTGTGACATGCATTGTGTATTGTTGTGGGGTAGTGCTCAGGTATGGTCTGTGCTGCACTGGGAGTTGCTGTGACATGCACTGTGTATTGGTGGGGGGGTAGTGCTCAGGTATGGGCTGTGCTGCACTGGGAGTTGCCGTGACATGCACTGTGTACTGGAGGGGGATCGTGCTCAGGTATGGGCTGTGCTGCACTGGGAGGTGCCGTGACATGCACTGTGTACTGGGGGGCATGCACAGGCATGGGCTATGCTGTAGGGAGGAGCATGGGTCACTGTCCCAGTGCTCACAGAGTGCAGGCAAGGGCTACAGGAGATGTGCTTGGATGGCAGGGACAACATAGTCACCCAGTGGTGCTGGCCCCTGCAGTGCAGTGGTGTCCCATGGGCATGGCTGCACAGTGTCACTGTACAGTGGGAGCTGAACAGGCAGCAGTGTGACAGCTGGATAAGACATACCAGGATGGACAGCACAGCATGGGCAGTAATGGTGGGGGGACCACGCCATCAGCACAGGACACAAGTGCAGTGGTGGCATACACCAGGTGGGACTGCACAGATGTGTGGTAGTCACAATGCCATAGCGCAACACTGAAGCAGACCTGTGAGGGCAACACTGATCAGGCAGATGAGGGCACACAGTGATGTGGAGACATACTAACATGTTGCCCATCCAACAAGTGCTGTGGCAGCTGGTGCAGGTGGTCCCAGCAGAGCTGAAAGGTGGGCAGCAGCACCAGTAGTGGCAGGGCCAGGATTGTGCCGGATAGCCCAGGCCACCAGCATCGTGTCAGATGATGGTAGCAGCACTACGGCCAGTGGAGGTAGCCCAGATGCCAGTACACCTGGGGCTGGAACACCAAAGCTCAAGTCAGAGGATCTGCAGCTATCCATTAGGTAGGAAATGGGCAGACTGGGTGGGCAAGTGGTCCTTATCTGCCATCAAAATCTATGTTTCTAGAGCCTGAGGGGAGTGGTAATGGTGACATCCCCATGGTTGAGGAGGCAGTGGACAGCAGTGAGGAGGATGCAGCAGAACCACCATGGGAGCACCAGGGGACCAAGGAGGACACCACCAGCAGTGCCACCACACCTGTGGATGTGGTGCGGACACCTGTGGCTGAACAGGAGGTGGCAGAGCGAGAACAGCCAGTTGCAAAGAACACTGCCATAGGGCTTCTGAGCCCACTGAATGCCCATGGACTGGAGGACGATTGGACAGGCCGCCCATGAGCTGCCGGACCAGCTGTCCCCACCAGCCTACACTGGGGACTATTGCCAGTCAGTGCTGGCTGGCCAGGGGATGTCAGGAAGGAGTTGGGGAACATATGGCAGGGCATGCAGGAGCACCACACCAGCATGGAGATGCAGCTGTCCAGCATTGCCAGCTGTCTGCAGGCATTCACCAGGGAGACATCGGCATGCATGGTTGACCTGAGGATGCCATAGGGCATCCAGCACTGTGATGAACGCCAGGTGGTCACTGGACCGCCTCAGCACAGGCCAGGAAAACATGTTGGCACACCAGCAGCACCAAGATACAGTCATGGCCATGGCCATGCAGGCCATAGCATGTGCACTGCAGCCATTGCACTGCCTACAATACCTGGCCCAGTGGATGGCACCCTCGGCCTCTGCACATTCCAGCACCCAGACACAACCACTGGAACCAGTTGCACCCCCACCCCAACCCCCAGCCCAGGTGTCAGTGCGCCCCTCCTGTCAGTCATGCTGCCAGAGCCACAAGCCCAGCCAGGCACTGCCCACGCTGACCTGGGCACAGGCCAGCACCATGGTGCAACCACAGTGATGCACACAGGCATGCTAGCAACACAGGCACAGGCCAAACCGAGCCCCACACACAGTCCCACTGGAACAGGGAAAGGCACAGGGCACACACAGGGGGACAGGTACACTGAGGAAGGTGCTCCACAGGCTGCACAAGGCTTGAGATGATCAACAGATGATGGGGGAACAGATAGTGCAGCCCTGGCACAGCTGCAGCCACTTGTGGCACCTGAGGCATGTAGGCTTACATGGCGGAGGCACAGCAAAGCAATTGCGGTGGCACACTCAGGCCACAGGGATGAGATGCCAGGAGTGGGCCACCAGGGCACCGCACAACCCACCAGAACATCAGGGTCCCCACAGTTCAGCACCTGGCAACAGAGGGTCGGTGCAAGGCCGGCATGGCTGTGGCAGATGGCTGTAACATGCCAGGAGTCCTGTACAGATGGGGGATGGTTGGGTGGGCTGCAATGGAAAGACAGAGACAATAGCATGGCAGGGGGACACATGTTTATGGGGGGGCACTGTGCAGGTTACAAGGGTGTGTGTGTGCGCGTGTATGGATGACTGTGTGCATGGGTGAGTGTGGGGGCATGCATGATGGGAAGGACTGGGGAACACTGTGATATGTGCACCTGTTGTGTATAATGCACCTTGTAAATAAATCTTTGCACATCATCCCTACGTTGTGTTGTCCGTTTGTTATCAGTGCAATGGTAGTGCTATACAGGATACATGTTGGTTAGGGTGTAACCCCCATTTGCAACAATGCCCTGTGTGGGTCCATTGTCAGTGGGCAGCATCCTGCCTCTGACCACCCCAGGGCACACACACACACACACACACTCACTCACTCACAGGGCCCTGCAGGCACTGGTGCTACACATGCAGGTGTACCCATACTCAGTCATGTTACATCTGCATTGTGTCCGCAGGGAGCACACGCAATTGCATGACATCAAGCAAGCTGCAACCCCACATCACAGATGCCAAGATGCACATCACTATTGCATACCGCAACTGCCACCATGCATGCTGCAGTTGTGCATATACTATGTGCGATATGCAAGGCACGTGTGATGTGCAAGTGCGGCACTTTCGGTAGTGAGTAGATAGGCCCTTACACAGTGTAGAGTTACAGGAGCTGGAGTGCTGGGTGTAGGACAGAGCAACAACACTACATTGCCAACCTGAACAGGACAGGGACAGACAAACTGCAAACTGGTGAATACTGGGCCACAGCAGGCCCCCCATCATACATACCCCTAATCCATCTGTCACTGACCTGAGGGACAGGAACAGGTATAGACCCTCCCAATGGTGGACATACAGGGGTTCTGTTATGTTATGTGCAATGGATGTGTACAATATCCAGGAGCTGTGATGTGGCATGCTTTCCAGGGTTATGGGGGGCATGTTACTTCCACACACCACTGTGTGGCAGTCAGTATACTGGACTGGCCACATGTAAGGATGGTAACATGTTACCTTTGTTGTACATCACTATCCCATGCAGATAGGCCCAGCATTACTGCCCCCATGCCTGCATTGGTGGCAGTCATTCTATGGTTGTGTTCACACCTGGATGGCACTGACATCCCCCCTCCTAACTGTGGTGACAATGAGGGACACTGACCCTCAGGATGGGGATCACTGCCCCTCGCATTGGGATACAGGTCCAGACCACAGTGGCCACCATGGTGTTGCGATGTACACCATGTACTATGAGTGTTGGATTAGTTGTGTACATGCTAACTGGGCTGTGGCTTGCACATACAGCACAGTGGCTGTGTGTGCAGCACACTGCCCATGAGGGGGTGGCTGTGGGCCAGGGTACTGGCCAGGGTCTTCAAGGTCTTGGACACAAAAAAGTACTTGGTGCCCTTTTAAGTGAAAACATGTACAGAAGTTTTTTGCCACAGGTGCATAGACTATGATACAGGATATGGGGTCCCAATAAGGCTGGTCTCTCTGGGTACCTGATTCAGAGACACTGGCACCCACCATCTAGGTCACCTCTATTGGAACAATTTTGTCCAGAGCCCTCTGACTTCCAAGCTCTGGGTTAAACCACTTCCTAGGGGGCTAGTATTAACACTCTAACAGGGATCACAGCCCTGACTTCAGTGATACTTCTCTTGGGGGATGACGTTCACTATTTACCCAGCATTCAGTGCACTGAGCCTGGGAAGAGAGGCTGGACCGCCCCTTCCCTTCCCACCCCCCCCCAGGTATAAAACAGTCACAGAATTAGCAGCTGCAAGACTAGGGGCTCACAGAACAGCAGCTGACATTCTCTGCACCGGCAGTAAAGCAGCACAGTAACACAGATGCTGGAGGTTTTCTCAGAACCAAGAACTCAACTTGCTACACAGACGGCATGGAATCAGAACAGGAAATACTATGTACATAGTAAGCCAAAACAGGTAGGCAGATTTAACTTGCATGATGCTATCAAAGTGTAGAGATTTCCACAGGTAAAGTAGTTACGCTGGGTCCCAAAGCATATCTTTTACCCAGGGAAAATGCTCTATGGCTGGGCAGGCACGGTATCCTCAGCAACTAAAACATCCAGGTCCTGCTAATTACACTTCACTTGACTCTAGCACTCCCAGACACCAGGGGCTAATGCCTCTCACCTCCCTAATGGCCTGCCAGTGTTGGGACTTCCACAGGCTTGGTTGTTACCCAGGGTCCCAAAGCACATCTCTTACCCAGGGAAAAGGCTCTCTGGCTGGGCAGGCATTGTACCCCCACCCCCTGAAATTTCCAGGTCCTGCTAATTACACTTCCCTTGGGCCTAGCACTCCCAGACACACAGGGCTAATGGCCCTCTCCTCTCTGATGGCCTACCAGGGCAGAGACCTGCACAGGCTTCCTTGTCACCCAGGGTCCCAATGCATATCTTCACAGGAAAGGGCTCTCTGGCTGGGCAGGCATGGTAACCTCACCCCCTAAAACTTCCAGGTCCTGCTATTTACACTTCCCTTGGGCCTAGCACTCCCAGACACCAGGGGCTAATGCCTCTCACCTCCCTGATGGCCTGCCAGGGCAGAGACCTGCACAGGCTTGCTTGTCACCCAGGGCCCCAATGCATCTCTCTCCCACAGGGAAAGTGCTCTCTGCCGGGAGAGAACTGCTGGCATGTTCCCTGGAGACTTCCAGAATCAGCCTGCCACCCTCAGCATCAAACCATGCCCAGCAAGTGCTATCACAGCCTGGGTAGGCTTCAACAAACTCCCCTTGAGCTGACTATTAAGCCCGACCAGCACTATTTAAAGATATCCCAGCCAACAGCCAGTAGGGCCATCTGGTCTGGAAAGCCCGTCGGGCCATCTGGTCCTAACAACTCTCAGGGACATCTGGTCCCACCAGGACCAAGGGACATCTGGTCACACTTTCTCCCAGGGACTTCAGCTACCGCTAGGATTCCACCAGGACTCAATGCTCTTAGGCTGGAAACAGCTGCTGGCATTGCCCTAAGACTACCAGGGCCTGCTGTTAAAACCTCCCTTGGGTCTAGCACCCCAGAAACCCAGGGCTGATGGCCCTCAGCTCCCTGATGGCCTGCCAGGGCAGAGACCACCCCAGGCTTGCTTGTCACCCAGGGTCCCAATGCATATCTCTTAACCAGGGAAAGGGCTCTCTGGCTGGGCAGGCTTGGTAACCTCACGCCCTAAAACTTCCAGGTCCTGCTAATTACACTTCCCTTGGGCCTAGCACTCCCAGACACCCAGGGCTAATGGCCCTCACCTCCCTGATGGCCTGCCAGTGTTGGAACTTCCACAGGCGTGGTTGTTACCCAGGGTCCCAATGCATATCTCTTACGCAGGGAAAGGGCTTCCTGGCTGGGCAGGCATGGTAACCTCACCCCCTAAAACTTCCAGGTCCTGCTAATTACACTTCCCTTGGGCCTAGCACTCCCAGACACCCAGGGCTAATGGCCCTCACCTCCCTGATGGCCTGCCAGGGCAGAGACCTGCACAGGCTTCCTTGTCACCCAGGGTCCCAATGCATATCTCTTACCCAGGGAAAGGGCTCTCTGGCTGGGCAGGCATGGTAACCTCACCCCCTAAAACTTCCAGGTCCTGCTATTACACTTCCCTTGGGTCTAGCACTCCCAGACAGCAGGGGTTAATACCTCTAACCTCTCAAATGGCCTGCCAGTGTTGGGACTTCCACAGGCTTGGTTGTTACCCAGGGTCCCAAAGCACATCTCTTAACAAGGGAAAAGGCTCTCTGGCTGGGCAGGCATTGTACCCCAACCCCCTGAAATTTCCAGGTCCTGCTAATTACACTTCCCTTGGGCCTAGCACTCCCAGACACCCAGGGCTAATGGCCCTCAGCTCCCTGATGGCCTGCCAGGGCAGAGACCTGCACAGGCTTGGTTGTCACCCAGGGTGCCAATACATATCTCTTACCCAGGGAAAGGGATCCCTGGCTGGGCAGGCATGGTAACCTCACCCCCTAAAACTTCCAGGTCCTGCTAATTACACTTCCCTTGGGTCTAGCACTCCCAGACACCCAGGGCTAATGGCCCTCACCTCTCTGATGGCCTGCCAGTGTTGGAACTTCCACAGGCTTGGTTGTTACCCAGGGTCCCAATGCATATCTCTTACACAGGGAAAGGGCTCTCTGGCTGGGCAGGAATGGTAACCTCACCCCCTAAAACTTCCAGGTCCTGCTATTTACACTTCCCTAGGGTCTAGCACTCCCAGACACCCAGGGTTAATGGCCATCTCCTCCCTGATGGCCTGCCAGGGCAGAGACCTCCACAGGCTTCCTTGTCACCCAGGGCCCCAATGCATATCTCTAACCCAGGGAAAGGGCTCTCTGGCTGGGCAGGGATGGTAACCTCACCCCAAAACTTCCAGGTCCTGCAATTATACTTCCTTGGGCCTAGCACTCCCAGACACCCAGGGCTGATGGCCCTCAGCTCCCTGATGGCCTGCCAGGGCAGAGACCTCCCCAGGCTTGCTTGTCACCCAGGGTCCCAATGCATATCTCTTACCCAGGGAAAGGGCTCTCTGGCTGGGCAGGGATGGTAACCTCACCCCCTAAAACTTCCAGGTCCTGCTAATTATACTTCCCTTGGGCCTAGCACTCCCACACACCCAGGGCTGATGGCCTCAGCCCTGATGGCCTGCCAGGCAGAGACCACCCAGGCTTGCTTGTCACCCAGGGTCCCAATGCATATCTCTTACCCAGGAAAGGGCTCTCTGGCTGGGCAGGCATGGTAACCTCACCCTCTAAAACTTCCAGGTCCTGCTAATTACACTTCCCTTGGGTCTAGCACTCCCAGACACCAGGGTTAATATCTCTCACCTCCCTGATGGCCTGCCAGTGTTGGGACTTCCACAGGCTTGGTTGTTACCCAGGGTCCCAATGCACATCTCTTAACCAGGAAAAGGCTCTCTGGCTGGGCAGGCATTGTACCCCCACCCCTAAAACTTCCAGGTCCTGCTAATTACACTTCCCTAGGGCCTAGCACTCCCAGACAACCAGGGCTGATGGCCCTCAGCTCCCTGATGGCCTGCCAGGGCAGAGACCAACCCAGGCTTGCTTGTCACCCAGGGTCTCAATCCATATCTCTTACCCAGGGAAAGGGCTCTCTGGCTGGGCAGGCATGGTAACCTCACCCCCTAAAACTTCCAGGTCATGCTAATTACACTTCCCTTGGCCCTAGCACTCCCAGACACCCATGGCTAATGGCCCTCACCTCCCTGATGGCCTGCCAGTGTTGGAACTTCCACAGGCTTGGTTGTTACCCAGGGTCCCAATGCATATCTCTTACACAGGGAAAGGGCTCTCTGGCTGGGCAGGCATGGTAACCTCACCCCCTAAAACTTCCAGGTCCTGGTAATTACACTTCCCTTGGGCCTAACACTCCCAGACACCCAGGGCTAATGGCCCTCTCCTCCCTGATGGCCTGCCAGGGCAGAGACCACCCCAGGCTTGCTTGTCACCCAGGGTCCCAATCCATATCTCTTACACAGGGAAAGGGCTCTCTGGCTGGGCAGGCTTGGTAACCTCACCTCCTAAAACTTCCAGGTCCTGGTAATTACACTTCCCTTGGGCCTAGCACTCCCAGACACCCAGGCTAATGGCCCTCACCTCCCTGATTGCCTGCCAGTTTTGGAACTTCCACAGGCTTGGTTGTTACCGAGGGTCCCAAGGCATATCTCTTACCCAGGAAAAGGGCTCTCTGGCTGGGCAGGCATGGTAAACTCACCCCCTAAAACTTCCAAGTCCTGCTATTTACACTTCCCTTGGGTCTAGCACTCCCAGACACCCAGGGCTAATGGCCCTCACCTCCCTGATGGCCTGCCAGGGCAGAGACCTGCACAGGCTTCCTTGCCACCCAGGGTCCCAATGCATATCTCTTACCGAGGGAAAGGGCTTCCTGGCTGGGCAGGCATGGTAACCTCACCCCCTAAAACTTCCAGGTCCTGCTAATTACACTTCCCTTGGGCCTAACACTCCCAGACACCAGGGTCTAATGCTTCTCACCTCCCTGATGGCCTGCCAGTGTTGGGACTTCCACAGGCTTGGTTGTCACCCAGGGTCCCAATGCATATCTCTTACACAGGGAAAGGGCTCCCTGGCTGGGCAGGCATGGTAACCTAACCCCTTAAAACTTCCAGGTCAAGCTAATTACACTTCCCTTGGCCCTAGCACTCCCAGACACCCAGGGCTAATGGCCCTCACCTCTCTGACGACCTGCCAGTGTTGGAACTTCCACAGGCTTGGTTGTTACCAAGGGTCCCAATGCAAATCTCTTACACAGGGAAAGGGCTCTCTGGCTGGGCAGGCATGGTAACCTCACCCCCTAAAACTTCCAGGTCCTGCTATTTACACTTCCCTTGGGTCTAGCACTCCCAGACACCCAGGGCTAATGGCCCTCACCTCCCTGATGGCCTGCCAGTGTTGGAACTTCCACAGGCTGGGTTGTTACCCAGGGTCCCAATGCATATCTCTTACCCAGGAAAGGGCTCTCTGGCTGGGCAGGCATGGTAACCTCACCCCCTAAAACTTCCAGGTCCTGCTAATTACACTTCCCTTGGGCCTAGCACTCCCAGACACCCAGGGCTAATGGCCCTCACCTCCCTGATGGCCTGCCAGGGCAGAGACCTGCACAGGCTTCCTTGTCACCCAGGGTCCCAATGCATATCTCTTACCCAGGGAAAGGGCTCTCTGGCTGGGCAGGCATGGTAACCTCAACCCCTAAAACTTCCAGGTCCTGCTATTACACTTCCCTTGGGTCTAGCACTCCCAGACAGCAGGGGTTAATACCTCTCACCTCTCAAATGGCCTGCCAGTGTTGGGACTTCCACAGGCTTGGTTGTTACCAAGGGTCCCAATGCAAATCTCTTACACAGGGAAAGGGCTCTCTGGCTGGGCAGGGACGGTAACCTCACCCCCTAAAACTTCCAGGTCCTGGTAATTACACTTCCCTTGGGTCTTGCGCTCCCAGACACCCAAGGCTAATGGCCATCTCCTCCCTGATGGCCTGCCAGGGCAGAGACCTCCACAGGCTTCCCTGTCACCCTGGGCGCCAATGCATATCTCTTACTCAGGGAAAGGGCTCTCTGGCTGGGCAGAGATGGCAACCTCACGCCCCTAAAACTTCCAGGTCCTGCTAATTACACTTCCCTTGGGCCTAGCACTCCCAGACACCCAGGGCTAATGGCCATCTCATCCATGATGGCCTGCCAGGGCAGAGACCACCGCAGGCTTGCTTGTCACCCAGGGTCCCAATCCATATCTCTTACACAGGGAAAGGGCTCTCTGGCTGGGCAGGCGTGGTAACCTCACCCCCTAAAACTTCCAGGTCCTGCTAGTTACACTTCCCTTGGGTCTAGCACTCCAAGACACCAGGGGTTAATATCTCTCACCTCCCTAATGGCCTGCCAGTGTTGGGAGTTCCACAGGCTTGGTTGTTACCCAGGGTCCCGTAGCACATCTCTTAATCAGGGAAAAGGCTCTCTGGCTGGGCAGGCATTGTACCCCAACCCCCTGAAATTTCCAGTTCCTGCTAATTACACTTCCCTAGGGCCTAGCACTCCCAGACACCCAGGGCTGATGGCCCTCAGCTCCCTGATGGCCTGCCAGGGCAGAGACCACCCCAGGCTTGCTTGTCACCCAGGGTCTCAATCCATATCTCTTACCCAGGGAAAGGGCTCTCTGGCTGGGCAGGCATGGTAACCTCACCCCCTAAAACTTCCAGGTCAAGCTAATTACACTTCCCTTGGCCCTAGCACTCCAAGACACCCAGGGCTAATGGCACTCACCTCCCTGATGGCCTCCCAGTGTTGGAACTTCCACAGGCTTGGTTGTTACCCAGGGTCCCAATGCATATCTCTTACACAGGGAAAGGGCTCTCTGGCTGGGCAGGCATGGTAACCTTACCCCCTAAAACTTCCAGGTCCTGCTATTTACACTTCCCTTGGGTCTAGCACTCCCAAACACCCAGGGCTAATGGCCCTCTCCTGCCTGATGGCCTGCCAGGGCAGAGACCTGCACAGGCTTCCTTGTCACCCAGGGCCGCAATGCATATCTCTTACCCAGGGAAAGGGCTCTCTGGCTGGGCAGGCTTGGTAACCTCACCCCCTAAAACTTCCAGGTCCTGCTAATTACACTTCCCTTGGGCCTAGCACTCCCAGACACCCAGGCCTAATGGCCCTCATCTCCTGATTGCCTGCCAGTGTTGGAACTCCACAGGCTTGGCTGTTACCCAGGGTCCCAATGCATATCTAACACAGGAAAGGGCTCTCTGGCTGGGCAGGGACGTGTAACCTCTCCCTTAAAACTCCAGGTCCTGGTAATTACACTTCCTTGGGCCTAACACTCCCAGACACCCAGGGCTAACGGCTCCTCTCTGATGGCCCAGGCAGAGACCACCCCAGGCTTGCTTGTCACCCAGGGTCCCAATCCATATCTCTTACCCAGGGAAAGGGCTCTCTGGCTGGGCAGGCTTGGTAACCACACCCCCTAAAACTTCCAGGTATGGTAATTACACTTCCCTTGGGCCTAGCACTCCCAGACACCCAGGGCTAATGGCACTCTCCTCCCTGATGGCCTACCAGGGCAGAGACCTGCACAGGATTCCTTGTCACCCAGGGCCCCAATGCATATCTCTTACACAGGGAAAGGGCTCTCTGGCTGGGCAGGCATGGTAACCTCACCCCCTAAAACTTCCAGGTCCTGGTAATTACACTTCCCTTGTGCCTAGCACTCCCAGACACCCAGGGCTAATGGCCCTCACCTCCCTGATGGCCTGCCAGTGTTGGAACTTCTACAGGCTTGGTTGTTACCCAGGGTTCAAATGCATATCTCTTACCCAGGGAAAGGGCTCTCTGGCTGGGCAGGCATGGTAACCTCAACCACTAAAACTTCCAGGTCCTGCTATTTACACTTCCCTTGGGTCTAGCACTCCTAGACACCCAGGGCTAATGGCCCTCACCTCCTTGATGGCCTGCCAGGGCAGAGACCTGCACAGGCTTCCTTGTCACCCAGGGTCACAATGCATATCTCTTACCCAGGAAAGGGCTTCCTGGCTGTGCCGGCATGGTAACCTCACCCCCTAAAACTTCCAGGTCCTGCTAATTACACTTCCCTTGGGCCTAACAGTCCCAGACACCAGGGTCTAATGCCTCTCACCTCCCTAATGGCCTGCCAGTGATGGGACTTCCACAGGCTTGGTTGTTACCCAGGGTCCCAATGCATATCTCTTACACAGGGAAAGGGCTCTCTGGCTGGGCAGGCATGGTAACCTCACCCCCTAAAACTTCCAGGTCCTGCTATTTACACTTCCCTTGGGTCTAGCACTACCAGACACCAGGGCTAATGGCCCTCTCCTCCCTGATGGCCTGCCAGGGCAGAGACCTGCACAGGCTTCCTTGTCACCCAGGACCCCAATGCATATCTCTTACCCAGGGAAAGGGCTCTCTGGCTGGGCAGGCTTGGTAACCTCACCCCTAAAACTTCCAGGTCCTGCTAATTACACTTCCCTTGGGCCTAGCACTCCGAGACACCCAGGGCTAATGGTCCTTACCTCCCTGATGGCCTGCCAATGTTGGAACTTCCACAGGCTTGGTTGTTACCCAGGGTCCCAATGCATATCTCTTATGCAGGGAAAGGGCTTCCTGGCTGGGCAGGCATGGTAACCTCACCCCCTAAAACTTCCAGGTCCTGCTAATTACACTTCCCTTGGGCCTAGCACTCCCAGACACCCAGGGCTAATGGCCCTCATCTCCCTGATGGCCTGCCAGGGCAGAGACCTGCACAGGCTTCCTTGTCACCCAGGGTCCCAATGCATATCTCTTACCCAGGGAAAGGGCCCTGGCTGTGCAGGCTTGGAACCCACCCCTAAAACTCCAGGTCCTGCTATTACACCTTCATTGGGTCTAGCACTCCCAGACAGCAGGGGTTAATACCTCTCACCTCTCAAATGGCCTGCCAGTGTTTGGACTTCCACAGGCTTGGTTGTTACCCAGGGTCCCAAAGCACATCTCTTACCCAGGGAAAAGGCTCTCTGGCTGGGCAGGCATTGTACCCCAACCCCCTGAAATTTCCAGGTCCTGCTAATTACACTTCCCTTGGGCCTAGCACTCCCAGACACCCAGGGCTAATGGCCCTCAGCTCCCTGATGGCCTGCCAGGGCAGAGACCTGCACAGGCTTGGTTGTCACCCAGGCTGCCAATACATATCTCTTACCCAGGGAAAGGGATCCCTGGCTGGGCAGGCATGGTAACCTCACCCCCTAAAACTTCCAGGTCCTGCTAATTACACTTCCCTTGGGCCTAGCACTCACAGACACCCAGGGCTAATGTCCCTCAGCTCCCTGATGGCCTGCCAGGGCAGAGACCACCCCAGGCTTGCTTGTCACCCAGGGTCTCAATCCATATCTCTTACCCAGGGAAAGGGCTCTCTGGCTGGGCAGGCATGGTAACCTCACCCCCTAAAACTTCCAGGTCAAACTAATTACACTTTCCTGGCCCTAGCACTCTAGACACACATGGCTAATGGCCCTCACCTCCTGATGGCCTGCCAGTGTTGGAACTTCCACAGGCTTGGTTGTTACCCAGGGTCCCAATGCATATCTCTTACACAGGAAAGGGCTCTCTGGCTGGGCAGACATGGTAACCTCACCCCTAAAACTTCCAGGTCCTGCTATTTACACTTCCCTTGGGTCTAGCACTCCCAGACACCCAGGGCTAGTGGCCCTCTCCTCCCTGATGGCCTGCCAGGGCAGAGACCTGCACAGGCTTCCTTGTCACCCAGGGCCCCAATGCATATCTCTTACTCAGGGAAAGGGCTCTCTGGCTGGGCAGGCTTGGTAACCTCACCCCCTAAAACTTCCAGGTCCTGCTAATTATACTTCCCTTGGGCCTAGCACTCCCAGACACCCAGGGCTAATGGCCCTCACCTCCCTTATGGCCTGCCAGTGTTGGAACTTCCACAGGCTTGTTTGTTACCCAGGGTCCCAATGCCTATCTCTTACACAGGGAAAGGGCTCTCTGGCTGGGCAGGGACGATAACCTCAACCCCTAAAACTTCCAGGTCCTGGTAATTACACTTCCCTTGGGCCTAACACTCCCAGACACCCAGGGCTAATGGCCCTCTCCTCTCTGATGGCCTGCCAGGGCAGAGACCACCCCAGGCTTGCTTGTCACCCAGGGTCCCAATCCATATCTCTTACCAAGGGAAAGGGCTCTCTGGCTGGGCAGGCATGGTAAACTCACCCCCTAAAACTCCAAGTCCTGCTATTTCACTCCCTTGGGCTCTAGCACTGCAGACACCCAGGGCTAATGGCCTCACCTCCTGATGGCCTGCCAGGGCAGAGACCTGCACAGGCTTTCCTTGTCTCCCAGGGTCCTAATGCATATCTCTTACCCAGGGAAAGGGCTTCCTGGCTGGGCAGGCATGTAACCTCAAATTCCCCAAACTCCAGGTCCACTACACTTCCCTTGTGCCTAAGACTCCCAGACACCAGGGTCTAATGCCTCCTCACCTCCTGATGGCCTGCCAGTGTTGAGACTTCCACAGGCTTGGTTGTCACCCAGGGTCCCAATGCATATCTCTTACCCAGGGAAAGGGCTCCTGGCTGAGCAGGCATGGTAACCCAACCCCTAAAACTCCAGGTCAAGCCACTTACACTCCCTTGGCCCCAGCACCCCAAGACACCCAGGCTAATGGCCCTCACCTCCTGATGACCCGCAAAAGTTGGAACTTCCACAGGCTTGGCTGTTACCCAGGGTCCCACACATATCTCTTACACAGGGAAAGGGCTCTCTGG
Source organism: Neoceratodus forsteri (assembly GCA_016271365.2). Lineage (NCBI taxonomy): Eukaryota > Metazoa > Chordata > Ceratodontiformes > Ceratodontidae > Neoceratodus > Neoceratodus forsteri. Next base: position 1,343,093,179 of record CM057455.1, on the reverse strand, counting down.
CTGGGCAGGCATGGTAACCTCACCCCCTAAAACTTCCAGGTCCTGCTATTTACACTTCCCTTGTGTCTAGCACTCCCAGACACCCAGGGCTAATGGCCCTCTCGTCCCTGATGGCCTGCAAGGGCAGAGACCACCCCAGGCTTGCTTGTCACCCAGGGTCCCAATCCATATCTCTTACCCAGGGAAAGGGCTCTCTGGCTGGGCAGGCTTGGTAGCCTCACCCCCTAAAACTTCCAGGTCCTGCTAATTACACTTCCCTTTGGCCTAGCACTTCCAGACACCCAGAGCTAATGGCCCTCACCTCCCTGATGGCCTGCCAGTGTTGGAACTTCCACAGGCTTGGTTGTTACCCAGGGTCCAAATGCATATCTCTTACCCAGGGAAAGGGCTATCTGGCTGGGCAGGCATGGTAACCTCACCCCCTAAAACTTCCAGGTCCTGCTATTTACACTTCCCTTGGGTCTAGCACTCCCAGACACCCAGGGCTAATGGCCCTCACCTGCCTGATGGCCTGCCAGGGCAGAGACCTGCACAGGCTTCCTTGTCACCCAGGGTCCCAATGCATATCTCTTACCCAGGAAAGGGCCTGGCTGGGCAGGCATGGTAACCTCACCCCCTAAAACTTCCAGGTCCTGCTAATTAACTTCCCTTGGGCCTAACACTCCCAGACACCAGGGTCTAATGCCTCTCACCTCCCTGATGGCCTGCCAGTGTTGGAACTTCCACAGGCTTGGTTGTTACCCAGTGTCCCAATGCATATCTCTTACACAGGGAAAGGGCTCTCTGGCTGGGCAGGCATGGTAACCTCACCCCCTAAAACTTCCAGGTCCTGCTATTTACACTTCCCTTGGGTCTAGCACTCCCAAACACCCAGGGCTAATGGCCCTCTCCTCTCTGATGGCCTACCAGGGCAGAGACCTGCACAGGCTTCCTTGTCACCCAGGGTCCCAATGCATATCTCTTACACAGGAAAGGGCTCTCTGGCTGGGCAGGCATGGTAACTCCCTCACCCCAAACTTCCAGGTCCTGCTATTTACACTTCCCTTGGGCCTAGCACCCCAGACACCAGGGGCTAATGCTTCACCTCTGATGTGCTCTGCCAGGGCAGAGACCTGCACAGGCTTGCTTGTCACCCAGGGCCCCAATGCATCTCTCTCCCACATGGAAAGTGCTCTCTGCCGGGAGAGAACTGCTGGCATGTTCCCTGGAGACTTCCAGAATCAGCCTGCCACTCTCAGCATCAAACCATGCCCAGCAAGTGCTATCACAGCCTGGGTAGGCTTCAACAAACTCCCCTTGAGCGACTATTAAGCCCGACCAGCACTATTTAAAGATATCCCAGCCAACAGCCAGTAGGGCCATCTGGTCTGGAAAGCCCATCGGGCCATCTGGTCCGAACAACTCTCAGGGACATCTGGTCCCACCAGGACCAAGGGACAACTGGTCACACTTTCTCCCAGGGACTTCAGCTACCGCTAGGATTCCACCAGGACTCAATGCTCTTAGGCTGGAAACAGCTGCTGGCATTGCCCTAAGACTACCAGGGCCTGCTGTTAAAACCTCCCTTGGGTTTAGCACTCCTAGAAACCCAGGGCTGATGGCCCTCAGCTCCTGATGGCCTGCCAGGCAGAGACCACCCAGGCTGCTTGTCACCCATGGTCCCAATGCATATCTTACCCAGGAAAGGGTCTCTGGCTGGGCAGGCTTGGCAACCTCACGCCCTAAAACTTCCAGGTCCTGCTAATTACACTTCCCTTGGGCCTAGCACCCAGACACCCAGGGCTAATGGCCTCACCTCCTGATGGCCTGCCAGTGTTGGAACTTCCACAGGCGTGGTTGTTACCCAGGGTCCCAAAGCATATCTCTTACGCAGGGAAAGGGCTTCCTGGCTGGGCAGGCATGGTAACCTCACCCCCTAAAACTTCCAGGTCCTGCTAAATACACTTCCCTTGGGCCTAGCACTCCCAGACACCCAGGGCTAATGGCCCTCACCTCCCTGATGGCCTGCCAGGGCAGAGACCTGCACAGGCTTGGTTGTCACCCATGGTGCCAATACATATCTCTTACCCAGGGAAAGGGATCTCTGGCTGGGCAGGCATGGTAACCTCACCCCTAAAACTTCCAGGTCCTGTCATTACACTCCCTTGGGTCCAGCACTCCCAGACAGCAGGGGTTAATACCTCTAACCTCTCAAATGGCCTGCCAGTGTTGGGACTTCCACAGGCTTGGCTGTTACCCAGGGTCCCAAAGCATCTCTTAACAAGGAGAGCCTCTGGCTGGGCAGGCATTGTACCCCACCCCTGAAATTTCCAGGTCCTGCTAATTACACTTCCCTAGGGCATAGCACTCCCAGACACCCAGGGCTAATGGCCCTCAGCTCCCTGATAGCCTGCCAGGGCAGAGACCTGCACAGGCTTGGTTGTCACCCATGGTGCCAATACATATCTCTTACACAGGGAAAGGGATCCCTGGCTGGGCAGGCATGGTAACCTCACCCCCTAAAACTTCCAGGTCCTGCTAATTGCACTTCCCTTGGGTCTAGCACTCCCAGACACCCAGGGCTAATGGCCCTCACCTCTCTGATGGCCTGCCAGTGTTGGAACTTCCACAGGCTTGGTTGTTACCCAGGGTCCCAATGCATATCTCTACCAGGGAAAGGGCTCTCTGGCTGGGCAGGAATGGTAACCTCACCCCCTAAAACTTCCAGGTCCTGCTAATTACACTTCCCTTGGGTCTAGCACTCCCAGACACCCAGGGTTAATGGCCATCTCCCCCCTGATGGCCTGCCAGGGCAGAGACCTCCACAGGCTTCCTTGTCACCCAGGGCCCCAATGCATATCTCTTACCCAGGGAAAGGGCTCTCTGGCTGGGCGGGCATGGTAACCTCAACCCCTAAAACTTCCAGGTCCTGCTATTACACTTCCCTTGGGTCTAGCACTCCCAGACAGCAGGGGTTAATACCTCTCACCTCTCAAATGGCCTGCCAGTGTTGGGACTTCCACAGGCTTGGTTGTTACCAAGGGTCCCAATGCAAATCTCTTACACAGGGAAAGGGCTCTCTGGCTGGGCAGGGATGGTAACCTCACCCCCTAAAACTTCCAGGTCCTGCTAATTATACTTCCCTTGGGCCTAGCACTCCCAGACACCCAGGGCTGATGGCCCTCAGCTCCCTGATGGCCTGCCAGGGCAGAGACCACCCCAGGCTTGCTTGTCACCCAGGGTCCCAATCCATATCTCTTACCCAGGAAAGGGCTCTGGCTGGGCAGGCTCTGTAACCTCCCCCTAAAACTTCCAGGTCCCACAATTACACTTCCTTGGGCTCTAGCACTCCCAGCACACCAGGTTAATATCTCTCACCTCCCTAATGGCCTGCCAGTGTTGGGACTTCCACAGGCTTGGTTGTTACCCAGGGTCCCAAAGCACATCTCTTAACCAGGGAAAAGGCTCTCTGTCTGGGCAGGCATTGTACCCCAACCCCCTGAAATTTCCAGTTCCTGCTAATTACACTTCCCTAGGGCCTAGCACTCCCAGACACCCAGGGCTGATGGCCCTCAGCTCCCTGATGGCCTGCCAGGGCAGAGACCAACCCAGGCTTGCTTGTCACCCAGGGTCTCAATCCATATCTCTTACCCAGGGAAAGGGCTCTCTGGCTGGGCAGGCATGGTAACCTCACCCCCTAAAACTTCCAGGTCATGCTAATTACACTTCCCTTTGGCCCTAGCACTCCCAGACACCCATGGCTGGCCCTCACCTCCTGATGGCCTGCCAGTGTTGGAACTTCCACAGGCTTGGTTGTTACCCAGGGTCCCAATGCATATCTCTTACACAGGAAAGGGCTCTCTGGCTGGGCAGGCATGGTAACCTTACCCCCTAAAACTTCCAGGTCCTGCTATTTACACTTCCCTTGGGTCTAGCACTCCCAGACACCCAGTGCTAATGGCCCTCTCCTCCCTGATGGCCTGCCAGGGCAGAGACCTGCACAGGCTTCCTTGTCACCCAGGGCCCCAATGCATATCTCTTACTCAGGGAAAGGGCTCTCTGGCTGGGCAGGCTTGGTAACCTCACCCCCTAAAACTTCCAGGTCCTGCTAATTACACTTCCCTTGGGCCCAGCACTCCCAGACACCCAGGGCTAATGGCCCTCACCTCCCTGATGGTCTGCCAGTATTGGAACTTCCACAGGCTTGGTTGTTACCCAGGGTCCCAATGCATATCTCTTACACAGGGAAAGGGCTCTCTGGCTGGGCAGGGACGGTAACCTCACCCCCTAAAACTTCCAGGTCCTGGTAATTACACTTCCCTTGGGCCTAACACTCCCAGACACCCAGGGCTAATGGCTCTCTCTTCCCTGATGGCCTGCCAGGCAGACACCACCCCGAGCTTGCTTGTCACCCAGGGTCCCAATCCATATCTCTATACAGGGAAAGGGCTCTCTGGCTGGGCAGGCTTGGTAACCTCACCTCCTAAAACTTCCAGGTCCTGGTAATTACACTTCCCTTGGGCCTAGCACTCCCATGACACCCAGGCTAATGGCCCTCACCTCCCTGATTGCCTGCCAGTGCTGGAACTTCCACAGGCTTTGTTGTTACCGAGGTCCCAAGGCATATCTCTTACCCAGGAAAAGGGCTCTCTGGCTGGGCAGGCATGGTAAACTCACCCCCTAAAACTTCCAAGTCCTGCTATTTACACTTCCCTTGGGTCTAGCACTCCCAGACACCCAGGGCTAATGGCCCTCACCTCCCTGATGGCCTGCCAGTGTTGGGACTTCCACAGGCTTGGTTGTCACCCAGGGTCCCAATGCATATCTCTTACACAGGGAAAGGGCTCCCTGGCTGGGCAGGCATGGTAACCTAACCCCCTAAAACTTCCAGGTCAAGCTAATTACACTTCCCTTGGCCCTAGCACTCCCAGACACCCAGGGCTAATGGCCCTCACCTCTCTGACGACCTGCCAGTGTTGGAACTTCCACAGGCTTGGTTGTTACCAAGGGTCCCAATGCAAATCTCTTACACAGGGAAAGGGCTCTCTGGCTGGGCAGGCATGGTAACCTCACCCCTAAAACTTCCAGGTCCTGCTATTTACACTTCCCTTGGGTCTAGCACTCCCAGACATCCAGGGCTAATGGCCCTCTCCTCCCTGATGGCCTGCCAGGGCAGAGACCTGCACAGGCTTCCTTGTCACCCAGGGTCCCAATGCATATCTCTTACCCAGGGAAAGGGCTTCCTGCTGGGCAGGCATGGTAACCTCACCCCCAAACTTCCAGGTCCCAATCACACTTCCCTTTGGGCCTAACACTCCAGACACCAGGCTCCAATGCCTCTCACCTCCTGATGGCCTGCCAGTGTTGGGACTTCCACAGGCTTGGTTGTTGCCCAGGGTCCCAATGCATATCTCTTACAGAGGAAAGGGCTCTCTGGCTGGGCAGGACGGTAACCTCACCCCTAAAACTTAGAGGTCCTGGTATTACACTTCCCTTGGGTCTAGCGCTCCCAGACACCCAAGGCTAATGGCCATCTCCTCCCTGATGGCCTGCCAGGGCAGAGACCTCCACAGGCTTCCTTGTCACCCTGGGCGCCAATGCATATCTCTTACTCAGGGAAAGGGCTCTCTGGCTGGGCAGAGATGGCAACCTCACCCCCTAAAACTTCCAGGTCCTGCTAATTACACTTCCCTTGGGCCTAGCACTCCCAGACACCCAGGGCTAATGGCCCTCTCCTCCCTGATGGCCTGCCAGTGTTGGAACTTCCACAGGCTTGGTTGTTACCCAGGGTCCCAATGCATATCTCTAACACAGGGAAAGGGCTCTCTGGCTGGGCAGGGACGGTAACCTCCCCCTTAAAACTTCCATGTCCTGGTAATTACACTTCCCTTGGGCCTAACACTCCCAGACACCCAGGGCTGATGGCCCTCTCCTCCCTGATGGCCTGCCAGGGCAGAGACCACCCCAGGCTTGCTTGTCACCCAGGGTCCCAATCCATCTCTTACACAGGAAAGGGCTCTCTGGCTGGGCAGGCATGGTAACCTCACCCCCTAAAACTTTCAGTTCTGGTAATTACACTTCCCTTGTGCCTAGCACTCCCAGACACCCAGGGCTAATGGCTCTCTCCTCCCTGATCGCCTGCAAGGGCAGAGACCACCCCAGGCTTGCTTGTCACCCAGGGTCCCAATCCATATCTCTTACCAAGGGAAAGGGCTCTCTGGCTCGGCAGGCATGGTAACCTCAACCTCTAAAACTTCCAGGTCCTGCTATATACACTTCCCTTGGGTCTAGCACTCCCAGACACCCAGGGCTAATGGCCCTCACCTCCTTGATGGCCTGCCAGGGCAGAGACCTGCACAGGCTTCCTTGTCACCCAGGGTCACAATGCATATCTCTTACCCAGGGAAAGGGCTTCCTGGCTGGGCAGGCATGGTAACCTCACCCCCTAAAACTTCCAGGTCCTGCTAATTACACTTCCCTTGGGCCTAGCACTCCGAGACACCCAGGGCTATGGCCTCACCTCCTGATGGCCTGCCAGTGTTGGAACTTCCACAGTCTTGGTTGTTACCCAGGGTCCCAATGCATATCTCTTATGCAGGGAAAGGGCTTCCTGGCTGGGCAGGCATGGTAACCTCACCCCTAAAACTTCCAGGTCCTGCTAATTACACTTCCCTTGGGCCTAGCACTCCCAGACACCCAGGGCTAATGGCCCTCATCTCCCTGATGGCCTGCCAGGGCAGAGACCTGCACAGGCCTTGTCACCCAGGGTCCCAATGCATATCTCTTACCTAGGGAAAGGGCTCTGGCTGTGCAGGCATGGTAACCTCACCCCTAAAACTTCTAGGTCCCAAGTATTACACTTTCCTTGGTCTAGCACTCCCAGACAGCAGGGTTAATACCTCTCACCTCTCAAATGGCCTGCCAGTGTGGGACTTCCACAGGCTTGGTTGTTACCCAGGGTCCCAAAGCACATCTCTTACCCAGGGAAAAGGCTCTCTGGCTGGGCAGGCATTGTACCCCAACCCCCTGAAATTTCCAGGTCCTGCTAATTACACTTCCCTTGGGCCTAGCACTCCCAGACACCCAGGGCTAATGGCCCTCAGCTCCCTGATGGCCTGCCAGGGCAGAGACCTGCACAGGCTTGGTTGTCACCCAGGCTGCCAATACATATCTCTTACACAGGGAAAGGGATCCCTGGCTGGGCAGGCATGGTAACCTCACCCCCTAAAACTTCCAGGTCCTGCTAATTACACTTCCCTTGGGCCTAGCACTCCCAGACACCCAGGGCTAATGGCCCTCAGCTCCCTGATGGCCTGCCAGGGCAGAGACCACCCCAGGCTTGCTTGTCACCCAGGGTCTCAATCCATATATCTTACCCAGGGAAAGGGCTCTCTGGCTGGGCAGGCATGGTAACCTCACCCCCTAAAACTTCCAGGTAAAACTAATTACACTTCCCTTGGCCCTAGCACTCCCAGACACCCATGGCCATGGCCTCACCTCCTGATGGCCTGCCAGTGTTGGAACTTCCACAGGCTTGGTTGTTACCCAGGGTCCCAATGCATATCTCTTACACAGGGAAGGGTCTCTGGCTGGGCAGACATGGTAACCTCACCACTAAAACTTCCAGGTCCTGCTATTTACACTTCCCTTGGGTCTAGCACTCCCAGACACCCAGGGCTGATGGCCTCCTCCTCCCTGATGGCCTGCCAGGCAGAGACCTGCAGAGCTTCCTTGTCACCCAGGCCCCAATGCATATTTCTTACTCAGAGAAAGGCTCTCTGGCTGGGCAGGCTTGGTAACCTCACCCCCTAAAACTTCCAGGTCCTGCTAATTACACTTCCCTTGGGCCTAGCACTCCCAGACACCCAGGGCTAATGGCCCTCACCTCCCTTATGGCCTGCCAATGTTGGAACTTCCACAGGCTTGGTTGTTACCCAGGGTCCCAATGCATATCTCTTACACAGGGAAAGGGCTCTCTGGCTGGGCAGGGACGATAACCTCACCCCTAAAACTTCCAGGTCCTGGTAATTACACTTCCCTTGGGCCTAACACTCCCAGACACCCAGGGCTAATGGCCCTCTCCTCTCTGATGGCCTGCCAGGGCAGAGACCACCCCAGGCTTGCTTGTCACCCAGGGTCCCAATCCATATCTCTTACCCAGGGAAAGGGCTCTCTGGCTGGGCAGGCATGGTAACCTCACCTCCTAAAACTTCCAGGTCCTGGTAATTACACTTCCCTTGGGCCTAGCACTCCCAGACACCCAGGCTAATGGCCCTCACCTCCCTGATTGCCTACCAGTGTTGGAACTTCCACAGGCTTGGTTGTTACCGAGGGTCCCAAGGCATATCTCTTACCCAGGGAAAGGGCTCTCTGGCTGGGCAGGCATGGTAAACTCACCCCCTAAAACTTCCAAGTCCTACTATTTTCACTTCCCTTGGGCCTAACACTCCCAGACACCAGGGTCTAATGCCTCTCACCTCCCTAATGGCCTGCCAGTGTTGGGACTTCCACAGGCTTGGTTGTTACCCAGGGTCCCAATGCATATCTCTTACACAGGGAAAGGGCTCTCTGGCTGGGCAGGCATGGTAACCTCACCCCTAAAACTTCCAGGTCCTGCTATTTACACTTCCCTTGGGTCTAGCACTCCCAGACACCAGGGCTAATGGCCCTCTCCTCCCTGATGGCCTGCCAGGGCAGAGACCTGCACAGGCTTCCTTGTCACCCAGGGCCCCAATGCATATCTCTTACCCAGGGAAAGGGCTCTCTGGCTGGGCAGGCTTGGTAACCTCACCCCTAAAACTTCCAGGTCCTGCTAATTACACTTCCCTTGGGCCTAGCACTCCGAGACACCCAGGGCTAATGGCCCTTACTTCCCTGATGGCCTGCCAGTGTTGGAACTTCCACAGGCTTGGTTGTTACCCAGGGTCCCAATGCATATCTCTTATGCAGGGAAAGGGCTTCCTGGCTGGGCAGGCATGGTAACCTCACCCCCTAAAACTTCCAGGTCCTGCTAATTACACTTCCCTTGGGCCTAGCACTCCCAGACACCCAGGGCTAATGGCCCTCATCTCCCTGATGGCCTGCCAGGGCAGAGAGCTGCACAGGCTTCCTTGTCACCCAGGGTCCCAATGCATATCTCTTACCAAGGGAAAGGGCTCTCTGGCTGGGCAGGCATGGTAACCTCACCCCCTAAAACTTCTAGGTCCTGCTATTACACTTTCCTTGGGTCTAGCACTCCCAGACAGCAGGGGTTAATACCTCTCACCTCTCAAATGGCCTGTCAGTGTTGGGACTTCCACAGGCTTGGTTGTTACCCAGGGTCCCAAAGCACATCTCTTACCCAGGGAAAAGGCTCTCTGGCTGGGCAGGCATTGTACCCCCACCCCCTGAAATTTCCAGGTCCTGCTAATTACACTTCCCTTGGGCCTAGCACTCCCAGACACCCAGGGCTAATGGCCCTCAGCTCCCTGATGGCCTGCCAGGGCAGAGACCACCCCAGGCTTGCTTGTCACCCAGGGTCTCAATCCATATCTCTTACCCAGGGAAAGGGCTCTCTGGCTGGGCAGGCATGGTAACCTCACCCCCTAAAACTTCCAGGTCAAACTAATTACACTTCCCTTGGCCCTAGCACTCCCAGACACCCATGGCTAATGGCCCTCACCTCCCTGATGGCCTGCCAGTGTTGGAACTTCCACAGGCTTGGTTGTTACCCAGGGTCCCAATGCATATCTCTTACACAGGGAAAGGGCTCTCTGGCTGGGCAGACATGGTAACCTCACCCCCTAAAACTTCCAGGTCCTGCTATTTACACTTCCCTTGGGTCTAGCACTCCCAGACACCCAGGGCTAGTGGCCCTCTCCTCCCTGATGGCCTGCCAGGGCAGAGACCTGCACAGGCTTCCTTGTCACCAAGGGCCCCAATGCATATCTCTTACTCAGGGAAAGGGCTCTCTGGCTGGGCAGGCTTGGTAACCTCACCCCCTAAAACTTCCAGGTCCTGCTAATTACACTTCCCTTGGGCCTAGCACTCCCAGACACCCAGGGCTAATGGCCCTCACCTCCCTTATGGCCTGCCAGTGTTGGAACTTCCACAGGCTTGGTTGTTACCCAGGGTCCCAATGCATATCTCTTACACAGGGAAAGGGCTCTCTGGCTGGGCAGGGACGATAACCTCACCCCTAAAACTTCCAGGTCCTGGTAATTACACTTCCCTTGGGCCTAACACTCCCAGACACCCAGGGCTAATGGCCCTCTCCTCTCTGATGGCCTGCCAGGGCAGAGACCACCGCAGGCTTGCTTGTCACCCAGGGTCCCAATCCATATCTCTTACCAAGGGAAAGGGCTCTCTGGCTGGGCAGGCATGGTAACCTCACCTCCTAAAACTTCCAGGTCCTGGTAATTACACTTCCCTTGGGCCTAGCACTCCCAGACACCCAGGCTAATGGCCTCACCTCCCGATTGCCTGCCAGTGTTGGAACTTCCACAGGCTTGGTTGTTCCACGAGGGCCCCAAGGCATATCTCACCAGGAAAGGGCTCTCTGGCTGGGCAGGCATGGTAAACTCACCCCTAAAACTTCCAAGTCCTGCATTTTCACTTCCTTGGTCTAGCACTCCCAGACATCCAGGCTAATGGCCCTCCTCCTGATGGCCTGCCAGGCAGAGACCTGCACAGGCTTCCTTGTCACCCAGGGTCCCAATGCATATCTCACCCAGGAAAGGGCTTCCTGGCTGGGCAGGCATGGTAACCTCACCCCCTAAAACTTCCAGGTCCTGCTAATTACACTTTCCTTGGGCCTAACACTCCCAGACACCAGGGTCTAATGCCTCTCACCTCCCTGATGGCCTGCCAGTGTTGGGACTTCCACAGGCTTGGTTGTCACCCAGGGTCCCAATGCATATCTCTTACCAAGGGAAAGGGCTCCCTGGCTGAGCAGGCATGGTAACCTAACCCCCTAAAACTTCCAGGTCAAGCTAATTACACTTCCCTTGGCCCTAGCACTCCCAGACACCCAGGGCTAATGGCCCTCACCTCCCTGATGACCTGCCAGTGTTGGAACTTCCACAGGCTTGGTTGTTACCCAGGGTCCCAATACATATCTCTTACACAGGGAAAGGGCTCTCTGGCTGGGCAGGCATGGTAACCTCACCCCCTAAAACTTCCAGGTCCTGCTATTTACACTTCCCTTGGGTCTAGCACTCCCAGACACCCAGGGCTAATGGCCCTCTCATCCCTGATGGCCTGCAAGGGCAGAGACCACCCCAGGCTTGCTTGTCACCCAGGGTCCCAATCCATATCTCTTACCAAGGGAAAGGGCTCTCTGGCTGGGCAGGCTTGGTAACCTCACCCCCTAAAACTTCCAGGTCCTGCTAATTACACTTCCCTTGGGCCTAGCACTTCCAGACACCCAGAGCTAATGGCCCTCACCTCCCTGATGGCCTGCCAGTGTTGGAGCTTCCACAGGCTTGGTTGTTACCCAGGGTCCCAATGCATATCTCTTACCCAGGGAAAGGGCTCTCTGGCTTGGCAGGCATGGTAACCTCACCCCCTAAAACTTCCAGGTCCTGCTATTTACACTTCCCTTGGGTCTAGCACTCCCAGACACCCAGGGCTAATGGCCCTCACCTGCCTGATGGCCTGCCAGGGCAGAGACCTGGACAGGCTTCCTTGTCACCCAGGGTCCCAATGCATATCTCTTACCCAGGGAAAGGGCTTCCTGGCTGGGCAGGCATGGTAACCTCACCCCCTAAAACTTCCAGGTCCTGCTAATTACACTTCCCTTGGGCCTAACACTCCCAGACACCAGGGTCTAATGCCTCTCACCTCCCTGATGGCCTGCCAGTTTGGAACTTCCACAGGCTTGGTTGTTACCCTGGGTCCCAATGCATATCTCTTACACAGGGAAAGGGCTCTCTGGCTGGGCAGGGACGGTAACCTCACCCCCTAAAACTTCCAGGTCCTGGTAATTACACTTCCCTTGGGTCTAGCGCTCCCAGACACCCAGGGCTAATGGCCATCTCCTCCCTGATGGCCTGCCAGGGCAGAGACCTCCACAGGCTTCCTTGTCACCCAGGGCGCCAATGCATATCTCTTACTCAGGGAAAGGGCTCTCTGGCTGGGCAGATGGCAACCTCACCCTAAAACTTCAGGTCCTGCTAATTACACTTCCTTGGCCTAGCACTCAGACACCCAGGGCTAATGGCCATCTCCTCCCTGATGGCCTGCCGGGGCAGAGACCACCGCGAGGCTTGCTTGTCACCCGGGGGTCCCAATGCTCTCTCTTACCCAGGAAAGGCTCTCTGGCTGGGCAGGCATGGTAACCTCACCCCCTAAAACTTCCAGGTCCTGCTATTTACACTTCCCTTGGGTCTAGCACTCCCAGACACCCAGGGCTAATGGCCCTCACCTCCCTGATGGCCTGCCAGGCAGAGACCTGCACTGGCTTCCTTGTCACCCAGGGTCCCAATGCATATCTCTTACCCAGGGAAAGGGCTTCCTGGCTTGGCAGGCATGGTAACCTCACCCCCTAAAACTTCCAGGTCCTGCTAATTACACTTCCCTTGGGCCTAGCACTCCCAGACACCAGGGTCTAATGCCTCTCACCTCCCTGATGGCCTGCCAGTGTTGGGACTTCCACAGGCTTGGTTGTCACCCAGGGTCCCATTGCATATCTGTCCCCCAAGGAAAGTGCTCTCTGCCTTGGGAAAATGTGCTGGCATGCTCCCTTAAGCTTTTAGGGCCTGTTGTTAATACTTCCATTGGGTCTTACAGTCTCACATTCCTTGGGTTAATGTTCAGCACTACTAAAATTGTGTTCCTCTTTTACAGATGCTTCTCTGGGGATACCAAGCAAGACAGTGAGACCCTTGTACCTGCACATGTGGTAAAAATTAAGCATCTACAAGGCACCTCCGGAAGTACACTGCATGACACCAGGAAAGGCACGATACTTTGGTAGGCAGTCACTCCTGACCCAACCTCCTGCAGGAAAATGCTTTTACAAATGCCAACAGCCAGACTGTTTTGCCATTGTTAGAGATCTAAGTCAGCACTTTCGGAAGGTACACAAATGCACTCTGACCAGCTTTAAAGCTCGACCAAGTATCAGAGACACCCAGACTCAATATTCTCCATCTCTGGATTTGCCACATACTCAACTGCCTAGCCAGTCTACAGAGTCAGAGATACAGAGTCCTCAACTGCTGAGTCTCTATAGAGCTTGGCTCAGACCTTGGAGGGAGGAAAGAAAGACCAGAAACAGCAACCGCTCACCAGCAGATGCCGGCCGCTTGTTTAACTCCATTGACCCGGCCTTTCGCTCACATCCCTGCTGGGTTCCAGGGCATTCGTAAGAGATACTTGGATTCCAGAGGCTGAAGCCTCAGGTTTTAAGCCAGGCACTATCAAGTGTTATATAAACAGCCTCCTTCACTTCCTGAAATTCTTAGATTTGAATGGGTTTGCCAGGACCTATCAGGCTGAACTTGACATGCTCATCAAGGTAATTCCTTTCTGGAGAGCTGGCCTCAGTACCTCTGCCATGAAGAGGCGCCATGAAATCCGGCTAAGGGACTCACAAATGCAGATACCACCAGAGACAGCATCCCTGTATAAGGACACCTGTGCTGTGAAGGAGGCAGTCAGGATAATTAACAGTTTACCCAGAGCCAAGACACTTAGAAACCAAGATCACTGCCTGGCTAGAAATCACCTCATCTTTAGCTTGGCCCTCCACAATGCCCAGCGGTCTGCTGCCATCCGAAATATGTCTCTGGGTGACTTGAAGAATGTAGAGATACTGGTCATTGATAGTGAAGACAGCTATGTCTTAACCATTGTTCTTCACAAAACCATTGCAACACATGGACCAGCTAGACTGGTGCTAGAAGGAGAGCTATTCAAGTTACTTCAGCTCTATGCACACCACACAAGGCGGCTGCTCCCCAAACTGAGACCATCAGCTACTGGACTTAATGCCCCTGTGCTCATCGAGACAGGCAGATCAAGCCTGACATGTTGTGCCATTGCAAAAGCAGTGAAGAAGCAGGCAGCCATACTCAGAATCAAACACTTCTCCATGACTCTGTGGCGGAAGAGTACCGTAACAAATGTAAGTATGCCTCCAAACTCCACAATCAGCCTGGGTAGATTTGATAGGCTGTCCCCATAAAGCTTCCAGGCCCAGATTCAACCACTTCCCTCAGAGTTAGATGTCCCAAACTCACAGAAGTGATGGCTCTGACTTCCCTAATGTTCTCCCAGGGTACATACTTCCACAGACTTGGTTATTCCCCTGGGTCCCACAGCATATACCTTACCCAGAGAAAGTGCACTCAGTCTGGGGAGACCTAGTGGTACCCTCACCCCCTCAATCTTCCAGGGCCTGCTTTTGCCACTTTCCTAAGGGCTAGGAGTCAATACTCAGAAGGCTAAGGGCCATGGGAATGTGCTTCCAAGCCTGGGGACACATGCTGGCATGTCCCCCTAAAACTTCCAGGGCCAGCTGTTAACACTTCCCTTGGGCCTACTACTCCCAGACTCCTAGGGGTAATGACCCTCACCTCCCTGATGCCCTGCCAGGGTAGGGACTTCCACAGGCTTACTTTTTACCCAGGGTCCCAAAGCATATGCCTTCCCAAGGGAATGTGCTTCCAAGCCTGGGGACACATGCAGGCATGCCCCCCTAAAACTTCCAGAGCCAGCTGTTAACACTCCCCTTGGACCTAGTACTCCCAGACTCCCAGGGGTAATGGCTCACACCTCCCTGATGCCCTGCCAGGGTAGGGACTTCCACAGGCTTACTTTTTACCCAGGGTCCCAAAGCATATGCCTTCACCAGGAAATGTGCTTCCAAGCCTGGGGACACATGCAGGCATGCCCCCCTAAAACTTCCAGGCCAGCTGTTAACACTTCCCTTGGGCCTAGTACTCCCAGACTCCCAGGGGTAATGGCCCACACCTCCTTGATGCCCTGCCAGGGTAGGGACTTCCACAGGATTAGTTTTTACCCAGGGTCTCAAAGCATATGCATTCCCCGGAATGTGCTTCCAAGCCTGGGGACACATGCTGGCATGTCCCCTAAAACTTCCAGGTCCAGCTGTTAACACTTCCCTTGGGCCTAGTACTCCCAGACTCCCAGGGTAATGGCCCTCACCTCCTGATGCCCTGCCAGGTAGGGACTTCACAGGCTAACTTTTACCCAGGGTACCAAAGCCTATGTCTTACCCAGGGAAGGTGCAATATGAGAGGGTGGCCTGGTACCCCAACCCCAAACTTCCAGGTCCTGCTGTTAACACTTCCCTTGGGTCTAACACTCCCAGACACCCAGTGGTAATGGCCCTCCTCCCTGATGCCCTGCCAGGACAGGGACTTCCACAGGATTAGTTGTTACCCAGGGTCCCAAAGCATATGCCTTCCTGAGGGAATGTGTGTCCAAGCCTGGGGACACCAGCAGGCATCTCCCCCTAAAACTTCCAGGGCCTGCTTTGACCATTTCCCTATGGTCTAGCAGTTCCAAACTCACAGGGGTGATGACACAGAGCTCCATGATGCCCCCCAAGTTGGAGACTTCCATTTGCTTAGTTGTTAAATGTGGGCCCAAAGCATGTATCTTACTTTCTTTCTTTCTTTCCACAGTTTCACAGCATTCATCCTGAGGGTAGACATGAGCTTGCGTCACACAAGAGCCACCGAGTCACAACAGCAGATGCTTACTATCGCCTGATGGGCAGCAAAGAGGAGAGCATCAGAGTGAGCCGACAAATATGCCAGTTAACCACAAAGGCCCCATGCACCACCATCAGCCCACATGCAGGTGCTCCATCACAGACTCTGGAGAGCAGTTCAATTACCATGGGTGAACCAGGAAAAGGGCCCTCTCTTTCACCAGGTACCTGTATTGCAACAAGAACAAGAAGGGGACTTGGCTCACAGGACGTCCGCAGAAGCCAAGAGATGATTGGGGCACACACTCCACCTATACGGTCCCCACATTGCAAGCAATCCTTTACTGAACAACAGCAACTGACAATCAAATCTGCATTCGCAAGCCACCTTACACAAGGCCAGATCAAGACAGCTGATGTTAGGCGCATGCTGCAGACTGACACCTCCCTCCTGGGTGCCTTCCCCCTGTCCAGTCAAACCAAAGACTTGCCAAGGAATGTGATGCAAAGAGTATGGACTTTGATTCGTAGTCGTGTCAGAATGAAATCCAGCCAATGATTTCAGCTGTATTGCACTTAATAAATAAATAAATAAATAAATAAATAAAATGTTTAAATTATTAAATGTCAGGCTTCTTACTTCTAGGGGGCCCCCACTGCACCACACTTCCCACTGAAACCTCCAGGTCTTGGGTGAATTTCCTGCTGGGGATACCCCCAACAACCATATCAGGGACCAGGGGGTTGGCCACCCTGTCCCTGGAATGTGCTGTGAGAGGGTGAGAGGTATGGGCCTGTATGTGTGGCACAACCTCACTGTGCATGGTACACTGTCCACCATGGGTGTGCCCCACACTGTAGGTGCTCTGGGATGGTTGTACTACCACAGGTCATTATAGTGTTAGTGGTAGGCACGATTGTCTGTCATGGTGTGTGGTGTGCAGGTATACCATCATGCCTCGGGTGGTTGGGCATGGGCCGCAGGCAGGATGCATCAACCACCTGAGGCATGGCAGTGCCTAGCACTGCACACACTCTGGAGGGTATTGCTGCTACGCTATGATGGCATATTGTACTATACAGGCATGTCACAGACTATTCTGTATGTGTTGTACACTAGTGATGTGTCGTAGGTGTAGATGCACAGACAGTGTGCCAGCTGGCCCACCATGTGTGCACAGTGCGGCTGGGACTGGTCACAGGATGCCAACATGGCGCCCGTACCAGACTTCCTAGGCAGTGCCACATTGCTGTCATGCGTTTGTTAACTGAGGGACCTACACTGGTTCTATCATGCTGGGGGACTGCACTACACCTCTGTGGTGCACGGGTTCCTTAGGGCAACCCCAGCACAGTACACTGCAGCCAACATAGCTGGTGGGGGGTGCCCCCCCGGCCAGGGTGGTCACACAACAGTGTACCATCTTGTGGGTGGCCCATGGTCAGGGGTGCAGCCAGACATCTAGGCATGTGCATGGGATGGTGTTGGTTGCCCTGTTGGCGTCCACTGTCCTACATTGTTCCCCATGGTCATGCCACATATCCATCTGTCCCCGGGTGTGGTACATCACCTATCACACTGTGTACCTGCTGCTCCACATGGGTACACCTACACACATTAATGCTTAGGGGGCATGGCCCACTGTCATGATGTGTGCGTGTCTGTTCCATTGCTCAGGTATGCCATGCATTTTCAGGCAGTGACCCCATCTATTGTTGACATGTGCATTCCAATGTTTGTACAGTGCTGCCTGTGGGCCAGGGCCACACATCACGGAACAGGGTGCGACTGTGCTGTCAGCTGTGGATGGTACCTAGTACCGTGGCTCAGTCCTGTGGTCTGCACATGCCACTGGCAGCACCCCCCCATGCATGGCTGCCCACAGTTGCACTGCTGTGCACACCGGCCCCACACCACAGCCCAGGTGCTGTATGACTGACCTGCCCATGGGGTGTGGGGATAGTGCCGGTGACCTATGACCATGTTGCCGGCCCCAGGGCAGAACGGTATGGGGGGGCATGTGGCACTGGTGTGTGCCTTGGCCATTGGGTGCACACCAGCACCTGTGTGCTGCCACACCCCAGGACAGTGGTACACCATGGAGTCCATGGGCCATGGCAGCACACGCCCAAGCACAGGGAGGTACCTGGCTTGGTGTGACATGGGCACCACTGGGAAGGTGCACATACCCACACCTCGCCACCATCATGTGCACCCCACGCAGATGGGCCATGGCCCTGTCACACTGTCACTGTGCTGCTGTGACAGGGATGCATGTCTGTTTGGTGGGGGGGTGTCACTGCACTGGTGGGCTGCACCACATGCTGGCCTGTGTGCCGTATCCATTCCTGATGCTTTGTCATTCCATGTGGCACCATCCATGCCTGTGTGCGGCACATGGCTGCCCATGTCCTAGCTGTCCCACGCTTCACTGGTCAGGAGTTGCCACATGTTCCTTCTGACTGTGGGGGGGCCAACACAGGCCATTGACAGTGCCTGATGCACAGGTGCACGGCTGCCTGACTGGCTGGCTGTGTACCACTGTCCCTGTACCACTCCCTACATGTTATGCCTGTCAGGTACGCATTGTCGGCCTGTCTACAATGCCACCCACTGTCATTGCAGGCATGCACCTGGCCACATCCACCCTGTGAAGGGTCAGTCATGGCAGGGTGTCCTGGGGGCCATCCTGGGCCTTGTGCGGGGGACATACCTTTGGGTTGGTGACAGTTGGGGGGGTTGCAGCACCCACTGGCAGTTGGCCACAGTAGCACCTATGGCTGTGTATTAACCCATGTCCATTCCCTCCCTAGCACCACAGTAGACACGTATGGGTCTTCGGTGAGCATCTGCCATTGCTCAATGTGCACTGTTCCAATGCCTGTACAGCACTGTGTACCTGACATTTATGTTCACTGTCCCCTGTGTAGGAATCAGCACCACTGAGCAGGACCAGGTAGGTTCACACTGCCACACCACAGCAGGTCTGGGGGTCACTGACTGTGCCACAGGCTTATGATGCCCTGCCCTTTCTCCATCCAGGTGTGCCACCAGAGCCATCAGCACCACCCACTCCAGTCACCACAGTGCACAATCCAGGTAGGTATCTGTCATTCTCCATTCTGTCACCCACGGTTGGCTTTGGGACTGCCCCATGGGCACCTAGTGGTTGTGGCTGCATGCTGCTCTGCATGAGGGTGGTGGTGCAGACATGTGGCAGGGCTACATGTGGCACTTCATGCCCGCACTGTGCAGGATCGGGCTGTGACATGCCTCTGCAGGGGATGGGTGCCGTGTTAGTGCACTGTGGTCACTGTGTGCCTGGACCCTGCATGGCACTGCATGGCCTTTCCACATCTCATGCTGAACATGTCATTGGTGTGGGGTGCACCTCCTGAGGTGGTGCCCCACAGTTGCAGTCCTGTGGCCTGGCCCTGTCCCATGTCCCACGGCCAGAGACCGGTGTTGCTCATGGTGGGTGAGGTGGACAGCACATCCATGGTGACATTGTGTAGTGATGCATGTGCCATTCCTTCCCCTGTTACAGGTGTCACACAAGCATACAATATGTCCTCAGGGTCATCCCTCAGCCTCAGTGGGCATGCCCCAAATTTCACACCTCTGGAATCAGCGAAGCTGGTCAACTGCATACAGCAGTGGGGCAGGATGCTACTACCACCTGGGAACCAGAGGAGCAGTGTCGTGGAGTGGGAGAGGGCATGGACTGACATCCGTGCCCACATGGCAGTGACGACTGGGACATGCTGGACCATCCACCAGCTGACACACCGCTGGCAGGACCTATCATGGAGGGAGGCCGGGATCCTGCACAGGATGCTGAGCATGGCACAGCACAGGAATGCAGACATGCGGTCTGGGCAGGTCCTGAGTGATGGAATGTATACCTACAGCTGTTCGTCTGTTGCAGCAGTGCTGGTGTAGTGGCCATGGTGCGTGGTGTCTCACACACACTCACCTATCCCTTCACCCCACAGGTTCCACTGGCACAACCCAAAGCATGCAGCAGAGCTGCATCGGCAGCCTCAGGCAGGAGGCGCTTCACTGGAGGACAGGTAAGTACATACAGTGGTCGCCTTGTGCTGTGGCCATGGCAGACTGCCACATTGTGGCTCATGCTGCACCCTCACATTGTTTGCCTACGTTTGCATGCCCCCTGACTGGGCCTAGCACTGACCGCATCCTTTACATCCCTACAGATGTCCATAGCAGGCTGCCACAGTGGCAGAGGGCCCTGCTGAGAGCTATGGCTGAGGTCAAGGCCCATGATGCTGCTGAGTACCAGCTGCGCACCCAGCGGAGGGCCAGGGTACTACCACCAACCTCATCCTCCTCCTCCACCTCCTCTGTAGCAGCGGTGTCTGATGGGGACCTGGCCATGGTCAACCCACAGGCGGATCCAAGGGACTCCACTGATGTTGGGTGCCAGGGGCCTGACCATCCACAGACACCCAACCTGGCCACAGAGGGTGCTGATGCAGCAGACAGGGACTAGGCCATGGCTGCAGCACCGTCTGGGAATGCTGAGGGGGATGATGCAGCATGGGCAGATGAAGATGCCCCACCATCTGTCACAGCACCATGCGCTGCTTCCCCTGCAGCAGGGGACACCGGTCCACAGCAGGATGCAGGGAGGGGCATTACCTGTTGCAGATGAGGAACCCAGTGCTGAACCTGTTCAGAGTGGGGGCCTGGACCGGGAGTGCCTTGTGGCCCTGGTGATGGCCATTCTGGAAGACATTGGGCACCTCCATGGGTCGGTGGGTGCCCTCCTCAGAGAACTGCGGCAGACTTAGGTCCCATGGGTCATGGGTGGGGCTGTGTTTGTGGGTGGGCATGTATATATGAGTGGATGGTATTGGTGGGTGGGACTGCACATATGGGTGTTGTGGGATATCTTCGGAAGGGTGTGGCTACTTGTTCCAGTTATATGTTATGGGTGGGATTGTGTTGTTGTTGGGACTGTGTTGGGTTGTTTGTGGGTGCGGGTTGGTGTTCGAGGTTGTTGTGGGTGGCTGTTTGGGTGTGGGTTTCCTGTTTTGTTTATGTGTATTACTGTTGCCTGTTATTCATCCCCATCCCCCTTTCTTTGTTACACTGTATCCCTGTTCCTGATGTTTGCATTAAACCTTTTGCCATAATCACTGTGTCTGTGTGTCTGTTCCAGGTGTGCATGGCTGTGTGAGTGTGTGTCACCATGCACAGGGGTGCGCACTGGTGGTGGTGCCTGCTGTCCCCAATGTTCCCTCCCTGTGCATCTGTTTGGTGTACCATTTGTGCTGCTCACAGCCCATGGCACTGTCCACTGGCCACATTGGTGTGGTGTCCTGTGTGCTGCGGGTCACCATGCATGCTGTGGCATCCATGCCACTTCACATTGTACTTCCCAGTTGTGTGGTGGTACAGTGCCTGTGCTGCACCCTTCTGTCTTGGGGGACCATTGTTCCCTGCAGGTGGCACCATTGGCACGGGCATTAGTGTGTCTCACTGCCATTTGTCCACCGGTCTGTGCCACTCGGTGTTGTGTCCCTGTTGTGGTTACATTGTTTACATGTATCAGTGGCTATGGCAGGGGCATTGCGCCTGGTGGTGCCATCAACCTAGCATTTTGCCTGTGGCCTCTGTGCCTCCTTTGTACCCTGTGCCACATTGACACTGTGTGCCTGCCTTGCTCATACGATCTGTCTGTCATATCTCCCATGGTATGTTGCTGTGTGCTGCTTGCATGGGCCACTGCTTGGCAGTGGTTCCACCATGTTCATGTGTGTCGGTGTCTACTGGTTGTGCCATGTGTCTGCAGGCCACACAGGTGTGTGCCCCCATGGTGCGCAGGCTGCCCTACTGTGTCCCTTGTCATGTAGTGCAATGCGTGTTCTGTGCTGCCCTCTGCATGGCCATATCCACCCCCAAGGTGACAGTGCTGTGCCTATCACCACCTACGTGTTGTGCTGGTCTTCTTATAGTGCTCCATGCTGTCTCTCAGTTCCCACACTGTTCCATGTCCACGGCTGTGTGTGCACTGCCTAATGTGGTCACAGTCCATGGAACCTGTTGCCAGCATCCAGTGTCACCATCTCCTGTGCACTGTAGCAGGCGGCACGCCCATGTGATGTTTCGTTGGGGAACGCTGCCTGGCATTTGGTGGCTGTCACTGTTGTTCCATGGTGTCTCTCAGGTGAAGTGCCTCTCTATCAGGTCGCGATGTGCATGTTGGCCTGCCTGTGCCTGCGCAGCATCTGTCTGGTGGTGCCTCACATGTCTGTGTGCCCTGTCATTCCACTTCTGGTCCTCCTCATCCCCGTCCTCCAGGTGGTCCAGAGGTGGCACATGGTGTTGCACTGCGATGTTGTGCAGTATGCAGCAGATGATGAATATCTTGCAGGTTGTCTCTGGACTGTACTGTAACACCCCTGCTGATCTATCAATGCAGCTGAATCGTGCCTTCAGAACCCCAAAGGTGTGCTCAATAATGCACCTGGTCTTGCTGTGCACCTCACTATAGCGTGTCTGTGCTGCTGTGCATGTGTGGTGCAGTGGTGTCATCACCCATGGCAACTGTGGATATCCGCTGCCCCCTGTTGGATGGATGGTACAACATCAGTCTGTGTGGCCTATGGACCTATGTCTGCATGGTGTGTAGGCATTCAGGTATGCAGTGCTTTGTGCTGTGTTCACTTACCTATTAGCCATCCTCCTGTGAGCTGACCCCTCTGGTAGCCCTCGTGTAGACCACTGTTTCGCAGGATGTAGGCATCATGCGTGGAACCAGGGTACTGGGCAACCACATCTAGTATGCAGCCATGACTGTCACACACCACCTGCATGTTCATGGAGTGGTGGCCCTTCTGATTCATGTACACATCTCCATTGTCTGATGGTGCACGTATGGCAACATGGGTGCAGTCTATTGCACCCATGACACATGGGAACTGGGCGATGGCGTAGAAGCCCTGCATCACTGCCTGCTGCTGCCATGCTTCCAAGGGGAAGGTGATGTACTGGTCCATGCAGGCCACCATGACATTCAGGAACTGCTGTAGGCACCTGGACGTGGCCGGCTGTGATATTCCCCCAGTGTCACTTGTTGGTGTCTGGCATGTCCCTGTTGCCAGGAAGAATAGTGCTGCTGTTACCTTCATCTCCACAGGGACTGGCTGCCCCCCGTGGGTGGCACTCCATGGGTCTGCGTGGAGGTCGTCCCATATCGTGACTATGATGGTCTGGGGCAGTTGGCAGCATGTTATACACTGTTCCTCCACCAGGTCCTGGTATGTCTTCCTCACCCTGTACAGCCAGGGTGCATTGCGTCTGCCAGGTCTATGCCGTCCTGGTTGCTGCCTGTGCCTCTGGTTCTGGGCATTGGGTCACTTCCTGTGCCTGTCTCAGCGTTCCAGTAGTAGCATATCTAGCATTGCTGCTGGTCCTTCCATGTTGTCACTCTCCTCTCTCTCTGTCACAGTGCTATGCTGCTGTGTATCCAGCCTGCCTGTCTCTGCTCCTCTATATGCTGTGTAAGTTACACCTGCTCCCACCTGGTGTATGTTACGCCAGCTGGTCTTGGTGTAAGTTGTGGCACTGCTGCTTCTAGAATTGCGCCCTGGTGTATCTCTTCCTTTTTCTTGGTGTACGTTCAGTTGTGCATTGGCGTACCTGTGGGTATGTCACAACTGTGGCATAAGTCACACTTCGCGTACTGCGTTGCATCAATTCACATCTCGCAATGTAGAATTGCATTTGGTGCATTTGCTGGACATATTTGCAACTTGCACCATTTCCATTGGCGCATCTTCATTGCGCTTTGGCATATTCTTTCTAGAATCAGGCCCCATAAGTTTAAATTTAATCCAAAAATCTGAATTGGAGCTATTTATGTACAAGGAAAATATAGGTATCTGTGCCATGTCGGAGACCTGGTGAGATGACCAAACAGTAAGGAGTAGAAATATACTGGGTTGCACTCTGTACCACAAGGATAGATTGGGAAAAAAAATGTGGGGGTGGCATTTTATGTCAAGGACAATACTGAATGTTCATTCTGCAGCCCATCCAATATATCTTCACTTAAGCATGGGTCACTATGGATTGATTTCTAAGAACGTAACAAGAAAAAGCTTTACTTCGCTGTGTATTATAGACCACCAAACTCATCTATCAGTATAGATTTAAGCATTAATCAAGAACTGGGGGACATGGCAATTAAAGGGGGCACAGTTATTATGGGAGATGTTAACTACCTCAATATTAATTGGTCGAGTTTGTCAGCTAAAGATTCAACCGAAAGACGTTTTATTGACACATTACTTGATTTGGGGCTGGAACAATTAGTGAGAGACCCTACAAGGGGTACAAACACATTATTTATTTATTTATCATACTTTAGGATTACAACCTTTGAGTCAGGGACTCATTTACAAAGGCTCCGCATCAGAGTAAAGACAAACATACAGAATACATGGTAACAGTATGATGAAATAACAGATTATGCACACGAAATTAAGTAGCAACAGGGGTACATGATTACAGTTACATACTGCTATGTTTCAAGAAACAGTTTGAATAGTTAGGCAGACTTCGTTAGCTATGATAACAGATCACAAACTGGTATATCTTAATATGGTGGGCACTGGCTAGCTATGACTGTTACATCAGTGGAGTGGAAGACTAGCGCAGTTAAAATAAGCATGCAGACAACAACAGCCTTGACCAGGGGTTGACAATGAGGTGTCAACAAGGTAGAGCCTAGCTAGAAGGTACATAAGCACCACCGAGAGACGAGTATATGTTCTTTGAATGCAGCTTTGAAGGGACCCAGGTTGGAGAGGGAAGAAATATCAGAAAGGAGTTCATTATACCAGGTTGGTGCTCTAAAGGAGAAGGACCTTTGTGCTAATGAGGTCCTGACCATTGGGGTCAACCATACCTGTTTGCTGGTGGTGCAGGTATTTACCATGGTGTGGGAGGATTGGAGTGTGGCAGATACCCCCAGTGGGGGCCCCAGATGAATTTCTTTTGTAAGGAGACAAGTTTGGTAATGTATTCTTTCCTCCAGGTCTAGAAGGTTTATCAGGAAATACAGGGTGCAGATGTGAGTACGCTTATCTGCCCCTAACAAGAGTCTGCACACTTTATTTATGGCCAAGTGGATTTTGTTCAGCGCTGTATGATTGGTGGCTAAGTAGATGGTGAGCCTGTAGTAGACAAGAGAGAGGACTGAGGCGGTGACAGCCAGGTTAAGGGCTTCAGGAGGTAAACAGTTTTTGTGCCTGAACAGTAGTCCTATGTGGGCATTGATGGCTGACGACAGGTTGTTTATGTGTGAGTGGAAGGAGAGGTGGAAGTCAAAACTTATGCCTAGGTATTTATATATGTGTACCTGCTCAAGAAGAAGGAGGGAGTGGGAAAAGATTGATAGTTGCAGATTCTTGGCCTTATTCTGATGGTGAGCGAAGAGCATAGCTTTAGTTTTTTTCACATTAACAATGAGTCTTTGGTCTAGGAACTAATTCTCAATCTGGTTAAATGCATATTGTAGGGATGGTTGTAGTGACCTCGGATCTTGGTGTGAGGCAAAGATAAATGCATCATCTGCATACAGCAACAGATTACCAGAGCATGACTTGGATAGGGTGTTCAGGTAGATGCTGAACAGCAGTGGTCCAAGAATTGAGCCCTGGGGAACCCCAGAGTGGACAGGCAAGGTGGAGGATTGGGTGGTGTGTATTCTGACGCAATGCGACCGATCTGTGAGGTAGTTAGTGAGCCAGGCTAGAGGTCCAGTGGATAGGCCTAGGTGTTGGAGTGTGCTTAGGAGAAAGGGTTGTGAAACGGTGTCAAAGGCCTTTGACAGGTCGATGAAGATAGCTCCCTCAATGTGTTTTTTATCCAGGGCAGAATGGATGTAATTGGAGAACTCAGTCAGTGCTGTGGAGGTACTGTGGCCTAACCTGAAGCCATGTTGCTCCCTACACAGCAGATTGTTAGTGAGAAGATTGTCAGTAAGTTGGGTGGCTATATCTTTTCAAGGGCTTTGGAGGGGGGAGGATGGAGATGGGCCGATAGTTATTGGGGAGAGTATTATAGCCACTTTTTAGTATGGGGTGATAGTCGCCTTCTTCCAGGTTGAGGGGAACTGCCCCAGACACAAGGAGCAGTTTAGGAGGTCAGTCAGTGGGGAGAGAACATTGTCAAGTACAATCCCAAGGACCCTCATATCAAAAGAGTCCTTACAATAGCAGGAACCACTGAGAGCATTGGTGAGAAATGGCCTTGCCTCATTCATGGTCACTACTTTGAAGTGGAAGGGGGGATACTGTAAATTAGGAGGCTGGGTTGCCGGACTAGGATCAAAGAAGTTAAGTGGAAGCACAGCACTGAGGTCAGAGAAAGATGCATTAAGGCTGTTAGCTACGGCCTGCGGATCAGTGGTTGGGACATTGTTTATGGTAAGTAGGGACAGGAGGGGAAGGTGGGTTTTGCCGTTCAGTTCCTTGGTGTTATCCCAAAAAAGACGTTAGTTCCCCCAGGAGGAGGCTAGGGTTGCTTTGTAGTATTCTAATTTTGCCTGCTTTATTGCCCAGGTGCATTTGTTATGGGCTGCCTTATAGGCCCACCTATCAGCCTATAAACCAGAGGAGATTGCTTTCCTCCAGAGTTCATCTCTGCATTTGAGCTGATGCAGCAGTTCAGTAGAGACCTAGGCTGCATTGTGCTTCTTGGTCTGTACAAAAGAGAAAGGGGCATAAATATCACAGGCTTGATTAAATAAGTGGGTAAAATAGTCAAGGGCTTTATCTATGGTACGTGCTCGAGAGATTGGGGACCAGTCCCAGCTGGTTAGGTATCTCCTAAGTTTGGCGAGGCCACCAGGTCTGAAGCAGCATCGGGATATTTTTTGCAGTTTGGGTTTCTGCTGTAAGCATGACCATGAGAATATAATGGGGGAATGATCAGTCAGGGAGGACCATAAAATTAGTGATTTTGCTGGGACGGTTTGTGAGTAGGAGATCAAGTAGGGTGCTAGAGCCATTAGAGGAATTCACCCTCGTGGGTTGGTTGACCAGTTGGGTAAGATCAAGAGCAGTGAACATGTCTTTGATCTGCGAGGTCATGCCAGAAAGCCAGTTCACATTCAAATCACCAACTACGGCATGCTCTGTTTTGAGTGGGAAACTGGAGATGTAGTTTGCAATAGGCTGTATTGCCTGAGCTTAGTTTCTCGGGGGGAACTTATGCTACCATCAAGGTTAGGGGGGCCCTAGAGGGATCCAGAGTAATCTTTAATGAAAGGGCCTGCACACTGTGATCTAGCAAGGGTATCGGAAGTGCATGACAAATGATGGAGTCATGAATGTACACCGCCCCCCCACGCTTACCTATTCGATTGGTTCAGTGGAGGTTGAAGCCTGAGAAAGGGACCATTGATTCGGGTATTTTTTTTGGAGAGCCAAGTTTCTGTAAGGGCCAGAATGTCTTGTTTGATGTTGCAGTAACCAGCAGTAGAGGCCTGCCATTTTTTGGGGCAGGCTGTAGATATTCATTGCAGCTACTCTAAGCCCATGGTGTGAGAAGCTAGGGCTGGGCTTGGCAGGACCTGGGTTAGGATGGACATTCCCTGAGATGAGAAGGAGAAAGGCAAAGACTCTGAGTAGGGCAAAGTATCGCTGTCTGAGTGCCCTGATGTGTTGTCGCCTTGTTATCATGTAGGTAGAGCAGGGAGTTGCCAGAGCAATGAGTGAGGGATAGGATAGGAATGTGACCTGGCATGGAGGTAGGTGTAGATAGGAGACTGTGGGGAGATGTATGGGAAGGGGCAGGGGGTGAGTAGCCAGCCTTGGTAGGGTTGGTGACATCAAGGATTAAATAGGGGGGTTGTGCACTGGAGGGGTCCTGAAGTGGTGGGCTAGAATGACAGATGAGCAAAAACAGCGCAATCAGGAGAAGCCTAGAACTGCTACCAAGAGGGTGACCAAAGGGGAGCACTAAAGAGGCAGGAGCCTGGAGTAAGTATGAGGGAGGCATAATAACAGCCATAATTGTGGCAGTCACCATGGCTTGGTGCTAGATTGTGGTGTGGAAGGTACAGGGTTTGAATCCTGGAGGTGACACTGCTTTGGAACCCTAGCTCCAGCTAGGACCACAGGGCTATCCTGCAGTGGGCAGAAGTGGTAAAAAATGGGATGCGACAGCAACTCCTAGGGGAGGCTATGGGAATGACACTATGGGGGTAGTGGGTCTGGGGGTAGGAGAGATCCGGAGGAATCTAAAGTGCAGGGGGAGGTAGGAGGTAGAAGGGTTACAGTGGGGAAGTAGAGCGGAGAGGTGGTAGAGTGTCAGTGGGAATAGAGGGGATGGGAGAGCTAGTAGGACAGGACACCTGGAGGACTGAAGCCCTCTAGAGGCCAATTCTAAAACCTGCAAATGGGAATCTAAGGACTTGGGGGAAAAAAAAAACAACAGGAAGTCACATGACCAGGGAGGTGCTTTAATTGAGGGTCAGGCTTGGGAGGAGCAGTCGACATGCAGCGTAGACAGGCTAACACCCCCAACAAGGATGTGCAGGAGGGGAGGATGGTAGTTTCATCTTAGCCTCTTGGGACCACTGAGCCCTGTCTGTGAGCTGTGATATGCGACAGGCAGCTGGAGATAATGTGCATTAGATCTTGTCCTGACTAATGTCACTGAGATGGTGAATAATGTGCATATTAGGGAAACTTTGGGTAATGCTAACCGTCACACGATAAAGTTCTCTATAAAATGTTATATAAAGAATGATAATGGGAAGACCACTTCAAGAAATTATAATAAAGAACATTTCTATAAAATCAAAGAGGAATTTATGAAGTGGAATTTGAGCACTGCGTTTGAATCAAAAGGGATTGAGGAAATGTGGACTATCCTTAAAACTAAGCTTCTGGAGATAGAGAGCAAATATGTACCCATTAGGGTCTTGCATAACAAAAGAGGCAAAATATCTGTGTGGTGCACACCAACAATATTAAGTTAGGCTGCCGCCGACAAGATATCTTGTCCTAAAAACCTATGCGTTCTAAATCTTCTGGCAGCCTAAGGGTTAAAGCAAATACATAGAATGAAATAAGCCTACAAAGCCATGAAAAATAATCAAAATGAATTCACCATATCTTTTTCATTTTCATTTTTCAGTTTTTATTCTTTTAGGCATAATGAGCATATCTGCCTGTTTTCACATGCAACAAGTTAACAAGGAAACATTGTACAGTACATTACACATACAAATACAAAGCAAATACATAGAACATGTATTACAATAAATACAAAATACTAACAATACAAAGACTATGTTGTAAAACAAGTGTATCCATTGTGAACATCAAACCAGTTTTGCAATTTTTTTTAAAAGTATACACCGAAGGGGGGCATGGCTTAGCCGGCAAACAAAATGGTGCCTTAATTGCTTAGCACTGCAGTACTGGACCCTAGAAACTGAGCAATATCCATCCTGTGGAAGAGCTGTGCACCCTATCTTTGATACGGAGCTGTGCAAAGTAATACTGGACCCTGGGATGACTACCACTGCAGGGACGCTTCGACTTTGCCCTTTGCAGCATGGTGGACAATGTCATCAGTAAGGGCACTGAATCTCCCCTTACCTGCCTCCTCAAAACCTGTACCCTACACCATAGCCTCAACTCTACTGGTATTCACCACCTAACTATCCCCAGGGTATCTGCCAACATGGGCAGCAGGGCCTGGTCTGCTGCCACCCCCTCGCTGTGGAACAACCTGCCAGCTGAACTCCGAACCATCAACACTCACTTCAACTTCAAATCGCACCTCAAAACATGACTCCTGGAAAACTCCTCCTGCCGCTGCCCCCAGGGGTACCAACCAGGCAACACTAGGCAACTAACTCCTTGGGGTTTACCCAGCTAGCCACACTAGTCTGCCAACCCCTAGGGGTTTCCCACCTAGCCTCACCAGTCACCTGGCCATATAGACAGCCCACATGTAGCTACACCAGAGCCACAAGGTTCACCAGTTCTACCTGGGACCAGTTGGGTGCCCTTACAGTGCTACAGCGTGGCATGCTCATTCCTGCCATAGCACAACCAAAATGGCGCCCAGTAGTTCATGAGCCACACGTGCTGTGGGTGCGCGACTCGCTTGGTGATGCGCTGCCATTTCCAATTGCGCATCCACGGTGCTGCGCAATACAGCTGGGGCAGCACTGGCATGAGTTGCAGGACACTTGGAGGGTCAAAGGGCACTAGTGGGGTCAAAGGTTGGCATGTACACCATGCGCGACAGCACTATAGAGCACGCCATGCATGGTGCGCAATAGGGGCATGTGGGCCCCACGGACCATGGGCCAATCATGCATGGGTGCCATAGGGCATATAGCGCATGAGCACCACAAGCCCAATAGTGGCAGAGCGCTGTACCGCATATAGTGCAGTATGCATAGGATGCGCCACTGATGTACACGACAGCAGTGCACGCATGAGCAGTGCCAGGCCTACTGTGCACATCATACAGTTGCACCATGGCTTGTGCATGCACAACACCAATGCACAATGCGCACCTTCGTGATATTCAGCTGGCATATGCAGATGGGCTGATCAGCATATCCAGGGCGAATCGGAGCATTTGCATCTCATTACAGTTGCGCATCCCCTCATCTGCATGTGATGCACTATAAATGCGCCACGGAACTGTGCAGGCACCAGACCGGTATTGCATCCTTCAGGGGTAAGCCACCAGGCTGTGGGCCTGTCGGGATAGTGGATTGGGAGGGCATTGTGTGGGTTTCAGCCATCACTGACCACATGTTCATACCTACAGGAATAAGCATGACGGATCAGGAGGAGGTTGAGGAGTGTGGGCCTTCATGGAAGTGCAGGCCCAACTTCAAGAGGGCAGAGAGCGATGCCCTATTCAATGCCTACCTGACCCAGGAGCCTCTCCTGAGTTGCTCAACAGGCACCCCACAGGCCCAGGTGACAGCATGGGAGGGTGAGGCCAGGGCTGTGAACCAGCAGGGCAGCCATCAGAGGACAGCACAGGAGTGCAAGAAGAAGGTAGGCACAGACTGGAGGAGGATTAAGGAGAAGGTGGCCGCCATCCGGGCTGCACGTGCTGCCAAGGGCAGTGGACAGCCTGATGTGCCACAGCTGATGCCACAGAAGGAGTTGGTGGTGGTGTCCATGTGGCGCAGCGCCATTGAGGGGGTGCCCAGCAGAGGATTCCAGACATGGGGCAGCCCATCACTGCATGGTGGGTACAGCAGCACCTGGGGAAGGGGGGCAGGGGTGTGTGCCAATGGCACTGACACGACTGCATTCCTTTTAGGCTCCGGACCACCTGCATGCAGTGGCAGGAGTGGGGGGTGACCACCATGGCGGCGGTCCTGGACCTGGAGGACCATCCATCCACCTCCACCAGTATCCAGGGTCTGGACCACAGGCAGCCCAACCCCACTGTCCAACCAGATGACTGTGGCATGGTTACGGATGAGGCCCTGCCCGTGTTTCAGCAGAATGCCAGCCATGGCGTCCAGTATTCAGAGACACAGAGCGGGGCGGGGTCCGGGACTGATGACAACGTGACTATTATCCTGAATAGTGGTGTTGCCATTCAGGGGGAGGCACCCATACCACACACCCTCCACGGCAGTGCAGACGGTGCCCTGGTGGCAGTTGTCCGCCCATCAGCCACCATGCCCGGCAAGGCATGTGGGCGCCGATGGTGCAGCAGTCCGAAGGGAGTGGTGGTGGTGGTGCAGCCACCCCGGCGCCGATCCACACACAGCAGCGGGAGTGGCAGCAGTGGCAGCAGGATGGGGTCGAGGGGGGGCCAGGTGCAGTGGCCACTGACATTGCACCGCAGACCCCAAGGAGGCCCCACTGTGCAGCCCCCACCAGTGCAGGGGGCTGTGCCGCGGGATCACACAGCACCTATGGGTGGGCGCAATGCCCATGCCTCCCAGGGCGCCAACCCCTTGACCGAGCACACACGTCTGCTACGGGCCTCCGTGGAGCAACAGGTGCTGATCGTGGCAGGGGTGCATGCACTCCACACAGAGTTGTGCCAGTCCACAGGGAAGCATGATGGGGACTATGAGCAGCTCCTGACGGAGACCACGCTCACGTGGGAGGACATGACTGCAGCCCTGAATCGGCTTACCACTGCAGTCATGGCCGGCCTAGCACCACTGGCCAGCCTGGTGCCTGGCCGTCTGCCGTAGACCCCTCGGAGTGCTTTCTCAACCCCTTGGTCATGGCATCATGCAGCCCCCTCAGTGTCGATGCCAGGATCTGCTGTGGGTATTCTGGGAATGCCTGGAGTGGGCATGTTGGGGAGTCTGCAGACCCCAGGGAGGGACCAGTCACGTTACCACAGTGACACATCTGGGGGAACCATCAGAGATGCCCCCTGTGGCCATCGCACAGTCTGCGTCTGCTGAGCGGTCTTGGCGGGCCGTCCTCGTGTCCGCAGTGGCCATGTGAATGCTCGGCGGTCCTGATCTGCCACCAGCCCTGTCTGCTTTCTGCCACTGCCCTGTGTGCACATTGGTGTGGCATGTGCATGTGCATTCCAGGGACATGTCATTCATGGTCCATGCCACACACCCATCTTGAGCACACCCACCTGGCCACTGGCCACTGTGGCATGTGCATGATGATGCCAACACAACACCAGCCGCTACTGTGCACTGGTGTTCAGCATTTGACACATGCCGTACATGCCTCTGGGTGTGTGCTGCAGTGAGCAGCTCAGTGCATGTGCATGTGTGTGCGGATGTGTGTGGGTGTGTGGGTGGGGTCTACAATGCTGTACAGGGTGCTTCCATGGAGTCCAGTTCCATGCCCGTCCACGCTACCCTCTGGCCGTGTCTGTCATGGGGCCTGGCTTGCATGCCTGTATACTGTGCCATGGTCCCTGAGATATGCGTGTGGTCATGTTCACCTACCTGCATGCACCGTAGTGCTCCTCTGCAATTGTGTCCCGGTGCTGCTGCGTCATCCTGTTCAGCCGGGGTTCCCGTCACCCGTGGGGGCTGCCCACCACCACCTGGCCCGTCGGCCACGTTGTCCCCACTGCTGTTCCCCTCTTCGACCTCGACAGCTATCCCACAGTCAGTGGCCATGTTGTGTAGCATACAGCAGGCCTTTGAGGGCATGTACTGTAGAGCACTGCCAGACCTGTCCAGGAAATGGAACCGGGCCTTCAGCAGCCCAAACACACACTCGATGATGTTCCATGTGCTGGCGTGTGCCTCATTGTATCACTCCTGCGCTGGGGTCAATGGGCACCGCTATGGGGTGACCAGCCAGAGTCAGAGTGGGTATCCGCTGTCACCTGTGTGTTGACATGTGTGGTTAGCATGGTGGTCTGTGTAGCTGCTCCCCACCTTCCCAGCCACACCCTCTGATGCCCCTGGCCTAGCATCCCCCACACCCTGCCCTGTTGTGCCAGACTGCCTATTCCAGCTGCATACTCACCTACTAGGTGGCCGGTGGGGATGTCCCCACTCTCGAACCTGTGGCACAGTGCTGACTGGTGCCAGATGAAGGCATTGTGTGCTCCACCTGGGTGTGTGGCACAGACATTGATTATGCACCCCCTAGCATCACACACCACCTGGCAGTTGACACTGGAGTAGCCCTTCCTGTTGATGTAGGCTAGCCCTCTGGCCCAGGTGGTGTGCAGATGCCTACGTGGGTGCATTCAATGGCCCTTAGCACACTAGGCATACATGCCACCCTGTGGAACTCCTGAATGTTCGCTGTAAGCTCTGCCTGTGTGCTGGGGAAATGGATGTATTCCACAACATGTGGCAGCAGTGCATTGAAGAATTGTGTGAGGATCTGTGACGCGGCCAACTGGGTTATGCCTGTGGTATCCCCTGTTGGTCTCTGGAAGGTACTCGTGGCGAGCAGGCAAATGACGGCTGTGACATTGGTCTCCACTGACAGGGCATGGCTCTGTCTTGTGGGTGCCTGCATTTCATCACTGTACAGCTCACAGAGCTGCCTCAGAATTGCCAGGTTCAGGTGGTACTGGCCCACAATCTCAGTGTCACTGTACTGTTCAAAGGTGGTGTGGGCATGGTACCACCTGTTCCGGGCATACCGCTGACAGGCCCTTCCACGGCCGTGCCACTCTGCCTCCTCACACCTCTCATTACTGCCTCCATCTGGAAGATGGCACTGGCCATGGTCTGGGCTGTCCTTCCCCCCCCGGGCGTCTGTCTCCCCAGGCACTCCCGGCTGTGTGCTGCTGCTTGTGCCCCTGCACTGGGCGCACACCTGTGTTGGGGGTTCCTGCTGGTGGCCTGTTGGCTGTGGCCTCCGCCTCCCACCCATTTGGGTACTTTCACTGCCACTCCTATGGCTGGGCTAGCAAGCTCACGCTGCAGTTGCTGTCTCTCCTCACACACACACAGATGCTCACACACACAGGCACATTCAGGATCACACGCCCTGTCCCACACTCTGTTGCACTTCCTGCCTCTGTCTCTGTCTTGCATCCCTCCTGCTGTCCTCCCTGGCCAATGGCTCTCTCTCTCTCTCCTGCTCCCCTGTGCCACAGGCCTCTGTCCCTTGCTTGCTCCCTCTTTTTATGGGCTCAAGTTTGCTCTGCGCATGTCCCTGTTGCTCCCCGCTTGCGCCATCAGCTTGCTGTTGAATATTTCACTGCGCCACTTATTCATGGCTATGCCCTCAGCACTTGCACATTCATTCATTAGGGTTGCGCATTGGCGCACTGTGATTTGCACTGCACATTGGCTCCCGCTGTATATCGCTCTTTGGCGCAATTCCGCACTTGCGCAGGCGCATCTCAGTTGTGCCATGCGCAACTGCTTTGAATATCCCACCCACTGTATATTTATTTCTATGCATGACATGCTGTATAATTGTTACCCACTGTATATGCCATGTTTACAACGTGCCCACCTGACCTATGTATTTACCGTTGCTTACAACTGCTGTTTGTGTACCAAGCTTCTCTTATTGTAAACAGCTTTCGCTGTCACTCACTGGACTTGTACCTTACCAATGTACTGTGCCTCAATTGTGGTATCTGAATCTATCTCCTTCATATGTAATTAGTTGCTTCTTTTGCATTCTCTGCCATCCTGTGCCATGTTTCATGGCCCGGGTCATGCCTCAAAACAGTCCCTGGGATCAGTGCACTCACCTGGTTACCAAAGTCATAAATAAAAAAAATAAATAAAAAGCTGGATCATTCCGTCAAGTCCTACGATGGTAATTTAGTCAGTTCTTGCTGAAGTCTTCTGAACCCCAGACCGCATGGTGCACGCAGACAAAGGGGGGTGATGAGCTCTCGATCAGAAACATATTCACTTCCATAATACATAGAATAAATGCCCTAATGCTGGCTACTAACATGGTGACTAGAACATTGCAGCAACTGGACACCAGGATCGGCCAAAATGAACAAAAGTTGGAAGTCCATGAGGAGGTCCTGCAGGAGCATTGTACTACCGTCAGGGAGCAAGTAGTCCAAATTTAGCAGCTACAGGAAAAGATCAACGACATCAAAAATAGGAGCCACCAAAACAACCTAAGGCTCCTAGGCTTCCCGGAGGCTTGTGAGGAGGGTAGAGCTGTTAACTTCCTCCAGCAAGCCCTCCCAGAGCTCCTACATCTACCACCCTCCACCAGAATAGTCATCAAGTGGGAGCACCACTCACTACAACAGAAGCCTGCACCTGGAGACCAGTCCAGGCCCATCCTACCCCACATTCTTAGCTTTGCAGAAAAAGAGGCAATACAAGCCAGGGCTAGAGAACTAGGTACCCTGACATGGTAAGGGCATCACATCATGATATTCCAGGACTGCTCAAGGGAGTTGGCAGCTAGAAGGAAGGCCTATCCAGAGGTGCGCTGGTGCCTACACAATCTGTAAGTCCAATTTACTCTCAGATACCCAGCGGTACTAAAAATAACCAACAATGGGACCCACCACCAGTTCTTTACACTGGAGGCTGCAATCAACTTCATTAATGTCACCTGGCCCTACTCCAACAATTGGAATAGCAGCCCTCCCCAGGCTGCCTCAAGACACTCGAGAGTGGCCTACCTAGACTGAAGGTCACTGCTGAAAAATGATCAGCATACCGCACCAGGGGGAAATGAACAATCACTGGATCCTGGCGAGAGTTCTAGCCTCAACACCCAAGAACCCATAAGAGACCCCCTCCGCCTCCCATGCCAAACAGGAACATCCACAGGACAGAGGGAGGACCAGAGCTGCAATGGAGTCTCTTGATTCACAGATCCACACAGAGGAACTGAAAGAACCTGGGTATACTAACCAGTACTTTTCTAGAAATTGTTTCTCCCCAGTTGCACTGCACAACCAGACTGCTTCCGATGAGCTTCTGTGTGAAATGGACTTGTCTGCACTTGAAGATCCAGACCAAGAGTCTGATGACCAGCAGAGCTCCTGGGTGACTGCCACAGACATTGCCTTGCCACTAGGGGAAGTGGTAACCTTGCCCGAGGACTTGGGTCAAGCCCCAGGAGTGTTGCAGCACCCAACGGAAGAAAGCGGAAAGAAGACATCTCACCATGTGCTACCTGGTTGAGAGCCCTTACAGATAAGTGCCTAGTGGGTCTAGTGTCACTTGGGGAGTAAGCTGGGAAAGATAAAGGGAGTGAGGGAAGAGAGGAGCCTACGGGTATTTTCTTGAACACTAGATATAGGGGATTAAGATGGGCAGTGTACTTCCTACCTGCCCCCCCACCAGACACTTCTCCTTATAGGTTATTTGTAAACCTGTATGTTACTATGTTTTAACTCTCTGGTCAAAGTACCGGTGTGGGTGGAGGGAATAGTGGGATTAACTCTGGAATTGATAAAAACATTTTGCTGAAAAAATGTTGCCCATACTGACTTCCCTTGTCCGTTCCCACCCCCACCCCCGGTAGTGCTCCCAGATGCTCATATAACAACCCTCTCCCCTGCAGGGGGTCCACTTTTGGAGTACCAAAGGACCCCTCCATCCTCCCTCCCCAGCATGAAGATGCTGACGGAAAGGGTGGTACCTTCCCTCAGCATCTCTGAACATGGCTTCAATACTCCCTGAAGCTCTTCTGGGAAAACAAAGATTCTCCTTGGTTCTGGGCAGCAGCCACAGCGGAGTTAAGTAACTGATTTGATTAGTGATTTAATAATTCCTTGGGTAGCTGACACTAGTACTGCAGGTGCTATTTCAGGCATGGGCTAAGTTGGCCTGCATTCTCTAAGTTAGCCCCCCCCGCCCACAGGATCGACTGCACATGCCATTGGCTGGGGCTCCAGATGGCAGAGCATAGTCTTTGTCCTTATCAGGATTTAAATTTTTTCTGTTTTGTTAGCAGTTATATATGTTATTCTTACTGTTTATAAGTGTTTATAGCATAGCAAGTAGAAAATCACTCAGATGGTCCCCTCACTACTACAGAGCAGGAGGGTCAGAATAAGCCCGCCCTACTTCATTTTCCTACTGGGTGTCAGAAGCATTCTTTACTTTCCCAGGTTAAGGGTATAAATCTGGATTAGACCCTCACTCCTCCCCCCCATACTTAGCTTGTAGTGTACATGATGTAGGACTGTCGCACACCCCCCGCCCCCAAGGTGGCGGAGATCCCATTCCTCACATGGAATGTCCGGGGGCTTAATTCCCCCATAAAGAGGAAAAAAATCCTATCTCACCTTAAATGCCTGAAATCCAAATTGGCCTTCCTTCAGGAGATCAAACTGACCCAAACCGACACCACTATGATGCTGAAAGACCAGATAGACAAAGATGTCCATTCAAGTGCCCCCATAAGGAAGCATGGTATGATTATTCTCATACATAAATCAGTGCAGTGGACCCTGATGGACTCTGCCGCAGATCAGGATAGCAGGTGGGTACTAGTCCTGTACACTACCCCCACAGGCCCTATTACATTGTACAATGTATATGCCCCAGCACTGATGACCCTCACTTTTTCCACGGCCTGGCCAAAAGTATCACAACCTTGCTGCCCCCTAATTGCCCTCTCCTCATTGGGGGAGACTTTAATCTCACACTGGTCCCCTCCACAGACAGGAATGACAAAGATAAGGAAACCCATACTAGAGATGCCAGGCCCTCTATCAGCTGATGACTAACCAGGGCCTCACAGATGTCTGGAGACTCTTTCACCCCCAGGCCAGAGACTACACCTATCACTCTGAACCTAACTCTTCTTACAGTAGATTAGACTACTGACTGACTTCCCCATCTATATTGCACTATGCCCTTGATGCAACCATCCTCCCTTGGGTAACCGCTCACTGCCCTCCACTTCAGTCTTGACAGCTACCTCTCCCGCCTTCCCTCCAACCTGCCTACCCCTTGCCCCTCTCTTTCCTCCCCCAGGCATTTCCTGACTTTTATCCTCCCTCCTCCCTTTAGAGCTCTTATCCTCACCCTCTACCCTCCGACAATGGCCTTCCTGCCTGTATACCCCTTCCCTCTCACCTGCAGTGCTTATTTCTAAATTGCCCTTGGCTGGTATGTCATGCTACCTAACATTTGGCACATTTTGAATTACTGGAATTTCCTAAGCCTCAGTCTCTTACTTCTTTTTATTGTGTAACTATGTATTATTATGTTGACCTTTGTATGTATGTATACCCCCATTCCTTCGACGTGGAACCTTTGTAAACGAGCAGTTCCTGCTCAAAGGTATTTGCAATCCTAGATTTCAATAAAATAAAAAATAAATAAAAATTTCAGATCATGCCCCGTTCAGTTGTCAATACAATGGGGCAATTCCCCCTCCCCATCCCATCAGTGGAGACTGGACCCTCTCCTTATGAGAGACCAAGGCTTTATACCCTGGGCCAAAAATGAGGCCTCGCTTTTCCTAGAACACAATCCTCCCACTGACACCTGAGCAGGGAATACCTGGGAGGCATTTAAGGTTACCATGATGGGTAGTATCATGGGGTATGCTGCAGCCAAGCAGAGGGAATGTGAACAACAGCTACTAGAATTGTAACAGCAGCTCGCACAAGCTGAAAGGGTTTTCAAAGCACTCTCCTCCCCTTCCCCCAGTTCTCCTGTCGGCAGATCTATTTTGGAACTACACTTTGAGATTAACCAAATACTAAACAGGAAGGTGGAAGTGGCTATCCTCTGACTTCGGCATACCTTTTGGGAAGGGGGGGGACAAAGGGGGCAAGGTGCTGGCCTACCAACTTAGGCATCAACAGACCAGTCGGCACATCCTAGGCCTGAAGTACATACAAGAGAACATGGCTACTACACGGCAGGCAATAAATGGGATTATGGTAGCCTTCTATGGGAAACTCTACTCTACCACACACACAGAGGCTGAACCAGGCACTCAGTCTTTCCAGGGTGGGCTGCATCTCCCCAAATTGTCATCCTCACAGACCCTTGAGCTGGAAGCCCCACTCACATAACAGGAAGTAGTTAGTGTGATTAGAAGTCTCCCCCTTGGCAAATCCCCAGGCAGTGATGGCTATACGGCAGACTTCTATCAAACCCTAGCCCCAGTAATTACCCTGCTCCTTACAGAAGTCTTCCAGGAAGCTGAATTGAGGAGGGTCTTCCTGCCCACTCTCTGTGAAACAACAATAGTGGTCTTCCCAAAGAACGGCAAAGACCCTACCAATCCAGGTAACTACCACCCGATATCCCTGATAAACCTTGACAGCAAAATATATGCCAAGGTTCTGGCTGTACATCAGAGTCCTCTCCTTTCACACCTTATTCATCCTTCCCAGGTTGGATTTATTCCAGGCTGACATAGTACAGATCCTCATAACTCTAATGGACTGGCTGGCCCTGTGGTGCTGAGGGTTGAGGCGCTGGACGCCACACCTCGTGCCACACAAGCGACCCGGGTTTGGGGACGAGCCTGGGCCACTGGAGGTCAGCAGGGGAGAGGAAGGATCGAGCATCTGGAGGATAGCTCTCCTTCCTCGCTGGAGCTCCAGGGTCTATGCCCGACACAGCAGTAACCTTCAGTGGAGACCGGAGGTACTGCAATGCTTCAGGGCTCGTCTAGAGGGCTGCGGAGCCACGACAGGATGTTCCCTGGTGTCATTGTATGTCAGGGCTTTGCCTGGGGGTGGGGGTGAGGGTGGAACAGGAAAAACACTCCACCTCCTAATAGGTGATGGAGGGTTGGGGGGGATCAGTCCACCATGCCCAGTGTTGGGCCTTCCTCTCGCTCCTGTGTGCTCTCCACTGCCTCGCTCCACCAGACTGGATTATAAGATAGAGCACCAGGAGGAGTATATCTGGTGGTCCTGCCTCGAGGGATTCAGAGCTGGGGGGCTGGGTGGCAGCAAGGGTGGCTGGAAGGAGTGAGAGGGGGGCTTCAGACAGATTGGATCAGGACCAGGACCCCGAATGACCACTCCTGAAAGAGTTCAGGAATGTAGAGTGAAGAAAGAAAGATTAAAAAAAATAAATAAACAAAAATAGCTCTGATAGAACTGATGTGTATTGCCCACCAGATCCCTACTCCTGTTGCAGCCATAGCTGTAGACTTCAAGAAGACTTTTGATTCTTTCAAATGGGACTACCTCTATGAGGTCCTGTCCCATCTAGGAGTGGGGGGCAGGTTCAAGAAACAGGTCCAGGCTATTTATGCCGAACCATCAGCCCGGGTCACCATCAACTCCATGATCTCCCCTCATTTCCCACTGGAACGAGGGACCAGACAAGGCTGCCCCTATCACCCTTCCTATTTGTCCTGGCTGTAGAGACACTAGCAGCAGCCATACGACAACACCCAGATATTGGAGGGATCACAGTGGGGGACATAGAATACCCCACTCTGATGTATGCCGACAACTTACTCCTTTCCCTGGCTAACACACAGCTAGCTGTGCCCCATTTATTGACCCTGCTTGATGCCTTTCCAAAATATTCGGGTTTGAAGCTCAATCAGTCCAAGACTGAACTGCTTCCCCTTAATGAACACTGTCCCCAGCATATAGTGCTGAGCTCTGGACTGGTTTGGACCCCTTCTGGTACTACCTATCTGGGCATTAAACTCACTCCTAAACTAGAGACCCTATAGAATGCCAATATACACCCTCTCCTGCTGACCACTAAGACTGAGTTCGATAGGTGGAGGATGCTCAAACCTTCCCTCGTAGGGAAGATAGTGACCATTAAGGTGGTCTCCGCTCCCAGGTTCCACTACCTCCTGACACATATACTCATCTCTCTCCCTAAGCAGTGGTTCCAACACATTGACAAACTGATTGGGGACTTCCTTTGGGAAGGTTCCAAACCCCCGCTTTAGCCACTTGGAGGTTGGGATCTCCCCTGGTTGGAAGGATATAAATGGGCATTTCAGGTGGCACAAACAGTCCACTGGTTCCACACTGACTCCCCCCTCATCCCACAGTGGGTCCACATTGAACAACACATGGCAAAAACTGTATAACTTCCCTCCCTACTCTTCCCACCTGAAGGACCGAGCCCCTCTCGCATACCTTCACCTCCTGGAGCCTTACCTTCACCCACTATAGAGGCATCCAGGAAAATCAGGTATTATGTGCACAACAGACTTGCCCTGGACCCGCTTCCCATCTCCCTGACTCCACTCTGGCAGAACCCTCATATCGCTATAGACAGGAAGAAAGTGCCTTGGAAACAATGGCTTGAGAAGGGCATTCAAACAGTGGGAGAGATCTGTGACCCTGGACTACAAAGATTTGCCACTTTTCAAATGCTTTAGGAGAAATGGGACCTCTCTCCAGGGGACTGCTGGAGATATTGCCAGATCAGGGCAGCTCTCAAACCTCTCTTGGAAACTCCCAGAGTCAGCACTAACTCTGCTATCCTTCAGTCCTGGATAAGGAAGCCTTAGGGCCTCGCAGGGAGAATATATGCCCAACTTAGGGATACTCTTCCCTCCCAGTCTGAAGACTCTAAAACTAAATAGGAAAAAATGCTTCAGTGCTCCATATAAATATGACATCATTTCTATCTCTTTATCAATGAGACAGGAGCAGTTAAACTGTGAATGCAGTTGTCTTTTCCCTTCTAAATAAGTTTAAAAGACTTAAAATCCTTCCCTTTCTAATTGTTTTAGCAAGCTAATAAAACATTACATCATATAAACTAATGGTTAACATTAGAAAAATATGAACAAACATCTATTCAGAAGGGAAAACGTCTTTTGGAGTGGCACTCGTGCCACTCACGCTAGCACTTTGCTCACACTGAGTGGGTGGTGCAGGCTTTTAAACAGGGTAGTCCCTCCTCCCCGATGATGTCACCAGCTGCTCTTGAGCCCCACACACCAGTACCAGAATGTCCACAGAGAGTTCTTGTAAGGCATTGCCCTCAGAGTGAATAGGTCAAAGGATCTTCTTTCTTTGCAGCTCCAGCAGATCTGGAAAACAGGAGGGTGCTAGTAGAACTCAGCGTCCGAGACAAATGCAATCTCCAGCTTCTTGCTAAAAGGCAGAACTTAAAAAACTAAAAAAAATTTAAATTTTGAAATGGAACAAAATAGAATTTCACACTGTACACACTGAAAACAATAACAAAACATCCTGGCCCGGATATTCAAAAGGGATGTGCCAGCGCAAGTATGGAAATGCGCCATTGTGCAATATTCAGTGGGAGGCTGCTGCACAGCACAAGTAGCAATGTGCAAGAGTGCAATAGTAATGAATGCATGCGCAGCCATAGGGGGCGGAACCATGAATAACATGCGCAGAGAGATATTCAACAGCATGTGCCATGCTCAATAGGGGAGCTAGAGGAAGTTGCGTGACAGCGGAAATGATCCAAAATAAAAAGGAGCAA
The DNA here is from genome assembly GCA_016271365.2 of Neoceratodus forsteri. Lineage (NCBI taxonomy): Eukaryota > Metazoa > Chordata > Ceratodontiformes > Ceratodontidae > Neoceratodus > Neoceratodus forsteri. Next base: position 1,343,050,696 of record CM057455.1, on the reverse strand, counting down.
GAGAGGGGCACAAGAACACTACAGGGAAGCCACAGGTGGGAGCGTGGGGACAGACACAAGGGCAGTACAGAGGGTAGCAGTGAGCAGGACTGGGCAGGAGCAGGACAGGGCACACCTGAACTGAGCCAGGAATAGGATAGGAGTGGGGACCCTGTGCCACTGTGTAGGATAGATAGTGGAGTGCCACAGTGGACTGAGGGCAGTGGCAGGAGGCAGAACAGCCACAGCCAAAGGCCGGAGGTGTACCCGGTGCAGGGGGAGCATCAGAAACGGACAGCGGGGGGGAACAGGATAACAGCCACTGGGGGGAACACCAGCCAGGGACATGGCCAGCGCCACCTTCCAGATGGAGACGGTAATGAGGGGTGTGAGAAGGCAGGCAGAAGGGGGGCAAGGCCATGGAAGGGCCTGTCGGTGGTACACCTGGAACAGGCAGTACTGAGCCAGCACCACCTTCGAGCACTACTCTGCTACAGAGATTGTGAGCCAGTACCGCCTGAACCAGGCGATCCTGAGGTGGCTCTGTGAGCTGTGCAGTGATGAGATGCAGGCACCCACATGACAGAGCCATGCTTTGTCAGTGGAGACAAAGGTGACAGCCGTCATGTGCCTGCTCACCACAGGCACCTTCCAGAGACCAACAGGGGACACAACAGGCATAACCCAGTCGGCCGCGTCACACCTACTCACACAATTCCTCAGCGCACTGCTGCCACATGCTGCGGAATACATCCATTTCCCCAGCACACAGGTGGAGTGCACAGCACACATACAAGAGTTCCACAGGGTAGCACGGTTGCCTGGCGTGCTCGGGGCTATTAACTGCACCCATGTGGCCATCCGCATGCCACCTGGCCAGGACGGTGTGTCATACATCAACCGGAAGGGATATGCAAGCCTCAACAGCCAGGTGGTGTGTGATACAAGGGGGTGCATTACCAATGTCTGTGCCATGCACCCTGGGGGAGCACATGATACTTTCATCTGGCACCAGTCTGCACTGTGCCACAAGTTTGAGAGTGGGGACATGCCCACTGGCCACCTAGTCGGTGAGTATGCATATCATGCAGGATGACATGAGCAGACATGGGGGGGTGCATAGTCAGAGGTGCCATGGGTACCGGCATTGGCAGCCCATGGCAAAGTGACACAGACCACCATACTAATGTCCACCCTTTACACACAGGTGACAGTGGCTACCCACTCCATCCCTGGCTGCTCACACCATACTGGCACCCCATGACCCCATCGCAGCTATGGTACAATGAGGCACATGCCACAACATGGAATATCATTGAGTGGGTGTTCAGAATGCTGAAGGCACATTTCCAGTGGCTGAACATGTCTGGCGGTGCCCTAAAGTACAGACCCTCGAAGGCCTGCGGGCTATTCCTGGCCTGCTGTATCCTGCAAAACATGGCCAACGACTGTGGGATAGCTGTAGAGGTCAAAGAGGGGGACAGCGGTGGGAAGGATGAGGACACCAGTTCAGCCGGTGATGGGCAGCCATCCCCTGGGCAAAGGGACCCCCGCCAGATCCGGATGTCACAGCTGCACCGGGACACCATTACAGAAGAGCACTTTGGTAAACACAGGTAGGTCACAGGGCCATGCGCAACCACCAATGGCAAGGGCACAGCCCACAGACAAGCAGGAAGGAACCCCGGGGTGGACGGCGGTAAGGAAATGGGTCTGACTGTGGTACCGCACACAGCATCAGGGATGGGCAGGGCCAAACATGACAAGTGCACACACACATACCACAAGACATGTACAAGGGGTAGATGGCACACCAACCCCAATTGCCACCCCTACCCCCACACAGGTCCACACATGACCACATCCAGTGGCCATCACTGTGCGTGCCTCAGACACTGGGCACCATTGCACACTGGCGGACAGCACAACGCAGGCATCATCATGCACACACCACAGTGGCCAGCAGCCGGAAGGGTGTGCTCAGGGACTGTGTGTGTGCAGGGCCGGGTACCCCAGCCTTGCATCACATGATGCATACCACACTGCACATAGGGCAGCGACAGACAGTGGCCATGGTGGGAGACAGGTCAGTCACGCGACACAGTGCCACGGCTGCCACGGATGCATGGGTGGCCCCGCCGAGACCTACCAGCCATGCCAGGCTGACCATTGGCCTCATGGAGTGGCACCGACGGTCCCCCAGGGGTGACGCTGTGTGAACACGACCGTGTTCATGCAGGGGTCTGCAGCTCATCGAACATGCCTGTGCCATGTGTGCTCGGTATGCCCACAGCTGAACCCAGTGTTAACATAGCAGGTGTAGCACAGCGCTGGGAACGGGGGGTGGACATGACACTGCCCAGTGTCTGTGGCGCATGGGCACCAAACTGGGTGCCCAATGTGGCCATGACAGCTGTGAATGCATTTGTCTGCCTGTCAGTGGCAGCGGTCACATCCTCCCACTGCCGGGCCATCTCTGCCAGGAGCAGACCGTGGTCTCTGCTGCGCCGCTCCTCTGCCTGGTGCAGAACCGCACTTAGTGCATCCACCACAGTCACAAGCCGCAACTGCTGATCTACTGAAGCCTGGAGCAGACGGCTGTGCTCCTCAAAGAGGTCATCTGCCAGTCTGGCATGCTGTCCCTCGTGGTGTTCCTGGCCCTGCTGGGCATCACCCCTTGATGATGAGTGCTGCACATCAGAGTCATGCTGGGGCATGTCCACATGTGGTGCACTGCCACCGCCCCCCGACACTGAGCCCCGTCGCCATTGGCCGACTGCTGGCACTGCCCCTCCAGCTGCCGATCACCAGGGTTCACCGGCGCTGCTGCAGTGGCTGCAACAGCCCCACCAGCCTGGGTGTACACCAGTGCTGCCCCACTGGGGCATTCAGGCACAGGCTGGGACAGTGTTGTTAAGCAGGCCTCCACGGCGGCACCACCCACGGCAACGCCTGTGCCATTACCTGCTGTAGGACCATCCTGCATCCCACACATATCACTGTCCGGGACGTGTGATCCATCATCATCAGTGCTGGATCCAGCACCAATCCGTGTCCCAGCACGCTGGAGATCATGGGCACCGTCACACTGGGACACAGGCAGAGTCTCCTCCGCACCTGCACCAACCCTCTTCAGTCTGGACAGACAGGCAGGTATGCACTGGTCCGTTCCCTCAGTCACCTGTGGAGGTAGATAGGCATTCCTCCGTGTCCAGGACTTCACCCTCGGTGGACACACCCACCACCGCTGACCCATGTAGATGCTCAGGAGCTGTAATGGAACACAGTAGCTTTAGTGTCTCTGCCCTGCCCTGTGGCATTCCCCCCTCCACCCACACAGTGACAGCACAGGACCTACCATGCAGTGATGGGCTGCCACCCATCTGGAAGCCACCACCAAGAACGCCCTCTATGGCACAATGCCACATGCTGCCGGCCACCTGCTCCTCCTGTGGTGTCAGACGTGGCACATCCAGCTGTCCCCAACCGGTGGCAGCACGTGCTGCCCTGATGGCAGCCACCTTATCCTTGATCCTCCTCCTGTCCATGACGTCCTACTTCTTATAATCCTGCATGGACCGCTGGTGGCTGCCATGCTGGTTCACGGCACGTGCCACCTCAACCCATGCCGCAGCATCGGCCTCTGGCATTCCCCGCTGTCCACTGAGCAGTGGTTCCATGTTGAGATATGCCTCAAACAGGGCATCTGATTCAGCCCGGGTGAAGTTGGGCCTCCTCCTTCTCCCCCATCCCTGTTCCTCCTCATCCTCTCGTTCAGTCATGATCGAGCCTGTGGGAATGACAGGTGTTACCTTTGAATGTGTAGTCCCATTCAGCCCTCACAAACCACAGTCCACACATCCCAACAGCATGCAACCCACTACAATAGACTGCAATACCAAACTACGTCCTCTGCAGCCCCATGTCGCATTTATATAGCGCAACGCATGCAAATGAGGCGAGGCACAATTTAAGTGGATGCTAATGCAGTGGTTGCGCCATGGAATTGCTGATGAGCTGATTTGCATATGCTGGCTGAATGTCATGCTGTTGCACCTTGTGCAATGTTGCTGAGTGTGCTCAGGCTATGGCACAGCTCTGTGACGTGCGCAGTAGGCACTGCATGGCGCATGCCCGGGGTGCTGATGCTGACGCGTGTGGCGCTGATGATGTGCTCTGCATGGGAGGCAGTGCAGGGCACGGCCACCACTGTGCCAGTGGCACTAGTGTGCTGTTCGTCCGTGTGGCGCTCATGTCCTGGTGCGCCGTAGGCACCATGGAGCCACAGCGTGGTAGGCCACTGCAGGGTGTCACACACAGTCACCCTACCACGCTACATGCAGGGTGTCCCAATAGCGCTGTGGCGCTCCGTGCATGGACAGACCCTTGACCCTGCAGTCGACCTTGGCCCCCTAGGTACCATGCGTCTGCATGGGTGCACCCCTATCGCGCAGTTTGGTGACAGCAAGATGGGGGCTGGCAGCGCAGTGCCACGCAGCCTCCACAGGTGGGGAACATGCGCGACAGAGCACCATTTTGATAGCTATACTCACTGCTGGATGGCACAGAGGTGAGCATAGCAGTGGAGTGCCATAGAGCTGGCCAACCTGGTGGCCATTGTTGAGCCCCATGCTGGGGCCCTGTTTGGCCAGGACCCACTTGACAGGCCATGCAGTACTGTGTGGGAGGAGGTGGCTGAAGGCCTGGAGGAGGCCACCAGTATCACCAGGTCTGGTGAGCAGTGTCACCACAGGTATGGCGACCTACGGTGGAGGGACCCGGACAGACTGGGGCATCTGCAGGCATGCGCCCAGCGAGGCGCCATGCCACGGCCAGGTAGGTGCTCCATCCATACACTGGTAGCCTCCGTCCATCCGGGTATCACGGTGTGCATGTGTCCACCCCGCAGGGGGCTGGGGTCCATCTAGTGAGGGCAGTGGTGGTGGTGGTGGTGGGGGTGTGGCATGGCTGAGCTGTGCGAGAACGCACACACCAGGGGGGCTTTGTTACTGGTTTGTACTGATGTTCCTCTCTCCATGTTTGCACCCTAGGCCCGGAGAAGCACCGTAGGGTGAGGCAGGCCCATTCCAAGCAGGACAGGGTTGGTGCACCACAGCTGCAGCAGGGTCATGGTGGAGGGGCCATGGGCCAGCAGCGCCCAGCTGGCCTGGATGCAGGAGAGTGCTATTTTTCCCCTTACATCTGTGCATACTGTGTTGCAGGGTTGGCGGCGGGGCATGGCCACTAGCACTTGGCCCAACCACTATGCACGCCACATGGTGCACTCAGCACTGTCCTGTGGCACTGCATGTGTGGGTGGGCATTGCTGGTGGTCCGTCTGTGCACTGGGTACATGGCTGTGCCACTGCCTTCACACCACATAGCCATGTCACTGTATGACCACAGTGGTGCTGTGCAGGACATGGGCAGTGGGTGTGTGCAGTGGTCTGCATGGCTGTGGGTGCCTGGGTAGGTGGGTCATGTGGTCACGGTCACTGTGGGTGGTCGCATGACATCACAGGGGCATGGCCCACTACTGTATGTCATGCACAATGGGTGGGCTGAAGGGGTCCGGCCAGTCACACGTAATGACTCTGCTCCCTTGTCCTAGGTGGACAACACTGGACAGCACTTGAAAGAAATGTGCAGGAGCTGCTGCAGCTCACCAGGGCCACCCTCGAGCTCCTGCAGAGGCTGAAGCAGGACAGAGGATGGCGGCACAGAAAACGGCACAGGGACAGAAGTGGGGAGAGGGGCCGGCGATAGGCCCTCTATGCCCCTTTTTTGTATTCCCCCCCTGGACTAACCCTCACACCCCTTCATCCCTCTCCCAGTTGTTCACTCCTGCCCCATGCCTACCCCCCACCTGGTTTGTGGCCCTTTCCCTCCCATTGTATATAGTTGTAAATATGTTTTGTATTTCTCACACGTTTAATATATCCGTTTTGTTATGACAACTGTGGTGGTCTCTGATTTGCAGTGGGCTAATGGTGCTTGGCTGCAGTGGTGTGCATGGTGTCAGGGGTGGTGCAGGCCTGGGCGTGTGTGTGTCCAGCAGGGACCCACCTATGGTGTGGGTGGGGGGACTCAGTCCCTGTCTGTAGTATGTGTGTTGTTCCCTGTGCACTGGACGCCTGTGTGCAGTGGTTCCTGGTGCATGCATTGTGTCCATGGCACCCCTATCAGTATGTCCATGGCCCGTGCAGCTGACACCCTTGCATGTCTGTGCTATACATGGTCTGCTGGCATGTCAGTGGTGGCTGTCCATGCTGATCACCCTCTGGACCCGGCGCAATGGTGGCTTGCCTCCTGTCACTGGTATGGTGCATGTCTGCCTTGGGTGGCACTGTGGCCTCTGCTGTTGTTGTCTCTCCTCCATGCTGTCACTGGTGTCTGTCACTTGTGCTCCGGCTGCATGCTGGTGGTGGACGACTTCATGGTGCATGCACAGGATGGCTGGTACACCTGTGCCATGGTGGGGTGCTGGCCATGGGTACACGGCTGCTGTGGTCGCACACCAGTGGGACTTGTTGCCCCGTTATTGTGTCCCTGTGTTGGGGTGCCCTTGGGTCTGGGTGGGTGTATGTCTGTGCCCTGTGTTGCATCCTGTGTGGCGCATGCTTCCATGCACCACTGTGGGCATCTGTGCTGGCTGTTGGGGCCAGTGCTGGGACAGGGTGTGTGCTTGGGTGGGTGTGCAGAGTGCTGTCCTGCTGGTGGTGGGGTCCAGGGCAGGCCCTGTCGCATGCACGGTACCTTGGGTACCGACGCAGGGTCGACCTCTCGGCTGTGCCATGGGGGTCCATGCAGGGCAGCACTGTGTCTGCAGTTGTTGCATTGGTGGCTGGTGCTGCCCACTGCGGGGTGCTCAAGGTGGGGCTGCCATGCATGGCTCCATGGTGCACAGGGTTGCATTGTCACAGTGGGGGTGGTGGCATGCATACGGAGCCATGCACTGTTGGGCGCTGCTCCTGGGCAGGGGGTCTGGGGATTGCTGTGCAGGGTATGCTCTGCATATTGGGATGAGGTGGCACAGGGTGGCTGGACCTCCTTGTGTTGTGGTCACTGCTTGCCAGGGGGTGTGCTGGGGCACCATGCCCCAGCTGTGGATTCGGTGCTGGTGTTCATTGGCTGGTGGTTCATCCAGCTCACCACAGGTTGTGCAGTTCATGGGGTGTGGGGGGTGCTATCTGGTCTGCTGGTGCTCCTCTGCCCATGTCTTCCATGGGTGATCCACCCCTGCATCCTGTCCCTGCGCATCCCTGGTTGTGCTACTGCACTGCTACCCTGCTCCACTGCACATCCCTGGTTGTGCTACTGCACATCAGCCCTGTACCACTGTACATCCCTGGTTGTGCCATGGCACGGTTGGTGTGATATTCAGTTGTGTTTCGCAAGCGTACCTTGGCCTGCGCTGTGTTTGAATATCGCACTTGTGGTGCATGGGCGCACTGCACTTGCGCCTGCTCCTGCTATTGCACTACTTTGTGGCGCAGTTTGAATATCTGGGCCCCTATGTTTATATTAATAACATGAAGGCTACTGACAGCACCATTGGGCCGGTTGTCACTAATGGGGTAGAAATCAATGATCCAAAAGAAATGTCCAATATTTTTAATGAGTATTTCTGTGAGGTGTTTAATAAGGATATGCTACACAATAAGATTACCTTGTTGAATGAAACTCACATAATAAAAGAAACATTCACAACAACTGAAGTACTGGAATTATTATTCCAGATTAAGCCACATAAATCTTTTGGCCCAGGTATGCTCCATCCAAAAATGCTGTTAGAGTTGCGGTCATTAATTGTGTAGCCACTTACCTGTATCTATAATACTTCATTCAACCTAGGGGAAATATCTATGGACTGGAAGAAAGCTGTCATGATGCCACCTTTTAAAAAGGGTGATAATAAAATGTTGCCCAATTATAGACCCAGCAGCTTGATGGCCATACTATGCAAAATCGGAGAGAGACTTATAACGAACAAACTAGAGGAAGAACTTACTAACCTCAGAATCCATGCTAACACTCAACACAGATTAAGAAAACATAGGGCTAATATTACCAACATGTTATTTTTCTATGAAAAAGTCAACAAATGCATTAATGAAAATATACCAGTGGACATTTTTTCCTGGACTTTCAAAAAGCTTTTGATAAAGTCCCCCATTCTAAATTACTACATAAAATGGAAAGTTTGGGACCAGACAATTGTATGAATACAGAACTGGCTATGTCATGACACAAGCTGTGCAAATCACGGGTCTGTTCTCTGGTGAGGGTGCAGTAACTAGTGGGGTCCCTCAGGGCTCTGTTCTAGGTCTGTTCCTTTTTTCATTATTTATTAGTGATGTTGACCAGGACATTAGCAATTTTTTGGTTACATTTGCTGATGACATTAAATTGGGAGGACCAGTCAATACTGTCCTAGGAAAAAACAAATTAGATCAGGATCTGTTCAAGGTAGAGCAATGGGCCAAAATGATTAAAATTAACTTTTGCATAGATAAATGTTCAGTTTTACACCTAGGAAGAATAATACAAATCTAATGCCAATCAGGATTATTATTTAAACTCCACCTGTATCAAAGAGGTCAATACAGAAAAGGATCTAGTGGTTATAATTGACAGGATGCTCAAATGCAATACTCACTGTGTAAAGTTGATGCATAGAGTAAATCACCAGGTAAACTGTGTAAAAAAAGCCTGTGTGACCCGGAATAGACAGTGCATTATACCCATTTATTAGACATTTATCAGGCCACACCTGGATTATTGCATTAAGTTGTGGAGTCCATTTATGAGGAAAGGTGTAGATAGGGTTGAGATAGTGCAGTGGTGAACCACTAAACTGGTATCAGGTTTACAACACATGACCTATGAAAATGGTCTGGAAAGCTTGGGGTTGTACTGACTAGAGCAAAGATGTGTCAGCGGGGATCTTATGATAATGTATAAAATACTGAATAGCAAAGAGCTAGTAAAGGAAATGGGATTAGAGATTCATGTTAAACCAGATGGACTCCGGTCTCATAAAGAGCAAATAATGTTAGAACATTCTAAAAGAAATGGTAGATTACATGCTTTTTCTCAAACGACTGGAAGATGATGGAACACACTACCTGAGGATATACTGTACTGCTGAGTAGTAGCACAGTTGTGTTCAAGCAAAGACTGGACAATTACATTTTAAATAAACAGAGGGGTTGGGCCCACTGATCTGGGAGGACAGACTAGATGGACAGTTTTTTACCTTCTTCTGTCCAATAACCCAGTGTAATACCCAGTGAAATGCTTATGAGGTAGTATGAAAAAAATGGCTATGCTGAAAGTTTGGTGTCAAAATATTAAAAATTACAGAAGTTATGAGTGAATGTTGAAATATTGCAATGTTCAGTCATAACATGGTCATTTTACTATATTTTTACACCGAATTGTCAGCATAGTCTTCTTATTACTCTACCTCAACAACTCAGTAGGTGAAACTTTTCTAATCCCTACCAAAATGTCATTTCCCCAACATCCAACAGTAGCACCTCGACTGCAGAGGGTAGTTGGTCCGGGAGGTTGGCAGGTGGTTAGGAGGGGCAAATCGGGTGCCCCATCACTCGATGCTCTCCAGCATAACACCTCCACAAACCATATAAAAACTACAAACAGGTATCTGCCTCTATCTCCGAAATCAAACAAAGGGGCAGAGGACACTGCAGAGCAGGACACTGCAGCACAGGAGCTAGCACAACTAAACTCACCCAAAACAGGAACTAAAACAAAAAAAGCAAAAAGGAAATCCAAAACACTTCTGATCATAGGAGACTCCATGATTCGGGGAGTTGATACCTATCTCCAGTCAGAGGTAATGGTCAGATGTCTCCCAGGTACATCAACATGGAGAAACACTGACCGCATTGCTAAAATTGTACAGAAAGCAGGAGAAAACATCGATGTCCTGGTACACATAGGGACTAACGATCTTGCCAGCTGGTCAGTTGTGGAGACCAAGAAACACCTGACCAGGCTGGGTGACAAACTATCATCCATTTCGTTCAGCATCTCCTTCTCTGAGATCCTGCCAGTCTGGGAGAGGGGGGCAGATGGACAGAAGGTCAGAGAAGGGGAGATAGGGGAGCTAAACATGTAGCTCATGGGCTGGTGCCAGGAAAAAGGACACAAATTTGTAGGTAACTGGCAATAGTTTTGGGAGGGAAAGTTCTTTAAGTTTGATGGACTGCATCTGAGTAAGGTGGGAGTCAGTGCATTGGGGCAGAAGTTTGATGTCTTTGCACAATATTTAAACTAGCAAATGGGGAGAGAGGTGCAGCACCCGATATGTCAAATGGGAGGGACACCCCTCCCCCCTCAGCTAGTGATCAAACAGGAGTTCAGCATGCTTGTAGTTCATTTGCATCACCAGGTAAGGAAAAAGGTCTGGCTCCCCCATACGATGCACAGGGGAAATGCCAGACCTCACCCAACAACCAACACACCAAAATCTGGCCAGTGGAAAATCATGTACACAAAGGCTTACAGTCTGGGAAGCAAGATCCCAGACCTGCAGGCAATAATGACAGTGGCTAAACTGGACATAGTAGCCATTAGCGAGACATGGTTCATCAGTAACCACACTTGGGAGACTTCAGTACCTGGCTATGTACTGTTCAGAAGAGACTGAGGTGCAAAAAGGGGGGTGGAGTGGCACTTTATGTCACTGAAAATATCAAAGCTACAGAAATTCCGAATACACATTAGGAGCCAGAAGAACTGTGGGTCACCCTGAAAACAGGAAATGGGACAGCCATAAGAACTGGGGTTGTGTACAGGCCTCCAGACCAGGTGGAGGACATAGACACATTACTGTTAGAAGATATACAAAACATGACAGCTAAGGGGGAGGTTCTGATAATGGGAGACTTCAACATGCCAGATACAGATTGGTCAATACCAGCAGGAACATCTGCCAGAACTAGACACATAGTGGATTCCCTGCAGGGGCAGGGCCTCAAACAACTGGTACAAAAACCCACAAGAGACAGGGCTATCCTATATCTAGTATTCACTAACAGGGAAAGGATCACAGATCTCCAGTTAGAAGGTCATCTGGGAGCCAGTGACCATCACATGATATGGTTCAATTTGGCCACTAGAACTAAATCATCTCATTCCAAGGCAAAAATATGGGACTTCAGAGAAGCTGACTTTGAAAAGATGGCCAACAGAGTTAAGCTAGCCCTGGCAAGAAGAAATACAGGTGAGGGGTACAGGCAAAGTGGGCAAGTATTGAGGATGCAATACTTGAAGTAACATCCCATTGTGTTAGAGAGAAAAGGAAGTGCAAAAGAAGAAGGAAACCACTTTGGTTCTCAAAAACAGTAGCAGAAAAGGTCAGAGCCAAAAGGCTGGCCTTCAGGAAATTTAAGGGAATGTAGCAAGATGAAGATAGGGAGGCATACCAAACTTCCCTAAGGGAAGCAGAAAAGTCAGTAAGGCAGGCAAAGGCCCAAACCAAGGAAACACTAGCATGAACAGTAAAAGAATGAAGGTGAGAAGGCTTTCTACAGATACATTAGTGAAAGGAGAAAGTCCAGAGGATGTATTACTAAGAACAAAGGGGATAAAGGAGTGTATGAGGAGGAGGACTATGTAAAAGCATCTATCCTAAATAGCTACTTCTGCTCAGTATTTACTGAGGAGAAGGTAGGTCAGGGCCCACAGCTCAGCACCATGGACACAGGGGAGAGGGAGGTGTGCACTAGTCCCTTCACAAAAGAAAGGGTCCTACAAGAGCTTGATAAGCTCAAGGTGGACAAGGCAATGGGATCTGATGGTATACATCCCAGGGTACTAAAGGAGCTAAGGGAGAACTAGTAGAGCCATTATCAGAACTGTTTAGTGAGTCTCTGAGCACAGGAGAGGTCCCAGAAGACTGGAGAAGGGCTCATGTGATCCCACTCCACAAGAGTGGTAGCAGGGAGGAGGCTGGGAACTACAGACCAGTCAGTCTTACCTCAGTAGTGGGCAAGATTATGGAGGCACTCCTTAAGGAAAGGATAGTGCAACCCCTGGAATCCATAGGAGCACAGGATCCAAGAAAGCATAGGTTTACAACGGGAAGGTCCTGTCAAACTAATCTCATAGATTTCTTTGACTGGGTAACCAGAGTGGTGGACCAAGGGGGAGCAGTTGATGTTGCCTACCTTGACTTCAGCAAAGCTTTCACTACTGTTCCATATAGAAGATTGATTAATAAGCTGGGTGGATCAGAAGTTGATCAACTGGGTGGCAAACTGGTTGACAAGCAGAAAACAGGGAGTGGTGGTAAATGGTATACAGTCAGAAGAGATGCAAGTCACAAGTGGGGTACCTCAGGGATCAGTCCTGGGGCCAGTACTCTTCAATATCTTCATCAGTGACATTGCAGATGGACTGGAGGGTAAGGTTTGTCTGTTTGAAGATGACACCAAGATCTGCAACAGAGTAGATGATCCAGATGGGGTGGGCAGAATGAGAAGAGATCTGGATAAACTGGCAAAATGGTCAGAACAGTGACAACTGGGGTTTAACCGCAAAGAAGTGCAAGATCATGCACATAGGGAAGAGAAACCCTGAAGCCACCTATAGGTTGGGAGGGGAGTTGCTGGCAGTCACAAGGGAAGAAAGAGACTTGGGCATGATCATCATCATCATCACAGATGACCTGAAATCATCCAAGCAGACCACTAAAACAGTAGGTAAGGCTAGGGGGATGTTGGGGTGTATTACTAGGGGTATCACAAGTCAGAAGAGGAGGTAATAATCCCTCTTTACAAGACACTGGTAAGGCCCCATCTGGAGTACTGCATACAGTACTGGAGGCCACACCTTCACAAGGACATTAACCAAATTGATGCAGTCCAGAGAAGGGCAACCAAAATGGTGCAGGGACTGCATCAGAAACATATGAGGACAGATTAACGGAACTCAGTATGTATACCCTAGAGCAAAGGAGGGAGAGAGGTGATATGATTGAAACATTCAAACACCTTAAGGACATGAACAAGGTGAAAGAATCTAAGATGTTTCACTATAAGAAAAATAGCAGGACAAGAGGACACAGCATGAGATTAGAGGGAGGCCAATTAAGGGTAATGTGAGGAAGTTCTTTTTCACAGAAAGGGTGGTGGATGCATGGAATGGCCTACCTCAGGAAATGGTGGATATGAATACAGTGCAGGGCTTCAAACAGGCATGGGACAGGCATAAGGGAGCAATACAGATAAGTATGAATAGATAGGCCATTGACAGAGCAAATGCCAATGGCACATTCATAAGATAGAAAAAGAAATGGGCAGACTGGATGGCCTTGCGGTCCTTATCTGCCATCAGCTTTTATGTTTCTATGTTTCTATTTCATGACACAGGTGTGAAAATATATCTTAGCCAGGATTTGAAAAATGACAGCTGTTTCATTCATGATACGGTGTGAAAAAAATGGCTATGTTGAAAATTTGGGGTCAAAGTGTTTAAAATTACCAAAATTATTAGCAAGCATAGACACATTTGTCATTTTTGCATATTTTGACCCAAAATTGCATACATAGCCTTTTTATGACCCCACCTCATGGACAAGGGTAGTGAACATTTTCAAATCCCACTTGAAAGATGATTTAAAAAGTGACCATAAAATCACCTTTCTAGCCAGATTTGCATAATTCCACCACCACTGGTCAGGAGGTGGGGTCCCAAAAAGGACCTGTTGAAAATTTGGGGCCACAATATGTAAAAATGGCAAAGTTATGAATCAAAGTTCAAACTCCATCTAACTACATTAAACTGCACTTACCTGATTTTTTCTTATCACTGTCACTGGTTCCAGCAGCAAGAGATGTCCTCAATCAGAGAATGGATCTATGCCATGGAACATGTTCAGGTGAGTGAGGGTGTGTGGGGGTGAAGCAGGGTGGGATGGTGGCTGCTGACTAGGAGGTTGAGGTAGAGTGGGGTGTGGCCGGGGCAAAGCTGCGAGGGACCATTTTTTTAAAGGGTTACAAAAAATCAAGGGACATTTTTCGTTATTTCAGGATATATTCTGACAAAAAAAAAAACATTGAAGGATGGGTTTCTTTATTTTGGAGTATATTCTGAAAGTGGGGATTGGGCACCCCTGTGTCAGGCTAGTGTTTGGTGGCACTGGAGGTGGGTACCCCAGTGGTGCCACATACATAGGGGGAACAGGGCAGGTGACCTGGTGACCTAGAGGGTAGAGGGAGTCAAGAGAAGTGGTACCAGGGGTAGGTAGGTAAACCGGTCTGCTTATATATTAAAAAATATATAAGCACTGGGAAGGAAGGGCAGATGATGTGAAGGACAGAGGGGAGGAAGAAGTGGTACTGGGGTGGATACCCCAGTCCACTTAAGAAATAATTTCACAGAGCATTAGATAGACAGATAGATAGATAGATAGATAGATAGATAGATAGATAGATAGAGAGACAAGGAGAAAGAGAAGAGACAGAGAGAACAGGGGATTGACTGCTCACTGCTTCAAACTGAAGCCAGCAGTATGACGTCCAGCTGCAGCTTCAGCATTCAAGAAAGTCCCACTGTTCTCATACAGAGAAGTAGTTTGTATATTTATTTATTTATTTATTTATTTAAGAGGAGAACATGGGTGAATGACTCTTCTTGCTAAGCTGGGCACCATGGATGTTAGTGTGCCCAGAAAATATATTTCTGGCAATTTTTTCAAAAAGCAAATACCAGAATCTAGCTAAACAGATCCCATCTAACTAGGTTCAGGTGTTTCTTTTTGGAAAATATATCATTTTGATGTATTTCCAATGTTTGTGAGTTAAAATAAATGGTGGCCATCACAATGTTGTTAGTTTTTTTTTCCAACACAAGTAAATTATAAAAATAAGCACCCGCAATAGTTTTTTTTTTTACAGTTCGCATTTTTCAGTTAACTCAAAAATCCATATAACTCTGAAACAGTACAATATTCTTTTTTCACAAAACCTTCCACAGGCACACCCTTAGCACAGGCCCCTTCAACCCTAAACATTTAATTAAAAAGTGTCACACCATCTAGGCTGTATGTGAGAGCAAAAATTATCCGTTTTTAAGTGTAAGGAAACCAAAAGTATTTTATTTTTTAATTTGTTGGTGCTTCTTATCTCAAAAACTGAACAAGATGCTGTCACAGAATTTTTCATGACTTGAGACTCTGACAGCCTGACAGCGCATGCCAATTTTTTGTTGTTCTGTCAAATGATTCCTAAGTTTATTAAGGTGCAAAAATTGGGGTTCGTCATTAAACAGCCTATCGCTCCCCTACTACATATAGTGCTTGTTAGGTATTAATGTGTTATTAAGGTATTAATAACACATTAACACAGTAATTAGCTAATTGATATCAAAATGCACTAATAGGCTACTATCATATATGGGGAAATATAGAATGGCTTTTTCTATGGGGACGAAGGCCAAACCATAGTGGCAGTGCCATATATTGAGTAACAACATCAATGATAAACCTCAAGATTTGCATATTAATAACTCTGCCCCATTTAACAAATTTTCCTGAAATTTGGTAGGTGTGGAGCCTAAGCCAGGGTCTCTAGATTCAGGAAATTTTGGGTCTATCAGTTTGGTAGGGGCAAATTTACAGAGGTGCAAAATGCTAGAATTCTTCCAAATTAGTAGTTGTTTTGTTTGTTTGTTTTTGTTTGTTCACTGGTAGCTAAAAAAAACTGTTTTTTTTTAACCTGAAACTTACAGGTTTGATAGAGTCTGACCCAAAGAGTGTGCTACCACAAGTTTGAAGTTTTTAACAGTCAGTCTTTAAAATATAATTTAAAAATAGTGCCATTTTCTGGGTATGCTGAGGTAAACAAAATGTACATTCTAATGATAGCTGGATTTCTGCATTAGCAGTTTGAATGAAAGTGATTTCCTCCTAAACTGCTTTTGTCAGCTGGCTGGTGAAAGTAAGTTCCTTCACACTGCTTTCATCAGCCAGCTGACACAGGTAGTGTAAAAGAAATCGCCTTCGGTCATACTGCTAACCCACAACCACCCACCCCCCAGAATGCTTCCCTGCCATGTTATAATTACCATATGGTGGCACAGAAGGCACCTGGCACATGTACAATGCTCTGGTGCATTCCCCAGACAGGGAGGACTGGGAATGCTCCAGCTCAAATGTAGTTGCGCGGTTCGCATCAGCCGTGATATTCAGAAGTGGGCATGCAAATGGTGCCATAATGTATGCATGGTATAAATGGGGCCATTTGCATGTCATTATGGCCCCATTTGCATGCCTTGCTCAGGGCAGCCTGGCAGAATGCGGCCGGCACCCTGCATAGCCGTTCTGAGTCCCTGGTAGTCTAGGGGCCCCCCCATGCCCGATCGCGGGCATTTATACAATAGCCTGGTAGTCTAGTGGTCTCCCTCCCTCCCATAGGCTCGATCGTGGGCAATTGTATATATCTACAATATCCTGGTGGTCTAGTGGTCTCCCTCCTTCCCTCTTGTACGCCCGATCGTGGGCATTAGTAGTGAATATCACTACTTGGTTGTCCAGTGGTACCCCTCCTCACCCACAGAGGACCTGGCCACCCAGCTCCCCCTCATCTTTGGCAGGCTGCTGCACTCACCAGCATACCACCCAGCCACCCATCAAATGACAGCTTCAGTATGATCTATCTAGCTATTGGGTGCACAATGGGACCAATGGGCTTGCAGGCTATACTTATTACAGGCACAAATATGTGGAATGAACTCAATCACATATTTTTGCTCAGGTAGTAATAGTATGGTCTGCAAGCCCATTGGGTACACACTGTGCACCAATAGGGCTCACAGATCATACTGTAAGCTGTCATTCAGCAGGTGGCTGGGCAGTATGCTGGCAGGGTGCAGCCACCCACCAATGATGGGGAGCTGGGTGGCCAGGGTCCTCTGTGGGTGGGAGGGGAGGGGGGGTACCACTGGACCACCAGGTATTGATATTCACTACTAATGCCCATGATTGGGCATACAGGAGGGGGGGGACCACTAGACCACCAGGATATTGTAGACATTTACAAATGCCCATGATCGGGCCTACGGGAGGGGTGAGGGGAACCACTAGACCACCAGGTAGATGTTCAACTGTGAATGCCCACGATTGGGCATACCAGTGGGGGGGAGTACTGGGCCACCAGGGATGGTGTGGGTGCTTGTGGACAGTGTCCCTGCTGGGCAGGTGGCCACCCATGGCTGGCAGGTGCTGTGTTGCACACTGCAATACAGCAGCCCACCTGTGGGTGTCCTGATTTTGAGCCTTTTTTTCTGGCTTATCTATGAGCCCCCGTATGCAGTGCAACTTGGGGTTGTGCCAGCATATGCGCTGCACATCCCGGGCTGAATATTGGGATGTGCTGCATATGCATGGGCACACCACCTGCATTTGCACTGCATACATTGACTTTGCACCCCCACGCTTCGGGACTTGCACTGCGCAAGTCCCCCTTTTCAATATCGCACCGGGGCGCATTACTGGGGTTGCGCTAATGCAACTCGGTTGCGCCAGGCGCAACCCCTTTGAATATCCTGCTCATAGTGTATAGTACAGCATTGTTCTGAACAGAAATCCATCCTTTTCAAAACGCTGTTTTACCACATATCAAAGGTCATGGAATGTGATTGTACCCTTCAGTGGTAGAACAGCATTCTAGAACCTCTAGACACTGCACAAGTCAGTTTCATTCTGAAAGAGAAAAAAACACAGTGCATACATTTCACATAATACTATGCACTATAAAAAAAATATAGGATGAGCAACTTTATGCATAACCAGTGTGTTATGCCACCTCCGGGTTCTGATTCCCATGGACCTCTCTAGCTTCGCTCTCAAGGTCAGAGGGGATCAGAACCCCTCTGTGGTACAATTCACTGGTTGTGCATAGTTGCCCATCCAGTATTCTCTGTATTAATATGTGCACATTCTAAGTGAACACTGAAATGTTTCTACATTCACTCATAACTTGGCTATTTTTCAATATTTTGACCCAAATCTTTAAATATGGCCTTTTTTTCACATCACCTCATGAACAAGGGAGGTGAAATATTTTAAATCAAGCTGAAAGGTGATTTTGTAGTCCATCTGCAAGATCATTTGTTTGGCCCTGATTTGAAAACATTTTCTTACCAGATGCATGAGATGGGTTGTAAAAAGACTATGTTGAAATCTGGGGTCAAAATATTAATAAACAAAAATGTTATGAAGGAACATTGGCCCAGATATTCAAAAGAGTTGAGCCATGTGCAATAGGGTTGCACCTGCGCAAGTCGGAAATTGCGCCATTCTGTGATATTCAGCAGGAGGCAGTTGCGTCCCCGAAATCATGCTGAGCAACAGCGCAATGATAATGAAGGCATGCACAACCGAAGGGGGAGGAACCATGCATAAATGGCACAGTGTGATATTCAACGACTTGCGCCAACAATAGGGGAGCAAGCGGAAGTTATGCCATAGCGGAAATGTAGCCAAAAATAAAAAGGGAGCAAGGGATAGGTGCAAGAACGCTACAGGGAAGCCACATGAGGCAGAACTCTAGCAGATAGACAGGGCAGGAGGCACAAACAGAGCAGGCCAGGGAAAGGGCAATATGAACAGCCAGGCACAGGGAAGGTGTGGGGAGCCACACAGCACAGAGGCCAGCACAGGCAGGTGTACCTGGTGCAGGGGAAGTAGCAGCCAGGACAGCGGGGGGAATACAGCAACAGCTGCCGGGGGGGTGAACACAAGCCAGGGACATGACCAGTGCCACCTTCCAAATGGAGGCCGTTATGAGGGGGGTGAGAAGGCGGGCTGCAGGGGGGGGCATGGCCGTGGAAGGGCCCGTCGGTGGTATGCCCCCAACAGGCAGTACCGAGCCCGCACCAGCTTTGAGCTGTACACTGATACTGAGATTGTGGGCTGGTACCGCCTGAATAGGGCAATTCTGAGGCAGCTCTGTGAGCTGTGCAGTGATGTGATGTGATGCAGGCACCCACACGACGGAGCCATGCCCTGTCAGTGGAGACTAAGGTAACAGCCTGGATGTGCTTGCTCACCACGGGTACCTTCCAGAGACCAACTGGGGATACCACAGGCATAACCCAGTCGGCCATGTCACGCCACCTCACCCAATTGCTCAACGCACTGCTGCCACATGCTACAGAGTACATCCATTTCCCCAGCACAGTGGCGGAGTGCACAGCAAACATACAGGAGTTCCACAGGGTAGCACATATGCCTGGCGTGCTAGGAGCAATAGACTGCACCATGTGGCCATGCGCACACCACCTGGCCCCGAGGGGGCCGCATACATAAATTGCAAGGGCTATGCCAGCATCAACTGTCAGGTGGTGTGTGATGCCAGGGGGCACATAATCAATGTCTGTGCCATGCACCCTGGGGGAGCACATGATTCTTTCATCTGGCACCAGTCAGCACTGTGCCACAGATTCGAGTGTGGGGACATCCCCACTGGACACCTAGTGGGTGAGTATGCAAACCACATGGACAATCATAGGGCCTGGGGGGCATGGCCAGAGGTGGCATGGGTAGTGGCCTACATGGCCTGGGGCAGGGCGATGCTGATCACAAAACTAACCTCCACCCTCTACACACAGGTGACATTGGATACCCACTCCATCCCTGGCTGCTCACACCCTACTGGCGGCCCACGACCCCATCGCAGCAATGCTACAATGAGGCATACGCCACCACACGTAATGTCATCGAGCGGGTGTTCGGGATGCTGATGGCACATTTCCGTTGCCTGGACACCTCTGGCGGTGCCCTACAGTACAGCCCCTCAAAGGCCTGTGGGCTATTCCTGGCCTGTTGCATCCTGTACAACATGGCCAACAAATGTGGGATAGCTGTGCAGGTAGAAGATGGGGACAGCGATGGGGACGCTGGTGACGATGGTGATGGGCAGCCCCTCCTTGGCCAACGGGACCCCCAACTGCTCTGGCTGGCACAGCTGCACCGGGACACCATCATGGAGGAGCACTTCAGCCAACCCAGGTAAGTCATCGGGCCATGCGCAACCACCAGTGGCTAAGGCACAACCCACAAACACGCATGGACACACACCAGGGGTGCATGCCGTCAAGGGAAGTGGCAGGGCACAGAAGCACACACACAACCAGGGATGGGTGAGGATTAACATGCCATGTGGATGGACACACACACACACACACATCGCAACAAACGTGCACAGAGGGCAGGAAGCACACAGGCCCAGAATGCAAACCCTAGCAACACACATGTCCACAGGCCACGCCCACTGCCTGTCCATGTGCGTGTGTCAGATGCTGAGCACCATTGCACACTGGTGTACAGCACAATGCAGGCATCATCATGCACACACAACTGCGGACAGCAGCCGGTAGGGTGTGCAGGTGGACTGTGTGTCCACTTGCAGGGTCAGGTACCCACCTGTGCACTGCCCACTGAAACACACAATGCACACAGGGCAGCACCAGACAGTAGCTGTGCTGGGAGACAGGTCAGTCATGTGACACAGTGCCCTGACCACCACAGATGTGTGGGCGGCCCCGCCGAGACCCACCAGCACTGACAGGCTGACCACTGGCCTCATGGGGTGGCACCGATGGTCCCCCAGGGGTTCCACTGCATGAACGCGACCGTGCTCGCGCAGGGGTCTGCAGCACACCAAACATGCCTGCGCCGGCCTTGCTTGGGATGCCCACAGCTGAACCCGGCGTCGACAGGGTGGGAGTCGCACTACGCCGGGAATGGGGGTGGATAGTGCAGTGCGTGGTGTCCGCGATGCATGGACACCTGACTGTGTGCCCATTGTGGCCATGACAGGAATGAATGCCTGTGCATGCCTGTCAATGGTAGCGGTCACATCCTCCCGCAAACGGTCCATCCCTGCCAGGATCAGTGCGGTGTCCCTGCTGCGATGCTCCTCTGCCTGCTCCAGAGCCACACGCAGTGCATCCACGGACGTCACAAGCTGCATCTGCTGCTGGACCGATGCTTGCAGTAGGCGGGTGTGCTCGTCCAAGAGGTCATCAGCCTCCTCGGCATCCTGTCCCTCAGGGTGTGCACGGCCCCGATGATCAGCACCCCTTGAGGGTGGGTGCTTCGCACCAGGACCAGGTCTGGGCATGTCCACAGGCGGTGCACAGATGCCGCCACTGAACCCTGTACCCCCAAGCCCATTGGGCAACTGCTAATGCTGCCCCTCCAGCTGCCACTCGCCAGGGCTCAGTGGTGCCGCCGCAGTGGCTGCAACAGTCCCACTGTCCTGAACAGACACCAGTGCTGCCCTACTGGTGCTGACAGGCACAGCCTGGGACTGTGCTGACATGCAGGCCTCCACAGCGGCACCACCCACAGCCATGGGTGCGAATTGCCCTGCTGTGTGGCCATCCTGTGGCACACACGTGTCACTGCCCATGATGGTCATGTCATCATCACCGGTGATGGACTCTGCACCGGCCACAGTCACAGCATGCTGGCATCCATGGATGCCAGCACGCTGGGACACAGGCAGGGCTTCCTCCACACCTGTTACAACGACATCAGTGTGGACAGCCAGGCGGCCCCACTGTCGCAATGATCCATGTATACCTGTGGAGGTAGATGGTCCCTCCTCCAGCTCCAACTGACTGTCCGCAGTGGACAGGCCCACCACCGCTGACCCATGCAGATGCTCAGGATCTGTAAGGGAAAGCAAAGTCGCGTTAGTGCGTGTGACCTACCCT
This sequence comes from Neoceratodus forsteri, assembly GCA_016271365.2. NCBI lineage: Eukaryota > Metazoa > Chordata > Ceratodontiformes > Ceratodontidae > Neoceratodus > Neoceratodus forsteri. The sequence goes on along the minus strand of CM057455.1, from coordinate 1,343,028,961 downwards.
GCCCCCCCATAGACAGACCATGACTTATCATGCAGTGATGGGCCACCACCCGTCTGGAAGCCACCACCAGGAACACCCTCAATGGCACTGCACTGCATGCTTCCAGCAAGCCTCTCCTCCTGTGGGGTCAGCTGTACCACCTCTGGCTGTCCCCCACCTGTTGCAGCACGTGCTGCCCTGATGGCAGCCACCTTCTCCTTTATCCTCCTCCTGTCCGTGCCCATCTTTTTCTTACACTCCTGCAGAGAGCGCTAGTGGCTGCCATGCAGGTTCACAGCACGTGCCACCTCCTCCCATGCAGCAGCACGGGCTTGAGGTGTTCCCCGCCGTCCACTGAGAAGTGGCTCCTGATCCAGGTAGGCCTCAACAGGGCCTCGCCTGCCTTTGTAAAGTTAGGCCTCCTCCTCTTCCCACCACTGTGTTCCTCCTCTCCAACAACCTGCTCAGTCATTATGTAGCCTGTAAGAATGGCAGTTGTTACCTGTGACTGTGCAGTCCCATGCATGTCCCTGAATCCACAGTCCACACTCCCAAATAGCATGCAACTCACCAATAGACTGCAGTAACCGACTATGGCCACTGCAGCACAATGTCGCCCTTTTATAGTGCAACCCATGCAAATGAGGCGAGGAGCAACTTTAAGTAGATACAAATAGCAGTGCTGCACCATTGAATGGCTGATTAGATGATTTGCATATGATGGCCGAATATTGCGATGTTGCACTTTGCGCAATTTTGTTGAACGTGCTGAGCCAATGGCACAGTTCTGTGACATGTGTATTACACATTTCACTGTGCATGCCTGGGTTGCTGACACAGGTGTCTGCTGCGCTGATGATGTGCTGTGCACGGTAGGCAATGCAGGGCACGGCCACCATTGTGCCAGTGGCGCTATAGCGATGGTCACTACATGGCGCTGTGGCACTGGGCCATCATAGGCACAATGGGCCAACTGCACGGTAGGCCGCTATGGCGCTGGCACATAGGCAGCCAATCGCGCTACATGCATTGTGTTCCAATGGCACTGTGCGTGGCCATGCGCCAGAGACCCTTGACCCTGTGCCCGACCTTTGCCCCCTAGGCACCATGCGTCAGGCATGGGTGCACCTCTATCGCGCTGTTCGGTAACAGCGCCATAGGGAATGGCAGCGCTGTACCGCGCAGCATCTGCACATGGGGAGCCGCGCTGCAGAGCGCCATATTGCCTACTATTACTGAGAGAATGGCACGCAGACGGGCAGCGCAGTGGTCTGTGATAGAAGTAGCCAATCTGGTGGCAATTGTGGAGCCACACCATGGGCCTCTCTTCGGGGAGGCACCCCTGGACAGGGCCAGGACCCAGGTGTGGCAGGAGGTGGCCACTACCCTGGAGGAGGCCACTGGATGGGGGAGGAGCACGAAGCAGTGCAGGCACCGCTAAGGGGACCTGCGGAGGAGGGAGCCGGAGCTACTGGCATGACTGTAAGCACGTGCCAGGAGGGGCATGATGCCACAGCCAGGTAGGGGTTCCGTCAACACACTTTTATCATCCATATAGGTAACAGTGTTGTATGTGTCCAGCACATAGGGGAGGGGCCATCTGGGGTTGGCTGTGGTGGTGTTCACAGGGTGTGGGGTGGGTAGGTCTGGCTGTGTGGGAGAGCACACACCTGGGGGCAGGGGGACTTTGCTTTGGGATTGTACTGATGTTCTTCTCTCCTTGTTTGCACCACAGGCCCAGAAGAACACCACCGTGTGAGGGAGGAGCGGCGGAGGGAGAAGGACAGTGCAGCCAGGGGGGGCGAGGGCCATCACTGCCCACCTGACCGGCCCGATGAGGGTGAGTGCCATACATCCATGATTACTATTGCATGCTGTGTGACAGGGTGGGCAGCGGGGCATGGCCACCATACATCGACATCACTGCCATGCACGCTAATTACAGTCAACACTGCCAGTGGCAATGCATGTCTGGGAGTCGTCAATGGTGGTCCATGCGTGCACCAGGTACATGGTTGTGCCACTGCCTTTGCACCACATAGCCATGTCACTAAACAGCCACGGTGGTGCTGTGCATGACTTGGCCGGTGGGTGTGTGCAGCGTTCCGCATGGCTGTATGCGCCTGGGTGGGCAGGTCCTGTGGACGTGATCCCTGCGGGTGGTCACACACCATCACAGTGGTATGTCCCACGGCCGTATGCCATACACAGTGGGTGGGCTGTATGGGGTTGTGCATTCACACCTATTGACTGTGCTCCCTTGTCCTAGGTACCCGCCATCTTCGAGAGATACGGGAGGCAGTACAGGAGATCCTGGTGGTCGCACGGGCTTCACTTGAAATCCTGCATAGATTGGATGAGACCAGGGTTCTGAGGAGGCACAGGGCCCGGAGGAGCCAAAGCAGGGAGAGGCACTCCCACTAGTGTGGATGGCTGGCACTATTCCCCTACCCCCCTGGACCCACCCTCATGCCCCTCCTTCCCCATCCCATTTGTCCACCCCTGCCCTCTACCCACCCCCACCTTGTTTGTGGCCCCCCAACCTTATATATAGTTCCACTGTTTTATTGTATATAGTTTGTGTTATTGTATATAGTTGATGGTTATATATTTTTCAATAGATTTAATTTTGATATGAATACTGTTGTGGTCTCTGATTTGCAGCGGGCTATAGGTGCTCAGCTGCAGTGGTGTGCATGGCGTCAGGGGTGGTGCGGTCATGGGTGTGTGTGTGTGTCAGTGTGGAGGTGACTATGGTGTGGGGGTAGCTATCAGTCAGTGTCTGTGGTGTGTGTGTTGTGCCCTGTGCACTGGATGACTGTGTGCAGTGGTCCATGGTGCATGCTCGGTGTCCATGTTGCACCCATCGGCCTGTCCATGGCCTGTGCAGCTGACCCACTTGCATGTCTGTGACCTGCACGGTCCGCTAGCATGTCAGTGGTGGCAGTCCCTGCAGGGTGGCCACTGTATCCGTCACTTTGCTGGGTTGCCCCTGTCACTGGTGTGGTGCATGCCTGGCTCGGGTGGCACTGCGGGCACCACAGTCATTGTCCCACCTCCATGCTGTGCCTTGTGTGTGTTGCAGGGAAGTGCCCCACTGTCTGTGACTTGTGCTCCGGGTGACTGCTGGTGGTGTACAGGTCCACAGTGCCTGCGCAGGGTGGCTGGCACTCCAGTGCCATGGAGGACTGTGGGTTGTGTGTACACAGTTTACATGGGCCCACAATGGGGGCTTGGTTGCCCCACCACTGCGTCCCTGTGTTGTTGTGCCCTTGGGTATGGGTGGGTGTCTGTCCATACACTGTGTGGCATCCGGTGTGGTGCATGCTTCCATGCACCACTGTGGGTGGCTATGCTGGCTGTTGTGGCCAGTGGTGGGTCGGGGTGTGTCACTGGACTCCTGTGCAGGGTGCTGTACCACTGATGGTGGTGTCAAGGGCACGCCCTGTCCCATGTGGGGTACCTCTTGTGCCGACGCATGGTTGGTCTCTCAGCAGTACCTCAGGGGGACTGTGCATGGTGGCACTGTGTCTGCCGTTGTTGCATTGCTGTGTGCTGCCACCCGCTGATGGGTGCTCGTGGTGGGGCTGGCTTGCATGCTTCTGTGGTGCACAGGGTTGCAGTGTCACAGTGGGGGTGGTGGCATGCATGGGGTTTCCTGCAGTGGTGGTCACTGCTCATGGGGGGGTTTCTGGGGGTCATGGAGCAGGGTGTGCTCTGCATTAGGGGGATAGTGTGGCATGGGGTGGTCAGCCCTCCTTGTGTGCCAGTCACAGCTTGCCGGTAGGTGTGATGGGGCACCGTGGCCCGGCTGTGGGTTGTTTGCTTGTCTCCATGGGCCAGCGGTTATTCCAGCCTTCCCCCAGTTGTGCAGTGCATGGGGTGTGGCGGGACAATGTCTGTTCTGCTGTGCGTTCCTGTGCCCATCTGTGGCATGGGTGGTGGGTCCCTACCTCCCTGGTTGTGCAGTTACATTGCTCTGCTGCTGGGGGGTGTCCCTGGTTGCACTATGGCACCTCTGGACTGCTCAGCTGAACATCCCTTGTTGCGCTATGGTGCATCAGATCTGCTCAGCTTCCCCTCCCTAGTTGCGCTATGGTGCAGGTGGTGCGATATTCAGTCGTCGGCTGTAGGCGCAATTTGGCCTGCTCTGTTTTTGAATATCATGTCTCTTGTGCATGGGCGCAATAGACTTGCACTTGCTCCTGCTATTGCGCACTTTTTGGGCGCAGTTTGAATATCTGGGCCATTGAGTTTTATTCAATGTTCACTCATAACTGTTCCATTTTTCTGTATTTTGACCCCAAATTTTCAACATAGCCTCTTTTAATCCCAGCTGATGAAAATGAGAGGTGTTGTTTTTGAAATCCTGCTCAGAATGTATTGTTGCACTTCTGGCATGAAATGATGTTTGTCCAATATTTTATAAATGCCACTATACCATGTTTAGAAGAGAAGATCGTAAAAAGCTGGTGTTGAAAATTTGGGGTCAAAATGCCAAACAAAAAAAGTTTTAATGAAATGTGTATGCAGGGCCAGCCATTGGCCCAGTGGGTTGCTCATTATAATACCATGCCAATGAATTCAATTTGGGGGCAAGTTCAGTGAACGAGCTGGATAAGCAAAGGCAGAAGATGATGGTGCCACCATGCTGCACAACTGCCAGCTTGGGGATGGAAGGTGCAGTGTTGTGCCACATGGCCAACAAGTAACCAGCCTCTGCATCCATAGCTGCATGACAGTGCAGGACCCAGAGGGGGCATATGCTTCTACAGCCAATGAACTATTGACCCTGTGTGTCCCCATCTGCAGCCACATAGAAGTGCAGGGCCCAGAGAGCCATGTGCATCTGAAAACTCCACGGATTCTTTGCTTCCGTAGCCACACATACTGTAAGTGCAGGGCCCTCTGCAGCCCGAAGACCTCTTTCCTTGGCACAAATGACTGCATCTGCTTACACAGGTCTCAAAGGGAAATGCATAACTAAGGATACAATACCACTATCACAAAAGGAAGGGAAATTAATAAAAAAAAAAATGTTAAAGCAGACATTAGGATTGAAGAATGCAAAATGTAAAAAGTAGGGAAATAAAAAAGTATTAGGGTTCTGAGTCTACAGTCTTTGCGAAACAGTGGTGGGGTCTTCTTGGGGTTGTTAACCATAATGCCACCCACCTCTTTCCCTCCCTTCCCCCAGTTAATAGTCTCTTGTCCAAAGCACAAGGAACAGCTCCACACCAGTGCCTCATAATGATATACTCTTTGGAGGTAGAGCAATATGGCTCACTACCAACAGAATCAGTCATAGCTTTTAGCCTGTAGGCCCTATGTGAAGAAGAAATGTCATGTCTGACCTTGTTTGCTCAGGGGAGGGTGTGGGCATTAGGGCTGACAACCCCAGGAAAGACCCCACCACTTATTCATCAAGACTCTGGAGCCCAAAACCCCCAATATTTTTTCATTTCCTTACTTTGTGTGCTTTGAATTCTTTAACTCTAATGTCTACATTAGTGTAGTTTTTTGCAGCAAATTTCCTGTCTTTTTCTGATATTGGAATTGTATCCTCATTCACCCAGGTCCTTTTTAAAAAAATAATGACAGCAGTGGAGATAGTGACAACACAGTGCATGGGCCCATCAAGCCTTGACACACACATCAACCCACTGTGAGGGACAGCACCATGGCCTACCACAAAGTGTCTTGTATGCACCAGAACACTGATCTGTCCCTCCTGAGGCTGGGACCCTGCCACATGCCACAGTATTTTCCTCCCAGCGTCTGCCTATTCAGGTGGCTCACTGAGCTTGCAACTGAATTCAGGTCACTGATATGGGAAGGCAAAATGGCCCCCACTTGGACAACAACTGTCTCTGCAAACAACGTTGCTTCACGAATTTTTTTTGTGTGGCATTTTGACCCCAAATTGTCAGCATAGTCTTTTTATGCCCCACCCCCTTAACATAATGGGTGTTATTTATAAAATACTGGCCAGACTGTCCTTTCATGCCACAAGTATGAAAATGTAGTTCAGCCAAGAATTGAAGAATGACATCTGTCACATTCATGAGGTGGTGTGAAAAAATGGCTACATTGAAAATTTGCTATTAAAATATTGACAATTTCCAAAGTTATGAGCAAGTATTGAATATTTTCAATGTATCTTCACAACTATGTTGTTTTTTAATATTTTGACCCTAAATTTTTAACATAGTCTTCTTATGACCCCACCTCATAAACCCAGTAGGTAAAAATTTCCCAGTCCTGGCTGAAATGTTATTTTGTGCAACAAGCGCAAAAACACATTTTGGACAGGATTTGAAAGACAACACTGGTCACCACCTTGCTCTATTCCTATGGCTGCCTCCTGGTTTCCCTCCACCAAAGTTCATTCTCCCCACACTGCCTGCCCTAAAGCCACCCCTAAGCGGCGCTTGTCCAAATCTTGGTGCCTTTACATACTTCGTCACAACTTAACCCATGCCCTTCTACTTCTGGCAGCAGGGGATATACACTCAAACCCCGGCCCAACATCAACCCCCAGTCACACCTACCCCATGATTAACCCCTCAGCCAAGGCCACCACTGGCACTCTGTCTGGCTCCCTCCCCCGGGGATTATGTTTACTCCACCTAAACATTTGAAGCCTAGCCCCCAAGCTCGATCTGCTCCAGGTTCTAGCCTCTTACCATGCCCCTGACATAATAATCGTATCTGAGACCTGGCTAAACCCAAACCTCCCCGACCTAGCCATCACTATTCCAGGGTTTACTATCACTCAGCAAGACCGACCCACCAAAGGCGGAGGAGTGGCTATCTATACCAGCTCAGCCTTACATTTTTCTGTCACTCTCACAAAAGCTGAACCCAAAGCCTACAAACTGCTTATGCTGAAATTGTCCCCTCCCTCCTTACTCCCTATCTTTGTGGCTGGTATTTATTGCTGCCCTGGCACCCCAGCTGCAACAGTCACTGATCTCCTAAGCCAAGTGGTGATGCATGGTCTAAGTACCCTTAGGCCAGCCCTAGCTAGTCTAATGATATGTAGAATTTTGCTCTCTGGGATGGTTTTGAGAGTCCCACATTAGGGGATCTGGCAGCATGCTTCTGTCGTAAGCCCCCTAGTACTGTGGTACAGCCCTTTTTGTGGTGCAAGCCCCCTTTGGCACACGCAGCCTGTGTTTGACACTGGCTACTTTTGTGAATTGCTCCCAGTACTTCTGCAATTTTCATCGACTTAGCCAAAGCCTTTGATACGGTATCCACTCCCTCCTAGTATCCTGCCTATCAGATGCTGGGTTATCTGTGATGGCCACTAATTGGTTCAGAGCCTATCTACAAAATAGAACCCAATCTGTAGAAATAGCTGACTCCACCTCTCCCCCACTCCCTATTACCACCAGCGTTCCCCAGGGCTCAGTCCTTGGCCCCATTCTCTTCTCCATCCTACAAAATAATCAGCCAAAGACTTGCTCTACTACCTCAGTTCATATGTATGCAGATGAGACGGTCCTCTTTACATCCAGCTGAACCCATGAAGAAGTCGTCTCCAATCTCCAGACTGACTTCAACAAGGTACAACACTGGTTTAACTCCCACCAACTCTCTCTCAATGCCAAGAAAACAGTCTGTATGACTTTCGGCACTAGACAGACACTATCCAGACTTACATCCCCACTGATCTTCCGTACCCTGGATAATACTGTCCTAGAAGACGTGCCCTCCTTTAGGTACCTGGGGGTCTGGCTTAACTGCCATCTCACCTTTTCCACACACATGGACATCATCCTGTCAAAACTGTGCCCTAAGCTCGGCACCCTCTATAGAAACCGCACTAGTCTCCCACTACCTGTGAGATGTGAAATCATCCTGAAAATGATTCTACCTTCCTTCGACTACTGCAATGTTGTCTACAGCTCTGCCCCCAAGTCCACCCTATCCAGACTGGACCCCTACTTCAATGCTTTCTGCCCTTTCGCCCTCGATGCCCCCCTGTACCCATCATTGTGAGCTCTTCCATTCGCTGGTCCTTCCATCCCTGAGCAACCGGCGCTTACTTCAGTGCTAAATTTGTTTCTAATTTCTGGCTCGGTTCCCTTCTGCCCTACCTCGTCACCTCCTTATCTTCCGCACCAACCCCTGCTCATGCCCTCAGGTCTACTGACTCCTGACTATTAGTAATCCCTCACTGAAGGACCTCTGCAGGGCAATCGGCTTTCTCTTACCTTCTCCCTAAGTTCTAGAATGACCTGCCGGCCCAAATCTGCCATTTTTCCTCCAAATAATCTCTATCCTCTGCCCTCACTAACTTCTATGTGCCTAATTGTACATGCCCCTGACCTCCCTCCCCTCCCCCCTTGCCTGAGTCTCTCCCCTCATCGTTCTCCAAATTCTCACCTTAGGCGTCTGACCAGTGGTCATTTCATCAAAATGACTGACTTATAATTGCCTCTGCTAACCCATGCACTTGCCCCCTTACTGCACTTCTGCTATCCCCCTGCTTATCTCCCTGACAACATCTTCCCTAAGTCAACCCAATCATCCTTCCTTTGTGTATCCTACTCAGACCTGTCACCGCTCCATGGCCCAAAGCCACCAGGCTTCTAGTTCTATCAGCCAACTCTGTGTAAAATACTCCAAACTAAATACTAGATAGCAGGCACTTGTGCATGTATGTATGGTTCTAGATGTGTAATCAAAGTATGTAATGTCACCCTCCTTATAGTACATGTATGTAGTGTCCCTCTCCATGTAGCAAGTATGTAAAACCACCCTTAACTGTGTAACAATTGCTTGAATAGCTTGACTCCAATGTACAATCTATTGCTTGTTTCAAGTACACCCTCCTCCCTTGCACCCCCCTCCCCGGTCGCACCGTGAGATGAGCATCTTGTTGCTCAGTGTGCATCTCCTGGTGAAACATTTTCAATAAATAAACAAAATAAATAAAAGTTCATGGGGTGGTGTGAAAAAAAGGCTATGTTGAAAATTTGGGGTCAAAATATTGAAAATTATTAAAGTTATGCATTGAAAATATCAATGTACCTTTGTAACTTTGTTGTTTTTAAGTATTCTAATCCCAGATTTTCACATAGTCTTCTAATGATGCCACCTCATGAACCACGTAGGTGAAACTTCTCAAATCCTGCTCAAAAGGTGATTTCATGGAGTGACTGTGAAATCACCTTTTGAGCAGGTTGAAGAATTCCACCCATCTTGTTCATGAGATGGTGTCCCAAAAGGCCATGTTGAAAATTTGGAAGACACATTTTACAAAAATGACCAAGTTATGAGTAAAAATTCAAAACACATTGGAAATACATTAACTGGACTTACCATATTTCCTCATTTCGCAGTTGAGATTCCGTCAGGAAGACATCTTTTGGGTTGGGGACTAGGTTTACAATGGTGGACTGAATTTAGGTGAATGAGAGATGTTGGGGGAGGTTGAGGGTGGGGTGCTGATTTGGGGTCAGGTGGGGTGGGTGGGGTTCAGGACAGCAATTCAAGACAAGGGGCAATTTTCTTAATTTCAGATTAAAAAAAGAAAGAAAAAGATGTTGATGGACAGTTTTCATTATTGCATCTACCTATGGACCCTGGGGATTGGGCACCCCAATGTTAGCATGATATTTTGGGGCACCAGGGTGGGCATTCCAGTATCCTAGAATGTTGTGTTGGGTGGTGGACTACACTGAAGGAACTGGTTGGAGGATAGGCAGCAGTGGGTAGTGGTTAATGGAGTTTACTCCAAGGAAAGGAGGGTGACCAGTTGGATGCCACAAATATTAGCACTGTGACCAGTCCTCTTTAATGTCTTCATTAGTGACATCACTGAGGGGCTGGAAGAGAATGTATGCCTTTTTGCAGGTGGTACACAGATCTGCAATAGGGTAGACACTCGAGAGGGGGTGGAAAAAATTAACAGAGATCTAAGAAAGCTTGAGGAATGGTCAAGAGTGTGGCAACTGAGTTGTAATGCAAAGAAGTACAAAATCATGCATTTGAGGCACAGAAACCCAGGTTGGAGTACAAGATGGGGAAGTGGTATTGATGACCACCAAACAGGAAAAAGACCTAGGGGTAATCATATCTGATTATCTAAAGGTGGCCAAACAGTGTGACAAGGCTGTAGGGAGAGCTAGTGGGATGCCAGGGTGAATAGGAAAGGGTATCACCAGCGAAAGAGGGAGGTGGTGACACCGCTATATAAATCTTTTGGGAGACCTCAACTAGAGTACTGTGTCCAGTTCTGAAGACCGCATCTCTGGAAGGACATGGACAGAGTAGAGGAGGTCCAGAGATGGGAAACTAAAATGGTGCAGGGTCTGTATCAAAAGCCCTATGAGGAGAGGCTAAACCATCTCAATATGTACACCCTGGAGGAAAGGAGGGAGAGGGGGATATGATAAAGACTTTAAAATACATGATGGATATTAATAAAGTACAAGAGGGAAGCATTTTTCAGAAATAAATATGCTCTAGAACAAGGTGTCATGCCATGGAGCTGGAGGGGGGTAGACTCAGGGGAAATGTGAGGAAGTGCTTCTTCACAGAAAGAGTGGTGGATGCCTAGAACAGCCTCCCAGCAGAGGTGATGGGGGCACAAACTGTGATGGGATTCAAGAATGCATGGGATAGGCATAAGGGAACCTTAGTGGTTAGGAAAGGGAGGGTAGAGTCAGAGATCAAGTAGGGTCTATGGTATTATGGTATTCAGCAGCAATCCTCACTCTGAGCTTCTAGTGGCAGATCTCCAAAGAGGATTTTCATCTGTGGAAAAATGGTTTAAGGAGCACAGACTAGTCATGAACTATAAAAAAACAAACAATATTGTGTACTCCAGCTCCCAAAGCAAACACAAGGCCTTCCCCCTAGCAATCATGAATGACAGCAGTGACACTCTGGAACTCATTCAGCACTTCAGGTATCTGGGCATCACAATTGACTCCACCCTGTCCTATGCCCAGCACATAGACAATACAGCAAGGGTGATTAATACAAGAATTGAGATACTCTACCATCACAAGCATAATCTGACATACAAAGCACTAAACCTAGCCATCCACAGTTCAAGTGTTTCCCTCATTGACTTTGGTCTGGCTATTTATGGGTCAGCAACTGACAGGGCCCTCCTCCGCATCTCTCTTGCACTAAACAAGGCTTGTCATCTTCTCACAGGTGCTGCAAGACTTATGCACAAATGTGATCTCTATACCCTGGTAGGTTGGCTCCAACTGAAAGACAGAATCAGATATGAAACTTGCCTCCTCACCAAGAAAGGCTCTCTAAATCTACTACCAACAGGAGTCCAGAACCTACTAACCCTACACATGAGTACTCGACAGACCAGAAGTTCCACCAGTAAAATCTTCAATGTACCTAGATTCCGCACTGCCTTGGCCAAATATGCTTACTGCTACCACGCCCCCCTCTGGACCAATGCTCTGCCTCCAGACATTACCGGCACTGCACTATTGGTTCATTTAAATGCAAACTTCATCAGCTCTGTACTACAACTGGCAACTGTGTCTGCTACCACTAATTCTCCTCTTTTAGCAGTATTCACCTTCTAGCACTTAGCCTCACCATCAACAGTCTCAGTTGGTGCAACCCAACCTCAGCACTTCCTTGAACCCCACATTACCTCCCACCTTGTTCACCACCATCACTCCTCCCCAGTACAGGGTTCACCTCTCACACTCCCCTCTCCCTCTCTCTGTCCTCTCCTATGTCTACTCTGTCTGCTATCCTATATGTGTCCACTATTAGTAGGGTGATTCTAAATTGCAGATTCTGGCATACTTTGTATATTGCCTCAGCTGTTTCAATTTGTGTGTTACTGTATTGTAACTGTCTGTACCAACTATGTAAATTCCTCATCTGTTGTACCTTACTGCTTTTTGTCAACTGACGTGGCACCTATAGAATGAGCATCCACTCAATGGTGTAACCCAAGATCTTAATAAATCAATTTTAAAAATTACAGCAGGTTGGGAAAATGGGCAGACTAGGTGGGCTAAGTGGTCTTTATCTGCCATCAAATTCTATGTTTCTATGTTTCTGACACTGGGGACTGGGCACCCTAGTTTTGGAGGTTGGAGTAGCAGGCAATGTGTGAGGGGGGATGTTATGGAGGGGTGGAATGCACTGGCACTGGGGGTGGGCACCCCACTGTCAGAATACATGCACATAAGCTGGCACTGGGGATTGGGCACCCCAGTGTTCAGTTCACATAAATTAGACTGCTGATGTAGCTAATGGCGGATGGATGGGGCAACAAAATGAATTATCACACCCCCATTCAGCAGAGGCAGGGCAGGGCTATGTACTGACATGTAGCCCCATCCCTGCTGAATGAACATAAGAAAATGTGATACGGACCCCTCAAAACATCACTGCCATCTAACACACAAACCCATTCTCATAAAATTACAACATTAAGCAATGTGGTCTTAAAATTCACTTATTTTTCAGAATGCTGATTTTTCTAACTGTGTATCCTGAGTAACTGAACTGTTTTCTGGAGATAAAAACCACAAAAAACATATACCTTACAGCAGATGACTCTATCAAACCTGCAAGGTTCAGGTTTGAAATCATTCTATTTCTTTAGCTATACTATTTTAGTTATACGTGAGCAAACAAAAGGTCTTAAAATCTTGTTTACATTTTTTGCACTTCTGTAGCCTTGCCACTTTAAATCAACTGCCACAAAATTTTCAGAATCCATGGGTCCTGGCACCAGCTACAGTATGTGCCTTTCAAATTTCAAGTAAGTCAGCTGAACAGGGACAGATTTATTAATGTAAAATCTGTGTTTATCATTAAAGTGCTACTTAACCCTAATATACAGATGCAGTCGCCAGGTAAGTGAAAATGTTCAAATCTGCCCTAAAAGGTGATTTCACAATGAGGCAGGATTTAAAAAAAATGCCATCTACCAGATTCATGAAGTAGAATCATAAAAATACTATGTTGACAATTTAGGGTCAAATGAAAAAAAAAACACTAAGTTATTAAGGAACATTGAAATGTTGTTACTATTCACTCATAACTTTGATATTTATCATTTTTTTCCTCAGATTTTCAACATAATTAATCTTTTCACACCACCTCATGAGGGTAACAAGAGTCATTTTTCAAATCCTGCCCAAAACATGTTTCACGCTTGTGGATCATAACTTTGTAGCCAATATTTTGCAAACATCCATGATGTTCAGGGGGGGTCATTAAAAGGCTATGCTGAGCATTTGGGGTCAAAATGTAAAAAAAACATTATGAAGAAGCATTGTATTCAGGGCCATTCTGCAACCAGACAGACTCTACCCTTGGTGCATGGCCAGAGGGCCCTGTGTGTCTGCATCGCTAGTCGCATGGAAGCACTTCTGCAATCAGATGGACTCTTTCTTTTGGCAGGGTCCAGAGGGCCTTCAACATCTGCATTTGTAGCTAAACTGAAGTGCAGGGTCCTATGTACTTCCACATAATGATTCCAATATCACAAAAAGAAGGGAACTTCACTGAAAAAACTACATTAATGCAGACATTAGGGTCAAAGAACACAAAGTGCACCAAGTAAGAAAATGAAAATCTTTAGGTTTTGGAGTCTCTGGAGTCTTGGTAAATTGGTGGCATGGTGTTCCTTGGGGTAGTCAATGCCCACCCTCTCCCATGAGCAAGCAAGGTATACATGATCTCTTGCTCCTCGCAGAGCCTGCAAGACCCTGTGTGAAAAAAGGTACAACTGATTCTGTTTGGCACAGGTGGCAAGTCATACTTCTCTACCTCCAAAGAGTATCTGCTTGTGAGGATCAGTGTTAGAGCTGTACCTTGTGTTTTACTCAAGGCTATGGGCTGAGAGAGGGGATGGGCATTAGGGCTGATAACACCAAGTAACACCACGCCACCAGTTCACCAGTACCTGTAAGTCTCCAAACCCTAATGTTTTTCATTACCTTACTTTGTCTGCTTTGCATTCTTCAACCCTTATATTTGTCATCTGTTGTCAACCCTAATGCCCTCCTCCCCCCCAGCCCATAACCTCCTATCTGAAGCTCAAGGTACAGCTCCAAACTTGTACCTCATAGGCTTATACTTTCTGGAGAGAGAGAAGTATGGCTCACCACATGTGTCCAGCAGCACCAGTCATGCTCTTCTTCACACAAGGCTATGTGGGTGGGCCCTGTGTAAAGCAAGCAATCATGTACAACCTTGTTTGGTCATTGGAGGGGGTGGGCATTAGGGTTGACAGTTATATCTATATTTAGTTGACCTATTCCAGTGTGCACTGATATTATTATTGGATGCTTGGGTTTTTGTTGTGCTCTCCTTCCCCGGGAAACATCTGGAAACAAGCATTGCATCAGAGTGCTTTTCCTATTCACCCATTTCTAATTAAATAAATGAATAAATCATTTTCTTTTTGTTTTGAATATAATAAACATAACACAGAAACATTTCTTACAGTTTATATCTTCCTAAGGCACATTTTTCATTCAGAAAGTGTATGTGTTTTTCTTACTTGCCATGGCTGGAAAGTACGAATTCCTGAACATGATCCATTTTTAAATGGTCCTTTGCCAGGTGTGCAAGAGTATAAATCACGCAAGGCGTGTGCCAAGGCATACACAGCATTGTACGCACTGTAGGTGAATCTAAATTCTTCTTCATCATATGCAGGCCTGCCAAGTTGATCCAGTTTCTCTGCACCTGTGCAAAGCCGTACTCCTTCATTAATTCTCAGATACACTTGTGCCTCACTGTTAACATTGAAAGGCCACTTGCAACTAAATTCCCGTTCCCAGAAATCTTTAATAAAAATGTCATCTGGAAATATGGATGGATGGATGTTGTAAAGGAAGTTCTTATATCCTGGGATATCACCTCTGTGGAGGGAGAATCCAAGGGTACCATTCAATAACTTCCGCATTACATTTTTGGAGAATACTGGAGAAACTGACCAACCTGAAGAAGCAACCCATATTTTCGTGGTTATGTTGAATGTGTAAAATGCTTCCATTAGAGGCACTACCTGTTGCATTGCAGCATAGATCATAATTACATTCACTGATGTTTTCTGTATCAGATCAACTATGAGAGGTACCTTTGCTGTTGGGTTTCGTATGAATATTGTTTCAAAGAAAGCAATGCAGACACCACCTTTTAGAAGCTCTTCTTTTAGTTTTTGTCCTCCCATCACACCATAGTCTACATCTGAGGCCAAAAGTCCGACCCAAGTCCATCCAAAGTGAATAACCATATGGGCCAGGCCTGTACACTGGTAATCATCATTTGGAATGGTTCGGAAAAATGATGGGAACTGGCGTTTATCACTTAGTATGTTTAGTGGGGCACCGTAGCTTATCTGAAAACAAAATCATTCTTTACAGTGCATACAAAATACTTTACTGGACCCGCTTCTATCCTACACCAAACATGCTAGCCACATTACTATGTGCCCCAGGTTAGGAACTCACTTCAAGGCATAAGAGGCCTGAACTCACATGAAGAAACAGATTGCGAAGCAATATTTCCTGCCTCTCCTTGATCATGGATAGAGACATCTACTGCTTTGCTCCCCAAACTACCTTTCACAGGCTGGATGTGCTGTAAAATAACCTCTGTAGATTTGCTTAGGAATATGATTAAAGGAACCACCACCGCTTTGTCAATAACCAACCTATTTTGTAGAGACCTACAATGTGATAGTACAGCCACTAGTTTTCCTTTTTACAAAAATATATCCATGGCCCCACCACGTACTTCAAATCCCTATTCTCAATAACACCTTTCCCATACTGATTTAGATTGGTGAAAGCCCATGGCTAGATTATACCTCGATTTAAAGATTAGAGTCAGTGGGCCTTCTCTTATATAGGATTAGCCATCTGGTGCAAACTGCCTAATCCTCCTGTACAAGACACATAGCTAAACTCCTTTAAGAGCTAGTATCACAAAAATAGCATGTGGAAAATATTATTAATTTTTAAAATGAAAAATTACAAAATAAAATAAAATAACCAGTTTCTACATTTCACTTCCAATGAATTTCTTCTTTTTTCATCTGGTCATTAGAAAGTTTTCTACCTAAGTCAGCCTAGTGACATGGGGCCCGATTCTCAAGGCCCCCCTGAATGGCACAAGAGGCTTGCACCACAAGGAATGGCACAAGGTGTGGCTTGAGCCAAAAGATGCACTGGAAGCAATTCACAAAAGTAGCCAGTGTCAAACACAGGCTGCATGTGCCAAAGGGGGCTTGCACCACAAAAAGGGCTGTACCACAGTACTAGGGGGCTTGCGACAGAAGTATGCTGCCAAATCCCCTAATGTGGGACTCTCAAAACCATCCCAGAGGGCAAAATTCTAAATACCATTAGACTAGCCAGGGTTGGCCTAAGGGTACTTAGACCACGCATCACCACTGAGCCTTTCCTGGGTGGGAGGGAACTTGTGCTGTTGTCCCCCCAGCTCCGATCTCCTATTTAGTACAATTACTAATGTTTCTGGTGGTCTAGCTAACCCCCCCCCTTCCCCGATTTCCACATGCATTATTATATATCTTTCCCTGGGTGGTCTAGCAGATCTGCCCTCCCTATCCCAATATCCCCCATAAATTATTATTTATCTTTCCTTGGTGACCTAGCAAACCCCCTTCCCTATCCCTGATCTCCCCCATAAATATTTATATATCTGTCCCTGGTGGTCTAGTGGACCCACTCACCCCCACCCTGGCAGGTAGTGCCCCACCACCCTTCTCTCCTCCATCCTTCCATATTTCCAGAACTGGAGACCAGCATAGCCCTCTGCTCACCACCATGGCTGGCTGCTGATTGAGCTGTCAATGAGCACATATTGTATACAGTTTGCACTCATTGATAGGGTTGTGCGAAAAAAAATTTACGTCGGCAGAATTTCGGTGAAAGGGAGAATTTTGCTTATGCAAATATTCAGAAATCATTTTCAGAACTTTCATGGAAATTCCTCCTTAAAACTGCAGAAAAAATATATACAAACTCTGGGTTACTTTATTAAACTGCAGAAAAAAAATCTGCAGAAAGGATCACTGCCAGTGGTCAGTTCTGAGGCTTTTTTAACTACAATTTAATTCATTAATCCACTCCCACTGATCAGAGGTCCCAGTAAATGCCCTCAATCACTTCCATGGACCCTTCTGGTTTTTAGTGGCCTCCCCACCCATCAATCAGGGTCTCCAAAATATTTTGTTTCCCTATGTCTAGCAGACCACCCTCCCTAGCCTGGATTCCTTAATCCACAAATAAACAGCCGGCAGTCCACCAACTCATGCCCCTCTATTCCCAGCATTCCCTGGTGTCTAGTGGACCTCTCCATCCCCGATCCCTTACAAAAAAAATAATCACAATTCCCTGGTGTCTACTGGACCCCCCCAACCACCACCCTGACAGTTCATCTGCCACCACCCCACTCCCCTCTCCACCCTGCTCATGAGTAGGCCACCAGTGCAGCACTCCTCTCTCCTCCACTACCAGTGGCCCACTGATGTCAGTGAATGACCACATGGTTGTACAGGCGTTCATTCACTGACAGTTCATTAAACTGTGGATAGAATAAATTCCACAGTTTATATGCATTTTTCCGCAGTTCACAAAAAAGCCCGCAGAACTCTGTGAAAATCCAAAGAAAATCCCAGTTTCACTAATGCTGAAAGTTCTGCAATTTCCATGAAATTTCCAAAATTTTGTGGAAGTTCCATGAAAGCGGAATTCACAACTTTCATCCACCCCTACTCATTCATTGACAGCTAACTGAGCTGTCAGTCAATGAGCACATACTGTATACAGTGCACGCTCCTTGACACCTCATTCGGCAGCCACCCATTGTGGACAATGAAGGGCTGTGCCAGTCACCAGCTCAAGAATGGGATAGGGAGATTGTGGTGGTGGGGCACTGCCTTCCGGAGGGGTAGGGGGTCCACTAGACCACCAGGGGCAGATATAAATATTTATGGGGGTGATTGGGGATTGGCCCACTAAACCACTGGGAAAAGATACGTAATAATGTATGGGGGAGCATGGGGATAGGAAGTGGGGTCCACTACACCACCAGAGAAAGATGCATAATAATTTATGAGTGAGATTAGGAATAGGGAGGAGGTTCTCTAGACCACCAGGGAAGGATATATGAATGTTTAATGGGGAACATCAGGGATCAGGGTGACCACTAGACACAGTCACTGTCCACGGGTGCAGCTGCCATCTGACCACCCTGCAGCTTGTGGTAAACTTCACAGATGCGCCGTCTGTTTGGCACATGGCCACAGTTGCTGCAAGCTGCAGGACTATGGAGCTAGAGAGAATTGGGCACAGGGTCCCTGATGCACTGGAAATCCACACAAGCTGCCATTGGTGAAGCTTGTGCTGACCTTTGTGAATTGAGCCCATGGAGTGCTGAGGCGCTAGGCATCTTACCTCCTGTCACTCTGGCAATCCGAGTTTGGGAATGAGCTTGGATTGCTGGAGGTTGGCCAGGGTGGGAGAGGATCTTGCATCTGAAGGGTTGCTGTCCTCTCCCAGGGTGTGGAGATCTGTTTGCCTGGCACTAGATTGCCACCAGCTGAGGGCCTGGTGGCAGCGTACCTTGTGTGGCAAAGTAGGGAGGGGTCACAAGTGTGTGATGCATGTGTTCCTCTACATGCATGTACAATAGATGCACCCTGCATCAGGGATGCGAACCAGAAAAAAATAAAACATGATGGCAGGGAGTTCATGAAGCCCTGCCTGCCCATGTCTGACCTGTGTTGCTAACCAGGGACCTCAGGTCCGAACAGTATTATAGACTGGGTGGGGGGACAGCCCTCCCTCCTCCAGCCTTGTCACAACAGGAAAGCTACAGCGGAACTCAAAAACCAGGTGAATCACCAGGGGACATAGTCACGGTTGCGGAAGGTGGGGACAGGGGTGAATACCCACTCTAGCCATCAGGGTGAAGAAAAATGTCTATGGTATAAAAAGAAAGTTTCTACCTGATAGTATTAGGTGTAAAGTGAGCAGCAATACTTTACCTGGAGACTAAGATATCTAGTCCTATTCCACTTCACAACTCATCAGCATTGTGACCTCATTTATTGTGACATCACAAGAGACTGATCTGCAGCAGGTAATTAGCTCTGCTTCATCAACTGTGACATAATAATCAGTGAAGTCACAGGGCTGATGAGGTAGGAACAGAACTAGATATTTCTGCCTCCAGACACGGTAGTGTTCCACACATTATATTAAATAATGTCTGGTAGGAAATCTTTTAATTGGTGAAAGGAAAAGGAAAAAAAAATCTGATATACAAAGTAATATTTGACTGCTTTTTAAAGTTAACATTTAACTCCACCTAGTAAACTAGCTCTTTAAACAACCTTTTGTAAAAGCACCTCAAGGACCCCTGTCACTGCCAAGGAAACACTGTACATTGACCAACCTGCCTTCTACCTTGCTATCACCCTTGTGCAGCAGTGCTGCTAGTACATCTTATCTAACAGCTCATTTCCACTAAAATGATAGTCTTCTACTGTACTATACAGGGATAAAATCTGCTTCCCCAGAAGGACATTTTGCAGAATCTCTGTTCTGACTGCAGCTGGCAGATTAATAGAGATATACTAAAGGTAAGTGGGTTAGATGCTTTTCTCTTCTTTTCTTATACAAAAGATACCTTCCCCTTGCCCATTCTAGAAGTCCGTCCCAGACCCCAATCCTCATTTTTAAAAAAGAATATATTTCTTCAGTTCTCACATCTCGATACTCCCTCACAAACTAGATGCAGTTATTATATTTATTGTAACCCCCCCCCCATCTCATCTGTTCAGTGTTAAAGTCAAGTTGATCATATGCTGTTCATAATTGGCCAAAATAGGTTGGCAGACTGAGCTAAAAACAACAGGGTATTGTATGAGTGCATGCATCTACATGATCTGAAACTTTGCAGTTGATAAGTTCAGCCAGTTTTGCATGGTAAATATTAGAAACAAATACTACTTTTGTGATTTTTCTTGGGGGTGCTTTGCTTGCTCTTGGCTACAGCAAAAAAACATGAACACTTAAATTCGGAAAGTTGCCAGAACATTCGAGGGTAGTCCACAGCTGGACCTTTTGAAGTTAAAAATGTCCATATTTGTTGATTTTTTTAATATTTACATTTACAAATTAAGGTTAGAGCATGATCAGTGTGCAAAAAAGACATATCTGGAAATGAATTATTTAGGCTCAGTATGTCCATCCTAATGAAACATTTTAATAAATAAATAAACATACCCAATTCCTTAAAAAATAGTTACCCACCCATTTTGCATCTCAGGAGTCCCTCCTAGACCCAGACCCTAATTTAAAAAAAATTGGATACCCTTCCTGCTCATATCCTGCCAAGTTAGATGCAGTTATGATGCTTATTGTAAAAAAAACCCTCTCCTATCTCATCAGCTCTTTGTTAAAGCCCAATTTTTGATCATCTGCTGTTCAGAAAGTGGGTGATTAGTGTTAGAAATGAAAAGAAAAGTCACGGAACCCATCAACGATGATGTAGGATTGAACATACCTGACAGTGGTCTGAGGACATGTTTCCTTATTAAATGCTGCACTTTCTTTAGACTGTTTTATACATTTTGGTGGGCATGTTTTAAACATGCGCAGCCCTTTCCTTTTTGCTCCTGGAAATCAGTTGCAGTCTTAATTTCTCTGCCAAATCTGATTTCTCCCAGCACCCTGCTCCCCCCCCCCATTTGCACCACTGGGGTTTGTGGATTTTGTTAACATTTTCATGGCTTTTTGATCTGCCAGAATCTAAAAGCCTTGAACTTTAAAATCAATCTATTCAGCCATTTTTGAATAATGTATGTTAGAAAAAAAATACTACTTTTCTTATTTTTGTCATTCAATGTTTATTAAAAAAAACTCCCTGCTCGTTTCTCATTTTACTCCCTCCCAGTCCCTGACCCTTTGATTTTTTTTCAAATGGATACCCTCCTGACCCTGATCTTAGTATTCCCTCCCAGTCTGTAACCCTGAGTGCTCTTTAAATGGATACCCTCTATCTCTCATTTCAGTGCTAACTCCCAAAGCAGGTGTAATTGACGTTTATTTTAAATCTGTCCCCGTCCTCATCCTGACATTTTATACTGAAGCCCATTTTCATCATTTGCCACTTAGAAAAATAGGTTGACAGATTGTGCAGAAATTTTCAGGGCCTTTTGTAAGTATCAGCAAACCCTAAAATGTGAAGTCATTCGTTTCTGTCATTTCTGAATGGCAGATGTTAGAAACAGAAGGCTACTTTTGTGAATTTTACTGTTTCTTTTCACCATACAAGATTTATTGTAAAACCAGCCCCACATTATTTTCTCTCAGTCACTGACCCATTTTTTTTCAGATTGACACTCTCACTTCTCTAGTCTCAACACTCCCTCCCAGTCCCTGACCCTCATTTTTAAGAAAATGGATACCCTTCCATTCCCATCTCACTTATTGCTACCATAGTAGAAGCAGTAATTATACTATTTATAAAACTCACCCCTCTCCAATTTCATCACTTAATACTGTAGATACCCTCATCATTCCATCTCAGGAGTTACTCCCAAATCCCAAACCTCATGCTTTTATAAAATGGATAAGTTCCTGCTCATATCTTAGTGCTTTGCCACAGCCATATGCCATGTGAGCGGGGGTTCCTAGTGTCATTTCATCAAGATGGCCCTTTTGCTTCAAGGAATGCAGCTGCCAACCAGTTCTCCTCATTGGTGGAGCTAGGTGCAATTTTGGACATATCTCCCAGTACTATCATTGCTGGATCCAGGGGAAGTGAAAGTCAGTTTTTGATCATCTGCCAATCAAAAATTGGTCGACAGATTGGGAGGTATTTTTTCAGCTTTGTGTGCTAGGATCTACAACTCCTTAGCATTTAAAGTCAGTTTACTCAGCTGTTTATGAATGTTAGATGTGAGTAAAAATATTACTTTCATGGTTTGTGCCAATGTTCATACAATATTTATGGTAAAACTCTCTCCACTCTTATCGCTCTCTTCTAGTCACTGGCCATTTTCGTTTTTCCCATATAGGTTCCCTGCTGGTCAAATTTAAGCAGTTCCTATCACTCATTTTCTTTTTAAATGGATACCCTCCCTGATTTCATATCAGTTCTCTCTCCTGAAAAAAGATGCAGTAATATTCATTGTAATATTCTTCGTGCTGCATCTCATCACTCTCTACCTGTCCCAGAACCTTGCTTTTTAGATACCTTCCCAGTCCCATCTCAGTAATCCCTCGCAGACCTGAAACCATTTTTTTAATTAGATGCCTTCCCTTGACAGCTGTCACATCTCAGTACTCCCTCTCAAATTAGACATAGTTAGATATTTATTGTTAAATCCTCCCTGCTCCCATCTTAGCAGTTTTGTTTTAAAGCCAGTATTTTTGTCTCCTATAAACAAAAGTGTTGATAGATTATGTTGATATTAACAGAGCATTATTCAAGTGCCAGGATCTAGGAATCCTGAAACATTTACATCAATACATTCAGATGTTTTAAATGGCAGACATTAGGAAATAAACATTAGTTAATACCTTAAGTTTTGCTTGCAGGTTTTCTTAGTGAAATTGTTATGCTTAGCTAACGAGGAAGAGTAAATAAATTTAACAGAGAAACATAGAATCTAACAGTAAAAGGCAACTGAAGGTCCATCAAGTCTTCTCATACTGTACTATCTCGCCCCACTAACCTACTGTACTAGTGGATTGTTTTATATTCCCACACTCTCCTCTACTTAATCCTGCATCCCTCTCAGATCATGAGTCCCCGGCTTGCACTGTCCCAGCCATGTTTAAATCCATTGAGGTTAGCTGTGCCACCACTTCTGTCAGCAATCTGCTTCACAGTTTCACCATCCTTACTACGAAGTACAGCTTCCTCATATCTCACTAGAACATATCCCTCATCAAACTCCAATCCTTCCCCTCATGACTTCATCCTTATTTCTTATAAACAGGACTTACTCTCCCTGCTTGTACTCCTCAGAAATATATATGTTTCTATCATCCCCCCCCGCCATGCTTCCAGCGAGTACATATTTAGAGCCTCCAGTCAATCCTCATCAGATCTGCTTTGCTAGCCCTGGATCATCTCGATGACTCTTCTCAGTACTGATTCAAATCTGTTTATGCTACTCCTTAAGTACGGACTCCACAACTGAGAATAGTATTCCAAGTGAGGCTCCACCAGGAATCTTTATTTTTTTATTTATTTTTATTTATTCAAGTCCCAGATTAAAGTACCTTTGAGTAAAATACTCTTTTACAAAGGTTCCACGTCAGAGTAAAGCAACACAATAAAGAACTAAATACAAGACAAGTGGAATACATGATACATGGAGTTAGGTACAATCATTCATAAAAGTTACAGACAGGAAAGGAGATAATTCAGGTTACAGCAAGAGTTACAATCTAGTTAAACTTTTACATTCAAGTTTCAGTAAGAAGTGCAGTAGGTTTCGGGACTTAAGGAGGTACACGAGGGAAGGGCGGAGAGGGATGCTGTCAGAAATCTGATTTTGTCACAGGAGTGCAGAAGAAGAGAGAGAGAAGGGAAGGATGCTGTCAGGATTTGACATTGTCAAGAAGAGAACTGAGAGAATGTTAGGGAGGACAGAGGGTTGGTAGGGAGTGTAGTGGGTGTTGGGAGATAAGACAAAGGTGGGAGTAGAACAGTGGGGGTAGGGGAGAATGGGCAGGCTGGGTTCTGTGAGCAGTATTTAGAAAGGAAGTGCAAGGAGAGGGAGCATAGGAATGGAGAAGGGAAGGTAGAGACAGGGAGGAGAGGGGAGAGGAGGGACAAGTAGCAGGAACAGGGAAACAGACCATTGGGCTTGCATGGTCTGACAGAAAGGGGTTAGGTAAGTGTACTTGGAGGCACTCCTGGTGCCGCACTGGCTGGGAGCATGCATGATGAACTGCCGAGAGGATGAGGGGGTCAGCCCCAGTAAGATTTTCTTCATGAGCAGACAGGTATGATAAATAATCCTACCACTGAGGTTCAGCCATTTTGTGAGGGTGTAGAGGACTCATGTATGAGTGCGTCTGGGTGCACCTGAGACTAGACAATCTGTACATGGGCCTTATCACTTTGCTTCTCCTACTATCAAAACCCTTCTGTATGCCCCAGCATCCTCAACACATTGCTATATGGTTTACCACAGTGACAAGTCTGTTGATTATGACCCCCAGATCATTTTCCTCTGTTATTGTGGTCAGCCTAAACCCTCCCATTCAGTATTCTGTGGGTGTGTTCTTTCTTCCTAAGTGCATTATCTAGCATGTCTTGGCATCAAATTTTAACTGCCAGATCTTTGACCATCTCTACAGCTTCTTTAGGTCCATCTGGAGCCTCCACGCCCTACAGGACCTCCTTGTGAATGAGCTTGCTCAATGGAGTTTTTCTGCAATAAACTTGAACTTGAACTTGAACTATCTCATGATCTACCCTGCCGCTGAACTTTGTATCATCGACCAAGAGACACAGCTTGCCCTAGGTAGCTTTCTGTATGTCACTGATGAACATACTGATTAGGATAGACCCCAGAACCAATTCCCATGGCACCATGCTTGTGACCTTCCTGTCCCCTAACATGGCCCTGTTCACTATTACCCTCTGTTGTCTTTCTATAGCCAATTTTTTACTCACCTAATAAACCTCACTGCACTCCCAAGCCCTGCAAGTTTTTCATCCTCCTCCTGTATTGTACTGAATCAAAGACCTTGCTGAAGTCAAAGTAGAGCAAAACTACCACATGTCCTCTGTCTTTTTCTATATATTTAAAATGTATTGAATATGTCAAATGTAAAAACACAAGATATCAAGGTGGGTATAGGACACATTGCAGTACAACCAGCACTTCAGCAAAACACATAATTCATAATTTTCTAGATTGGCAAAGATAGGATATAACATGGTTTAAACATTTCCATATAAACCTACAATAGCTAAAACAAAAACCACAACAATGAAACCCCAAAGAAGGGATATAATCTAGTATATTAATCTTCAGAATTGAAAAAACCTTAGGGAACAAAGTTAGGGTTCTGTGATATATACTACCCAGGGTTGCTGTCTATCCCTGAACCGTTTTATGTGCCCCCTCAAGTAAGATGTTAATGTCTCCATATTGTAAATCCAGGACACAATTTGCTGCCAATAAGAAATATTTGGTGGGGATGGTTTCAACCATAGGCTGATGATAGCCATCTTTGCAGTAAGAAAGTAAAAATGTATTAACTACTGTGATCTGTCTCTCTGACCCTGTAAGGGAATGGCTAAAAGAAAGAAAGTGGGATGAGCTGAGTATCTATAGATAGAAGGGCCAAATGTGTCTGCAAATGCTACCAAAAATCTTGCAGCACAGAGCATGACTAAAAGATGTCTGTTGCTTGTATCCCTTTTCCCACAGCCCCTACAACATAGACCAAATCGATCTCCCATATATTTTGCCTGGAACCTAGCAGTAATGAAACAGCACTGTCGGCACTTCCAGGCAACCTCCTACTAACCCACTGAGTCAGTAGCCCGCAGGAGCACCTGGGAGTGTGGCACCATTGTTTGTAACTATAGGACATAGATAATTATGAGTTCCATTTGACTAGGATAGACCTGGAAGACTCAGACCAAAATGCCTGGATACCTCTGTAGAGATGCCCTATTAGGTAACAGCAATTGTCTCCTTGGAGCAGGACCATAAATATTGCCAGGAGAAGGGGGAAGGAGGAGAAGATTCTAGGTGTGCAACTATGTTTCACTTGTCCTCTGTCTATTGGTTGGTCTGGCATGACCTCCCTGCTACAAACCCATGCTGCTTGCTGTCTAGCACTACGTTACCCTCTTAGTAGGCCACCAAGCTTTCTTTGACTATGATCACCATCAACTTATCTACAATTGAGGTAAGATTGACAGGTCTAGTCAAGTCAAAGGGACACATTCATGTCCAGTGGCCAATTGTTTGAAAGCCCATGAAAGCTCTTTATAACATGGTAGAGGGCTAATCTGTAACTGGAGGCCTGTCACAGATATAGATGACTGAATCTGTTCGACATTATTATTACATAGCACTGAAGCAGTCATTTTTAGAACATTACAATGTCACTGAGGAACAAGTGGTCCCTAACTTCACAGAGTGAAGCACAGATTTTTCCATGATGGCATCACAGTGTTCTACAAATGGCAGCAATGTTGTATTAATATTGAGCAGACTCGGTCATCAATATCTCTGGAGTACTACCAGCTACAAATGAGCTCAGTTCCGAGCTTTTCATGAACTTTCAAACTATCTCATCCATCGTACATGAATGTTTGCCTTTAGAGGTACTGCCAGTTCTGTGACCAAGTCTCTAAGTACCCATGGGTGCAGGTTATCCAGGTCTTATGCCATATCTACCTTGGGGGCTTCCTTTCTCACCCAGTCTACCTTTAAGTCCAAAGGCTCCATAGCAATTGTGTGCCAGAATACATGTAAAAATGAAATCAAATAACTGGTGCAAAATTGTTATTCTCCAAATAAATTGACACAGAATCACAAGTATATACTTCCATTCAATGGGCTATCCTTGTCTCGGTTGTTACAAAGTCCCTGCAATGTCATTTGCCCCAGTGCTTCGACTATGATGACTCTTCCTCAGGGGGCCTGTAGCCCATCAAATGGAAGTATATACTTGTGACTTTGTGTTACTTTATTTGGAGAATAAAAATGCTGCACCAGCTATCTGGTCTCACTTTTACATTTATCCTGGCACACGAGTGCTACCGAGCCTTTGGACTTAACAGTTTCGCCTGGGGTTGACCATCCTACTTCTGGCTAGCACCATCCCAGTACTGCATTGATCATGGCACCCCACATCTGGAAACCTTTATCTCTACATTGTCCATTTTGTGAACCCCCAAAGCAGTGGCCTTAATACAACTCTATGGCAGAGATCCATTGTCCTCTACCACGAATACTGAGCAGAGGTAACTATTCAGTACATTTGCCTTCTGCTCATAATATTTAACTACCCTCCCCCTCTCTGCTAGCCTGACTATCCCCACTTAAATAAGTACTTACCCACTGCCCAATCTAGCTAAAGTAGAAAAAACATAGAAATAACATGCTATTTTCATTTCAGTTATTGTTACATGCAAAATAACTTCAACTCACACATGTGTTGCACTAAGACATAATAAGGTGTGCATTATTGTGGGATAATGGCACACTTCAGGTATACTGTGAGGTAGTAAGTATAGCAATGTGCCTTAAAAACATGAGACTTGCAAAACCACTACAGCAAGAAACTCTCTGGAATGTCTTACTGACATTATAAAATGGGACTTTATTAAGTGGGTAAATACATGAAAATGAAATCATTGTGGCGTGGTAGTGCCACTATAGTTAGGGCTAAGTAGCCACTTCGATGCTAAACCTGTATTTTGACAAACTGTAGCTCAGCAAGCATTTGAATTATGAGCCTAAAAATTGGTATGCTCACCCACTGTGACAAGATCTCAGAATCTTGAATGTTATCCATCAGAAGGTTTTTAAATTCTAGTGCATCAAACAGGAGATGGTTTTTGCTCTCAAAAAAACCCAAAAGGGTTTAAAGCCTGAAATTTTCTGGTTCAATGCAGTCTGTCCCAAAGGTGTGGTTTTATTGTTTCTATAATAACATGCTTAAAAACAACAAAGGCTTTAATGTATTTAGTAACACATTGTCTGTGCATGGACAGTAGCATTTTTCAGTGAGTTTCATAAGAGGTTTTCACTCCCACATGATTAGTCACAAATATGCAACCACCTTTGAAATCATAGCGATGCGGAACATAAAATGAGGAACCTTTCAGACACAAAAAGACCATGGTCCATCTAGTGTACTCTGTTGTTACCTAACCCAAAACATCAGCTTCTACCTCTGCATGTGCCACAATGCCCTCTACTGGCAGTTCTACCCCTCCGCTCTTGAATACATTTTGCTTTTACCAGTCCCTTGTGGCTGTCCTACCCTCTCTAAAAATCATCTACATTTTTTTCACCCCACCACATCGCTGGCAATTTATTACAGCCTTCCACCACCTCTCTGTGAAGAAATGTTTTCCCACATCTCATCTGAACTTCCATCCTGCAATTAGTTTATAGCCATGCCCCCTAGTGCTGGAGTCTTCACAGTGCTTCAGCAGCTGCTGGGTGTCAACTTTGTTGATGCCCTTCATAAATTTTAAAGTTTCTTTTATAACCCCCCCCCCCACTGTTCTTTCCTGGTCTACAAGGAGTACAAGTTCAGGCCACACAGTCTCTCCTTGCACATCTTCCCTTTCTGCCCCTGAGTCATCAGGAATGGGAGGGGGAAGCAGGGCAGTGGGCAGGGGGAAGGAAGGTGTGCAGGGCCATGTGCACCAATGCAAGGAGTCTTGGAAATTGGTTTCCAGACCTGGAAGTCATCCAGTGATGTTGCGGTGTCCTTCTCATTAGGTATCTGAACTCTTTAATCTTGGACACTGTTCTCACAGGGGAGCAGTGCATTATTCCAAGATAGGAATCTGAGGCATCCTGCTGTTTTTGATCGAGAAACTGTAATATCTCTGGTACCATTGCTCATGCCACAATCCTCACTTCTCTGATTCATCTCCTACCTTCAGCAGCTCCCAGTCTCCCCCCCATATGAATCACTCCTCGGAGCATCCAAACACTAGACCTACTAAACCAAGTGTTTCAGCTCACTGTGGATCACCCCTGTTTTGCCTGAGGGTAGTTAGTCCTGCAGAGGTCTGCATACTGTCAAAATGTTTGCCCACAGACAAAAGTTCTAGCTCGGATGGCACTGAGTTTTCTGCATACAACATATCTGTCCCAGAAGCAAGACATCTCAATTTATTGATCACTAGAGGCAAAGTTCCTGATATTTTGGAACTACCTTACTTGGTGTCTGTCTACAAAAAGGATAGCCTAAAGATATAAATAACTGTGCAGTATGTGTGGACACAAAACCAATATTATAACAAAGTTATCTCCACATTGTATGATACATTTTAGAACCTGGAATTTATCACACATATGTTGCATAAACACTACCTGTCAATCAGCCCCCCAACATCATCCTATTGTATAAACAGAACATGCAATGGGGACCATGTGTGATACATTATTTATCTCACTCGAGCAGCTTGACATCGGTCACAGCACTCATGGCTTATGCCGCTCATGAAGTTTCCTGAGGTCAAACTGTTCTTGTGTAGATAAATAATGCATCACTCAGGTTCCCACTGCATATCCCCTATTTACTGGCCAATTGTCATTCTGCTGGTGTTAAACTCCTGGCAAAAGTGGTGTCTGCCCAGCTAACTGACTTCCAAGTAAAATGTTCTCTCTCTTTCTCTTTCTCTCTCCAGCTCAAGATGACTTTAGGCTAGGGCATAGCACTGTCATTGCTATGGTAAAATTTCACTAATGACATTCCCTTCGCCATGAATAACGGCATACTAACTGGGGTTATACTCATTGATTCGACAAAGGTGTTTGACCTTGTGGACCATCCACTGCTGTGTGGCAAACTACAGGAATGGGGAGTCTCCCCTGCTGCATTAAGCTGTTTTTTTAATTCCCTGTTCCATAAAAAGCAATTTGTAAACCATGGACAGACATCTTTAGATGTTGCTTGTGCCCTAGCAGGTGTCGTGTAAGGATACAAACTTGGGCCCTTGTTCTTCTCACCAGCCTGCCCCTTAGTGTTTCCCAGTGCACCTCCCTTTTGTACGCAGATGATCATGTCCTCATATGCAGTTCAGATTGTATCAATTACCTCAACAAATAGAAAAATCAGGACTTTTAATTCACTTTGAACTTGGTTTATAAAAAATAAATTGGTTTTAAATACTAACGAATTCAGGCCGTGTTGCTTGTACAGCGGTGCAGAAATTTTTGAATTCCATTTCCACTGCAAATCTGTCAGAAGTGAAATTCCAAAACTCCAAAAGTGGATTTTTTTTAAACTGCAGATTAATAATTCACAGTTTACATTAACCATGGAATAGTAGTCAGCCATTTATGTAACCTGCAGATTCCTTTTTCTGCTAACTGAATTGCATAAGCCACAGAATATTATTTAATGGTTTACAGAGAAATGCTTTTCAGAATTTCAGGAAATAAAAAATGAAATTCTGAAAAAAATTTCAGAAGAATTCCACCTGCAGAATGCTACATTCTATGCAGCTCTAGTTATCCGAGTCTGCACCAGAACTCTGTGGTGGCTTGCAGATGTCTTGCCATGATAGCTCTGTGTGCAAGGCATTCGACTCTTTCAAATATCTAGGCATTACTTTTGACCCCACTCTTGAATTCATACTTCTTGTAAATATGACGTGTAAATCTGTTAATTCCAGGCTGGGCCTTGTATACAAACTAAAACATAATTTGACACCCCCCAACCCCATCCAAGCTCAAGTGGTGATAGCGTAAGCCACCTTACTAACAAATTAAATGGTTCCACATCAAATTAATGATTTCAACTCTGTGGGAGAAAAAGTGCACCATCGTGAACTGCCCAAATAAGCATGATCAGAAGCTGCGCAGATATAAATAGACCTCTGCGGTTTCTCCATGCACTTGTATGACAGTGCACTTTCGGACCACACTGTATCGGCAGCATGAATGTGACATGTTGCTAATTAAACTATGGAGCCTTAGCCTATTTCAACACATCCAAATTCAAGGTGAGATGTAACATACAGTATAACAACAATTGTTGCTTTGCTTTGGCTACCACCCACCTAACACATCATTATTTACTTGGGACTTGGTTGACTCTCCTCTGCTGCACTGTGCATGTTTAATCTTGGTTGTCTTCTTAATAAAGTTCTACACCATCAGACTCCCTCTCACTTAGCTACACTCCTTACAAAATCATCCTGTGCCTATACCCTTAGGTCCTTGTATCAAGATGCATTGCCAGTCTCAAAATGTCATACAAACATAGGAGAACTTGCTTTTTCCTTCTTTGTAGCGAAGGTTTGGAACTCACTTCTGCTTGGAATTTGTGGTGCCCCTACAGATCACCTGTGCAAAACTGAACATTTATCACTGGAAAATTCCTGCTCCTGTGCCTAACCATACTTAGGTCCGGTTCCACCAAAGTTGTCAACATGTGGCTTGGCGACATCCCCAGTGTTGACAGGTGACATTTCACCTGTCAGACATTGTGCATTTTTTTAACAGGAGGCTGCGACCCCCTGAACCCCTCATGGAGGGAGCATGCCCCCTACACCCCATCATTTCTATATAACAAACTCTGAGTTTGTTTGAAATGGGGGGTATCACTGGTGAACTGGTAAAATTTTGCCAGTGGTCCATCACAGCGACAATCTCGAAACCTGTTGAGATTGTCGCTGTGATGGGTTTTGCCATCGAAATGTTGCTGTTTCGCCAGCGTACCCCTACATCCTAATCTTTTTGTCATATTCAAATTGTTCTCTGGAAGGACCTCAAGCCGCTGTATGTATTCCATGTATACACAGTATTTTATTGTTGCCTTACTTGTCCTAATTGAAATCTGGATGCAACAATGGTTCTTATATATTAGTTTCTTATAACATTACAATCATGTTGTCTCTTCACTTCTCTGCTTGTTTGTGGTGTAACTCATCCACTCCTTTTACCATACTGTAACCTCCCAGACTGTTCCTGAAAATAGTCAAGTGCATGTCCAGAGCACTTACATGGTAATCAAAATAAATAAATAATTGGAGCTGTGTACTGGTAGATTCTTGGATCTTCATTAATATGGGAGGACTGGTTCACAAGGTGAGCAGACTGGATTAGATGCTGTAGTGACAACATCAGATGTGGGGCACTGTATTATGTTACTGGGGGACCACACAGGAGTACTGTATCAGTGATCAAGGGATCACATTTGGTGATGGAGTGCTGCTGGATACCCTGATCATGCCCAATATCACACTGAAGCAGTGATTTCATTTGCACTGTACCTGCAGGGAGACTCCCAGTTCTCAACCCTGTGGTGAAGGACTGCAGTTGTGTTTAGCACAACTGGGGTGTGGCGCAAGTGAGCAGACAAGGACTGTCTTGTGCTGCTCCTGATTGTGAATCAAAGTTGTGGCAAGGTGGTTTATAGTGATCTGTAATCTGTTTCTAAATAAATGCAGGAGCACTGAATAGAGGGTGAGTGGTGTCTTTTCCTATGTCTGGCAGGTAGTTTGTAATGGTTCATACAAGAACTAGCTAGTCCCTGAAAAAAGGTTTTCATTTGTTAATTACAGTACTGACAGCATCCAGACCAGTGGATGAATCATTGTTGTTCCCAACATTTTTATGTTTTTCTTCATATATCACTTTCTCTTTATCTACACTAACTCTACTAAATAAAGTCTGAATATGAGAAACATTGCTTACTTTGTAGTGGATTACAACAGCTTCTAAGCAGATGGCACCATAGTGATATGTTTACTCCTGATGACATTGGTGAAGATCATCAAACGTGTTGATATACAGTGTGATTCCTTTTACAGTAATAAAAACAAGATTTTACCTGTGGATACCTGTATAGTCCCAGTATCCTTGCTATAGCAAGGGATGTTAATGCTGGTGAATCACCAATAATACCGGCAAACCTTTGTCCTGTTTGGTAATTGTAGTTTGGAATTGGGGTTTCCTTTCCTGATAACAACCGTAGTGCGTTCCCAACACCTCTGGTTACAGCATAGCAGGTGTCATAAATCTTGAAGCCTAGTGTGATATTTGGTAGTATGTAAGGATTTCGGTTAATTTCCTCAATGGCAAAAACCATAAGGAGGACATATTGATACGTCTCTATGTAGAATCTATAAAAACAATGATCAACTGTTTAGAACCAGAATTTTTATTTTCTAAGCAATGTCAGTTAAGTAATATCAACCACAAATCTTTTTAATATTGGATGTAAATTTGCTCATTATTATTTCAGTTGATTTCACTGTGAGACTTAGCATACAACTTTTTGGTCAGCAATCAATATATACAAGTATTCACTGATTATGATGCTGCATACAGTTTTCTTTGGTCATGGATATTGCATCTTATGGACAAACTTGACTTTAACATTTCAGAGATATCTGTTGCACCAGAAATGCAAACTACAGTAGGTACTGAATGTTCAGAGGCTCTATATATATATATATATATATATATATATATATATATATATATATATATACTGTGCACCAGCAGGATACAGTGCAGTACTGCTGCTGTATGTCACAAGATGCTGTCGTATACTGCAGGGGACATTGTAATTCAAGAGCAATTAAGCCCTTGTGTCATGCAGTGTTTTGTAACGTGTCATTAACTGGAAGTTACTGTGTTGCATTATGATTGGTTCCTCTGTACCTGTAATGCCAAGAGCTGATGGGTGGCATATTTAAATTCCTTGCACAGTGCAAAGGGACTTTGCTCTACGGTAAGTGGTCTTTGCATGTTCCATCAGGGGATAACATGACTGATGCCATATTCAGTTCCAAGTCATTTACAGAACAAAGTCCTTTGCACCAAACAGGCTACTGACCCACTGCACAGCCTACTGACCCACTGCACACACGCAAATGAGGGGAAGTGCTACATTGTATGCACAGCAATATTTTGGACATAGACAGCAGGCACTAACCTGATGGGAGTGCCATGCCCAGTAGCACCTGAGAAAGGCATGTTTTAATGCTGCCCAAACCCTTGATAGTAGCACTGCTACAAGCCCATCCATGGCTGTACATTAGTTAGCAGACATATATGCTGTAACAGTCAGCATCCCAAGCACTGCACATGAGGAGTATCTTTACCAACAAATAACCAACTGGCATTCTCCACTGCAGTCCATAACTGTCAGCATTGTCAGCCAGGATTCCTGTTACAGTATTCATAGGATACTTCTGCATTTCAGGGGAATATTTTTTTTGTTAGTTGGAAGATCTATCCAGACATAATGAATGGAATTGGTCACATCAGAAATTGCTCTCCTGACGTTCTTTCTGTTTCAGACATATAATCATGGCTTTGCAATAATAAGGCAGCATACTGTAGCTTCACTAGGAGGGCAATGGCCCTAGGTATGCCAAGCTCCCCTCCATCAAAGGAGAAAAATATGGTTAATGAGATTTATAACATGGGTAGAAAACTTGCAGTAATTTCATTGTCTGAAAGCTTCCTAGAGTTGTGTAATTACCAGTGATATAATGCCAAATTTTTAACAATCCCCTCTTCCCTTGCTGCCCCGCCTCGGGTCCCCCCAGCCTCGGCCCCTCACCAGCTCCACAACCACACCCTTCCAATACAGCTGACTCACACCACACCCTCTCTGTCACAGTATTATTGCTGCTGTCCTGTATCATGAATCTTGCCAAGTCTGATTGTCAACCTCACTGTCCTCCGACTCCCTCCACAAGCCCAAGTTGGTGTCCCACCACACAGCTATTTCCCCAGTGCACACAGAACGATGAGAAAACCAATGGTCCTGAAATTCAACTAACTTTTCTTGGCTCATTGTACACAGCTGACTTTATGCTCACATAACAGTTAGGAGTTAGGTCCTAGCACAGCACAGAAGCAGCTTGTTTTTTTTGCTTTATGTATAAAAAAAAAAAAAAAACAACAATGCAGTGTCACACAAGAGGTTGTCATGTCACTATACCTAGCTGGATCCTTCCAGCATTGCTTCACATCACACTCCCACAACAACTCTCAGACTCCTCCACTTATGTGGACCAGACTTCCTCTCTAATTTTCTTAATGACCAATTTGATACACTTGATAGAGAGCATGCGTCTGGCATGTCCCAACTCATGACCTGAACAACACTGCAGCGCTAAATACAGTGACACCCACCCACGACAGCCACTTCATATCAAACAGGCAATGATGCCACATACTTGTCACTTACTGACAGTTCCATGTCTTAATGGTGATCGTGGAATAGCGATTGTCATTATGGCGAGCGTACATCACCAAAAATGAATTTTGGTGATGCACACTCGCAGCATGGACAAAAACGATGCCCAAGACCTATGGGTCTCATTTTTAATGCTGGAACTGTACCCCACCACACCTCCCCAATTATGGATTCTCAACTCCAGTGGGGTGCATTTTGGGGCATGAAAAATGTAAAAAAATTAAAGCCGCCTACTGGCAAAAAAAACTCTCACCGTGCCGGACCCGAACCCTGCGCCTCCCAGCCGACCACCCTCCCCACCATGCTAACAGACCATCTCAGCAGCTGCCCACCACACCCCCTCCCACATACCATCCCTCCTCTGCCTCTCCCCCCACATGTGTGTGCATATACCACGTACTTCCCGTCGTGGTATTTCGCCCACCCCAGTATCCAGTTGCCCCCTTGCTTGGAAGCCTTGAACACAAGCACTGTAATTGAATCACTGTTTTTGTAGACACCCAATTTCAGTCACCTTGTTCACTAGATACCCTTATTGACTGCCTGTGTGCTACTCATGAGTTGCATTGGCAATGCTAGCAAAAATGGTACTTTTATTCTATTCTTTTGGTAACCAGGTAAGGCCCACTAGGCACAAGTGCCTGTTTTCAGGAGCAACCTGGAAGTACTGGGTGGTTAAGTGACTTGTTCAAAGTCACACAGTATGCAAGTGCAGGTTGTAGGAATCAAACCCAGGTCTGCCGGATGTACCAAACTTATTCTCAACTCATTACTCTAACCTCTAGGCTATACCTACACCAGGTTGCAACTTCTACTGACTTCAAGTCCATGTGTCTGTGCTCACACATTGCAAGTGTAACACATCATCACATCATGACTGGGATAGTCCACTACTGTGCTGCTACACATACGATGGAGTTTGTCTTTGGCGAGGCAAGAAAGGGTGGAGGCGTGCAGAGAGTTGTGGGTGCCTGGGCAGTGATGAATAGGAGGAAGAGACTTATAACTTAAAGACACATTAGCCTGGAATAACCATCTTGTATGAGCTAATAAAATAGATTGAACAATTAACTTCTAGGTTCAGCAAGCCCATGCAAGATGACTCCAGCACTTCACTGGTAATTACTGACCCATAATTACATGTCTGAACTACTTTCAGCGCAACTAAAATGGTGCAGGGTCTGCACCGGAAGACATATGAAGAGAGACTAAAGGAGCTTAATATGTATAGCCTCGAGGAAAGAAGGGAGAGGGGGGACATGATAGAAAGCGTTCAAGTACCTCAAGGGAATCAACAAAGTCCAAGAGGGTAGCATCTTTCAAAAAGAGGTGTGCAAGAACAAGGGGCACAATTTGAAGATAGAGGGCGGCTCAGAGGTAATTTAAGGAAGTATTTTTCACAGAGGGTTGTGGATGCATGGAACGGCCTTCCGGAGGAGGTCGTGGAGTCAAAAACAGTGGTGGAATTCAAGCATGCATGGGACAGTCATAAGGCAATTCTAGGGGATGGGGGTAGGAAGAAGTAGGCTGCTGGTTAACTAGGATCTGCAGCTTATCCAGTAGGCAGAGAAATGGGCAGACTGGGTGGGCCAAGCGGTCCTTATCTGCCGTCAAATTCTATGTTTCTATGTTTCTATATATGAACCTCTTTACAAAAACACAGCAGATACATGCACTACTGCTGCCCTGAATAATGCTGTGCAAAAATGAAAATGGAAAGACTGATCACTGTGTTCGCAAAACCCTCTCCCAGTACTGTCTGGCTCCTCCCAGACCACTGTGGCTACTGCAGAATGAGGGCTTGTTTCTTATCAGTGACTCATGTCATGGCCACTGGCTGCTGTTTCCTGGAACAGTGAGGCGGAAGTATGAGGTGACATTCTCTCCCCCGTGGAGCCACTGTACACAGCATGGTCCAGACAGAGAATAGGCTATAAAGTGTTCAGTACATAAATTATAAATGTTCCTCTTTTCAGCAATCTGTAAGTCATTACCTTTGTTTTTTAACTGATACATCTCTGAACACATTTTATAAGTGCAATAAAGCACTTCAGGGATTATGGTAAATAATCACACTTCTCTCTTGGGTGTTTATTGGCACTCAGTGTAAGCACCTCATACCCTAAGAACTCCATTGAAAGGCATGTGATTATTAACCCATAATCATACACCTGTTGTGCACTATTGCATGCTTAAATGATGTGCTAAGCAGAGGGTCATGGAAGATTTACACCCTGCATGTGTGGTAGCCTCATTTGCATGTCACACATTGAATGTCACAACAATGGTCTGCAGCGCAGTAACCTTCTTGATGCCCTAACTGTTTCTGTGGTCCTGCACTGTCACTGCATCTACCTTACTGGTGTTCCAGTCAAGCACAGGAGGGGGCTTTACAGTATATTTGGGCAGCAGTTTGTACAGTGTCCTTACAGGAGTATATTTGACCAGATATTGTACATGTATCCTTTGCATAATGCTACATGAATAAATCTCCCTAGAGTTGCATACCATGATACCTACCGGGTGAAAATAGTGATCCAATAATAGTGCAGTCGAAACTGTGCTGTCAAAATAGTGAAAGCAAACACAGCTACAGGGATAGAATAGTGCAGGTCAGGTTAGCACTATCCCTGTAGCTGTATTGCTGTTGGGGAGAAGAGGAGATAGGGATGAAGCCAGCTGCTGTGGTGCAGAGGACAGAGCCACAGGCAGGTACAGCGGCATATCGGTAGCCCAGTGTTTGATTCTAGGGATGTCTGCTCTTTTGTCTCCCCCTCCAGATTTATATTTTCCTTCTCCTGGTCAACAATTCCATCCTCCCAAGGTTTCTGTATGTCCCTGAATTGCCTCCCCCCAGAGGTAGTTATTTTTGGAAAGGGGGTTTGGGGATGAAGCCCCCATAAAGGGCGATGTCAGGGCCTCCGCAAAAACAGAAATTTCTCTGAGTGTTTGGTTTGCCATGGTAGCGGTCAGTGTGTTTGTGGACCGCTACCATTGGCACCCTTGTTGTGGTTGTTTTGGGTGGGTGCTGTTATTGACAGCGCTGTTTTGACTTCGCTGTTTTAGACCACGTTATTTTTGTTTATGCAGTCCTGACCTAGTGCCCTATGATAGAACTGTGCACAGCAAATTGCAGGAGTTCTAAATATGCTTCCTGAAGTGTATTATAAATGTGCTGAACTGAAAAAAAATTTTTTCTTGGTTAACGTGAATCTATAGATTGGGTTTAAAATAAAGGACTAATTGTTTATGAAAACACATATTGGTCATCCTATAATATAAATCAGTGTAATCACTTTGTGATGTGCTATAATTCCCTTTTAATTCTTCTAGATAGCCAACTTGTTGCTTCTCTTTTTTAATGCTTAGACTTGCAATAAGTTATTTTCTAATTATGATTGTTTGGTTCATATTTGGTTATGGATTTTTTAGAACTGACTTATCTGGGTTATTTTGTGATTTATTGTATTTTACATGTTTCTAATGGGCATGATAGGGGTCTATAGAAATGTACTAAAAGAATAAGAACATGTCATCAAAAAAGGATCGTTTTACTCACCCAGTCTGTCTAGATCAGGGTTTCTCAGATAATGAGGCCAGCCTCCTTGGGAGGCCCAAACCTGTTCCAGAGGAGACTTAAGCTAGTCTAAAAAAGGACTTCCACTTTATTCCTTATGTACTGTGCAACTTATGCTATATTTTTCTATGGTGAGGCCCAAGATATTTCAGTATCTGGGGAGGTTTAAGATCTTTTCATAGCTTGATAGAGGCTCACTATGACAAAGTCTGAGAACTAAGAGTCTAGGTCACTGCCTAGTCTGTCTCCACAGACCCCAACTGGTCTCGGGCAACCATCCCTCCTTCCTGCCTATTTACTAATATTTTCCTATGTCTATTCTATGCATGCTTAAAGCCCTCTATTGTTTTCACCTCCACCACTCCCACTGGCAGTCTGTTCTAGGCATTAGTAGTGAAAATAGAAGTTTTATTTATTTGTAGTGCCCTTCCCAGGAGTCCCAGGGTGCCATTACAACAACAGTAAAACATAAAATAGAACATCTTTTTTTTATATTTTAGTCTTTGGTAACTGGGTAAGGCCCACTAGATACAAGTACCTGTTTTCAGAGGTGACCTGGGAGCACTGGGCAGTTAAGTGACTTGCTCAGAGTCACACAGTATGCAAGTGGAGATTGTGAAAATCAAACTCAGGTCTGGTCTGCTGGATGTATCAAGCTCATTCACACCTCATTCCTCTAACCTCTAGGCTATACTGCCAGCCCAAATGCTCACAACTCTGATAAATACAAATAAAACTAATGACTACAAATGTAAGTACTTATAGCTAATATACCCACTTAATCCCCAAATGCTTGCATGAACAAAAACATTTTCAGATCCTGTTTGAAGGCAAAGGTAGACAAAAAACTCCAGTTGGGGTCTCGCAAGCAGGCAATACAGTGTTAACAGCACCTCACTCCTTCTGCTGGAAATACCTTTCCCTATGCATCCCAGCATCACATTGCCCTGCCCACTGCTTCCTCACACTGGCCTGTTACTTTGTGGTAATCAGATACAATCTTAGCAAGTACGTAAATAAAATATTTTTTTGTTCAACTTCTTAAAAATACATATTTCAATGTTTGAGGAATAGCAATGGGGTATAAGTCCTTGTGTAACTTAAAGTACTTTTTGTGGCTTTACTCTAGTCACACCCTTGAGTAGTAGGTATGTAGGTAGGAATTTGTAGGGAACGGAAGACCCCTGAACAAGGGTAAGAAGAGCACCGGAGAAGGAGGAGGAGGGGATAGTGGTGGACAAAAAAGCACTCCCTAAGCAAGGGAGGTGTGTGAGTAATGGGTTTAAGTAGAGGTTGTGGGAGGATCTATTCTCCACATTGAACCTCAGGCTTAAGCCCTCCCATTCAATGTTTGGGCAATAGCGATGTGGTATAAGTGATTGTGTAACTTGTAATACTTTTTGTGGCTTTACTCTATTCCCACCCTTGAGTAGTAGGTATGTAGGCAGGAATTTATAGGGAATAGAAGGCCAAAAAAGATGCCTCCTCCAACTCATGAAAAGTATGACCACTGGCACTAAAGAGGGGAAAAAACCCCAAGTGGAGGAAACCTCTGACGACCCATGGCCATTGAGCTGCCCATCCTCTTGGGCATACTAAAAGGAAAAGGACATATGTTCTAGTAACCATAGGTAGTTTTGAGGAAGGTAAGCTTCTTGGAGAGATGATGGTCCATCCTTGATTCATGGAGGATGTAGTTTGGAGGATGATCCTGAGGTTAAAGAAGTAGGTCTTTTCTGAAGGAGCAGTAGAATCCTGAGTGTGAAGCAGATCCAGTTGAAGAATGGCGAATGAAGTCCAGATTTCCAAGGTAATGATGGATGATTGTCCAAAGGGATTACAGGGATGCAATGAGCAGGGAGAGCATGATTTGATTTATAAGCTACCAGACAGTGAACAGTGGGAAATGGGATGATTTGTGAAATCGTAGGTGAATGGGACAACTTGTGGGAGGTTTGACATTCACAGTAAAGTCTGGAGGTAAGGAATTCGGTAGTGAGCAATAGTTGCGAAATAAGCATCCATGAAGTGGAAGAAGGAGTCGAGCAGAGTCTTTGAGAGCCTGATAGGGGAAATGCCATAAATGGTTTGTAGACAATTACAGGAAGATTGGCATATGCAGTCTGGATGGTAATTGAATATATATGCAGAATGATTGGAAGTTCAGTGCAAAGAATTTGGTAGCTTATTTGGGCATTGATGTCATAACTATACTTGTACATGTTCTGCTGGACCACTGGCTGAAGTAAATTTGGGTATTTCTGTGCGTAATCATTCATGAAATGCACTGAGGTGGCTATGGCTGGTTAGGTTTACAGGTAATCTAATGCCTAAATACTTGAGAGAAGCTTGGAAGCAGACATATGGAAGAGTCTATAGGCTGGGTTGGTAGTGAGCGTGAGTTGTGTGGAATGCCAGAGAAGCCTAGTGCTATGGTCAATTGAGACCCCATTGAGAGGCAAGACTGGGATAGTGAATTCTCCATAACGGATGCGGTTTCTGGATTGAGAATCTGAGGAGCCTGATCTTGGTGAAAGTCTTCACTGGAGGGAGTAATGGAGATAATTCATGAAGGATAGACTAGAAGGACCACTGGATGGGCAGCTAACTTGACTGTTGGTAATAAGGTAAGGAAATGCAGAAAATTGTATGAGATCTGGTGATGTCCAGGAGCTAGAAAACAGTGGTTTGGATAGTATGACATTAGTAAAGCAGCTAGGAGTGGGAGATCCAATGATTGAAGTTCTGAGAAGGCAGCTGAGAATGTCTTAGGACAAGCAATAGCTGTCGAGAACATAGGAGTCGAGTAACAAGTCAACAGAGTCAATGTTGGTAGGAGAGGCTGCAGAAAGTAAAACAGAGGATGTTTGTAGTTGTATGAGGTATCTGCGACTCCTGGTATCTGTAGCAATGATAATGGTTATGGAATTGGAGTATAACAGAAGGATCTAGGTCCTTTCCATGTAGGAGGATAGCCTGTGTGACATGGTAGACGAGGAAGCCACAGAGATTGAATAGACAGGATTCATAGAGAGTATCCAATAGAGATGAATGATCTCTTTCCATTGTCCAGTCAAATGTGATTCCAGGTATGATTGTGCAGAGCTGATTGGGTGGTATAGAAAACTCTATGATGATGTAAGAGTCTAAGAGGCATGTTATCCAAGGGATGTTTGCTAGAAGTAATTTTCCTCAGGCGTAATGAACAAGTGATCCATCAAGTTGTGGATGGGAGCTGTTAGAATGGCCAGAGTAGGTGTATGAGATGGATAAATGGGAGGAGTAGTTGACCGGGTAGGAATACTGGCAAGAGATATGGTAATATGCCCAAAGAGCCACAGCAAAGAAGACAAAGCCTCAAGTCTACAAGGCAGAGATGAAAGAGCAGCTATCCAAAAATGGAAGGAAAGTCCAGAGTGAATCCTAACGGACTGAAGAAATGATCCAGAAAGGAGATGGCCTAGGTGAAGCTGGATGATGTACAGTGCAAGAAGGAACAGGACCAGGCCAGCTCCTCAGCAAACAGAGCAGAATGTGGGAAGGCTGTAGCAAGTCACTAGAGGATGATCCACAGAAGACCATAGAGCAAAGCTAAGAACCGAGACTAACTGAGCTGAGATACATGAGTCCCACATCTGACGAAGGCTTTGAATAATGAGTGGAAAGGACGGAAGGTGCTAGAGCGAAGAAGGATGAGGTTCCCAAATCTGAAGGAGAAAAACAAATTTGCACAGCAGCTGGAAGGGGTGACCTGCAGCTAGAAAGTACATGAAATAGTCAAACAGGATTGAGACAGATACCAAACCAACTGGCAAGATCCAAATCATGAGGGAAAGGAGGCCAAAGGGGTCAAGTACGATGGTCCATGGAAGTGTTGGATGGTGAATGGTGAGGAAGGATGCAAGTCATTCGAAGCAGAGGGGTCCTGTGTCTGGAGGGAAGTAGTAATTGGGTAGGAGATTGAAAATGCACAAGAACGGACCTGCTAGTGCACACGAAGGCTCCTAACCAAGGTAGTTGAGGTGAGATGACCTGGACACGACACTCCAGATAATGTATGAGGGTGAAGGCACATTCGGTACATAGCTCTGGTCCAAGAGGGAGCAGCAAGCAGTGGTCCAGTGAGAGCAAATAAGGTCGAAACAATTGATTGTAGAAACAAGCTTCCAAGCCTGGTAATCTAGGAGAGAGAACTAGTATCTGATACCACCTCGCAGAGGTAGGAGGATGGAGGCAAATGAGTTAATGAGGTCCTGTTTCAGAAGGAAAGTGTCAACCAGGCATGAGACAGAGAATGTATTGAACTAGTGGATCCATAAACAGGCTACAACACCCAGGAGTTGGTGCGAGATGATCTTCAGTCCATGTTGTCAGGCCGAGTCAAGAGGTGGAAGGCAATTGGAGTATAAAGGTCCCGTTCCCGAAGGGAAGCAGTTACCCGTATCAGGTAGAGGATGCTAAAGGTGGAAACAGTCAAATGCAAGCTCAGGCTCCCGACCAGGGAAGTCAGTGCAATAAGACCTGAGGCAAGGCTGGAGGCAAGGAAGAATGGAGAATGCAAGTAGGACAAGGTCCTGTTCCAGAAGGGTAGCTGCATCCAGTAGCAAGTCGAGAATCGGTAAGTGTGAAGCAGTGGAACGTAAACTCAGGATCCATCCGTGACGGTCGATGCAAGATGATCTTGACTTGATGTAGCCAGGAGAGATAGGATGATGAGAGTACACGGTTGAAGAAGCTCCATTCCCGAAGGGAAGCAGCAACAGATACGGGTTAGAGAAGGCATTGTATGACATGGTAGATTGCAGACATGGCTCCCATCCATGGTAGTCGGAGCGAGCTAACCTGCACTCGATGCTGCCAAGCAGAGTTAGGGATGGAGGATGTCAGGTTGTTAAGTAGTAGGAGATAGTGATTGTAACGGAATCCCATCCCCAGTAGACAGGGGAAGCCTACCTTTACTCAGCACCTCAGAAGGTGCGAGTTAGGGACAGAGTCCAGAGTACTGCTGGTATGGGTTGGCAGAAAGTGCAGAAAGCTGGTGTAGAAGGTGAGTACAGGAAGAACAGCATTGCAGACAGGATGATGAATGATACATAGACATGGTAGAACATACGTAGGAAATATGAGACATAGGACACACAACAGGAATGAGTGGTAGAAATAAGGGGATGGCCTTGGAAGCAAGCACAATGGGGTGTAGGGGAGGACCCTTCTATAACCGGACGCACTACCTGGAGGGGTACAGGCAGGAGCATAGGTGACTGAGGTCATAGGCAACTGGGGTGGTAAAGTATGAGCAACCCCAGGGATGAGAATGGGAGCCCCCTGGGGATAACCTGGAGAACAGGACCCAGAACTTGATGTTGCTCTCGACATTCAGCATCCCACCAGCCTTCACCCATGTTAAAGAAGGGGGAAGCAAATGCAGACACAGAAACAAGACCTTAACGCAGGTGCTGACATTGACTGACCAAAGTAAAGCTGATGATATGGGGAATGCCCTGTATGGCTTCCGGTAGGAGATGCCTATAGACAAACTGAGAAACTGGTAGGGGTTATGGAGGAAGGAGGGGACAAGAAGGAGGGCAGTGGAGGAGTGGCAGGAGGTCACAGAGGTGATATACTGTAAATAGGCAGAAAATGGAGGGAGTGCAGGAGGCTAATGAAGGCGACATTGAATAGTGCGGGGTGATAAAGCTTGCTTTACTGTATGCCCCACTGGTGTATACGAAGGCTGGTAAAAGCTGTTGTATCAGGATCTTGTAGGTAGATTACTGAAGTTTAGTTATTAATGTAGGAGGTGCTGATCAGCTGGTGTATGGGATACAAAATCATCCATTGTCAGGCATGAACTGAGGTTAAGGCAGCTGTTGAGAAGGTATAGCATCCGGAGTGTTAGGCTGGCACAGCTGACACTGTTGTAATGCAACAGTCATGCAAGAAGGCCAGAGGCCAACATATGTGAAGGTAGTACAGCTTCCAAACAGTAGCCAATAATGGTAGTGAAATACAGGTCAATGAGTACCCCTCTCCCCCACCCCACAGACGATAAGCAAGAAGGTGAACAAATACGATGCTCCATGTGGAGCGCAATTGTATAGTAGGTAGAATTGTTTGCAGTGGCAGGTAGAGACAGAGATATTTGGATGCAGATTGTGCCTCCCAGTGTCCACAATGCGGTAATCAATTCGAGACAAGTAGTAGCACACTCACCCCAACCATATCACAAGTGTGGAGCCTTTGCAAAAGAGTCTATGACTCAAAGGATTGTAATTTCCGATTATACAGTAAATAAAATAAATAAAATAAAATAAAAAGTCCAGAAAGTCAGGAGAACTGCCTGGTGAGTGAGGAAGTGTGGAACAGGCTTGGAAGCAGACAGTGCTGGCAGCGCTGGAGGGGAACGGAGG
The DNA here is from genome assembly GCA_016271365.2 of Neoceratodus forsteri. Lineage (NCBI taxonomy): Eukaryota > Metazoa > Chordata > Ceratodontiformes > Ceratodontidae > Neoceratodus > Neoceratodus forsteri. The sequence continues at coordinate 1,342,984,040 of CM057455.1, read as the reverse complement.
AGGAGGAGGAGGGGAAAGCAGCGGCCCACGAGGATGGAAAGGAAGCAGGCACGCTACCAGAGGGGAAGGGGAGGAAGTACTGGGGAATGGACAGGACAGTGCTGGAATATGCAGGGAAGAAGGCAATGAAGGAGATGAGGTGATGAGGTGGGTGGAGAAGCCCAAAAAAGAAACAAAGGGGGAGACCCAGGCATGAACGGGAGGTGAGCAGGGAAAAGGAGCAGGGAGACGAAATGGAAAGGGTCAGAGAGCAGATGAGGAAACACGAAATGGGAGGTAAGCAACACCAACAGGAGGAGAATGGGGAAAAGAAGGAGGAGAAAATGGGAGACAGCCAGGAGAGGAGAGGGGAGGGAAGGAAAGAACAAGACAGCAGCAGCAGGAGGGAAAAGGAGAGAGAAGGCACAGTCCACAAGCCACACAGCCACACAGGGAGCACAGGGAACAAAAAAACACTCCCTAAGCAAGGGAGGTGTGTGAGTAATGGGTTTATGTAGAGGTTGTGGGCGGAGCTATTCCCCACATTGAACCTCGGGGTTAAGCCCTCCCAATACAATAATAGTCTTTACATTAAGAGTGGCGACTATGAAAAGTATACAAGATTAAAAGATCTCATAGCATACAATTTAAAAAGAAGTTAAGTCATGCACTCTATTAAGTGACTTATAGTGCACACATACATGCAATATTTATTAAATTTTCTTTCTTAAAAGACACGTGGGGCCAGATATTCAAAAGTGCGCTCAGGGCCAATGTTTGTACTGCGTTGCCATTTGCGCTTCCACCCTTCCCACAGCCTGCTATATTCAGACAGAAAAGTGCCAGTGCTATTGGGCAGATGGCACATGGTGCAAATGACAAGCAGATTGCACATGGCACAAATGACAGAGGTTGCAGTGCATAATATTGCAACACAGCTCTAAATACAGCCCAGAGGACTACAGTGAATGCATGGGGGCAAGCAGTGGCACAGCCATGACCAGAGCATTGGGTACTGAGCTACACACTGGGGGATGCTATGGGTGAAGAGGAGGATACCAATGACACACACATGACACAGCAGCAAGTGTAACAAAAATATACTTTAATAAATGAAACAGGCAACAGATCAAACAATACAACATTAAACACCAACAGCAGGGGACACAACAGAGGGAGGGGAAAACAAAGCTGGAGTTACTGTCCATAAGCAGGGGAGGCAGAAAATGTATGGGGACACCTGTGCCCTACTGACGCTGGTCCACATGTGGGTTGTGGCGGGGCTGAAAGTTCTGCAGGGTTGCCTTGACCAGGATTTAAAATATAGCATACACACAAGAAAATCTGATTCTTATACGAATGTTTATTCCATATCCATACACACCATCAAAAGGGCAATGTTTCATTTCAGATTATGTATGAGGAAGCAGCGTTGTGGCTGTCCTAAAAACAAGCATTTGTCAATGCCAAATGTTGCTTGCTTGTATGTGCTGTTTAGGTATTTGGAAGTGACAGTTTCATGCCTTCCTCCCAAGACATCCACTGTGTCTTTCCACTCAGTATTCACAGAAGAGTGGAAGGGGCAAGGGCCACAGCAGTACAGCAGTTGCCAAGGGGGTGAAGAGGTGGACAAAAGAGTCCTGCAGGAGCTCACTAAATTGAAGTTAGACAAAGCGATGGAACCAGATGGCATACGCCCAAGGATATTAAGAGAACTGCGAAGGGAGATAGCAGTACCTCTGGGAGCCACGTTCACTGAGTCATTCAACATGAGTGAATTGGAGGAGGGCACATGTGGTCCCTCTACACAAGTCCGGCAGCAGGGAGGAGGCAGGGAACAATAGGCCATTCAGCCTCACCTCAGTAGTGGGGAAGATCATGGAGACATTGCTTAAAGAAAGGATAGTGGGGCATCTAGATATCATCGGAACCCAGGACCATAGACAACATGGATTCACAGTGGGGACATCATGTCAGATAAATCTGATTGATTTATTTGAGTGGGTGACAAAGGAAGTGAATCAGGGTGGGGCAGCGGACAACGCTTACCTTGATTTCAGCAAAGCCTTTGACACCATCCCATATAGGAGGCTGATAAACTAGCTGGGTAGGCTGGACATGGGGAAAGGGTGGTAAACTGGGTTAGAAACTGGCTAACAGACAGGAGGCAGAGAGTGGTGGTAAATGGTATGCAGTCTAGGGAGGGGCGACCAGTGGGGTGCTGCAGGGATGGGTCCTGGGGCCAGTTCTATTCAATGTCTTCATTAGTAATATTGCTATACATCTGAAGGAATTTTTCACACAAATTTTCTACATAGCCATTTTAAGACCTCTGCTCATGAACAGTGTCACTGTGATTTTCTTAATTTGTCCCGTACATTGATTTCGCTTTTGCAGATGCGCCATTATGCTTCGCGGAAACATATTTTTAGGTGAGATGTGAAAAATGACAGCTGTACTACTCATAATAAGGTGTGGTAAAATGGCAATGTTGAAAATCTGGAGGAAAATATTGAAAATTAACTTAAGCGCGTAAGGAACTGTACAACACACGTCAGAAACAGTCATTTTTGGAATTTTTCACCAAATTTTCAACATAGTCAGTTTAAGACCTTTGCTAAAGAACACTGTCACTGTGATTTTCTTAATTTATCCCGTACATTGATTTACTTTTACGACTGCGCCATTGTTCTGCTTCATGAGTGGAAACACGTTTTGGGTGAGATGTGAAAATGGCAGCTGTACTACTCATAAGAAGGTGTGATAAAATGGCAATGTTGGAAATCTGGAGTGAAAATATTGAAAATTCGCGACCTTCACGCAGAGTGTATGAACTGCCTTAATGCGCTTGTAAAACAGTCATTTTGGAATTTTTCGCAAATTTTTCAACATAGCCATTTAAAGACCTCTGCTCATGAATAGTGTCACTGTGATTTTCTTAGTTTGTCCCGTACATTGATTTCGCACACTGACTGTGCCATTCTGCGCTACATGGGCGGAAACACATTTTGGGTGAGATGTGAAAAATGACAGCTGTACTACTCATAAGAAGGTGTGGTAAAATGGCAATGTTGAAAATCTGGAGTGAGAATATTGAAATTTTGCAAACTTAATAGCCTGCGTAGGAACTGCGCAATGCACGCTCGTAAAACAGTCATTTTTTTGAATTTTGGCACCAAATTTTCAACATGGGGTTTTTGGGACCCCTTCTCATGAATAATGTCACTGTCATGGCAGTATTCAGGCCCAAAGGGTGATTTTGCAGTCACTGCGCAGTCACTGCGCGATCACCCGGGCCTGAATAGCGCCATGACAGTGACATTATTCATGAGAAGGGTCCTAAAACTCCATGTTGATTGGTGAAAATCCCAAAAATGCCTGAGATATGCAACAAAGTTGAAACCCCCTATCTAGCCCATTATACAGCTTACGCATTTCCTCAGTTCGGCGGTCGGCTTTGAAGAGCGCAGGCGTGTTCAGTCCACGAAGATTGTCGGCGCGAGTCGGTAAGTATGGGGTGAGGGGATGTGGGGAAGGCTGGGTGAGCAGTGGGTGGAGTGCGGGTTGTGGGAGGGGTCGGGAAGGCTGCGCTGGGCAATTTTGTTTACAGGTTTAAAAAAAAAAGAAAGACGTGGGGCGTTTGCCACGCTGGGGTGGGCTCCAGCGTGCACAAGATTGAGGGCGTTCAGCCGACGGGGATTGGGCACCTCATCGCCAAAGGACTATTCGCCCACGCTGGGTGGGCTCCCAGCATGGCACCTACTACTGGGGGGGAGCAGCTCAGCCCGGCGAGATTAGGCACCCGTTGGCTAGCCACAGTGCGTCTTGAGGCACGCACACCTGCGTGTGGGGGAGCTTCGCTGCCGCTGCTCACTGGAGCGTAGCTCCCCACTCAACTGTATGCCACTGCATTTTTGGAGCGTGTCATAGACAGCTCCAAAATGCATTGGCTTACAGGGGCCGCGCCTGCCAGCTCACTGACTGAATTGGAAGAGGAGGTGACACACCTCCAAAATCTCCGATGATGGCACTATGTTTCTTGCACATGCGTGCAAGCAACATAATGAGGAAAGGAATTCATCCTATAAAGTGTGGCACAGCTGTAGTTTGCAAAAACAAACAAATAAACATAAAGAATTTTTGAAAGAATCGTTCACATAAAAGATAACAACACTGGGGTCTTTATGAAATGGCAAGGCCATGAAATGTTGCCCTTTTGATGGTGTGTACAGATATGGAATAAAAATTCGTATAAGAATCAGAAGATTTTCTTGTGTGGAGCTCGTCTATACTATATTTTGAACCGGATATCATTTTTTGTGGATGACCCAAGACCATTTGGAACTTTATTTGGCCCTAGAAGGCTGGGACAGCCTGAACCACATAAGCTAAACTACAATTTGGTTGCCTTGACCAGGACCCTGATGGTCTGCTTGTTCTCCTCCCCCCTTGTAATCAATAGTCCCTGCAGGCAAATCAGCATGCAGAGCAGGTCATCCCATCTCTCCACATCCTCTGTCTTGCCTGACATCTGACAGACTCTGGGCACCTAAGGACAGAAGGACAATGAACTCAGCTGTGCACACAGGATGGGGCATGCAGCTGTTGTGTATCTTATGTGATCAAGGTAAAGCCAGACGGCACGTGTGCCAGCATACAACACAGGGATCAGATGTGACATACCAGGGACAGCCCTGTGGGCCTGTAGCCAGGAGGGGTCACATGCAACAACCACACCATTCAGCACCAGGTGAGGGTCGGCCATGCCATGGACACACACCATCAGCAGGCGTGGAACAGGTGTGCCGGTAGAAATGCCACCATTTTTGATTTCAAATCCTTGAATGTTCCGGACTTTGATCCTTGCATTTATGTTGCTATACATGTTCTGTTAGTTTATTTCTCAGCAAAATTCCATTATAATTGCCTGGTATTTGACTGTTTCGACAGGTGACTTTAACTATAATTCAAGTGTTGTTAGTAAAACTTCAGCAGGGTACTTTAATCTAATTCCATTACCCTGCCTGTGCTAGCTGTTTCAATTAGGAGTACAGAGTCCTTCAGCTGTATTTTTAGTCAATTTCTCTACCTGCATTATCTAGTAACCCAGATATTTATTACACTTCAGCTAGGTAGCGTAAGGAATTCCATCTAATTTGTGCCTGTGTTACCTAGAAATTCCTGTTATGTTACAGCTAGCTAGTTTTAAATTCATTTCCACCTAATTCGGGCATGATAAACCAGATTTTTGATGATTAAAAGGGGCACGAATTGAAGTACTGAAGCTCTTGCTCTGCAGGGCCTCCTCTAGCCTCCTACAAACTCCCAACTCTGCCATTTTTAATTCAGTGTGGCTGCAAATTTAAATTCTGTGCCTGTTGCTCTGCAGGGGTCTTCTTTAGCCTCACTCGAACTCCAGGCTGAGCCATTTTTAATTCAGATTTGCTGCAAACTCTACTCCCACAAACTCCCCCCAATCTCCCCTCGACCCAGCCCCTCCTCCCAAGTACCTGATTTAATTCCATTCTTTTCTCTGTTTTCTCCACAATACAGATGGTTCCCCCTGTGGGTGGTTGCGAGGGCAAAGAACAGGAGCCCTCCCCAGGGCTGCTGCTAAGCTGACATCCCACTTGTAAAAGTCAGGTACGACACTTTCAGAGCGAGTCTCAAATCAGACTGCATACAGGCCCCGCCGACGCTTTGTGTCTGCTGCCTCACCACCCCACCCCCACCCCACCCTTGGTGAACACCGCATTATATAGTTTCAGCACATGACAGTATAAGACCAATCAGCCTGTTTTACCATCTGCAGATTATTGGATCCTACCACAAGAGCCCACTAACATTATCTTCATTCTGTGTCACCAAATTTAAAACAATGCCACCATGCTGCCTTTTCTTACATTTTCCTCTATTCTTGCTCCACTGGTGTCACTCTCTCATGCTCTTACCCACAAATGCAGGTATGCCTGCTGACATGTACTACCATTACTGTCCCTGAACCTCCCTCCACCACTGCCCATGAAGGCCTGCTGCATGTGAGACACCTCCACCTCTCTTTTGCAGGCTCAGCCATTCTTCCACCGTCCTTCCATGCAGGCCTGTTAGCCCTAAAATGTCCTGCACAAGTGCCCTCGGCAGTTACAGATCAGACACCTGCTTCTCTATGCAAGCTTCCTTGGACTAGGTCTTTCACTAAACTAATGATAAACCTCCTACATCTCCTGTCTGGTAATGTTGAGACAAACCCTGGCCCAACCCCTACCCCAGGGCTTACCCCACCCCTTCAAACTCCCAAAGGGCCTAAAGCAGGTTTACCTTAATATCTGCAGCCTTCTTTCCAAACTACTCCTCCTACAGCCACTCACCCTTTCCCTATGCCCTGACATTCTGATTGTCACCGAGACCCAGCTAAAACCTCACATAAAGGATGCTGAAATCACTATTCCTAGCTACACTATCCTTTGCCACAATTGCCCCAGGAGTAAGTGAGGAGGGGGAGTAGCAATGTATGTTGCATCTTCACTTCAAGTCACCAAAGTCTCATTAACCACCTTCACGCTGACCATTGACACCTTGTCACTGAAGCTATCCCTCCCCCACACCATACCCATATTCATAACTGGATCCTAATGCTCATCTAATAGCACCATTCCAGACATCCTGGAACACCTCTGTAACCTAAAATCTCTGGCATCGGGAGATGAGCTATATATCCTCGGGGATTTCAATTAGAACTGGCTCAACAGTGCCAGCTCCAAGCTGCGCAGCCAGGTGACCACTTTCAACCTAACCCAATTGGTCACCAAGCCCACATGCCTAAACCCCACCTCCCCCCAAACCCTCCTGACCAGGTCCTATAAATCCCTGGACCTCCCTTCCCTTCTACACAACCTGGCAAATACTGACTGGTCTGGAATCTCTAGGGCTACCTCCATCGACTCTGCCCTGGATTATTTCAAGACTAGGTTCATTGCAGCCTGGGACTACTATGCCCCTCTCCGGTGGGCATGGGTGAGGGGCGCACATCTGACTTGGTCACAGTCAACATCATGTCACACCTCAAAGCTAGAGATCAGGCATGGAAGTCCTTCAAAGTCTCTGGCCAATCCATGGATCATCTACATTATCGTGCTGTATGGAATGACTGCATGAAATTAATCTGGCAGGAAAAAGTAATCTACTTCAACAACACCTTCTCCATGAAAATAAACCACCCAGCAAATTTCTGGAAAGCGGTCACTTCACTCTTCATCCCATCATCTCAACCCCCAACCCCTGGTTTAAACATAGGCAGTTCCACTGCAACTGACCCTCTTGCAGTGGCCTCTGAATTCAACTCCTGTTTCACAAACTGAACCGCATCTCTGCTGTCCTCCCTCTCATCTTCCCCACATCCCCACTCACCCCACCCAACCCCCGCCCAAGCCTCCCACAAGTTTCCTCATTCTCATTCCACCAGGTTACCACGCAAGAAGTATTAAAGGCACTGTATGCCCTAAACCCGTCCAAAGGTAAATGCCCCACTGGCTTGGACTCCAAAATGCTCCACCTGTCTACTCCTGCCATCGCCTCCCCTCTGGCAGTGCTTTTCAACCTCTCCTTCTCACTAACCTCTATCTCATCTGAGTGGAATCACACCACTGGCATCCCTCTTCCAAAAGTTAGTGACCCATCTGTCCCAGGAAATTATTGCCCTATATCCCTCCTCCCCATACTGACCAAATTTCAGGAACACCTGGCCCTCTCACAACTCTCCTCCTTCCTTGACTCCTCTCACTTTTTCACACCTTATCAGTCTGATTTTAGGAAGAACCACTCCACTGCCACCTCCCTACCAAGGCTCACAGATTCCATCCATACTGGCATGAACAATGGCCACATGAACTCAGCAATTTCTGTCGATCTGGCTAAGGTGTTCGACACTGTCTCCCACTCGCTCCTACTGTCAAAGTTGTCACTCACAAGGGCTCTCCTGTGTAGCTACCAACTGTTCTACTCCTACCTGGTTGGTAGATCCTAATCAGTCCGTGTTGGCAACACCATCTCTGCCCCCCCTCCTTGTCTCTACCAGGGTGCCCCTTGGCTCTGTCCTTGGACTGCTCTTATTTTCCATCTTCCTTAACGATCTGCCCTCCACCTGCCCTCACACATCCATTCACATGTATGTGGACAACACGATGCTGTATACATCTGGCCCCACAACATCTGATGTGGTGACCAGACTGCAGCAGGACTTCAGTAATGTTCAGCTCTGGTTTTGCACGAATCAACTTTCCCTCAACACCAAGAAAACTGTCTTCATGACCTTCGGCACTAGGCAGAGACTCTCATGGCTCCCTACTACCTCCAAATTCCTCACCCTGGATGGGACATCGCTGAAGGCCTGCACCTCCTTTAGATACCTCAGGGTCTGCCTTAATCAGCACCTCGACTTCTCTATACATATTGATGCCATCTCAAAAAGCTTCACCCAAGGTTGGGGGCTCTATACCGAAATCATGGCTGCATCCCACTTCTGGATCTCTGAGCCATTGTAAAAAAGGTGATCCTCCCTAGCTTTGACTATGGGAACGTAGTCTACAGTGCCGCACCCAAGTCCACCCTAGCCAGACTGGACCCTCTCTTCCACTCCTTTCATCATTTTGCACTGTACTGTCCACCAACCACCCTTCATTGAGCCCTCTACCAGACCCTGGGCTTCACCTCCCTCCAGGACCGAAGACTGCCCCACTGCGCTTGGATCACGTCCAGATTCTGGACCCAGTCCCTGATGGTTTACTTCACTTCTATACTGTCTGCTCCTGACTTTCCAGCTTACACACTAAGGAGCAACGACGCTAGGCTCCTATCCATGCCACTCACGTCTACTGCTGCAGACCAGTCAGCTTTCAAATATTGCATGCCTAAACTGTGGAATTCCCTTCCCATGGGCATTCGGCATGCCTCCTCCACCTAGCACCTCAATTCCGTACTCCAAGCACAATTCTCCACCACCTGTACATGCACCTAAATTTTTGGCCTGTTCCGAGGGTCAGTCCTTCTATTTTCTGGATTGTTGGAATAGCACTGACCCAAACTGCTATGTTGTTTGTGTGTATCTTAGCTTAGACTGTCCAACTGTTGAGTGCTCTTAGCTTAGATGGTCCAACTGATCGCCACAAATTTCAAGTTGCTGTACTGTCTTCATTTACACTGTACTTGTACTCTTTATTGTATTTTTTTGTATATATTCTGTACTTAATTGAATTCCTGGATCAGGCTGTTCCTTGTCTCCCCTTGTACTACTCCCCTACCCCCTTCCCCCAGGATGCATCTGGAATCGAGCAGTATTCCTGGTCAGTATGCCTTCCTGGTAAAACTTGTAAATAAATAAAGAGCAGCACCACACCAGAAACCGATATGCAGTGTCATGTCCTAAGTGGTGGGGAAGGGCGCCCACACACCCCATAGCTAACAACAGACGTCCAGCTCTTAGGCCATCTCTGGCATGCAGGACGCAGACATCTGGGTACTTCCCTCAGTTGCTGCTGCAATGGGGCACAGGCACACACATGGCAAACAACACTGCTGAACATGGCTGGGCCCAGCAGGCTGCACTGTGTGCAGCAACCATGGTGCATGTGACTGCAGCAATGGTGAACGTGGGAGGGCACTGAACAAAGTTCACTGGTCATCATAACATCGATGCAAGATGTGCTGTGGCCTGCACATGTCCAATGTCACAGGAGTCACCGGTGCACCCTACATAGAGTGTGGCCAGAGTTGGACTGGGCCACCAGGATACTCTGACATGTCCAGGTGGGTATGCGGCCTCCCTATATACCCCGACACTCCATGTATCAGCCGTACCTTGCCTAACTGAGGCCGATGGGCCACTGTATATACCATTGCAGTGGCTGACCAAGTATATGAGCAACAGGGCAGTTGGTCAGAAGTAAGGTACTCTTACAGACAGCTTTTCCATCAATAATTCTCAGCTTTTATTCCAATATGAAAGCAGATATTGGAATTAAATTCCCTAATACATAAGAAAACATTCAAAAAAATAAATTCAAAAACTGCCTGCCAATATATAATTCAATATTGAAAACAATATTAAAGTGCATACAGTGCTCAAAAGGCCTGCTAACAGCAGCTTACGTAATTGACTAGACTCAGTTCAACAGCATTTTGGACCATAATTTTAACATGCATTGTATTATGCATAAGACAAGGCCTCCCTGAGGCGGCTTACTACCTACTTATATCATGCACTGCTTTAGCTACCAGTTGTATAGCTCTTAACTGCTCAATAAGTAAATATGTCGATAGCTCTGCCCTGTTTTAGCTGCCAAATGTATGGGCATTAATCAGTGCTCATTGTACTTATACTCTGTATGATTGCTCGCCCATATTTATTCTATGTATGTACTGTATGAATGTCTACGCTTTATTCTGACGTGGCCTTTGGAAACGAGTCTATGACTCAGAGGGTTTTAATTCCGATTTCCTAAATAAATAAATAGAAAATAAAAATGTTGTTCTAACATAATTTTGATGTCAATAACACATGCCTTCCTATAAACTGATGTTAGAACATGTAGCTTTATTTAACAGAGCACTAAATTAATTCATTGTACATTAGTTATTCATTGAACCATGATTCATCTTAATTGCACTATTGTCCCAAATGTGTCAAATGAATTCAAAATTATTGCTGAGCTACCAATTATATTCTGAACAAGAGCTCTAACTTGGCAGGCAGTTTTTGAATTGATTTTTTTTTAATATTTTCTTGTGTATTAGAGAATTTAATGATTGATTTTTGACTTTAATAATGTTTGATTAGTGAGGCTGGGTGACTAATTTATTGTCACATTTTCACATGTATACTTTTTTGTATAAATTGCACATTGGGGTACCAGAACCACACTCTCTGAGGAAGCCTTGAGGCGAAGCACTGGGGTTAGTGTGGCTGGCTGTTGTACTGAGGTAAGGAGTGTTTTTTGGATTTTATTATCTGCTTTCGTATTGGAATAAAAGCTGAGTTATTGATGGAAAAGCTGTCTGTAAGAGTTCCTTACTTCGGACCACCTTTTGTTTTGTGCTTTGCACAAAGGCTGCTTAACATTGGTTTGACCCTAGCCTGGATCATGTAAATGAAACACCCCTTTTTTGCGATTCATTAAGTGCCATTTTTTTCTTTCTCACAAGGCATTGCAGCCCAAGTATATGACTGTGTCACCTCGGGCCTGCCACCACTGATTGTCCCATGTGTCCCTGTAGTCACTGTCCAGGTGAGCCCCTATACCCTACACTGACCATGGATATGTGTCCCACTACAGGGGCTGTGCAGGTCACTGGCTGCATGGCCCCATCATGTCTAACATATGGCCAGCCATCCTGTATACAGTGGAATCACCATATCCTAGTCAGCATAGTGTCAGGTAGTCATTGTTTCAGCTATGGCTCAATATGGTCACACATGGTCCCCGACATGCACCACCCACCAATGGCCGCACTGTTTGCTGGCCCATGCCAGTACTGCAGACCACCAGTGAGCTGCTGAGGCATGCCATGTACTGTATATGGCACTGGATAATCTAGCAGAGCAGGGAGACTACCACAGTGGCCATCCATGGCACACGGCCAGTTGCAGTGGTGTATCAACAACACACAGATAGATGCCTACCACCTGCAGCAACCGGCAGCCACAGTCTCAGCTGCTGTGGGTATGGGCCCAATCATCTGTAAGGGACCCACACCTAGAGCTGTGTACACTGGCAGTATCCCCATGGCACCCGTCAGGTGGCACATGGTGCTCGTGTCCATACTACGGTGCAGGCAGTGGCATGCCATGGTAGACTGACACAAGGCAGCATGCTGGCAACACATGTGCACCACGGTGGGGTGCACAGAATGAGACATAGGCTTGTGGCACTGTTTGCCTATCACCCCATGTGTATGGTGACTGTCCATCACCAGAATCCCTAAGGTGATGCCCCTACAAGGATACAGCCCGCCTGGTGGTTCACACAGAGACACCCATCGTCAGACATTGACACAGGTGGCATTGTGTGGATGTGTGGCTGGACAGGTCAACTCAATATCAGGCCAGGGATGTAAAGGGCACATGCCCCCAACCCTACCCGGGGTTGCCATCATCCATACGGCTGGCCCAATCGAGTGTACAGGGGGTGGTGCAGTTCTCCACACACCTGATGATGGTACTATATGTCTTCCCCCCAAGACCTGGCATGCCTTTGGCACTGTAAACAGCAACCCACTGTGTCATGTCCACACAGGGAAGGACAACGACCACCCCAACTGCATTCCTGGGGGTGCTGCTCTCCTTTATGCTGCCACCACCCATCAGGCCACACAAACAGTGCAGTGTACAGAGCCCCCTGGACAGAATGTATGGCATTGGCAAGTCACACCCTGCCAGTGTCAGCCATAGCCATGTGGACAACAGGGAGAGCCTGGTCCTCCATGAGTGACAGTAGTAGGACCATGGCCACCGCATAGCCACCATTACCAGCAGCTATACATGTACATATATAACTCCATGTGCCACACACAATGCAGGGTATGCACCTGTTCACTGCTCCCTGCAGTACTAGCATGGGCCCCATCACAGCCTGACAATTCCTTCCAGGGTGTCCCCTGGTGCTGCTGGCTCCATGTCAGCTAGGTCCCATCCTGGGTGTTGAGATCTGTAGAGGTGGAAATGTGAGGTGTGATTAGTTCCCAATAGTAGTACGCAGTGCCCCGATCAGTACACACTACCAAGTGTAACCACCCATATGCCTGTAATGTGCCCCAGCAGCAATATATTCCTGTCCTTGGATGGACAGGTCAGGCAGGGCTGCAAGTTACTTTTGGCACCACACACATGCGTGCTGTGACAGTCGCAGAGGGTAAGGTACCCCCTTCGTGTGGGTTGGGGCAGCCACAGTGTATGTCACCACATGTCTTGGCTGCAAGCAGCTGGTCACACAGCCACCATACCACTGAGAGCACATGCCAGCCCCAGCTCTGTCCAGGTATTGTAGGCATGGGTATGCATGGTGCACCAGGTAACACACAATAAGGGCAGGCACATCATACCAGTGCAACAGCCGAGGGCCTTGATACATTAGTTGTGTGCCTGCACGGTGGCCACTATATGTCTGGGCCCCTTCTCAGTACCATCACATCATGCAGGCTCATGGCCATGAGACATAATTTGTATAATGTATATGACATCACCGGGAGGCAGTGCCACATCCTGCTGGGTACAGCACCCTGGACAGCCAAAACGTATGGCACATGTGTCTGTCATTCTGGCTGTACCTGGCAACAGACAATGACAAGTCGGGGTCCCCATAGGTGGCTAACTGTCCCTGTCATCCATGCCATGCCACTATAAAGAGGGATGTCATGTTCGTGATCCTGCCACCATGGACCTGTGTCATCCACCAATGTGTGTGAATAGCGTGTGCACCCCTCATGCATCTGTAGCAGGTCCAGTCATGCACAGGGCAGATGGGTTTCCCGTGGGTCAGGGTGTCCAGCCAGCTGCATATGTTCAGTGGGCCATGCAATGGGGCATGTCCCAGTGCACACAGGGAAACACTGAGGGCAGACAAGGGGCATGCACAGTATGGGGAGTAGTATCACTAACACATATTACCATGCCATTGGCCTGTACACAAATGTGTATACATAACAACTTTACATGCAGCCAGACTTACCTGGCCTGGGCATGGTACCACTGGAGAGCATGTCCAGCAATTAATGCAGTCTGCACACTGCCCTCAGCTGCGGGTCATTGTAACAGTAGTAGCATTCATTCCCAGTGCAGACAACCCCTTCTCTGTACATCAGGAGCTGCCCCACCAAGGCCTAGACCTCACACCAGGGCCTGTCCACCCCTGCCGCCTCCCCAACAGTTCATCCTCCCATGCCTCCATAAGGTCGTTGAGGTTTGTGACCTTGACTAATGACCACCTTTGATTGTGCTGAACAATAGTCTTGCATTGGCGTTGGCTCATGATTGCTGCCTCCAATGTGCTATACAGGTGGATGCCATACTGCTTCCTGTGCTAGGGCCTGTGTCACCTTTGTGCATTACATTGCACTGGCTGCAATATGCAACACACATATCCAGGAAAGGGGCAGGGCCAGGGGCACATTGCTGGGTCGGGGTGGCATGTGCACCTGTGGTACATGCACCACACTGTGCAAGGCTACACGCTTGCACAGTGTTGCCTTGTGCATGGCCACACAGTCTGATGATGTCATAGAAGGGACACGTCATCATGCATACTCAACAGCCATAAAGTACACAGCCAGTCAGACAGCACAAACTCATGTGTAAGCGCAAACCTGGTTAGCATGGTGGGCAAATCTGCAATAATCAGCCAGCGTATGAAATTGAGGTCATTGGGCAGTCCTTGGGCAAGCAACCACATTAGCATGTTCTTACAGGCAATTTTGCATACATGAGCATGCCAGACTGCACCTGGGCTGGGGGATCATGTGATGCAGAGAGCCGTGTAGCAGCTTGATTCCAGAGCTCCAGGCTTGTACCCTGAATTACTTCAATTTCTACACTAAAAATAGGTGAATTGGGTGGCAGATTTGGTCCTATTACCTGTAAGAGCTGGCTTCTAAACAGTTAAAGAGATTTCGGCGGACAATGGAGGTGGAGATGAAGAAACCTCTGCCTAAACATATTCCTCTACTCTCCGGTTAAGGCCCCGAAAAAATCCAGGGCCTCTACAACAGATGTTACCCCAGGGGCTGAGTCTTCTACTGCAGAAGAGGAACCGCTAACTCTCACGAGGTTCCTCGCTGAATTTACCCCCTTTGGGAAGAAATTCATGTGGTAAGAGAGGAAAATAAATGAATCTCCTCAGCATTAGAGGTCCTGACGCAGAGAACGGGAAATTGTGAAGCACGCATTATTTCAGTGGAAAGAAGAATGGATTGGCAAGAACTGGAGGCGGCAGAGCTTAGACAGAAAGTGAATAAGCTAGAAAATAAGATTGAAGATCTGCAGGGGAGGAGTAGACGGAATAATGCAGTAATTATCGGCCTGCCTGAAAGAGCAGAAGGCAACAATAGTGTCCTGTTCACACAAAAGTTGCTAGTAAAGCTGGCAGGCCCATCACCATTCAGAGAGCAGTATATTATCGAAAGGGCACATCGGTCATTAAGAGTAACACCCCCGCCTGGAGCTCCCCCGCCCCGCGGCCTTTTATTTTTCATTTTCTTAATTATCTTGAGAGACAACACTTCTTTCTTAAAATTAAAGAAACCCGAGATATTCTGTGGGAAGGAGCCAAAATAGGAGTGGCACAGGATCTGCCACTAAGTGTACGACAAAAGAGAGCTACCTTTCATCCACTTGTATCCAAACTGATTGCAGCAGGTATCCAGTTTCAGATGGGATACCCTGCCAGATTGCAGGTTCTACTCTCGGGTGTTTGGGTCTCCTATGATGAAATTTCAACCACCATGTAGGAGCTGAAGAAGGCTTTACTGGATCTATTCTCAGATGGGTGAAACAGAAGGAATATCGGCTGGAAAAAAGGCTGAAAATCGAACCAGATTGACACTGCTTCAGGGTATTGTATTTTGAAGACACTGGTATGACAGGCGGATTGAAAGTTATAGCTCACTCGACTAGGACCTTTTTATTGTGTCCTTGATTACAGCCCTGAGTAAGGAAATTACTGTATTAGAGCGATTAGACAGGATTTGTTGATGGTGCTACCTGAAAAGTTAATAGAGAAGGGAGTTCACATAGTTATGTTGTTTAAGGATGCGAGTTTTCCAGTGTTTCACCTGCTGTTAGTAGTCTAAGTGTAGGAGATGAGCGCAGAAAATGCGTTACTTGGGGTAATACTAATTGATTATAGAAGGACGCCATGAGCAGATAGGGGTTCTCTTAGTTTTAAGTTGAAATTTCTGTTGGGTGCTCCTGGACAAGCGTTTCTCCAATTTTGTGTTATGGGGCATAGTGTTCTAGTGAAAGGGATGGCCTTTTAATTTACTCCAAAAGCAGACACAACGGCCACATACAATGCCGTTAAATCCTTAGTTTCTAATGTGGTAAGACCTCCCTTTGTTTGTAAATTAAGGAGAAAAAAAGCCCTCGCAGTACATTCTGAGGTTCCCAGGGAGAATAATGAATGTTCAAGGTTTATTACCCTTGATAACATACAGACCTAGTGTCCCTGATTACAGGCTTGAACTAGGACAGGTCTGTATTAAGGGGTGGATCAGCAGGGCTTATTGCATGTCTTTCTCGCATATGAACACAAGAGGGAGCTCGTTTACTTGAGTTGGATAATTTGTGGGCCTTTCAGGGTACATGTCATTAATTTGATACGAGATGGGGAGGGAGATTGTAAAGAATGCTTAAGGGTTACAAAGATGTTAGAGTTTTAATAGTTGCTATGAGAGACTGGGACTTCTCTACTCTCCAAGAGCGGCAGATATGGTTAACATATTTTTGAAGCACGATAAGATGCCTGGGTCGTTACTGACATTGTTGGGGGCTTTTCATTTATTTCAGTCTGGGTTTAATTCAACGCCCTACTTCCTTTTATAAATCAAAATAGGATGACCCTGTAGTAAACCCCATTGTTCCTAGGAGAAGCTAGATCTGGTTAGGATAGCTTGCAAATAGGGGATTTTAACGTTAATTATACTAATTTGCCTCTCACTTAAAGAACAGGGAAATTCGAGGGGGGACTCTGGAGGGCAGCAACGGAGTCTTCGTGTGCATGGACCAGGTGATGTTTGTGTTGAAGGGAAGGGGGGTGAAGTTATTATCCAGGGTTATGGGGATTTATTTTAAATTGACTTTATGGGGTTTGTGGGTAGATGGGAGGGATAGGAAGGGGACAGTCTTAGCCTTGTTGTATACTCTAATGTGTAATGTTTTTGAATCAACTATCTGGGTTTTTGGGGGCAACAAACACAAGGGGAAATGGGAGGAGGATCCAGCCTTGTTTATTAGGAAGAGAGAACGATTAATGAAACAATTAAGATTTCATTTTAGAGTTCTATCAATCAGCTTTGGTCCAATGTTTATAATTAGACAGGAGATTCATATAATAATGATGGAATATGGGGACTGAGTATCAATGTTAAGGGGTCAAGAAATAAAATAAAAATATATACAATTCTGAAACATGTACAAGTACACAGAGGGGATATCATGTGTTAACAGCAAACACACGTTGGACTCTGAGTCAACTGTTTTCAGCAGAAAGTTTGTGGGCCAGGTCTACTGGACTGGAAATAGTATGGCTAGTAGGGGGGTCTCCATTTTAATCTTGAAAACTGTACCCTTTGTCTGTAAACAGGTGACCAGAGATCCAAATGGCCAATATATCATTCTTCAGGGCCTATTAGGCTAAGTTAGAGTACTCCTGGGTAGTATATGCGGTCCTAACGCAGACTCACCATGGTTCTTTGGGGAATTATTACACAAGTTTACCCCTTTTCCTACCCTACTTATTATCTTGGGGGGAGATTGGAACTTGACTTTCTCCCCGGATTTGGATAAGGAGGGGAGGAAAATTGGGGGCTTGACACCTGCCCAAAGGGCTTTAAGGGAATTCTCCGACCATTTGGGGCTGTGTGACCCTTGGCGAGTCCTGCACCCTATGACTAGAGAGTTTACCTTTACCTCTGAAATACATAAATCTAGATCCAGAATTGACTATTTTCTTATATCTAAATCCCTACTTCCAGGATTGCAAGCTAGTATGATAGATCCAGGTTTGATCTTGAATCACTCTATGGTCAGATGTTCCTTGGATCTCAACCCACTACACCCCAGACAGACAATCTGGAAATTAAATAATCAGCTGTTCAAATTGGATTTAATAAAAAAAAGATCATTCAGATAACAGAGCAATATCATAGGGAGAATTTAACTACACAGGAAAGGGGGATATAGAATGGGGGGCTATGAAGTGTGTTTTGAGGGGAGAACTGATTAAGATCTCGGCAGAACTAAAATGGAGACGAGAACACAAAATTTAATATTTGCTGCAAAACATCAGAGATATAGACAGAACCCTCTCTCTATCAGTGACTGAACAAGTTAAACAGAAACTAATAGGCCTAAGGAATCAGTATGGGGAATTACTAAGAGAAAAAGCCAAATACGCCATTCTTAAATCTAAAACCTTGTACATGGACCAAGGGGAAAAATCGAGTCGATTTTTAGCCATGAGATTAAAGGCCGCTGAAGCCTCTGGGATTATTCAATGCATCCATTCAAATTCTGATGGCACAGTTAAAGTTCTGGCACAAGAGATAGTATTAGAATTTGAAAAATATTATCAATCTTTATATAGTCCTATGGATTGGCAACCCACATTGGTTGAAACTGAGGAATATCTAACCTCAATGCAACTTCCACTTATCCTGGAAGAGCTGAAGGAAGAATTAGTGGCCCCAATCTCAGATTTTGAAATATTACAAACAATAAAAGCATTGTCTCTGGATAGAGCCCTGGGTCTGGAAGGGTTCTCCCCAAATTTTTATAAATGTTTTGCGCAAAACCTGACTCCTAGTTTGAAACGATTGTTTGATTGTGTTTTAGCCTCAGATAAGATGGACAAGCACCTGTTTGAAGCATTTATTATAGGTATCCCTAAAGCGGGTAAGGACCCGGTCAAAGTCAATAGCTATCACCCTATATCTTTAATGAATTATGATCTCATGATCCTCACCAAAATTATAGCAAACAGGGTTGCCAAAGTTATGCCCTTTATAATTCATCCGGACCAGGTAGGTTTTATGGCGGGAAGGATGTCTTCGGATCTTCTGCGCAAAGTATCCCATATCTTCTCTGTGTCCAGGGACTCAGAGGTGAAATGTCTGCTGTCTCTGGATGAAGAGAAAGCTTTTGATTGAGTAAATTGGCAGTTCCTGTTTCTAACTCCTGGCAAATTTGGGTTTCCTCCTGTTTTTATCAAGTGGATAACAGCATTATATTCAAATCCTACAGCAAGAGTATTCTGCAACAGAGTATTCTCTTCCACTTTTCCTTTATTTTTGGGTACAAGGCAGGGGTGTCCTTTATCCCCTCTTTTATTTAATATATTCCTGGAACCTTTACTGAATCACTTCAGGCCAGACCCAAGAATTGAGGGAGCAGAAATAGGTTCTTTAGAGTTTAAAGTCTCTGCCTATGCAGACAGTATCTTGTTACATCTGAGTAATCCTAAGGAATCTATTCCTGTAGTGTTCCAGTTAATAGAGGACTATAGTAGGATGGCCAATTACGAAATTAATGTCGATAAAACATCTTTATTCTCCCTCAATCTTAAAATGCACAGACAGCTTGCAGTTGAGCTGAGAATACAGTGGTGTCCTAATACGTTAAAATATTTAGGGATAACCTTGGCTAGGAGTGATCATAAAATGATTCAACTAAATTTGGATTCCACTCTCCAGATAATTAAACAAGATGTATTCAGGTGGAGTAAACTCCCACTCTCCTTATGGGGTAGAGTAAATGTTATTAAAATGAATGTCTTACCTAGATTGTTTTACCCCATTAATATGTTCAATGGCTGGCTACCAATGCACTGGTTTAAGAAACCTCATGCAATGATATCGGACTTTCTTTGGCAGTGCAAAGGTCCTCGTAGAGCCTATTATAAGATGGCTGCACCTAAAATTAGAGGGGGTTGAGACTACCACATTTAGGGTTATATTACTGGGGGAGCAATGCCAGCAAACATCTAAAATGGCTGGCCACCCCACTTGATCTGCTCTCTATGCCCTACTTTCCTACTTGGGTGAAACTGGAGAGGGAACAGATTCACAACTTGGGCTCGATCCAGTTGCCCTGGTATATTCTTCTAGGCGCAATCACCCTAAAAGTTTAAAATCTCTCCCAATTCTCACCTCAATAAGGATTCACACACAGCTTTGCTCTTTTTTACAGTATGTGACAAGGAAAGACCCCTGTCAACCCCAGTGTAGAAATCTGAATTTTAAGCTGGGTGGCTCTATGATCTCTGAAAACTGGCTTTCCACACTTGGGAATGTAAGGATCAAAGATTTGCTCCAGGAGGGCACTTGCTTTTCTGCACAATCAATTATCAATAAATATAAAATTACCCCAATCTTACTTTTCGAGTTTTCCAGATTAGACATGTGATAAAGCACAGTCTGGACGGTTTTAGAGTGAGTCACTTTCCAGATAAATATTATGAGCAGTTTACCCAGGTGGTATGGTCACAACATGCTGTCTCCAATATTTATAATTCTCTTTTGGAACAGGCGTTCCTGCAGAATGATGGTATATCTAAATATTGGGTAAATTGTTTTCCAAATTCAGAAGGAGAATGGCAGACTATATGGTCAAATACATACCACTATACCACTCAAAACAGATTAAGAATGATGCGATTTCAGCTGTTGAATAACATGTTTTGGACACCAATCAAATTGCACAAAACTAGTAAAACAGCAAATCAGCTATGTAACAGATGCCAACAGGAGAAGGGTAGCCTATTTCGTATTTTGGGGGCCTGCTCTTATGTTAGGGCTATATGGGAAAGCATTCGGTCGAAAGCAGACCCACTTTTGGGGTTAGAGCATTGCTTCATCCCAGTGATCTGTCTAATTGGGACTATAGAAGGATTGATGTGAGGGCTAAAAGATATTATATGGCTATCATATCTTCCTCCCTTAAAAAAGTGGTATTAAGACATTGGTTAAACGACACCCCTTTGTCGTATATGGAATGGCTGCATGAATTGCTAGCCAGTCTTAATGTGGAAAAGCTGGGAGCTAGTCTATCAAATTGCCCATCTAGATATGTGAAGCATTGGGAAAGATTACATACTCTTTACTTGTTACAAATGGGTGCACCTCCTCTTGATGGTATTAACTAAAGTGAGATTATGGTACTGTAAAGAGAAACCCAGTTAGTGATCGGAAATGTTTATCTCTGGATAGGATTCTTTTATGGACAGGTGGGCAAGGCTGGACCCTCATGGGGAGGGGGGTTTAAGGGGGGGGAAGGTATGAGGGGGAGAGTCAGGGAACTGTATAATACAACAGGTATTGCTGATATGAAGATATTCTGATGTAACCTCTGGCTCTGTTAATTGTGTGAAAAAGTTAATAAACTTGAATTTAAAAAAAAGACTGCACCTGGACTATTTAAGGGAGCCTGCAGCACCACCTAGGCAGCACAGTGGAACTGCAGGCCAACGGCAGTAAGAGTCCTGTGGGATGCACTACAAAAAGAGGTGTGTGCAGTGCACTGTGAGCATGTGGTGAGCCTTAACATGGCCACCTGATTGTGGCATGTCCAGTGGCCATGAAATGTTACAGCATAACCCCAGGGAGATGTTCATGAGCTCCACTAGTAGACATATATCCTACTGCCAGCCAGCGGGCTCTACTGTCCTGTAGAACCAATGCAGCTGTATATGGAACATTTGTCCATGTTGACAGCTCCAAAGCCCTGTGACATACAGGACTCTCAGCAGCTCTGGGAGCACTGCATGTACTAGGCGGGGTGGATGATCTACTGGGCATTGTGTACTCTACGAGGACCTGGAGCCATGGAATGGACCCATGCCCACACAGGCATGTAAAGATTCCATAGGACAATATAGTCTGCATGTGGCCATATGGCATGCTGTAAGCATCAAGGGAAACATGGACATGTGCTGAGGAACTACAGGGAGCATGGCACAGTGGTACAGAAACACAGTGGAGCAGGGTCTACAGTTTTCTGGAACCTTCCATGTTGTGCTTTGGTCAACATTGTAGGTGAGGTGCCCGTGCATCTGATGTACCACTGTGGACCCCTTATCCATGGTGCATCTCCTATGCCCTGTACATTACAGGACATAGTGTACAGTTGTGGAGGCCTTGCTAAAGGGAATGTGCTGCAGTGGGGGACCTGCCACATCCTATTGACTAGGTGTTGCTTGTACTGTAGGGGTATCGTTCATCAACAAGCTGTCCACTTGGGGATGCATACTAGTAGTGGTGGACCTGACAGCAAAGTGCTGAGGTAATGCCAGGCAAGAGGTCCTGGGACACTCACGCATTGTACCTTGTGTGGATGATGTGTGCAGCTGTTCCATGTACATATGGCAGAGCTCTGTGCTGGTGGCTTTAACCACTAATAGCGGTGTTGCAGTGTCTGGGAGAGGACACACCTCCAGTCCATGATGCACGCTGCCAGCGGGGTTGCCCCTGCACAGACATGCATCTGTGGTAGTGGCAGACGGGTCCATGGCCTCAAGCCTCCCCGTCCACCACTGCCTGTCTGTAACTGTCACAATAGCCGGATGCATGCTTGGAAGGAAAGGAAAGGGGAAAGGGAACATTGTTTAACCAGGAGTAGCACACTAAGCCAAAGTTTGCTTCCAGATGTGACCTGGGAGCACAAGGAAGTTAAGTGACTTGCTCAGGATAACACAGTATGCACCTAGGTGGCTGTGGAATTCAAACCCAGATTTCCAGAAATACAGTTCAGAGCCTTCACTCACTGCACTATACTGCCACCCAGTGTCAGAAGGTCTAGGGCTCTGGTAGGGCTTGCAATGCCGGGACACCTACTTGGAGTGGAGGGGGGCAGCACTGGTCTGTTCAGCTGTGTGGCACTGCCTGAGTTCACCAGTCACTGTCTATGTTTATGTTTCTATGTTTTCACCCCCTTGTCTGGCAGGTGCCATGAAGGATATCAACAGACTGTGGGCCCACCGCTTCAGGGCAGAGGAGCTGCATGTGGTGGCACAGGCCCTCAAGGCCAGGGATGATGACTTCTCCTGGTGCAAAAGCACCAATGCACCAATGCTCACATCCAGTGGGCCTGAAATGAGATAATGGAGGAGGTGAATGCTGTCAGCAGACAGAACAGGCATTCTGTAGCAATGAGGAGGTGCTGCCAAGACTTGAAGAGGTGCACAAAGGAGGCCATGGCAAAGGAGTGCAGGGACCTGTATGCCACAAGTGGGCATCAGTGGTCACACAATCCCTAGATCCTGAAGAGGAGGCCAAGACATCCACTCCGCAGCCTGCAGAGGTAAATGGAGTGCTGGATGGCAGATATGAACGCAAAGTGGGACCTGCCCAGCCATGTGAGTAATTGCCAGTGTAAAGTCCTGTAGGCCATATGTGTCAATGTGGGTGTCAAGCATTATAAAGTAGTGTAACTGCCTCAGCCAATCACAGCTCTAGATTACTGTACCTCTTATCCAGCATACAGTGTTGTCTCGCAGTGCTCCCCGCTGTCCTGAACGTGACCACTTCTGCCTGCACTAAGGAAAAACATAAACCGATAAAAGTAGGGGAAAAAAATCATTGAGAAATGACATGCCTATGTGAGAAAGCAAGCAGTATGCCACTGAATTATCCCAATCAAATCCACAACCATTAACTGCAGTGTACGCAGAGTCAGTATATCCTCCAGGAAGTTACCATTATGTGTGTATGTGGGGGTGAGGGAGATGGCAAAAGTGAAAGAAACTAAATTAAAATTATTTAAACTTCTCTGACTCACAATCAGCCTTAAGGCAGAACAAGAGAGACCTCTGGTGATGTTACGGCCCAGATAGCTGCCTAGGGGAAGAGCCCCCCTTCCCCAGGGAATTAAACATCTTCAAATTCATATAAAACTTAATACAAAACTCAAAAGAATGGCTACAAAAGAGGAAGGAGAAGGGAGATGGCAGACATACCTGCTCAAGGACTGAAAACCACAAAAAAATGGAGAATAGGTCCAGATTTCAAGCTCTAAGCTTGGACAACAGTCAGAGTGCCTCCTCTGCAAGCGTGCATGGCCTGGGGTATAAGACTAACCAGGAGGAGGAAAAAATAACCCACAACAGGTTTGAAATCCTGTTGAAAGAAATAAAGGCATCCAGGACTGAAAACAAGGTCAGATTTAAGAAAATGCAAGACCATTTCTCTAGCATTGTAAAACAAGTGGAAGAAACAGAAGAGAGAGTGAGTGCAGTAGAAAATGGCACAATACATTTGAGTAGCATGGTGGACCTTCTCTTGCAACACACAGAGGCCCTTCGAGAGAAGTACCTTGATCTTGAAGCAGGATCATGCCAGGGCAATTTGAGACTATCCAGACTCCCGGAGAATGCTGAAACCAATGATATAGCAACTTTCTTGCCGGACTTACTAATGGATTTGCTTGAATTGCCACCAAAAATGGAGTTAAAAATTGAGAGGGTTCGCAGAGCACTTTACCAAAAGTCCAAAGATCCAAAGGCAAGACCAAGACAAGTATTTCTGAAATTCTTCAGTTACCAGGTTAAAGAAACTGTCTTAAAGCATGGCAGAAGGGGGTGGTTACTTACAATAGAGCAAGACTTTTCTTCGAGCAGGGTTATCTGCCTGAAATTCATCACAGGAGGCTACAATACTTGGATTTAATTAGAGCTCTTAAAGAAAGTAGAATAAAATTTCAACCCCCCTACCCAGCTCTGCTTCAAGTATTCTGGGAGGATGGCACAAAGATATATTCGACTCCCGAGGAAACTGAGATGGCAATGTCGGAACATGGAGTTTGCACTGGAAAGAGAGACAAGACCAATAAACATACACAGCAGCAAAATGGAACAGAGAGATGGCAACAGGTTTCCCAGCAAAACTACAAGACAACTGAAAAAGGATTGGCAGGCAAAACAATGCAAGACATCCGCTCCATCTCAAGGAGCCTCACCCACCCACCATAGAAGGAGCAGAATGATAAAGACACTTGAAAGGCGCAGAGAAAGAAATTTAGTCAAGAGGACTTGCAGCTGACCCAGCAGGACTGAAGACCACAAACTGTTGATCACTCAACTAGGGTTTTAGAACCTGAAGAGGACATGATATTAAGCTAAGTAAATATACAAGAGTAAATCATATAACAGGAGACTGAGATTGGATTCAATGCAGGGTTGTTACAGTTTTTCCCTTGCAAGCGTTAAATCAGGGCCCAGATCTAAGGAACATCAGAAAGCATAACCTAAGGTTAAGACAGCACTAGACATAAAGATATAAAGGGGTGATTAAGCGTCACTTAAGGAGGAGGTATTTAAACAGTGGAAAAGATCTGGGGAGCCTGCTAAGCCTTTGAATGGGGGAAGGGAGAAGAAGAGAACAATACATAATGTTTAAAAGATACATAATGAGGAGGGAGGGTGAAGGGGAGGTAAAACGGGAATTAGCAGATGAAAGAATAAATATACTTGTAGGAGGATAGATTCCTGTAAAATGGAAGGGAAATTAATAAGACGGAAAAGATGGGATGACTAAGTATCAATAGGAAGATCAAAACAAAGTGAAGGCAGGAAACAAAAGCAACTAAATGCCTCTGGACTGCTGACTATTGCCAGGGTGGGAGTGGGGGTGGGGTGGGGAACAGTGGAATGGAGTAAGCTAAAAATGAATGGCAAAATTTGAAATTAACACACATGAATCATTATTAATTATAGATGTGATAGATCTCCATGGAACAGAGAAATGTATAAGAAAGAGGGCTTAAATGATGAAATATGATATGGGATATAGGGAGGATGTCCAAAACAAGTAATGTAGCATATAGAGGACGTTTGGTTTAGCCATACCTGAAACAGCAGAGCAATAAAATCAAGGTGGAAGAGCAAACTGCCATGTAGGAAATAAATCTATCACATCACAGCAAGCAGCCAAGGAGATGGTGTAACTGTCTGACTAACACAGAATGAAATATGCTCCAACCCAATTGATAAAGACATAGGATATGCCACATGAGATGGGGGGGGGGGGACCAGGGGTTAACATAGAAAACTTAAAGAGATAATTAACATGACGGAGGGGGGAGGGGGTAATGAGGCAGAGTAACAGAACTGGTCATAGCAGAAGATGATTTAGAATAAATGAAATGTATAAACTGTACATAATAACAGTTGGAGATAGAACTGCACAGCTGGATGTTTAAAGTCTAATTATGTAGAAGAAGGTTTGTATGTGATATTTACAAAAATTCCATTGTTCTCCTTCTGCCTAGAGACACTGGAAGCATCTCCGAGAAGACCAACAGAGGAAAGGGAAGACTCTTCCAGCATAGTGATGCCCTGCAGAGAGGTGCTGAGAAGACTCAATGGAGGGTGGAACAGATATTCCTGCAGGAGTGTAGAGGCCTTGAAAACACTGATGCAAGGAGGCAACGGAAGCTTGTTATGGGGGGGCAGTAGTTAAAAGAAAGAAACACTCAAAATAAATCAGATGGTGTTGGGGGAAATAGAAGAACAATAGGGAAGATGGGGGTGCAATATCGAAAGGGAAACTTGAAAGGGATGTCCTGTGAGCTATCCAATATATTGGGGGAATGAGGAAGGCTAACAGAATGCAGGAAGGAGTATTGAAAAGAGATGTAGGTCTTGGAAAGAGGCCCATGAAAGTGTGAAGAAAGGCATAAATAGAGGGTAAGATATCCTCTGCACAACCTAAAATGAATGAACAACAGACTAATGGATCAATCCGTAGCTCAGGGCAAAACAAGTTAATGAGATCCTTGGTGGGGGGGAGGCGAGAGTGACGGATCTTGGGCTGATGTTCGGGCTGTGGTACGCTATTCTCTTGATAGTGGGTCACATACCTCAATGGGACAAACAGGCAACAAAAGTCCCAAATTATTGGACCTGGGTAGTGGCCCCTGGGAGCAGGGGGAGTGAGACCACTACTACTTTGGAAATAGGAGAAAAGAGTAGAAGGCCTAGATCCAGAGGAAGGAGGGATACGATTACCCTTCCCTACCTTGGAGGTAACAAAAGTTTTGGTTTTCAGTTAAATAAGGAGAGGAGCCCAGTTGGCATACTCGCAAAGAGTTACAAGTTTAAAAAGATTATGAATACAGAGCAAGTAAGGACCCTTGGGGAGTCCCAGATGACAGAGGGATGAGATTCATATAGGCCGCTAGACATGTCTGGGTGGCCAGAAGCCACTAGAGAAAAGGAATGATGGCAACCCAGACAACTAAAGTGATGACTTTTAACGTTAATGGAATGTCCAACCCAATTAAGAGGAAAAAGATTATGATGTATGTAAAACAAGCAGGACCTGAACTAGTGTCCTTGCAAGAAACACATATGACAGATATTGAACAAATACATATATGGCAAAATCTCAAACAACTTGGATGTGCAGAAATATATGCTTCCTCATGTAAGACAGGAAGAAGGAGGGTGACTATGATTCTCATTCCAAATTCCACTCCTTTCAAATGCTTGGATCAGAAAGTAGATACAGAACAAAGATATGTTATCCTGAAAGGTAGACTTAATGGCCAAATGGTGACTCTATTGTCCTTGTATGCACCCCCAAGATCTCCTTATAATTTTTATAGAAATTTCCTGATGAAAGTGTCACATAAGACAGAAGGTACCATACATTGAATTGTGGGGGGGTGGAACCTCACATTGGACCCCACCCTGGACAGTACATCATGGATACCAAAGACAGGCTATAAGGTGGCAAAGGAGGTAAAAGCCTTGCTGAACAAACTAGGTCAGATAGACACTTGGCGGTACCTGGAGGGTCCGATGAGGGAATGCACCTTCTTCTCGCCAGCACATCAAATGTATTCTAGGCTAGAATTATTTCTAATATCTAGGAACGATGTGTCCAAACTACTTAAAAGTAAGATTAGTACCATAGGAATAGCAGATCACACCCCTCTATATATGGAAGTTCATTTAAGGGCCATAACCAAATCCACCTTTTGGAAACTTAAACTAGCATTACTTAAAGATAGAGAGGTAATAGAATAGAATAGACACCAATGCTGAAAGAACAGACCCTACAGGATCACAATAACACAGAGGTCAAATGAGACATACTCTGGGATACCACCAAAACTATAATAAGGGGGAAGTTCACTGCACTATCAGCTGCCAGATGAAAGCAAAGGCAAGAGAAACAAACAGAGATAGAAGCACAGATAATGATCTTACAGCAAATCAAGCTAGATACACAGAGGGGAAAAGACCTAACAAAACTCAAAAAGGAACTAAATCTCCTCTTAGAAGATGAAGTGGAAAAAAACATACAGTTTTTAAAGCAAAGGTATTACAAGGGAGGCCAAGGGCACTAACGTTACTAGCTTGCAGGCTGAGAGCGAGGAGGACTAGAGTCCAGATCACCAGAATACAACACCCAGGCACAGGACAAAAAAGAACTAAGACAAGAGATACATTAGAAGCATTTACAAAATATTACAAGGCTCTTTGCAGCCCTAAGGTGGATACACAGACAGATAGGACCAAAGCCTTCTTAACTCAGTTGTGTCAACCCAAGGCTTAAAAAGAACACAACCAGACCCTCCTTGGCCCAATCACGGTAACAGAAATCCAGAGAGCAATAGGTAACAGCAGAACAGGAAACTGTCTGGGCATGGATGGTTTCCCCTCTGAATTTTATAAAAAGTTTCATGATAAGTTATTCCCCAATTACAAATGGTATATCAAGAGGTGATGGGGAGGAGGGAAGGGTACCCCCCATCATGGATTCAAGCTGTTATATCAGTGATCCCCAAACCTGGAAAGGACCCCAATAATTGTGCATCATATAGGCCTATATCAGTCTTGAACATGGACTATAAGATCTTAACCACCATTTTATCAAAAAGATTGCAAAGTATAATACCATTGCTTGTAAACATAGATCAAACAGTTAGACGTACAATGCATATAACTGACCATATAACTTCCACCAAAACAACAGTGGTCATAATGAGCTTGGACTCCGAAAAGGAGTTTGATAAGGTAGATTGGGCATACCTATACGGGGTCCTTGCCAGGTATGGATTTTAGGAGGAGTACGTAGATATAATACGAAGGCTCTATCACAGTTCACAAGCATCACAAGCCTATATAAGGGTGAATGGACACCTCTTTAGTAGTATGGCTTTGGGGAAAGGCACCAGACAAGGTTTCCCTCTGTCCCCTTTACTCTTTGCTCTTTATATAGAGCAGCTGGCACAATGGATATGATAGGAGACAGAAATCACGGGGGTCAGAATAGGAAACTCAGAACAAAAAATAGCCCTATATGTGGATGATGTCCTCTTGTTTTTAACAACACCAGAAAATTCAACCCCCGAACTAATGACTAGGGTAGAGGAATTCACAAAAACAGCAGGATACACACTCAATCAAACTAAAACTGAGGTTCTTACTTTTAATTTTGTCCCCACTCAAAATAAAAAAAAACAATATCCCATGAAGTGGACTCTGGCGTGTCTGAAATACCTCGAGATCATGCTATGCAGTTCTAATAAATTTATATTCCAGGACAATTCTGTGTCCTTAATAAAGCAAATTAGAAATGACATAAGGAGGTGGTGTTTTCTCCATCTCTCACAACATGCAAAAATACAAGTGAGCAAAATGAACCTCTTACCAAGATTCCTGTACGTCTTCCAATGCACCCCAGTAACACTTTCCAAACAGTGGCTAATGGGAATACAGAACATGCTGCATAAATTTATTTGGGCAGACAAGAGACCAAGAATTAGAGAAAGTGTATTACAGGCAAGGAAAAGTGGGGAGGATGGGCGGTGCCAGATATGGGGGAATATTGGGTAGCAACGCATATAAGGTGGGCCCTACAGTGGGGAAAAACACATCATATAATGCACTGGAAGACAATGGAAGAATCCAAGATGGTACAAAGATCCCTAGGGTCCATGCTATTCCAACCAAGACTCTCACAACATGTGTAGGAGAATTGGTACGCGGCAATGAAGGTCATAATGCAGTCACTGGAGAGATTCCAGGCCCATCCCAAAATCAAGAGAGATAAATGGAAATAAATATGGTTAACCTAGAACTCAGATTTTCAGCCAGGGAGATATGATTTATGGTATAGCAGACAGTCACAGAGAGGACTGCAATATACAAAGCAGATAATAAAGGAAGATAGTATGCTAACATTTGAAGAGCGTAAACAAATATACAACTGGACAGAGACAGACCAGTTTAGATACCTACAGGTACAAAATTACATGCTAACCCAGAGGAGAAAACTCAGGATATCCAGATTAATAAAGAGGGAGACATTAACATAGACCAGCTAATAAACATAGGAATACCCAAAGGATCCATATCTCGAATAGTGCCTTCATGGCCTGCATATGGGCCAGGGTGGACATCTTCCCTCTCCTCCTCCTCCTGTACAGTCTGCTGCAACATGTAAACAATCTCCTGATTGCCATCTTAGCCGTTTACCTGCAGTGTCTCTCCCTGCCTCTGGAGTTTGTCTGGGTTTAAGCTGACCTTTTTATAGGCAGTAATTGCACAGTGCTAAATGTCCTGTGCTAAGCCCATTGTGCAGCGCTAACATGATGAATATTACTGCACCAGTATGCATGGTCCTGCCTTACCTGGGCATGCTGCATACAATTTCTTTGCAAGTGTGCACAAAAGGATTTAGCGTATGCTGAACACCGCTTTGTATATAAGTTTTTGGTGCAATCACCACACAAAGCGGGTACAATCACTTTGCTCACCATACAAAGTTTGGTATGTCTCGCCTGTGACCTCATTCCTAAAGCAGGAGGGAAGAAAGAGGCATTAGAAAACATTGATCATAAGTCAGAATGAAAATCTGTTTAACTGATCAGCAGATTTTGGCTGTCTCTTCCCACGGATCTATGCAGAACAGATACTTCCTATACAAGCAGAAGTTTATGTTTCAGCAAAGAATGCCGTTTGTAGGATCCTTCCTGGGATGATTTATATTCACAGAGTTTAATTCTTTTCTTTATTATTACTGGAAGAAATGTGATACTTGTTCAACCTCTGAGTCTGTCATAGGGTGCAGGAGGATAAATAATATGTCGTATAAATTGGTACAAGACATTTGCAGTTTGGTACCTATATAATGTTTTTTCCAAGCTTCGTACATAGGGCACTGGATCAATACAAGGCATAAGGTTTCCTCATGACCCAAATTACAGAGGCACATCTTACCATGGCCTGGGGTGAGACCTATAATCTGTGTTCCATGTATTTGACTGAGATAAGTTTGAATCTGGTAGTTGTGAGGGATCTTCTTACCTCACATTGAATTCTTAAAATGAAATATTCTTCTACAGAGTGCAATAAATATGTTATTATACCTATACCCTGGTGCCCACCTCTGTTTTTAAAGTTGTCCATGTGTTGTTGCTTTTATGTGACCTAGCCAAAGGTGGTAAAGATTAATTTTCTTTAGGTATTTTCGTAACACCATCAACCAAATTGATGGGGAGTCAAAATTATTTCAAGTACACTTTCCCTGGAGGCGCATTAAGGGCAATGTGCTGTAGAACTAGAAATATTCAAGTAAAGTTTGTTTTGCAGGTTGGAATCAGGTGACATGTTAGCGCAAATTTAACCTTGCGCTGTGAGAGAGATCACTGACTGCAAGCAGCACTATCTCAAGATTTAGCATTATCCATTAGGTTGCAGTTACTTACGATCTGCTGATATGTTTGAAAAACCTTTTGTCCCCGAATGAACATGACTGTTAGTATTTCTTACAAACAAGAGAGAGAGAGGGCAGCACTTTTCCGGCAAGCAGGACAGTTTCCCTTTCAGACCATTTTGTTTTCTTTTCTTTTCCCTGTCAGTTTCTGTGGTCAGACTTTATAGAGAGCAGTCAGGCAACTGTCCTTTTTAACAGATTGGGGAATCATACAGTGCAGTAGGAAACTGAAGAAGCCTAGTCATAGAAGTTACATGCAGAAGGTTCTGCATGTGAGGGTGGTTAGGTTAAGTGCTACAATTATGGAGCTGCGAGTTACTGTACCATGTGCTTTGGCTTTTATGGTGATGCAGTCTGGTTCAACTGATACTTTGTATTGTATTTAGTTCTTTTTATGCCCGCTTGATTTTCTTCTATTTGGCAGTTAGGCTGTCTAGTACTAGTACAGGTTAGGAGATGGAAGACTGGACTGAGACAACACCACATGGTTTGGTGTTCCTAGTGACTGCGGGCTGGTTCAACCGTTACATTTCCATGCATTTATTTATTTTTATGTCCCCTTGATTTGCTTCTATTATGTTTTTGGTGGCTAGGATGCATGCTACAACCAGGGCTGGGTAACTGAGACAATTGACCTGTTAACATGCAGGTCGTAGTCCAGTCCTGACTCCTTTAAAACATGGATTGATTCTCCAATCTGCTATTCAGCAGTCATGTAAACACCAATGTAGATGCAATGCTGTCCGTTTCTCAACTCATTTTGCAGCATGTGGTTCAAAATAATCGATTGCTTTGAACCCAAATGTGCGCTGCATGTAGACAAAAATTCTCAGTAACATTGACTACTTGTGCATGCGCTGTAGTCATTGAATGTAGTGCGCATGTCTCAGGTCCCTCTTTTGAATTTGTTCATGACAGAACTGTGCCTCCTGACAAGACTTTTTTTTATCATTTAAGTTTCTGACAGGGAATTTATTATTTCCATTATCAGTGATTACTGCAGACACAAGAAGGACCAAATATTTGACATAATATCCTGAGGGAAACATTTCTCTCGGATGCACAACCTACTGCTTAGCAACTATACACTGCAACTGAACGTATGCAGACCCTTACAAAAATGTAGCACCAGATCACCATAGGAATACCATGGTACTGCATGGTAATTTCATGGTACTGCATGGGATTACCATGGTAAAATAATTTACAGTCATGGTACTGAATAGTATTACCATGGTACAGTCATGTTACTAATTAATATTACCATGGTACAATAATGTACAGTCATGGTACTAAACAGTATTACCATGGTATAGTTATGTTACTGCTTAGTATTACCATGGTACAATAATGTACAGTCATGGTACTGAATAGTATTACCATGGTACAGTCATGTACAGTCATTGTATTGAATAGTATTACCATGGTACAGTCATGTTACTGCTTAGTATTATCATGGTACAATAATGTACAGTCATGGTACTGAATAGTATTACCATGGTACAGTCATGTACAGTCATTGTATTGAATAGTATTACCATGGTACAGTCACGTTACTGCTTTGTATTACCATGGTACAATAATGTACAGTCATGGTACTACATGGTATTACCATGATACATTCATTTCTAGTCATAGTACTGCAAAGTGGTACCATGGTACAACAGTCTAAAGTCATTGTTCTGTATAACATTACCGTGGACTAACAGTCTACAGATATGGTACTGCAGAAAATTACCATGGTGCAACAACTTATCTGTATGGGACAGCCCAGGACAAGCATGGTACAATAATATATATTCATGCTAATGTTGTATTTCTATGGTGCAATTATTTGCATATAAAAAAGCAAAGAAATCACACTGATCTGATTGGCGACAGCCTCAACTGGCATAAATCAGAGCATGAACAGACAATTCAGAATTAGATAAATATTTACACTTTGAAAATGAATTTCATAGCTATTGTGAAACAGAAATTGTTGGCAGATAAGGATCACCAGGCCCATCCAGTCTGCCCATAAGCCCTACACTTGTATGTGGCTTCAGACCCTATCTGGTCAGTGGTCTTTCATCACTCGCCCTCCCACCTCAAGGTTCCCTTGTGCCTGTGCCAGGTATGTTATAACTCCCCACTGTATTCGCTCCCACCACCACCACCTCTTGTGGCACACCATTCCATGCATCCAACTCCATTTTTGTTAATAAAAACTATCTCACATTTCCTCTTAATCCACCCACTTCCAATTTCATATCATGCCCCCTCATTTTCGTATTCCTTCCACATTGGAAAAGGTCTCCTCCCAACACATTGTTCATGCCATTGAGGTATTTGAAAGTTTCTATCATGACCCCCTGCTCCCACCTTTCCTCCAGTGAGTACATATTGAGGTCCTTTAGTCTCTCCTCACATGTTTTGTGGTGCAAGCCCTGTACCATCTTGGTCACCCTTCTCTGGATCACCTCAATTCTGTCAATATCGTAGCACAGGTGTGGCCTCCAGAACTGCGTGCAGTACTCTAGGTGAGGTCTTACCAGTGTTTTATACAATGGCATCACCACCTTCAGCCTTCTACTAGTAATCCCTTTACCTATGCACCCCAGTATGCCACTGGCTCTCCCCACAGCCTGTGCTCTGCTTTCACTCCTTCAGGTAATCAGAAATGATAACCACAAGGTCTCTTTGCTCTTTGGTGATTGTCAGCACCTCCCCTCCTAACCTGTAGCTCTCCCCACAATTCCCTCTTCCCAGATGCAGGCTGTTCCAGGCATCCACCATGCTTTCTGTCAAGATGTACTTCCTCACATTTCAGAGTGTTACCAAGTCTTCCCCATCCAAATTCATAGCATGATCCCTTGTTCATGAGAATGCAGATTAAAGCAGTAGTGCTAGATAATCAGGAACTGATCAGTCTCCAGTTGTGTGGTGCCACAGTAAATATGGCAGCTGCCTATCTAGTACTGCTGCTTTCAACATAGCGGGTAGCAGAAATGTAAACAAAGGAAAACTGAGCAAATTTCGGAGTGATAGTACAATGCTGGTGAGAAAGATTACTAGGGAAATGCTCAACAGAGCACAAGGAATAAACTGTTGCAAAAGCCTTGTCTGGAGAGGAGCCTAAAAACGGTGACCGGGGAAGACACTGATCACCAAGCAGACTCGATAGATCATAGGGTCTAATCTGCTGGCTTCTTAATATGTTAGTATGTAAAACTGAATTTCCGATACAGACAATTGGTCGCTCATGCCTATAGGAAGAATTAAAAATTAAATCATACTGCCACCACTAGGAAGGATGGCTATCAAGTTGGAAAAAAGTCTGAATTACTTTCAGTTTTTCATTAGCACAAATGGTGTACTTATTCACATACCACCAGATGTGTTACAAGTCAGATAATATATGTTACTTTTATGCAACATGCAATGTATTCTAGCATTCAGTTAGTTGGCAGACACATTTTACCCAAAGACAGTATGAAGAGGCACAAACTTAACAAAGGTGCGGAAGCAATGCTTTGCATAAGACAAAAATGAAGAAAATTAGAATACTTTTAAGAGATCATATTGTACAGAAAGAGATCATTATCAGAAATCAAATATTTACACATCAAAACATCTATTATGACCCTTAATCTGATGGTCAAATAATTCACATTCACACTGCTGTCAGACTGTAAAAGGAGAGCTGAGCACTATCAGATGCTGTAAGCAGCCCAGCACATGATGTCATTTAGAATTCTCACAGCAGCATAAGCCACATTGGAATGCTTTGTTCAGAGACACTGAAGCTACACCTAGAGCAACTGAATCAGTGGAGAACAGAAAAAGAAGCTAACCTAAGGTAATTGTGAATCTGTTTTTGGACTGTTATGGGAATGTGAATTGATACAAACCCACCACACACACACACACACACACACACACACTAAAAGGTTATGGGTCATAACTAGATCATTGAATTTGTAACAAATGACCCTTGAGTGGAAAGGGAAATCATTTTAAACTGTAGACGTCTGCATCACTACCCCACTGCACCAACCCAGTTTTCATAATGTACTGTAGGTATGTCAGTTAATGGGTCAGATATTTTTAAACACTGAAATTATCTTACCCTTTTCTGTCTACCAATTGCCTGTATACACTGTTGGACTAACCCGATTATTTTCTTTCTTTCTTTCTTTTCTTCTCTTCAGTACTGTGTCCTTTTTCTTCTTTTATTGTAGGTATTGTATATATGTGTTTTGTAAACCAGCAGGTTAGTAGCTGAAGATGCAGTTTTTCCTTCTCTCTGGTTTTGTCTCTCACCCCACCCAAACACTTGTGCAACACATGACAGTTGAGGGGACTCTTAATAAATCTAAGCATTTTTACTATTCAGCAAAACTGTGTTGGCTACTGCTAGGATAGGACAACTAAATGCCCTAGGGTTATGAAACTGTTCAGTTGTGGTGAAGGAGGCAGGACGTGGGGGGAGGGGGAGAATTTTATAAAGTTGTAATGTACTTATGACAACTACAGTACAGTCATGGGATTGATTCTGGAAGGGCTAGTGCAAGTCACACTAAAGGCGACTAGCACCAAACGCTATTGCATCAAGTTCCCTGCACCTGATTCTCTATTGGGCAGGGTCCACTTGGCTAACTCCTGTGACCTGTGCCAACCTGAACTATATGCCAAATGGAGGGTGTAACTATATAGGTTGCTGCAAGCCTATGGCAATGTCAGCACAAATGCTCCCCCTTGGCTCCAATCCACTTGTACTATTTATGAAAGCCCTGCAGGGCTCTCCGAATACCCCCATGCCCCTATCACCCAAGATACTGAGTAATATGCTCACAGGACTGACATAACTGCCTATGCCGCTATCCCTGATATGCTGAATGATAAACCCAGCAGGGTTAGTGGAACCCCGGGTGCAATCCCAGAACACAAGGACTCGTTGGCAATGTAAATGTTTAAAAACAAAAGAAAAATTCCCACATCCCAGCCCTAGTAGTCTAGTGGCCCCCCTACCCAGCTGTGCCTGTCCACCTTGCTACCCCCAACCTGTTCCCAGCTGATGACTGGCACAGCCCTCCTTTCACCTCTGCGACCTACTGCCAACTGAGCTCAGTAGGAGTGCATA
Source organism: Neoceratodus forsteri (assembly GCA_016271365.2). Classification (NCBI taxonomy): domain Eukaryota; kingdom Metazoa; phylum Chordata; order Ceratodontiformes; family Ceratodontidae; genus Neoceratodus; species Neoceratodus forsteri. Next base: position 1,342,947,457 of record CM057455.1, on the reverse strand, counting down.
CTAGTTACAATAGTACATGCGCATACTGAGCTCATTCAGCAGCTGGCTGTGGTGGTAAGTAAGTTGTGCCAGTCGCTGGCTGGGTATGGTTGGGGGGGTGAGTGGGGTGGGCAGGCACTGATGGGTGGGGAGGCACTAGACTACCAGGGCTGGGATGTGGGAATTGTTATTTTTTTCCACTCTGAGCCTCGGCAGGCAGGTGCTCCCTTCTCGTGGAGGGACAGCACTCCAGTCTTCCAGTATTCCAGTATCACTCGATGCCCCGTTAAACCCCCATGGATTACCCCGTGCTGCGGAGACAGGAAGGAGGGTGCTAGCCATTCACCCCCCGGAGACTGGCCCCAGGGATGTGGGGACCATCATGGAGCCTGCCGGGATCCTTCTTCCTCCATTTCTCCCACCCTTCCCTTGATGTCAGCATGTCAGACCATGCCTCCCGACCTGCACTGCCCTCCAGCAAGCACCAGAGGAAAGTTGATGAGTGGGATGACAAACATCCCTCCCCAAGAGAGTACAGTCCTCCAGCTGCTCAATCCTCTCTCCCTTGCACTCCCTGGGCTGCCATGTGTCACGAGGTGTAGCGACCAACGCCTCACCCTCTAGCTCCACCGGCCAGCATTTCTGTTTTTTAAACAGTGACATTTACATTGTCAACAGGCCACTGGGGTTTGGGGATCACATTTTGAGGGGATCCACTACCCTGCAGGGTTTATTATTCAGCATATCAGGGGATCAGGGCATAGGTGGTCATATCAGCCCTGCTGACTTATTTTCAGCATATTGGAGTATCGGGCATAGGAGTTATGCAGCCCTGCAGGGCTTTTACTGCCTATTGATGATCAGGGTTGGGGAGTACTACATGTACTGTGAGATGAGCTGGCAACCATGGTAGACACAAAGTACACTTACACCAGCTAATAGCAGGTGTAAATATACTTTGCAGATGTCCTCCAGGGATGTTATAGAATCCAGACATTGGAGTTGTGATGGATGATCTGCCAGAATAGGGCACAACAGCTGCCATAGCTGGTGGCTTAAGTCCATTTTGGTGCCAGCAGCCTACAACATTGGTCCAAGGGATGGAAAATTCTGATCGCCGGCAGGGGAATGCAGCAAGTCCCCAGCATCATATGTTGGGCATCCTAGGGGCTTGTGGCATCCCCAGAGCATTAAAAATCTGGCCATATAATTTTAACTGATATAAGGTTATAGGGACAGATTGTCATAAGGCCTGAGAATCCTGCAAGTCGCAGATGCACTGAACATATGGCACATTCAGCTTCCATCATTTCCGGATGGCGATTGCCATAAGTTGAACCATCTTTTCCTGGTCTAGTTTGCAGCAATCTTGGCCATCAGTTTTATGGGGCTTATGCCAAATACTTAGCCCAAGTTGCCATAAATCAGAACACGCATTTGTCAATGCCGAATCTTTGCTTGCTGGTATTGGCATTGGTAGTGCAAGACCTTTACCTCAAAGGATGCCAGGGAAGAGGTGATTGGACTACAGTGTACTCAGGGAGGGTGGGGGGTCAGAAGCACATCCACTAACCAGTCCTACTTAATAACTCCTACACTGTTTGGGAGGAATAGAAAAGCCCCACTCAGGAACCCGACACTGGGACCAGGGAGGATTGGAGGTCCTCCAGGATGGAGCCCCAAGGAAGGTAAGCAGGGAATCCCAGAGGAGGGAAAACTTCTAGTGGGGACTCTATTGTCAGGGAGTGGAGTTAGGGTCACCTAGCAGGGGAGAGAGAGAGGTCAAGTGCCTTCCAGGAAGAACTGCATGGGGGGATGGGAAGTGGATCCATAGAATTGCTATGGCAATAGCTAGGAGGGAGCAACTGTATGTCATTGTCCACCTGGGGACCAATGACCTGGCCAGGAGAAGGGTGGAGTTAGCCAGTGTCCAGGATGATTTCAGGAACCTGGGGGGAAGCCTGAAACATACAGCATACTCTATCTCATTCTCGGAGGTGCTACCTGTCCAGGGCACTGGGGAAGCTAGGGCACTCCATATCCATACCTGCAACTCCTGGTTGAAGGATTGGTGTCAAAGGGAGGGTTTTGGCTTCATAGGGAACCGGATCCCGACCTGGGCAGATGCAGGCTTATATAAGGAGGATGGAATGCATCTGTCCGAGAAGGGGACCTTGGTCCTTTGTGAGAAGTTTAAATGCTTCAGCTGTGAGCATTTAAACTGGCCAAAGTGGGAGAGCCAGGTGGGTCAGGAGGCTTAGGAACCCCTCCATGGGAACATGCAGGAACATAAGTTGACAACGGGAAAAGTGAAAGCAGGCAGGGAGGGGCAGGCAGGTGAAGAATGTATAACAAGTGACATGGGTGTCAAGAGCACATAGGAAAGGAAACCATGGTGGGGGGAAGATGCTGGAGAAGGAGAACAAGAGCAGAGGGAGGGCAGACTGTAAAACAAGGAAGGTCATGCTAATGAATGCCCATAGCCTAGGAAATAAGGTTCCAGACCTGGAGGCCTTGTTAGCAGATGCAGACCTTGACATAGCAGTAATAACAGAGACATGGTAGTCTGCTAATCATGGCTGGGAAGTCAAGGTACCAGGTTGTACATTGTTCAGGAGGGACAGGGAGGGTAAAAGGATGGGGAGTGGCCCTGTACATCAGAGATGGTATAAAGGCTGCAGAAGTTCAGGAAGACAGGGAAGGCCAAGGTAATGTTGATCACCCTGGAGCCAGAGAATGGAACAGCAATATGCACAGGGTTGATCTACAGACCTCCAGGACAAAGGGAGGAAGTAGACACAGAACTAATGGAAAATACTGGCGAAATGGCAGCTAAGGGCAAAAATCCTGGGGATTTCAATATGTCAGGCGTGGATTGGGCCACACAGATGGCTGTTTCAGCCAGAAGCACAGCCATCCTAGAATCCTCAGGGGTTGGGTTCAGGCAGCAGGTGCATGAGCCAACCAGGGACAAGTCAATTCTGGACCTGGTATGGACCAGTGGGAACAGAGTCAAAAGAAATACAGGTGGAAAGGCAGCTGGGGTCCAGTGACCACCACATGGTGTGGTTCAGCATGGAGACATGGACTCAATTAAGCCACACAAGGGCAAGAGTTTTAGATTTCAGGAGGCAGTTCACTGAAATGGGTAGATGTATACAAGCAGTCCTGGGAAAGGGAGAGGTAGTAGAGGGAGTGGAAGAACAATGGGAGAAACTGAAAGAATCCATAGTGGTATAACAAACCAATTCATTAGGATAGTGGCCAAAGGAAAAAGAAGAAGGAAACCACTATGGTTCTCCAAAGAGGTGAGGGACAAAGTCAGGGCTAAAAGGCTGAGTTTCAGGAAATATAAGGGAGCCAAAGGGATGAGGACAGGAGGTGTACCTTGAATCTCTAAGGAGTAGGGAAGGCTGTTAAAGGGCAAAGGCACAGACAGAAGAGCTTAGCACAGTCTATAAACAAAGGGGATAAGACTTTTATAGGTACATCAGTGAAAGAAGCAAAACCAGAAGGGTTGTGAGGATCAAGGGAGAAGGTTGAGTGTAAGGAGGAATCTGGACAAACAGAAATACTGAACAAATACTTCTGCTCAGTATTCACCAAGGAGGGACTGGGTCAAGGACCACAGTTGGGTTACAGAGGCAATGGGCGTCCATGTCATAACAGCGATCGAACAACAGTGATCACTATTATGGCGAGTGTATGTCAGCAAAAAATAATTTTGGCAATGCACACTGGCAGCACACTGAAAAACAGCACCCAAGACCCATAAGTCTTGTTTAAAGCAGGGCCGCACCCCCGCACCCACCCTACTTACTGTATGGATTCTCAACTCCAGGGAGTGCATGCTGGGGGGACTTGAGGCAATATATGCTGCCAGGTGGCAAAAGAAAAAGCTTGCATCACTTGACCAGAACCCGGTAATCCATGCCTCCCAGCCGACCACCCTCCCCACATCGCCAGCGATCGGGTTGGCAGCTGCTCACCACAACCCTCTCATGCCATCCCTCCCACATTTCTCCCTCAGTGGGCCCGCATGTGTGTATCTGCGTGAGTTTCTGTCATGGTTTTCACTGACCGCGGTATCCGGTCACCCTCCTTCCTAGGTAGCCGTGATCACAGTTGCCAAGCTAGAGTCGCTGTTTTCTAGGCGCTCAATCTCAGTCGCTATAGTCACGGACTACCAATGGGGGTGAAAACCAGTCCATTGACAGTGGAAAGTTCTGGAAGAACTCACAAAGCTGAAGGTGGATAAGGCCATGGGGCCAGATGGCATCCACCGAGGATAAAGGAGCTGTGAAGGGAACTAGCAGCACCTCTGGTGGTCCCTGTTCATAGAGTCACTCAACACGAGTGTCATTCCAGAGGACTGGAGGAGGGCAAATGTGGCCCCACTGCACAAAAGAAGGTGGGGAACTACAGGCCTGTCAGCCTTTCCTCAGTGGTGAGAAAGATCATGGAGACACTGCTGAAAGAAAGGGTAGTGGCACATATGGAATCCAGTAGTGCTCAGGATCTGAGGCAACATGGATTCACAGCAGGAAGGTCATGTCAAATGAATTTAATAGTTTTTTTTGATTGAGTGACTAGGGAACTTAATTACAGAGGGGTGGTAGATGTTGCCTACCTGGATTTCAGCAAAGCCTTCGACACCATCCAACATAGATGGCTGATTAACAAGATGGGTAGTCTGGGCATGGGACGCAAGGTGGTGAACTGGGTTAAGAACTGGTTAACAGACAGGAGACAGAGGGTGGTGGTAAATGGGGTACAATCTGGGGAGAGGGAGTGACCAATGGGTTACCACAGGGATCAGTACTAGGACCAGTTCTGTTCAATGTCTTCATTAGTGACATTGCAGAGGGCCTCGAAGGAAAGGTCTGCCTGTTTGCAGATGACACCAAGATCTGCAACAGGGTGGATACTCCAGAAGGGGTGCAGAAAATGAAGAGGGACCTGGAGAAGCTTGAAAGATGGTCAGAGATGTGGCAACTGAGGTTCAATACAAAGAAGTGCAAAATAATGCACCTGGGTAGAGGAACCCTGGGAGAACTACTGGTTGGGGAGGAGCTGACTGTCACCAAAGGGGAAAGGGACCTAGGGGTTATCATCTCTGATGACCTTAAGGTATCAAAGCAGTGTACAAAGGTGGCAGAGAGGGCCAGTGGCATGCTGGGATGCATAGTCAGGGGTATTACTAGCAGGAGGCGGGAGTTGGTGATGCAATTGTATAAAACATTGGTAAGGCCTCACATGGAGTACTGCGTGCAGTTGTGGAGACCACACCTGTGCAAGGACATAGATAAGGTGGAGACTATCCAGAGAAGGGCAACGAAGATGGTGCAGGGCTTACACCACAAAACATATGAGGACAGACTATAAGACCTCAATATGAACTCACTGGAGGACAGGAGATAGCGGGGAGACATGATTAAAACTTTCAAGTACCTCAAGGGCATAAACAAGGTGCAGGCGGGGGGACCTTTTCCAATGTAGAAAAAGTACTAAAACAATGGGGTACAATATGAAATTGGAAGGGGTAGATTAAGAGGTAATGTGAGGAGGTTTTTCTACACAGAAAGGGTAGTCGACACATGGAATAGTCTGCCACAGGATGTAGTGGAGGCAATCACAGTGGAAGGGTTTAAGCATGCTTGGGACAGGCACAAGGGAAGCCTGAGAGTGGAGGGAGTGATGAAAAGCCATTGATCACATAAGGCCAGTGGCCACATACAATGCATAGGGCCTATGGGCAGACTGGATAGGCCTAGCATTCCTCATCTGCTGACAATTTCTATGTTTCTAAGTTTCTAAGAGTTGGTGAGATGCATAATAGGAATGACAGTGAAGTACAGAACTAACGCCACCCCCACCCCAACTGAGAGACTGAGAGGCATTGTGGGTCTTGGGTGTCTTTGGTTGTCATGCCATTCCACCTCACCCCACTCTGCAGACACTGATAGGAGTCATGGTGTGCCTTGCGGTTTTCAGCTCTTGTGTTCACCTCATTCCATAAGGAAATAAGCTGAGATGGGTGCAGTATAGGAGAATGGGGTGAACGTTAGGGCTGAAGACCCCAAGGCACACCTTGATGCCTGTCACTGGCTGCAGGGTGGGAGTGGGGTTGGAATGGTGTGAGCATTACAGATGATGACCCCAGGTCACACCCCCGATGCCTGTCACTCTCTACAGTGTGGTGAGTTACGGTTGGAAACCTAAACAACCCGGGTATATGTTATTTTCACTCCACATTTTCAACATGGGTTTTTAGTGACCTCACCTAATGAACAGTGACACTATCATTTCATGACTCAATCCTGAAAGATGATTGCACACAGCAACAGCGCCATTCGGTGCCACAGGTGTGAAAACACATTTGGGCAGGATGTGAAAAATGACAGCTGGACTGTTCATGAGTAGGTGTGACAAAGTGGCAATGCTGAAAATCTGGGTAATATAAGCAACCCAGCAACAAAATTCACGGTGTGGGTAGAAACTACTTAATGCCGCTCAATAGCAGGTCATTTTGAAATCTTTCACAAACTTGCAACATGGGTTTTGGGACCCCACCTCACTGAGCAGCAGCACTGTTATTTCGTTAACTGGTCCTGAAAGGTTATTCTGTGCTGCGACTGCAAGAATCAACTTTTGGGACCCAGAAATGAAATGACAGTGACATGTTCATGAGGACTGAGGTCGAAGAACCCCATGTTGAAAAATTGGGGCCAAAATTCCTAAAAATGGCTGATACATCAACCCAAGTTGACCCCCCCCCCCATTGACTCCCATTATGCAGTGCTTACCTGATTCCTCAGTTCGGGGTTTGACTTTGAAGAGTAGACCCATTCCGATCCAGAGAAGGTCGCTGCTCCAGATCTCCGGAAGTAAGTATGGGCTGGGGAGTGCAGGGCGGTGGGTGCGTAGAGGGAGGGTCAGAATGGGATGACTGGAGAGATGATGATGGGACTGTTTTCATTTTACAGGGGAAAAAAAAAGACTTCAGTATGATGGTTTCTTTATTTACAGGTCAAAAAGAAATACATTTAGGCACACTGGAGTAAGCTCCCAGTGTGCCACAATGGGGGGAGGATGCAGACACAGGCTGACATAGATGAGTTTGGGGGGAGGGGGCACATCCTACACCAGGAGTGGGCATCCCGGTGTAGGAAACTTATTTGGGCACACTAAGGTGGGCTCCCAGTGTGCCACAATAGTGGGGGGTATGCCGACATGGGGATTGGGCACCCCAATGTCATCTTTCTGGGGAGTGTGCGGTGGATAGCAGGAGTCGCCAGTGTAACCCCTAGGGGGCGCTACCCTTAGGGCTACTACTTCTGCCTGCCTTCATTGAGACAGGGTGAGGGGCCCAGATCCATTGACGGGTGCCTCCACCCAGAGGTCGGGGTCAATATTGTCGGATTGCCTCGGTCACAGCCTCCTGGTTATTGCAACCCCTGTTCATCCCACTAGTGGATCACACTGGGTACCAGTAGCACTTTTACTGAGACACTCACCCCCAGTTACTATCTCTCCACTCCCTCTGGAGACCCCCTGTAAAATAAGGCACAGTTATATAGCAGTCACCAGGCAGCAGTTCACCAGTAATGTACACAATAGCCAGGGTGTAATTGCACAAAGAACAATCTGATTTATTCAGGGGAGTAATAACAAGGTCAGGGGGAATCAAGTTGATTAGCTTATCACTATAATTATCTACCTAGGGCTCTGTGCACAGGCCTAACCCTAAGATTTACTGTCCCTGGGTACCCAAGCCCTAATGGCTAGTCCAAACGTGGCAGCTGGTTGGAGCCCTTAACACAGATAAACATTACAGTCCTGAGCAGGTCAGAATGGGAGGAAAGTTTAATTAGGCAGTCAGCAGTGTAATAATGCACTGGAAACCACTGTGTACACACTCTGCAGGGAGCTACCCTGAATCAGTACTCACAACCCCAGCAAATGATCGATTCCTTCAACGCTGCCAGGACGGAGCCTGAACTTCACCAGCCTTCTCACACATTAATATGGCAAATAACAGAGTAGTACCATACCAGGCAATAGCTTTTAGACATTTACAAACTTGCAGAACTCAGGCAACAAACTGCAGCTTCAACATCATGGATGGACCGAGCAATTCAGCAATTCTCTCAGTCCTCAGGTCGAGCCTGGTAGGTGGCTGGGCTGGCACCAGCCTCCTCCAACCGCACGCTGGCGGATTTAGTCCGAATCTTCCACAAGGCAGAAAAACGGCCCCTGCAGGCCTTCACGCGCTTCCCGCGTGAACACCAATCCAGCGCAGAAGCACAGAGCTCCTCTCCTCTCCTAAGCCACAACGTCTCTGGCCCCAGAAGCATGGGGCACTCCTCCTAGTTCGGGTGCTACCCAATCCCATTGGCTGGCTAAACATGCCAGTTGTTTCCTCCTGTTCTCAGTGGTGCGAGAAAAGCACCATAGCCCATAATGCCTCTCTCAAATACAAACAGTTCCTCTATTGGTCAGCCGACTCTGTGGGGCCCCTACATAGAAACATAGAAACATAGAATTTGACGGCAGATAAGGACCGCTTGGCCCACCCAGTCTGCCCATTTCCATACCTACTGGATAAGCTGCAGATCCTAGTTAACCAGCAGCCTACTTCTTCCTACCACCCCCCCCCAGAATTGCCTTATGACTATCCCATGCATGCTTGAATTCCACCACTGATTTTGACTCCACAACCTCCTCTGGAAGGCCATTCCATGCATCCACAACCCTCTCTGTGAAAAATACTTCCTTAAATTACCTCTGAGCCGCCCCTCTATCTTTAAATTGTGCCCTCTTGTTCTTGCGCACCTCTTTTTTGAAAGATGCTACCCTCTTGGACTTTGTTGATTCCTTGAGGTACTTGAAAGTTTCTATCATGTCCCCTCTCCTCCTTTCCTCGAGGCTATACATATTAAGCTCCTTAAGTCTCTCTTCATATGTCCTCCGTGCAGACCCTGCACCATTTTAGTTGCCCTCCTCTGGACAGCTTCCATCCTGTCTATGTCTTCTTGGATTGGGTCTCCAGAACTGCACACAGTACTCAGATGGGGTCTCACCAGCTGTCTGTACAGAGGATAATAACTTCCTGTTTTCTACTGGTGATGCCTCTCCCATGCATCCCAGTATTCCCCAGCCCTCCTTGCTGCCTACTCATTGCTTGCCCACCTTTAGGTCATCTGATATGACTACCCCAGGTCCCTTTCCATTTTGTTGTTGTTGTTAGTATCTACCCCCATTGTGTACTCTTCCCTGGGTTTTTGTTTCCCAGGTGCATTACCTTGCACTTCTTAGCATTGAATCTAAGCTGCCATACATTTGACCATTCCTCTAACCTTGCCAAGTCCTTCTCATCCTTTCCACCCACCCTGTGCATCAACTCTGTTGCAGATCTTAGTGTCATCTGCAAGAGACATACTTTTCCTTCCAGTCCTTCTGCAATGTCGCTATAAAGACATTGAAGAGGACTAGTCCTAATACTGAACCTGCGGTACCCGCTAGTAACCTCCTTTCTTCTGAGTGGACTCCATTTGCTATTACTCTCTGTGTCCTATTCTCCAGCCAATTCTTTACCCAGGCTGTCATCTTGGGACCCACTCCCAGGCTGGCTAACTTATATATTAATCTTTTGTGTGGGACTGTGTCAAATGCCTTGCTAAAGTCTAGGTAGACCATGTCCACAGCCCCTCCCTGATCTACTACTTTGGTCACCCAGTCAAAGAAATCTATCAGATTCGTCTGGCATGACCTTCCCGCTGTGAATCCCTGCTGCCTAGGGTCCTGTACCCTTCTGGCCTCTAGATACGCGACAATTCTTTCCTTTAGAAGTGATTCCATCATTTTCCCTATCACTGAGGTTAAACTAACAGGTCTATAGTTTCCTGCTTCTGCCTTGCTCCCACTTTTGTGAAGGGGAATCACATCTGCCCTCCTCCAGTCCTCGGGTACCACTCCATCCTCCCATGATTTGTTAAAGAGGGTAGTCAGTGGTGTCACTAGTTCTACCCTTAGTTCTTTTAGAATTCTGGGATGAATCCCATCAGGCCCCATTGCTTTGTCCACCTTCAGTTTTAAGAGTTCTTTCAGAATCCTTTCTTCTGTAAATGGTCTGGTATCAACTTCTGTATCCAGAGTGTTACTACTGTTTGTTTTATGTACCTCCCTCTTCTTTGTAAATACTGAGCAAAATATTTGTTTAGTATCTCTGCCTTTCACATTCTCCTCTGCCCACCCTCCCTCCCCTTTATTAAGCCTCACTATCCCTCCTTGGTCTTCCTTTGCTCCTGATGTACCTATAAAGGTTTTATTCCCCTTCTTAACTGAGTTGGCTATCTTTTCCTCAGTTTGGGCCTTTGCTGTTCTGACTGCCTTCCCAGCCTCCTTTTGCTTTAACCAGTCATGGTTTTGTGTGTACCATGTTTCTGTGACTGCCACGATATCCAGATGTTCCTCCTCCATCAAGGCCACTAATTCAGGAAGCTTGTTACCTAGACTACGGGCATTGGTACTCATTGCTCTCCATTTTTTGATGGCCTTACCTTCTGTTGCAGCATCCCCCACTGACCGTTCTACCTTGGTCTTTTTCTCATTTAGTACCCTGTTTTGTGGGAGGCTGGGATTTTCTGCTGCTTGTCAGTGCCTCCCATTGACTAGTTTAAAAGCTTGCCAATGAAGCATTTAAACCGATTGCTCAAAGACTAGTTCCTTCCTGGACAGATGCAGACCATCCTGCCAGTATAGGCTGAGTGTCCCTCCAGGTGGAACCCCAGTCCCCAATGAAGCCAAACCCTGTGCTCGCACCATTTTTTCAACCATTCATTAAACTGCATGGTGCCAATTACTCGCCTCCCTCCACTTTGACAGGCAGCACCTCTGAGAAGGATACTGTGTGTGCTACTTGTCTTAGGCCCCTCCCCAGCTCTGCAATGTCCCTCCACTGCTCTAACCTCATGATGAGCCAAGTCATTTGTCCCTAGATGGACAATTATGTCCAGCTCAGAATCCCTTGCAACTGTTGTTGTGATCCTGAGGATGCGCTTCTGTCCCTCAAGCCATGGCACCAGGCAGGCACCTTACTTCAGATTTCCCAGCTCCTCCCAGTTCTATCCCCTAATAATTGGGTCCCCCACCTGGGCTGCTTCCTTTCCTTGGTGTCCTCTGCCTCCTACCTGTGGGCCTCCCTTGTGACAGTTGTCCTCAGCCTCCTTAGTCTCCTCTGGGTGTGTATCTATAGGAGCTATGCTCCCCAGAATACGTATGGATTGTGGTGTGTAACATCTGACTGGGTGCCTCTGTTTCACCATCCTCATCCTCCCTGAGCCCACTGTGGTCCAACTGCTGTGCTCTTTGCAACCTCTGAGGTAGTGGTGGTGGTTCTGGTGCTCCCTGGATGGGGAGGTTCCTTCCTACTGTCCATTGTGGCCTGGGGAAGGTCCCGTACTACTGTCCAGTGTGGCGAAGACAGGCAACTTCCTCCCTCAGGGCAGACAGTTGTCTGCAAGTAGGGCAGCATCTCAGCCTCCAGAAAGACTCCGGAAGACTGCTGCCCCACAGCCATTACATTGCACTACTCCCCACAATTTTTTTTTTTTGTGTGTGATTGGTTTGTAATGTAGAAATATATATTTATATTATACAATGTTTATGCTTATATTGTCAGTGCAGTGTGCTAGAGAGGATATGACAGTGACATGCACCTTGCACTCTTGAGGAATGATGTCAGAACCCCAGGTATAAAGGAACTATTTCCAGGGGTGGGTGGGGTGAGGGTGGGAAGGGGTTGGGCCTAAAGTGTGCCCTCACAAAACAATCAGCTAGAAGCTCTGACCCACTGCTGCAATGAGTGCCTTCCTGTCAGGAAGATGCCCTACACAACAATTTGATAGAAATACCCTGCTAATCAATCAGAGAAAACACACATCCAAGTCAGACACAGATAAACCTTCCCAGCCCCAAAACAGGCCTTGTGGTTTTGTGCTCTGAGAGCTGTCCACCCCAAAATAAGTCAGCTGTGCTTTAAACTCTTCCTGCACTGATTGGTCCAATTCAGCAGTTCTGGAGCAAAATGGGCAACAGTCAAAGCGAGTCTTTGCTGCAATGAAAAACAGGTTAGAACAACTACATTATCATTATCATTGTGCGTTATTTCGCAACAATCACATCCCTAACAGGCTCCCTCTGCACCACTAGCGGTGGCAGTGAAGGAGCTATTTTCCAGTGGCCCGGCCGGGACTCGGGCATACAACCACACAACCCGCTTTCCATGTAGTTAATCATGGCTGCAGCAGGCAGCCCTTAAAGAGACAGCCTACGGAGGTTTTTTAAAGCGCTCAAGGCTACCCGTTCAAACGGCTTTATGCCGATCCCCATCCAGGCATGGAGCATGGAAACGAGCTCCGAAAAAGCTTTTCGGGAACCCCCATTTGCAAGGGGGTTACACCCTCCATGGCCTGGAAAAACTTGGCGTCCGCGTCAAGTAGTTACCCTTGCATTGCTTTGAGGCAAATATCTTAGTTAACACTATATCACATTTGCATTACATACATGAATATTAGACTTATAGCGTACTATGGTTTATACAAGATTATACACACAAACTCTTGTTCCCCTTTTTTTTTAAATCAGGCCACTAGTTCCTGCTCACAAACCGGAACTGGGGAACCCCTCACTTTCAGTTACTGGTGGGTTACCTAAAGCAGAGGCACCACACTCAAAAGGTAATACTAACAATCTGAGTTATCCCCAAAGCTAACTCAGGCAAGGAACTAGGGACACATACACCCCTTGTGGACCACATTTAAGAACAGTCCACCAGCTGACCCAAAGACTCATAACTCAACTTTACTACGGCATTATTTCTCGGCCAGATGCATCCTAGGGGTCTCTGGGATCTGAAACAGGCCCTGATTCCACTTCAGTCTCCTTGACGTAGTGATGGGAATCTCTACTGGGAAAAGGGCTCAGCACTCAAAGTACTATTGGGGCCTGACCTTCTATTCCTGGACCCACCCCACTGGGCTCAGCTGGGGGCTGTCTAGGTACAGGTGAGGAACCATCAAGGCATGCAAAATATTCTTCCTGTTCTAGCATATCACTTGCTTGTTCCCCCATTTCACTCTCTTCTTCTGAAAAGTCAGACAATTCAGCCAGGCCAGACAGTTCAGCCATACTCAAGGATCCCACCTCCCGGGCATTGTTGCCACCTGATTCAAGGTCTGGAAGCATGGGTCCTGGAGACAAAGCTGGGGGCTCAGACAGTCCAGAAGGCCCAACCTCAGTTCCAGAGTTAACAAGGGGATTGCCCCGAAATAACTGACTCAATTCATAAGAGGGATAATATTCAATATCATCTTCATCATCTTCTGACACCAATGGTTGATCACTTCCTTCTGCAGACCTTGGCCGAGGCCCTTTTGGTGGTCCTGCTGAAGAATCAACGGGTTTGATGCTCTTCCTGGTAGCAGATCTAGTCATAGGCCTGGGGGGGGGCATTTGGAGATTCAGCTTCAATCAGTATTTGTCCGATTGGCAGTAGATGATTTCTGTGCATAGTTTTCACATCTCTAGAATTGTTTTCAGGCCGCACTTTATATACAGGCAGATCTGTCAATTTTCCCACAACAATGTGGGGGAGGTGATGCCATCTGTCAGCAATTTTATGTTTCCCAGGCAGTCCCAGATTTCTCAGTAACACTCTGTCCCCTTCTTTTAGCTCCATTGTCTTTACTTTCTTATCATATCTTTCCTTGTTGGCCAGGTTTCGCTTAACCTGCCATGGTCTGGGCCAGTTGGTAGGCATGGTTCAATTGTGCCTTTAATTTCTGTACATACTGTAGATGGTTCTCTGCTTGCACCCCATCTGGGGAAACCCAAAGCACACATCCACTGGCAGTCTAGCCTCTCTGCCAAACATCAGTCGGTGCGGGAAAATCCTGTGGCGTCACTTTTCTTACAATTATAGCGTGAACTAGAGTGCTAATCTGTTGGCTCCATCTCGGTTTGTCTTTTGGTTGTAGGTGCCCAACATGTCAAGCAAGGTACAGTTAAACCTTTCAGGCTGAGGATCTCCTGAGGATGGTAGGGGTGGTTCTTGACTTTCCACCCCACAAAGACAACATCTCTTTAATCAAGCGGCTCTCAAAATCCCTTCCCTGGTCACAGTGGATCTGCTTGAGGCCTCATAGTGGACGTAAAGTTTTCAACAAGTATCTTAGCCACCGTGGTTGCTTTCTGATCCTTAGTCGGGAAGGCCTGGGCATACTGGGTAAAGTGATCAGTGACCACCAATATGTTACTGACACTTTTCAAATCAGGTTCCAGACTCAAGAAATCAATACAGACCAGTTCCATAGGGGCACTAGTGGTAATGTTGACCAGGGAAGCAGCTCTCTGGGGTAGAGCTTTTCTTTGTAAACAGCGGCTACATGTCTTGACATATTGCTCTATATCTGTACTCATCTTCGGCCAGTAAAATCGAGCCCGTACTAGGTCAAGTGTTCAATCTATGCCAAGATGCCCCATCTGATTATGCAGGGACATTAAAACCAGTTCTCTAAGAGCTGAGGGCAGCACCAGTTGTTGTTTGTCTACCCGGCCTTCCTTATTCACAGTCTCTCTGTATAGCAGTTGGTTAATCAGCTTCAATTTGGGCCCCTCTTTATACAGCAAGGCAGTCCGTAGATCAGCAGAACGTAACTTGGACACATCCCTCCCGGCCTGCAAGGCCTCCACAGCCATTTTTATCATCAGATCACAGGATTGAGCCTGTCAAAGACTATCATTGTTGAATTGGGGCAGTGAGCTAGTATTTAATGCAGCGAAATGACAGTAGGCAGCAGGTATGCAATTTTCGGATGGTCCCAAACAATCCACCATACAGTCCACCCCATCAGGAGACACCTGTCCCTCTTTGTCAAATTTCTGGTAGAGGGCTCTTATGTCAGGTTCGGACAGCCAGACCCAATCAGTTTGTGGCATAGGCCTCCGAGAGAAAGCATCCGCATCTATATGGTTTAGACCCGCCCTGTACTCAACAGCATAGTCATAGGTGGCCAAGGCGGAGAGCCACCTATGGCCTGTGGCATCCAACTTGGCAGAGGTCTGTACATACATCAGAGATTGTTATCAGTCTTTACCAATATCTTTGCACCATACAAATAGTCATGAAACTGATCAACAATGGCCACTTCAGAGCCAGGAACTCTAGTTTGTGCACTGGATAATTTTTTTCTGAAGGAGTCAGGCTTCTGCTGGCAAAGGCTACAGGTCTCAGACCATTTGAGTGCTCCTGGTATAACACAGCCCCCAACCCTTGTAGGCTGGCATCAGTATGAAGAATGTACGGCTTGGCCGAATCAGCATAGGCCAACACTGGGGCATGAGTAAGTTGATATATGATGTCATAAAAGGCTTCCTCGCACTCAGCAGTCCAACGATCCCCAAACATATAATTCAGATGGAAATATTCTTTTCTGTCTCCGGCGCACAGCCTTCTTATACTTTTTGTGAGTAGGCGGATACCCCTGAGTGAGGTTGAGGAGGGGGTGAATCACTCGAGAATAGTCCTTAACAAACCGTCTATAGTATCCACAAAACCCCAGGAATCATTGCAGCTCTTTCAAATTCCTGGGCTGAGGCCAAGTGGTCAAAGCCTCCACTTTGCTAGGGTCAGTCTTTATGCCCTCAGTGGACACTATGTGGCCCACGTATTTTACAGAAAACTGGAAGAATTGACACTTGTCGATAGACAGCTTGAGGCCGAAATCCTCCAACCGATCCAAGACCTTGAATAATCGTTGCTCGTGCTCTTCCAACGATCAGCCAAACACTATGACATCATCTAAATAGACCAGACACTCGAGTAGATTCATGTCCCCCACAGCCCGTTCCATCAAGCGCCTGAAAAGTGGCTGGGGCACCGAGAGATCCCTTGAGGCATCCGGACAAACTCATAGAAACCCAGGGGGCAAATGAATGCAGTCTTCTCCCAGTCGTCTGGGGCCATCGGGATCTGATAGTATCCACTGCGAAGATCCAACACAGAGAACCACTGGCTACCATTTAAACAATCTAATGCATCCTGTATGCGTGGCATGGTATACTGGACCGGAATGGTCCGCCGATTCAAAGTTCGATAGTCGACACACATCCGAACTGCCCAATTCTTTTTCCTCACTACTACTATGGGGGAGGCATAGGGGCTTCTGGACTCTTGTATTACACCAGCAGCCAACATTTCTTGCAGATGCCGCCTCACATCATCTATATCAGCGGGGGCCAGGCGCCGGGACCTCTCGCAGAAAGGCCTTTCGTCATGCAGCCGAATGTGATGCTCAGCCCCTTGTACACGTCCCACATCCCATTCTTTCAGGGAGAAAACCTGGTCTTTCTTGGCAAGCCTCTCACTGACCCTCTGTTTCCACTCAACTGGCAGTGGGGAGTCACCGAAGTCAAACAAATCAGGTAACTCTATCATCTGTTCTGGAACCCTTTCTGGTTGGCAGTACTGCAGTATCTGCACAATGTCACGCTTGCCAAAATGTGACCTCTTCTTATTTGAACCTCTCTGTCGGACACATTATGCACTTGAACCATTACCCTCTTAACATAAGCATGAGCTCTAGTTGGCAAGATGCTGGGTCGGACCAACAGTCCCTCAGGTAATCTTCCCTCCACAGGCGCATCCAACATCAGCAACTTATTCTTAACATCGGTTTTCAGTCGTACTTCTCCATGCAGGAGACATTGGGCATTCGGGGCAAGTATCACTGGGGCCGGATCCTTTTTCCACACCACACCCACCAGGCCTTCAGGTTCCTCTGGACTAACCTTCTTCTGAGTGGCACTTGTCTGTTGAATCACAGCAGGTATGCTTAAAGCTCGCCCGGTCTGAAATGCTTGTTTTTCTGAACACAATTGGGCCAATCGTCCGAACATATGCGCATTCGTCCCAATCAACATAGGCACTCCATCATACAGTCCAGTGGGTGGGCAAACTAAAACTAAGGTTCCCAACTGCTCATTCATTCCAGCCACAGTTGCAGAGAAAGATAACCAGACTCGGATGTACCCCAAATACGGATAGGCCTTGTCGCTCAACCCCCACACATGTCGACCATTCAACGGTTGCAGGGGCACCTCAGGTAAGTGTGCCTGGTACCAGTCCTGAAACATGATGGTTACCTGAGAGCCACTGTCTAATACAGCTCGGGTGGGAATTCCATTTACACGCACCGGGGTCTCCATTGAAGGCCCGACCACATCAGACCAGTTGGGGGCCACAGCATTGATAGTTGCCTGGGCATGGGCCTGAGTCACAAAACTTTTCCTGGGAGCCTGAGACTGGGCCTGGTGATGTCGGGTGATCAGTCTGTTGTTAACTTTCCTTAAATTTTCGGGCCTCTGGCTTTCGGGTTGGAAATGCCCATCTTCCCATAGCGGTAACAGAACTTGGGGTCCCGGGGTCACTATCCTGCGGGGGGCACCTTATCTGTGGGGGGCTCTGAGAGGGGTGAGTGGACTCTCTTTGGCCGGGGTTCGGGTTTCTACAAGACTCAGAGGCCCCGGTCCTAATAGGGTACATGGTAGATTGCTTCAAGTCCCTCACCAGTTCCCGTAAATTCCTGACCTCGGCCCTCAACTCACTCTCTACGTGGAGGTCGGAGGAAATAACTCGCATACCCACAGTACCTGAGAAATCTGGGGATCCCTCAGACCCTCCAGACAGACTGGTCTCCTTGGGGGCGTTAGGCTCAGGGGTCCCACCAGGGTGTACCGCCCCCACACAGGGCTCCAACCCCTCTTCATCAGTCTCCACTTCCCTAATTTCCCTCATTAATTGACAATATTCAGGCAGGGTGGCCCGCCGATCCTGTAGCTTAAGTTTCAGCAGTATTACACTAGCAAATGTGGCAGACTTTAAAACATGTTCTAACCGGACCTGATTCAGGGCTGCGGCAGTGATTCCCCCTCTCCTATAGGCCTTCTGCAAGGCCCGCTCCACTCTAGTGACAAAAGCAGACAGTTTCTCATTTCTCCACTGCTTAGCAGACCTGAATTTCCATAATAAGTCTTCACCAGTCTCGATACTCCCAAAAACCCCTTCTAAAGCAGAGAGATACTCTGCAGAGGTGGCTTCTGGATGGGTGGCCTGAAAGAATCTAATAGCTTCTAAAGCAGGGCCCCTCAAGCTCTCCATCAGCCTCTTCCTTTTCTCCCCCTCAGAACATTGCCATTCCTGGACTAAAGGGGTGGCATAGTCCATCCAAGCCTCCAGGTCATCCTCCCTGGCAGGCACCGGCACTGTGCCAGAGAAAAGTTTTAACTTACGATAGAATCGAGCTGTATGGGTGGGACCACCAGGGGCAGGGGAGCCAGTACAGAACTCTTAGGCGGGCAAGGGGAAGTGACAGGGGAGCCCTGAGGGGTAGCATCACTGGATAAATCTAAGGCTTGTAGCAGCTCCTGGGTAGTTCTCCCCTCCACAGCCAAAAGCTTAAGCAGTTTGTCTTTAAAACTGTTCATTTAAGGAGACCCCAGGAGTGACTGACCCACTGAATATGAATTAGCCTCCACCCTGTGGAGCACCTCTGGATAAATCACAGGAGGTACCTTCTCGGGTCAATGGCCACACTGCATAGAAGTAACACCTGCAATGTCTGATCAAGCAAATCAGCCATACGCCTTTTACCTCCACTTTGCCCAAACATTTTACTCACTCTGCAGCAGAAATGATGTCAACAGTTGGGGTTCCAAAGGCACTCTAACAATAACACAATCTTATTGGAATCTAGCTCTTGACTTCACCCCACCCCATCAGTCTGTGTACCATGGTCTTGATGGGTCCCAGTTTAATTTTTTCCAACATACTCCCTTCCATTTCTTCCATTTCTTATGTGCTCCCCCACTTGGCCACTAGGGGACGTTGATCTCAGCGGTGCCTCCAATTTGTAACCCCTAGGGGGCACTACCCTTAGGGCTACTACCCCTGCTTGCCTCCACTGAGACAGGGTGAGGGGCCCAGATCCGTTGACGGGTGCCTCCACCCAGAGGTCGGGGTCAATATTGTCGAGATTGCCTCGGTCACAGCCCTCCGGGTTACTGCAACCCCCCGTTCATCCCACTAGTGGCTCAAACTGGGTACCAGTAGCACTTTTTACTGCGACACTCACCCCCCGGTTACTATCTCTCCACTCCCTCTGGAGACCCCCTGTAAAATAAGGCACAGTTATATAGCAGTCACCAGGCAGCAGTTCACCAGTAATGTACACAATAGCCAGCATGTAATTGCACAAAGAACAATCTGATTTATTCATGGGAGTAATAACAAGGTCAGGGGGAATCAAGTTAATTAGCTTATCACTATAATTATCTACCTAGGGCTCTGTGCACAGGCCTAACCCTAAGACTTACTGTCCCTGGGTACCCAAGCCCTAACGGCTAGTCCAAACTTGGCAGCTGGTTGGGGCCCTTAACACAGACAAACATTACAGTCCTGAGCAGGTCAGAATGGGAGGAAAGTTTAATTAGGCAGTCAGCAGTGTAATAATGCACTGGAAACCACTGTGTACACACTCTGCAGGGAGCTACCCTGAATCAGTACTCACAACCCCAGCAAACGATGATTCCTTCAATGCTGCCAGGACAGAGCTTGAACTTCACCAGCCTTCTCACACATTTATATGGCAAACAACAGAGGGGTACCATACCAGGCAATAGCTTTCAGACGTTTACAAACTTGCAGAACTCAGGCAACAAACTGCAGCTTCAACATCACGGATGGACCGGCGCAATTCAGCAATTCTCTCCAGTCCCTCAGGTTGAGCCTGGTAGGTAGCTGGGCTGGCACCAGCCTCCTCCAACCATGCGCGTAGTTTAGTCCGAATCTTCCACAAGAAGGCAGAAAAACGGCCCCCGAGGCCTCTCACGTGCTTCCCGCGTGAACACCAATCCAGCGCAGAAGCACAGAGCTCCTGTCCTCTCCTAAGCCACGACGTCTCTGGCCCCAGAAGCATGGGGCACTCCTCCTAGTTCGAGCACTACCCAATCCCATTGGCTGGCTAAATATGCCAGTCGTTTCCTCCTGTTCTCAGTGGTGCGAGAAAAGCGCCATAGCCCATAATGCCTCTCTCAAATACAAACAGCTCCTCTATTGGTCAGCCGACTCTGTAGGGCCCCTAGGCACTGATTGGTCCAATTCAGCAGTTCTGGAGCAAAATGGAGGCAACAGTCGAAACAGTCTTTGCTGCAATGGAAAACAGGTTAGAACAACTACATTATCATTATCATTGTGCGTTATTTCCCGCAACAATCACATCCCCTAGCAGAGCTCCCTCTGCACCACTAGCGGTGGCAGCAAAGGAGCTATTTTCCAGTGGCCCGGTCGGGACTCGGGCATACAACCACACAACCCCCTTTCCATGTAGTTAATCACGGCTGCAGCAGGCAGTCCTTAAAGAGACAGCCTACGGAGGTTTTTTAAAGCGCTCAAGGCTACCCGTTCAAACGGCTTTATGCCGATCCCATCCAGGCATGGAGCATGGAAACGAGCTCAAAAAGCTTTTCAGGAACCCCATTTGCAAGGGGGTTACACCAGTGTTGAAATGTTTCATGAGGAAAGGCACACAGAACAAACAAGTTGCTCATGGCTGGTTGCAAGGGAGGAGGAGAGGTGCGCTGCAATGACAAAACTGTCTGAGATTGCAGCGACAGGTTTATTTTTAAGTGTAGAGCTCTTTTGAAGTTTCTGTTATCGATCAGCAGCTTCCACATTGATTGGTGGCTGAGGGATGCACTCTGTAAAGCATCTGCTGCATTGGCCACAACACTGACACACCTCTGAAATGTGGTTCTGTCACAAGATGTTTCTTGCGCATGCACGCAAGCAAACAAAACACCACAATATATCCCAGGCACACTGCCTTAGGGGTAGCTGGTCCATTCCACTGGGGTGTCAAACAGACGAGGCATACTGATGAGTCCTGGTAGGGCGAAACACGTGTCGATGTCTTCTGTTAACACCCTTTGCAAACTGTGTGAGAGGCCTTTCGGCACCATGCAATTCTGCTTAAAGTTGGACCAGCATAACATTCTGTGGTGATTTGCATATGTAGCCCATGATGCTTTGCATTGTGGGGGCATGTGTGATTTTGTATTTTCTTGAAACTTGGCTTCCCAGCCAAATGCCCTTTGGGGTAACCCTTGCCTCAGTGTTTACGCACAGAGGTTCTTTGTCTTTTAAATAGTTTTTTATTTTAATGGATTCACCACAATATATCCCAGGCACACTGCCTTAGGGGTAGCTGGTCCATTCCACTGGGGTGTCAAACAGATGAAGCATACTGATGAGTCCTTTTAGGATGAAACACATGTCTATGTCTTCTGTTAACACCCTTTGCAAACTGTGTGAGAGGCCTTTCGGCACCATGCAATTCTGCTTAAAGTTGGACCAGCATAACATTCTGTGGTGATTTGCATATGCAGCTCATGATGCTTTGCATTGTGGGGGCATGTGTGATTTTGTATTTTCTTGAAACTTGGCTTCCAGCCATGCCCTTTGGGGTAACCCTTGCCTCAGTGTTTACGCACAGAGGTTCTTTGTCTTTTAAATAGTTTTTTATTTTAATGGGTTCACCACAATATATCCCAGGCACACTGCCTTAGGGGTAGCTGGTCCACCCACTGGGGTGTCAAACAGACGAGGCATACTGATGAGTCCTGGTAAGACGAAACACGTGTCTATGTCTTCTGTTAACACTCTTTGCAAACTGTGTGAGAGGCCTTTCGGCACCATGCAATTCTGCTTAAAGTTGGACCAGCATAACATTCTGTGGTGATTTGCATATGCAGCCCATGATGCTTTGCATTGTGGGGGCATGTGTGATTTTGTATTTTCTTGAAACTTGGCTTCCCAGCCAAATGCCCTTTGGGGTAACCCTTGCCTCAGTGTTTACACACAGAGGTTCTTTGTCTTTTAAATAGTTTTTTATTTTAATGGGTTCACCACAATATATCCCAGGCACACTGCCTTAGGGGTAGCTAGTCCATTCCACTGGGGTGTCAAACAGATGAAGCATACTGATGAGTCCTTTTAGGATGAAACACATGTCTATGTCTTCTGTTAACACCCTTTGCAAACTGTGTGAGAGGCCTTTCTGCACCATGCAATTCTGCTTAAAGTTGGACCAGCATAACATTCTGTGGTGATTTGCATATGCAGCTCATGATGCTTTGCATTGTGGGGGCATGTGTGATTTTGTATTTTCTTGAAACTTGGCTTCCCAGCCAAATGCCCTTTGGGGTAACCCTTGCCTCAGTGTTTACGCACAGAGGTTCTTTGTCTTTTAAATAGTTTTTTATTTTAATGGGTTCACCACAATATATCCCAGGCTCACTGCCTTAGGGGTAGCTGGTCCATTCCACTGGGGTGTCAAACAGATGAGGCATACTGATGAGCCCTGGTAGGACGAAACACATATCTATGTCTTCTGTTAACACCCTTTGCAAACTGTGTGAGAGGCCTTTCGGCACCATGCAATTCTGCTTAAAGTTGGACCAGCATAACATTCTGTGGTGATTTGCATATTCAGCCCATGATGCTTTGCATTGTGGGGGCATGTGTGATTTTGTATTTTCTTGAAACTTGGCTTCCCAGCCAAATGCCCTTTGGGGTAACCCTTGTCTCAGTGTTTATGCACAGAGGTTCTTTGTCTTTTAAATAACAATTGTAATAAATACAACCAATCTTCTTGAATAAGGTGCAGTCTACAGGCCAACTTTTTGTCACAGTTGCACCAACCATCATGTCTGCCAACCTTGCACGCATCTCCACTGGACAGAAAAAGTGAAAATGCAGTCAAGCGGCTTGATGGCCATTCTGGGATAATGTATGACTCCAGGGTGTCACCCCCATAGACTGGGGATCCGGACTTGGTGGTGAGTATGGGGACTCTCTGCCACCCCATCATGGGGGTAAGTCATTGAGGTTAACTGGGGGCGAGGGCCTTAGTTGGAGCCAGGTTTTTGCCAGGATGGTGGCCAGATGAGGAGCCAACCGAGGGGATGAAAATACAATAGCTAAAAAAAGTAGCTGACTTATAAAACCAGAACTCATAAATTAAGCCATCTAACAGCAACTTTTAGTTAGATTTTAAATGTGCATAACTATAGGTGTAACAGTAGCTCTCTCACAGTCCATGTTTAAATTATTCATGCTGGCTGATCCCAGTGAGGTGACTGAGGAAATAAACTTTACTGGTGTCCAGTATCAAGCATATCAACTTTTTAAAATGTAAACTGAAAGTTTTCAATGAACAGCAGCAAATGCATTAATAAATTCAACTGAAAACCTATGCCGTGAGTTGGGTGTATACGATAGGGTAATGTAGGCTATGTAACCCTTCTAGAATCCTAGCAATCAATCAGTTTGCTTTATGTAGTATTTCATTATAATAATTCAATGTATTTTAAAATGACAGTGCTTTCAGATCCGTTCTTGTGCCCACTGTAATCTTGAACCTCTCTATTTTGATGTTTGTTCGGGTGACTGAGATCTGAAATGGGTCATCACTACCTATTATTATTGTGGATCAGTAAGTATCTTGAGATTCAGGCCCTTGCCACATTGTGTGGCAGTCACCTTTTCCACAGCTTTTGTTTGTGGCAGTTTGTTTGCTTCCAGTTCCCACAGAATTATTTCTTTGGGAGAATAAACTGGGAAGCTCTTGTGTTTCTACAGTTTGGGAACTGGTTTTTAACTGCAGTGAAAACCCCAGGCCCTTTACTTCCAGAACCCTCTTGTATGTGGCAATGTTTACCCCTTCCTGTACATAGTAGACTAGCCTTGCCTCATTTGGCAAGGGTCCGGCAGCCTGGGTAGAATTTTTAGGGTTTTGGTTTTGGTTGAGGCTTAGGGTCTGTTGCTGCAATAACATGCTTGGAACCCCTGCTGTTTCTGCCCCAACAGTATCCTCTGGGGCTGATGCTTACACAAGGCAGGCTCTGCGATGCCAGTTTGGCAACTAAGTTGTCAACCGTCATCATAGCGATGAATTTATGTTGACTGCAAGTTGCGATTGACATAAATCTGACTAGAGACCCCAGCTGTTTTTCCATCAGGGGGCTTTGAGGTATTCTAGGGAGTTAGAAGCACTCTGATTAGTTGAGAGCATTCTCTGCTTCTATAATATTAAACAAAGACACCAAGACTTTGTGCTGGAACTACTAGAAATCCTAAAGCACATAGGTGTTCCCAGTGGATTTTAATGGTACTGTTCTCTTTCCACTTGGATGGAAATACCACAAGAATCCAATAGGATCAACAATTCATTGAGAACCCAGAATTCCCATTGGACAACCATATAATGTCCATTGGCTGTGGAGATTTCATTATAGTTATATACTGTGAGTTAATACAGTGGAGACCACTCTTATGGCTGTAGTACATTTAAAAAATCCTCACCAGAAGGTGTTGGTTTCCATGGGGGAAGGCGGTGCCATATTTAAAACACATGGGGGCACCATGAAAATCCCATGATGTGAGGAAACCCTAGAAATGCCATGATATGAGGACACAATGCAATTCCAGTGGGATCAGGGTGCCAGGGAAATCCCATAGTACAATCGGTGCCATGGCAATCCTGTGGAATGAGTGCCATGGAAAAACCCCATGGACTGGGGTACTGTGGAAATCCCAGGGCAGGGGGTATCAGAAACCCCATGGTACAGGGTACCATGGAAATGCCACAATGGGATACCTGGGAAATCTCATCATAATGCTGATAGTATCTAAATCCTATGGTATGGAGTACTATGAAAGTCCCATGGTACAGGGTACCATGGAAATCCCATGGTACAGGGTACAATGAAAATGCCATGGTACTAGAGTACAATAAAAAACCCATGGTACAGGGGTACTGTGGAAATCCCATGGGACGAGAGACTGTGGAAATCCCATGGTATGGGGTACAATGGAAATCCCATGGTACAGGTGTACTATGGAAAGCCCATGGTACAGGGGTACAATGGAAAGCCCATGTTACTGGAGTACAAAAAAATCCCATGGTACAGGGGTACTATGGAAATCCCATGGTACAGGGGTATAATGGAAATCCATGGTACAGGGTACAATGGAAATCCCATGGTACAGGGTACAATGGAAACCCATGGTACATGGAGTACTATGAAATCCCATGGTACACTGTATTAAATTCTACCATAAAATCCCATGGTACTGTCCAATTTACATAGAACAGTACCATGGGATTTTTATGGGAATCCCATGGTACATTTTGTAAATCATCTGACACTCCCCTTCCTCATTTTAAATAGAAGTGCCATGTAAATAGGAACAGGGCTCTCGACTGGGTATGGCACTGCATGTAGATGGAACAGCGCTGCAACCCAATTCATACTCTCCATTCCTCGATCACAGAAAAGGACATGCATGTAAACAAGGTAAATGGCAACAGCAGGACTACTTCACTATGTATGCTGGCGGTCAACTAGAAATTTTTGCTGCAAACATATTTTAGCTGCAATGTACTCACCCTCGAATATAGCATAAATATTTTTACAGCAAATATTTCAAGTTCTACAGTTATTTGGACTGTTTATAAGATGTAGCCAATATAAGATGGTACTTGGTTTGAAAGAATACATCTACTTCACCTAGTGCTGTTCTTATCAAAGCTGTAGCAGTGGATTTGGGTACCTTCAGTACAATTGCATAAAAATATAATGAGGGTTTTTCCATCATATCATTGTATTTGGAACCCCAGTCTTCTGCCTCATAGAATAACACTAAACTTATTTTCATATCTCCAGCTGTCACAGACAGAAGACAGAGTTGCCACCATAGTTATAATTACATTTCAAGAGTGCTTTTGAAAGATGTAATGCTTTATTAATCAGTTGTTTCATATGTACTGTTTCCAAACGTAATTATTTTTGTTTGATCTATATTAATGTTTCATTCATGTGCATCATACTCTGCATTATAAGTGTTAATGCTTCTTTGTAAGCTCTTTAGTGACAGATACATTAAGATCATGTCATCTGCGTAAGCTACAGTAGTATTGCATAAGCATTACGTTTAATTTTAGGTAAATCAGAAAAAGAGTTTTGATCATATTGAAGCAGTGAGTTTCCATACTGCATATACAAAACAAGATCAGAACGAGTAGGCACTCTTGCTTTATTCTTTGCCACTAAAGTTGAAGCTCAGTACAGCTCACCACCCTTAGAATATAAGCTCAGGTGTAAGTACTCAGAAAAATTCAGTTAATTGCAAAAAGTCCAATACAGGTGCTAAAGTGTATTACTTACAAAGGCAGACAGCAGCAGATCCACCAATTAATCCAACAACATTTCACATAAAGTACTTTATTAAGATGTGAGGCTGCACTACTCAGTGTCATATTTACACAAGTGCTAGTGATTACAAGACTAAAGTGACTAGTGTGCATTTTAAAAGGACAGTGCATCGAAAAACAATGAATGATCATAGACAGCCTATTTCAATCAATGATCCAGAAAGATGGTAACAATGGTATAACATCTAACCTCTATAGAAAGCAAATAGGTCATAATTCCACCCTGCGTTTTACCTTGAATCCCCCCACCATATGGTAGAAAATGTGCCCAAGTGGCAGTTTATAACACTAAAAAGAATTTGTGGTGATCTGCAGGCATATGAGGAAGGAGTCCATATGCTCAGACGACACTTCACAGAATGAGGGTATGGTCAGGGCCCCTAGTATTCTGCAGCACTTTGTCCTGATTTTTGTGGCAGGGCTCCTAGATTTCTGCAGCTGCTGTTTCAGATTTCAATGGGATAATCTGCAGATTTCTATGGCATAATGCAGTCCTGTCATTGGCTAAAATATGATGTGATGTCATCAATGACATCACATGCCAAGCATAGAAGAGGAGCTTCAGGATAAATGAGATGGGTAAGGAAGCTGGCCACTATGGAAAAACTGTATATTTGAATGAAAATTCACCAAGAACAGGGAATTATGCGACACTACATCTATTTTGCTACATGATGCAGATTCTGCAAAAATTCCACTGCTGCAGAATCATAGAATTCAGGGCCTTGGGTATAGTGGAGGATATATAGAGAGAGCAATAGAGTATGCAAATGGCTTACAGTGGAGACATTGTTACAGAAACATGCTGGCAACATGCAATATAATGCTGTGAGTGCGTTTCACAAACATATCTCAATACTATTACTACATATATTCCCCAGTCCTATCTTGTTCACAAAGCAATTCAGAAAAATTGGCACATTTTAAAATTGAGCAAAACTCAGAATATATATGGAACACCCTCCTCGAATAAGATATAGGATAGGTAATAAATAACCTCTCTGATTTCCTGCTGGTACATAGCTTTTATACAGGTGGTGAAATTGCTAATGACAGAATACCATTACCTGCAGGTATACACAAATGTGGTTCATGTAAATTTTGTAGGTATTTAGCAGCAGGGAAACATTTTCCAAGCCGAAACACTGGTGAGCAATTGGATGCAGTGGCTGGAGCTTTCAAAGGGTGGCACAGGGCTTGCCTTAAACCCCTTCTCCAATCCTTTCCATGCACCAAATCTGTGGCATCCATGCTGGTGGGTGCTGGGGAGAGGGAGGCGATAACAAGGAGATCAGTCCAAGAAGTAGGAAAATGTCTGGCTCTCCAACAGTGGTTGAGGAGGTTATTGCTGTTGTCCCTGTGATGGCTGATGAAGACGCTGAGCCTGATCTGGATAATAGGTTCATATTTCTTAACAAGAGTGTTGAGCTTGACCATGACTCAGATTCTGAGTAGAGAGATCTGAATGTTGCATGCAAGGACAATGAGAAGGAAAGAGAGGGTGGAGAAAGTAAGGAGAAGGAGGGCAAATCACAGGAAGAGGAGGAGGTTATCAGGATGGGTGGGAACAATGAGAAGGAAAGACAGGTTGGAGAAAGTAAGGAGGCAGAGGTCAGATCTCAGGAGGTTATCAGCCTGGGTGTGGATGGAGATGATGATTTGGACCCCTATGGGAACCTGAAAGTAAAAAGTAAAAGTCATGCTGCTGAATCTGTGGTGCTGTGCACATCACAATTAGTTCATGGAATTACCAAAGCCCCATCCACATCCTCCAACTGTTGTTCCTGTTAGGACTGTTGATCCAATCACATTGCATGAGTCACGACTGCAGCAGTGCCAACATCACCCCCCAAAACACCCATTGCCACCCATCCACTGTCCCAGTACCACCAACACCATGTAAAATCAAGGGCTACCAAATCCCCAGTTTGGGATTTTTATGTACCGGAGCCAGCTGATGAAACTGTGGCTATCTGTCAGCTGTGTAAAGCATTGTTCTATATGATAAGGGTGAGAGTAAAATGGCGAGGCCAAAAAGGGTGAAGGGAAAACAGCAAGGCCACATAGGTTGAGTGGCAAATCACAGTGATCACTGAAACGGTGACAACAGTGCCACAGTGGCTTTCTGCAGGGGGCTTCACCCCCCCGCACACACACAGCCCTTTGTGGCAGGCTTTGCTCTCCACTCCTCCCTTACAAAATATAACCAACTCCAGTGGGGACACAACTCAGGAAGGGGAAAAAGCCATAGGGCACCGTTTCAGTGATCTCTGTGTTGTCCCAGTCGCCCTATGCAGCCACAATGTTTTCCTTCACCCTTTTTGGCCTCAATGTTGTTGCGATCGCCATCTTCATGGGATACTGTAATGAGTTAGCCATGGAAAAAAGGGGAGCCATCTAGGCACTGGTGACCATTACACACCTTATGTCCAGGCACTAATTATGCTGGCTCAGCATCAAAGAAGCCAGTGCAGAGGTCTCTCTCCCTTTCAGCTTCATTTAGCCTGGCATCACAAAGTGGCAGGGAAACAGTCCTGTGGACGCAGGATTGATTGCATAGGACTACTGCAGAGATGATGAGGAGTCTGTAGGATTGTCTAGTAATGGACATAATAGCAGTGGTGGGTTGAGTACTAGCAGCCAGAGGCACCAAAGCACATCAACCCTTTCCAGAAAACACCCAAATCACTGCCTTGATTCGAGAACTATCCGTGAATCCCCCTAGTCAAATGCTACCCCACCAGCCATGCCACCACACAGAGTCCAACTGTTTGATAGCCCAACACCCAAAAGCTGCAGCCTACACTTCATAGCAAGTTTAAGTGTCCTACAAAAAGCCACCCAATCATGTTATTGCATGGGAACTGAATGCAGTAACTGCTAACATTCAAGCAACTGACCTGCTACATTCTCTTTGTGGAGAATGTCAGATTCAGAAGGTTGATGGTGTGCCTGTCCAAAATAGCAGATTCCATTGCAAACCCACTTCTCCATATGTGCAATCCCTGTACCTTATGGGACTGTGTCAATTGGTTCACCCATGCCAGTGCACAAAGAAAGAGTGCTCAGTAAATTAGAGTGCAACCAAAAGGGCCTCGAGACAGGTGAGCGGCACATAATTCGTCATCACCCCACCAGACAGTATGGTGTTTCCATGATTTTCTGCAGAGGGCTATGTTCCCTGTTCCCCCTGCACCACCCCTTAATTATATAAATGGAACTTGGTGTTGGGCATGGCATGAAGGACGGGACCCATGAACACGGCATGAGTGTGGGACACTCTGAAATCCAGAATGCCCCTGTCACTCACAACCTTATTGCGGTGCCCACATTACAGTGCCCTAATGACAGTGCCTTAACAACAGCACACCATATCAAGCACGATAATACATATCCTGCTGCATTCAACAACCCCATGCATATGTCTTAGTATATGATATGTGGACCAATGGTCAAACAGCTGGTAGCTCCTATCTGAACATTGCAGCCCATTATACCCAGGTACCTGGGATGGTGTTTGACTGCGGGCATGGAAAAATTGTAGTAAGCCCAAATGAGGTAGTAGCAACTCTCCGGGTATTCACTAGTATACCACTCTGGCAATGAAGAGCATATCTGGATCACACACAGGTCAGAAAATGCTAGAATTTCTCCTGGTTGAGATTGATGAGTGGGTGCACTCCTATTTACTGAAAGTAGGTTTCATTGCAAGCAATAATATTTAGAATGTAGTGAAATGCATCAGTGCTGGGAAGGGGGTCTCAGAAGGCATGCCTGGCACACTGTATTAATCTCATTGTGCAAGAGTTTCTAGCATATCCTGCTTTCAAGTCCATGTTGACTGTGGTTGTTGCATCTGTGCCCACCTTACCCATTCCAGAGGGCTCAAGACTGACTAAGGCACCTAAAGACCTAGAACCAATAGCCTCAGCAACTCATGAAGCTGGAAGTCATCAACAAATGGACCTCGACACTGTACAAGATCAAACGCATGTATGAGCAATACAAGACCATATCTGAATATCTGCTGTTGCATACAAATCATGACAGTGCTGGAGTATCCATGTCTCTGAGAACGGGCCAATGGCAACTAATGGATGGCCCAGTTATGATTCTAAGGCCATTCAAATATGCAACACAGGCAGTGAGTGGGGACACTACCTTTTATCAGTCAGGACATCCCACTTCTACAGGGTCAGCACTGGAGGCAGACACTGTTGAATGTAGAAGCAAGTTTTGAAGACAGGTGATGATAACTGGAAGCTGTATCTATATGGAACATGTGTCCCATGTCGACTACAGTACCAATATTTCTGGAATTCTGCAGTCTGCAGATTTTAAGATTTCCACCATGTTTGACTCAAGGTATAAAAGTGGCCTGTCATTCAATACTTGAAGATGGGTGTGCTCAGTCCAATCTCCTAAGATGTGTACATAAGCCACAGATGCTAAAGTCTCAGTTATCTAAGGTACAACATGAAACTCAGCAGAGACCAGGTGCTGCTACCACCTCGCATGGTAAACAGGCGCATAAAACAAGCAAGGTACAAGATAAAATTCCAATAAATCTGCTTTGGGGGTGTTTTGTACCTGGTGGATATTGAAAAGGTGGAGGATGAGGCTGATGATGGGGCAGCAGGACTGCATGCAGTGCAATGCATAGTGAATGTATATGGCAGACATGAGACACCTTGCCATCATGGAAGAGCTCTTGTAGTACTGGGGTGGCAAAGGTACTGATTGCTAGCGCTGACCTCAGCAGCCTTTAAACACCTGGGTTGTCCACCAGAGTATTAGTGTGGAGTGTGTGTTCAGTTCTGTGGGTGCAATTGTACATGACAGGTGTACAAATCTGTCAACTAGAAGTGTTGTCATGCTGACACTGATTAAGATGAATGTAGGGCACATTCCACACAGCACAATGATGTCTGCATTTCTACCACGTGAAGGTGGCAGTGGGGTGAGGATGAACCAGAAGAGCCCGAGGCTGCCAGCATTGGCAAAGTGCCTTCTACTGAGATTGATACTGCATTGGTAGAGAAAGAATTCCCAACTGGGGACAACACCAGTCTGGCAGACTGTAAGGGCTGCTTTCTTGATAAGGATAAATGAAACATTAAAAAATGTGTTCTGTTCATCACTTCCTCCTCATCAGTTGAATCCTTTTTGCAATACTTCAACTGTGTTTTCCTTTCATTTTATTTTTCCCCAAGCTGTGATACTGTTCTCGACATACGTCATATTACACATCTCTGCCCTGCTATTTGATGCCCATAAAGAAAGTAGAAAATGAGTGGACACCACATCATTAAAAGCAAGATTTGTCAATGATAAAATTGGCCACCACCACCCCAACTTTATGCATCCAGACTTAGAAAACCTGATTCTTAAGCAAGTGTAAAGCCACTGCCAGACATGAAGAACATGCATCCTCAATCAATCAAGACCCCGTCTCCTCCTCCTATTTCTCAGTCTTGCTTGTATCCTACACATACACCAACAGCATGTGCCACTGTCGTGTCCACTGCACACTTCCAGACTGAGAAACCTAGACTCTTAAGCAAGTATAAATGCCACTGCTGGACATGAAGAACATGCATCCTCAACCAATCAAGACCCAGTTTCCTCCTCCTCCTCCTCCTCCTATTTCTCAGTCCTTCTTTTATCTTCCACATTAACCAACATCATATTTCACCATCCCTCCATGGCATGCTTCCAGACTAAGAAATCCAGACTATTAAGCAATTGTATATGCCACTTCCAAACATAAAGAACATGTATCTGTAACCCCTAGATGGCGCTATCCCAGGGGCTACTACCCCTGCCTGATTTGCCACTAACAGGTTGAGGGGCCTGGATCCAATGGCGGGTGCCTCCACCCAGAGGTCAGGGTTTGCAATAGTTAAACTTACTTGGTCACAGCCCTCTGGGACACTGCAACCCCCCTTTCTTCCCACTAGTGGCCCACACAATATATCAGAATTACCTTCACAGTATACACTTACCCCCAGGGCCGATTCAGACACTGGGACCTCCTGTAAAATAAGATACAGTGCAACAATCACAGTACAGTACTTTAACATAGACAAATACCTCAGGCAGTATAACTTTGCTGAAACAAGCAGCTCTGATTTATTTAGGGATATAACAAGGACAGGGAAATCAGGTTAATTAGCTTATCACTCTACTCATCTACCTATGGCTCTGTGCAGAGCCTATCCCTATCAGTTACTGTCCTGGGTACCCAAGCCCTAGTGGCTAGTCAAACCGTGGCAGCTGGTAGGGCCCTTCACACAGTGAAAAGAAAATTAGTTTAAACAGTCAGCAGTACAGTGATTCCATTTGGATTTAATGTGGCAATTCAACAGGAGCAACCCTGAATTAGTACTCACGACCTCCAAACAAGATAGGGTCCTTCAACATCAGCAGGGCTACTCTTGAGCTCCACGAGACTCTTCACACATTTATATGGTAAAAAAGAAAGTACTATAGCAGGCAGGCTGCTTCTCTATCGATCGCAATTACTGCACAATACCCGGGAGAACACACAGCAGATTCAGTTCCTGACAGACCGAGTGCAATTCAACAATTTCTCCAGTCTTCTACAGGGTGAGCCTGGTTTCTACTCTTCAGAGATCCTTTGATTCTTTTCACAGGACAGATTCAGTCCTAACAAGCAGTTACACAAGCTGCAGACCGGAACTCTGGGCCTTACACACGTTTTTTGACTGAAACTGTGCACTGAAGGAGCACAGGGTTTCTTTCCCCTTCACTGCCAGATCTAAACTGAAACTCCAACAGACAAAACCAGGCACTTCCTTTGAGTTCCTCCCAGTTCTTGACTGGATTGGCTGTCACTCACAATAGACTGCTGCTGTTGGTCCAAAAAGGCACGAAGTCTAACTACATCTCCAGAGTCACTGCCCATACAATCCTCTTGTGGCTGGCTCAGATTATGAGTCAAGTTCT
The DNA here is from genome assembly GCA_016271365.2 of Neoceratodus forsteri. Taxonomy (NCBI): domain Eukaryota; kingdom Metazoa; phylum Chordata; order Ceratodontiformes; family Ceratodontidae; genus Neoceratodus; species Neoceratodus forsteri. Next base: position 1,342,914,116 of record CM057455.1, on the reverse strand, counting down.
GATTCGTCAAGGCACCATTTTAGAGCTAGCTTACCCCACACTGATTGGTCCAGTTTAGCAGTTCAAAACCAGAACGGGGAACTAGACAAACACAGTTCTGACTGCAAAGAAAGCAGGTTAGACAAACTGTATTTTCATTATTACTCTAAATGGTTTCTGGCAAACAGTTACATCTTTCAGATAGGTTCCCTTTGCACTCCTAGTGACTGCAAAAATGGAGTGAATTGGCAGCAGTTCGAGTGGTACTCAAGCAGAGAAGCACACAGTCCCCCCATACAAACTAATTATGTCTGCAAGCAGACAGCTCTTAAAGAGACAGTACCAGAGGCTCTAAAAACACTCACTGATAAATGGCTTAAACGCCAAACACCATTCAGGCTTGGAGCATTCAAGCAAGCTCCTGGAAGTCTTTTGGGAACCCCCATTTGCAGGGAGGGTTACATATCCCCAACCAATGAAGACTCCATCTCCTCCCATTTCTTAGCCCTGCTTGTATCCTCCAAATACACTGACAATATGAGCCACTATCACCTCCACTGAATGCTTCCAGACTAAGAAACCAGGGGCTTAATTCTCAAAATTTTTCCCTAGCGCAAACCCAGTTTTGTGTGAACAAACCTGGTTTTGTGCAGAGTTGATATTCACAAAAACCTGGTTTGGCACCCAAACTAAGTTTACAACAGGGCAAAGTGTGGAGGGGCTGCAATTCAAATGAGGGGAAGGGGAACTACATATTGGTGCAATCCAATGCACAAAGCATTTGCTCCATGTGGAGCCCCCTTGCACAGAGCAAATACAGCTGACCAAGACAGCTGTAATCCCCCACAACCGTAGTGGTTGTCTGAGGTACTGCGGCGGATCCCCCTTCCTCCCCACTGATCTCCGGCCTGATACTGGCAGAGCACCTTCCTTGGTAATCATGTCCCCCCTCACCTATCGCTATCCCAAATAAAGACAGAAATCAATTTATATCCTCTCTGGTGGCTAGTGATCCCTCCCCCCACTGAATACTGTCCCAAACAAAGATTCAGATATATGTAACCATTCCCTGGTGGCTAGTGGTTGCTGCCCCCATTCAATCACTGTCCCAAACAAAGATACACATTTATTTACAAATTCCTTGGTGGCTAGTGGTTCCCCCCTCCCCACCAATCACCAGCTCAAGTAGAAAACAAAGAATAGTCCCTGGTGATAGTCTCCCCACTCCCGCTCCAATCCCTGGCTCGACAGTAATATAGTTTTCCCCAGTGACAAGCAGTCCCATCCCCCACCCCATCACCAGCCCAATATATAAAAAAATGTTCCCTGGCATCTAGTGGTCCCTCTCCTCACACAATATATAAAAATCCCTTGGTATCTAGTGTACCCCATCACAATCCCTTCTATAGTAAAGTGAAAAATTTCCCTGGTGGTCTAGCAGACCCTCCCTCCCTATCCCCAATGCGCTGTATAGTGAATGTAAACCTTTTTCTGATAGTCTAGTTGACCTCCAGCCCCCCCACCCTGGCAGGTAGTGACCCACCACCCTGCTCCCCCATACCATTCCCCAGCCGGTGACTAGTACAGAGCTCTCCTCTTTCCACATAGCTGACCACCAACTGAGCTGTCACTGAGCATGTACTGTATACAGTATGTGCTTATTGACTGACAGCACACTCTGCTGTCAATCAGTGAGCGCATACTGTATACAGTACATGCTCAGTGACAGCTCAGTTGGCGGCCAGCCATGGTGGAGAGAGGAAGGTTGTGCCAGTCACTGGCTGGGCTGTGGGTTGGGATGGGGGGAGCAGGGTGGTGGGTCACTATGTGACAGGGTGGGGGGTCCACTAAACCACCAGAGAAAGATTTGCATTCACTATACAGGTGACTGGGGATAGGGAGGGAGGTATGTTAGACCACCAGGGATTTGTCATCTTTATTATAGAGGGTATCTGAATGGGAGGGGTTACACTGGATACCAGGGAAAATGTTTTATATATTGTATGGGTGATCAGATAGGAGGAGGGCCACTGGACACCAGGAATGTTTTTTTTATATTGGGAGGGTGATCCAGTGGGGGGCAACTGGACATCAGGGAACATTTTTATATATATATTGGGCAGGTGATCGTGTGGGAGGAGGGACTGCTAGTCACCAAGAAACTGTATTACTGTCAGGCCAGCAATCATGGGGGGAGACACAGGCACTATAGGGACTATTCCTTCTTTGTTTTCAACTTTTGGATGGCGATCGGAGATCATGGGGAGGGGAACAACTGGCACAAGGACTATTCTTTTTTTCAGGCTGGCGATCAGTGGGAGCACTAGCCACCAGTGAATTTATAAATAAATCTGCATCTTTGGGATGGGGTCTGGTGGGAGGAAAGAACCACTAGCCACCAGGGAATGTATACATAAATTTGTTTCTTTGTTCTGGAAGCGATTGGCAAGGGGAAGGACCACTAGACACCAAGGAGGATATAAATAAATTTCTGTCTTTGTTCGGGATGGTGATTGGCAGTCACAGGGAAAGCCACTGACACCAGACACTATACTTTCCAACTTGGGCTGGTGATCGGCGGGGGAGGGCTGTTGGGCCGGTGATCAGGAGGGCACACTAACCTAGATAATTTATCTTTTTTTCTTCACACGTGATAGGCATAGCAAGTATTTGAGTGGACTAAGGATATAATATGCGGCCACCATGGTGGCCTACTGATGCTAAATCATTTCTATTTTTTTCTTCACAGGTGACAGGCATAGTATGACTGGTACTGGACAATGGATGTACTGCCCAGGCGGTCAACCACAGTGGCTAATTGATTAGTGTCTAAATCATTTCTGCCTTGTATTTACAGATGTCATTTCATTCTGGCTCCAAATTCAGCAAGCAAGTCATCATCATCTTCTCCACTAGATCACTGATGTGGTCAATGCTGCCACTTCTTGCTCAAGGAAACACTGAAAAATACCCGCAAAAAATAGAAACCGGAGCAGAAGACTGTTGGGAGAGTGGCAGATATGAGATGAACAACATTTAAGTACGTAAAAACAACAACTGGAAAAAGAATACTGACCTTGCCAGGTCTGCAACAGTGCTAAATTCAAAACACAGATCTGGCCAGAGGTAGGCAGCAATAGGATTTCATCACCCTAGTAATAATACCTGAAAAGAGAGAGAAACCGTGACAAAAGATAGTAGAAATACAGTGGTTTACATTCCCTCCACCCCCACCCCCACAGCTAAAAATACCTTTGTTGGTAGGTCACAACAAAGTGATACTCGAGTTGAAGATCATAATCCAGATTCAGGACACAAAGCCACCATATCATTTTGTTCACTCAGTTGTTGTAGACAAGATTCCCAAAGTGCTGCAGCAGCAGCACGTGAGTTCCTGCTTTCCATCTCATTTTCAGGTGTCATGAGAAAAAGTCCAGCCATGAGAATGTACTGTGAATTTTCCAGGCACTAAAGTGCATCACAACAGTTGCTGTGGTTGGAGACTCACACAGCCCAACACCAGTTAGCAGCAGCAGTATGTATTTATTTCAGTAGCACAATAATTTCAGGGCGTCATAAGAAAAATTCCAGCCATGAGAATTTACTATGATTTTCCGGACACTAAAGGGCATTAGACTGTTGCTGTGGTTGGAGACTCACACAGCCCAGCAGCTAGCAGAAGTATTACCATGGTACAGTCATGCTACAGTCATTGTATTGAATAGTATTACCATGGTACAGTCATGTTACTGCTTAGTATTATCATGGTACAATGATGACAGTCATGGTACTGAATAGTATTACCATGGTACAGTCATGTACAGTCATTGTATTGAATAGTATTACCATGGTACAGTCCGTTACTGCTTTGTATTACCATGGTACAATAATGTACAGTCATGGTACTACATGGTATTACCATGATACATTCATTTCTAGTCATAGTACTGCAAAGTGGTACCATGGTACAACAGTCTAAAGTCATTGTTCTGTATAACATTACCGTGGACTAACAGTCTACAGATATGGTACTGCAGAAAATTACCATGGTGCAACAACTTATCTGTATGGGACAGCCCAGGACAAGCATGGTACAATAATAGTATATTCATGCTAATGTTGTATTTCTATGGTGCAATTATTTGCATATAAAAAAGCAAAGAAATCACACTGATCTGATTGGCGACAGCCTCAACTGGCATAAATCAGAGCATGAACAGACAATTCAGAATTAGATAAATATTTACACTTTGAAAATGAATTTCATAGCTATTGTGAAACAGAAATTGTTGGCAGATAAGGATCACCAGGCCCATCCAGTCTGCCCATAAGCCTACACTTGTATGTGGCTTCAGACCCTATCTGGTCAGTGGTCTTTCATCACTCGCCCTCCACCTCAAGGTTCCCTTGTGCCTGTGCCAGGTATGTTATAACTCCCCACTGTATTGCTCCCACCACCACCACCTCTTGTGGCACACCATTCCATGCATCCAACTCCATTTTTGTTAATAAAAACTATCTCACATTTCCTCTTAATCCACCCACTTCCAATTTCATATCATGCCCCCTCATTTTCGTATTCCTTCCACATTGGAAAAGGTCTCCTCCCAACACATTGTTCATGCCATTGAGGTATTTGAAAGTTTCTATCATGACCCCCTGCTCCCACCTTTCCTCCAGTGAGTACATATTGAGGTCCTTTAGTCTCTCCTCACATGTTTTGTGGTGCAAGCCCTGTACCATCTTGGTCACCCTTCTCTGGATCACCTCAATTCTGTCAATATCGTAGCACAGGTGTGGCCTCCAGAACTGCGTGCAGTACTCTAGGTGAGGTCTTACCAGTGTTTTATACAATAGCATCACCACCTTCAGCCTTCTACTAGTAATCCCTTTACCTATGCACCCCAGTATGCCACTGGCTCTCCCCACAGCCTGTGCTCTGCTTTCACTCCTTCAGGTAATCAGAAATGATAACCACAAGGTCTCTTTGCTCTTTGGTGATTGTCAGCACCTCCCCTCCTAACCTGTAGCTCTCCCCACAATTCCCTCTTCCCAGATGCAGGCTGTTCCAGGCATCCACCATGCTTTCTGTCAAGATGTACTTCCTCACATTTCAGAGTGTTACCAAGTCTTCCCCATCCAAATTCATAGCATGATCCCTTGTTCATGAGAATGCAGATTAAAGCAGTAGTGCTAGATAATCAGGAACTGATCAGTCTCCAGTTGTGTGGTGCCACAGTAAATATGGCAGCTGCCTATCTAGTACTGCTGCTTTCAACATATAGTACAGAAATGTAAACAAAGGAAAACTGAGCAAATTTGAGGTGATAGTACAATGCTGGTGAGAAAGATTACTAGGAAATGCTCAACAGAGCACAAGGAATAAACTGTTGCAAAGCCTTGTCTGGAGAGGAGCCTAAAAACGGTGACCGGGGAAGACACTGATCACCAAGCAGACTCGATAGATCATAGGGTCTAATCTGCTGGCTTCTTAATATGTTAGTATGTAAAACTGAATTTCCGATACAGACAATTGGTCGCTCATGCCTATAGGAAGAATTAAAAATTAAATCATACTGCCACCACTAGGAAGGATGGCTATCAAGTTGGAAAAAAGTCTGAATTACTTTCAGTTTTTCATTAGCACAAATGGTGTACTTATTCACATACCACCAGATGTGTTACAAGTCAGATAATATATGTTACTTTTATGCAACATGCAATGTATTCTAGCATTCAGTTAGTTAGCAGACACATTTTACCCAAAGACAGTATGAAGAGGCACAAACTTAACAAAGGTGCGGAAGCAATGCTTTGCATAAGACAAAAATGAAGAAAATTAGAATACTTTTAAGAGATCATATTGTACAGAAAGAGATCATTATCAGAAATCAAATATTTACACATCAAAACATCTATTATGACCCTTAATCTGATGGTCAAATAATTCACATTCACACTGCTGTCAGACTGTAAAAGGAGAGCTGAGCACTATCAGATGCTGTAAGCAGCCCAGCACATGATGTCATTTAGAATTCTCACAGCAGCATAAGCCACATTGGAATGCTTTGTTCAGAGACACTGAAGCTACACCTAGAGCAACTGAATCAGTGGAGAACAGAAAAAGAAGCTAACCTAAGGTAATTGTGAATCTGTTTTTGGACTGTTATGGGAATGTGAATTGATACAAACCCACCACACACACACACACACACACACTAAAAGGTTATGGGTCATAACTAGATCATTGAATTTGTAACAAATGACCCTTGAGTGGAAAGGGAAATCATTTTAAACTGTAGACGTCTGCATCACTACCCCACTGCACCAACCCAGTTTTCATAATGTACTGTAGGTATGTCAGTTAATGGGTCAGATATTTTTTAAACACTGAAATTATCTTACCCTTTTCTGTCTACCAATTGCCTGTATACACTGTTGGACTAGCCACCGATTATTTTCTTTCTTTCTTTCTTTTCTTCTCTTCAGTACTGTGTCCTTTTTTCTTCTTTTATTGTAGGTATTGTATATATGTGTTTTGTAAACCAGCAGGTTAGTAGCTGAAGATGCAGTTTTTCCTTCTCTCTGGTTTTGTCTCTCACCCCCACCCAAACACTTGTGCAACACATGACAGTTGAGGGTGACTCTTAATAAATCTAAGCATTTTTACTATTCAGCAAAACTGTGTTGGCTACTGCTAGGATAGGACAACTAAATGCCCTAGGGTTATGAAACTGTTCAGTTGTGGTGATGGAGGCAGGAACGTGGGGAGGGGGAGAATTTTATAAAGTTGTAATGTACTTATGACAACTACAGTACAGTCATGGGATTGATTCTGGAAGGGCTAGTGCAAGTCACACTAAAGGCGACTAGCACCAAACGCTATTGCATCAAGTTCCCTGCACCTGATTCTCTATTGGGCAGGGTCCACTTGGCTAACTCCTGTGACCTGTGCCAACCTGAACTATATGCCAAATGGAGGGTGTAACTATATAGGTTGCTGCAAGCCTATGGCAATGTCAGCACAAATGCTCCCCCTTGGCTCCAATCCACTTGTACTATTTATGAAAGCCCTGCAGAGCTCTCCGAATACCCCCATGCCCCTATCACCCAAGATACTGAGTAATATGCTCACAGGACTGACATAACTGCCTATGCCGCTATCCCCTGATATGCTGAATGATAAACCCAGCAGGGTTAGTGGAACCCCGGGTGCAATCCCAGAACACCAAGGACTCGTTGGCAATGTAAATGTTTAAAAACAAAAGAAAAATTCCCACATCCCAGCCCTAGTAGTCTAGTGGCCCCCCTACCCAGCTGTGCCTGTCCACCTTGCTACCCCCAACCTGTTCCCAGCTGATGACTGGCACAGCCCTCCTTTCACCTCTGCGACCTACTGCCAACTGAGCTCAGTAGGAGTGCATACTAGTTACAATAGTACATGCGCATACTGAGCTCATTCAGCAGCTGGCTGTGGTGGTAAGTAAGTTGTGCCAGTCGCTGGCTGGGTATGGTTGGGGGGTGAGTGGGGTGGGCAGGCACTGATGGGTGGGGAGGCACTAGACTACCAGGGCTGGGATGTGGGAATTGTTATTTTTTTCCACTCTGAGCCTCGGCAGGCAGGTGCTCCCTTCTCGTGGAGGGACAGCACTCCAGTCTTCCAGTATTCCAGTATCACTCGATGCCCCGTTAAACCCCCATGGATTACCCCGTGCTGCGGAGACAGGAAGGAGGGTGCTAGCCATTCACCCCCCTCCCCGGAGACTGGCCCCCAGGGATGTGGGGGACCATCATGGAGCCTGCCGGGATCCTTCTTCCTCCATTTTCTCCCACCCCTTCCCCGCCGATGTCAGCATGTCAGACCATGCCTCCCGACCTGCACTGCCCTCCAGCAAGCACCAGAGGAAAGTTGATGAGTGGGATGACAAACATCCCTCCCCCCAAGAGAGGAGTACAGTCCTCCAGCTGCTCAATCCTCTCTCCCCTTGCCGCCCCTGGGCTGCCATGTGTCACAAGGTGTAGCGACCAACGCCTCACCCTCTAGCTCCACCGGGCCAGCATTTCTGTTTTTTTAAACAGTGACATTTACATTGTCAACAGGCCACTGGGGTTTGGGGATCACATTTTTGGGGGGGGATCCACTAGCCCTGCAGGGTTTATTATTCAGCATATCAGGGGATCAGGGCATAGGTGGTCATATCAGCCCTGCAGGACTTATTTTTCAGCATATTGGAGTATCGGGCATAGGAGTTATGCAGCCCTGCAGGGCTTTTACTGCCTATTGATGATCAGGGTTGGGGAGTACTACATGTACTGTGAGATGAGCTGGCAACCATGGTAGACACAAAGTACACTTACACCAGCTAATAGCAGGTGTAAATATACTGCAGATGTCCTCCAGGGATGTTATAGAATCCAGACATTGGAGTTGTGATGGATGATCTGCCAGAATAGGGCACAACAGCTGCCATAGCTGGTGGCTTAAGTCCATTTTGGTGCCAGCAGCCTACAACATTGGTCCAAGGGATGGAAAATTCTGATCGCCGGCAGGGGAATGCCGCAAGTCCCCAGCATCATATGTTGGGCATCCTAGGGGCTTGTGGCATCCCCAGAGCATTAAAAATCTGGCCATATAATTTTAACTGATATAAGGTTATAGGGACAGATTGTCATAAAACCTGAGAATCCTGCAAAGTCCAGATGCACTGAACATATGGCACATTCAGCTTCCATCATTTCCGGATGGCGATTGCCATAAGTTGAACCATCTTTTCCTGGTCTAGTTGCAGCAATCTTGGCCATCAGTTTTATGGGGCTTATGCAAATATTTAGCCCAAGTTGCCATAAATCAGAACAAGCATTTGTCAATGCCGAATCTTTGCTTGCTGGTATTGGCATTGGTAGTAGCAAGACCTTTACCTCAAAGGATGCCAGGGAAGAAGGTGATTGGACTACAGTGTACTCAGGAGGTGGGGGGGTCAGAAGCACATCCACTAACCAGTCCTACTTAATAACTCCTACACTGTTTGGGAGGAATAGAAAAGCCCCACTCAGGAACCCGACACTGGGACCAGGGAGGATTGGAGGGTCCTCCAGGATGGAGCCCCAAGGAAGGTAAGCAGGGAATCCCAGAGGAGGGGAAAACTTCTAGTGGGGGACTCTATTGTCAGGGGAGTGGAGTTAGGGTCACCTAGCAGGGGTGAGAGAGAGAGGTCAAGTGCCTTCCAGGAAGAACTGCATGGGGGGATGGGAAGTGGATCCATAGAATTGCTATGGCAATAGCTAGGAGGGAGCAACTGTATGTCATTGTCCACCTGGGGACCAATGACCTGGCCAGGAGAAGGGTGGAGTTAGCCAGTGTCCAGGATGATTTCAGGAACCTGGGGGGAAGCCTGAAACATACAGCATACTCTATCTCATTCTCGGAGGTGCTACCTGTCCAGGGCACTGGGGAAGCTAGGGCACTCCATATCCATACCTGCAACTCCTGGTTGAAGGATTGGTGTCAAAGGGAGGGTTTTGGCTTCATAGGGGACGGATCCCGACCTGGGCAGATGCAGGCTTATATAAGGAGGATGGAATGCATCTGTCCGAGAAGGGGACCTTGGTCCTTTGTGAGAAGTTTAAATGCTTCAGCTGTGAGCATTTAAACTGGCCAAAGTGGGAGAGCCAGGTGGGTCAGGAGGCTTAGGAACCCCCCCATGGGAACATGCAGGAACATAAGTTGACAACGGGAAAAGTGAAAGCAGGCAGGGAGGGGCAGGCAGGTGAAGAATGTATAACAAGTGACATGGGTGTCAAGAGCACATAGGAAAGGAAACCATGGTGGGGGGAAGATGCTGGAGAAGGAGAACAAGAGCAGAGGGAGGGCAGACTGTAAAACAAGGAAGGTCATGCTAATGAATGCCCATAGCCTAGGAAATAAGGTTCCAGACCTGGAGGCCTTGTTAGCAGATGCAGACCTTGACATAGCAGTAATAACAGAGACATGGTAGTCTGCTAATCATGGCTGGGAAGTCAAGGTACCAGGTTGTACATTGTTCAGGAGGGACAGGGAGGGTAAAAAGGATGGGGGAGTGGCCCTGTACATCAGAGATGGTATAAAGGCTGCAGAAGTTCAGGGAAGACAGGGGAAGGCCAAGGTAATGTTGATCACCCTGGAGCCAGAGAATGGAACAGCAATATGCACAGGGTTGATCTACAGACCTCCAGGACAAAGGGAGGAAGTAGACACAGAACTAATGGAAAATATACGCGAAATGGCAGCTAAGGGCAAAATCCTGGGGGATTTCAATATGTCAGACGTGGATTGGGCCACACAGATGGCTGTTTCAGCCAGAAGCACAGCCATCCTAGAATCCCTCAGGGGGTTGGGTTCAGGCAGCAGGTGCATGAGCCAACCAGGGACAAGTCAATTCTGGACCTGGTATGGACCAGTGGGAACAGAGTCAAAGAAATACAGGTGGAAAGGCAGCTGGGGTCCAGTGACCACCACATGGTGTGGTTCAGCATGGAGACATGGACTCAATTAAGCCACACAAGGGCAAGAGTTTTAGATTTCAGGAGGGCGGATTTCACTGAAATGGGTAGATGTATACAAGCAGTCCTGGGGAAGGGAGAGGTAGTAGAGGGAGTGGAAGAACAATGGGAGAAACTGAAAGAATCCATAGTGGTATAACAAACCAATTCATTAGGATAGTGGCCAAAGGAAAAAGAAGAAGGAAACCACTATGGTTCTCCAAAGAGGTGAGGGACAAAGTCAGGGCTAAAAGGCTGAGTTTCAGGAAATATAAGGGGAGCCAAAGGGATGAGGACAGGGAGGTGTACCTTGAATCTCTAAGGGAAGTAGGGAAGGCTGTTAAAAGGGCAAAGGCACAGACAGAAGAGAGCTTAGCACAGTCTATAAACAAAGGGGATAAGACTTTTTATAGGTACATCAGTGAAAGAAGCAAAACCAGAAGGGGTTGTGAGGATCAAAGGGGAGAAGGTTGAGTGTAAGGAGGGGAATCTGGACAAACAGAAATACTGAACAAATACTTCTGCTCAGTATTCACCAAGGAGGGACTGGGTCAAGGACCACAGTTGGGTTACAGAGGCAATGGGGGGGCGTCCATGTCATAACAGCGATCGAACAACAGTGATCACTATTATGGCGAGTGTATGTCGCCAAAAAATAATTTTGGCAATGCACACTGGCAGCACACTGAAAAACAGCACCCAAGACCCATAAGTCTTGTTTTAAAGCAGGGGCCGCACCCCCCGCACCCACCCTACTTACTGTATGGATTCTCAACTCCAGGGGAGTGCATGCTGGGGGGGGGACTTGAGGCAATATATGCTGCCAGGTGGCAAAAGAAAAAAGCTTGCATCACACTTGACCAGAACCTGGTAATCCATGCCTCCCAGCCGACCACCCTCCCCACATCGCCAGCGATCCGGGTTGGCAGCTGCTCACCACAACCCCTCTCACATGCCATCCCTCCCCCACATTTCTCCCTCCAGTGGGCCCGCATGTGTGTATACGCGTGAGTTTCTGTCATGGTTTTCACTGACCGCAGTATCCGGTCACCCTCCTTCCTAGGTAGCCGTGATCACAGTTGCCAAGCTAGAGTCGCTGTTTTTCTAGGCGCTCAATCTCAGTCGCTATAGTCACGGACTACCAATGGGGGGGTGAAAACCAGTCCATTGACAGTGGAGAGAGTTCTGGAAGAACTCACAAAGCTGAAGGTGGATAAGGCCATGGGGCCAGATGGCATCCACCCGAGGATATTAAAGGAGCTGTGAAGGGAACTAGCAGCACCTCTGGTGGTCCTGTTCATAGAGTCACTCAACACGAGTGTCATTCCAGAGGACTGGAGGAGGGCAAATGTGGCCCCACTGCACAAAAGAAGGTGGGGAACTACAGGCCTGTCAGCCTTTCCTCAGTGGTGAGAAAGATCATGGAGACACTGCTGAAAGAAAGGGTAGTGGCACATATGGAATCCAGTAGTGCTCAGGATCTGAGGCAACATGGATTCACAGCAGGAAGGTCATGTCAAATGAATTTAATAGTTTTTTTTGATTGAGTGACTAGGGAACTTAATTACAGAGGGGTGGTAGATGTTGCCTACCTGGATTTCAGCAAAGCCTTCGACACCATCCAACATAGATGGCTGATTAACAAGATGGGTAGTCTGGGCATGGGACGCAAGGTGGTGAACTGGGTTAAGAACTGGTTAACAGACAGGAGACAGAGGGTGGTGGTAAATGGGGTACAATCTGGGGAGAGGGAGTGACCAATGGGTTACCACAGGGATCAGTACTAGGACCAGTTCTGTTCAATGTCTTCATTAGTGACATTGCAGAGGGCCTCGAAGGAAAGGTCTGCCTGTTTGCAGATGACACCAAGATCTGCAACAGGGTGGATACTCCAGAAGGGGTGCAGAAAATGAAGAGGGACCTGGAGAAGCTTGAAAGATGGTCAGAGATGTGGCAACTGAGGTTCAATACAAAGAAGTGCAAAATAATGCACCTGGGTAGAGGGAACCCTGGGGAGAACTACTGGTTGGGGGGAGGAGCTGACTGTCACCAAAGGGGAAAGGGACCTAGGGGTTATCATCTCTGATGACCTTAAGGTATCAAAGCAGTGTACAAAGGTGGCAGAGAGGGCCAGTGGCATGCTGGGATGCATAGTCAGGGGTATTACTAGCAGGAGGCGGGAGTTGGTGATGCAATTGTATAAAACATTGGTAAGGCCTCACATGGAGTATTGCGTGCAGTTGTGGAGACCACACCTGTGCAAGGACATAGATAAGGTGGAGACTATCCAGAGAAGGGCAACGAAGATGGTGCAGGGCTTACACCACAAAACATATGAGGACAGACTATAAGACCTCAATATGAACTCACTGGAGGACAGGAGATAGCGGGGAGACATGATTAAAACTTTCAAGTACCTCAAGGGCATAAACAAGGTGCAGGCGGGGACCTTTTCAATGTGAAAAAGTACTAAAACAATGGGGTACAATATGAAATTGGAAGGGGTAGATTAAGAGGTAATGTGAGGAGTTTTCTACACAGAAAGGGTAGTCGACACATGGAATAGTCTGCCACAGGATGTAGTGGAGGCAATCACAGTGGAAGGGTTTAAGCATGCTTGGGACAGGCACAAGGGAAGCCTGAGGTGGAGGAGTGAGCCATTGATCACATAAGGCCAGTGGCCACATACAATGCATAGGGCCTATGGGCAGACTGGATAGGCCTAGCATTCCTCATCTGCTGACAATTTCTATGTTTCTAAGTTTCTAAGAGTTGGTGAGATGCATAATAGGAATGACAGTGAAGTACAGAACTAACGCCAACCCCCCACCCCAACTGGCAGAGACTGAGAGGCATTGTGGGTCTTGGGTGTCTTTGGGTTGTCATGCCATTCCACCTCACCCCACTCTGCAGACACTGATAGGAGTCATGGTGTGCCTTGCGGTTTTCAGCTCTTGTGTTCACCTCATTCCATAAGGAAATAAGCTGAGATGGGTGCAGTATAGGAGAATGGGGTGAACGTTAGGGCTGAAGACCCCAAGGCACACCTTGATGCCTGTCACTGGCTGCAGGGTGGGAGTGGGGTTGGAATGGTGTGAGCATTACAGATGATGACCCCAGGTCACACCCCGATGCCTGTCACTCTACAGTGTGGTGAGTTACGGTTGAAACCTAAACAACCTGGAGTGTATTTTCACTCCACATTTTCAACATGGGTTTTAGTGACCTCACCTAATGAACAGTGACACTATCATTTCATGACTCAATCCTGAAAGATGATTGCACACAGCAACAGCGCCATTCGGTGCCACAGGTGTGAAAACACATTTGGGCAGGATGTGAAAAATGACAGCTGGACTGTTCATGAGTAGGTGTGACAAAGTGGCAATGCTGAAAATCTGGGTGAATATAAGCAACCCAGCAAAAAGTCACGGTGTGGGTAGAAACTGCGTAATGCGCTCATTAGCATGCAGTCATTTTTGAAATCTTTCACAAACTTGCAACATGGGTTTTGGGACCCCACCTCATGAGCAGCAGCACTGTTATTTCGTTAACTGGTCCTGAAAGGTTATTCTGTGCTGCGACTGCAAAATCAGCTTTTGGGACCCAGAAATGAAATGACAGTGACATGTTCATGAGGTGGGGTCCGAAGAACCCCATGTTGAAAAATTGGGGCCAAAATTCCTAAAAATGGCTGATACATCAACCCAAGTTGACCCCCATTGACTCCCATTATGCAGTGCTTACCTGATTCCTCAGTTCGGGGTTTGACTTTGAAGAGTAGACCCATTCCGATCCAGAGAAGGTCGCTGCTCCAGATCTCCGGAAGTAAGTATGGGCTGGGGAGTGCAGGGCGGTGGGTGCGTAGAGGGAGGGTCAGAATGGGATGACTGGGGAGATGATGATGGGACTGTTTTCATTTTTACAGGGGAAAAAAAAAGACTTCAGTATGATGGTTTTCTTTATTTACAGGTCAAAAAGAAATACATTTAGGCACACTGGAGTAAGCTCCCAGTGTGCCACAATAGTGGGGGAGGATGCAGACACAGGCTGACATAGATGAGTTTGGGGGGAGGGGGCACATCCTACACCAGGAGTGGGCATCCCGGTGTAGGAAACTTATTTGGGCACACTAAGGTGGGCTCCCAGTGTGCCACAATAGTGGGGGGTATGCCGACATGGGGATTGGGCACCCCAATGTCATCTTTCTGGGGAGTGTGCGGTGGATAGCAGGAGTCGCCAGTGTAACCCCTAGGGGGCGCTACCCTTAGGGCTACTACTTCTGCCTGCCTTCATTGAGACAGGGTGAGGGGCCCAGATCCATTGACGGGTGCCTCCACCCAGAGGTCGGGGTCAATATTGTCGAGATTGCCTCGGTCACAGCCCTCCGGGTTATTGCAACCCCCTGTTCATCCCACTAGTGGATCACACTGGGTACCAGTAGCACTTTTTACTGAGACACTCACCCCCCAGTTACTATCTCTCCACTCCTTCTGGAGACCCCCTGTAAAATGAGGCACAGTTATATAGCAGTCACCAGGCAGCAGTTCACCAGTAATGTACACAATAGCCAGGGTGTAATTGCACAAAGAACAATCTGATTTATTCAGGGGAGTAATAACAAGGTCAGGGGGAATCAAGTTGATTAGCTTATCACTATAATTATCTACCTAGGGCTCTGTGCACAGGCCTAACCCTAAGATTTACTGTCCCTGGGTACCCAAGCCCTAATGGCTAGTCCAAACGTGGCAGCTGGTTGGAGCCCTTAACACAGATAAACATTACAGTCCTGAGCAGGTCAGAATGGGAGGAAAGTTTAATTAGGCAGTCAGCAGTGTAATAATGCACTGGAAACCACTGTGTACACACTCTGCAGGGAGCTACCCTGAATCAGTACTCACAACCCCAGCAAATGACGATTCCTTCAACGCTGCCAGGACGGAGCCTGAACTTCACCAGCCTTCTCACACATTAATATGGCAAATAACAGAGTAGTACCATACCAGGCAATAGCTTTTAGACATTTACAAACTTGCAGAACTCAGGCAACAAACTGCAGCTTCAACATCATGGATGGACCGAGCGCAATTCAGCAATTCTCTCCAGTCCCCTCAGGTCGAGCCTGGTAGGTGGCTGGGCTGGCACCAGCCTCCTCCAACCGCACGCTGGCGGATTTAGTCCGAATCTTCCACAAGGCAGAAAACGGCCCCTGCAGTGTCTTCACGCTTCCTTCAAGGAACACCAATCCAGCGCAGAAGCACAGAGCTCCTCTCCTCTCCTAAGCCACAACGTCTCTGGCCCCAGAAGCAGGGGGCACTCCTCCTAGTTCGGTGCTACCCAATCCCATTGGCTGGCTAAACATGCCAGTTGTTTCCTCCTGTTCTCAGTGGTGCGAGAAAAGCACCATAGCCCATAATGCCTCTCTCAAATACAAACAGTTCCTCTATTGGTCAGCCGACTCTGTGGGGCCCCTACATAGAAACATAGAAACATAGAATTGGTTTGCAGATAAGGACCGCTTGGCCCACCCAGTCTGCCCATTTCCATACCTACTGGATAAGCTGCAGATCCTAGTTAACCAGCAGCCTACTTCTTCCTACCACCCCCAGAATTGCCTTATGACTATCCCATGCATGCTTGAATTCCACCACTGATTTTGACTCCACAACCTCCTCTGGAAGGCCATTCCATGCATCCACAACCCTCTCTGTGAAAAATACTTCCTTAAATTACCTCTGAGCGCCCCCTCTATCTTCAAATTGTGCCCTCTTGTTCTTGCACACTCTTTTTTGAAAGATGCTACCCTCTTGGACTTTGTTGATTCCCTTGAGGTACTTGAAAGTTTCTATCATGTCCCCTCTCCCTCCTTTCCTCGAGGCTATACATATTAAGCTCCTTAAGTCTCTCTTCATATGTCCTCCGGTGCAGACCCTGCACCATTTTAGTTGCCCTCCTCTGGACAGCTTCCATCCTGTCTATGTCTTTCATGAGATTGGGTCTCCAGAACTGCACACAGTACTCCAGATGGGGTCTCACCAGCTGTCTGTACAGAGGGATAATAACTTCCTGTTTTCTACTGGTGATGCCTCTCCCTATGCATCCCAGTATCCCCCCAGCCCTCCTTGCTGCCTACTCACATTGCTTGCCCACCTTTAGGTCATCTGATATGACTACCCCAGGTCCCTTTCCATTTTTGTTGTTGTTAGTATCTCACCCCCCATTGTGTACTCTTCCCCTGGGTTTTTGTTTCCCAGGTGCATTACCTTGCACTTCTTAGCATTGAATCTAAGCTGCCATACATTTGACCATTCCTCTAACCTTGCCAAGTCCTTCTCATCCTTTCCACCCACCCTGTGCATCAACTCTGTTGCAGATCTTAGTGTCATCTGCAAAGAGACATATTTTCCTTCCAGTCCTTCTGCAATGTCGCTATAAAGACATTGAAGAGGACTAGTCCTAATACTGAACCCTGCGGTACCCGCTAGTAACCTCCTTTCTTCTGAGTGGACTCCATTTGCTATTACTCTCTGTGTCCTATTCTCCAGCCAATTCTTTACCCAGGCTGTCATCTTGGGACCCACTCCCAGGCTGGCTAACTTATATATTAATCTTTTGTGTGGGACTGTGTCAAATGCCTTGCTAAAGTCTAGGTAGACCATGTCCACAGCCCCTCCCTGATCTACTACTTTGGTCACCCAGTCAAAGAAATCTATCAGATTCGTCTGGCATGACCTTCCCGCTGTGAATCCCTGCTGCCTAGGGTCCTGTACCCTTCTGGCCTCTAGATCACGACAATTCTTTCCTTTAGAAGTGATTCCATCATTTTCCCTATCACTGAGGTTAAACTAACAGGTCTATAGTTTCCTGCTTCTGCCTTGCTCCCACTTTTGTGAAGGGGAATCACATCTGCCCTCCTCCAGTCCTCGGGTACCACTCCATCCTCCCATGATTTGTTAAAGAGGGTAGTCAGTGGTGTCACTAGTTCTACCCTTAGTTCTTTTAGAATTCTGGGATGAATCCCATCAGGCCCCATTGCTTTGTCCACCTTCAGTTTTAAGAGTTCTTTCAGAATCCTTTCTTCTGTAAATGGTCTGGTATCAACTTCTGTATCCAGAGTGTTACTACTGTTTGTTTTATGTACCTCCCCCTCTTCCTTTGTAAATACTGAGCAAAAATATTTGTTTAGTATCTCTGCCTTTCACATTCTCCTCTGCCCACCCTCCCTCCCCTTTATTAAGCCTCACTATCCCTCCTTGGTCTTCCTTTGCTCCTGATGTACCTATAAAGGTTTTATTCCTTCTTAACTGAGTTGGCTATCTTTTCCTCAGTTTGGGCCTTTGCTGTTCTGACTGCCTTCCCAGCCTCCTTTTGCTTTAACTGATACAGTTCTCTGTCCTGCTCCTGCTGCGATTCCTTGTACTTCCTGAATGCTTTCTTTTCTCTTGAACCTTCACTGCCACTTCCTTTGAGAACCATAGTGGTTTCTTTACATCATCTTGTTTGTTTATTTGCTTCACACAAAGGCTCGCGTTACCTCTGTGATGGCAGTTTTATTATTCCCCATTGTTCTTCCACCCTCCTTCCTGCCCATTTGCTAGTGCATTCCTTAGGCACTCACCCATTTTGGCAACGTCAGCCCTCCTAAAGTCCAGTACTTTTGTCTTTGTATGGCTTGACTCTATTGCTGTGTTTATTGTGAACCATACTGTTCGATGGTCGCTAGTTCCCAGATGGCTACCCTTCTATATCTGCTGATCCTCTCCATCTCCATTTGAGAGTATCAAGTCTAATATTACTCCCTCTCGAGTGGGCTCCAGTCACTAGTTGTCTAAGGCATGCCCCTGTGAGGGCATCTAGAATAACTGCACTCTTCAAGTGGCAGCTGCAACTGTGCGCCCGTTAACATCTGGCATATTCAGATCACCCATCAGCAATATCTCCCTTTTTCTGCCATTCTAAGTATACTTTCTATCATTTCCTTGTCCATTTTCCTCCCCTGAGAAGGGAGTCTATATCTAACCCTGTTTGCGGATTAGTGGTGCCATTGCCTGTCTCAAATTTACCCACAGTGCTTCTTCTCCTCCCTGTTTACTTTTTGTTCTGTTGCTTTTATTCCTTCCCTTATGTAAAGAACTACTCCTCCCCTCTTTTACCCTCCCTGTCCCTCCTGTAGATAGTGTATCCTGGTATGTTTCGTCCCAGTCATGGTTTTGTGTGTACCATGTTTCTGTGACTGCCACGATATCCAGATGTTCCTCCTCCATCAAGGCCACTAATTCAGGAAGCTTGTTACCTAATTTCGGGCATTATGAGCTCATTGCTCTCCATTTTTGATAGCCTTACCTTCTATTACAGCATCCCCCACCAACCTGGGTTCTACCTTGGTCTCTTTCTCATTTAGTCACCCTGTTTTGTAGGGAGAGCTGGGATTTTCTGCTGCTTGTCAGTGCCTCCCCATTGACTAGTTTAAAAGCTTGCCAATGAAGCATTTAAACCGATTGCTCAAAGACTAGTTCCTTCCTGGACAGATGCAGACCATCCTGCCAGTATAGGCTGGTGTCCTCCAGGTGGAACCCCAGTCCCCAATGAAGCCAAACCCTGCACTCGCACCATTTTTTTCAACCATTCATTAAACTGCATGGTGCCAATTCCACCCTCCCCATGCCTTTGACAGGCAGCACCTCTGAGAAGGATACTGTGTGTGCTACTTGTCTTAGGCCCTCCCAGCTCTGCAATCCTCCTGCACTGCTCTAACCTCATGATGAGCCAAGTCATTTGTCCCTAGATGGACAATTATGTCAACTCAGAATCCCTTGCAGCTGTTGTTGTGATCCTGAGGATCGCTTCTGTCCCTCAAGCCATGGCACCAGGCAGGCACCTTACTCAGATTTCCCAGCTCCTCCCAGTTCTATCCCTAATAATTGGGTCCCCCACCTGGGCTGCTTCCTTTCCTTGAGGTGTCCTCTGCCTCCTACCTGTGGGCCTCCTTGTGACAGTTGTCCTCAGCCTCCTTAGTCTCCTCTGGGTGTATCTATAGGGGAGCTATGCTCCCAGAATGGCGATGGATTGTGGTGTGTAACATCTGACTGGGTGTGCCTCTGTTTCACCATCCTCATCCTCCTGAGCCCACTGTGGTCCAACTGCTGTGCTCTTTGCAACCTCTGAGGTAGTGGTGGTGGTTCTGGTGCTCCCTGGATGGGGAGGTTCCTTCCTACTGTCCATTGTGGCCTGGGGGAAGGTCCCGTACTACTGTCCAGTGTGAGCAGAAGACAGGCAACTTCCTCCCTCAGGGCAGACAGTTGTCTGCAAGTAGGCAACATCTCAGCCTCAGAAAGACTCCGGAAGACTGCTGCCCCACAGCCATTACATTGCACTACTCCCCACAATTTTTTTTTTTTTGTGTGTGATTGGTTTGTAATGTAGAAATATATATTTATATTATACAATGTTTATGCTTATATTGTCAGTGCAGTGTGCTAGAGAGGATATGACAGTGACATGCACCTTGCACTCTTGAGAAATGATGTCAGAACCCCAGGTATAAAGGAACTATTTCCAGGGGTGGGTGGGGTGAGGTGGGAAGGGGTTGGAGCCTAAAGTGTGCCCTCACAAAACAATCAGCTAGAAGCTCTGACCCACTGCTGCAATGAGTGCCTTCCTGTCAGGAAGATGCCCTACACAACAATTTGATAGAGAAATACCCTGCTAATCAATCAGAGAAAAATCCACACATCCAAGTCAGACACAGGTAAACCTTCCCAGCCCCAAAACAGGCCTTGTGGTTTGTGCTCTGAGAGCTGTCCACCCCAAAATAAGTCAGCTGTGCTTTAAACTCTTCCTGCACTGATTGGTCCAATTCAGCAGTTCTGGAGCAAAATGGAGGCAACAGTCGAAGCAGTCTTTGCTGCAATGAAAAACAGGTTAGAACAACTACATTATCATTATCATTGTGCGTTATTTCCCGCAACAATCACATCCCCTAGCAGAGCTCCCTCTGCACCACTAGCGGTGGCAGTGAAGGAGCTATTTTCCAGTGGCCCGGGCGGGACTCGGGCATACAACCACACAACCCGCTTTCCATGTAGTTAATCATGGCTGCAGCAGGCAGCCCTTAAAGAGACAGCCTACGGAGGTTTTTTAAAGCGCTCAAGGCTACCCGTTCAAACGGCTTTATGCCGATCCCCATCCAGGCATGGAGCATGGAAACGAGCTCCGAAAAGCTTTTCGGGAACCCCCATTTGCAAGGGGGTTACACCCTCCCTGGCCTGGAAAAACTTGGCGTCCGCGTCAAGTAGTTACCCTTGCATTGCTTTGAGGCAAATATCTTAGTTAACACTATATCACACTTTGCATTACATACATGAATATTAGACTTATAGCGTACTATGGTTTATACAAGATTATACACACAAACTCTTGTTCCCCTTTTTTTTTAAATCAGGCCACTAGTTCCTGCTCACGACACCGGAACTGGGGGAACCCCTCACTTTCAGTTACTGGTGGGTTACCTAAAGCAGAGGCACCACACTCAAAAGGTAATACTAACAATCTGGAGTTATCCCCCAAAGCTAACTTAGGCAAGGAACTCGGGGACACATACACCCCTTTGTGGACCACATTTAAGGGCAGGTCCACCAGCTGACCCAAAGACTCATAACTCAACTTTACTCGGCATTATTTCTCGGCCGGATGCATCCTAGGGGTCTCTGGGATCTGGAAACAGGCCCTGATTCCACTTCAGTCTCCTTGACGTTAGTGATGGGAATCTCTACTGGGGAAAAGGGCTCAGCACTCAAAGTACTATTGGGGGCCTGACCTTCTATTCCTGGACCCACCCCACTGGGCTCAGCTGGGGGCTGTCTAGGTACAGGTGAGGAACCATCAAGGCATGCAAAATATTCTTCCTGTTCTAGCATATCACTTGCTTGTTCCCCCATTTCACTCTCTTCTTCTGAAAAGTCAGACAATTCAGCCAGGCCAGACAGTTCAGCCATACTCAAGGATCCCACCTCCCGGGCATTGTTGCCACCTGATTCAAGGTCTGGAAGCATGGGTCCTGGAGACAAAGCTGGGGGCTCAGACAGTCCAGAAGGCCCAACCTCAGTTCCAGAGTTAACAAGGGGATTGCCCCGAAATAACTGACTCAATTCATAAGAGGGATAATATTCAATATCATCTTCATCATCTTCTGACACCAATGGTTGATCACTTCCTTCTGCAGACCTTGGCCGAGGCCCTTTTGGTGGTCCTGCTGAAGAATCAACAGGTTTGATGCTCTTCCTGGTAGCAGATCTAGTCATAGGCCTGGGGGGCATTTGGAGATTCAGCTTCAATCAGTATTTGTCCGATTGGCAGTAGATGATTTCTGTGCATAGTTTTCACATCTCTAGAAGAATTGTTTCAGGCACTTTATATACAGGCAGATCTGTCAATTTTCCCACAACAATGTGGGGGAGGTGATGCCATCTGTCAGCAATTTTATGTTTCCCAGGCAGTCCCAGATTTCTCAGTAACACTCTGTCCCCTTCTTTTAGCTCCA
Organism: Neoceratodus forsteri; assembly: GCA_016271365.2. NCBI lineage: Eukaryota > Metazoa > Chordata > Ceratodontiformes > Ceratodontidae > Neoceratodus > Neoceratodus forsteri. Next base: position 1,342,892,080 of record CM057455.1, on the reverse strand, counting down.
TTGTCTTTACTTTCTTATCATATCTTTCCTTGTTGGCCAGGTTTCGCTTAGCTGCCATGGTCTGGGCCAGTTGGTAGGCATGGTTCAATTGTGCCTTTAATTTCTGTACATACTGTAGATGGTTCTCTGCTTGCACCCCATCTGGGGAAACCCCAAAGCACACATCCACTGGCAGTCTAGCCTCTCTGCCAAACATCAGTCGGTACGGGGAAAATCCTGTGGCGTCACTTTTCTTACAATTGTAAACGTGAACTAGAGTGCTAATCTGTTGGCTCCATCTCGGTTTGTCTTTTGGTTGTAAGGTGCCCAACATGTCAAGCAAGGTACAGTTAAACCTTTCAGGCTGAGGATCTCCCTGAGGATGGTAGGGGGTGGTTCTTGACTTTCCACCCCCCACAAAGACAGCATCTCTTTAATCAAACGGCTCTCAAAATCCCTTCCCTGGTCACAGTGGATCTGCTGCGGGGCCTCATAGTGGACGTAAAAGTTTTCAACAAGTATCTTAGCCACCGTGGTTGCTTTCTGATCCTTAGTCGGGAAGGCCTGGGCATACTGGGTAAAGTGATCAGTGACCACCAATATGTTACTGACACTTTTCAAATCAGGTTCCAGACTCAAGAAATCAATACAGACCAGTTCCATAGGGGCACTAGTGGTAATGTTGACCAGGAAGCAGCTCTCTAGGGTAGAGCTTTTCTTTGTAAACAGAGCTACATGTCTTGACATATTGCTCTATATCTGTACTCATCTTGGCCAGTAAATCGAGCCCGTACTAGGTCAAGTGTTCAATCTATGCCAAGATGCCCCATCTGATTATGCAGGGACATTAAAACCAGTTCTCTAAGAGCTGAGGGCAGCACCAGTTGTTGTTTGTCTACCCGGCCTTCCTTATTCACAGTCTCTCTGTATAGCAGTTGGTTAATCAGCTTCAATTTGGGCCCCTCTTTATACAGCAAGGCAGTCCGTAGATCAGCAGAACGTAACTTGGACACATCCCTCCCGGCCTGCAAGGCCTCCACAGCCATTTTTATCATCAGATCACAGGATTGAGCCTGTCAAAGACTATCATTGTTGAATTGGGGCAGTGAGCTAGTATTTAATGCAGCGAAATGACAGTAGGCAGCAGGTATGCAATTTTCGGATGGTCCCAAACAATCCACCATACAGTCCACCCCATCAGGAGACACCTGTCCCTCTTTGTCAAATTTCTGGTAGAGGGCTCTTATGTCAGGTTCGGACAGCCAGACCCAATCAGTTTGTGGCATAGGCCTCCGAGAGAAAGCATCCGCATCTATATGGTTTAGACCCGCCCTGTACTCAACAGCATAGTCATAGGTGGCCAAGGCAGAGAGCCACCTATGGCCTGTGGCATCCAACTTGGCAGAGGTCTGTACATACATCAGAGGATTGTTATCAGTCTTTACCAATATCTTTGCACCATACAAATAGTCATGAAACTGATCAACAATGGCCCACTTCAGAGCCAGGAACTCTAGTTTGTGCACTGGATAATTTTTTTCTGAAGGAGTCAGGCTTCTGCTGGCAAAGGCTACAGGTCTCAGACCATTTGAGTGCTCCTGGTATAACACAGCCCCCAACCCTTGTAGGCTGGCATCAGTATGAAGAATGTACGGCTTGGCCGAATCAGCATAGGCCAACACTGGGGCATGAGTAAGTTGATATATGATGTCATAAAAGGCTTCCTCGCACTCAGCAGTCCAACGATCCCCAAACATATAATTCAGATGGAAATACTTCTTTTCTGTCTCCGAGCGCACAGCCTTCTTATACTTTTTGTGAGTAGGCGGATACCCCTGAGTGAGGTTGAGGAGGGGGTGAATCACTCGAGAATAGTCCTTAACAAACCGTCTATAGTATCCACAAAACCCCAGGAATCATTGCAGCTCTTTCAAATTCCTGGGCTGAGGCCAAGTGGTCAAAGCCTCCACTTTGCTAGGGTCAGTCTTTATGCCCTCAGTGGACACTATGTGGCCCACGTATTTTACAGAAAACTGGAAGAATTGACACTTGTCGATAGACAGCTTGAGGCCGAAATCCTCCAACCGATCCAAGACCTTGAATAATCGTTGCTCGTGCTCTTCCAACGATCAGCCAAACACTATGACATCATCTAAATAGACCAGACACCGGAGTAGATTCATGTCCCCACAGCCCGTTCCATCAAGCGCTGAAAAGTGGCTGGGGCACCCGAGATCCCTTGAGGCATCCGGACAAACTCATAGAAACCCAGGGGGCAAATGAATGCAGTCTTCTCCCAGTCGTCTGGGGCCATCGGGATCTGATAGTATCCACTGCGAAGATCCAACACAGAGAACCACTGGCTACCATTTAAACAATCTAATGCATCCTGTATGCGTGGCATGGTATACTGGACCGGAATGGTCCGCCGATTCAAAGTTCGATAGTCGACACACATCCGAACTGCCCAATTCTTTTTCCTCACTACTACTATGGGGGAGGCATAGGGGCTTCTGGACTCTTGTATTACACCAGCAGCCAACATTTCTTGCAGATGCCGCCTCACATCATCTATATCAGCGGGGGCCAGGCGCCGGGACCTCTCGCAGAAAGGCCTTTCGTCATGCAGCCGAATGTGATGCTCAGCCCCTTGTACACGTCCCACATCCCATTCTTTCAGGGAGAAAACCTGGTCTTTCTTGGCAAGCCTCTCACTGACCCTCTGTTTCCACTCAACTGGCAGTGGGGAGTCACCGAAGTCAAACAAATCAGGAGTAACTCTATCATCTGTTCTGGAACCCTTTCTGGTTGGCAGTACTGCAGTATCTGCACAATGTACGCTTGCCAAGGTGCACCCTCTTCTTATTTGAACCTCTCTGTCGGACACATTATGCACTTGAACCATTACCCTCTTAACATAAGCATGAGCTCTAGTTGGCAAGATGCTGGGTCGGACCAACAGTCCCTCAGGTAATCTTCCCTCCACAGGCGCATCCAACATCAGCAACTTATTCTTAACATCGGTTTTCAGTCGTACTTCTCCATGCAGGAGACATTGGGCATTCGGGGCAAGTATCACTGGGGCGGATCCTTTCACACCACACCCACCAGGCCTTCAGGTTCCTCTGGACTAACCTTCTTCTGAGTGGCACTTGTCTGTTGAATCACAGCAGGTATGCTTAAAGCTACGCCGGTCTGAAATGCTTGTTTTCTAGACACAATTGGGCCAATCGTCCGAACATATGCGCATTCGTCCCAATCAACATAGGCACTCCATCATACAGTCCAGTGGGTGGGCAAACTAAAACTAAGGTTCCCAACTGCTCATTCATTCCAGCCACAGTTGCAGAGAAAGATAACCAGACTCGGATGTACCCCAAATACGGATAGGCCTTGTCGCTCAACCCCCACACATGTCGACCATTCAACGGTTGCAGGGGCACCTCAGGTAAGTGTGCCTGGTACCAGTCCTGAAACATGATGGTTACCTGAGAGCCACTGTCTAATACAGCTCGGGTGGGAATTCCATTTACACGCACCGGGGTCTCCATTGAAGGCCCGACCACATCAGACCAGTTGGGGGCCACAGCATTGATAGTTGCCTGGGCATGGGCCTGAGTCACAAAACTTTTCCTGGGAGCCTGAGACTGGGCCTGGTGATGTCGGGTGATCAGTCTGTTGTTAACTTTCCTTAAATTTTCGGGCCTCTGGCACTCGGGTTGGAAATGCCCATCTTCCCCTCAACGGTAACAGAACTTGGGGTCCCGGGGGTCACTATCCTGCGGGGGGCACCTTATCTGTGGGGGGCTCTGAGAGGGGTGAGTGGACTCTCTTTGGCCGGGGTTCGGGTTTCTACAAGACTCAGAGGCCCCGGTCCTAATAGGGTACATGGTAGATTGCTTCAAGTCCCTCACCAGTTCCCGTAAATTCCTGACCTCGGCCCTCAACTCACTCTCTACGTGGAGGTCGGAGGAAATAACTCGCATACCCACAGTACCTGAGAAATCTGGGGATCCCTCAGACCCTCCAGACAGACTGGTCTCCTTGGGGGCGTTAGGCTCAGGGGTCCCACCAGGGTGTACCGCCCCCACACAGGGCTCCAACCCCTCTTCATCAGTCTCCACTTCCCTAATTTCCCTCATTAATTGACAATATTCAGGCAGGGTGGCCCTTGATCCTGTAGCTTAAGTTTCAGCAGTATTACACTAGCAAATGTGGCAGACTTTAAAACATGTTCTAACCGGACCTGATTCAGGGCTGCGGCAGTGATTCCCCTCTCCTATAGGCCTTCTGCAAGGCCGCTCCACTCTAGTGACAAAAGCAGACAGTTTCTCATTTCTCCACTGCTTAGCAGACCTGAATTTCCATAATAAGTCTTCACCAGTCTCGATACTCCCAAAACCCTTCTAAAGCAGAGATACTCTGCAGAGGTGGCTTCTGGATGGGTGGCCTGAAAAGAATCTAATAGCTTCTAAAGCAGGGCCCCTCAAGCTCTCCATCAGCCTCTTCCTTTTCTCCCCTCAGAACATTGCCATTCCTGGACTAAAGGGTGGCATAGTCCATCCAAGCCTCCAGGTCATCCTCCTGGCAGGCACCGGCACTGTGCCAGAGAAAAGTTTTAACTACGATAGAATCGAGCTGTATGGGTGGGACCACCAGGGCAGGAGCCAGTACAGAACTCTTAGGCGGGCAAGGGAAGTGACAGGGAGCCCTGAGGGTAGCATCACTGGATAAATCTAAGGCTTGTAGCAGCTCCTGGGTAGTTCTCCCCTCCACAGCCAAAAGCTTAAGCAGTTTGTCTTTAAAACTGTTCATTTAAGGAGACCCCCCAGGAGTGACTGACCCACTTCGAATATGAATTAGCCTCCACCCCTGTGGAGCACTCTCTGGATAAATCACAGGAGGTACCTTCTCGGGGTCAATGGCCACACTGCATAGAAGTAACACCTGCAATGTCTGATCAAGCAAATCAGCCATACGCCCTTTTACCTCCACTTTGCCCAAACATTTTACTCACTCTGCAGCAGAAATGATGTCAACAGTTGGGGTTCCCAAAGGCACATCTAACAATAACACAATCTTATTGGAATCTAGCTCTTCGGCTTCACCCCACCCCATCAGTCTGTGTACCATGGTCTTGATGGGTCCCAGTTTAATTTTTTCCAACATACTCCCTTCCATTTCTTCCATTTCTTATGTGCTCCCCCACTTGGCCACTAGGGGACGTTGATCTCAGCCGGTGCCTCCAATTTGTAACCCCTAGGGGCACTACCCTTAGGGCTACTACCCTGCTTGCCTCCACTGAGACAGGGGGGGCCCAGATCCGTTAATGGTGCCTCCACCCAGAGGTCGGGGTCAATATTGTCGAGATTGCCTCGGTCACAGCCCTCCGGTTACTGCAACCCCGTTCATCCCACTAGTGGCTCAAACTGGGTACCAGTAGCACTTTTACTCAGACACTCACCCCGGTTACTATCTCTCCACTCCTCTGGAGACCCCTGTAAAATAAGGCACAGTTATATAGCAGTCACCAGGCAGCAGTTCACCAGTAATGTACACAATAGCCAGCATGTAATTGCACAAAGAACAATCTGGATTTATTCATGGGAGTAATAACAAGGTCAGGGGAATCAAGTTAATTAGCTTATCACTATAATTATCTACCTAGGGCTCTGTGCACAGGCCTAACCCTAAGACTTACTGTCCCTGGGTACCCAAGCCCTAACGGCTAGTCCAAACTTGGCAGCTGGTTGGGGCCCTTAACACAGACAAACATTACAGTCCTGAGCAGGTCAGAATGGGAGGAAAGTTTAATTAGGCAGTCAGCAGTGTAATAATGCACTGGAAACCACTGTGTACACACTCTGCAGGGAGCTACCCTGAATCAGTACTCACAACCCCAGCAAACGATGATTCCTTCAATGCTGCCAGGACAGAGCTTGAACTTCACCAGCCTTCTCACACATTTATATGGCAAACAACAGAGGGGTACCATACCAGGCAATAGCTTTCAGACGTTTACAAACTTGCAGAACTCAGGCAACAAACTGCAGCTTCAACATCACGGATGGACCGAGCGCAATTCAGCAATTCTCTCCAGTCCCCTCAGGTTGAGCCTGGTAGGTAGCTGGGCTGGCACCAGCCTCCTCCAACCGCACGCCGGCGGATTTAGTCCGAATCTTCCACAAGGCAGAAAAACGGCCCCTGCAGGCCTTCACGTGCTTCCCGCGTGAACACCAATCCAGCGCAGAAGCACAGAGCTCCTGTCCTCCCTAAGCCACGACGCCTCTGGCCCCAGAAGCATGGGGCACTCCTCCCAGTTCGAGCACTACCCAATCCCATTGGCTGGCTAAACATGCCAGTCGTTTCCTCCTGTTCTCAGTGGTGCGAGAAAAGCGCCATAGCCCATAATGCCTCTCTCAAATACAAACAGCTCCTCTATTGGTCAGCCGACTCTGTAGGGCCCCTAGGTACTGATTGGTCCAATTCAGCAGTTCTGGAGCAAAATGGAGGCAACAGTCGAAACAGTCTTTGCTGCAATGGAAAACAGGTTAGAACAACTACATTATCATTATCATTGTGCGTTATTTCCCCCAACAATCACATCCCCTAGCAGAGCTCCCTCTGCACCACTAGCGGTGGCAGCAAAGGAGCTATTTTCCAGTGGCCCGGGTGGGACTCGGGCATACAACCACACAACCCCCTTTCCATGTAGTTAATCACGGCTGCAGCAGGCAGTCCTTAAAGAGACAGCCTACGGAGGTTTTTTAAAGCGCTCAAGGCTACCCGTTCAAACGGCTTTATGCCGATCCCCATCCAGGCATGGAGCATGGAAACGAGCTCCAAAAAAGCTTTTCAGGAACCCCCATTTGCAAGGGGGTTACACCAGTGTTGAAATGTTTCATGAGGAAAGGCACACAGAACAAACAAGTTGCTCATGGCTGGTTGCAAGGGAGGAGGAGAGGTGCCGCTGCAATGACAAAACTGTCTGAGATTGCAGCGACAGGTTTGTTTTAAGTGTAGAGCTCTTTTTTGAAGTTTCTGTTATCGATCAGCAGCTTCCACATTGATTGGTGGCTGAGGGATGCACTCTGTAAAGCATCTGCTGCATTGGCCACAACACTGACACACCTCTGAAATGTGGTTCTGTCACAAGATGTTTCTTGCGCATGCACGCAAGCAAACAAAACACCACAATATATCCCAGGCACACTGCCTTAGGGGTAGCTGGTCCATTCCACTGGGGTGTCAAACAGACGAGGCATACTGATGAGTCCTGGTAAGGCTAAACACGTGGTCGATGTCTTCTGTTAACACCCTTGCAAACTGTGTGAGAGGCCTTTCGGCACCATGCAATTCTGCTTAAAGTTGGACCAGCATAACATTCTGTGGTGATTTGCATATGTAGCCCATGATGCTTTGCATTGTGGGGGCATGTGTGATTTTGTATTTTCTTGAAACTTGGCTTCCCAGCCAAATGCCCTTTGGGGTAACCCTTGCCTCAGTGTTTACGCACAGAGGTTCTTTGTCTTTTAAATAGTTTTTTATTTTAATGGATTCACCACAATATATCCCAGGCACACTGCCTTAGGGGTAGCTGGTCCATTCCACTGGGGTGTCAAACAGATGAAGCATACTGATGAGTCCTTTTAGGATGAAACACATGTCTATGTCTTCTGTTAACACCCTTTGCAAACTGTGTGAGAGGCCTTTCGGCACCATGCAATTCTGCTTAAAGTTGGACCAGCATAACATTCTGTGGTGATTTGCATATGCAGCTCATGATGCTTTGCATTGTGGGGGCATGTGTGATTTTGTATTTTCTTGAAACTTGGCTTCCCAGCCAAATGCCCTTTGGGGTAACCCTTGCCTCAGTGTTTACGCACAGAGGTTCTTTGTCTTTTAAATAGTTTTTTATTTTAATGGGTTCACCACAATATATCCCAGGCACACTGCCTTTAGGGGTAGCTGGTCCACTCCACTGGGGTGTCAAACAGACGAGGCATACTGATGAGTCCTGGTAAGACGAAACACGTGTCTATGTCTTCTGTTAACACTCTTTGCAAACTGTGTGAGAGGCCTTTCGGCACCATGCAATTCTGCTTAAAGTTGGACCAGCATAACATTCTGTGGTGATTTGCATATGCAGCCCATGATGCTTTGCATTGTGGGGCATGTGTGATTTTGTATTTTCTTGAAACTTGGCTTCCCAGCCAAATGCCCTTTGGGTAACCCTTGCCCTCAGTGTTTACATACAGAGGTTCTTTTGTCTTTAAATAGTTTTTATTTTAATGGGTTCACCACAATATATCCCAGGCATAACTGCCTTAGGGGTAGCTAGTCCATTCCACTGGGGTGTCAAACAGATGAAGCATACTGATGAGTCCTTTTAGGATGAAACACATGTCTATGTCTTCTGTTAACACCTTTGCAAACTGTGTGAGAGGCCTTTCTGCACCATGCAATTCTGCTTAAAGTTGGACCAGCATAACATTCTGTGGTGATTTGCATATGCAGCTCATGATGCTTTGCATTGTGGGGGCATGTGTGATTTTGTATTTTCTTGAAACTTGGCTTCCCAGCCAAATGCCCTTTGGGGTAACCCTTGCCTCAGTGTTTACGCACAGAGGTTCTTTGTCTTTTAAATAGTTTTTATTTTAATGGGTTCACCACAATATATCCCAGGCTCACTGCCTTAGGGGTAGCTGGTCCATTCCACTGGGGTGTCAAACAGATGAGGCATACTGATGAGTCCTGGTAGGATGAAACACATATCTATGTCTTCTGTTAACACCCTTTGCAAACTGTGTGAGAGGCCTTTCGGCACCATGCAATTCTGCTTAAAGTTGGACCAGCATAACATTCTGTGGTGATTTGCATATTCAGCCCATGATGCTTTGCATTGTGGGGGCATGTGTGATTTTGTATTTTCTTGAAACTTGGCTTCCCAGCCAAATGCCCTTTGGGAACCTTTGTCTCAGTGTTTATGCACAGAGGTTCTTTGTCTTTAAATAACAATTGTAATAAATACAACCAATCTTCTTGAATAAGGTGCAGTCTACAGGCCAACTTTTGTCACAGTTGCACCAACCATCATGTCTGCCAACCTTGCAGCATCTCCACTGGACAGAAAAAGTGAAAATGCAGTCAAGCGGCTTGATGGCCATTCTGGGATAATGTATGACTCAGGTGTCACCCCATAGACTGGGATCCGGACTTGGTGGTGAGTATGGGGACTCTCTGCCACCCCATCATGGGGGTAAGTCATTGAGGTTAACTGGGGGCGAGGGCCTTAGTTGGAGCCAGGTTTTTGCCAGGATGGTGGCCAGATGAGGAGCCAACCGAGGGGATGAAAATACAATAGCTAAAAAAAAAGTAGCTGACTTATAAAACCAGAACTCATAAATTAAGCCATCTAACAGCAACTTTTAGTTAGATTTTTAAATGTGCATAACTATAGGTGTAACAGTAGCTCTCTCACAGTCCATGTTTAAATTATTCATGCTGGCTGATCCCAGTGAGGTGACTGAGGAAATAAACTTTACTGGTGTCCAGTATCAAGCATATCAACTTTTTAAAATGTAAACTGAAAGTTTTCAATGAACAGCAGCAAATGCATTAATAAATTCAACTGAAAACCTATGCCGTGAGTTGGGTGTATACGATAGGGTAATGTAGGCTATGTAACCCTTCTAGAATCCTAGCAATCAATCAGTTTGCTTTATGTAGTATTTCATTATAATAATTCAATGTATTTTAAAATGACAGTGCTTTCAGATCCGTTCTTGTGCCCACTGTAATCTTGAACCTCTCTATTTTGATGTTTGTTCGGGTGACTGAGATCTGAAATGGGTCATCACTACCTATTATTGTGGATCAGTAAGTATCTTGAGATTCAGGCCCTTGCCACATTGTGTGATTCACCTTTTCCACAGCTTTTGTTTGTGGCAGTTTGTTTGCTTCAGTTCCCACAGAATTATTTCTTTGGGAGAATAAACTGGGAAGCTCTTGTGTTTCTACAGTTTGGGAACTGGTTTTAACTGCAGTGAAAACCCCAGGCCCTTTACTTCCAGAACCCTCTTGTATGTGGCAATGTTTACCCTTCCTGTACATAGTAGACTAGCCTTGCCTCATTTGGCAAGGGTCCGGCAGCCTGGGTAGAATTTTTAGGGTTTTGGTTTTGGTTGAGGCTTAGGGTCTGTTGCTGCAATAACATGCTTGGAACCCCTGCTGTTTCTGCCCCAACAGTATCCTCTGGGGCTGATGCTTACACAAGGCAGGCTCTGCGATGCCAGTTTGGCAACTAAGTTGTCAACCGTCATCATAGCGATGAATTTATGTTGACTGCAAGTTGCGATTGACATAAATCTGACTAGAGACCCCAGCTGTTTTTCCATCAGGGGGCTTTGAGGTATTCTAGGGAGTTAGAAGCACTCTGATTAGTTGAGAGCATTCTCTGCTTCTATAATATTAAACAAAGACACCAAGACTTTGTGCTGGAACTACTAGAAATCCTAAAGCACATAGGTGTTCCCAGTGGATTTTAATGGTACTGTTCTCTTTCCACTTGGATGGAAATACCACAAGAATCCAATAGGATCAACAATTCATTGAGAACCTAGAAATCCCATTGGACAACCATATAATGTCCATTGGCTGTGGAGATTTCATTATAGTTATATACTGTGAGTTAATACAGTGGAGACCACTCTTATGGCTGTAGTACATTTAAAAAATCCTCACCAGAAGGTGTTGGTTTCATGGGAGAAGGCGATGCCATATTTAAAACACATGGGGCACCATGAAAAATCCCATGATGTGAGGAAACCCTAGAAATGCCATGATATGAGGACACAATGCAATTCCAGTGGGATCAGGGTGCCAGGAAATCCCATAGTACAATCGGTGCCATGGCAATCCTGTGGAATGAGTGCCATGGAAAAACCCCATGGACTGGGGTACTGTGGAAATCCCAGGGCAGGGGGTATCAGAAACCCCATGGTACAGGGTACCATGGAAATGCCACAGTAGGATACCTGGGAAATCTCATCATAATGCTGATAGTATCTAAATCCTATGGTATGGAGTACTATGAAAGTCCCATGGTACAGGGTACCATGGAAATCCCATGGTACAGGGTACAATGAAAATGCCATGGTACTAGAGTACAATAAAAAACCCATGGTACAGGGGTACTGTGGAAATCCCATGGGACGAGAGACTGTGGAAATCCCATGGTATGGGGTACAATGGAAATCCCATGGTACAGGTGTACTATGGAAAGCCCATGGTACAGGGGTACAATGGAAAGCCCATGTTACTGGAGTACAAAAAAATCCCATGGTACAGGGGTACTATGGAAATCCCATGGTACAGGGGTATAATGGAAATCCCATGGTACAGGGGTACAATGGAAATCCCATGGTACAGGGGTACAATGGAAATCCCATGGTACATGGAGTACTATGGAAATCCCATGGTACACTGTATTAAATTCTACCATAAAAAATCCCATGGTACTGTCCAATTTACCATAGAACAGTACCATGGGATTTTTTTATGGGAATCCCATGGTACATTTTTGTAAATCATCTGACACTCCCCCTTCCTCATTTTAAATAGAAGTGCCATGTAAATAGGAACAGGGCTCTCGACTGGGTATGGCACTGCATGTAGATGGAACAGCGCTGCAACCCAATTCATACTCTCCATTCCTCGATCACAGAAAAGGACATGCATGTAAACAAGGTAAATGGCAACAGCAGGACTACTTCACTATGTATGCTGGCGGTCAACTAGAAATTTTTGCTGCAAACATATTTTAGCTGCAATGTATCACCATGATATAGCATAAATATTTTTACAGCAAATATTTCAAGTTCTACAGTTATTTGACTGTTTATAAGATGTAGCCAATATAAGATGGTACTTGGTTTGAAAGAATACATCTACTTCACCTAGTGCTGTTCTTATCAAAGCTGTAGCAGTGGATTTGGGTACCTTCAGTACAATTGCATAAAAATATAATGAGGGTTTTTCCATCATATCATTGTATTTGGAACCCCAGTCTTCTGCCTCATAGAATAACACTAAACTTATTTTCATATCTCCAGCTGTCACAGACAGAAGACAGAGTTGCCACCATAGTTATAATTACATTTCAAGAGTGCTTTTGAAAGATGTAATGCTTTATTAATCAGTTGTTTCATATGTACTGTTTCCAAACGTAATTATTTTTGTTTGATCTATATTAATGTTTCATTCATGTGCATCATACTCTGCATTATAAGTGTTAATGCTTCTTTGTAAGCTCTTTAGTGACAGATACATTAAGATCATGTCATCGTAAGCTACAGTAGTATTGCATAAGCATTACGTTTAATTTTAGGTAAATCAGAAAAGAGTTTTGATCATATTGAAGCAGTGAGTTTCCATACTGCATATACAAAACAAGATCAGAACAGTAGGCACTCTTGCTTTATTCTTTGCCACTAAAGTTGAAGCTCAGTACAGCTCACCACCCTTAGAATATAAGCTCAGGTGTAAGTACTCAGAAAAATTCAGTTAATTGCAAAAGTCCAATACAGGTGCTAAAGTGTATTACTTACAAAGGCAGACAGCAGCAGATCCACCAATTAATCCAACAACATTTCACATAAAGTACTTTATTAAGATGTAGGCTGCACTACTCAGTGTCATATTTACACAAGTGCTAGTGATTACAAGACTAAAGTGACTAGTGTGCATTTTAAAAGGACAGTGCATCGAAAACAATGAATGATCATAGACAGCCTATTTCAATCAATGATCCAGAAAGATGGTAACAATGGTATAACATCTAACCTCTATAGAAAGCAAATAGGTCATAATTCCACCCTCATTTTACCTTGAATCCCCCACCATATGGTAGAAAAATGTGCCCAAGTGGCAGTTTATAACACTAAAAAGAATTTGTGGTGATCTGCAGGCATATGAGGAAGGAGTCCATATGCTCAGACGACACTTCACAGAATGAGGGTATGGTCAGGGCCCCTAGTATTCTGCAGCACTTTGTCCTGATTTTTGTGGCAGGGCTCCTAGATTTCTGCAGCTGCTGTTTCAGATTTCAATGGGATAATCTGCAGATTTCTATGGCATAATGCAGTCCTGTCATTGGCTAAAATATGATGTGATGTCATCAATGACATCACATGCCAAGCTTATAGAAGAGAGCTTCAGGATAAATGAGATGGGTAAGGAAGCTGGCCACTATGGAAAAACTGTATATTTGAATGAAAATTCACCAAGAACAGGGAATTATGCGACACTACATCTATTTTGCTACATGATGCAGATTCTGCAAAAAATTCCACTGCTGCAGAATCATAGAATTCCAGGGCCTTGGGTATAGTGGAGGATATATAGAGAGAGCAATAGAGTATGCAAATGGCTTACAGTGGGAGACATTGTTACAGAAACATGCTGGCAACATGCAATATAATGCTGTGAGTGCGGTTTCACAAACATATCTCAATACTATTACTACATATATTCCCCAGTCCTATCTTGTTCACAAAGCAATTCAGAAAAATTGGCACATTTTAAAATTGGAGCCAAAACTCAGAATATATATGGAACACCCTCCTCGAATAAGATATAGGATAGGTAATAAATAACCTCTCTGATTTCCTGCTGGTACATAGCTTTTATACAGGTGGTGAAATTGCTAATGACAGAATACCATTACCTGCAGGTATACACAAATGTGGTTCATGTAAATTTTGTAGGTATTTAGCAGCAGGGAAACATTTTCCAAGCCGAAACACTGGTGAGCAATTGGATGCAGTGGCTGGAGCTTTCAAAGGGTGGCACAGGGCTTGCCTTAAACCCCTTCTCCAATCCTTTCCATGCACCAAATCTGTGGCATCCATGCTGGTGGGTGCTGGGAGAGGAGGCGATAACAAGGAGATCAGTCCAAGAAGTAGGAAAATGTCTGGCTCTCCAACAGTGGTTGAGGAGGTTATTGCTGTTGTCCCTGTGATGGCTGATGAAGACGCTGAGCCTGATCTGGATAATAGGTTCATATTTCTTAACAAGAGTGTTGAGCTTGACCATGACTCAGATTCTGAGTAGAGAGATCTGAATGTTGCATGCAAGGACAATGAGAAGGAAAGAGGGTGAGAAAGTAAGGAGAAGGAGGGCAAATCACAGGAAGAGGAGGAGGTTATCAGGATGGGTGGGAACAATGAGAAGGAAAGACAGGTTGGAGAAAGTAAGGAGGCAGAGGTCAGATCTCAGGAGGTTATCAGCCTGGGTGTGGATGGAGATGATGATTTGGACCCCTATGGGAACCTGAAAGTAAAAAGTAAAAGTCATGCTGCTGAATCTGTGGTGCTGTGCACATCACAATTAGTTCATGGAATTACCAAAGCCCCATCCACATCCTCCAACTGTTGTTCCTGTTAGACTGTTGATCCAATCACATTGCATGAGTCACGACTGCAGCAGTGCCAACATCACCCCAAAACACCCATTGCCACCCATCCACTGTCCCAGTACCACCAACACCATGTAAAATCAAGGGCTACCAAATCCCCAGTTTGGGATTTTATAAATCGGAGCCAGCTGATGAAACTGTAGCTATCTGTCAGCTGTGTAAAGCATTGTTCTATATGATAAGGGTGAGAGTAAAATGGCGAGGCCAAAAGGGTGAAGGGAAAACAGCAAGGCCACATAGGTTGAGTGGCAAATCACAGTGATCACTGAAGCGGTGACAACAGTGCCACAGTGGCTTTCTGCAGGGGCTTCACCCCCGCACACACACAGCCCTTTGTGGCAGGCTTTGCTCTCCCTCCTCCCTTACAAAATATAACCAACTCCAGTGGGGACACAACTCAGGAAGGGGAAAAAGCCATAGGGCACCGTTTCAGTGATCTCTGTGTTGTCCCAGTCGCCCTATGCAGCCACAATGTTTTCCTTCACCCTTTTTGGCCTCAATGTTGTTGCGATCGCCATCTTCATGGGATACTGTAATGAGTTAGCCATGGAAAAAAGGGGAGCCATCTAGGCACTGGTGACCATTACACACACCTTATGTCCAGGCACTAATTATGCTGGGCTCAGCATCAAAGCGAAGCCAGTGCAGAGGTCTCTCTCCCTTTTCAGCTTCATTTAGCCTGGCATCACAAAGTGGCAGGGAAACAGTCCTGGTGGACGCAGGATTGATTGCATAGGACTACTGCAGAGATGATGAGGAGTCTGTAGGATTGTCTAGTAATGGACATAATAGCAGTGGTGGGTTGAGTACTAGCAGCCAGAGGCACCAAAGCACATCAACCCTTTCCAGAAAACACTCCAAATCACTGCCTTGATTCGAGAACTATCCGTGAATCCCCCCCTAGTCAAATGCTACCCCACCAGCCATGCCACCACACAGAGTCCAACTGTTTGATAGCCCAACACCCCAAAAGCTGCAGCCTACACTTCATAGCAAGTTTAAGTGTCCTACAAAAAAGCCACCCAATCATGTTATTGCATGGGAACTGAATGCAGTAACTGCTAACATTTTGGCAACTGACCTGCTACATTCTCTTTTGTGGAGAATGTCAGATTCAGAAGGTTGATGGTGTGTGCCTGTCCAAAATAGCAGATTCCATTGCAAACCCACTTCTCCATATGTGCAATCCCTGTACCTTATGGGACTGTGTCAATTGGTTCACCCATGCCAGTGCACAAAGAAAGAGTGCTCAGTAAATTAGAGTGCAACCAAAGGGCCTCGAGACAGGTGAGCGGCACATAATTCGTCATCACCCCACCAGACAGTATGGTGTTTCCATGATTTTCTGCAGAGGGCTATGTTCCCTGTTCCCTGCACCACCCTTAATTATATAAATGGAACTTGGTGTTGGGCATGGCATGAAGGACGGGACCCATGAACACGGCATGAGTGTGGGACACTCTGAAATCCAGAATGCCCCTGTCACTCACAACCTTATTATGGTGCCTACATTACAGTGCCCTAATGACAGTGCCTTAACAACAGCACCATATCAAGCACGATAATACATATCCTGCTGCATTCAACAACCCCATGCATATGTCTTAGTATATGATATGTGGACCAATGGTCAAACAGCTGGTAGCTCCTATCTGAGCATTGCAGCCCATTATACCCAGGTACCTGGGATGGTGTTTGACTGCAGGCATGGAAAAATTGTAGTAAGCCCAAATGAGGTAGTAGCAACTCTCCGGGTATTCACTAGTATACCACTCTGGCAATGAAGAGCATATCTGGATCACACACAGGTCAGAAAATGCTAGAATTTCTCCTGGTTGAGATTGATGAGTGGGTGCACTCCTATTTACTGAAAGTAGGTTTCATTGCAAGCAATAATATTTAGAATGTAGTGAAATGCATCAGTGCTGGGAAGGGGGTCTCAGAAGGCATGCCTGGCACACTGTATTAATCTCATTGTGCAAGAGTTTCTAGCATATCCTGCTTTCAAGTCCATGTTGACTGTGGTTGTTGCATCTGTGCCCACCTTACCCATTCCAGAAGGGCTCAAGACTGACTAAGGCACCTAAAGACCTAGAACCAATAGCCTCAGCAACTCATGAAGCTGGAAGTCATCAACAAATGGACCTCGACACTGTACAAGATCAAACGCATGTATGAGCAATACAAGACCATATCTGAATATCTGCTGTTGCATACAAATCATGACAGTGCTGGAGTATCCATGTCTCTGAGAACGGGCCAATGGCAACTAATGGATGGCCCAGTTATGATTCTAAGGCCATTCAAATATGCAACACAGGCAGTGAGTGGGGACACTACCTTTTATCAGTCAGGACATCCCACTTCTACAGGGTCAGCACTGGAGGCAGACACTGTTGAATGTAGAGCAAGTTTTGAAGACAGGTGATGATAACTGGAAGCTGTATCTATATGGAACATGTGTCCCATGTCTTGGACTACAGTACCAATATTTCTGGAATTCTGCAGTCTGCAGATTTTAAGATTTCCACCATGTTTGACTCAAGGTATAAAAGTGGCCTGTCATTCAATACTTGAAGATGGGTGTGCTCAGTCCAATCTCCTAAGATGTGTACATAAGCCACAGATGCTAAAGTCTCAGTTATCTAAGGTACAACATGAAACTCAGCAGAGACCAGGTGCTACCACCTCGCATGGTAAACAGGCGCATAAAACAAGCAAGGTACAAGATAAAATTCCAATAAATCTGCTTTGGGGGTGTTTTGTACCTGGTGGATATTGAAAAGGTGGAGGATGAGGCTGATGATGGGGCAGCAGGACTGCATGCAGTGCAATGCATAGTGAATGTGTATATGGCAGACATGAGACACCTTGCCATCATGGAAGAGCTCTTGTAGTACTGGGGTGGCAAAGGTACTGATTGGCCAGCGCTGACCTCAGCAGCCTTTAAACACCTGAGTTGTCCACCAGAGTATTAGTGTGGAGTGTGTGTTCAGTTCTGTGGGTGCAATTGTACATGACAGGTGTACAAATCTGTCAACTAGAAGTGTTGTCATGCTGACACTGATTAAGATGAATGTAGGGCACATTCCACACAGCACAATGATGTCTGCATTTCTACCACGTGAAGGTGGCAGTGGGGGTGAGGATGAACCAGAAGAGCCCGAGGCTGCCAGCATTGGCAAAGTGCCTTCTACTGAGATTGATACTGCATTGGTAGAGAAAGAATTCCCAACTGGGGACAACACCAGTCTGGCAGACTGTAAGGGCTGCTTTCTTGATAAGGATAAATGAAACATTAAAAAATGTGTTCTGTTCATCACTTCCTCCTCATCAGTTGAATCCTTTTTGCAATACTTCAACTGTGTTTTCCTTTCATTTTATTTTTCCCCAAGCTGTGATACTGTTCTCGACATACGTCATATTACACATCTCTGCCCTGCTATTTGATGCCCATAAAGAAAGTAGAAAATGAGTGGACACCACATCATTAAAAGCAAGATTTGTCAATGATAAAATTGGCCACCACCACCCCAACTTTATGCATCCAGACTTAGAAAACCTGATTCTTAAGCAAGTGTAAAGCCACTGCCAGACATGAAGAACATGCATCCTCAATCAATCAAGACCCGTCTCCTCCTCCTATTTCTCAGTCTTGCTTGTATCCTACACATACACCAACAGCATGTGCCACTGTCGTCCACTGCACACTTCCAGACTGAGAAACCTAGACTCTTAAGCAAGTATAAATGCCACTGCTGGACATGAAGAACATGCATCCTCAACCAATCAAGACCCAGTTTCCTCCTCCTCCTCCTCCTCCTATTTCTCAGTCCTTCTTTATCTTCCACATTAACCAACATCATATTTCACCATCCCTCCATGGCATGCTTCCAGACTAAGAAATCCAGACTATTAAGCAATTGTATATGCCACTTCCAAACATAAAGAACATGTATCTGTAACCCCTAGATGGCGCTATCCCAGGGGCTACTACCCCTGCCTGATTTGCCACTAACAGGTTGAGGGGCCTGGATCCAATGGCGGGTGCCTCCACCCAGAGGTCAGGGTTTGCAATAGTTAAACTTACTTGGTCACAGCCCTCTGGGACACTGCAACCCCCCTTTCTTCCCACTAGTGGCCCACACAATATATCAGAATTACCTTCACAGTATACACTTACCCCCAGGGCCGATTCAGACACTGGGACCTCCTGTAAATAAGATACAGTGCAACAATCACAGTACAGTACTTTAACATAGACAAATACCTCAGGCAGTATAACTTTGCTGAAACAAGCAGCTCTGATTTATTTAGGGATATAACAAGGACAGGGAAATCAGGTTAATTAGCTTATCACTCTACTCATCTACCTATGGCTCTGTGCACAGGCCTATCCCTATCAGTTACTGTCCTGGGTACCCAAGCCCTAGTGGCTAGTCAAACCGTGGCAGCTGGTAGGGGCCCTTTCACACAGTGAAAAGAAAAATTAGTTTAAACAGTCAGCAGTACAGTGATTCCATTTGGATTTAATGTGGCAATTCAACAGGGAGCAACCCTGAATTAGTACTCACGACCTCCAAACAAGATAGGGTCCTTCAACATCAGCAGGGCTACTCTTGAGCTCCACGAGACTCTTCACACATTTATATGGTAAAAAAGAAAGTACTATAGCAGGCAGGCTGCTTCTCTATCCCGATCGCAATTACTGCACAATACCCAGGAGAACACACAGCAGATTCAGTTCCTGACAGACCGAGTGCAATTCAACAATTTCTCCAGTCTTCTACAGGGTGAGCCTGGTTTCTACTCTTCAGAGATCCTTTGATTCTTTTCACAGGACAGTTCAGTCCTAACAAGCAGTTACACAAGCTGCAGACCGGAACTCTGGGCCTTACACACGTTTTTTGACTGAAACTGTGCACTGAAGGAGCACAGGGTTTCTTTCCCCTTCACTGCCAGATCTAAACTGAAACTCCAACAGACAAAACCGGGCACTTCCTTTGAGTTCCTCCCAGTTCTTGACTGGATTGGCTGTCACTCACAATAGACTGCTGCTGTTGGTCCAAAAAGGCACCGAAGTCTAAACTACATCTCCCAGAGTCACTGCCCATACAATCCTCTTGTGGCTGGCTCAGATTATGAGTCCAAGTTCTGATTCGTCCAAGGCACCATTTTAGAGCTAGCTTACCCACACTGATTGGTCCAGTTTAGCAGTTCAAAACCAGAACGGGGAACTAGACAAACACAGTTCTGACTGCAAAGAAAGCAGGTTAGACAAACTGTATTTTCATTATTACTCTAAATGGTTTCTGGCAAACAGTTACATCTTTCAGATAGGTTCCTTTGCACTCTAGTGACTGCAAAAATGGAGTGAATTGGCAGCAGTTCGAGTGGTACTCAAGCAGAGAAGCACAGTCCCCCAATACAAACTAATTATGTCTGCAAGCAGACAGCTCTTAAAGAGACAGTACCAGAGGCTCTAAAAACACTCACTGATAAATGGCTTAAGCATCAAACACCATTCAGGCTTGGAGCATTCAAGCAAGCTCCTGAAGTCTTTGGGAACCCCCATTTGCAGGAGGTTACATATCTCAACCAATGAAGACTCCATCTCCTCCCATTTCTTAGCCCTGCTTGTATCCTCCAAATACACTGACAATATGAGCCACTATCACCTCCACTGAATGCTTCCAGACTAAGAAACCAGGGCTTAATTCTCAAAATTTTTCCTAAGCAAACCCAGTTTTGTGTGAACAAACCTGGTTTTGTGCAGAGTTGATATTCACAAAAACCTGGTTTGGCACCCAAACTAAGTTTACAACAGGGCAAAGTGTGGAGGGCTGCAATTCAAATGAGGGAAGGGAACTACATATTGGTGCAATCAATACAAAGCATTTGCTCCATGTGGAGCCCCCTTGCACAAAGCAAATACAGTGACCAAGACAGCTGTAATCCCCCACAACCGTAGTGGTTGTCTGAGGTACTGGCGGATCCTTCCTCCCCACTGATCTCCGGCCTGATACTGGCAGAGCACCTTCCTTGGTAATCATGTCCCCTCACCTATCGCTATCCCAAATAAAGACAGAAATCAATTTATATCCTCTCTGGTGGCTAGTGATCCCTCCCCACTGAATACTGTCCCAAACAAAGATTCAGATATATGTAACCATTCCTGGTGGCTAGTGGTTGCTGCCCCATTCAATCACTGTCCCAAACAAAGATACACATTTATTACAAATTCCTTGGTCTAGTGGTTCCCCCTCCCCACCAATCACCAGCTCAAGTAGAAAACAAAGAATAGTCCCTGGTGATAGTCTCCCCCACTCCACGTAATCCCTGGCTGACAGTAATATAGTTTTCCCAGTGACAAGCAGTCCCATCCCCCACCCCATCACCAGCCCAATATATAAAAAAATGTTCCTGGCATCTAGTGGTCCCTCTCCTCACACAATATATAAAAATCCCTTGGTATCTAGTGTACCCCATCACAATCCCTTCTATAGTAAAGTGAAAATTTCCTGGTGGTCTAGCAGACCTCCTCCCTATCCCCAATGCGCTGTATAGTGAATGTAAACCTTTTCTGATAGTCTAGTTGACCTCCAGCCCCCCACCCTGGCAGGCCACCACCCTGCTCCCCATACCATTCCCCAGCCGGTGACTAGTACAGAGCTCTCCTCTTTCCACATAGCTGACCACCAACTGAGCTGTCACTGAGCATGTACTGTATACAGTATGTGCTTATTGACTGACAGCACCTCTGCTGTCAATCAGTGAGCGCATACTGTATACAGTACATGCCTCAGTGACAGCTCAGTTGGCGGCCAGCCATGGTGAGAGAGGAAGGTTGTGCCAGTCACTGGCTGGCTGTGGGTTGGATGGGGGAGCAGGGGTGGTGGGTCACTATGTGACAGGGTGGGGGGTCCACTAAACCACCAGAGAAAGATTTGCATTCACTATACAGGTGACTGGGGATAGGGAGGGAGGTATGTTAGACCACCAGGGATTGTTTCACTTTATTATAGAGGGTATCTGAATGGGAGGGGGGGGTTACACTGGATACCAGGGAAAATGTTTTATATATTGTATGGGTGATCAGATAGGAGGAGGGGCCACTGGACACCAAGGAATGTTTTTTTTTTTTATATTGGGAGGGTGATCCAGTGGGGGGGGGGGCAACTGGACATCAGGGAACATTTTTTATATATATATTGGGCAGGTGATCGTGTGGGAGGAGGGACTGCTAGTCACCAAGAAACTGTATTACTGTCAGGCCAGCAATCATGGGGGGAGACACAGGCACTATAGGGACTATTCCTTCTTTGTTTTCAACTTTGGATGGCGATCGGAGATCATGGGGAGGGGGAACAACTGGCACAAGGGACTATTCTTTTTTTTTTCAGGCTGGCGATCAGTGGGGAGCACTAGCCACCAGTGAATTTATAAATAAATCTGCATCTTTGGGATGGGGGTCTGGTGGGAGGAAAGAACCACTAGCCACCAGGGAATGTATACATAAATTTGTTTCTTTGTTCTGGACAGCGATTGGCAAGGGGAAGGACCACTAGACACCAAGGAGGATATAAATAAATTTCTGTCTTTGTTCGGGATGGTGATTGGCAGTCACAGGGAAAGCCACTGACACCAGACACTATACTTTCCAACTTGGGCTGGTGATCGGCGGGGGAGGGCTGTTGGGCGGTGATCAGGAGGGCACACTAACCTAGATAATTTATCTTTTTTCTTCACGTGATAGGCATAGCAAGTATTTGAGTGGACTAAGGATATAATATGCGGCCACCATGGTGGCCTACTGATGCTAAATCATTTCTATTTTTTTCTTCACAGGTGACAGGCATAGTATGACTGGTACTGGACAATGGATGTACTGCCCAGGCGGTCAACCACAGTGGCTAATTGATTAGTGTCTAAATCATTTCTGCCTTGTATTTACAGATGTCATTTCATTCTGGCTCCAAATTCAGCAAGCAAGTCATCACCATCTTCTCCACTAGATCACTGATGTGGTCAATGCTGCCACTTCTTGCTCAAGGAAACACTGAAAAATACCCGCAAAAAATAGAAACCGGAGCAGAAGACTGTTGGGAGAGTGGCAGATATGAGATGAACAACATTTAAGTACGTAAAAACAACAACTGGAAAAAGAATACTGACCTTGCCAGGTCTGCAACAGTGCTAAATTCAAAACACAGATCTGGCCAGAGGTAGGCAGCAATAGGATTTCATCACCCTAGTAATAATACCTGAAAAGAGAGAGAAACCGTGACAAAAGATAGTATGAAATACAGTGGTTTACATTCCCCTCCACCCCCACCCCCACAGCTAAAAATACCTTTGTTGGTAGGTCACACCAAAGTGATACTCGAGTTGAAGATCATAATCCAGATTCAGGACACAAAGCCACCATATCATTTTGTTCACTCAGTTGTTGTAGACAAGATTCCCAAAGTGCTGCAGCAGCAGCACGTGAGTTCCTGCTTTCCATCTCATTTCAGGTGTCATGAGAAAAGTCCAGCCATGAGAATGTACTGTGAATTTTCCAGGCACTAAAGTGCATCACAACAGTTGCTGTGGTTGGAGACTCACACAGCCCAACACCAGTTAGCAGCAGCAGTATGTATTTATTTCAGTAGCACAATAATTTCAGGGCGTCATAAGAAAAATTCCAGCCATGAGAATTTACTATGATTTTCCGGACACTAAAGGGCATTAGACTGTTGCTGTGGTTGGAGACTCACACAGCCCAGCAGCTAGCAGCAACAACAACAGCATAAATAAATTGGGAGCCCATCTCATTTCAGGGAGCCACAAGAATATTTCCTGTCATGAGCACGCATTAAACTGTGAATTTCTGGGCACTAAGGTGCATCATGCTATTGCAAAATGCAGAGAATTCAGAATTTAACGTACTATGCTTTAACATGCACTGGCCACTAAAGTACTTTACAAGAGGTGCTTTGGGGGGAGATTCATAAAGCAGCAACAGCATCAGACAGATTCAGGTCGCACACCCCATTTCAGGGTATCATAAGAAAAATCCCAGCCATGAGAATTTACTGTGATTTTCTGGCCACTAAAGTGCATTATGACAGTTGCTGTGGTTGGAGACTCACACAGCCCAGCAGCTATCAGCGGCAGCGTATATTTATTTGGGTAGTGCATCTCATTTCAGGGCACAATAACAAAAGTTCACAGCAGCTTGTAGCAGCCTGGCTTATTTATTCTGTCAATTCCAAAAAATCTTGGCATACAGAATTTATTTTTTATTGTTTTTTGCACAATTTATACTAAAGTGCATTACAAGAACAGTGTTGGGGGCAATGACACACAGTGTAGTACTCTGTGGCAGCATGTAGCAACCAGTTGAATTTATTTGAGTACCTGACAAAAATTGTAGGATAACAGAATCAATGTTAGTTGTAACACACAATTAACACAAAGTACATTACAGGAGCAGTGTTGGGAGCACTGACACACAACGGCACTACCATCTGGCAGCATTTAGCAACCTGTAAAATTTGTCTGAGTACCTGAGAATAATTCTGGGAGAACAGAATTAATGCTAAGTGTGATTAACACACAGTTACAATAAAGTACATTGCAATAGTGTTGGGGGCAGTGAAACACAGTGCAGTACCATGTGGCACTATTAGTGACATCTACCTGCTTCACATATTTATTCTGGTAGTTAAGACAAATTCATGACAGAAACAGAAATAGAGAGAAATGAAAGGTATGACTCATGGGCACTTCACTGAAGAAAATATAGATAGGAACTAGAAATTTTTGGGAAGTTGTTTTTTTTTTTTGAAGATAGTAGCAAAAGAGTACCAAACTACAGGCAAGAAACAGTGGAGTGAAACAGTAAAGACAGATTCATTTATTTTTGTATTTTTAACAATTTTAATATTTTTCAGGAAACAAATGGGTAGCAAAGTTTGTAGGAAAGACCAAAAACAAGATAGGAAGAAGTTAAAATGATATTAAAAAATTGTCAGCGTATTTCTCAAACTCACTGCCACCACTGCCACCACTAGCACCTGTACTGCCATGGTAGAGCTCAGCCATGCCTTCAAGCTACCTTTCCTGATTTCTGAGGATCCATTGCATCACCTCCTCCATTGAGGTGACTCTGAGCCAGAGGTCCCCCATTTCCTCCTTTAGATCAGCGAGCTCCTCTGCTGTTCTCCTAGCTGGCAGTGGTGCAGGTGCTGCTGCTGCTTCTGCTGCTGGAACCACGGTGAGTACAGATGCTCAATAGGATTTGCATGCCACCCCTCCACGCACCATGAATGTCAGCAATACGCAATGCGCAGCAGCTCAGAGGAGGGACCACCACCACCACTCGCAGCATCCCTCTGTCGTGAATTCCACTGTTCCTGATGCCATATTTTCAGGTGGGTCTGCTGCCCACCAGTACCCAAGTGGGTGCTTTTCTTGCCCTGGCTGACCCTTGCCTTGCAGAACCTGTAATGTGATGATGCTGTCATCACTAGGATCAACTCTGAGAACATTCCCACATCAGGGGAAAATCTCTGGTACTGGTGGCCCTGGTGAGCTGCTAGTAGTGGAGGAGCAGAGGAGCCTGAGGATGATAAGCCAGACACCTCTCCTTGGTGGGTAGCTGGTGCCAGTTGTGGTACTACAATGGAAGGCACAGGGGGTTCTAGCCACCCAACCTCAGGGGGAACTGGGGGTTGCTGTTCCTCCATATTATTAATTGTTTTCTCCTGCTGCTGTTGGGGGTCCAGGGCCTGCTGCATGTTTACACTCTCCTCCTGCTTCATGCTTCAGACACTGCTCTATTGGGGGATTAAGGGGGCTGCTACTGCTGTACTTGCTGCTGCTGCTGCTGGGTTTAGAGTATGTCTAAAGGGAGGGGATGCTGAGGTGCTATGAGGGGCTGGCTCCCCAAAAAAGTCCATCTGATGCAGTCATATGGTAATGCCATGGGTGTGAGCTCGTCCTGACTTCTGCATCACCATGAGAGATGCAACAACCCTTTTTGCCCCACCGATTCTGTCTAGGGGTCCTGATGGTAACCTGGGGGGTACAAACCGAAAACCATCCCAAGACCCAAGTAAGGCCGACAGATCAAAAGTAAAACAAGGCCTTACCTAGATTGCTGTTCTAGCAGCATCATGAAGATTGGGAACACTCCCACAAACTTCATCTTACCCATCGCTGCAACATCAGGCTGGGCCAGGGAGGACGAGGCTGGAAATGGCTTCTTTGGAGGAAGTGATCAGTTAGTTCATTCAGTAATCCCAGCAACACACCAAGCACAAAATAAAATTTAATTCTGTTTTTCATTTAAAAATAAATAATTAATTAAATTGGGAACACAACTCTATGGAGCTGGGAGACAGAATTGGCGTAAGGCATGAAATGAGAGGTACTAAGCAACACCAGGCTGATACAAATGCCTAAGAACAGGCAGATTAGACCAGGCGCAGACTCCACGCAGTTATCCAGAACCAAAACAAAGCTCTGAACCTTAGAAGGTACACATGTCCAATCGTTACCTGGGGAGTGCCTTACTCCCCCTCCCCAAAATAACTAATAAAGGGATGCTGCCTTAAACCCCAAACCGCAGCTTCCCTGAACACCTAGCCTGCAATTCCACCAATTTGTGACCCTCTTCCCCACAAGTGCAAATGCCAGACTTGAACTTCAGCATGAGTGACACAGCTCCATCCTTCTGTTACTCTTGATGCATTCCTTTAATGGGTCTAACACAGGTCCTGCCCCAGACACAGGCACAGCAGGCCCAATAAAGTGAATCCCAGAATGCAACCACCCAGCTTATCTCGACAGTGTGCCACACCAGGAAAATGACCTCCCAGAGCTGCCACCTCCAAGGGGCCCTGCCTAGCCCTACCACCAGCATGACAGTTCCACTTCCATACCTTTCGGTTTTTCGAGCACCGGGCTTCCTGCTCCCTGCTGTGATGGGCTTACCTCCAGCTGCTGCCCCTCGAGATGCTGAGTCCCCAGAACCCCATTCCCCAACGGTCACCACACTCCTGACATCCTCTCCATTGGAAAAGAAAGTAAAACCACGTGTAGCCATCAATGCTAGCACAGCCAGTACCTCCTGGGTCGGGGGTTTGAAGCCCCAGCCCGACTTGCCCTACATGCAGCCCGTCACCCCCCCTTGCAGGGAACCCTCCCCTTTTTAAACCTGGACCAAAGCAATGCTCCTCTGGGGGTGGAATAAGGATGCCCAAAACAGAAGCCTAGCCAAACAGGAGAGAATACGGCATGTAATCCAGCCCCAGCCCCTGAGAGGGGTGGCTTACACTACCCCCCCCCCAAAATCCATTTCCTCCTGGAAATGGGGCAACTAGCTATCCAGTGAGGGTGCCACCAAGACGGGTATGTGCACTTTCCACCCAGAAACTCCTCCCCAGAGCATGCCAGCAAATACAACGCACCCCCATTCCTACTTCCACATGAACGTCTCATGGAGCTGCTCCTGCCCAGAACTATGATAACTATAATTAAGATAAAAAATATAAAACAATAATGCCAGGCTGTTCTTAACACAAATATTTTAACATATCTGACTAATAGAAAAGAATTCAAACAAGTTGTACCTTTGTTATAAAAGTAAATCCATATTCTCCACACACGCTCATCACAATCACTCAAGCTCCACACACACTCTCACTCATCCGTTTTACAGTTTGAGGTAGACACTTGGTTAAACACTGTGATCCATCTTTTCTGGTTCCAAAAGGGAACACAAACAGCACTTTTTTTTTTCTTAATCACAAGAACAACAGTCACAGTGGGAGAGGTAGTTCGGACAGTCCCATTCCTAAATTTTCTGAGGAACATCCTACAGCACCATCCACTGGGCACAGTCTCTTTTAAAGGTTTCTTCTTTGCCTTTAACTAGGAACATCTGAACAAACTTGCGGAACAGTCCTGGCACTTCATAGGTGCTGGGTGTCTTCCTCTCAATGGCAGGCCCTCTGCTGAGTGGAAAATAGTAGGCAGGATCTGGCTTAGTAGTTTCATTGGCAAACGAGTAAGTAGATATTATATAGTGCTTCATGTAACAACCAGCAGCCACATCATGGACAAGAGCATAATGTTTGAATAACATTAATCCTGCCCAGGCTGATGAATTACGCAAAGTTCTGGCCTTCTGGATGATCTCCTGGGTCAGTGGGCCGGAGAAACTCGTACCGCTGTTGGAGCTATTGGACCATCCCCCAAAACACCTAGTCAGGTCGCTTCTCCTTCTGCCAGCCCAGTGGCACTGAGGGTTGAGGCACTGGAAGCCACACCTCTTGCCATGCCGGCGGCCCGGGTTTGGGAGTGGACTCAGGTTGTTAGGGGTCGGCCCGGGAGGAGTAGGATTGAGCGTCCCATATACTGCTCTACTCTCCTGGGATGGGTGGGTTCTGCCTCATGCAGCATTAGCAACCCCTGGTGTTCTGAGGATCACTTCAGTTTGTGTGGACACAGAAGTTGGGGTTGGGCTGCAGCGGGTGTCTTTCACACAGGCGCAGAAGCATACCTGTCGTGAGCAGGACGCCATTGCACGTTTGAGCCCTCGCAACACTAAGGAAAAACCTTGGCTCTCTGAGGTCGCAACAGTGGCCCCGAGTGACTGCGACCCACATCCCCAGCACCAGATTTTCCTGACTGGCCCTCCTAAGCCCTCACTCTGCTTCTGGACCTGGCTGTCTCAGTTCCAGACATAACACCCAGGCAAGGTATTAGGTGGCCCCGCTCCAGAAGGCGTAGATCCAGGGGGGCCGGCTATGGTCTGCGAAGCAGGGCAGGGTGTCTCTGTCCCCTATTCCTCAGTCGGAAGGTTTCAGCTGGGGAGTTAGGCAGTGGGGCTCGCCTGAGAGATGCCCTGAGTTGCCAGAGAATAAATAGAATTTACAAAAAAAAAGATTGCTTCTCCTCTATAATGTCCCATAGCCTGTCCGGGACATAAGGGTAATGAGCACTCAGATACTCAATATGTATTCTGCACCTCACCCACCTCTCCGCTTGCGACCACTGAAGCAAATCCTAAACACTAGTCTGCTGGGTGGTACCTGACTCCAGCCACACATGAGTCCTATAAGGCACATTCACTAGGTTGCTACTCAAAAGTCCATCCTTCCTGACACAGGTGGCCTTGCACAGCACCAGGAGGCATGGGGTGTTATCTGGAAGTTTTAAAATAGGGCTCTCATAAGGGTAAGGCATGGCTCGGTACACCTCCTGGTCAGCAAATTGATAGGCCTGCGGAGCTTGTCCAGGGAGTAGCGCAGCTGGCATCTCCCACACAGCTCCACTCTCCTGTTCCTCTACTTTCAACTTAACTGGAATACTTAAATAGGAAAACTGTCAGCCTGGAGCATCTGAAGAGCCACCGTCATCAGGTAGAGGACTTGCAGCTGACCCCCTGGGCTCTTGGGGTTTGCCAGTTTTAAATCCCCATCCCCTACCTCTCCCTCTGCCAACAGGATAGTTGACGACGGTGGGTACCATGAGACTGCGTAGATGACTGTGCCCCACAGCACTCTCACAAGTATCCTCCTCCATGGCCTCCATGGCTACATCCGGAGCCCCGTATTTGCATCCAGCTGGGAACAGGCGGCTTTACACCTTCAGGTGATTCAAATGGCTTGGTTTCCTCAAATACACTGATACCAGTGATGCAGCACTCACCAATGCCAGAGCGGGGTAGGGCCAGGTATAGCTGAAAGAGGTACCCATGCGCAGTCCTGATGAAGGCCCCCAGAACAATTAGAGCACAAAGGCAGCCGAATGATTCCCTTTCCATGTAATCCACAGTGTACACATTTCTCTTCCACCGCTCCTCTGCCTGCTGACTTCCACAGCCAGGACAATAGGGAGTCAGGGACAATGGCCTGATTTTCATTGGAAGGGAATTTCTCAGCCAGAACCGTTTTTGTGTTTATCTTCCCACTTGCTGCATCTTGCTACCACGAGCTTGAGGAGAAAATGGCGTCTTCTGTGAACATTCCTAACATTGCCGATGCTTGAGCCAATCAACAGCATCACTTCAACCCAGCTGACCTCTCCCTTTTCTGCTGTAAGGTACCTTCTCCTGCTAGACGATAGAAAAGAGCACTAAAACACACCACAATGGCAGTCCCTAATGACGCACTACCAAATATCCAGACCTATCAGTAATGGTGACCCCAGCCTCATTTAGTCCACTCCCAAACACTCAGTCCTGCTTGAAACAAATTCTGGATGAGCCCCCACATTTGTAACACCCCCTTTTGCTCCCCTCCCTGATTCTGTCTAGGGTCCTGTTGGAAACTTGGGGGGGTACAAACTGAAAACCATCCTGGGACCCAAGTAAGGCCGGCAGATCACAAGGAAAACAAGGCCTTACCTGGATTGCTATTCTAGCAGTGTGTTGCAGATTGGAAACACTCCCACAAACTTCATCTTATCCATCGCTGAATTTTCAGACTGGGCCAGGGAGGACAAGGTTGGAAACGGCTTCTTTGGAAGAAGTGATCAGTTAGTTCATTCAATAATCCCAGCAACACTTGAAGTGGAAACACAAAAGAAAATTTAATTCTGTTTCTCATTTTAAAAAAAATAAATAATTAATTAAACTGGGTGCACAGCTCTATGGAGCCAGTTGATAGAACTGACCTAGGGCATGAAATGAGAGGTACTAAGCAGCACCAGGTTGATACAAATACTTAAAAAGAGGCAGATTAGACTAAGTGCAGACTCCGTGCAGTTACCCAGAGCTGAAACAAAACTCAGGACCTTAGAGGGTACGAAAACATATCCAACCATTACCTGGGGAGTGTCTTACTCCCTCCCCAAAATAACTAATACCAGGGAGGCGGCCTTAAACCTAAAACCGCAGCTGCTCTGAACACCTTGCCTGCAATTCCACCAATTCGTGACCCTCTTCCCTACGAATCTAGATGTTGGACTTGAACCTCAGCATGAGCGACATGACTTCATCCTTTCTGCTACTCTTGCATGCATTACTTTAATGGGTCTAACATGGGTTCTGCCCCAGACAAAGGGCAGGGAAGGCCCAATAAAGTCAATCCCAGAATGCAATTACTCAGCTTATCTCAACAGTGTGCCATACTGGGAAAGTGACCTCTCAGAGCTATCACCCCCCCAAGGGGACCTGCAGTGGCCCTGCCACCACCACAACAGCATGACTGACATACCTTTCTGCTTTGGAGCACCAGGCCTCCTGCTCCCAGATATGATGGGCTTACCTCCAGCTACTGTTCTTCCAGCTGCTGAGTCCCCAGGACCCCAGTCCTCAATGGTCACTACATTCCTGACATCCTCCCCGTCGGAAAATAAAGTAAAACCATGTGTATCCATCAATGCTAGCAGAGCCATTACCTCCCAGACTGGGGGGGTTTGAAGCCCCAGATCAATTTGCTCTATATGCAGCCTGTACCCCCCCCCCCAGGAATCCTCCCTCTCTTTTTTTTTCACATGCAGTTTCTAGGATTTTGCAGGTTTTCCCCCAGCCTGTACACCCACACATGCCTGCCATAGTGTGTGCATGTGTAGGCACACATGCAAATGCCATTTGGTATGCTCCTCCCTTCCAGTTGCACCATTGATCACTTGTGCCGGCACCGAACCTCCATTTGGTGATGGTGGGACTACAGGCTGGCAACCCCTCCCCTTACCCGGGAGAGGAGAGCCAATGCTCGATCCTGCTTCCACCATCCCCGCATGCAGGCACCTCAGTGACCTGAGGTCATTCCCGAACCCGGGTCACCGGTGTAGCACAAGGTGTGGTGTCTAGCACCTCAACCCTCAGTGCCACCTGGCCGGCAACCCTCCCCCTTTAAAACCTGGGCCAGAGCAATGCCCCCTTGGGGGTTAGTGTCCAAAAAGCATCAGGCATTTTTTACTTTTAATAAATGCTTTGAATTGTATTCAAGTTGTGGCATTCTTCTTTATAGGTTGTGAGTGCCTAAATTTTATGGACGTGTAAATTATATTTTAATTTGGAGCACCACATTCCTTGTGCCCACTTTCATAACTACTAGACTTTTCCAGGTGTCTACCAGCCTTTCTATGCAGAAGTATTTCCTCATGTTTCTGTTAAATCTGATCCCTTCAAGCTTCCTTTCATGTCCCCCATGTTCTGTTGCTCTTACTCACATGAAAGAGACTCCTCTCCTGCATCTTGTTCACCCCTGTGAGGTACATCCAGGTCTTAATCATGTCCTCATTTACTTTCCTCTTCTCCAGAGAGTACATGCTGAGTTCCCACAGCTTCTCCTCATATGGTTTCTCATGTAACCACAACACCATTTTAGTAGCCCTCCTGTGGATCACTTCCACCCTGCCTATGTTCTGGTGGAGGTGTGGCCTCCAAAACTGGGTACAATAGTCTTGGTGGGGTCTCACAAGCAACTGATACAGAGGCAACACCATCTCCCTTCTTCTGCTGGAGATCCTCCTCCCTATGCACCTCCAGCATCTGGCTCACTTTACCTATTACCTTGTCTCACTGCTCTGCCACCTTGAGATCATCAGATATGATCACCCCAAGGTCCTTCTCTTGCTTGGTATCTGTAAATACCTCCCCCCAACTTATACTCAGCCCCTGGGTTTACTCTTCCTATGTGTGTGACTTTGCACTTTTTGGCATTAAATTCCAGGTGCCACTCTCTAGACCATGGGCCAGATTCACAAAAGGCAACTCAGGACACTGGCAACTTGTGTCTGAAACAATGGTGCAAGTAGCACTTGTTTCCTGAGTTGCATCTTGGTGGGATTCACAAAGGCAGCCTGCGACATGCTGCAGGCTACCTGTGCCCAACTGCATCAATGCACCTGAAACCCCCTTGCGACAGGGCATAAGGGGATTTAAGGCAGCAGCTGCACCCTATTCACAAACGGTGGCAGCTACGTCCTACATCGGGATTCAGGAACAATCCCTGGTGGACATCTGTCAAAGACCACTTACGCCACCTATGAGGTGGCGTGAGTGTTCTTTGCCATCCACAGAGAGTTGCCACTATGCCCCAGCTCTACAGCCACCCAACAGCCCCAGTTCCCAGGTATGGCACCCACTGTGCCAAGATGGGTGCGTGGAACCCCCCCATTGCCCAGCCCCCCCACATGTCAAGATCCACCCATATGCCCACCCTCCACATGCCCATGGGCAAGATCCCCCTCCATCGTATGTCCAGTATGCTCCTGGTGGTCCAATGGCCCCCCACCCCCCAGCTGACAATGCAGCCCACACACTCCCCTCACCTCCCCAAACACACACCCGGGGTTAGGTCAGCGACTGGCACTGCCTCCACCTCACCACCACGGCCAGTCTCTGACTTGAGCTGTGCCAAGATCACGACAGTAATAATAGGTGTCCTGTGAATGAGAGCCGATGTCATCTGCAGGAGTGCGATTATTACTGCACGTGATCTTGGCACAGTTCAGCCGACATCTGGCCATGGTGGTGAGAGGTGGCAGTGCCAGTCACCCGGCAGTGGTATTGGTTGATGGGTGTGGGGTGGTCAGAATGATGGGTGGGGGGTGGGGGGCATGTGCCTGATCTTGCCCTGGATTGGGAGGGCATGCAGGGATGCTGGCGCATCAGTCTCCCACCTTTCCCGTGGCTTGCGGCATGTGTGGTCATTGCGCCATCTGTGTGACCTATGCCACAAGTCATGGGGTGCAGACTCCTGGACCCACTCTGATGCTGAACTGGGTGCAGGGTCCAGGTCACAGGGATGGTCGGTGCAAGCTGCCATTGTCGCAGCTTGTGGCCCACCTTTGTGAATTCTGCCCTATTTCTCCAGCTTCCCCAGATCCCTTTTCATCTTCTCCACCTCATCCTTGGTGTCCACCATCTTGCAGATTTTCATATCATCTGAAAAGAGACACACATTCCCCTCCAGTTTCTCAGCAATGTTACTTATTTCAATGTGTGTACTCAACTTGGTGATGAGTTTATGCTTGTGCAACACAATTGATAGACGGATAGTATTTGAAAGCTTATGTTGTTGGCTGTGATAAATAGATATTTTGGCCTTTTGCACTCTCTGTCCCATGAGGAACTACCACACTGTCGGGGTACCGTGAAGGCAAAAGAACCCTTTTTAGGAGGGTTCCACCCGTAGAGGTGCCACAGGAAGATAATTCCTTAAAGCTAAAGGTACCTTAAGAAGGAACACACAGGAAGAGAGGTGTGCTACTGGAGGAGGAGGGGAGGATGGTGGGGCAAAGAAAGACTGCATGTGAATGAGACTGCAGGAAGCTGGCTTAAATAACTTGGGCAGGGTGCATGGCTATTTGCTCCCACTCCTTAAACTGCAGTCAAAGCCTTTGGTTTCAATGTGTGTATGCAACTTAGTGATGAGTATATGCTTGTGCAACTTCATTGATATACTGATAGTATTTGAATGCTTATGTTGTTAACTGTGATAAATAGATACTTTGGCCTTTTGCACTCTATGTCCTATGGGGAGCTACCACCCTGTCAGGGTACCATGAAGGCAAAGGAACCCTCTTGAGGAGGGTTCCACACCACAGCTGCCCCAGGAAGATAATTCCTTTAGGCTAAAGTTACCTTAGGAAGGAGTCCCCCAAAAAAGTCAAGCAGCAAATAGTGAACACAGAAAGTGGATAAGCATGGATTAATAGAATAGTGATAACATGTAATAGACATAGGAGAATTGTGCAATGAAATGATTTGGGTATTGATAGCAGAAGGGACATGACTTCCATAAAGAGAGAGGAAGGAAGGGAGGGAGGGAAAGCAAAGTAGAAAGAAGGCCACCATCCAACCCCAACTAAACAGTGGAAACCTACCCAAGTCAAAATGTATTACTGTAGATCTACTACTTGAGAGATTACAAAACCTTTATGAACTTCCACATGGAGGAGGGGGAAAAAAAACCCTATGAGAGGGAAACCTCTGGGGATCCAAGGTCTTGGTTGCCTTCCCTCCAGGCTTGGGATGAATTAATGATGGCTCACTACTGCAATTTAGAGACCAAATTCAAGGGAGATTTTTAGAGGAAGGCTCTCACTTTATCCCTCTAACAGGAAAACTATGGGGATTCTGTGAGTAGATGCCTCTGAAGCTAAAGAGAAACCCTTTTGGGCCCCCCTTGGGTCAGGAGGAGAGCAACAGCTGCCAAAAGCACTCACCTGGCCTCCAAGCGAAGCCTTGGGCAGAAAGCCAAACCCAGGAGGTGTACAGCTGAGCCCTGGAGGGGTGAGAATAGGAGGATTGAACAGTCTTCACTCTTGAAGTGCAGGAAGGACAAGGGAAGGTATAGAATGGAGACCTGGTGCACCATAGGCAGCTATAGGGAGAATAGCTTTTGAAGGTGCTGCTAACATCGTCAGAAGCTAAAGGAGCCCCCTGGAACTTGAAGGCCCCACCCCCTGGCAGCTAAAGTCTTAAATGCTACATCAAGAAGTCGTGTTAGAATGGCCAAAAATTTCCCCCGGAGCAGAGGACCTTCTCACCCTAATGGTAGAAGAGAAGGGCCCCACCCCTAGTAAGGGACCCACCCTCAAGATGCAGACTTTAAGAGGACAGAGCCCTGCTAGGTAGAGAGAGGCAGGGTTGTGACTGAGAGTGCAGCATTAGGAGCACAACTAGAAAAACTAAGAACAGCAATAGACAGCATGGCTTGTAGTGCAACTGATAGCGTAGGTTAGGAGACTGTATGCTTGAGTGCAATTGTTAGCACTGAGTATATAAGACAGCATGCAGTGAAGTGCATCTGTTAGCACTGAGGACAGTGAGACAGCATGAGGTGTGGAGCAGCTGTTAGCACTGGCATTGATAACACTGAGTATGGCAAGGTAGTGAGCAACAATCAGTACTGGTATGAAATACAATAGCATGAGGAATCAAATTAGAAAGCAGAGTACTGCTGGAGTGAGTAATGAAACCACTAAACCCACACGGAATGGTTGCTAGGCTAGGAGCTAGGTGAAAGCAATTAAGGAGTTGAGATAAACAGCTAGACTGCAAATGGTAGAAACAACAGTGTAGGTAAGCAGGGAGATTGCATTTGATACAAAAAGACAGCAAACGTGAGGTTGGGGGAGCACATGCTGAAGCTGTAGAGAATGAATAAATGCTATGGGGATATGCAATGGCATGGAATGCTACAGCATGGAGGAATCAAACAAGGAAACAGTGTGCTGCTGGAATGAGTAGTGAAACCATTGAACCCAAAATGGAGTGGTTACCAGGTGTATGCAGTTAAGGAGTTTAAACAAACAGGAGACTGCAGTGGTACAAAAACAGTGTAGGTAAGCATGGAGATTGGCAATGGTACAGAAAGACAGTAACCCTAGAGCCTGAATAAGCACAAAGCAAAAAAAAAAAAAGACAAAAGGCAGGATGCTGAGAACTAGTAACCCCCAAAAAGAAACTAAGTAGAGACAAACACAGGACTGAGAAGGAAAGTACAGCAGGAATGAGGGACAAAAGCAAAACTGCAGCCATGAGGCAAAACGCAAAATACAGACTTAGAAAAGCAGAGGCAAAAGGCAGCATAAATCTCCAAAAAGCACAAACTGAAGCAGGAGACACACTCGGGGAAGGAGAGAACATAGATCTCCAGCAGAGCCTCCTGCCACAGCAAAGAAAGAATACGTGTGAATGAGACTGCAGGAAGCTGGCTTAAATAGCTCAGGCAGGGGGGTGTGGCTAGTTGCTCCAACCCATTGAGTTACAGTCATAACCTTTGATAAAGACATTGAAGGGAACAGGGCCTAGCACCAATTCCTGTGGAACTGCACTTGTCACTCTCCCATCCTCCAAGTGACTGCTGTTTACCACCACCCTCTGCCTCCTACCTTCCAACCATTTGTCTACCCAGCTCACCACCTTCAGCGCCACCCCAGGCTGCTAAGTTTTTTTTATTAGCTTACTGTGTGGTATGATGTCAAAGCCTTTACTGAAATCCAAATAGGCAACATACACTGCTCTCCCCAATCCACCTCCCTAGTTACCCAGTCAAAGAAATCTGTGAGATTCATTTGACGTGACCTCCCCTTGTGAAGTAGTGCTGCCAGTGGTTCTGCAGCCCATGTGTCTCCAAGCACTATATCAGTTTTCTCTTTCAATAGGGATGCCATTACCTTCCTCAGCACTGATGGGAGACTGACTGTTCTGTAATTGCTGGCCTCCTCCCTGCTGCCGCTCTTGTGCAGAGGGACGACATCAGCTCTGCTCCACTTCTCTAGATCCACCCCCCTCTCTAATCAGGCACTAAATAGTGTTGCCAGAGGGGCAGCCAGCACCATGCTCAGTTCCATAAGTACCCTTGTGTAGATCCCATCTGACTCCATTGCTGTGTTTTCCTTTAGGGCTTCCAACCCTGGTGGACTCTATTTCCATAAATAGACTTCTGTCCACCCTTCCCTCCCCCAGTCTCTGTTACTGCATGTTGGTCCATCCACCTTTCCCACTGTGAAGACCGAGGAGAGGTATTCATTTAAAATGTTTGCTTTTACGTCGTCCTCCTCTGCAACTCTCCTCTTTCTGGTCTCCTGATTGTCACTATACCACCCCTTGTTGTCCCCTTGTCACTCATGTATGATGAACACTAGTACCCAGAGGACTACCCACTGTGATGTCTGCAATGCTACCCCTGTTCATAAGTACCAGATACGGCACTGCCCCATCCCTAGTGGGATCTGTAACCAGCTACCTGAGAAATGACCCCTGCAGGGAGTTTAGGATGACCCTGCTCATAGTTGTAGCTGTGGCCAATGGCCAGCCATGATGTTTCTATCCACATCCAGTACATTAAAGTCATCCATAATTACTTCTTCCCCTTTACCTGCCATTTTATCTGGGTCCTCTGCCAAAATCCTGTCCAATTCTTCCCTCTGCTGGTGGCCTGTACACCACCCCCACTTGTATAAAGGCCCCAGACCCCATCTCTAATCCAATGCAAAGAACCTCCAATCCCTCCTTCTCCCCACAGTGTCCCTGTATTTCTATGGCCTTTATACCTTCCCTTATATATAAAACCCCCCTTATCTTCCTACCCTACCCTTACAAAACATATTGTACCCTGGTATTGCCACTTCTCAGCTGAGGTTGCCTGTGCACAATGATTCTGTTTTGGCCACCAGATCAGGCCTGCCTCCACAATGGTAGCTTCAAGGTCACTAGGGCAGGAATTTAGTGCCCCAGGTTCCTTGTGTTGGTGCACATGGCTCTCCGTACCTCTTCTCCAGCCCTGCCCCTCCTGTACCCTCCCTTCCAGGTTCATACAAACATAGAAACTGATGGCAGATACGGACTGCTAGGTCCATCTAATCTGCCTGTATATCCTACCTTTATTCCTTTATACCTTTGTTCCATCCATCATCCTTTTCTTTTTACTGGTGTTGTCCTTCCCTTTTTGATCTTCACTCTGCCCCCTCTCCCTAGTATTTTTCTCAACCTTGTTCCACCTCTCAACCCCCTTGTCCTTTTACCTCTGTTCCTTGCTTCACTTGGGGAATTTGATACACCTGGGCTATTTTTTTCCTGATGCTCCACAATCTGGGAAGGGGGTGATATTTGCTGCCTCTCACTTTCCTTCTTCCTCCCACCATGGCAAGTTTAAATGCCCATCAAAGTAGCATTCAAACCTTCCATCCAGGACTGCTGTTCCCTTCCGTGATTGATGGAGGCCATTGCATCTGTACAGGCCTCCATCCCTCCATCCCTCCAGGTAGAACCCTAGTCCCTGATGCAGCCAAACCCCTCCTCCCTGCACCATGCCTTCAAACAGTTACTGAAGAACACAGTTTGGTGTTTTCTTTCCTCCTGCCAGACTTGCATGGGTAGCACCTCAGTGAAGGCCACCATATGTGCTACCTGCTTCAGGCCCTTCTCCAGCTCCCTAAACCTAAGCTGTGCTACCTCAATTGCATCCTCTGCCGTCCTGGCAGAGGATGCAACTGGGAGTAGTAAAGGATAGGTTTAGGGAGGTTTGTGCCCAGATGGACAATGACATCCACTTCCTCCTCTTGCCCCACTGCCCTAGTGATCCTTAGGATCCGCTGCCGTCCCTCCGTGAAAAGGTGCCGGTAGGCACCTCACCTCCCTCCTTCCCTCCCATG
Organism: Neoceratodus forsteri; assembly: GCA_016271365.2. Taxonomy (NCBI): domain Eukaryota; kingdom Metazoa; phylum Chordata; order Ceratodontiformes; family Ceratodontidae; genus Neoceratodus; species Neoceratodus forsteri. The sequence goes on along the minus strand of CM057455.1, from coordinate 1,342,853,514 downwards.
GTGTTCTGAAAGCTACCCCCTTATAACTGAGTCCTCCACCAGAAGTTGCTTCTTCTTCTGCTGGGGTCCTCCTCCTCGCATCATGGGGCCTCCGCTCTGAAGGACCCCCACATCATACCTTGCCACTGCCCCAGGTGCCTCACTTCCACAGTCCTGTTCCACCAGGATGGTGAAAGAGTTACACAGTGGAACTTGCTAAGGAACATGTTCACTTACCTCCACCACCACCATCCCAGAGCCCGCCATAGTCCAGCCAGCCCTCCTCCTAGGCATCGTCTGGAACAATGGTGGAGGACTTGGTGGCCCCTCAGTGGGGTACAAGATCCCTGAATCCTAGCCAACTCGGCCCAGAAACTAGAGACCTCGTCACTCAACCCAGTGGGGTGCAAGCAGATGGAGCAGCACCTTAGTCGCCAGAAGATTACCCTGAAGACTACTGCTCCATAGCCACTGCACTACACCACTCCCCACATTTCTAAATGTATTTCCTTCATACTGTGAGATTATATTGTGCCATTAGCCCATATAGTTTTTCCCCGGTTATCCTTTTTATGTTTGGATTACCCCTAGTTCCTCTACCTCAGGTACAGTAGGTTATTAATTTGCTTTCCCTTTAAGTTTTTGTTTGAACTTTTCAGATTTTTTCCCCCTTTGTACTCCTACCCTAGATAAGTTGTTTTTAGTTTTCTGCTATTACCCCTGGTCCTACCCCAGACAGGGTGTTGTAACTACACTCCCTTAATCACTTTGTTACGAACATATGAACATATGAAATTGCCAACAGAAAAAGGCCTACAGGTCTATCAAGTCTGCCTGATTATGCAGCTCTTAGTTTCATATTACTACAGCTGCCCGAAAGAAAACAATCTAGCCGTGTAAGAGTCAAACCTACAAACATCTGATCCATAGCCAGACACATTATCAATTGCGCCACTGGCCCTGTTAAACAATCGAGCCGGGTAGGAGTTGAACCAACAATCTTCTGATCCATAGTCAGATTTGTTATCCATTGCACCACTGGCCCTATTCATTGCACCACTAGCCCAGTTATTCTACCCTAGACATGGTGTTCCAACTAGTCCCAGTTATGGTCTACCTTTTGGTCTCCTCTCATCCACCAGTGAATGTTTCAACAGAAGTGAACAGGTATCCTACCTTTATCGAGCGGCAGAGTCCACCACTTCCCTGCTTCCTTCTGCAGATGGCTGCTGACACCTAAGACACCAGTCTTACACCTGTTCCACTCCTGTGCTGTTCCACTCATGTACTGGGACATGAACGTGGGTGGGGACACACTAGGAGTGACTGCTTTTATCCTCCCAGTAGGACTTCCCCAGGCCAGTACTTCCTGGCAAGCTGCAGGACCCCTGATTGATGTTCAGGCAAACACTTGAACCTGCTAGCTAAGCAGTCCTGGCTCCCAAATGTTCTACAAACTTACTGTGAAATTACATCCTCCCTTGGAGATAAAACAAAGCTGCTTGCCTGTACCACCCCCCCACAATTAGTCACCAGTCTTCAACACCCTCACTTCCCCAAGAAATAAAGAAAGCTCAGAATCTTCTTTTAGGTTGTTTGTGTCTTGTACTATTAAAACACTTTAAACACATAAAGGGCAAGGATAAGCCTCCCTTATCTCCTTGCTGAGCAGTCCTGCCTCCCAAGTACTCCACAGACTTTGGGTGAAATCAGATTCTCCTGTGGAGATAACACAAAGTTGCTTGCCTGGTAGAGGTGTGCGAAGTTAGAAAACTGCTTTGTGGAGAAGTTCGCAAATCCTCAGCAGTTCTCAGATTTACTCCACAATGCGAAGTTCTACTTTGCAACATGGTGAAAAACTTGTGAACAGTGGATTTGACAACTTTGCCTATGATTTGGGGCCCACAGACGAAGTTTGCAATGTATCTTGTTATTGGAGGTCATATGGTACAGCAATGAGCTGTATTGCCATACTGTACACAGGATGAATTAAGTACATTCTTCTGAACAGAGAGTTGGTGTTAAGTCTGCTCTCAGTGTCTTGCCCCAGATCATTTTAAGTGCTTTAACTCATTGAGTCCTGATGGCCATTTTGAGCCAGGTTCTGTGATGGATGGTTCCGACGCCATGAGGCATCTCCTGGACCCAATGAGTTTTTAAACACGCAGCCTTTTGAACAAAATCAGTCCTTCAAGTGCTTAGAGTGCCTTGTGACTCTAGATTAACAATTTTGGTACTTTTTTCTGATTTATGTACTTTAAAGTAGTTGTTTCATTTTGTGTAGTAAAGTAGTGCTGTTGGGGAAGGTAGCTGTGTTAGTCAGCTAGCAGCAAGGAAAGCAACTCTGTCTGTAAACACTAGTGCTGTCTTCATCAGTGTTTCTTTTTAATTATTTTTTCTGTTTTCTGTGACTTGTAATTTTAGTTCTGGAGAACAGTTTGGGAATGTTTTATTGAACTATGTTTATCATTCCCCAGCAACTGTCTCCTGGTTCAGCTTCTAGTTACCTGACCAATCCCAGTCAGTTAAATTCAGCAATGTCATGTCTCCGTCCCTCCCTCCCCATCCTTGTAGGCATCCCCCAGGGCTCTGTCACTGGACCTGTTCTCTTTTCCCTGTTTATTAATGACCTCCCCTCTGTTTGCACCCACGCCAAGATCCATATGTACGTGGATGACACCATCCTTTTCCTCTATGGTCCCTCTGCCCCATCCATCCAAACTCCACTCCAACACAACTTTACTGCAGTATCTAACTGGTTCAATGACAGCTACCTAAAACTAAACAACAAACAGACTGTAGCTATGACTCTTGGCTCCAAACAGAAACTGGCCAGACTCTCCGCCCTCCCCACCATCTCTACACCAGACAACACTCATCTCAATGAGGTCCTGGCCTACAAATACCTAGGAGTATGGCTTGATCCCTCACTTGACTTCTCCCACTTAAAAAACCTTCACTTCAAATTATGCCCCAAATTGGGTCTACTCTACTGCCATAAGGGTAGTCTTTAGATCCCAGTTAAACATGACCTACTGTTCAAATGGATACTCCCAGTTTTCGACTACGCAGACATTGTCTTCAGCACAGCTCCATCCACCTCTCTTGCCAAACTAGACATTCTTTTCAACACCTTCTGCTGTTTTGCCTCAAATTCTCCCCCAACAACACATCACTGTGACCTCTACTCCTCCGGCACGGGGCCATTATGTCGCTGACAAAACCATGAAAAAACAACAATGCCACAGACATTATGGCATGCGGCAAAATGAGGTCGGCAGAAAATGCCAACCACAATACAAAAGCACACACCAGTGTAAAACATAGTAAAATCCTTGTTTTTGCAAGGGGGCTCCTGTAGAGAGAAGAGGTAGGATGGAAGAGTTCCAAACCAGTATTTAGAGATAAAAGTGAAGCAGTGGGATGTATGTCTGTGAGAGGGATTGGAGAGATAGGAAGGAGTAGGTACTGGGTCAATATGTCATGGACAAAACAGCACAAGAATACCCGTGTGATCTAAAGCGCGTAGTGCACTACAGTGACAGAGGTAGAATAGCAGTAGGACACTACCACTACCCCTGTCACTCACTATGAACTGGAGGAAGGGCTGAAGATGCCACAGGTGGTGTGTTTGGTTGAGCTGCTCCTGTGGTGGAGTGGCTAAGGCACAAGCACGTGGTGCAGTGGAGGCCTGTCTTGCAACATGTTATTTTTTATTTATTTGCAAAAAAAACTAAGTTCCCCCACTTTTCTCCTGGGTCCACACCCCCATTGGAGTTAGTTATTTTATTTGGGGGATGGGGAGCAAAGCACCCCACTGGTGTGCTCAGCTATGCCATGGTCACCTGCTGGCATTACACTACATTTCAGATATCCTACATTGCAAGTTATTTTACTGTGGTTTGTCTCATTTTCTGGGAAGCCCCACATGCTGACTATCTTGGCAGGGGTGGCTCTATATTGTGCTAAGAGGCTGCATCAAGTTTGGTAGGCCCAGCTGGATAAAGCTGGCACTGAGGAGGGCTGACTGACACACAAAAAAAAAAAAAAAATTACGTTAACAAGAAACACAGTTTCCAGCTCCGCTCCAACTGTCTCCATTGGCCGGTTATTTCTTCCACTGGTGGGTCATGGCACTTTTCTCTGGCTTTTTGTTTATTCTGTGGTGGAGGATGTGGGAGTTGTGGTTGGGAGTCATGGCCCTGTGTGGTAGTGTTCCTTCTGTTCGCCCTGCTGCCTTCGCCCTCTTTTCTCCTTCATTGTGTTCTTGATTGTCACTTGTTTCCTGTGTTGTTTGTCATTCTACTTCCCCTCCCCCCCCACTCCCAGCTCCTGGCTGTCCTTCTGCTATGCCTTCCTCTCCTCCTCTCCCTGGTTCTCATGCCTTCTCTTTGTTGTTTCAGCTTCTGGCTTTCACTCAGCACACTCAAGCAGCCTACAGGCCCTGTTCCTAACTCTGCCTTTGGGTTATTGAGTGAAGGTAGGCTGCCGTCTGCCAGGAATGGAGGTTCACTGTTTTACTATGTTTAAACCTTCATCCTCCAGCTGCTGTTTCTAAATTCAGCAGTGGATTGCATTGGATGGGAGTCTTGCTGCTTTTATGTTTCTTTACTGCTTTGTCTAGTGCAGCCTTGCATTGGATGTTGGATCCTTGTGTCTGTGTGCCTAGTTTATGTTTTGATTGGACTCAATCCTTGCGCATTTCTGAATACTTGTGCCGTTACTTCTGGTATCAAAGGGTTGTGAGGGCCATCCTTCATTCTGCTGTGTTCTGTCTTTGTTACTGCTCTCCTGATTGGGCCCATGTTGCCCTGAATGTTTCTCTCCCCTTATATTGGTTCCTCTTTATTCTCAGATCTGCTTTCTCATGGCTTCCTCCTCCTCCTCCTCCTCCTTGGATGCTCCAGTGCCTGATCCCAATGTCACTCCTCATGTATCTACAGCCGCTCCTCCTCCAGTGTTTACAGCCGCTCCTCCTGTGCCTCCACCTGGCAGAAAGCACAAAACTAACCTGCCTCTTCATTTCTGATTAGACTAAGCCCCATTTAACTGAGGAGCTTCAACGCTGTGACGTTGCTTACCCCACTTCTGCTCATAAGCAGGACCTTTATCATCTTTATTTAACCAGTTTGCAGTCTGTGCTAGCTCCAGCACCTGCCCCCATGGCTCCTTAGCTACCTCTCCCATGTCTGAGATGCATGCCTTCATGGCTCAGATGACTTCCTCCATGTCTGCTCTTCAGTCTTGCATGTCCACTCTTGAGGTTCATTTATTGACCCAGCCACCTCCAGCTTTAACTGTTCCTCAGTGTAATGACCTTCCTTCTCCAAGCAATGTTTCACCCCCTCATAAGTTGCTGTCCCCTGCACAGCACGGCTATCGGAAAGGGTATGGCACATCCACGGCCCTTGTCTCTGTCTCAACTTGCATCAGGGCAGCCATGGACCAGGGCGAACTCTCTGGGCCATATTCATTGACCTATTCAAGGCCTTTGACCTTGTGGACCATGCATTACTTTGCTCACAGATGCAGTCCCTTGGCCTGTCCCGTCCTGCCTTGAGTTGGCTTAGAAACTACCTCCTGAGCAGACTACAGCAGACCAAATTGAACAAGGTCCTCTCTGACCCCACTCTGGTGACCTCTAGTGTTCCACAGAGATCAGTTCTAGAGCCATTTCTCTTTTCTGCATTTGTTAACAACCTCCCTGCTGCTGCTTCCAACTGTAGTGCCACCCTTTATGCAGATGATCTAGTCATCCTTGCACATTTCCGGGACTTTGGGGTTCTCAACCTTTAGCTGAGTGAGGACTTTAAGAATATTCAGTCCTGGGTAACGTCTCACAAGCTGGTCCTCAACCTAAAAAAAACTCAGACGATGCTTTTTGGGTCAGTAGCCAAGATCAAGGCCTCCCCTGCTCCTCTGTGTGTCAGTGGTGTGGACGGTGCTCCCCTCCTAACCATGGTTTCTATAAAATACTTTGGGGTGACACTTGACCCCCAACTCGACCTGGGGTGTCACATCCTAAATGTTTGTAGAGCCGTAAACTGTAACTGGTCTTGCCTACAGAGCAAAGAAAAATCTGATGTCTGCTGCTCGCTTGGCATTGGCCAGAGGTGTGCTACTCCCTTCACTTAGCTACGGCCTTCTCCTATTTGCTAGCACCTCCAAGGTCCACCTCACTTGGTGGAACATGACCTACAACAACATCTGTCGCTTTGGCCTGGCAGCCCCACACCTCACCCATCATTGTAAATTATATGACAAACTGGGCTGGCTTTCCCCGGCCAATCATTTGAACTATGGGTTGGGCTGCTTCGTAGGAAAGGTGCTCAGAACCGGCACCCCTCCGGAGCTGGCGCAGCTTCTCAAGCCTGCTGAATCTTCCTCTTATTCCCTCAGTTTTTAGGGTCCTGGGGTGCTCAAAGTTTCTTATACTTGTACCCTAATGGGGGATAGGGACTTTGCTACATGTGCTCAGAGGCTATGGAACTCCCTTCCTGACCACGTTCATTCCTCCCCCCCCCACCTGAGTCTCCGGAATTCCCTGTGGGAGCACTTGAAACTGGCCTTTACGTGTGGGTGTCCCAAGCCCCCTTAACCAGGTCTCTAAATTGGACTCACCCAACCCTGGGATCCCTCTTGCAGGCTCTAATGACACTGCCTACTGTCCTTTAACTCTGGGAAGCACGTTATTTGCTTGTTTATCTGCTCAGGAATTATGTGGCTCTGGTAAAAGGGCCACTCATACATGTAATTGCCATTGAATGTCTTAGCCTATTTATTCTGTGTGTGTGTGTATATATATATATTTATACAACATGTGTTTGGAAATAAATTCATGTATAAAAAGTAGTATCTGAGCCAGGTCGTGGAGATATCACTGTGGCCGTGAAGATATCATTGATATCTTCATGTTCCTATCGTCATAGTGATATCTCCCGATCTATCATCATTCAATAGAAAGTGAAAGTTTTTTTTTACATCTGCTGCAGAGAATCTCTCTCTCTCTTTTCTAAAATCTGGCACTCCCCAACCACAAACACACACATATGCCTCTCTATTTAGTTCATTCTGCCATAATTTTTTGTAAAATGAAATGTAAGCACTTATCTGGTTGATCCTGCCACTTTGATATTCAACAGAGAATCATAAATTGCACCCACTCCTCAAGCTTTGTTTCCCCTTAAAAATAGCATGACCGAGCGGTAGGAAGATTGATAGACTAGGACATCACAGTAGTTCAGACTGAAGCGGTCTCTACATTTATTTAAAAAAAACAAAGCTCTGCACTTCTGCATTTCCTATTCTTGGAAGCTGCCCGTACTGTATGAGAGACAGAGAGCCTTGAGTCGGCGCTTCACAACTGCTGCAGCACACCGCGGCGCTCGTGCTGTAGCAACACATACCGTGGCGCCTCCTGCTTCTAACACTCTCTCTCTTGAATACAGTCCGCAGCTTCAAGAAAAAAATGCAGAACTGCAGAGTTGTTTTTTTAACTAAATGGCTACAGACCTCTTTACTGTACACTACTGTAATGTCCTAGTCGTTCAATCTTCCTGCTCGCTCACGCTATTTTTAGGAGAAACAAAGTAATATGAACAGCTGCTACAGTTTGATTCTTGCCTGAATATTACAGTAGCAGGATCAACCAGATAAGTGCTTAAATTACATTTTTATATAATAATGGCAGGATCAACCAGATAACATTATCCACATCATTTTAAACTGTCAGAATCTATCATTAAATTTTTATTTTATATAACATATCATCTTTTGTGTTCTGTGTTGGGGAGGGTGTTTTAGACTGTGTTCAGGTAGAGTTTCCATTGCAATCTGGCCCAAACACATGTTGTATAAACCCGAACATGACATGGCCTGAGTAGAAGATATCATATTTATCTTCACTCGAGGCCAATGACATCAAGATATCTCACAGTGGTGAAGCCACTTTCATAGATATCATGATATCATTGGCCTCCCTGAGAATAAATATGATATCTTCACTCAGGCCATGTCATATCCCTATATGTATATATACACAGTATATATATATATATATATATATATATATATATATATATATATATATATATATATATATATATATTACCTATTACTGCTCACTGTAGACTATCTGTGTTTATCTTGCTCTTTTGTGACTCTGTACATTGCCCCTGTTGTTGTTATGTACCTTGTTTGAACCTGTATTTTCATTGTACTCCCCGGGTCATACCTGAAAATAGGCATATAGCTTGTCTAGTGTACCTACCTGGTCAACAAAAGCTAAATAAATAAATAAATAAGTTTAGCCTTCTATGGATTTCTCAGACCCAGAGAATTTTCAGTCTCTTCTTCCATCTCCTCTGCATTCCTCAAAATATCTGATCTTCACAAACAAGATGATTTCTATACTTTGCATCTGCCTTCATCAAAACAGACCGTGTTCATGAAGGAGTTTTAATACCCATATTTTCTTCAAACAACAAATGGTGCCTGGTTCTTCAATTGGACAAACTTATGCAGTTTCATGTTGGATCAAATCATTCTCTGCCCTTATTAACCTCAATTCATAATTCTAATGTGACCACTAAATGGTTTATTGACCATATCAGAATATTGCTACAGAGGCTAGGACTCAATCCGAATTCCAATTCTGGGCACTCCTTTAGAATCGGAGCAGCATCATCGGCTTCCAGGCATAACATCCCCAGCCATATCATCAAGAATCTCAGAAGATGGAAGTCATCAGCTTATGAAACATACATACCAAACCCAAATTCAGAAATAAGGTTAGCATTTTCACTCATATCCTCCTAGTATGTCCAGAGGATGGGCTGATCAGTAACCATGGATCCTCAGTGGCCACTCAAGTTTTTTTTTCCTGTCCTGCACATTACTGGTCATACTGTCCATGAGTTCAAGGAGATGATCAACACCATTTTGAGGCTCTCTATCCTTACCAGCTATCAAGCTTACATTCCTAAGGAAACAGGAATAGAGTACAGCCACAACAGAGCATGCAGAAGCATAAACACACTTTATTCCATAAACATTGAACTAATGGATGGTTTGATCATAATTCTAAGTCCATTTGAACATGCCACACAAGTAGTAAGTGGGACACTGCTTGTATCAGTCAGGCCATCACACTTCTAAGTGTGCTGAGGCAGACTCTGTTAAATGTACAGCAGGTGCTAGAGGATGCAGGTGGTGATTAGGGCTGGAAGAACTCGATGAAGTTCTAACCCTTATTAAACAAGAACTGGAACATGGTGAAGTTCTGATTTGTTCTGATTCGTTCTGATTAGTTCAGGTTCATTGACAAATATTTGAAAAAATTTGAAAAAATGCATAAAAGTGGCCAAAGTCGGTTGGTCACATTTGACGCAGAGGCCCAAAGGAAATAATTTACTGGATTATTTGTATAACAACTAATGTAAAACTGCTAAATAAAAAAGCAATCACTCACTACTAGCCCCTTCATGGCTGGCCTATAATGGTGGGGTGGCATTTCCTGCTCGGTCCATGACATGAGTGTGCTGGGAGAGATAGAGAGAGAGAAAGACAGACAGATGCAAATACCTATATCATAGCACCACCAAGCACTGCAGGTACTGCCAGGCAGCTAAGATTTTTTTTATTAATGGTGCTGTGTGGATATTATTCTGATAGATGTTCCAGTTAGAGCCCAACAGGCCAAAGAAATGCATATGAATGATCAAATGAACAGCATTAAGACAGCCCAATCACCCTACCCATGTGAACGATGCAATTGCTTTGCATGCCCGTGTACTGTGGTATATGGTACACTCCCTGGTTCAAGAGGTGGTAATGTTTTCTAGTAGTGTGACTACTTCTACTGAATCTGATCAACATGCTGAATCCTTAAAGAAGAAAAATGAAAGACAGTGATCACCACCACCCAGGCAGGCAGCCAGTCACACATCGCATTAAGTGCAGTGCAGTCATAAAAAAGTTTGCCACTGTCACCTGAAGACCTGATGACAGATGCACAACACAATGACATCCTTTCTAGTTCCACAATTGCTGCCAGCCACTGCCAAGTAATTTAAGTATCAAAAATAAAACATAGTAATATAATAATCACAACCCAGTTACTGTAAGATATAACCAGGCTAGCATACCATGCACACACAAACAAAAAAGAAAGTATAAGAATTTTCAATTTAGTAGCATTTTTTCTGTGAAGTATTTGCAGCCAAATATGGGGGACATGAGAAATATACAAAGAGTATTCAGTTTCTGGGTTTCAGGCATCTGCTAAGCCATGCACTGTACAAAAATTAAAACAGTACAGTCAGGATCAGTTGCTGAGGGCAAAAAAAGTGACAAGTAGCAGTAGTATGGACTGGAGTAAGGGCAGAAAGTGATATGTAGTAGTCATGACTCGTGAGGACAAAAACTGATAGTAGTAGTAGTAGACAACAGTACCCTGCCTTCCAGATCAGATAGTGGTACCAGGTACCACCAAGTATATTTGTGACATGAAATACAGTTGCTTGCTGTATTTAGACTCTGAACCCACCAATGTTATTATTTTTTTTTTATTCTATGTTGCTCATATGATCATTCAAGTAATAGTGGCCTGGCCTAGTCCATCCTGACCTGATTTGTTGCAATTAATTGCTACCTCGTGTAGTAGATCCTATTCACAAAAGATTTTCACCACAGGCACAAATTCTTGAAAGTGTTTTGTCTATAGGGCCTGCTCAGAGCAGTCAGTGTATGTTTTACTCAGGTATCCTATCTGAAATTAAAGTGAGGAATGCTGACTTTGAGAAATGTGAGGAGCACAACATTTTCCGGTGTCAAACAGGCTCAAGTGTCAGAAATGACGTTACAAGCAGAACTAAACAATCGTTCTGAAAACATGCTAGTCAGAGGGCAATTCATGTATTTTATTGCAATGTTTGCTAAAGCAGGCCACATATTTTGTACAGATTTCCAGTATTGCAAAGAATCAGCATTCCAGCTGATATTGGACTCTGCCAGGTACATTTCAACAATGGTCTGTGCTGAGGCTGTGTTACAAGACGCAGATGAAGAATATGTTACAATTACATCTTCTCAGCGACTCCAGAGACATGAAGCTCAAACCAAGTAACTATGGGACAGTGCTATGCTTGGCTGGTGGGGAAGAAAATTTGGCTGCAGTGGCTGATGAGGAAGAGGGAAAAAATGCTGCAACAGTAGAGGATGGGCCACCTGATGCTGTTGTAACTCCCTCTTCTCCTCTGTCTAGGGGCATATACATATCACAAATGTACCAGTGGAAAATGGAAGGGATCACAACAGTGCAAAACAACTCCAAGCTAGTGCACCCGAAATAAAGACAGGAATTTATGTACCCTACCTCTTGATGGCTTCAGCACCCCTTGCACTCTCGATTTCTACCTCTGCAGACTGGTTCAGACTCAAACATCTTGCCACCAGATCCAGAACCTCCAAGCAATCTGCATCCTTCTGCTTCCCACGAGCTCCTGAGCCCCACAATCCCAGTGCAGCCTGATAGTCACCTTCTGGAATTACAACTTATGGAACAGAATAAATATAAGGGACCTTTTATTTCATCTACCCCTTTTTTAAAACTTAAATAAAGAAAAATCACTACCAAGTTCCTTCCCAAACAGCTCTTTATTTTTTCACCTGCACTCCAAATGATTTAAGGGGTACAGGGGTTCCATCTTACTCCAAGAAAAATAAAGCAGCTCCATGGGGCTATCAAAACTTTTTGCAGCTCACCCATGCTGGAACTCTCGAGTAGACAAGATGGCATACAGGCAGTGTAAGCAGGTTAATTTCATCTACTGGAAACTGAGATGCTTTACCCAAGTGGATCCTTCAAACCTGAAGAATCATCAGGCTCCTGTCTCACTGGTGCTGGTAAGCCCAACTCTTTTCCTTTTTTGGGTTATCATTCCTCAATTTCCTTGTCTGGCACTGGTCAGCTACCCTATCTCCGGTGTGGAGAAGTGAGATGCTTCCCCCACCTGGCCCCTGGACCTTGGCCCAAATCTCAAGGGGACCCAGGATTTTTCCATTCCTATAACCCTTCTCTTCTTTTTTTCCTTCCATTTGAACCTGAACCCAATCCCACTCCTGCCATTCTCAACCTCATGCTCCCACTAGTACAGAGGACTCTAAACCAGGTCCAGCTCCAATGCTCAAGCTGCACCTCCTGTGGTGCCCTGACATGAGAGAGACCTGGGCACTGCTATCACCCAGGCCCTCCAAGCAGCCCACATTCCTCCTCAGTCCCATGGCATCCATTTCCTCTTCAGTGCCCCCCCAATGACCATTTAAGGATGCCCCAGCCTCCTTACCCATGTCCCTGCAATCACATCCTGGGCTTGAACTAAGCTCCAACTGGGAGCTGCCCTCCAAGGCCTGTCCTAAACACCTGCGCGACCCACCTAGCCCTGAAATGCTGGTGCCTCAGGTCTGCCACTCCAAGCAGGCCCTTTTCTTGTGGGTGAAGGACACTTCTGGCCTCCTCCATGCCTTGACTGACCTGCCACTCTGAGTACAGGGGGGGACCTCTGCCACTGGCCCCTCCTCTGTGGGGACCCTGCCACAGCCCCCACAGCCATGACAGCCCCGGCCACTCTTGCACAGGTTCCACTCAAGGCTCCTACCTACCCTACCATTCTCCTATCAACTAGACCTCCCCCATCCCAACGACGCAGAATTAGTGGCTGACCATCCTTCCTGCAGAGCTCCATTCCCTGCTCCTTGATGTCACATCACTGTGGAAGCCATCTCTATCTACTGACTTTGGGGGTTCCCTCCCCACAGGCCTAACCCAAACCAATGAGCTCCCTCCTTTCCTGCCTTTCCTGCTTTTCCAGCTGCCCCTTCCAGCCTCAGGCTTAACAACAGGGCTGGAAAAGACCCAGAGTCCAAGAGGTCTTGGCTCCCTGCTGTGGCAACTGCTGGGATGGTCCAGTCTATGTCTGGCATATTTAGATTGCCCAGCAGTAGTACCTTCCCTTTTGCTGCCATTTCTTGTATTTCCTCAGCTAGCCCCCTATCCACCTCCTCCTCCTACTGAGATGAAAGCCTATAGATCACCCCTGTACATATTGCCGTGTCATCGCCTGGTTCAAGGGTGACCCACAGTACATCAGCCTTACCTTGTCTACCTTGTCCTGCCTTAGCTTTTATACCCTCTTTCAAGTACAGGGCCACCCAACCCCCCTTTTGTACCTTCTCTGTCCCTCCTGAATAGAGCATAGCCTGGTACCTTAACCTCCCAGCTGTGTTTTATGGTGAACCTCGACTATGTTATTGCTACTAGGACCAAGTCTGACTCTGTCATCAAGGCCACCAGGTCTGGGATTTTATTTCCTAGGCTGTGGGCATCTGTAACCATGGCCTTCCATGTTTCACTGCCTGCTTTCTTTCCTTTCCCACTTCTTCCTTTCTTTTTCCTTCCATCCTTCCTAATTTCTACTCTGTGCCAGTCTCTTACTTCCTTTTCTTCTACACTGACCTGTTTCACTTGTAGCATGCTTTCCTGTGATGTTTTCCCTTCCTTATTTCTGATCTGTTCCACTTGTAACTATTTTGTGCAATGTTTCCCCTTCCCACTCCCTGTGATCTCGGATATGTTCTGGGAATATGTTCTGGGGATGGACATACTTTTTGTTTGCCTCCTAATTTGCTAAGTTCAGGTCAAATGAATCACTGTTTGCCTTCATGACTTAGGAACTGATTTAAGCTTAATAAAGGTGCTATTTAACATCCTGCTTTTCTTTATAAGTGCCTTTTTTTACAAGGGTCAAAAGGGTCAAAAGATGAGCATTTAAACCATTTCAAGTCAATGTCATACACAGTGGTTCAGTTAAGCAGAAGGATAAAGTTTGAAAACATGTAAAATAAATGTGTTTTCTTTCCATTTAAAAAAAATCTACAAATTACTGTATTTTCTCAATCGAAAACAATACCATATTTCTGAAAAAAAAAGAACCTTCAACGATGTGATATATAGTCTCATAACTGCACCTCCTAGGTTGTTCATAGGCATGAGTTTGCACCTTCTGCTGAACACGTACAACAGCAAATATGTTTTTTTCCAATTTATCACACAATTGGTACTACGGACATGATTCATTGTTGATATCAGTCTAAAATACTTTTGCCTGTATTCAGGAACATTACCTCCAACATGCTAATCACTTTGCCTTTACTAATCCAATGCAACAATATTCATATTGTTCAATGGCATATTGATGAATCAGGTTAATAAAGAAAAGTAAAGACGTGTTACTGCTGGATGTACAGTATCATTTATGAATACAAGCATTTTTAGTTCACTTATTTAAGATTGTTTACACAGTACATGCACAAATATCAAATAATCTTATTTTCAGGTGCAGTCCTGGGAAGGGGGATTAGATGTGGGATGAAGTAAGGAGAGTATTAATTATAATAGCAATAAGAACAGGAATTGATGTAAAGCTGTTGAATGCTCTACTTTTTTCATATAATTAAAAGTGGCATGCAAACTGTTTCATAAATCAATAAAAACTTTCTATGTTGACAATCTATTCTATTGTAAAGTGGTTCAGAAAGAATTGCTGAAATCCAGACATGCCACTGGTCTAATAATGCCCCATGAACATTGTTCAACCACCAGTAAACTACCAGTAACTCTACTGTAACAAAAAAAAAGTAACACACAATCCTGCCAGTGAAACGGTGCTTAGGAACATTTAATGCATAATCATGGTTTAGCCTCTTACTTTGTGCTCATCCTGTTAGCACTGTTAGCACCTCGTCTCAAAGAAATTTCTACCAACACCACCCATTGTCTTAACCTGTCTGCCCGCCCCCTTCCCTGCCTCGGCTTTGTCCACATAGTAAACTTAATTCTCTGTCTGCCTTGTTTTTTTTTTTTTAGATCTTTGCCCCATGTGGGCACTTTGGCAGCAGGAGCAGCCGATGGCCAACTACTAGGCTAGCTGCATCAATCTCCAGGGACCGCCCAACCAGCACTCCAGTTCCCGCTGCTGAACTCTGCCCTCTCCTGCCTCCTGCACTCGGGGGCCGTGTCACCTCTCTCCACCTCGGATCTGAATCACTGAAGAATGGCCAAGCTCATCTGCTTGAGCTGCCAGTCCTTGCCTACAGGTGCGAATCTCAGAGATTTGCTGGGCTTGAAAGCTGTGCACCTGATAGGACACTTGGCACAGTAGCAAGGCACCTATTGGCTGCTGTGGTGCTTCTTTGAATTTAAGCTTTTGGCACCTACTGCTTTCAGCAAAACGCCACTTTCTCCTTTTTACTGCGTTCTCTCTATCTGAGTTTTCGGTCCACCCCCCACCCCCACCCTCCAGCCTTTATTAAATGTTCGACCCCCAGTTTCAAGCCCTCGTCTCACTCCTTAGTGGTGTTTTCTGCTTCTCTCCTCTGAATTCTCTCAAATCAAGCAAAGGTACAAGTCTAGGGTCAGCTCCCCTATCAGCCTCTCTGTTTAAAGGGATACTTAAACTACTAATCACAAATTATTTTACCAGCAATGATGTACCATCATGGGGCCCTGACTCTGACAGCTACACTGCTGATTACCCTTTATATATGTTCACAGCCCCTGAGTAAATATCCCAAGTACCTATAGCGTTATCACCGAGTAGCCTGCCCCTCAGTCCCTACTGCAGGGTTACACTGTCTCATAGAAGCAACTTTCAATTACCGCCCCAGATACTGATAACTAACAGTCCCAAGTGGCCAAGGTTATAATGCCCAGAGTGGCTGCACCCACTTGCACTCTTCCTAGGGATTTTCAGTATACATGGAAGAAATTCACTTCCCCATGACCATGTCAGGGCAACCAAAGTTAGCTGCAAGCAACTTAAAGAATATCTCTATCACCTAATGATCCTGTTACTACTGCTATCTGGAAATATCCATCTCAACCCAGGCCCCCCAATGTCCTCTGCTACCCTTCTGCGTGACAAAGGACAGCTCATCTTTGGCTCCATAAACATTTGTAGCCTCCTTCCTAAGATGGATTGTTTGAATGCCTGGATTCTGTGACATAAACCTGATATTTTATCAGTGTTTGAAACCTGTCTCTCCTTGAAAGTAAAAGACACAACGATTGCAATCCCAGGTTATACCATATACAGATCGAATCGACTATCCAAACATGGGGGGAGATGCGCTATCTACATCAGAGATAGCCTCCAGGTACACATCCTTACACTTCCTGAGGCCACCTCTAGCGTGCAAGCCATAACTCTTAAAATACTTCATGGAAAGTTCAATAAAACTCTTACTATTCTCATAGTATATATTACTCCTGGCCAGAAGATACCAGGACTTGACTCACTGATGAACTGCCACAATGCACTCAATCTCAATACAGAAATAGTGCTCCTGGGAGATTTCAGTGACAACTAGCTATACCCAGCTGCTAGCCCATATAGGGATGCAGTCTCAACAGTGCACCTCACACAGCTAGTTACCTCAATCACCAGGATGAACTACAAAACAGGTACCTCTGCTCTGTTTGACTGGGTCCTGTCCAATTGGCCTGAGCACATCTCTCAGACTACAGTTCTGCCAGATGCTCACAGTGACCACTCACCTGTTTTGTTCCACTGGGCAAACAACTTTTCAAAACCTCCATTAAGAACAGTTACAAATAGAGTCCTAAAGCTAGGATATCTTGAACTGTTAAAAGCTGACCTCAAACAACAGGGCTGGAACAGCATCTACTTCTCCAGTACTGTTGATGCAGCTCTTGATCAATTCATCCAACTTTTTAATGTTGTATGTAATAGGCACGCCCTGATCAAGAAACATAAAGTCAAAGGCTGCAGAGACACCTGGTGCTCCTCTGAGCTCCTTGAACAAATGAAAATGAGGGATCATCTGTGGTGGTGTGCTTATGCCTCGGGTAACCAGGTGGACATTCAAAAGTAAAAAGATCATAAAACAATTGCACAATGGACATACGCTCTGCAAAAAATAATTATTTCAAGGAAGCCCTTAAAAACACCTGAAGTGATGGAAGGCGATTCTGGGCTAACCTCAATGAAGTCACAGGGAAAGAACAGAAGACTGCACCTGCAATGCATAGCATAGATGGTGTACCAACTACTGATCACAGTACTATAGCAAATTCATTCAATAAAGCCTTCTCAGACCTTAGCAGTGTACTCCCTCCTGATTTCTTCCTCCCTTCGATCACCTATCAGTCTACAAGATCTGATAACCAGCCATCCACTCACCCTCCATTCCACTTCCAAGCCATCACCCCAAATGAAGCAAGAAATTACTTTCTAAAGGTTCTAGGCAACTCATGTTTGAGCGGAGACTCCCTTGACCTTAAATTCATTACACTCACCCTGGACCACCTTTTAGGTCCTCTCATGCACATTATCAATACCTCGCTTAGACTTTCCCAATTCCCACAAATTTGGAAAGCAGCCTTAGTGAAACCTTTCTTCAAGAGTGGGGACAGAGCACTACGGGAAAATTACAGACCCATTTCAATTCTCCCACCACTGCCTAAGTCCCTAGAAAAAAAAATAGTTGTGGATCAGCTAACTGAATACCTGGAAAAGTATAATTTACAGTACTCACAGCAGCATGTTTTTTTGCAAAGGGCACAGTACCACTAATGCCCTACTAGAATTCATTGGGTACATCCATAACTCTCTTGACAAAGGAGCACTTACTAGAGAGACATCTATTGATTTATCAAAAGCATTCTATACAGTTAGCCATGTACTGCTGCTTGAACAGCTGGCATCCATTGCACTGTCCCAGGATCTAGTCAGTTGGTTCCAAAGTTACCTCACCAACCAATCTCAACAGGTCAAGATCAAACCTCTCTGGAGTGCCCCAGGGGTCAATACTGGGGCCTCTACTGTTTGGCATATTTCTAAACCAACTTCCTTCTGCCAGTCACTGCTAAACTCTGCTCTACGCAGATGATGCAGTCCTATTCGCTAGTTGCAAGGACACTCAGTTGCTTGAGAGTAAGCTGTAGGACAGTTTCTCTTCAGTTGAGAATTGGTTCAAGGAACAGTAACTTGTACTGAACTACAAGAAAACCAAAACTAAGATGTTTTATAATCCTCAGAACAAACGTCGCTCATTTCCTCTCAACATATTAAATGAGGCTGAGGCCCCGTTAGAACTAGTTAACAACTTCAGATACTTACGTGTCACACTGGACAGCACCTTATCATTTGCCAATCACATTGATGCTTCTGCCAAGGCTGTCAATACCCACATTGGCCTGCTGTACAGACACAAGCAGAGTCTTTCCCCCAAAGTCCTCAACCTAGCTGTTCTTAGTTCAATAATGTCACTTGTTGATTATGAACTAGTAGTCTATGGCACAGCAACTGACACTGCACTCTGTCGTATCACAGTCGCATTAAATAAAGCCTATCACCTCTTAACTGGAACTGCAAAACTAATGCATACGTGCAATCTGTATGCCCAGGCTAACTGGCTGCAGCTCACAGGTAGGCTCAAATACCAAACCTGCCTCTTGGCAAAGAAGGTTAATCAGGACCTCATGCCTCTAGGGGTGCAGAAGCTCCTCTCCCCCTACAAAATAACCACCCAACCAGAGGCTTGGATAATAGTATCCTTAAGATTCCCTGGTATCACACATCCCTATGTCAAAGAACCTTCACCCACCAGGCTCCCAAATGGATCAATGCTCTACCTCCAGCCTTGTTCTCAGAAACCAAGATAGGCACTTTTAAATAAGAGCTCAAGAGCTATCTTGTTGCTATAGCCAGCTGTGACTGCTTTCACTAGACCATGCAGACACCTCACCTGCTTACAGCCTCAACTGGCTCATCCTCCCCCTTGCTCCCTTTTGTAAGCCTCACACCTCTAGATTCCACCCCTCCCTCTCCTCACTGCCCCTCCCCTTCTCATAATCTGCTTCACAAGCCTTCACTGCTCTGTCACTCTATTTAATGCAAACCCCCTTCATACCCTGATGTGACCCATCTCAGGCTGATAATCCCTGTAATTCCTGGCACATACCTTACCTTTAGGCTCCACCAAGGCTACTACTCTTTCTCCCCTGCAACTTTCCACCCTGTACCCTATCTTCTGTTGCCCCCTCCCTCCCTGAACTGACTCCTCTTGTCCCTCTAGCCAACCCCAGTGAAGCGATTTTCCCAGGACACTTATTATGCCTGTCTACCTAATGTCCTTATGCCCTTAACTTTATTTGTATTTATGCTTTGTTATTGTATTTTACAATATTACATGTATAACTATACTTATATTATGTCTGTACCCTCTTTATCCTAATCACTGTTGTGGAACCTATGTAATGAGCCTGTTCTCAATGGTGTCTCCTAGATCATAACAAATAAATAAATAAATAGAACCAGAGGCATTTGAAGCACAGTCAAACTCATACTTCAACCTCTGCCACAAAATCAGACCTGAGGCCACCAAACAAATCCCCAAAACAGCTACTGCTACTACAAATGCAGTAATGAAAACTTACAAAACTGCTACAACACAGTAATACAACACTTCTCTTCCTAACTCAGATCTAGAATCAGACCATGAAAACAGAAAGCTAGAAAAATGCTGCAAGCACTGTAATGGAATTCATCCTCGGGTATTGAAAGAACTTATGGAGGAACTCTCCACTCCATTGGCCAAACTCTTTAACAAATCACTGGAGAGCAGACAAGTACCAGAGGACTGGAAAAAGACCACTGTTGTACCCCTACACAAGATCAGAAGCAAGGAAGAGGCAGGGACCTACCACCCCATCAGCCTCACCTCAATTGTTGGGAAAATTATGGGATTGTTACTAAAGGAATATATAGTGGCCCACCTGAAAACCAGTGGGAGGCTAGAACCTATGCAGCATGGCTTCACAACTAGTAGGTCATGCCAGACAAACATGATAGAATTCTTTAACTGGGTGATAATCTGCTTCACAAGCCTCCACTGCTCTGAACCCACTCCAAGGCTGGTTAATTTGACTACTAATCTTTTGTGTGGGACTGTGTCAAATGCCATGGCCTACCTAGACTTTAGCAAGGCATTTGACACAGTCCCACACAAAAGAGTAGTAGTCAAATTAACCAGGCTTGAGTAATCCTAGGGTGGTAGCCTGGGAAAACATTGGCTGAACAACAGGACACAGAAGGTAATTGTAAATTTAGTCCACTCTGAAGAAAGAGGGGTTACTAGTGGGGTACCGCAGGGTTCAGTACTGGATCCAGTCCTTTTTAATGTCTTTATAAGTGACATTGCAGAGGGACTGGAAGGAAAAGTATGCTCTTTGCAGATGACACAAAGATCTGCAACAGGGTTGATACACAAGGAGACGTGGAAAGGATGAGAAGGGACTGGGCAAGGTTGGAGGAATGGTCAGAAATATGGCAGCTTGGATTCGATGCAAAGAAGTGCTAAATAATGCACATGGGAAACAAAAATCCAGGGAAAGATTACACAATGGGGGGTAGTAACAACAAAAAAAATGGAAAGGGACCTGGGGGTAATCATATCAGATGACCTTAAGGTTGGTAAGCAATGTGAGAAGGCAGTAGGGAAGGCTGGGGGGATACTGGGATGTATAGGGAGAGGCATCACCAGCAGAAAACAGGACGTTGTTATCCCCCTGTACAGACAGTTAGTGAGACCCCATCTGGAGTACTGCGTCCAGTTCTGGAGACCTCTGCAAGGACATAGGATGGAGGCAGTTCAGAGGAGGGCAACTAAAATGGTGCAGGGTCTGCAAGAGAAGCCATACGAGGAGAGGCTAAAGGAGCTTAATATGTATACCCTTGAGGAAAGGAGGGAGAGGGGGGACATGGTAGAAATGTTTAAGTACCTCAGTGGAATCAACAAAGTCCAAGAGGGTAGCATCTTTCAGAAAAAGAGATGTGCAAGAACAAGGGGACACAATTTGAAGATAGAGGGGGTCAGCTCAGGGGCAATGTGAGGAAGTATTTTTTCACAGAGAGGGTGGTGGATGCATGGAACAGCCTTCCTGAGGAGGTTGTGGGGTCTAAAACTGTGGGAGAATTCAAGAATGCGTGGGACAGACATAAGGCAATTTTTGTGGGGGTGTAGGAAGAAATAGGCAGTTGGTTAAATAGGATCTGCAGCTTATCCTCTAGGTAGGAAAATGGGCAGACTAGGTGGGCCAAGTGGTCCTTATCTGCCATCAAAGTCTATGTTTCTATGTTTCTATGTTTCTATCACAAGCAGAAAGCACAAAGTGATAATCCCACTTTCTAGATCCTTGGTGAGGCCACATCTGGAATACTGTGTCCATTTCTGGAGACCCCACCTTAAAAAGGATATAGACTAGCTGGAAACTGTGCAAAGAAGAGCTACAAAGATGGTACAGAACCTCCACCACTAACCCTATGAGACAAGACTTAAAGAATTAAACATGTACTCCCTGGAACAGAAGAGAAATAGAAGAGACAAGACAGAAACCGTTAAATAACTAAAGGGTATCAGCTTAGCGCAAAATCAGAACCTCTTCCAAGAAAATAAGGAGGCTCGTACTAGAGGCCACAACAGACGTCTAATGGGAGGGAGATTTCAGAGCAACATTAGGAAGCTTTTCTTCACCGAAAGGGTGGTGGAGCCATGAAACAGGCTGCCACTGGAGGTCATGGACGCAAAGACAGTTAAGGAGTTCAAAATATCTTGGGACTGACATAGAGAGGAATATTGAAATAAGGGAATATACTTGTTAGGATTAGGTCAAATAACAGGCAGACTAGATGGATCACACAGTAGGGATGCACGGACCGGTCAGTTGAGAATCAGAACCCCCCCAGATCCCATGATGTCCAGCTAATGGGGGTAAATAAGAACCCTGCCGTGAAGTGTACCGGGTCCGTGAAAATACCTCTCCCATTTGCAAAAACCACCCCATCCCCTGTAAAATTCCAAAAGAAATACCCCAATAGTAATAATAATAATAAAAAAAAGATGTTTTCATTTATTTTATTTCTAGACTGGATTTGTTTTTTTTATTTCCTGTATCCACCCTCTGCAATAGCACTTCCAGCGCTCTGAAAGTCTGTGTCTGCGTACTACGGGGTTCAGACCAGTTTGAGCTAGCAGAGGTGCGGACTGTGAGACTTCCCTCTAGATCTTTGCCTCAGTCACCACATTGGGGGAGATTTTTTTTTTTTAAATAAATAAATAAATGAAGTCTGAGAAGGACAGTCCAGGTGAGCCGCCGGTTGTTGCAGCCAATAAAAAGAGCAGCAGTCCTGGAAAAGCGAGGTGTTCAGTTAGGCCAATGAAAATAAATTGCTGCTCAGCTATTAAACAGTGATCTCTTGGCTTGGGCCATATTCAATGGGGAACGCTGGCTAAGAACACTTGGTATTAATGTCTGTGCACTCAGTGGTTAAAAAAAAAAGGATCGATGTATTGTAAGAGGTGGTCTGATCTGCCATAGTTGGGGGGGGCATCGGGGAGAGACCCATTTGGCAGACAAACTGGAGTCACTTAAGTTAATGTAGTACAGCTCCTCTGCTCCAGCACAGACTAGAGGGATTTGCTTTATTAGTCACACTTTACTCTCTGTTTTGCACTAGGATGTGGGATATACAGAGTAAAAAAAATGTGAACAGAAGGACAAATAAAAATGTTTAACCTTAGTGAACAAGCAAGCTGCTGATTCTTTGACTTGGCTTGGTTAAAAAAAAATATATTTTCATGAGGCCCCCTCCTAGTTGGTTCAGCTGCAATACCTGTCAGTTAAAAAGTAAGCTGGAATGGAACGCTGGCAAAATAAGGGGGGAAAAACGTGGGTTTTTTTTGTCTTTACAAGCAAGCTAGATTTGATGTGGTGTGGTGTATAACTACTCCTTTCTATCGATTTGGGGGGGGATCCAGGATGCATCCTTTTTGAGGAGGGGGAAGCTGCCCACCCTGCTCAGCTGCAGCTGGACCAGCATTCCAGTTGATGAAACTTGGGACCAATGCAGTCCATCATGGTAGGTCAGCCCATCGCAGTTGGTCGGTCCATTGTGGTCAGTTGATAAAGAGATCAGAAGTGGTCAGCCAGCCAAGAAAATGGATAGTCAGTGGTTATACTTGGCAAATGGGGCAGTAGTTGATGTCTGACTGATCTAGCAGATAAGTGGTTGATGGCAGCAGCATGGCAACAGACGAGGACCAGCCTGACCAGAAGATAAAGATTTGTTTTTCAAGTTAGGAAAATTGCAGTTTGTGGTGTGTGGTGGGGGTATTACCTGCACTACAGTAAAGCTAGAGATGGATATGAAATTTGTGGGAGAAGGAGATAGGGACGCTATGCACTGCAGGCAGCAGTCAGTTGTCAGGACTGGGCTAGGGAAGGGGGCCAAAAATGTTATAACTAAGGCAGAGAAGGGAAGAA
Organism: Neoceratodus forsteri; assembly: GCA_016271365.2. Classification (NCBI taxonomy): domain Eukaryota; kingdom Metazoa; phylum Chordata; order Ceratodontiformes; family Ceratodontidae; genus Neoceratodus; species Neoceratodus forsteri. The sequence goes on along the minus strand of CM057455.1, from coordinate 1,342,830,134 downwards.
ATTTGAGAACTAGGGCAGGGTGTGGGCAGAAATGGGAAATATGGGGCAGGGAAGGGGGCTGAGAAATCCTGGGTAGGGAGGGGACAAAATGGGAAGTCCTAGGTAGGGGAGGGCAGAAATGGGAAATCCTAGGGCAGGGAAGAGGCAGAAATCTGGAAACAGGAAAGGAGGAGCAGAAATGTAAGAAGTTTGGCTGGGAAGGGATAGATACATGTGTTTGTACTGGGGAAGGAAGGAGACCTGAGATATGTTTATCCATACCCCACACAGAAGGTAAGGGATGGGAACAAAGAACAAGAAAGAAAAGGCAGAGTGGAAGAATGCATAGAAGAGTCAAAACACAGACCAGCACACACATGTTAGAAAAAGTCTTTATTTTTAGTGCATTTTATGAATGTTTTCGTATTTCCTAAATATTTCCTAAAGATTTCCTAAAGGTTCTGATTTGAATCAGAACCAATTAGAACTAATCTGGACTCTGACCTGGATCCTGGTCCTGATAATAAGGGTCAGGACTTTTTTGGGTCCGCCCATCCCTATCACAGAGTCCCCATCTGCTGTCAAGTTCTTATGTTATAACTCCTACCATAAAAAGACAGAGATGGAACAAAGTGTCAAATACTATGACTTCTACCTCAAACACAGAGCTAAAAACCTGCAGTTCCTCTGCTGAATGCTTGAGTTTGCCTTGACATGCTGCATACCAGCAACTCTTCCCCTGAATGTATGCACACTACATAAAGTGGATTGCCTTATTAATTAATTTATTTATTTAGTTTTTGTTTACCAGGTAAGTGCACTAGACAAGAAACTTTCCCTATTTTCAGGCGTGATTGAAGCATTCTGTCTTTATTGTTTTATTTACAAAAAGAAACTTACAAGGGGTTTTGCAAAAAACATTTTACAAGGGGTTAGCACACTTGCAGACTGTGCACATCAGACAGATAATGTGCCTGATATGAGAAAAAGATAGATCACTCACATAAAACAGCTCTGCAATCATTAACTAAAGCATAAATATCTTCTTCCTGCATAATTTATTACATAAAAAATGGTACACATGTAGGTGGTGGTATACATCTTCTTTCCTCATAATTTTACATTAGAAAGGAAAAAACATGGTTGCAGAAATGGTTTTGCTGAGTTCTCTGCCTTTCAGTCATATCTTGATCAATTTCTAGGCAGTAGCGGTTACCCCTCTCCCCACAGCGACATTTAGCCAGTGAGGTCCCCCACAGTGACTACAGCGCCAAGCCATGGTGGGAGACCCGCTGGAACCCAACGCTGTCTGTCGGGGGTCCAGCACCCCCCCAATCAGCGCTGACTGGAGTTGAGAATCCTTAAGTGGGGGGGGTGCGGGGGGGTGCAGCCCTCACGTGGGGGTGAAGCCTCTGCAGAAAAACAAGAGAACGAGCACGAACTGGCAGCTGACTGCAAAATGTGGCTGACCTGCCAGTGTTGCTGAAGGGCATTAGACAAAATTTTGTCGGACTCCCGTCATGGATCTGACAGTAGCACCCTTGTCCTAAGAGCGACCATTTGTGGATGCAGGTAATGTACCTCCAGGGACTGAATTCACACTCTAGGAAGCAAAGGCACAAGGCTATTGCCTCATGCTTTCTTTTAGGGCCAGGCATGTGCATTCAATCCTTGGATCATTACTTATCTCCCTGCACTGCACAGTCTGCCATGTGTTAACCATTTATTATATTTTAATGTGAAGGAAAATTATATTATCATTATATGAATATAAACTTATTATATTAATATAAAAACAGTACCAAATTGCTGTCAATATAATACAGTTTCTATTTACATTAAACATTTGCGTGAGAAGGCAGTTGGTTATTCAGGAGGTTTTGATCTGATGTATTTTTTTGTAGTTTTAGTTTTTCACATGATGTTGTTTTGGTCTCAATTATTATTATTATTATTGGGCTATTACTAACAAAGTCATGTTTTTACAGACAGATCTGTCCCTTTAAGGTACAGATATAAAAAAAGTTTGCAATGTCTCTTAATGGCCATTCCCCCTGAGGAAGACATCTGTGGTCAAAGTGCCAGGGCATTTGAGTAAACATCCTCTTTTGGCTCACAATAAAGCATTGATTTAATTTAAACTGAAAGTCTTTCAGTTTTTTTCCCCTGCAGTAGTACAACACTTCTTTTCCCAAATGAGATCTAGAACCAGACCATGAAAACAGAAATCTAGAAAAATGCTGCAAGCACTGTAACTCCTACCATAAAAAGACAGAGATGGAAAAAAATGTCAGATGCTGTGATTTCTACCTCAAACACAGAGCTAAAGAACTGCAGTTCCTCTACTGAATGTTTGAGTTTGCCTTGAAATGCAACCTACCAGCAACTCTTCGCCTGAATATGCACCCTACATAAAGTGGTTTGCCATATTGCTTGACATATTATATCTTTATTTTTCATTTACAAAACAAAATCACAAAGAGTTTTGCAAAAAAAACATTATACTATGGACTTCACAAACTACACAAATCCCTCTATTCTGATTGGTTGGCTGGCACCTTTTGAGTGTGATAAATCCTCCAATATACCCACTGGAAAAGGTACCAGCAACCAATCAGCCGCATCAGGAACCCCCTCGCAAATCCCTCCGATCATGGCAAACACACCACTGGCAAGGTCAAGCACTGACCGTGAGATTACGTAGTCACTAACCCGAACTGTAAACTCCCGAAGAATAACAAAATCCTGTCCAAAGCTACCGAATGCATTTTAAATATGTACCTCATCTCCCATATTATCTCCTCAGCCTCCGCTCGTAATCCAGCCTGCAACTTGGCAAACTGCAATAGTTAAAAACGACTTAACTCTTTCACTAGCCATTTCGACACTTGTAACTAAAATCACACTTCACCGCTATGTGGGCTCTTAGAAGGACAACTGGTTCAGCCTATCAAGTCACAAGATCAACCCCAGCAACTCCAATCAGCGATTTCAAAGGGGGCAGGACTACAGCGCCGTTTGGTTGCGCGGTGAACTACTACACAGTTCGTGGCGGGCACGGAGCGGAGTCAGAGAAAAAAAATTATAAATTATGCATCTTTTATGCAGTACAACTTCTTCGCGAGTTTTCCTGCTCTGCAGCACCCACGATGTCTCCCACAGTCATTTAAACCGGTAAGCTAACAAGAGTCTCCCTATCAGCAAAGGACTATTTTTTTCTGACGGAGTAACAATTTAAAACAAACACTTTAAAATACAAAAAAACACTTTTTTTTTATTTTCTCAAAAAAAAAAAAAACTGAGACATTGTATAATAGCAATATACCACTCCAGGGAGTGGGTACATGGGTGGATTTACCACTTCTGGTATGGTTAAGTCACTCGGCTGCACCTCGTGACCAAACCACACCAGGCGTGGTAAATCCACCCACTCCCTGTCATATGTTAGCAACTATAGCATATATATATATATATATATATATATATATATATATATATATATTATGGTAGCACAGTAATGCTACCATAGTTAGGGTTCAGTACCCCTTTTAATGTTAAATGGTGAAACTTTGCACCTTAATAACTTTGTCACCATTCAACAGATTTGCCTGAAATTTGGCAGGCATGGGGCATAATCATAGCTCTTGGATATGCCAATGTTTGTATCAGTCAGATATACAGCTGCAGAGTTATTAAGCGTAATCCGTGTGCGCATGTATGTTTTTTGCGCATTCTTTGCTCACGCCTACAGGTCACACGGTTTGTGTGTCCAGTCCAAAAGCTTCAGGGAATGTATGGCCAGGGTGCCTGATGTGCCTTTTGAAGATTTCATGAAAAAATATTGACCGGTTCAAACGTTATTCAAAAAACAAGTTCCCATTATAAGTCAATGGGAAAAGTTAAAAAGTTCGACAGTGTTGCAAATGCACTTTTTAGTGTCGGAAATTACCCTGTAGTGTCGTGAGTCAGCCATTTTTTTCAGTTTCTGGTCACAGAAATGCTTGGCATTTAAATTTGGCACCCTCTAGGGAACAATACTTTTTGTGTTCACCTAGTCGGACCCTGAGGATGCTAGCCATCTCTTTATTTTGGGGTTAAACATCCCAGAAATATGTTTTTCAAATTTTTGGGCAAAATAGTGTCACAAGTAGTGTTGCACTTGTGACACTTTATACCATTTTTTAGCTTTCTAAATCGCGACTACTTTTCCAGGCTATGCCAAAATGTCAGGAATTCTTTGCCACCCTGCTGCAAAAGAACAATTTGGGCTTTTGGGCTGAAATTTGAAGGGAAGGCAGCCAACATCTCACATATGTGCCTTTTGGTGGTTTGGTGACAAAATATTGCACGAATACAAAGTTATGGTACTTTGAAATTGACATTTTTTCCCATAGACTAACATGGTGGCGTATTCCACGCCTTTCGGGGCTCGTATCTCAGAAACGGTGAGAGATACAGAATTTTCTTCATGACCATGCAGTGGAAATCTAGCTGGGAAAGTCATGAATCATGTGAAATTCAAATTATTTTTCTATGTTGTACGGTTACTGAGATATTAGCATTTTGGTATTACAACTGCTCATTTTCTGCTCCGAGGCACATTATTATGCATACATTCCTTATTTTCACTGTCTTTCTCAATGGAGCTTCTGGGGAACAATACAGTGTGCACTCCACTTACTGTTACACGTAGGCTTTACACTTGTGTTTCCGTGCCAGTTTGCGTTACCATTAGTGTGTACGCCACTGTGTGCATTACGCTTTGCGTTTCCATTTGTGTTTGTGTTACTGTTACCATTTGTGTCTCAACTACTGTTTGTGTTTCTGTTTCACTTAGCATCACCATGTGCATTACCATTTCTGTTGGTGGCCGCCCTTCTGTTTTCATTTGCATTTGTCTTTTGTTTTGCGTCATCATCGTTCTTACCGTTACCATTTGCATTTCCAATTGCGTTCCCATGCCCGTGTGCATTACGGTTTGCATTTCCATATGTGCTTACATTTGCGTTTGCATTTGCATTTCTGTTTTCTTTGGCATTATTGTTGCAGTTACCATTACCATTTGCAATTACAATTGAGGTACCGTCACCGTGTGCGTTACAGTTTGTGTTTCTGTACGCGCTTGCATTTGCATTTGAGTTTCTGTTTCTTTTGACGTTATTGTTGCTGTTACATTTTGTGGCAGTGTTGCCCCATAATTGGACTTAGAAATCCTCGAGACAGACTTTCATTCTTTTGCCTTTTCTTCTGCCCCACCTTTTCTTCTCCTTCTTTGCTTTTCCTCTAACAAATTCTGCTGCAGCAGTCCCTTTCTTTTACTTTCGTTCATTTTCCTGCACTATAATGGAGTGGCCACCCATTATAGTGTATCTTCCATCACTTTTCCTTTCATTCATTCTCTCTGTCTCGAGAATTCCCCGAATTATAAAGTAAACAGAATGTCCAAGTCGTCCGTCATTTATAGTGGCGCTAGATATGTACTTCAGATATGTTATAGTAAGCATATGAGCCATGTCCCCTTTTTAATATAATTTAAATAACTCTCCCCTCAAGAAAGCTATCACTAGTGCCGTTACAGCCATAGGTTTATGAGAGAAGCCCTAGGGTAAGCCGTGGATATATGAGAAGGCTGGTCGGGAGTTAAAAAAAAAGGGAGTCTTCCTTGCCTGGTTTGAGTTGTGCAAGCTATTTCAGCTCGGGGAAGTAGTGACAATAATAAAAATGGCATATCCCACTGGCTTCTCGCAGTAGATCTTTACTGCTGCGTGCAGTCATTTGCTGCAGTGAGAGCAGGTAGTCGTGCGAGTATAGACTTGCAACTGCCCTGCTGTACTCAGTTCTAGCAAATTGGACCTTCAAATAAAAGACATTAATCTGTCTGTGTAACAGATTTGTGGGTTATGTTTTTCTTTTTCTTGTTTGGCTTATGTCTGCATGTACAAAGGAAACATAAGAAAGAAACGAAACAAATGTACTAGGCAGTAAATAAAGGGAAAGTCTTTGCAGGTTACCTGATAGCCATCTTGTGTAAGCTCTCCTAAAGGGGCTGGCGGCCCAGAATGAAGCACATTTGTAGAGGACTAGAACTGAGTGACATCACAACGTAGGTGGAGTTATTAGCTGATTTGGGTATTTACGGTTGCAGACTATTGAAATATATGTCTTAAACCTCCTCTGAAGACTGTAGTAAATGAAATATCAGATCTGTAAAACAGAATAATGACTTGATATAACTGTAGTCCCCCATTACTGTGTATTAATGTCGAATGAAGTGAAATTATTAGATTAGGGGATGGACTACAGTGACCACATGATTAATTATGCCCTGTGAATACCTATAAAAAGAGAAAGGTAGGCACAGATGTTAGATAGCAGTGGAAGGGAGTAGGTGAAGCTCTGTTCCCAAAACATAGAAGATAGTGGAAAGTTGGACTAAAACTACTTTCACTCTATGTTAAACTAAAAGAAGTAACTGTAAGCTCTTGGTGAGCTAGGAATTGATTTGTAACCAATTTTCCAGTGTTTTATTTTATTTCCTTCTTGGTTATATCATTTAAGCTTTAATTTGGATCATTTCATATTTTGACAAATAAAAGGCACTCAAGGTGTTCTTGTGTGTCACAACCTACCTCTGGTCTCTACCTGTGTTAAGTTGTCTACACCCGCACCCTACAACAAAGTGGTGTCAGAAGTGGGATGTTACTGGTAGTCTAAGGTATATTGGGAGAAACCAGTAAGGAACCTGACCAGGGTTCCAGACAACTTGGAGTAGAGATGGCATCTGGTGGAGAGGAGAAGAAATTGGGAATGGTGACCAGAACCCAGACGGCTTTGACAGGAGACCCTTTGAATCCAGGGCTGGGTCAAAATGTCAGGAAAAAGGATCCCATGGCAAAGGAGGAAATGTACAGTGAGGAGGAGTCCGAGGAGGAACTACAGAAGAAGCCCTTCAGAGAGGAACCACCTGAGGACCTGGCTGGTTTATTTCATTGGCTGGCGATTTGACAGTGAGATGGAGAGACAGTGGAAGATAGATGCCCAGGAAAGGAGACAAGAACTGCGTCAACAGGAAATCAGGTGGGCTGAGACTGTGAAAGTTCTACAATTAATTGGGTCTAATACTGGCAATAGTGGGGATAGTGGTACCTCCCACCCGAAAGACATCAAGCTAACTAAAATGACTAACTCAGATGATATAGAGGCCTACCTAACTACGTTTGAGAGAGTGGCTAGGGCTTGGCCACAAACTCAGTGGGTGGTATGGTTGGCCCCCTATTTATTTGGGAGGGCCCAATTGGCTTATAGTCACATGGACTCTAGAGATGCTGAAAATTATGACCTGGTAAAAACTGAAATACTAAAAAGATATGATATTAGCTCTGAAACATATAGGCAAAGGTCTCGTACCTTAAAGTTCTATCCCCAAGACAATCCTAGAGAGAGACATTTACACGTCTGTGGGAGCTGGGTTGGAAGTGGATACAACCAGAAGGAAAGTCTGTAACTGCAATTATGGAGGCCTTTATTGTCAAACTATTTTTAAAAATACTCCCCCATGAGGTACAAATTTGGATAAAAGAACATAAGCCAGAAACAGTGGAAAAAGCCATCTTCTTGGCTGAGGACTTTTTAACAGCCCACCAGACATATCGGAAAGGGACTTCACATCCCCAGGAGATGGTAACAGGAAGAACTATTTCTGGAACAAGGACTAGTGTTCCAACCATCAGTGACTTGAAGAAGGACAATAAAACTGATAGTAAAAGATGTTCTTTTCCAGCAGACATTGTTTGTAGAAACTGCCAAGGACTAGGCCATATAGCCAGATATTGTTCAAAGATACGTGGGGGTACTACTCATTTGGCTCTGCTAGGTGCTGGACATTTTACTACTATGGTAAAGCTGGGTAATCAAAATGTAATAGGATTGATAGATTCAGGTAGCAAAAATACATTAGTAAGGCCTGAATTGCTTGATACACAGAGTGGTAAAAGTAAAGGACCCGATATGCATGTCATATGTGTTCATGGTGATTCTCACCAATATTCTACAGGGCAGATATGTATCAGTATTGATGGGAAATGTTCTGAGGTGACTGCAGGGATAGTTCCTAATCTACCAGTACCAATTCTAATTGGCAATGACTACCCTGACTTCCAAGCATTAATACAAAGAAAGGGAACTTTGTCTGCAGTAACCACTCCTATCAAAGCTGTCTGGGTTCTGGTCACCATTCCCGATTTCTTCTCCTCTCCACCAGATGTCATCTCTACTCCAAGTTGTCTGGAACCCTGGTCAGGTTCCTTACTGGTTTCTCCCAATGTACCTTAGACAACCAGTAACATCCCACTAATGACACCACTTTGTCGTAGGGTGCAGGTTTAGACAACTTAACACAGGTAGAGACCAGAGGTAGGTTGTGACACACAAGAACATCTTGAGTGCCTTTTATTTGTCAAAATATGAAATTACCCAAATTAAAATTTAAATGATATAACCAAGAAGGAAATAAAATAAAACACTGGAAAATTGGTTACAAATCAATTCCTAGCTCACCAAGAGCTTACAGTTACTTCTTTAAGTTTAACTTAGAGTGGAAGTAGTTTTAGACCAACAACCCCAATGCACACCCCGATGCTGGTTGTGGGGTTGGGCTGGGGGGGTGCAAGGGGGGCTTTCAACCCTAACACCAAATGTCCTCACTTTTGTCACTGTGGAACAACCCTAACTGATGCATTAAACAGAGCTTTTTGCCTCTAATATGTATGTATATATATATATATATATATATATATATATATATATATATATATATATTCTTCCTGCATCATTTATTGCATAAAAGAAAAAATGGTGCACTTGTAGGTAACTGTATATATCTTCTTCCAACATAATTTTTCATTAGAAAGAGAAAACAATGGTGCATGTGTAAAGTAGACAGTGGTTGCAGTAGTGTCTTATCTGAGAGTTCAGCCTTTCAGTCTTATCTAGATCAGTTTATAGCCTGTAACACCCTTGTCCTAAGAGTGGCCATTTGTGGATGCAGATAATGTACTTCAAGGGATCAAATTCACACTGCAGGGTACAAAAGTACACAGCTATTGCCTCATGCTTTCTTTTAGGGCCAGGCATGTGCATTCAATCCTTGGATCATTCATTATCTCCCTGCACTGCACAGTCTGTCATGTGTTAACCACTTATAATAACTGGAGAACGTTTTCTCCCATATGGAAACCTGGTCAAAATTCGCCATTATAACCTGCAGGTTATAATGGTGAACATGCACAGGGTTTCCCTCACTCCATGCATGTGCCTACTGCCACTCTTCCCTCACTCAGCACTAGACACTTGGATGCTACTATCACTTGGTGCTGCTGTAAGGAAAATTAGAAAAACTAATTTGACTCTCAGTTGAGTTTCTGATCCCTCCGTGGTTTAACCTTTTTATAAAAAAGAAAAGGTTTCTGCAGCCGCGATCCTGGACCATGCTTCATCCTGACCTGGACCACAGCTGCTTATTTTATATCATTGCTGTGGCAAGAAACCACACCCCAGAAATTATATAAAATGAAACAAGGTGTGGTGTGTTTAACTCAAGATTTTACACATATCCTTGGTGTTGGATGCTTAAATAAACCCCTCAAGCTTCGTTCTCGGGTTTATGTAGCATTCAACACTTCAGGTGAGTGTAAAATCTCATGAAGCACACCACCCCATGTATTATTCTATATATTATATTTTTACATAAATAAAAATATTACCTTCATTATATGAATATAAACTTACTATAGTGATATAAAATGAGTACCACATTTCTGTCAATATAATAATCTGGAAACCCTGGCAGACCAATTTATCTGTAACAGACACATTAACTGAAGGCTTTCTGGACTCATATAAGGCGTACTCAAACCACTGGTGCAAAACACAAACAGCTTCATACAGGATACTACAGACTTTCTAAACAAACTGCACAGTATTGACCAGTTACCACCTGACACTGTTTTGGTCACAATGGATGTTGAACCCTGATACAGTAACATCCCTCACAGAGATGGCATAATGGCATGCTATGAATACCTGTGAAAAGACACCACAGAGAGTAAATATCCACCAGATGTGATAGCCAAACTTATGGAATACATCCTTACACACAATTATTTCAACTTCAACTCGACATTTACCTTCAAAATATAGAACTGCTATGGCACGAGGGATTACTGCGCTTCCACGGTAGACAATCTGTTCATGGCACATCTAGAAGAAAAATTCCTCAGCACGCAACATTATAAGCCATTAAAATACTATCGATATATTGATGATATCTTTATCATATGGACAGCAGGAGAGGAAAACTTAAAAATGTTTTTTGACAGCTTCAATAACTTCCATTAAATTTCAAATAAATTACTCTAAGTGTGTGCGGTTCCTGGATACCAGAGTCACACTGAAAAATGGAACACTGCAAATATCTGTGTACAGAGAACCTACAGACAGATGCAGTTACCTGCATAGCTCAAACTACCATCCCTCTCATACCAAAACATCCATTATACGCAGCCAGGCTGTCCGGTACCACCGCATTTGTTAAAATCAAGATGACAGAGACAGACACCTTATTATACTAAAAGAAGCTTTTAGACAGAAGGGATATAAAACCAGCTCCATTGACAGAAATATCCATTCTGCAGTCCATAGGCTGAGGGAAGAACTACTACAGTACAAGCCACACAGAACATCTGATTGCACACCTCTGGTAGTAAACTACAACCCAGAACTGGAAAAACTACGAAAATAATTAAACATCTACAGCCACTACTGTCTGAAGATGAAAATCTAAAAAATATATTTCCCTTTCCACCAGTGCTTGCCTTCTGCCAACCACCAAACCTGAAGCAGAAACTGGTGCAAAGCAAACTTCCCTCTGAGCTCCAACTAGGTGACAAAGGTACAAAATCATACAAAGCACCTCGCTGCAAACTATGTACACATATCTCTCCTGAGACATGTGTCAGTCATAATGGAAAAACATTTACAATCCAAAACTCATATACCTGTTCTTCTAGCAACAAAGTATACATGATACAATGTAGAAAATGAGAGGAGGGCTGCTATATTTGTGAAACCGGACAGGAACTCAAAACAAGAATGAATCACCACAGATTCACAGTTACCAATAAAAATGAAAATATGCCAGTAGGGGAACATTTTTCAAGACCAGATCACTCCACCAGTGATTTTACTGTCAGAGTGCTAAAAGGTAACTTCAAAAACAGCCAGGAATGATAAACATTTGAAATAAAAATGATATAATATTTTGACACTAAAGAAAAAGGACTTAATAAAGATGTTTGTTTTTAATACATTACCAGTGATTATGCTTAAAGCAGTGCTTCAGAGTTTCTTTTTAAACCCTCGCATCAGCACCCTCTGGCTCTTTTAACAGGTACCTTCTTAAGACAATGGTATGTATTTGTTTTTCTGTCTTGACTTTTTAGAAATGTTAATTGATGGTCCAGAGTCAGAGCAAAATTAAGCAGACCTTTGCTCTTACAAGTTGATCTCTCCAACAGACACACTCCAGTGAAAATTAGTCTTCCTGTTTGTAAGAGGTGCAAATTGACTGCAATGCTTTAATCTGTAAACTGCTCGTCTATGTTTTGAATCCACATCCAACCTTTATATCTGTCATACTGCTCAGCTGTTTCCACTTTGACCTGAGGAAGAGGATTTTATCTCTCAAAAGCTAGTCTTAGAAATAATTTTGCTAGTCCAATAAAAGGTATCACCTGCAACATATTTGTTGTTTTTTCCTACGTGGTTGGCTGGACTAACATGGCTACCATATTTCTTTTTTGTAAATATAATACAATTTCTATTTACGTTAAATGTTTACAAGAGAAGTCAGGTGATTATTCAGGAGGATTTGAATTGATGTACATGTTTTGAAGTTTATCTTTTCACATGATAGTGTTTTTGTCACAATTATTATTATTGGGCTAGTACTGACAAATACATGTTTGTACAGATTAATCTGTCCCTTTAAGGTACAGATGTATAAAAAAAACTTGCAGTGTCTCTTAGTGACCTTGCCCCTGAGGAAGACATCTCTGGTCGAAGCACCGGGGCATTTGAGTCAGCATCATCTTTTGGCTCACAGTAAGGCATTGCCTTAATTTGAACTGTAATTCTTTCAATTTTTTCCCCTCAATAAGTCTTTCAATTTTTTTCCATTAAGTGCTTTCCTTTGTTTTATGGATTTACCTGGTGGGTGGCCACCCATTAATGACACTGACCTAACATCCCTGAGGCACCCTGCTATCCTTTTGTTCTGGTATGACTTAAGACATGCAGCAACATTCCAGTAGAATACAATAGGCATTTTTATTTTGACAATTCTATTTATCTTCCTTCAGCAGGCCTCCAACTCATCTGCCAACCTACCAGACTCAGGGTCTTTTGGCACCTTGCTCATCCCAGCAGAACCCCTAAGCTGGCCCAGAGGCTTCATCCTAGGTGGCCCCTGACTTTTTCCTCCATTTTGCCCCTGTGTATGGTCCTTCCTGAAGCCCTAGAAGTGGTAACATGCATGTGGAGGTGCACATGTGCACTGCAGCTCCAGTACCAGCCCCTTCCACCCTCCCTCAGCCTAACACCTGCACTCCTCAGAAGTAATGCAGCCACTCCAACCTCCACAAGGGGATGGCCAAGCTCTGAGGAGATCTGTTTCTCCCTCCTGAGGTGGAGGGCTGCCAGTCAGCAGCCTCTCACATCCTCTTCCTCTCCCGCTACGCTTCAATGGCCTGAACCCGAGGTCACCTGGTACAAGGTGTGGCATCCAGCGCCTTAACCCTCTGCACCTCCAGGCCAGCCTACAATAGGCAATTTGAATAACTGATAACATTCAATCACTGATATTTACAATATAGCTCCTGTTAACCTGGTTACTACAGTTATGTCTGCTTTACATATCAGTTTTTGGAATACTTATACACACTAGGATTGGGGGGGTAAAAATGGTAAGAAAAAAGATATCATAGTGACATTGGTAACAGCAATGTATCACAAAATGAGGTTACTGTTGACACAATGGCTATTTTTAAAGAGCCACTGATGCCTCAAGAAGAACTTTGAAAAACATGCTATTTGGACACAAAGCAGCTTTAAGTTTCTCATTGACATTGCATTTCATATCCCCTTTATTTATTAAGGAGATAATAAGCATGAAAACAGGATTTTTGTTCCTTTGAGGGCTCATCAGCTGCTATTGCTTCTTCACAACCTGATATCACAGAACTCTGGTTATGACATCACAGTTATTCCCATGGCAACAGACTGTGGTGTCACAGCAGACCATTATAAATTCATGTAGGGAATAAGTCATAGAGTGGATGAAATTCTAAGGGACACAGATCTTTGTTTTTGCTGTTATTTCTTCAGTAATAAAATATGAACAAGAGAAATCTATAGAAATGTACAGAAGATATAACAGCTGAGCTGTGTCTGAATATTGTTTTTTAAAGTTTTCCCAAAGGCATCAGCTGATCTTTAAGGTTACTGTCATCACAGTGGAATACTGAACCAACCAGAGATCAGCTTTCACAATGCTGATGACATCACAATGCCTAGTACAGCACTGAAGCCAGCTGTTAAAATCAAAGAAAAACAGCAGTATCTTCAAACTACAGTTGTAAAATCTATAGCTTTTAAACTATTGTATTTTGTGAATATACAGTAGTCTGACTCAAAATAGGCAATTTACACTCACTTGTGAGTAGGCAGGACTCTCATTACTTCCTTGTGGCTCTGCCACTTTGGAGTTATAGTCCTGCACCCTCAAACTTGAAGATACATTGTGCTTTTTGAGTCAGCCCATGCAGTAAAAATATCATATTATTCTCACCCTAGACATATGACAAAACATGTAGTGTCACTGTAGATCCTTCAGATAGAAGCCTGCTATTAGGAGGCAGTATAGCATATATCTTAGCAGCCAGTATAGTGCAATAGTATTAGGGCTCTGAGCTGCAAACCTGGAGACCGGGGTTTGAATGCCACAGCCCAACTTGCATACTGTGTGACCCTAAGCAATTCACTTAACTTCCTTGTGCTCCCAGATTGCACCTGGAAACACGTTTCAGCTTAGTGTGCCTCCCCTGGTTAAAGAATTTCCCCTTCTGCTTTCCGATTTACACATCTTTAACTGTAACTTGAGACAGCAGCCCATTAAACCATTTTACCAAAGCAATCCACATCAAAGGCATTATCCAAATAATAACATTTAAAATAAACGTTAATGGCACAATCTTGTATCCCTAAAGGTGCTGCTGACAAAAAACAACAAATTTGGAAATGGCCCCCTGGCAAAGCCTCAGAAGGAGGAGCTACATAGTTGTGTTTGGCTGTCTTCTGCAAGGGTCTCCTGCACGTAAATACATTTATTTGCCTACACCACTCAGTGTTTTATTTGTGTATTTATTTATTCATTCATTCATTTGAATTTTGATGACTGGGTAGGCCCACTGAGACATGCAAGTTCCTTTTCTCAGGGGTGACCCCAAATTAGTACATGCAGTTGAATAAAACTTTTCACAATGATTCCAGTGCCTTACACAATTATAATACAATAAGCAGGATAACTAACAAATAGCTAAAAGAAAGTTCACATACAAAGAACATTAGTTAGTCACAGATTGAGTACAAATGGTATAAGCATTCAGTGTCAAGTAATAGAAATCACAGTTTCAACAAGGCAACATCATAATCAAGTACAGTATGTACTGCCTCTTTTATTTCAAGCCCAGTAAAAATATGACTGCTATTATTACTTATGATCCATGGCCCCATGACTTTCCCACTCATGATGTCATAGACCACTAGTGAAATATCAGGCATATTTTTACAAGGCTTAAGAATGCCCAGGTTACTTCTGTAAATGGAGATTAAATTCTTCAGTGAGTACTAACCCAGTTAACATATATTAAATAAATAAATATCCCAACGTTATAATTCAAAATGTCATTATCTACCTCTTACCTAACTTAGACAGTCAGATATAAAACAAACATATTGCTATAAAAGATAGCAAGGAACTGCCATGCCCCTTGGAAAGTGAATAAATCTAAATGAACACATTGCTTTGCAATATCATTTATCTTCTTTAGCATGTTTATTAATTAAAAAAAATTCTAAGAAAAATCTCATAGTAAAGGAAAACATGGCTACACAGATAAAATGTAAAGCGTACCCAGAAAAGTCCAGTTGAGATGCAGAATCTCATATTCAGTGGGGTCTTGCATCTATCCAGACTTTCAGCTGGTTTGGACTGGAGTGCAATGAGGTTAAATGGCTTTCTCAAAGTCACACAGTAAGTGACTCTGTTTGAACCTGGGCCTCCAGGATGCCACACCTGCCTAAGAAACCCCACTGCCTCCTACAAAACAGTTGCAAAATAGATGTAAAAAGGGTTTCTCAGTATTATCACCCACTGGAAATGGATAAATGTTCTTGTACTATATTTGCTTTATTCTGAGCACTTAACAGAGCATCAGTCTCGTTCTTCTACAAACTCTGGCCAGAGCCGATAGGGCTGCAGCAGAGGAATTTGGGTAAAAATATTGTGAATTACCAAAGTTACAAGCATGCATTTGCAAAATGTAACATAAGCTCATAAATGTGTCTGTTTTTAACATTTTTACACCACATTTTCAACATAGCCTTGTTATGACCCTGCCTCATGAAGACAGGCAGACAAAATGTTCAACTCCTGGCTTAGAGGTGTTTTTGTACATGGACTGTCAAATCAACTTTTGGGATGCAAAAACACATTTTGTGCAGGAGCTGAAAAATGAACACTATCCCATTCATGAGGTGCTGTAAAGGAATGGCTATGTGGAAAATGTGTGTTAAAAATATTGAATATTAACAAACTTGCAATTCTGTACCCATGTTAGACAACCTTTTAAGCAGTGTTATGTGCATTGACATTGGGACAATAGACCCCTGAAGGGGTCTGGAAATTCTGCACTCTGTTGCTGCACATTTTGTGTAAGCAAGATAGTAGTAGTGCTAGTAGTAGTAGTAGGGTTTCATACCACTGCTGGTTGTGTTACATAGACCTCAGTACTATGTGCAACCCAGTTAACAGTGAAATAAAAACCCTACTACCTTACACACAGAAATAATTCTGCATTTGTTTAATAAAGTATTAGTCATAGTTAAATCACTTTATTATAACATACAGAATTATATAACAAATACATTATAATAAATAAAGTACTAAATATGGGGTCTATGCACCGATGCCTATGTGCCTTGTAAGGGCAGCACGTAAGCATTGCTATGATCAAATGCCATGCAGAGGTGAGCTGCACACCCCCAGAAGCATTCATCACAGGCTCACTAGTGCCCAGTATGCCAGATCCCCTAGCCAAATACGTGGTACCACACCAGGGATGGGATAGGGACAGGGGTGCCAGAGGGTGCACGCATGCTGCATGTATGCACAATGCCACTTGTGAACTGTGTTGGCATGAGCATTCTATGTGAGGTGGAGGACTCTGCCATAAGTCACTATGTGCCCCCCCGAAGGATTTCAGCAGGGTGCAGCTGCAATGGGACTCCCCTGCACAGCACTGCCACAGCCCACCGGGCCATCTAGGATGGTGGGGATTGCCACTTAGATGAACACCCATTATCTGCTCATGGTTGGCTGCAAGCCATTCCAGGCTCCTGATCCCCTTGTGTAAAGGATCTACTCAGGGGAACCAGGATGGCCACTCTATTGGATGCCTATCCACAGCCCGCACTCTACCCCCACACCAACACGTTCAACTGCCATGTGGCTGCACACCAGGGGGGTGGGGGCACATTCTGGCACCCCTGATTGTGCATGCTGGCATGTGCCCACCTGGGCAAGGATGCGGAGCAGCACAGAGGGATACACGCGACTCACGCACACGTCCCCCCCCATTATTGCATAGACCCTAATATTTGTAAATAGAGAAAAAGGAGCACACCTTGTCCCCCAGAGTTGAAGGATATACAACAATGAACACAAAAGTTAATGAAAGCTGCAACCTTATTTTATCATGTGCACTAGGATCCCAAGTGCCAGACAGTGTGTAAAAAGCAATTTACAGCAATATTGTCACAAAATAAAACAACATCTGGATCCACTACCTGATTTTTGGATAATAGCATACTGCCTCTTTATAGGCATGCCACTCCATATGGATACTGCTTATCTAGCTGTCAGATTAAGAAACAGGAGGTTAAAGTATCAGATGGACTGCGCTTGTCCTCCAGGGAGGGTAGGGGTATAGCACATTTCATAAGCCTGGCCCCTAGAGATGGCTGCGGGACAGAAAGTCCAGGACCACTAGTTGGTGGTAGAGGAGCAGTGGCTGGTGGCATACTTCATGCAGGGGTGTGAGCACGGTTGCCATTGGCAGATTACCCACATGCTCCTACAGGGGACAGAAAAATGGAAATCACACTGGGTGGCAGGATAATTGCCAGCCCCTCACAGGCCCCACACCAGTGACCTACTATAGGCACAGCCACTGTGAGTTCATGTCAAGAGTGATTCTGTCACCCCACCATGGGGGATGAACTGTGGGAGTGCACAGAGATAGTAAGTTGGGCAGAAGCCAAGTGACAGAGCTTGGGGGATGGGGGAAAGGAGCCGGCCAGTGAGGGGAGGGGAAAAAAAATAAAGTCTTGAAAAGAACAAGATTGGAGCTTATAATTTCCTACTGCACTGAGCCAAAGTTCTCTGCAACTGTGCCCCTCTGGCTCCACACTGCACCTGTTTGACTTGTAGCCAAAGACATGGCCAAATATTTCCAGATATTCTGTGAAATTTCTAGAGTTTTTCTCTGCTGCCCCTACTGTGGATCTGCAGAAAGCAGTAGATTTCTCTAGAAATGTCACAGAAATTTCAGGAACTACTGTATCTGACCATGTCTTTGGCTGTGACTGTACATCTGTTTTAATGAAAATATATTTGGCTTAATCAATATGTTCCTTGGCAACATAAGCGTACATGTCCCTGTTTTGTGTTGTTGCAGCATTACAAATAACTGCAGTTGTAAAATGGATAAGAAAAGCCCTGCATTCTGATTGATCAGGCACCATCCCCAGCCATGTCCTTATAGAGCAGCATCCCTACAGCTGGTACTTTCAAGCTAGCAGGACACAGTTTTTAACAAATATACAGCCCCACCTCATATTTAACAAACATATATAAGTTATTATAAGTTGTTATAATATGTCACATGATTTTTTCTAAACTGACCTCAAAGCGTTGCCTTGGAATTGCTGAAGTTTGCACAGCTCCTGATTCTGATGCTAGTCATCTCTCAGATGTGCCCCCCACCGAACTTATATCCAAACAACTCAGGGCTACCCCCAAACACTCATTGTATTCCCACAGAGCTTGGTATCATCTGCAAAAAGGCAGATCTTACTTTTGACACCCCCTGCTATGGTCCCAATAAAGATGTTGAACAGTACTAGTCCAGGTACTAAGCCCTGTGGGACCCTGCTGGTTACAGGCCTGGGTTTGGATAGTGCCCCCCTCCCACCACCACCACTTTCTGGTTCCTGACCCAAGCAGTTTGTCTCCTATACCTAGGTCCCTCATCACGCTAATCAGCCTGCCATGAGGCAGCAGACTGTATATGCTTGGCTCCATACACATGATACAGTATATATCCTACTAGGCTATATGCAAAACAAAATACTACCATTAAATGGGTGTTACAGTAGATGCAGTGTTCACAATACCATTCACCATCAAACATGCAGCCATGTGATAATTGTGCAACTTATCATTGGGTTGACAGAGACTTGAATGAAGCACTACAGCCTTGTAACATGAAGCCAGACCTGCAGCTTGGCCTTGGTACTGAGGGTAGAGGGATGGCAGAGTGAATGGGGATTAAGGTTGCTATTTACAAATGTGGAACATTGTGGCCTGTACGAGCACCAGACTGTTGATGCTTGGCTCCATTCCTGTAGACTGGCCTTAAGTAATTATGGTAGGATAAGAGGAATGGGGGGAGATAGGCCTCAGAAGCCTAGTAACACATTGCCAAAATTTGTGGACATTGAGTTAAAAGCAGTAAGTGTGTTGTTGAGCCACCATGACCCTGCTCTCAGCAGTGGCAGACACCCTCTGTGCATAGCAACTGACTGTTGGGCACAATGGAGATTGCCAAGTGAATAATCTTGTAACACTAGTGGGAGCAACAACTGCCAGAAGTCACAGAGTGGCTTATTGAGCTTGGCAAGGCAGCTAGCTTTGAAAGAGTACACTATGTGGGTGCAGCCAGGATGGACCAATACAAGGCTAAATGGGGAGCACTTTTTCCTCAGTCTTTTACAAAATAACAGAAGTGTATTACATGCCATGATACCTGCACCAGCCATAGCCAACCGACCAGCCAGACCCACAGGCCTTAGTGTTACCCCATATGCTTAATTTACCCTTATCCACCCCCCTACCCGGTGCTCCAGGCTAATGTCTGTACTGCAGACATAGCCTCTTGCCTTAGCTCTTTTTTTTCTTCCCATCTCCTAAAAGTGCTTCTTTCAGAAATAGTCCAGGGATAGCCCCCTCACACACACACACACACACACACACACAGACAGCACGCCTTCACTAGGTGTGCCTCAGAGAACCTGATACACCATGACCATAACTAGAACCCACCTGCCTTGACCTGTGTGGTCATAAAATGTGAATCTACTATCCTTTCTACAACCACACTACATTAGATACAAATTCACTGCATAACATCCATTGTATTTGATTCAACATTTATTGTCTATCCATCTGATTTGGCACACCAGACCTGACCATGGAAAATGGTTTCTCTGTTCTGCTTGAAAGACTTTGTATTGCTGTTACCCATTCATTTTTTTCTGTAGCTTGAAACTAGAATAAACTAGTGATTATAAAAAAAACAACACATATAAAAGCACATTTCCAAACTTTGTGGGGTTTGAGTTTTTTGCAGTAGCAACCCTGATCTGCTTTAGTGTTATTTTTTGCAATGAAGGCATATGTACAGTACGTATATAGAAATGGGGGATAGATAGATAGATAGATAGATAGATAGATAGATAGATAGATAGACAGAAAGTTAGATAAGCTCTTGACAAAACTTTCACTTGAAATAGTTGATTTATTTGCTGCTTGAAGATGATGAAATAATCCTCAGTTTATAAAAAGATGACTCATCTTAGAGGCACGCTACTTTTTGTTTGTTTGAATCTGCAGTATGTTTAAGGTACCAGTTTGTATGCAACAACTGGATTATTTACACATGGTCCATTTTCGTATACATGTATTTATTATCTGACAATCACATGATTTTTTTTATTTGCTGTTACACATTTTCATTACATTTTTATTTATTAATAAAATATGCAAAATGGAAAGAAATCAATAACTGCTTACAATATGCCTATAGATTGCAAAAAGCTCAGAGAATCAGACAAATGAAAATGAAATGAAATGAACTAGGCAGATGTGGTAACAAAAATTAAACAGAGACCATTTACAATGACTAAATGTATATACTGTACAATGAGTGTATTCAGAATAAAGCAAAATTATGTATACAATTGTATGAAATAAATGGCAAAATGTCAGTGTAACCCTTATCATATTAGTAGGGGGCACTGCACTGCCAATGTGTTTTTAATGAAATACAAGGGCACTATTTTGCTGCTTGAGACTTAACATTTTAGAAAGGATTTTAAGACCTATGCCAAAGTAGATGCAGGAGATGCTGTAGCAAGTCCTGCCCTGCTCAACAGCAAAGTTGTACAGTAATTATATTTCTTATAGGTTAACTCTTTTTCAGGTGACATTTCCAATGTGTGGCCAATTCAAGCAACTCAATCAGAATCCAATGCTAACCCATACCTTTCTGTTCAAACTACTTGCAATTCTTAAAATATATTTTCTGTATTACTTACTGTGTTCCCAATTCTTGACATCTGTTTTACTTTCTGTGTTCTTAGTTTTTGATGCCAGTCTTACTAACTGTGATCTCACTTCTTGAGTCTATCTTCCTATGTTCTCAATGCTTAACCTCAAATTAGGAAAACAATAAGTAAGACAGGTAATAAGAACTGCATGCAGTTTTGCAACAAGGTGTGGGAGAGCACTGGATTCTAAAATCAATTCCAGCAGGCCACATAAATTTTAACATATGGCAAAAGACTTCAATGCCATGGAGTGACAGGAGCCTTAAAATGAACATACTGTGCATTTAAGGATGATTGTATGCCAAATTTAGAATTTGGTGAATGTGTTGAAATTCGGCACTTTTATGTTTAACTCAGCACAGTCAAACTTTCTGACCACTTCAGTATAAATTTGACCTTTGGCTAGTTAATTAAAAAACTATATTTCTTAGGGGTGACCAGAGGTAGTCCCATGGCCATTCACCTACCCTGGTCATTTCTAACCCTCTTCCTCCCTTCACTGACATTTGCATTATAAAAAAAAAAAACATTCTGGCCCCTGACACTGTGTCAGGCACTGAGTTTTTTTTTTAATCTGAAAGAGTGCCTGAGGAGGACGGAAGTGGCTGGGATTGACTGGGGATGAGAAAGGTAAAGTGGAGAGGTTGCCACTTTGCCCTATGTGTTGCCTGCTAAACTCCAATGGTCAAAGTTTCAAAGCCAAGGGCTCCTGTTCGAAGACTGAAGTTACCAATTTCCACATCTGCTTACCCTTACAGCAAAGCTATATAACAAAGTTATTTAACTTTATCCTCATAGAACCAGATGTCTAAGACTTTCTGACCACTTCAGTATAACTTTGACCTTTGACTAGTTAATTAAAAAAAATGTTATTCCTTAGGGGTGACCAGAGGTAGTCCCATGGCCACCCATTCACCCACCCTGGTCATTTCTAACCCTCTTCCTCTCTTCACTGACATTTACATTACCAAAAAAAAAAAAAAACATTCTTGCCCGACACTGTGTCAGGCACTGAGTTTTTTTTTCAATCTGACAGGGTGCCTGGGGAGGACTGAAGTGCCTGGGATTGTCTGGAGTGAGAGAGGTAAAGTGAAGGGGGTGCCACTTTGCCCTATGTGTTGCCTGCTAAACCCCAATGGTCAAAGTTTCAAAGCCAGGGGCTCCTGCTCAAAGACTGAAGTTACCAATTTCCACATCTGCTCACCCTTACACATAAGTTACATAAATTTATCCTCATAGAACCAGCTGTCTAAGACAGACGGAATAGAACCAGTATGATCATGGAATGTGCTTTGCTGGGTAAAATGAGGATTACATTTTCAATATTGTGTGGAACAGATAATCAAAATATAAAATAAAAGGAGTAAGGGTTTGCTGCATATCTTATAGACTTCCAAATCCTGTTTTAAGAAAAATCATTGTAAAATTAGATTCAACACCACAGGTTAATTATTGGGAAAGAAGTTGCCTGGGAAGGAGAGGTTACCCCCTCTATGAAGTGGAATAACATTGGCTGACTCCCAGGACTGAGGAATGATGCAGAGGGAGAAGGAACAGTTAAGTAGGTGAGTAAGGGGACCTGCAATAGCAGAAGATGAGAGGTGGAGGACCTTGGGGTCCAGTCTGTCAGGGCTGGACTTAGACTGGTTTAGGGAGGAGAGGGCAAGCAGGGTTTCCTGGATGGTGACAGGGGATGTGGAATGCTGGTGTGAGATGGGTGAGGGAAGGAGGACAGGAAAGAGAGGAGCCAGGAGGAGGAAAGGAAGGAAGAGCAGATGTTGTGAAGGACTCATTGAAGAGAGCCACAACAGAGATAAAGTAAGACACAGGTGAACCATTTATCACGAGGACTAGGGGAGTGGACTGGGCAGAGGGGTCAAAGAGGGAATGAATAACCTTCCAGACTGATGATGCCTATTGCCAGCACTGCTACTTACTTATTAATTAATTATAAACAGAATATCAGAAGACTTTAGTCCTTTGATATGTCTTGTATCTTTATAATTTACTCATGTGACTGTAACCAACATTATATCATATGACTATTTCAGGAAACCATTTTAAATGAGGTTTTGCTCATTTGGTTGTGAATCATTTTTTATCCTGTTTAAATAAAAATATTGACTCACTTTACTTACTCGCAGGTGATTTGCAAATAAATTGACGTGCATTTCCCTCCTTCCTTCCCTTCCTCTCTAAATTGCAAGAGAAACTGGTGCACTCAAGATTCCTCAACTTCCTTTGATCCTCCAACTTCCTCTCAACATTCCAGTCTGGTTTCTGGAAGCACTATTCCACCATTTCCTCCCTACTGTGTGTCACTCATGCTGTCTTCTCTGGAAATGGATCAGTGTCTCATTACGGTTGCTGTATTCGTCAATCTGGCTAAAGCCTTTGACTCAGCATCACGTCCACTCCTCCAGGACAAGTTGAGTTCTGCTGATCTTTAGCCCCCATTGTTGCCTGATTCTGTTCCTGCCTAATAGGCTGACAGCAGTCGGTACAGGTCAGTGACACACTGTTACCTCCCTTTCCTATCTAAGCTGGGATCCCACAGGGCTCCATTCTGGGTCTCATCCTTTTCTCCATCTTACTTAATGACCTCCCCACTGCCTGTGCCAACTTGCATATTCACATGCATGTAGATGACACAGTCATCTTCACCTCCAGTCCATCTGCAGTAGCTGTGGAAGACCTGCTCCAGCGTAACTTCAGCAATGTTCTGCACTGGTTCTACTCTAACCAACTTAGAGTCAGCACTAAAAGACATTGTCCATAACCTTTGGTACCAGTCAGAAACAGGCCAGGCCCACTGACCCACCATCTTCAACACCCTGGATGGGGTACACCCATTGTATTGTGACATGAATCTGGTCACCCTAATTGTGTCACCCGCCTAATGATATACTCTGGATGGCACCCCTCTTGAAGCAGTTAAGTTCTTTAAGTATCTGCAGGTGTGGCTAGACAGTATGCTAGACTTCTCATCCCACATTGATGCAGTCCATGCTAAGTTCCATCCCATAGTTGGTGCTCTCTACCGCAACAAAGACTGCTTATCTCTGCATGTCTGCAGGTAACTTGTTACCAGAATGGTACACCCTGTCTTCAGCTACACAGATGTGGCCTCTGGCATTGTCCCTACTTCCTCTCTCACTAGACTAGAAACACTCTGCAACTCCTTCTGCCATTTTGCAACTAACTCCCCCCATACACACCATTATTCACTGTTTTGATCACTTTCTATCCTCCCCCCACCCTCTTGTCTCCATGCTTACTGCACCTCCTTTACTTCTCAGAGAAGCATTTGGGAACCAGCTAGAGCCTTAAATTTTACTGCTGAATTGTTTTTACTGAGATTTATTTATTTGGGTTTTATTTTATAAAGTTCTGTTGTGACCTATTGCATTTTGTTTATTCAAAATTGTTGTGTTGTTCATTGCATCCTACCTTCTGTACAGCACCCCGAACCTCGGGGATTGGGCGTTAAAGAAATAAACTTTTACTTATTTACTTTACTTATATCCAAATACTGATTTGTCTTTCTTCCCTCTTACCTCTCCTCTCCTCTCACCAGTCTCATCTGCCAACTCTCACCTATTTCCTGCTCCTTCCTTTCTAGAGACCACTGCACTTTTGTCATTCCTCCCCTTGCTCCTCTGCTGGGAAATCTGCCTTCTTTATTGACTTCCTTCACACTGGAACACACTGCACTCTTCCCAGCTATACTCCCCATCCACTGGCTCACTCAGACTTCAGTTGAAACTTTACCCCCCCATCTGTTCCTGTTACCCCTCCTCCTGATACCTCCATGGCTGAACCTTAATCTATCTGGGTAGTAACCAGCTGGTTCCCCACTTCTGCTGTGGTCAAATGCCCTTTCCCTGCATCTCTGCAGCTCTCTTCCTCCTCCTCGGGTGGCTATCCTACTCACCTTCTAGTCAGTCACTGCTGCCATTATGTGTTCTTGCCATTATCTATTGCCACCAATTTGTTTTATGCACTCTAGGTATTATCTGAACTTTTATCTGTACTTGCATTATTCTTTTAATATTTATTCTAAATGTTTTTGTATCACATTGCACCATATGTTTGATCTGTTGTTCTGATACTCCGTATTGTCTGCATTTGATTCACATTCCCCTTTCCCTGAGTCACACCTGGAAATGAGCCTTGGCTCAATGTTCCTCTCCCGGTTACTAATTGTCAAATGAATAAATAAACTTACTGGAAGAAGTACACCAGCAACAGGACAACTCTGTAAACAGGGCTTCTAGCCCTAACAGTTATATCCCATATAAATTACTACTGCTACTTATGAAGCGGGGGTTGCCTCTGTAACACCATCTCAAGCTGGCAGTATAGCCTAGAGCTTGCAGCAATGAGCTACTGTATGAATAAGCATGGTACATCTAGCAGATTAGGGTTTGATTCCCACATTCTCCACTTGCATACAGTGTGACTATGAACAAGACATGTACCTCCCTGTGCTCCTGGATCACCTCTGTAAACAGGACTTGTGTTCAGTGGGCCTTGCCAAGTGACTAAAGAAGAAGAAGAAATAAACTTACAATCAGTTTTAATAATGCTTGCAGATTCATGTTTTAGGCTATTTTGTGCCCAACTGAGACCTCTATAAGGTCCTAGGCATTCCATTATTTGGGGCAAGGAGAGATTCACATGGGGTGATTACAGTACAGTGTTTAACACTGCACACTGCATCTTGCCTACGTACTTCAGCAGACTGCTCACAATATCCAAAACTATGCATATAGAATTAGGGCCAATCTAAAGGATCTCTTCCACAGTCCCAAACTGTAACTATTTTTTGGTGAGAAGTAATTTTGCTATGGTGCCCCTGTAACATGGAATATTTCACTGGAGCACCTCAGAGGCATAACCAGTCTTTCCCAGTTCAGACCTGAAATGTACACTCATCTACATAAACCCTGTACTGGTTCTCAGATAGTTACTGTATGTAAGCCCACACCCATCTAAAAAGTAAATGCCCTTTTAGCCAATGTCTTAGTGATTGCTTCCTCTCAATCATACCTCTAAACTTCTTGCCTCACAAATCTGGGCCAAGGCTTAAAAAAATTAGGTACAAAGGCCCCAAATCAGAGACACATCTTAAAAATTGGTAATATTCACTCAGAAAGCTGATAGAATAAGGAGATTCATGTAAGATGCATTTTCTGAAGAACAAGTCTGTATATTTAATCTTTGACATTATTTTGTGCTTACAATCCCAAAGTTCAGTCACAAAAACACTAATTTTATGAGGGACAGAGGAACGTGTTGAGGCAAAATCAGGAACATCCTTGAAAATTAGGGACAGTTGAAAGGTATGCTGTCAATTGTTCCACAACACCTTACAGTCATTCTCTCACTTATAATTCCATTAGCTTGAGAAGAAGGATGGCTGGACACTGCTTATGCAGATAAGTAAAAGGACACCGCTTTACCCATGGAATTCTGATAACATAATTGGTAAACCTGTAAAAATATTTGCTTCACATTACTAATGTAAATATTTCTACACGGTATATATTTTTTCAGTCCAATAGTAATATACAGAAAAAATGCATCACAATTATAGTAATGTATAATTGTAATGAAAGAATGCATAGGGGAGCCTTATAGCACAGCATGCTTAGTCATCATGTAGTCGGCACCATGCATTTCTGCTTAAAGTTGACCCAGCATAATATTTTGTGGTGATTTGCATATGCAACCCATGATGCTTTACATTATGGGGGTATGTGTGATTTTGTAATACTTAGTCATCCCTACTTATAAATCAGGAGGAGGGGGTCATGATTGACCTACAGTATCATGTTATTTCATATGTACTATGTTATTATAAAACCAGTTACTGTTCACTACTACTGTGTTCTTTGCCTCCCTGAGACCATCTTGAAAGCTAGGTAATGCATACAAAAGTTAGGCTATTCTGTTGCTGACAATTTCAAATAAAAATGTCTCCCAAAACTACTTGCACTACTGCATATAAGCGACAAAAAGAAAATTAAATTAATTATGTCTTACATTTCTCAACGTATTGGCATCGGGGGCTCCAAGAAAGTAGTCACTGGATAAATAGTATTATAATATACTGGTGCCATTCCCCCCAAAATAATATCCCCTGCCCTGGAGTATGCCTTGGAATTTGGTGTTGGCAGTCTGCAGCCTGGATGTGTAGTGTCATAGATAGGAACTGCACCCATCAGCAGCAATGACACAACAGCATAAATCATCACCATCTTCTCTGAACGGAGTACCCACAAAGACTCTAGAGTGAAGAGCATCCTTCAGTAGTTTTAAATAAAGATGAGGAAAAAGAAATCAAACTCAAACTGTAAGCACTTTTCACATCAAGGTTACTCTACTGTTCATTTATGGTGTGCAATTATTGAACGATTATTCATTTTCAAAGACAATGTCTAACTATTACTGAAAGGCTCCAAAGACATTACAACATCCAAAACTGGACATCATACAGTGTTCCTCCATAATGTTTAACTGTCTAACAATATTTATGCTTGCATTTTAATTTCTGTTAAATCTTTGAAAACATTAAATGAATATCTGTTACTGAATTAATCAAAGAAGGACAGCATACCTTGTTGCAAATCCAAGTAACCTACGCCTACCTGAGATGATATGAAGGCAGATCACGGTGTAATAGCCAGTTTATAGCCTCCTGGTTTGCAACTACTGAACTGGAGCCTTGTGGGAGTAAGACTTATTACTGTTTTAGTAAATTGGCACTCTAATCTACTGCCCTTCAATAATAGACTGAGTACTGTGTTTTTGATAATGGAAGGTTACTATATTTAACATATCTAGTGTAATTGTGTCCCTTGATTTCCAATTTGTGACACAATAATCAAGGCAAACATGTTGCCCTATAATTTCCTAACAAATATATATATATATAGATGGATATATATATATATATATATATATATATATTTTACATATGCTGTATATATATATATATATTTATTTGATTGTTGTCAGGGAATTGACCTATTTATTTCTTATTTCCCAAGTTCCAGTTTCAGGGTCAATACATTGTCCTGTTTTTTTGACTGACTGTAATATTGCCCCATGTACCCTTACTCTGGGTCACACCTGGAAGCAAGCCTCAGTTAAATAAATAAAAAATGGAAGTAGAAAGGAGATATTTGAAAATGTATGGGATTCAATAGTTTAAATATATCCCAATGGGATGTAAAATCTCAATCTTGGGTGGAGGTCCTGAGCTTTCAAGGGGCTAAATTTGAAAAAAATGAGAAAGTTAATCAGGGACAAACTGTCCAGGGTCCATGAAAAGCACAAGGTAGAAGATATATGGGGGCTGATAAAGCAATCCATACTGGATACTACTAAACTCTGCATCAGGACAGTAACAAAAAGAAACAAACACAAGAGACCCATTTGGTTTGGGAGTACCGTATATTGTTTTACCAAAATGCAGTTTGCCAACAGTTAGAATCCTGACACAGAAATCCCGGCACACGATTTCCCAACATTGAGATTTTGTCCATGGTGGAGTTTGTTAAATTAGTTTAAGGGAGTGCAGGGGCCAAAGCCCCACCAAAATATGCTGCCACAGGCAAAATTTCCATGTCAGAAACCGTGAGTCGGATTTGGTGTTGTGATTCTGACTGTTGGAAAACTGCATTCCGGTGTTTCATAGTAAATTCTTTGGTTCACAGCCCAGGTCAAAGGAGCAATTAGTCTCAAGAGAAAAGCCTTCCACAAGTAGAAAAGGAATCAAGGGGATAGGGACTGGAGGGAATACACCCAGAAAAATAAGGCAGCAATGAAAGCGTTAAAGGAGACAAAGGTGGTAACTGAGCTTCAGACTGCTGCAGGGATCAAGTCTGTGGGAAAAAAAACATTTTCATTATATCCAGGAAAAAATGAAAAAAGGGGGAGGGATAATAAGGTTGGTAGATGGTGACAGGGTTATTGAGGAAGACGGACAGAAGGCCACTGTCCTAAATAACTTCTTCTGCTCAGTATTCACCAAAGAAAATCAAGACCACTGCTTGAAAGTGGCCTCAAGAAATCCCACAAACAGAATAACCAACAATAAACACAGACAGGGTCAGGGAGGCACTAGTGCACCTCAAGATGAACAAGGCACCGGGGCCTGATGGGTTACACCCGAGACTACTGAGGGAGCTTCCTGAGGAACTGGCTGACCCATTGGCATATTTGTTTAGCAGGTCAATACAGATGGGGGTCATTTTGGGGGATGGGAGAATGGCAGATATGGTTCTATTCCACGAGGGAGGAAATAAGGAAGAAGCAAGAAATTACAGACCAGTTAGCCTCACATCTATTGTGGGGAAGCTGATGGAGACCATAATCAAACAAGCCCTAGTAGAATATTTAGAAATGAACAGTCTTCAGGATAACAGACAGCATGGGTTTGTGGCAGAAAAATCCTGCCAGATTGTTTTTCAATTGGATAACCAAGGAACTAGAGTAAAGCCACCCAGTGAACCACCACTACTTCGACTTCAGCAAGACATTTGACTCAGTGCCACATAATCGCCTGTTACAAAAGTTGAAGGACCTGGGTAATGCCAGGAGCATCATCAGGTGGGTGGGAAATTGGCTTGGGGATAGATGACAAAGAGTGGTAGTTAAAGCAGTAAGATCAGGTGAAGGAGAGGTCTTCGTGGCATACCCCAGGGATGAGTCTTGGGACTGATCCTCTTTAACATGTTCATTAGTCAGTGTCAGTGGCTCAGCAGATTGCAAACTCACCTCTGAGGCCAGAAGATCAGAAGGCTGCGGGATCTATCCCTGTACCAGGCACTTGGGTTAAATCCCAATACCTACATATGAACATAGGAAAAAGCCAGCGAAAGAAGGACATTTGGTCTATCTAGTCTACTCATATTGTAGGGTACACAGCTTGAGCTACTGTCCCTTCCCTCCCATCCTCCCTACCCATGATCCTTACTTTCCCCACGCCTATCCCAGCCTCTCTTAAAGCTGCTCACTATTGTCAATGAGATCACCTCTTCCAGCAGCGCATTCTAAGTGTTCACCACCCTCTCTGTAAGAAGTGCTTTCTGACTTCCCTCCTAAACCTCCTACCCTTCAGCTTAAGACTGTGCCCCCTCATCTTATGGTTTCCACTCAGCTTAAAGAGACTCTCCTTACCCACCTTATTTATCCCTTTCAAGTACTTGAAGGTCCCAATCATGTCCCCTCTCTCTCTCTCCTGTCTTCCAAGGGGTACATGTTCAGTGCCCTCAACCTGTCCTCCTATGCCTTACCCTGCTGACCTGTTATCATCTTTGTATCTCCCCTCTGGACCTTCTCCAGCAGGTCAATGTCCTTTTTGAGGTTTGGGCACCAGTACTGAGCCCCATACTCTAGATGAGGCCTCACCAGGGACCTGTACAAGGGCAGTATAACCTCCTCTCTCCTACCATTGATCCCCCTAAATATTTATTTATTTATTTTTTGTTGACCAGGAAAGGTCACTAGACAAATTCTGCCTATTTTCAGGTATGACCTGGGAGGGGGATACAGATGAATGTCGACCTTGAACCAGAATAAGCTGTTGGTGGTATTTTTAGTGAATGAAGGAAATTTGGCCAGGACACCGGGAAAATTCCCCGACTCTACCAGCAGGAGGCTTGACTTTCTGTGGAGTGGAGGAGCTCAGTTTGGAGCTAGACAGCAGTGCAGGAGGAAGTGATGATGTGGCAGAGGGGAGCTCTGCTGGATGACTGACACCGGTCAGTAACAGTTTGGTGGTGAGAGAGAGGATGGCTTGAGGCTGAGAAGTGGGTCTCCTCCTCAGCCTTAATGGAGCTAGAGACCGAAGGAATGGATGGATTGTGAGGAGAAAATGCGCAAAATGGAAAGCATGATGATCAGATGGAAATCAGAGAGACTGCGGAGTTCGAGAGGCTTGATGTGGAGGACAAAGGAAAAAAAGAAACAATGATTCCCTCTGTGGAGACAGAGGGAGAAGATAATATAAATATTGAAACAAAGCAAGCACAAGCTAAAAGTAAAAAAGTAGTGTTGGCAAAAAAAAAAGAAGTGGTTCTAAAGGAAAACAGCTGAGAACAAGTGACAGTAGGAAGGAGGCCTGTCAAGCTCCGCTGAAACAAGCTGATGTGGCAGCGTCAGAACTGCTAGATGAAACTGATGAAGGCCAAGAAGAGAATGACACTAAAATGAGTTCCCTGAAAGGGAAAGCTGGTAAAAGTCAGAAATGGATTGGCTTAAAACAGGCAATGTATAAAAGGTGCTGATATAGAAGCGAGTACAAATAAACAGGATGGTGACAAAAAAAAAGCATCTAAGAGGGAAATGAAGCTAGGAAAGTGCAGTCAGAATGAAGGAAGGAAGGGAAACTTAAAAGAAGGCTTAAATGAAACCGATGATGATAATATAGACTTTCCTGATACTCCGGAATGGGTTGCTAAAGCCCTAGTCAATGCAGGTTGGAAAAAAAACTTCAGATGGAAAGGGATGGGACCCAAATAATGACTCCCAAAATAATATGCCAACAGAAAAAGAAACAGAAAGGGACAAGGAGGTAATGGGGTCTGTAGAATATGAAGAAGGACAGGATGAATCAAAAAGAATGGTGGATACAAGGCAGGATGTGGAAGAAAATATAGGCCTTGATGAAAGGGAGGTATTTGAGTCCTCCATGGAAGTAGAAGAAAAAATGATACAAACAGAAAAAGAACAAAGTGACCAAGAACTTTCAAAAATTAAAATAATTTGTGGGAGGAGAATGTCAGGGAGAAATTGTTTCCTGAAGGCATGCAGCATTTAAATGAACCTGCAAAGTGAAGAAATGCTGTAAGACTTAAATACGGAGGCCTGGCAGCAGATGACCCTGATAGATTATTTGTGGGGAGGCAACTCATTAAAGAAAGTATGAAGTTTTATGATTATGAACTATATAGCTTGGCAGAAGACACCAGGAGAAAGGACTGCTGTGTGACTGAACTTCCCTGCTGGGACTAAAGTAGAAGAACTTTTGTATTTGACTTTTAATTTAGGGTAAAAAAACTAACATACAAAAAAAAAAAGTGTGTGTTTGGGTTAACTGAACTGAATGGGTATCTGAAGAGTTATCTAGGTGTAAATCTCAGGTGACTGAAAGGACTTAACTGCTGTGAGGTTTAAATTACTTGTAGAAAGATCTGTATAGGGGAGCTTAGCTAGAAGGAAGCTACATTTAAAGACTGCTCTAGGAAAGTTTCTGCTAATAGCTTGGCAGAAGACACCAGGAGAAAGGACTGCTGTGGTGACTGAACTTCTCTGCTGGGACTATATTGCCCTCCTTCCCTCCCCTCCACCCCCACCCAAAGCTAGTTCTATTTTTATAGGCACAGAATTTGACTGACAACAGGAACTTCCTGTTTAGGGGCAGGAAGTGAGTGATCACAGAACCACTAAGGACCCACCATCCTAGAAGGGCAAGAGTAGCTCTCCGGCCCCCTCTAGCTGCTGGAGGTCTGCCTCTGAGCAAGTAAGTGGTCTACTGCGAAATATAGGATATTCTTGTCTCAGAACAGGACAATCAGGAGCTTAAAGGGCACACAGGCAGAAAGTAGGAGAGAGAGAAAAACAGAGGAAAGAGTAAGGATTGCAACAGTTAAGGGGCCAGAAATAAGACATGATTGGAGTGGTGCAGTGCAGTGGCTGTGGAGCAGCAGTCTTCCAGGAGATGTTCTGGAGGATACAGTGTGTTGTCCCATCTGCAGGCACCTCTGGGCTGAGGGAGGGTTGCTCATCTCCAGGCTGAGTTGGTGAGATTTGTGGACCTCCTCTTCCATCCAGGGACCACCAGTGCCACTGCCGTTGCCTCAGAGGTTGCCAAGAAAGAGGAGCAGTTGGACCACAGTGGGCTCAGGGAGGGTGAGGGTGGTGGAACAGAGGTGCATCCCTCCCATTGTACCTCTCACAATTCCTATGCCATTCTGGCAAAGTGTGGTTCCTCTATGGAGGCACCCACAGTGAGACCAAGGAGAATGCTGGGAACCTCCACAAAGGAGACCCACAGGAGGTGGCAGGGGACCCTGCAGGAAGGAAAAAAACTCTGGTGGGGGACTCCATTGTTAGGAAGGTAGAACTGGGGAGGGAAGGGAGAGGGAGGTAAGGTGCCTGCCTGGCGCCATGGCTTTCAGGGACAGGAAGCGATTCCAGGATTGCGGAGCAGCTGCACAGGGAGGAGTGGATGTCATTGTCCACCTAGGGACAAATGACCTGGCTAAGAAAAGGATTAGAGAAGTGCAGGAAGAGTTTGTGGAATTGGGGAGGGCCCCTTAGTCGATAGCACGCACGACTGGCAACTTCTCGGAGGTGCTACCCATCTATGGCATAGGAGAGGCTAGGGTGTTCTGCACCATGGGATTCAATCAGTGGTTGAAAAACTGGTGTGGAGCTCAGGGATTTGGCTTCACTGGGACTGGGGTCCACCTGGAGTTATGCAAGCCTATACTGGCATGATGGGCTGCATCTGTCCAGGAGGGAACCAGGATCCTAGCTGATAGGTTTAAATGCTCATTGGCAAGCTTTTAAACTAGCCAAGGGGAGGCACTGGAAAGGAGCAGAAAATCCAGCCCCCAAATAATCATCGTAGTAAGTGCGCAGTAAACACCAACATAGAGGTGTCAATAGAGAGAGAAGGCAGGGGTGAATGGAAGAAAGTGACAAAGGCAAGAAAGACAGGGATGGGGCAAAAGGGAGTAAGGCCATCAGAAATGGAGGGTAATAAGTACCAATGCCCGTAGTCTGGGCAACAAGCTCCCTGAGCTGATGGCCTTAATGGAAGAGGGATGCCTGGATATCATGTAGCAGTCACAGAAACATGGTACACAGAGAACCATGACTGGGATGTTAACATACCAGGGTACATAACCTACAGGAGAGACAGGCAGGGAGAAGAGGGAGGAGTAGCTCTCAGAAAGGAAGGATAAAAAGCAACTGAACAAAGAGTAAACAGGGAGGAGAGGAGGCACTGTGGGTCACCTTGGAGACTGGAAAGGGCACCACAATCTGCACAGGGGTTGTACAGACCCCCATGTCATGGGAAGGAATGGACAAGGATATGATAGAAGGCATTCTTAGAATGGCAGAGAAAGGGAGATACTGTTGATGGGAGACCTGAATATGCCAGATGTTAACTGGAGCACATTTGTGAAGCCACATCCAGAGCAGGGCCATTCTTGATGCCCTACAGGTGGCAGGCATTAGACAGCTAGTTTTGGAACCCACTCATGAGGGAGCAATCTTAGACCTCGTACTCTCAAACGGGGGCAGTGAGAGGATCTCGATCTAGAAGTGGGTTGCCAACTGGGGACAAGTGACCATCAAACAGTGTGGTTCACGTTAAACTCAGCTACAGAGTCAAGCCATACAAAAGTGAGGGTACTGGACTTTAGGAGGGCTGACTTTGGCAAGATGGAAGAGTGTCTCAGAAAAGCACTAGCAAACAGGCTAGAAGGAGGTGTGGAGCAACAATGGGGAATTATCAAAACTGCCATCACAGAGGCAACAAGCCTTTGTGTGAAGCAAATGAACAAATCAAAATGAAAAAAAGCCACTAAGGTTCTCAAAAGAGGTGGCTGTGAAAGTCAGGAAGAAAAGATAGCATTCCGGAAATATAGGAAACACAGAAGGAGCAGGACAGACAGCTGTACCAGTTAAGGCAGAAGGAAGCAGGAGGGAAGTCATAATAGCAAAGGCCCAAACTGAGGAAAAGATAGCCAACTCAGTTAAGAAGGGGGATAAAACCTTTATAGGTACATCAGCGAGCATAGAAAGACAAAGGAGGGATAGTGAGGCTGAATAGAATGAACAGTGGGTGGGCAGAGGGGATAGTGAAAAGCAGAATACTGAATGAATATTTCTGCTCAGTATTCACAAAGAGAGGGGAAGTGCCTAATCCAATTAACAGAAGCACTTTGATAGGGGGTCGATCCCAGTCCTTTCACAGAAGAAAGGGTTCTGCAAGAACTCCTAAAACTGAAGGTGGACAAAGCAATGG
The DNA here is from genome assembly GCA_016271365.2 of Neoceratodus forsteri. Lineage (NCBI taxonomy): Eukaryota > Metazoa > Chordata > Ceratodontiformes > Ceratodontidae > Neoceratodus > Neoceratodus forsteri. Next base: position 1,342,795,099 of record CM057455.1, on the reverse strand, counting down.
GTCCTGATGGAATTCACCCAGAATTATAAAAAGAATTAAGGGAGGAACTAATGAAACCACTGGCTACTCTTTTAATAAATCATGGAGGATGGTGTGGCACCCTAGGACTGGAGGAAGGCGGATGTGATTCCCTCACAAAAGTGGGTCCAAGACAGAGGCAGGAAACTACAGACCTGTCAGTCTGACCTCTGTGGTAGGGAAAGTGATGGAGTCACTCTGAAGGAAAGAATAGTCGAGTACCTAGAGGCCAGTGGAGCACAGGACCCAAGGCAGCATGGGTTTACAGGGGAAGGTCATGTCAGACGAATCTAATAGATTTCTTGACTGGGTGACCAAAGTAGTAGACCAGGGAGGGGCTGTGGACATGGCCTACCTAGACTTTAGCAAGGTATTTGACACAGTCCCACACAAAAGATTAATAGTCAAATTAACCAGCCTGGGAATGGGAGCCAAGGTGGTAGCCTGGGTAAAACATTGGCTGGACAGCAGGACACAGAAGGTAATTGTAAATGGAGTCCATTCTGAAGAAAGGGGGGGTTACTAGTGGGGTACCGCAGGGTTCAGTATTGGGTCCAGTTCTTTTTAATGTCTTCATCAGTGACATTGCAGAGGGACTGGAAGGAAAAGTATGCCTTTTGCAGATGACACAAAAATCTGCAATAGGGTTGATACACAAGGAAACTGGAAAGGATGAGAAGGGACTTGGCAAGGTTGGAGGAATGGTCAGAAGTATGGCAGCTAGGATTCAATGCAAAGAAGTGCAAAATAATGCACCTGGGAAACAAGAACCCAGGGGAAGAATGCACAATGGGTGGGAGGTAGTAACAACAACAAAAAAGGAAAAGGACCTGGGGGTAATCATATCAGATGACCTTAAGGTTAGCAAGCAATGTGAGAAGGCAGTAGGGAGGGCTGGGGGTCTACTGGGATGTATAGGGAGAGGCATCAGCAGCAGAAAACAGGAAGTTGTTATCCCTCTGTACAGACAGTTGGTGAGACACCATCTGGAGTACTGTGTCCAGTTCTGGAGACCCCATCTCCGCAAGGACATAGACAGGATAGAGCAGGGTTTCTCAAATGGTGAGGCTAGCCTCCCTGGGGAGGCCCCAGCCTGTTCCAGGGGAGGCTCAAGCAATCCTTGAAAAAGTATTGTATTTAAATTTTGAACTTTATAGATTTTGTGTGAAGGGTTAAGGCAAACTGAAAGAGGATAACAGTAGGTGAATTTATGTATTTATTCACAAGTTTGTGACTAGAAGGCACTGTACACTGAGCCATGGCTTATTTCAAGGTGTACCCAGGAAAGGGTAGTGAGAGATACAATTCAAATGTAATTACGAAACAATCAATACAAAATAAGTAAAAGTGCACACAAATTAAGAACAATAAACTAACAATGCAAGGAACAACTGATCAATCTGGACTGCAGCAGAACTGTCCAAATACAAGAGTTAACCATACAGGTACTAGGAATAAGAGCAGGAGGAGCAAAATTATCCCTGAGAAGTTGTTTAAGAGAAGGGTGAGAGGGGAGAGGCAGAGATCGACAGGAAGGTTGGTCTGCTAGAGGGAAACAGAAAAAGCCATCTGACCCATGAAGATATGGCAGTAAGAGGTAACAATGATTTGAGAGTCAAAATATTGGAGCAACTAGGTTGTCCTGTTTGGGGGGGGCTACAATAAGCTTAATAACATGAGAGCCAGCTATGCAAATAATTTATTCCTGATGTACTGTGAAAAGTAGGCTATTTTTCTATGGGGAGGCCCAAAAATATTTCAGTATTTTGGGGGAGGCTCAAGATCTTTTCCATAGCTTACGGAAGGCTCACTATGACAAGGTTTGAGAACTGCTGGGATAGAGGCAGTCCAGAGGAGGGCAACTAAAATGGTGCAGGGTCTGCAAGAGAAGCTGTATGAGGAGAGACTAAAGGAGCTTAATATGTATACCCTTGAGGAAAGAAGGGAGAGGGGGGGACATGATAGAAACTTTTAAGTACCTCAGTGGAATCAACAAAGTCCAAGAGGGTAGCATTTTTCAGAAAAAGAGACTTGCAAGAACAAGGGGACACAATTTAAAGATAGAAGGAGGGCGGTTCAGGGGCAATGTGAGGAAGTATTGTTTCACAGAGAGGGTAGTGGATTCATGGAACAGCCTTCCTGAGGAGGTTATGTGGTCTAAAACTGTGGGAGAATTCAAGAATGCATGGGACAGACATAAGGCAATTCTTGTTGGGGGGGTAGGAAGAAATAGGCTGTTGGTTAACTAGGATCTGCGGCCTATCCTGTAGGTAGGGAAATGGGCAGACTAGATGGGCCTAGTGGTCCTTATCTGCCATCAAAGTCTATGTTTCTATGTTTCTATGCCTTAATGCATATTCCTGGAGACATTATTTATGACATAAGCTTTAAACATCCCTCAGGACTTGACAGATTTTGGAAATTGTATCATCAGCTGAAAAGTACAACATTATGGAAAAATTTCATGGTAATACCATTGACAAAACCAGCATTTAAAATAATAACAATCTTATTTAGAAATAAAGGAGTAAATGTGGCAGATATAGCTTTCTTGCTAAAACAGAAATGTGAATTAAAGGGTCCACCAAAGCCAATATTAGATGAAGAGAATCTGTGGACAGGTGGCTGGAAATTTAAAGTGGTATTGAGACAACAACATGGAGAAATTGAACATCTTCCCAACTGTTTCTTTTTGGGAAGAGATAGAGGAATTGTATTTTATGTTGGCCAACTACGAGTGTGTTATCAATGTGGGGATAAAAGACACTTAAGTAATACATGTGAAAGAATCAAATGTGGATTATGTGGACAGTTAGGACATTATGGGGCAGCTTGTAAGAATCCCATTAGATGTAGTTTATGTGAAGAATCAGGACATTCATTTAATAATTGTCCCTGGACAACTCATAATAGTCCAGATACTGGGGAGCAAGGGGAGCAGGATATATATTTGGCCCTAGCAAAAAAGGAAAAATCAAAGCAGGACAAAACTGTGGATTTGGCACAAAAAGAAGAAGAAGGACAGAGATAAGGAAGGAAGTCAAGTGGATATAAGACCTTCTACCTCTGATGGGCAAATAGAGTATACCATTGAGAAAGGGCAGATTGAAGCCTGAGACAGAGCAAACTGCTCCAACAAAGATTTTGGAACCTGAAGGGAAGAAGTTGGAGAAATTTACAATGGTGACCAGGTGCAAAAATAAGGGAATAAAAGAAATGGAACCTAAAGCCCCAGAACAAAAAGAAGAAGTAGTGAAATTATCAAATAAATTTACAGTGTTGCGGACAAAGAATGGGTGACTACAGATAAGGACACTGATGATTCTCCCTCAGAAGAGATAGATGAGGGGGGAGCATCAGATTGTAAGTCAGTAGATACACAAGCTTCTAAGAAAAGGAAAAAAGATAAAATAGGATAGAGGAAGAAAGGAAGGGAGGAAAAAACAAAATCTAGCATGGAGGATCTTACCGGCATCACATGTAATGTAAATAGTATAAGAAATAAGACTAGGTGAATGGTTACATTTGAAATACTGGGAGGACTTAAAGGGGACATAGCCATGTTGCAGGATACAAGGTTGTACTCATTCTCAGAAATTAATGTGGCACAGAAAGAATGGAGGTGGGGTCCTTCAATATGGTCTTTGGGAGAAGAAACATGTTCAGGTTTGGGAATTTTTTTTTCACAAGAAATTAAAATACTAAAAGTGATAGACATAGCTCCAGGTAGAGCAATTATGGTAGACGCTGAACTTAAGAGGCAAGTAATCAGGGTGATAAATGTGTATAATCCTCACATGAAAGCAGATAGAAATAAATTAATTGGAACAATTGAACACTTTTTGCATACTGCAAAACTTACTTTATGGGGGAGATTTTAACTGTGGGATTAAAAGCAAAATTGGTGTAGATCAACTGAGAAAATGTTTTGTGATACTGTATGTTTAAACAGTATACTAAAAAAAGGCAAGGATGGAGGATGTGTTCGAAAGGAAAGGAAAAAGGGTGGCGCATACATATTTTAGAGGAAGACTGTCATCAAGAATAGACTTCTGGTTTGTATCTAAAAGGGCAGCAGTAGAGGAAGCATATATAGTACCAATAGAAACAACAGATCATGTGGCAGTATGTGCTAAAATAAATATTGGAAGGACTATAATGCATGGACGAGGATACTGGAGAATGAATTTGGAAAATTTAGAAAATAAAGAAGTACAGGAAGAATTGCTAGATATGTTTGCAGCAAGGGGGACAGTGCTGGGATTGTATGAAGATTTAATGAAATGGTGGGATGACACAAAAGCAGACATAAGGGACATTATGATAAAAGTAGCACAGAAGAAAGAGAGAAATAAATATCAGAAATATTTAAGCTTGAGGGGTAAATTATATAAAGAAATAATGGAGCAGCACAAAGATGGGAGAAATCATATAGAAAGAATAGAAGAAATTAAACAACATATGTGGGAGTATCAATACAATAGAATGAGATCATTAGTAATGGAGCAGACATGTGGCACCCAGGGAACTAAAGCTCAAACCAATCCTATTTAGGATAACAAAGAAAGAGTAGAAAAAAGGGTAATGTCTGAATTAATAGATAAAAATGGAGAAAAATGTGTAGATATAAAAAAAGTGATGGGAATAGTACAGGAACATTTAAAACAGAAGTTTCAAGTATCAAAAGACAAGGTACCAAAAGAGATAGCAGAGAAACTACAAGTGCCACAAATTTCAGATACAGATAATCAGCTGGTAAAAGAACTCCTTACAGAAAAAGAAATTAAAGAAGCAGTAAAGTCATTAACAGATAATACAGCTCCAGGAGTGGATAGGTTTCCAAATGCTTTTTGTAAAAAACTGGAAAAAGTAATAGTACCTATACTGGCATTAGTATATAATACTAATTTATTAAGGGGGAGGTGACAGAGACAATGAAACAGGGAATTACTATATTCATTCATAAAAAAGGAAATAGAGCAGATATTCATAACTGGAGACCTATAAGCCTGTTAACTGCAGATTATAAAATGTTAGCAAAAATCATACAGAGAACGTTAGCTGACTGTGCATCAGAATTAGTTATGAAAACACAAACATGTGCATTGCCTGGAAGAAACATAAAGCAAAATGTAAATTTTGTTAGAGAAATAGTGGATAAAGGTAATAAGGAAAAACTGGAAGGATATTTGTATACACTAGATCAAGATACAGCTTTTGATTCAGTTAAGCAGGATTATATATGGGACATATTAGAAAAATATAATTTTCTGATAGAACTAGTGAAGATAGCAAAAGCTTTATACTTTGAGGCACAAGTATTCCCTTTGATCAATGGACATTTAGGGACACCTATGTATATTAAGAATGGGGTAAGGTAAGGTAAGGATGCCCCTTGAGCCCCCTTTTGTATGTCATGTCTTTAGATCCATAGTTAAGATTAATTGAAGAAGACAAACGGGTTAAGGCAATAAAATTGGGGGAACTTGATTTAATAAAAACTAGTGCTTATGCAGATGATTGTTTGTTTTTTATGAAGGACCAAAAGTCTGGGGAAAGAGCAGTTCAGATACTAGAAAGGTATAAGGGGTATACAGAAATAACAATTAATTGAAATAAAAACAAGATATTCCATTAGGGAAAGTTAAAAGAGAAAAACAGGGAAGCATTGAACTAGCTAATGATAAAATAGAAATATTAGGGATAACCTATGGAGGAGTAGATGTAGCAAGAGAAAACTGGGAAAGGAAATTTCAGATAGCAGCTGAGAAGGTTAATAGAGGGAAGAGCTGGAACATGACGAGGGAAAAGAGGATACATACGCTCAAAACATTCATAATTCCAATATTTTATATATGTGGCACATATTTTCCCAGTACCATGGAAATGCAGATGAAAGTATTAGGATTTTTTTTTTCATTATTATGGGGAGCAGATTAAACCCCGTAAAAAGAGTGCACACATACAGACCTAGAAATGAGGGAGGATTAAACATGTTAAATCCTATTGTAATTTTTATAATGTTGTTTGTATATTCGAATATAAGACCAATATTGCAAAAAAGTAGAATGTATGGTTAGTTCTGATAAATGATTGGGAGGAGGTATTAATGGACAGTTGGGGGAACCTGGGGTGCTTATTTGGAGAGATTTAGTTATGTCCTGGGTGGCTATTGCTTTACTCTCCTGGGAAGAAAATAGACCTAGGATTTTGGCACAGGTGAAAACGATGCCTCCTTATGGTAAGGAATGTATCAGGAATGTTCTTAAATAGGGATTTTCTCTAGCAAATCTAGTTGTTTTAAGTACAAAAGTGATACAGGCTGCAGTTTTACAGGTTGAAGGTACTGATAAAGTTGAGTTTCCACATTGTTTGACAGATGACACTCAGTTCATCTTACAACAATTATCAAACCCCAGGATTCCTGCCTATATATGGGATTGTGTATGGCCTGGGAATTATGATAGGTTGGGAGTAAAAGCTAACCATAAGCATAAGCAACTCTCGGAAAGATTCTGTCCCAGAGAAGGTTGTGGTGATATTTTGGAAACCCAACAACATTTATTTTTGGAATGTTGTTATGCTAGAGGTTTTTGGGGGTTTTTTTGTCTCGAATTTGGAACATGCCTTTTTTTTAATCTTTCATATTCTGGACTTATGTTTATCCCTGATTCTGCTCTTTGTACACATTATCATAAAGACACTCTCTATGTTACTCTTGCTCTTGTTAGATATTCTATTTGGCAAGCAAGGTGTGTGCTTCTCTTGCAACAGAAAAAGGTTCCTTATGTAGAACTTGTTTCTAATATCAAATATGCATTAATTAGGTTGCAAAAGATGGATGAAAAGCACTTTTCATGAGAAAAATGTAGGCACTTATGGATCAATTGTGAAATACTGTTTCTGTGATTTTTTTTTAGGTTTCTCTCCTTTTGTTTTTCTTTTCTACATTGTTTGTTTGCTGTTTACCATGAATTGTCTATGCTTGTGATTTATATTGTTGACATCCTGTACTTGTATATTGTAATGAAGTCCACTTTTTCCAATAAAATTCCCCTACTCTTGCTAGGAGGTGCTGTGACTGGTGCTGAGATGGCCAGTTGCTCTCTGACAGTGAAGAGGAAAGATGTTTGCAGGGCCAAGGAACAGGTCTCCTCCCCAGCCTATTTGCCTTTAGAGACCATTTCTCAGTCAGAGAATGCGATGATGACTGAAGAGCAGTTTGTTCTGGCAATAGAACACTTGTCCAATGAGGTACACACTCACCACATGGAGAAAATGGATCCGTGGCCAGATGTTGAGCCAATGGATAGTATCCAGGATTTGGAAATAGCAGAAGAACTACGGGAGAGATTGCGAGAGGAGGAGCAATGGTTCCTGGAGAGAAGAAACCTTTTGCAGGCAGCTCTGGAGGAAAGGGAGCACCACATTGAAATGGACCAGTTGGTCCGAGAGCAAACAGGCGCCGACAAGAAACTGGAGTTACTAGAGAAAGTACAGCATGAGGCAACTACAGAAAAGAGCAGACAAGCACATATTTTGGTGGAAAACTCTCAGAGACAGCAGGTAAATAACAGCTTACTTGTTTGTGATTCGGATGGGAGCAGAAATGTGAACAAGCAGGTAGAATTGCCAGACAGTGAAAATAATGTTATGTATAAAGAAACAGTACCAACAGAGAGGATAGAAACATAAGGTACAGTGGCTTTCACCACACATACATGACACTTTCTCTAGGTGTGTCATCTGCGGGTACATGGAAAAAAGTATGTCAAAAGAAGCTACAAACAAATTAAAGAAAGGGTGAGGTCCCTTGAAGGAAAGTATGACAGACACAACTACACCTATACCTACTACAAAGCCTGATTTAGCAAATCCAGACTGGGTCACAGCAGCTATACAGGGAGAAGGCTGGGTGAGGAATCCTGAAGGGACAGGATGGGATGCAAACATGCCAGTCATGTTTGGGAGCTCCCAGACTTCTTGAGATAACTCTGGGGATGGCACAACAGACAGGCAAATTCTTACAGGCAATATCACTCCTGGACAATGCATGATAGATCCTAATCCAATAGGTATTTCAGAACATGCACATGCTGACATTATTGCCACCATTAAACAAACAGAAGGAGGCATTCAGACTCAGAACAAAGCAGAGATATTGGACCAAGTCCCCCGACACTTATGTCATACCTGGCCTTGCACAAAGCCACATGCGACAGGAACCAAGACAAGACCCATTACCACAGCAGAATGTTTGGAACACAAATACTAGGGAACACTTATTTCCAGACAATAGGAAAAATCTATCGGAGCCTACTACACGAAGGAATGCAGTTCATTTAAGATATAGAGGGGATATGAATGACATTCCGGATAGGATTTTTGTGGGACGAGCACTGCTGAAAACAAGCATGATGTACTACGCATATGAGATTTACGCATTGATACATATGCCAGGAGACATGATATATGATATGAGTTTTAAACATCCTGCAGGTTTAGGCCGTTTCTGGAAACAATACCAGGCCCTAAAAAACAAACCACTATGAAGACCATTTTTAGCAATCTCCCTGACAAAACGCAGTTTCAAAAAAATAACTTCTTTTTTGCAACAAAAGGGTGAATGTTGCTGACATTACATATTGGCTCAAACAGTATTGCACTGTGAATGGATATCTGGAGCCTATCTTAGATGAGGAACACCACTGGACGGGGGGGTGGAAATACAAAATAACTTTGTAACAAGAAAATGAGATTCAGAAACACCTACCTAACAGTTTTTTCTTAGGCAGGGACTGGGGAGCAATTTTCTACCCAGGCCAGTCAAGAGCGTGCTACAAATGTGGGGAATGTAGGCCACCTCAGTAATGTCTGTGAGAAACAGAGATACAGTATTTGTGGAGAACTTGGACATATTGGAGCACATTGCAGGCAACCCCCAGAGAGCAACCTATGTGATGAAAAGGGACATACTTTTTGAAACTGTGTTTGGGCATCCCATAACAGTATTGACCAAACAATCCAAGCAGTACAGGATGTGTATGTGGCAACAGCACAAAAGGAAAAAGCATGACTTCATGACCTTATGGCACAAATGACACCCCCAGATCCTAAAACACAGGAGGAAGTCAGAGGCTTGAAAAATGATGGAAGAAATGTTGTACATGCTAATGGGCAAATGAAGGAGACAGTCATGAATCCTGCAGCACAACAGGAATCCATTTTAGAAACAACAATAGTGGAGTTGGGGGAGACTTCAAACACTGAGGAAACTCCTGTGCAACCAAGTGCAGGTGCCACAGTGAAACAAACAAGTGAGGTTTCAGACCCTGCTGCTACTATGGAGACAGGTGACAACAGTACAAACAATATGTTGCCTGCTGAAAAAATAGAACTCCCTTTTATGAGGGTCACCAGATCTAAAGAGGGACTCAAACCTACAATGGGGTCAAGTAGTTCTACAGGAAAACAACCTACATCTACACATAATTCTTATGATGTTTTGATGGACATAGAGGAAGAAGATGATGGAAAGGAATCTGATGTCTCTTCTATAGCATCCTCACAGCGGATGTCTCTGGAGAAATACCATTGAAAGACAAGTCTAAACCAAGAAATAGGAAGAAACGGAAATGATGTTTAAAATAGAGTGTCACTTACTACCCTATGTAATGCATACTAACCTGTTCTTTGTTACCTCCAATGTTAACGCGGTATTAAGTCTCAAGAAAAGAGGCAGGTTACTTTTGCAAGTTTACAAGAGGGGGTGGACATGTGTATTTTTTACAGTATACGCGCTTACATAGTACCCTTGAACTGGCACAGGCACAAAGAGATTGGAGATGGGGCCCATCCTTATGATCAGTAAGAGAAAATACTTGCTCAGGTGTAGGGATCTTGTTTAGATAAATATTAGTACAAATTTTTTAAGGTACTAGATATACAGCCAGGTCATGCTTTAATGATTGATGCTCAAATAAATGGGATCACCTATAGGCTTATAAATGTATACGCACCTCAGTCCGAGGCACAAAGACCGGACCTTTTTAGATTAATTGAACCTTTTTTAAATACTGCAAAATTAATTTTATGGGGGGGGGTGACTTAATTGCAGCCTGAGCCATAGAGATTGGGGATGAAAAACTCATAAAATTTATAGCAATACTAATGCTTTACAGTACAAGTCACATTAAACTGTTCCCTCAACTCACTGGTGTAGCACTGTTCAATGAGTTTTCCTAATCTGTGTAGTGTTTAATTCAATGAATTAGTAAAAGGTTAGTATTGGTTTGCATTTAGCTGTTGTGTACTATAAGCTTTATTTTCAGCTGAGTGCTTATGAGTTTCATTTCAGAAGGCAGACTAAACAACTCTTAAGGAATGCTGTGATTTTATAAACAATACCATGAAAATGCAGCTACTGCCATTTCACTAAACAGTTACAAGTGAGTTGAATAGGCAGTGAAGGAAGGTTGGAAAATAGTTGAAAGCTTCAATAGTTTGAGTTGCCACTGCAATAGCATCACAAAAAAAATGCTACACCAGTGAGTTGATGGAACAGTTTAATGTGACTTGTACTGTACATTCCATCTTAAATAAGAAATCCCTGAAAGTTGTTTATGAGATTTTAGGAAAAAAATCCAAGTCATACTTTCCACAAAGGACACTTGAGTACTAGAACTGATTTTTGGTTTACTTCAGACAGAGTGTCAAGTAAAACTATACAATTCCTTCCTTTAGAGAAATCTGATCATCTGGCATTAAAATTAGAAATAGGGTCACATCATAGTATCACTGTAGGTGAAGGGATATTGGAAGATGAATACTTCCACACTTCAGGATGAAACCTATACTACAGAGATACTGAAACTGAATCAAAATCCGCAAAGAAATCTGCTTTCTTTATGACAGCCCCATTGACTGGTGGAAGATACCAAAAAAGACATTAAAGAATTAATGATTACTTTGAGGAGTAAAGCAGCTTAACAGAAGTATATACAGTACTTAGGTTTAAGTGCAAAATACTTAAATATTGTAAGTCAAATATCACAAACAGGAAAACACATGACAGGCACCCTAAATACTATAAAAGACAGTATGAGTGATTTTATAAAAGACCAAGAACGTCAAATAGGACTTCATCAAAAATTTACAACTGAAGGTAAATGAGAAATAGTTAACCCCTATGATAAAGAACTACAAGGAAAAAGAAACACTAACTACCTCCTTAATAACTGAGATGGGAGATACCATGGTAGAACAAATAAAAATTCAGCAGGTAATACAATGGCATGTCTATAACATGTTTATAGATCAGGAAGTCACTGACATAAATGAGACTATGTTTAAATGCATATATATTCCAAGTATAACAGACCAGGATAGAGCAGCACTGATTCAGCCAATTACTGGCAAAGAAACTGCCATGTTGCAAAATTGCTTGCCACTTTACTGGAATGCATTACCACATGATTTGAAAATACTGCAGAACATTCATACATTCAAAAAACTTGTTTTTAATCATTTCAACTCCAAATGTACATGTTTTAATTAATTAACGTGTTTGTTTATGTTATGTAAAGTATGTTTATTGTATTCTGAAAATAGTGTGTTATTTGTATTATTATAAGTTTTTACTGTTTTGTGAAATTTTTGTGTTTATTTGTATTACCCCAGGTTTTTGTTGTAAATGGGGGTTTTCCCCCAGCAAATGAATCCTGTATAAAAATAAAATTTTAACAACAATAACAACAAATAAAAATGTTGATCAACAGCTTGTCGATGAATACTACACCTGGTATAGATGGTATACCTAATGACTTTTATAAAATCTTTATAGACCTCCTGACACCTATCTTGGAGATGGTTTATGAGGCTATACAACAAGAAAATAGACTATGTCATAGCATGACAGAAGGGATAATGATTTTTATATATAAGAATGGGTATTCGCAAAATATACGAAATTGGAGGCCACTGACTTTGCTGACCTCAGACTATAAAATCTTAACAAAAATGTTGGCAGTACGAATAGCAAAAATAGCTCAGATTGTTGTTTTGGACACACAAACCTGTGCAATTCTGGGAGGAAACATCTACCAGAATTTACAGTGTGTAAGGGAGAAGGAGGAACAGGGTCTGAACTTAGAATCTGAAGGATACCTTCTGTCCATTGATCAGGAAAAAGTGTTTGACACAATTAAACAAAAAACAGATTTGGAGTGTACTTCAAGAATATGGAGTACCACAACAAACGGTGAATGTTATAAAACTATTATATGAAGAAGCACAAGTCACACCTCTGGTTAATGGGCATCTTGGCATTCCTGTTTACACAAAAAAATGTGTACGGCAGAGGTGACCCTTAAGCCCACTTCTATTTATACTTGGCTTAGGGGGTCACATGATGGCAGCCAGCTAGGCAGCAGCTGAGGCCTTGAGCTCTTCCCTCTTGCTGCTCTAATCGCCAGTTTTTGGACTCCCCGGCACTTTATTTTGTCGAAATTGGTATTGTGAGAGTTTGTTAAGCTGTCTACTAGCAGGGGTTTGAAGTCTGAGCGCAGCAGATTGCCTAATTTATTAAGATGGAGGTGGATGGAAACAGGCCTCTGTCAGACACACGCCACCCACATCTCCTGAAAAGGCAGCTAAGAAGCAACGTGAACCAGAGTGGTGTGAAACCAGACCAGTCCGGAGACAAACTTCAGCTAGCTAACCCTCACAGAGGATAGATTTCTTCAGGAATTGTCTCTGGTGAAAGAAATTTTACAGGAGCTATCTGGAGAGCTTAAATCGCTTGAGTGAATTGTCCCTGGTCTCGACCCAGTATCTGATGTGGAGGTTAGAGTTTTCTCCATGGAGCAATGGAGATCCAAGTCTGAAGTGGAGATCTCGGAGCTTAAACAGCAGATTAAAGCTTCAAGCAAAACTGAGGATCTGGAGGGGCGCAATCGTCGGAATAATCTTTTGATTTTGGGCCTACCGAGATGGAAGAGGGCTCAGATTGCTAGCCTTCCTCCAGAGGTTTCTGAATAAAGTAGTGGGCCCATCACCTGTGGCTCCCATGTCCTGGAGGCAGGCCTTGGCTCCTGAGGCCTCGACCTCAGTCTGGATCGCCCTACGCCTATTATTATGAAATTTTTAAGCTATATCGAGAGACATCATGTCTACTATAAATCTCAAGAGCTGAAAGAGGTGTTGTGGGGATCGGCCAGAATAAGGATCACGCAGGACCTGCCGAAGGAAACCAGGGAGAGGAGGGCGGCCTTCCATCCTGTTGTCCAGAAACTAATTGCTGCCTCCATCCCCTTCAGAATGATTTATCCGGCGACGCTAAAGGTCGCAGTCGGTGGCTCTACCTATAGCTTCAGCTCCCACGAGGCGGCTCTGAAGGACCTAGCTATTAAGTTACGGACCTTTTTAAGAACTCTGGTTGATGAACATTTGCTCTTTTGAATGTTATCACATTCCGTTTTCTCTATTTTGATTTAATGGCTGGTTGAGGGCTTGTTTTTCCCCTTTCACCTTTTTCATTTCGTTACATGCCTTTACCCTAATCTGTTGGTTTGATTTGGGGCCTTTATTCCTCCCGTTTTTTTAAGTTGGTAGTACTGGGTCTTACAGGCCTTTTAACCTTTATTTTTCTCCTACCTGGTGGTTCCTCATTGGACGATTTGGTTAGCTGGGCGTTTTCCAGGGTGCTGGTGGGAGCTCCTCGGCTGGGCCTGATGTCTCCCGTTTCGGAACCATTCTGCTGAGTTGTGGCTCCTTGGGGGTAACTTCCTGGTGGTGGGACTTGGCTGGTCCGGTGCTGATGTTGGTCCTCCCAGAAACGCCGGGCCTAAGCGGTGGATTCGCAGATCCGAGGCACGCTCAGTTAAACCACCTTTATGGGCAGGATACGGGTTCCTGGTGGGTGAGTCAGACATTTACTCCTCTTGGTGAAGGTTTGGTCAGTTTACGTTGACACTGGAGCCGGGGGGTAGTATTATGGATGGGGGGGTTCTCTTCCCCCTAGGGGTTGTAGTTTCTCCCGTTTGCTGATGCTTGGGGTACCGGGGGTGCAGGGGCCTGTAGTTCAGTGGCTTGCTGGATGTGGAATCGCGAGCCTAGGGTTGGGGTATAGCTAACCTCACCCTGGTGGTTGGGATCCTGTGGGTCATTTTATGGGGGGTTGGATTCTATATCAGTGGTGATATATCTCCGAGGGGTACTTCCCTCCGCTGTCCTGGTCAACCACCACCTGGGTTTTTGAGGTTCGCAATTGGGGCTGGGTGGCTAGGGCTTCCCTTTCTCTGCCTGAACTGGTTTTGGCTTTTGCCCTGGCTTCCCTGTGTAAATAGTTATTTTTGGGGTTTGTGCTTTGTATTGGGGAGGGTGGGTGGGGGATTGGGATGGTTACTCTTCTGGCTCAAGTTATTTGTGGGCTTTTTGGGCGGGTGGGAGGGGGTGGGGTGGGTATATTACTATGTGTTATGTATGGTCTTTGCCATGTGGTTGTGCCATTATATATGGGGATATCTAGATGGTAATGTCTATTGGAGGCAGGTTGGGGGCAGGTCTTTTGGGGATAGTAGTGGTTGGTTGGGGGGTTATGGGTGGTCTGGTTCAGTCTGCCAGCTTAGACTATGGTACTGTTCTAACGTGTCAGGATTGCTGGGGTTTCCTGTGTGGGTACTCTGTTCTGGGGTGTTGTGGCAGATTATTGAGCTTCCGGTTTATTTGGTTTTGGTGCGATTTTTCTCCTCTTTTAATATTGATTTTGTCTGGGTACATGTTTTCTCTATATGGTACTTAAAATGGCTATGAATACGATTAAAATAGTTTCTTGGAATGTCTTGGGCTTAGAGATCGGGTCAAGCGGTCCCAGATTTTAATCACTGCTCATTATTTGCAGTTGATATTCTTTCCTGCAAGAAAGCATTTAAGCCATGATGACATAAGCTCCTTTCTCTCGTTCTGGTTTTCTCAGTCCTATCTTGCTGGAATTCCATCTTTAGTAAAAGGTACTGCAGTTCTTATCAAAAGCATGTCTTATTCACGAAGAGTGATTATATCAGACCCAGAGGGAGGTTTATTCTGGTTAAAGGAACTCTCAATGGCGGCAGTGTTGTCCTGGGTTCTGTATATGGACCAGTGGGGGAGTCCAGAATATGTCTCTTGCAGACAAGCTATCAATTTCCTTCCTTCCCAGTTTATACTGGGAGGGACTGGAATGTTCCTCTCTCATCTATATTGGATAAAGAACCCCAGGATAGGTGTCCCCATCTCCGGCTCAGAGAGCTCTTCAGGAGTTACTGTCAATTTTAGGCCTATGTGATCCATGGAGACTGTCCAATCCCTCTTTTCGTGCTTTCTCTTATTCCCAACCACATGGTACCAAATCGAGGTTAGATTTTGTTCTAGTTAGTAAATCTTTTCTTCCTAGTCTTCTTCAATCTGGCATTGATCCAATCATTCTCTCGGATCATGCCATAGTCTGGATCAGACTTTCTTTAGAGCCTGAGTCTTGTCGAGATTCCGTTTGGAGGTTGAATACTCAGTTGTTGAAGGATCCCCAAAACGTTTCGAATATCAAGTCTCTGATCTCTTTCTTCCTGGCGGAGAACCTGAATTCTTCCCAGAGATTTGATATAGTTTGGAGTTCCTTGAAATGCTATCTCAGGGGTGAGCTAATTAAGATGGCCTCCACCAGCAAGAAAGCGCGGATTGCAAAATCTCTGTCTTTGATGAATCAAATTACTGATTTGGAAGCTAAATACTCCTCAACCCCTTCTCTACCAGTTCTTAAGGACTTTTGTTAGCTAAGCGTGAGTATATGGATCTTTTGAAGGAAAACGGAATACTGTTTGATAAGAACTCAAGCTAAATATCTTGACCATGGGAAAAAGCTGGGAAACTCTTGGCTTTGAGACTGCGGGCGTTGGAAGGATCTAGGATAATTCCTTCTTTGCTTTCTCCATCTGGTTCTATTGTATCTTCCCCTAGAGGTATCGCCCATATCTTTGAGGAATATTATCTGGACCTTTATAGTAAACCTCCTTTATCTCACTCCATCTCAGATATTAATACGTATTTGGGGGAAGGTGACATTCCTTGTTTGTCAGAGGCCCAACAAGAAATTTTATCGGCTCCTATTTCATCGGAGGAGATAGAAAGGACTATCACTTCTCTGGCCCCTGACAGAGCACCGGGCCCTGATGGTTTCCCTGCAAATTTTTACAAGGTTTTCGTCAAGGAGCTGGTTCCTATTTTCCTTAAATTATATGAATATCTATCGGTTTCTTTTGAAGTAGATCTCACTTTGTTTGAGGCCACAATTATACTGATTCCTAAACCTGACAAAGTCCTTACGGATCCGGCAAATTACAGACCTATTTCTCTTCAAAATTATGACATGAAAATCCTTGCTAAGATATTAGCTGAAAGAATTAAGAAAGTCTGGTCTGGTCTACTGAGTCCCGAGCAAGTAGGCTTTGTGTCTGGTAGGTCTGCTGTGGATCATTTAAGAATTTTGTCCCATATTTCTCAGCATGCTCAATCAGCCCCTTATCCAGCAGCTTTGGTCTCTCTCTCGATGCAGAAAAGGCCTTTGACCGTGTGGATTGGACCTTCCTTTGGTCTGTAATGGAGAGGATGGGTTTTCCGTCTGCTTTCCTGAATAGAGTTCGGATGTTTTATGGTTCCCCCTCAGCTAAAATCTATTGTAATGGGGTTTTTCCCCGCTTTTCTGTTTATATACTGGTACTAGGCAGGGATGCCCCCTTTCACCTTTGCTGTTTAATTTGTATCTGGAACCGCTGCTCATCAGACTTAAAACATCTCCTCAGGTTAGAGGTTTTACATTACAACAACAGGAACTGGTCCTCTCTGCTTATGCAGATGATATACTTTTGCATTTAATATACCCGGCAGAGTCCCTAAAGGCAGCGATTGATATTATTGAGCAGTTCGGCTCCTTCTCTCAGTATAAATTGAATATTTCTAAGTCCGAAATTTTCCCATTAAACGTCCATACTAATAAACAGGAGTTTACTTCTTTTGGGATGAGGTGGACCCCTAGATCCATTAAATATTTGGGGATTCATTTTTCAACCAAACCCTCCCTTTTGAAAAAGCTAAATTTGGATAGAATAAAAATCTGGTTTCTCAGGATCTGCAACGATGGTCTGCCCTTCCTATTTCTCTTTGGGGTCGGATAAATATTATTAAAATGAATGTCCTTCCCGGATTTTTTACCCATTGAATTTTGTTAAATCTGTAGCTTCCTATCTCATACTTTCAGCAACTCCATACTATGTTTTCTAACTTTATTTTGGCGGGGAAGGGTGTTAGAGCGCTCATATGCTAAACTATAAGCTTCCTAAGGAAAAAGGCGGTCTTGATTTACCCAATCTTTTTGCTTTACCATCATGCCCATCTTTCTAAATTGGGGAGATGGATTTTCCGAATCCCATCGCTACCTTGTCCAATTTGAGTCCAGCTTGAGCTGCTCACTTCTTTCTGAGTCCAAACTCGATAGTTATGTGATACTTTATACTCCTCCAGCTGCACTTTCACACTGGGTGACTGATACTATGATTTTAGTCGCCCTTAAATCTCTGGCTCAATGTTTAGTGTCTTTGCACATCTCTAATGTTTCGGATTTGGGACAGCTGGTGATCCTCAATCCTAATATCAAATTGGGTAGCTCTTGGATTATGCCGGACTGGCTCCCACAGATCAGAGAGGCCAGAGTGGAGCATTTTTATAACCAGGAAACACTTCTTTCTTCCAATGCCATACTGGAGAAATTCGGTATTCCTAGTAGAGGGGTCTTTAAGGTGTATCAATTAAGACATTTTATTGCTGGGAAATTCGGTACCATCTTTAGAGACTCTGTGGCCTATCCCTTCCTTTCGCAAATTATAAATCTTGCTTCTCAATCTCATTCTATTTCTTTGATTTACTCTTTCCTTCTGAACTACAAATCCCCTGAGTTTGTCGAAGGTTCGAGTGTCTGGACACATCTGCTACCTGACGCCTCTCTGGACTGGCCTTGTATATGGAAGGACTACATAGGTATCATACCCAGGACAGACTACGGCTAACCCAATACTATGTTGTTAGTAACCTCTATTATACCCCCTATTAAGCTTTTCCAGCTCAAGAAACTTCTAATCGACTTGTTCCAGATGATCACGAGGAGAAGGTAATTTAATTCATATGTTCTGGGACTGTCCCAAGGTTGCCCCTTTGTGGTCTCTTGTCGGGATAACCTTGATCCTCTTCTGGGTCTGTCTGTTTTTTTTTCTCCTAGGATATGTATTTTTGGTGAATATTCCCGTATAGATAGTGTGAAGACGTCGATACCATATGGCCTTAGTGTCCATGGCGGTTAAGAAATTAGTCTTGAGACATTGGACGGACCAGTTGGTCCTGTCATATGCTGACTGGCTGACTGAACTTGTTTAGTATTTACAGTCGGAGAGTTTGATTGCCAGTCTGCATGGTCGTATGGACCTGTTTTGGAAGAGATGGGGTAAACTCCAGGCATTATGTCTGCACTAATTACTTAATTTGGGACCTGATCTCTTTAGTCCGCATAAATATGCTAACTTTGGTTATGTATGTCATTTTGTACAGTTGTAGGTACTTGTGTTTGGTAGTACAAGATGAATGTTTGTTTTACCCAGAGTATTTTATTTTTATATGTGATGGTGCACCTATAACAGAGGGAAGGAGGAGGGAGGGTGGTTACATTAGATGTTGAATCATGCTTTGCCTATATGTCTGTGGGTGGGGTGGGTGGGGTGGTGTTTTGTGAGGGGTTGGGGGGTGGGAGAGGGTGGGGGCTTGTGGTGGGGGTTGGTTGTACCGTTATCTTTATTCTGTACCTTATTGAATATGTGTGTTTGTTGTTTTAATTTTGTTATTAAAACCTAATAAATTTAAATTTCAAAAAAAAAATACTTGGCTTAGCTCTGATATTAAGATCGATTGAATCTTCAGCAGAAATATCACCCATGGTGAGCAAAACAGGAGTTGTACATAAAAAGATTTTGGTATATGCGGATGATTCTGTATTGACAGTAGCTTCTGTGGAAAATGGAAGGAAAGCATTACAGTTATTAGATGGTGTAACTGCTGAAATAGGGATAAACATAAATTATACAAAAAGTGAAGTATTACCACTGGGGAACACCCCAGGAACACTTGATTTTCAATCCCTGTGGCACAGGAATAACTTCAAGTTTTGGGGCTACTATCTGGATCATGAGAGGTGGAACAACAAAATTGGGACATGGCATATGATATGGCTTAACAGAAAGTTCAAACTTGGTGCTCTTGGAAAATGACATGGAGAAAAGGGTTCACCTTATAAAGGCATACATTACACTTCTTTTTCTACACATCTCACATATATACCCACTGCCCTATGCCATGCATACCAAAATTCAGGGATTAGTTTTCACTTTTTTTTTGTTGTTGATACTTTTTTCCCTGGCATCCAGTCTGCCTTACCTGTCCCTCATCCAGGCATCCTCTCTCAGACTCCGGACACCATCCCAAGGATCTCTGCTCCACTTTTGGGCCCCGCAGCATTTACCCCCATGGCTTGCCCCCCACGGGGTGGTGGAGAGCCCCCTGATACTCAGCCACCAGACCAGGATCCAGTATTGCTGCATGCCCTCAGGACAGACGAATCCTCCATGGAGACAGCCATCATGCCACCATGACTGGTGCCCTGTTTTCCCTATTCTTTCCCCCTTGGTGTGTGAGGCATGCAATGATGCCAATGGACAGAGTATGCCTACTATGTACCTTCGGTGTCATTGCCGCACAAGTCCCATAGACTACCTGTGCACTGTGATGCCTCCAGCCACCACCAGGGGCCACCAGCACACTGATGGTAGTGCACCCCCCATCCCAGAGAATGAGAGAAGTCCTCCAGATGCTCAATCCTTCTCCTCCCCCACCAACCCCAGATGAACCAGGCTCATTCCCAAATCTGGGTCACCGGTGTGGAGTGAGGTGTGGCGTCCAGTGCCTCAACCCTCAGCGCCACTGGGCCACCTTATTTTTCACACTTTTATGGGGAGCAGACTTAATCCACTAAAAAGGGCACACACATACAGGACATGGAAAGAAGGGGGCCTTAATATGATGCACATTTAGTTTTTTTTTTTTTTTCCAATTTTTGTTTTTAATATTAGACCATTACTTTTAGGAACAGTAAATGCAGGGATTGAGATTATGCAGGAATGGAGTGCAGAATTTTTGACAACCTGGAGTAGGGTAAAGTGGCATCACATGGATAAATTATTACCTTGGTATATACAAATTATTTTAAATTATGTTAGAATGTGGAAAATAGAACTGAGTTGTTTCTTGAACCAAACAAAAAAACAATTCTATAATCATTTGGTAAGAAAATGCTATTTTGAAGACCCAGTTTTTATACTTAGTCCGGGGTAGATAGCAAGCAATAGTTGTAAAGCATAATTGAGACCAGGATTCCCTTGAGAATGTAGGATATTGTGTAGCTATATGGCCATGGCCGAGTAAATGTGAAGGGAAACCAAAAGCACAAGAGACAAGAGGAAAGGGTGTGTACGGAACAAGGTTTCCAAGATGCAATAGACATGATGCAAGGCATGTTTACTGAATGTACATGTATTCAAGATTTTTGGTCTGCACTAGCATCTATGTGGTCTACTGATGTCTTTTCTTCTATGTCGTTTGAAATCCTAGTACAAGGACAATTAACTGAGCATTGGGGAAAATGGAAAAAAAGTACAATTTATGTGATATCAGCTTGCATAAAATTGGCAATTTGGCAGGCTAGGTGCCAGAGAGTTTTAAAAAATGAGAAGGTACTTTTCCAGAATGTTTTATTTAAAATACAAGTAGAAATAGATAACGTTTATCAATATGAAAGAAAGACATTGGGAGAATCAGTATGTGATTACTTATGGGAGGGAATACATTGGATTGGTTGATAGACATATCCATTTTTTATGTTTGCTTTCATGCATGTGCATGAAACATAGTGCCATCATCCAAGTTTTCGGAGGTGTGGAAGCCCTCTTCCAATTCAGTCAGTGTGTTTGCAGGCACGGCCGCAGTTCTCCAATGCCTGCTCGAGCTGTCTATGACAGCTCCAAAATGCAGTGGCGTACAGTTGAAAGGGGGAGCTACACTTCAGTGAGCAGCGATAAGATATCACCTGCTCATGTGCGCTCCCCTACACACACACACACACACACACACACACACACACGCACGCATACTGCGTGCTCACCCCCCCACACGCACACACTGTGTAGCTGACGGGGGTGCCCAATCCCCCATCGGCTGTGCTGCATGCCTCCCCAAAACAGTGTTCCATATGTCACGCTGGGTGCCCACTCCAGCGTGGCCACACATAAGAAGGCTGATGGGGTGCCCAACTCTCAGTCGGCTCCACTGGTTCCACACCTCCCCAGAATACAGGGTGCCACTCTGGGAGCTCCACCCCAGCATGGCAACATATGCTACTTCCGCCGAATGGGTGCCCAATCCCCTGTCACCCACACACCCTGCCCCACCAGCCATCCTTGAGCCATGCTGGAGCCCACCCCAGCATGGCAAATGTCCAACGTCATCATTTTTAAAAAAAAAAAACCTGAAACTGAAAAGCGGTCCCTCGGTCTCTGCCCCACCCGCACCCACCCACTGCACCCGCCTCCCCACCCCTTACCCCATACTTACCTCCAGACTCTGGCTGCGATCTCGGTGGACGGAACACGTCTGCACTCTTCAAAGTCGACCGAGAACTGAGGAAATGCCGTAAGCTGTATAATGGGATAGATAGGTTTTTCAACTTGCTGCATATCTCAGGCATTTTTTGGAATTTTTGCACCAAATTTTCAACATAGGGTTTTGGGACCCCTTCTCATGAATGCTCTCACTGTCATGGCGTTAATCGGGCCTGAAGGGTGATTTTGCAGTCACTGCGGTGAAATCACCTTCGGGATGGAGATAATGAAATGACACTGCCACTGTTCATAAGGTGGGCTCTCAAAAGCCTATGTTGAAAATTTGAGGGAAAAATTCCTAAAAATGACTGTTTTACGAGCTGCATTGCGCAGTTCCTATCACGCCAAAGTACGTGAATTTTCAATATTTTCATTTCCAGATTTTCAACATTGACATTTTACCACACCTCCTTATGAGCAGTATAGCTGTCATTTTCACATCTTGCCCAAAACATGTTTCCGCCATGTTGCGCACAATGGCGCGGTCGGTTGTGCAAAATCAATGTATGGGACACATTAAAGAAAATCACAGTGACACTGCTAATGAGCAGGAGGTCTTAAAAATGGCTATGTTGAAAATTTGGTGAAAAAATTCTAAAAATGACTGCTTTATGAAGCTGCAGTGTTACGCAATCCTCACGCAGGCTCGTAAGCTCTGCGAATTTTCTATATTTTCACTCCAGATTTTCCACATTGCTATTTTATTACACTTCCTTATGAACAGTACAGCTGCCATTTTCCACATGTCGTCCCAAATGTGTTTCCCGTACATGTAGCGCACAATGGTGCAGTCGGTGTGTGAAAGCAATGTTTGGGACAGATTAAGAAAATCACAGTTTTACTGTTCATGAGCAGAGGTCTTAAAATGCCTATGTTGAAAATTTGGTAACAAAAGTCCATAAAATGACTGTGTTATGAGTGAGCATTGTGCAGTTTCCATGCACCATCGTAAGTTCATGACTTTGTAATATCTTCAGTCCAGATTTTCACTAGTGGCATTTTTCCAAACTTCCTTATGAACAGTACAGCTGTCATTTTTCATAACATGGCCGAAATGTGTTTTCACGCTTTCAGCGCAGAGGTGCGTGGTCGCTGTGGGAAATCATTGTTCAGGACAGATAAAGAAAATCACAGTGACACTGTTCATGATCGGAGGTCCTAAAATGCCTGTGTTGACAATCTGCTGTAAAAAATCCCCAAACTAATTACATTACAGGTGTGCGTTGCACAGTTTCTATGCATGCTCATGACTTCACCAGTTTTTTTAATATTTTTACTGCAGATTTGCAGCATTGCCATTTTTTACACCTCCCCATGAACAGTACAGCTGTCATTTTTCACATCCTGTTCGGAATGTGGTTTTGCACCTGTGGTGCTAAATGCCGTAGTCGCTGTGCATAAGCAGCTTTTGGCTAACAAACTCATATTGCCACTGTTCATGAGGTGGGGGTCACAAAAAAAACATGTTGAAAATTTGGAGTGAAAATACCAACGAATGCCTGAGGTGTTAGGGTTTCTAACCATAACGCCCCACCCTGTAGAGAATGACAGGCATCAGGGGTGTGACTTGGGATTCTTGCCTGTAATGCTCATACCATTCCACACCCTGCAGCCAGTGAGAGGCATCGAGGTATGCCTTGGACTCTTTGGCCCCAAAGTTCACCCTATTCTTCTATACTGCACCCATCTCACCATATTTCCTGATGCAATGGGGTGCGCATAAGGGCCAAAGACCCCAAGGCACACCGTGACACTTGTCAGTGTCTGCAGGGTAGGGTGTGGTGAAATGGCGTGGCTGTTATGCCTGACGACCCAAAGGCACACCCCAGTGCCTATCACTCTCTGCAGGGCGGTGGTCGGGTTGGCTTCAGTTCAATACTTCACTGCCATTTCTGTTATGCAGCTCTGTAACTTCTGCACTACCAATGCCAATGCCAGCAAGCAAACATTCAGCATTGACAAATGCTTGTTTCTTTCCCTATTTTTCTACCTTTTCAATATTGTATAATATTTGTAGAGATGCAATGATAAGGATAATGCATGATTTATGTACTCCTTTTGTAAAAAACAGAGGTATAAGGGGATGCTAATGTGAGAGATATACACATTGTTTAAACATTATGGGGTTTATAAGGTTTGTGGAAGAGATACAGGGTTATGGTGGTGGATTTTATTTTCTATACTATATGAGTTCTTATGTATATGAATATTATTTATTGATTTATTTTTGTTATTTAAGAGTGAATTGCTATTGGTCTTTCCTTTTTGTATTCTTGAGAAAGCATGTTTTTGAATTTTGAATAAAAATTACCCCTACTCTTTTCAAGAAGTGCCATGGGATCTTTAACATCCACTTGAACTACCATTGGAACAGGCAGATGAGACCTCGGTTTAATGGCTCATCTGAAAGACAGATCCCAGCATCTTGTTTGCCTTTGCTGCTGCTTTCTTGCAATGCGTGGAGTGCTTCAGGTCACCAGTGAGCATCACTCTCAGGTCCTTCTCCTCCTCCTCTGCTGCAGATATTCGGACTCCACCCAGGTAGTACTCTATCCTGGGATTCTTAGCTACAATATGCATAAGTTTGCATTTCTTGGCATTGAAGCCAAGCTACCAGGTCCTGGACCACCTCCCCAGCATTCCTAGTTCATCCTGTAGGTCCTGTATCCCTTCAGCTGTGTCCACTCTCCCATAGGACTTGGTGTCATCTGTGAATAGGCACATTTTGCCCTTAATACCATCCTCAATGTCATTGATGAAGACACTGAACAACACCGGCCCCAGCATTGAGCCATGCGGGACCCCACTGGTTACCTCTCTGGTGCCAGATAACTCTCCTCCCACAACCGCCCCTTGGGTTCTGTCCCTCAGCCAGTTTTCCACCCATCTGGCCATCTTTTCCTCAACCCTGAGATCCACCAACTTCATGATCAACCTTTTATGGAGCACAGAGTCAAAAGCCTTGCTAAAATTAAGATATAGAACATCTACCACTTGGCCCCTGTCTACTGTCTTAGTGCCAGAGTCAAAGAAGTCAATCAGATCCCACCCACCCATGAATTCATGCTGCCTTACATCCTGGAGACCATGCTCCTCTAGATATTCCACCAACCTTTCCTTTAGTATGGTCTCCATTAGCTTGCCCACAATGAAGGTCAGACTGAATGGTTTGCAATTCCCTGGGTCATCCTTGGGACTGCTTTTGTTGAGTGGAACTATATGTGCTGTCCTCCAACCCTGTGGTACTACACCTGACCCTAGTGAACTATTAAACAGGTCTGCCAGTGGCTCTGCCAGCTCCTCAGCCAGTTCTTATAGGACCCTTGGATGTCCTCTGTCCGGGCCTGGTGATTTGTCCACCTTTAATGCCAACAGCCCCTCCCTCACTTTGTCCTCCTCTATCACTTCATCTGTGCCCCCCCCCCGACTCTTCTTTTTCCTCCTAAACGCACTGGTCCATCCTTCTCCCTGGTGAAGACAGAACAGAAGTATTCATTTAGTATCTCTGCTTTTTCTCCATTATCCTCCACCCACTCCACCCCTTTATTAAGCCTAACAATCCCTTCATTCTTGTCCCTTTTCTCACTTATATAGTGAAAGAAAGCCTTCTCCCCTTTCTTAATTCCTTCAGCTATCTGCAGCTGCTTCTGTGCCTTTGCTCACTGGACTTCTTTACTTGCCTCACTAGCCAACCTTAGGTAATTTTCCCTATCCACCTCTACCTCTCTCTCTTAAACACTGTAATGCAGCATGAAGAGGGTACTGCACTCCTGATGTGCCATCTTTTGGATGAGACGTTAAGCAGTGGTCCCATCTGCCTGGTGTGGTAGCATTTCATGTGAATGTTAAAGATAACAACACAAAATGGGGTGGGGGTAAAGCACTTTGTAATTCTTCACAGAGACTGCAAACACTTGCTGGTGAGTTCAATTTCTTTTTATTCTTTCCTCCTACATTTCGCTCTGTTCATAGAGCTTGTTCACGGGGATTTTTAATTTCTTTTAGAAATAAGGTGCAAATCTACAAATAATATAGACATAATTAGTCTAGTTCTTTTACTAATAATCTTTATACACTTAGGCCCAGATATTCAAAAGGGTTGCGCATGATGCAACAGTGTTGTGCCATCGCAACCCACTGTCACCAGTAGCGATATTCAAAGGGAAAGTGGCGGCACAGATCCCGATGTGCCAGGCGCATCAGTAATGTATGCAGGCACAGGTAGGGGCGTGCCCATGCATAACCTGCACAGTCCGATATTCAGCCCGGGATGTGCAGAGCCATGCATGCACAACCCATACCTGCACCAGCACAAAGTTAAGCCAAAAAAAAAGGAACAACTGATGGCCACCCACAGATGAGCTGCCACTTTGCAGGGCACAACACAGCAGCTGCCACTGTGGGTGGCCACCCGAGTTCCAGCTGCACCTGGCGGCACCCCCCCATGCCCGATCGCGAGCATATGTTTAAAATAAACTTCCCCATCCAATATCCACTGGACCACCAGGGACATTGGACAAGGACAAATATTTTGACAGATGCCAGCGATTGGGCGCTATAACCAATCACTGGACCACCTGGACCACCGCCAGGGATGAATGAGGATCTGTGTTTTTAAACATATGCCGCCAATGAGCAGAAAGCGGTCCACTGGACCACCAGGGATATTGGACAAGGATGTATATTTTAACAGATGCCTGCAATCGGGCACATAGCAGTCCACTGGACCACCAGGGATATTGGACGAGGACGTATATTTTGACAGATGCCCGTGATCGGGCACATAGCAGTCCACTGGACCACCAGGGATATTGGATGGGGATCTATGTTTTAAACATATGCCCATGATCGGGCAGAGAGAGAGGTCCACTGGACCACCAGGGATATTGGACGGGGATCTATGTTTTAAATGAATGCCCATGATTGGGCTGCAGGGGGCATCGGTCCCTGATGGCTGCTGCCTGGCAGGGTGCCAGGCGCAAGTCATCGGGGATCGGTGCACCTGCATGCAAATGGGATGCAAATGGGACCATAATGACATGCAAATGGTCCCATGTGCACCTTGCATATATTATGGCCCCTTATGCATGTGACCTTTTGAATGCTCGCGGGTGCTGTAGATGGCGCAATGGCACTTGCACTAGTGCATCTCACGCTCACTCTGGCTACTTGCGCTGGTGCAGTGCCACTACGCCATACACACACTGGGGGTAGCCAGGGTGCGATATTCAAAGCTGCTAATAACGTGGCGCCCAGCTCGCTGAGTCTCGCTCGAGCCCACATCCCTGCGCAGCCAAGTTGAGCTGCACCATGCTTGCGCCACAGCCTGGCGCAGTTTGAATATCTGGGCCACAATGTGTAAGTCAAAAAAATCTTGTTCACTCAAAAAATATATCACACTGCCTACCTACATTCCTTGTTATGTTCAAATTACAATCTTTACAAAATTCTTGTCTTCACTTCATGCCTAGAAGTATAAAGAAGTAAATTATTTAAACATATTCGTTCATTATGTTGCACTAAAATATTTCCAGGACCCCACTAACAGGATTATCTACACCTTGTAACTATAGCAATTCAAGCATACCTGAAAAAGCATGTTTGCAACAACTTTTTTTAATTTAGAATTCTTTAAAAGATCCTATGGCAGTTCTCAAAAAGAGTAGGGGGATTTTTATTAAAGAACAAAATATATACAGAAACCAAATAACAAAATAACAAAAAGAAACTCATTCACCTAGAAATCAAATTTTTTACAAAATGAAAGGTCAATTGACCAAAAACATAAATCAAGTCACTGCTGAATCAGAGTCTGTTATCCACGGGAGATGTTTCCATAATTCTAATAGTTCATGATGGGGAAGAAGCGAGCAGTCCTTATAGTCTACTTTTTGTAAGTCCTTCGTGATTTTCCTTAGGAGTTCTGGGTATGACCCATCCTACTGCTGAAAAGTGAACATGCATCTAGCCATCCAAATATGCTATTTGATGATCGAAAAAAATCAAACCAAGTTTGTTTTTTATGCCATTTAGTCCAATGTCCTGTAAAATGTCCATATATCACGATATGATAGGATACTGTTTGAAATATCTTTTCAGATCATTGTAATGCTAAATAATTCCAGAAATTGGTGATAAAGGAACACATAAAGAATGAATGATCCCGAGTTTCTAATTGTTGGATACAATTGGGCCTACCACAATATCTTTCTGCTGTTTATGCTTGTGGTTGGTTTTAACATTAAGTTTTCTGTGGCATGTCAGCCAGTGCTCATCCCACATATGGGGAGGTATTCTAGAGTTTTGCAATAAGTATTGTAAAGATAGGGTGTATGCATCTGG
This sequence comes from Neoceratodus forsteri, assembly GCA_016271365.2. Lineage (NCBI taxonomy): Eukaryota > Metazoa > Chordata > Ceratodontiformes > Ceratodontidae > Neoceratodus > Neoceratodus forsteri. Next base: position 1,342,766,957 of record CM057455.1, on the reverse strand, counting down.
GCAGGTATCAAAAATTCTATCTACCTTGCATATCAATTCCAGCAATGTTTGTTATAATTTTTTTCTATTGGTGGTTATCATATATTGAGCTGTTACTTGCCATTGTTTTAGTCTGCAGAAAGTGTCCCTAATATAAGTTGGAACCATAACTGTCTTTCTAAGCACCTTTACAGAACCCATTTTACATTGTTTAACCCAAGATCCGCATGTCTCATGCATCGATGCTTCCCATCCTGTATTTCTGTTGAGCAATAGGGGTTTAATATTGGATGTAAAAAAAAAATACTATTTAAAAATAAGATTTTATTTATCATATTAACACCACCTACAGATAGGGGTAGGTAGGTAATGCTTCTTTTGATTGAATTAAGCCTACTCCCTCAAAAGGCCTGTAAGAATAGACTTAATAAGTTTGTTTCCAGGCATCTCGTGGATGAAAAACTGCACTGATATATAAGAAAATTGGGGTCAGATATGTTTTAATAACATACACTCTCTTTTTCTTTCCTAGTTTCCATCTATTCCAATTTTCCACTTTTTGTTTTCCAAATTTCATCTTTTGTTCCCAGTTGACCATATCCATATCTGGAGTACCTTATTGGATACCTAAGATCACAATGGGTCCAGTTTGTGTTTGTATGCCACTAACTGACTGTTTTGGATTCTGATTGGAGTCCAACACATGTCCCATGCATTTGTTTCAATGTAAGGTGGCTCCAGAGCTGGAGCCATATTGTTCACATATATTCAACACTTCAGAGATTGATGTATCATTAGCCACCAAGAGGCACAACTCATCTGTGTATCTCAAGGCTTTCTGTACTCCTGAATGTATCAGGTTATCAAGTGGGGATATATTCTGTGCATTATTTATGCATCTGAGTAGGGAATCAATAAAAAATACATATAGGATAGGGCTAAGGGGGCAGCCCTGTCTCACTCCCCCTCTAATAGGGATCATCTGTCCTTGCCATCCATTAATTAGTGGGATTACCATGGCTGTTCTAGGAAACTTTCAATCCAATGTATCAATGTCTGGGGTACATGATATATATGTAGTGCTTGCCATAGAAAATCATGGCTTAGCAAATCAATGGCCTTTCTTTGGTCTAGAGAGACCACATAACCCTGTATGAGGTCAGTGTTACTGCGTTCCATAACCTCACATAGCAAAATGAGATGGTCCACTATTTGTCATCCTTGGACGAAACAAGCTTATGCTTCTGAAATCACCAAGGGGGGCAATTAGTAATAGTCTTTTACAGATGATTTTCATTAAGATCTTAAAGTCCGTATTTAAATGCCTATGGGTCTCCAGTTTGATAATTGAGACTTGGCCCCTTTCTAAAAAGATGGATCAAGATGCCCATGTTCATATGTAGGGGAATGTTGCCTGTTTGTAGCATACAATGATATGTTTCTGTTAGTTCAGGTGCAATAGCTGGGCCTATTTGCTTATATAATTCATTAGATAATCCATCCGGGCCCGGGGTGGTGCCTGACTTTAAGGTAGAAATTGCCTCTAATACTTTCTTCTCTGTGATGGGCTGACTCATTTTTTCTGGGATGTCCAGGGGAACATCTGAAAGGGAAGGTTACATAAAACTGGATTATTTTGTAATGGGACCATGGATAGTGGCCCATACATGTCCATTGTATAGGATGCCACTATTTGCATTGTCTCATTTGTGTTGTAACAGGTGTTGCCTTGTGTGTCTACTAAACACTTAATTTGTTTTTTAGTTACATTTTGAGCACAATATTCATAAGGGCAGGCAGATGCTGCTGGACCCGAGGTCCCAGATTTTTGTAGATAGTGCAGCATTTGTGATTTCTGACTATGATATTGTAATAATTCTTTTTTAACAAAATTTATTTGCTGTGAAAGGTCCTAGTTAGTACTATAGGACACAGTATATAATTTCTGTAGGTGCCGTCTTTTCTGAAGATACTGCAAGTATGAGCTCAAACATTTAGATTTGCAAAAAATATTTTATCATTTTCTGAATTTTATATTTGGTGTCTTCCCACCATAACAAAGGACTCTCAAAACATATCATGACTGATTTTCTAGCTTCTATAAAGAAAGATAAGGAGACCAGAAATGGGTCGTCTTTTAATAGGGAATTGTTGAATTTCCTTAAGCCAGGGCCTTTTGTAATGGAATTTGATACTCCCACTTGGATTTGCAGTAAGGTATGGTCTGAAAATTCAGCCAGGCTTACAATTGCTTGTTGGAGAGGTAGGTGTTGAGAAACAAAAAAAAATAGTCAATTCTTGTGGCTAAATGCCCTTTGTGGAAAGTTGGAGAGTGTTGTTTCATAGTAGTTAAATATGCATCCCTTAAGCTGGCTATTTTTATCATCTGGGAAAAAAAATGGGAGTCATAAAAAAATGTTTGTGTTTTCGTGAGTGCACTGCAGTCTAAGGAGGAGAGGCTACAGTTAAAATCACCCTCAAAGACAATATGGTAAGAGGTGTGTAAATGAGGTCTGATTTGTTTAAACATGTCTATCCGTAAAGCCTTGGTTTGTGGGGCATACACATTGATTAGTCTGTACCTATTAGTTTGAATTTGTACATCTAAAATTAGCATTCTACCGGGCATCAGGTCATATAATTTTAGTAAAACTATTTCTGACATTCGAAATAAAATTCCTACCCCTGAGCATGTTTCAGGTCCTATGGACCAATAGGATGGGCCCATGTGCCACTCTATTTGTGCTTTATGTATTTCCTGTCAGGTATGAAACCAAGCATCCTGAAGAAATATAACACCTATCTGCAAGTATTTTAAAAAGGAAAATACCAATAGTCTTTTATTCAGACTTTTCACAATATTTACATTTATAGTGTAAAAGGAAATATCAGAATACACTCAAAACCAGTACAGATTCAGATTTAATTTTTCCTCCCCTTCCTATAAGTCTTATCCTTATTTTTAATGTTTGCATGCACACATGCGCAAAAAACATTATGCGGCAGCTTAGGAGAGAAGCGGGTTGTGGAGGCACAGTATTGTGGCAGCCAATGGAGGCATTGCATTTGGGGGCTTGGCACTTCTGGACCAACGAAGGCACAGTGTGCTGATGACACTGGCTTCCAAAAGTGCCACCAAGTTGTAATGTTTTCACCACAGCAATCAGGAGCCGCCTCATCATTGCAGCATCAGGCATTCTGCTGCAATGAGGGAGCGACCCGTCATTGAAGGTCGGTACCTTGCCTAGTGTAATATTGTTTGTGAACACAGCAGCAAGCCACTGCTATGTTTACAAGCGATCATACAACCTCATGCTGAGGGTGCCCAATCCCCTGGGCATCATACCCCAAAACAGTCTTTGTTTGCCGACGAGGGGCCCGTAATCCCTGTCGGCTGCGTCCCTCCTTCCAGTTAATTTGCTGATGGGGCCCACTTCCCATTGGTATAATGTCCCCAAAAAACATTTGTTTTGTGCTGGGGTGCCCAATCCCTCAGTTCTTGCCTCCCCTCGGTATGTTCAGATGGGGGTACCCAATCCCCCGTTGGCTACAGCCCCCCAAAAAAACACTAGGGTGGCATGCTGGGAGCCCATCCCATCATGCCAAAAGTCCCTATTAAAAAAAAAAAGTCCTGCGATTTTTTTTAACCTATAAAACAGAAAATGGTCCCTCATTGAGTCTGGTGGTCCCTCCCCAACCCACACCACCCTCTGTGCACCCTGCCTCCCCACACCCCCATCCGTCCGGGCCCAGCGCGATGATCTTTGGTGGACTGAGAACACGTCTGCACTCTTCATAGCCGACCACAAAGTAAAGAAATGTTGGTAAGCTATATAATGGCATAAATAGAGTTTTTTCAACTTTGGTGCATATCGCAGGCATTTGGGGGAATTTCGGCATCAAGTTTTCAACATCGGGTTATTTGGACCCCTCCTCATGAAGTCAGCCACTGTCATGGCATTATTCGGTCCCAAAAGTTGATTTTGCGGTCACTGTGCAGAATCACCTTTCAGGACTGAGTAATGAAATGACAGTGCTAGTGTTCATGAGGTGGGCTCTCAAAAAGTCTATGTTGCAAATTTGGTGGAAAAAATCCTAAAAATTACTGTTTTACGAGCGTGTGTTGCGCAGTTGCTATGCACGCTCGTAACTTAAATTGCAATATTTTCATTTCAGATTTTCAACATTGCCATTTTTCCACACCTCCTTATGAACAGTACAGCTGTGTGTTTTACATCCTGGCTGAAATGTTTTTTCGCACTTCCGACGCAGCATAGCGCAGTCGCTGTGGGAAATCAGTGTTCAGGACACATTAAGAAAATCACAGTGACACTGTTCATGAGCAGAAGTTCTAAAATGCCTATGTTGAAAATGTTGTAATGAAAGCCATAAAATGAGTGTGTAATGAGCGTGCATTGAGCAGTTTCCACGCATGCTCATAACTTCTCAAATTTGTAATATTTTCACTCCAGATTTTCAACACTGGCATTTTTCCACTCCTCCTTATGAACAGTACAGCTGCCATTTTTCACATCCTGGCCGAAATGTGTTTTTGCACTTCCAGCACAGAATAGTGTGGTTGCTGTGGGAAATCAGTGTTTGGGACACATTAGGGAAATCACAATGACACTGTTCATGAACAGAGGCCCTAAAATGCCTACAGTATGTTGAAAAGTTGGTGACGAAAGTCCATAAAATGACTGTGTTATGCGCATGTGTTGAGCAGTTTCCACATATGCTCGGAAGTGCGAGCATTTTTAATATTCCCACTACAGATTTTCAACATTGCCATCTCTTCACATCTCCTATGGGTGGTACAGCTGTCATTCTTCACATCCTGCCCAATCTGTGTTTTCGTACATGTGGCACAGAATGGCACAGTCACTGTTGGAACTCAAAGTTTAGGACACATTGACAAAATCACATTGCCACTCTTCATGAGAAGAGGTCCCAAATGCTTTCATGAGGTGGGGTCACAAAAAGGCCATGTTGAAAATTTGTAGTGCAAATACCAACAAACACCTGGGGTTTCTAATCATAATGTCCCACCCTGTACAGACTGACAGGCATCGTGTTGTGCCTTTGGATTGCCGACTTTACTGCTCATGCCAACCCACCACCACCCCCCAGCCAATGACAGGCATCATGGTGTACCTTGGACTCTTCAGCCCCAGAGTTCACCCCATTCTCCTATGCTGCACCCATTTCAGCATATGTCCTTATGGAATTGGGTGACTATAATGGCAAACACCCCAAGGCACACCTCATCATGTGTCGGTGTCGCAGAATAGGGTGAGGTGACATAGCATGAACGTCATGGGCGATGACCCAAACACTTACCCCAATGCCTGTCTGTCTCTACAGGATGGAGGTGGGGTTGGCATGAAGTTCAATACTTCACTGCCATTCCTATTCTGCATCTATCTAACTCCTGCATTTCCAAAGCTAATACCAGCAAGCAAACATACGGCATTGACAAATGCTTGTTATGTTCAAGTTTTGCTTTCCTCTTTACTTCAATTTCAGACATTTCCATGTCAGTAGTAGATTCAGGTACAGAGGAGACCACTGAGGAAGATTCAGAGTCTTCCTGTGAGTCTGAATGTTCTGCCAAAATGTCATATTTATTGGAAAGAAAAGTACTATCTTGTTTAAATACCTTGGGAGCAGGGTTACTTAACCTAGATGCCTGTCTGGTTACCCATTTTTCCCTCTCAAGTCCTGGATTTGGGGGTGGGGGGAGGCATTTTTTCCATTTCTTGTACCTCCAAGACCTCCATCTCAGTCGTGGCTACATTAGACGAAAGGGGGGTGTGACCTGGGAGGTACTATGACCTCTGCTTGAGGGGTTGGGGAAGAGGAGTTAGTGGTTTTCAGAGTGCATGTAGTCCTTGGCTGTTGGTTCATTTTTGATTTTTGTGCAAGTGTAATATAGACCCTTTGTTCCAGGCCATCAGCGTGTTCAGGATGATTGTAGGCTGCCCATATACAATTCTGGAATGTGTGCCCTACCTCATCACAAAGATTGCATTTCCCCTCACTTAAGCAGACTGCTCAAGAATGTCCCAATTCCCAACACATAGTACATTTTACCTTGTCACCAACACTGCTTAGGTGAAAGACAAAGAACCTTAGTGCACAAGCACTGAGGCAAGGGTTACCCCAAAGGGCATTGGCCGGGAAGCCAAGTTTCAAAGAAATACAAAATCACACATACTCCCATAATGCAAAGCATCATGGGCTGTATATGCAAATCACCACAAAATAGTATGCTAGTTCAACTTTAAGCAAAAATGCATGGTGCCAAAAGGCCTCTCACACAGTCTGCAAATGGTGCCAACAGAAGACACAGACCTAAGCTGGTCTATCTGGGTTGGGTTGTGGTGAGCCTCTCACACAGCAAAATATTTTCTGGTGATTTGCATGTATAGCCCATAATGCATTGCATTATGGTTGTATGTGTGATTTTGTATTTCTTTGAAACTTGACTTCCTGGTCAATGCCCTTTGGAGTAACCCTTGCCTTGGTGCTTGTGCACTAATGTTCTTTGTCTTTTAACTTGTTTTTGTTTCTATTGGGCTCACACAACCCAACCCAGATAGACCAACCTAGAGTAGCTTGTTTATTCCACTGGGGTGTTATGCAGACAAAGCACATTGATGAGTCCTGGTAGGATGAAACACGTGTCTGTGTCTTCTGTTGGCACCGTTTGCAGACTATGTGAGAGGCCTTTCAGCACCATGCATTTTGCCTAAAGTTGAACCAGCATAATGTTTTGTGGTGATTTGCACATACAGTCCATGATGCTTTGAATTATGGGGGTATGTGTGATTTTGTACTGCTTGGCATTCTACTGACCCACACCGGGAACATGCTTTCAGTTGTCCCAGATAAAATAATACTCCCCCGTCCCTCCTCAAGAAAAAGGAGTTTGGGAGGTGCACCACTCCTGTATTTGATGTTCTTAACAACACTTTCTATCTGCCTGTCCAAATATTTTCTGAGTCCAGGATGGCCTCAGGGTCCCCCAGAATAGTTCACTTTTGTTTCAACCAGTAAGTTAAGTCATGTACACTTACACCCTCACTTCTAAATAAAACAGTGATAGTTTTGTGAGTAGGCTTCATGAGAGGTGTTGCTAAGAAAGGTGCAAGAGGTGTTTTCTTTAAGGAATTATACTTCACCCAGAAATGATCAAGGCCATTATAAGATTTAAAACTGATGTCGAAAGTTGTTTCACCTGAAACATGTATTAGGGCATATATTTCATTTGCAAAATATTTCATCAAATCCTTTAGCAGGGAATGTGCCACAAATACTCTGTCTGGGGGTTCAGGCATCCCACCTAGGTAGGTGAGGTGAACCGCATTGTGTTTTTTGGCAGGCAAGATTGGAATTTTAAATAAAGATGCATAGGGCCTAGGATTAGTTCTCCTTGGAATATTTAGTGAAGCAGACACTTGTGGTCTTGAAGGCCCAGGTTGTTGGTAGTCACTGATAGCTGGGGCCCCTGTATTTTGTATGTTGGGAAGGTGTAGTACAGGGTTTTGGGCGAGTGCAAGCTCTGTCGGCACTTCCAATTCCATATTTTCATTAGTAGGGGAAGCAGAAGTTTGCACAGGTATTTCAAATTCTTCTGGTACAGGCATGTGAATGGGGGAATTACCCAATTGCCATTTGCCTGTCGATACATTTTTTTCCCAGCCTGTGCCTTGTAGGGCCCTGTCTATGGACCAGGCATCAGAGTGAGTCTCATTGCGCTCTAAATTTTTGGATCATCATAGGCCTTCCCCCGCGAAGTTTCAGCCATTCCTGACATTACTGTCTCATGAATAGAAAGAAAAGCAGAAGAAGAAGGTATAATTACCAGGGGGTTATTCCATTGGTCCTTGTCTGTAGTAGTGATAGTGTTGCTCTCCTCTCCTCATTTGTCTTTCTCTGTGACTGCCTCTGCCCAGTCCAGCGGTATCCCCCTTGATGTTTGCGCATCATCTTGCAGCTGTGCAGCACTGACAAGCTTTCCCTGGCTGTCATGCTGCAGCTGCTGGAGCCATTTCCTTAGTGTCATTTTCTTACAAAAATATCGCTTTTCTTCCAACTCCAGTTGCTGATGGATTTTGTTCGTTTCGACCTGCACCATTACAGGAATCTCCTCTGGTGTCTGAGACATTAACTCTGATTCCTTTTCTGTAGACTCATCAGCCAACATTGCAGCTGAATCCTCCTGTACATCTTGGGCTATAGGCATGTTGATTTCCAGGCCAAGTATTTGAGATGCATTCTGTACAATCTCATTTAATGCAGTATCCCGATTAGATTCATTTTCTTTGGTCTCTCCAGTTGATGAGATAGGGAAGGAGACTGACTCCCCCACCTCCATGGCTTCCTCCTCAACTCCAGGACAGCCAAAATGACAAAGGGTCCCCCTGCTGTCCAGTAGGGGAATTTTTATTGAGACAAAGGTCTACACAACAAAATATAAAACACACAAACCTTAATAACACATAGAAAAAACTTATTACAATTCATACATCACAAAAGATTAAACCATTGTTCACAACTTACCCATAGTTTTTTAACCTTCTCAGACATACATTTTTTTATAATCCTGTTGTACCATAGTCTGTAATGATAGCTGAATATTTTTCAATATTTCGTTGTAATTAATTCCCTCTACTATGTGACCCACATACATCTAGATTGCCAAAGATAATACCTGATGACTGAAAAAACAATGAATAAGGTTTTAGCATGAAATTTCCTCCAGTCACCTATATACTCCCCAAACATTAAAGTTGTATAAGAGATGGATTCATAGAGGGGTTCCTTTCATTTAATAGCCAACCAGCTCCAAAACTGTTTGACATAATCACATTCTACAAAAAGATAATATTGTGACTCCAATACCAATGTACATGTATCTCTAATACAATATCTATCACTAAGCTCTTTATGCTTATTATTGTTCTGTACTGGTATCCTACCATAACAACCTAACCAAACATTATCCCATACAAATTCTGGGAGTCTCTTACTTGTAAAAAAATTAATAACTGATTGCATCCTATTTGGGGGGCATTCCGGAAATACCACTTGATCTTTGGACTATTTATTTATTTATTTTTTATTTATTGAAGTCTAGGATTAAACAAACACCTTTGAGCTAAGAGCTCATTTACAAAGGCTCCACGTCAGAGGAGAAGGGTAGACAATATTTACAGAGGTTTGTACAAGTAAAAATACAGCATAACAACAAAAGAACTGGCATATTTCAACACATTAGGAGTGAGTATACAGCAGGCGAGTCTAGGAGTGAAACTTGGGCAAGGTAGCTGGGAGAAGGAGAGCGGAGGCAGACAGACAAAACAGGAGGATACAGGCAGATAAGAGTTTAGAGAAAAGGGGAGTTAAGAGGGTACAGGTGAGGACATGGGCAGGGTGGAGAGAAGGGGGAAGCAGTCGGCGACACTGTCAAAGTGAAAGGGTGGGAGGCAGTGGGGTTGGATGAGGCAGCCGTAGGCCTTGTCAGTTTACAGAGTCAGTACGAGGAGAGGGCAGAAACAGTTTGCAGGAGGGGGGCTAGGAGTTGCAGTCACAGGTACTGGTTGATGATAGTTGTATGTTTTTAAAAAATGTGAATATAACATTTTTCTATCCATTGTTTGTATTTGAGATACAGGTACATTACATTTAATAAGATTTTTAACCATTTCTGAGCCATACTTGGTGAAATTCAGAATCTTATTCAACAAGCCCAGTTTCTTGTTCCAGTGGATTAGACTTGGTGACAAGTCAAGGCAAATTTTATTTTTCAGGCACCCAATCCCAGAGGCTCTGGGAACCTCACAATCAAAGTACATCAAAAAACAGTTAAAACACTATAAATAAAATATAAAATATTCCAATTATATACTTAAAATCAGACCACCCAAAATGGGGGTCTGACCTAGCAGCAGAATTCTAAGGAGCCGTTTCACAGAATATCTCAGAAACAGTATATAAAGGACAGTGTCTGGGAATGCCCAGCTGAATAAAAAGGTCTTAAGGCAGGCTTAGAATGCTTCAACTGAAGGGGCCTCCCTTACTGTTGGAGAAAGCAAATTCCACAGGATGGGACCAGCGACACTAAAAGCTCTGTCGCTGGCGGTTTTTAACCTCATCCTGGGGATTGCAAGGAGGCCCCTAGAGGAGGACCAGAGGGAGCAGACCAGGGCAGCAAGTGTTAGAAGGTCCGACAGGTAGCCAGGGCCCAGTCCATGTAAGGCCTTAAAGGTGAGCAAACCCACCTTAAAGAGAATCCTTCATCGAACAGGCAACCAGTACAGTTTACACAGCACCTGGGTGATGCGACAGTATTTAGGCTGTCCCATCAACAACCTGGCAGCTGCATTCTGCACTAGCTGCAATTGATGAAGGGTGCCTCCAGAGACCCTGAGGTAGAGTGCATAACAGTAGTCAAGCCTTTTGTCATGAATGCATGTACCAAGGTGGGGAGGTCCAAGGGTGGAACTAGGTGTTTGATCCTAGCAATATTCCTCAGGTGGAAAAAGCTGGACCAGACAATGGATGACACCTGAGATTCCAGTGTCAATCCTCTGTCGAGGATAACACCAAGATCGCGCACCCTAGAGAAGGCCTTCAGTGGCACAGATCCCAGAAACAATCCACTCTCTGCACCAGTGGCCATCCTATCATGCCTCCTGTTTGACTCCACCACCAGTACCTCCATCTTATTGGAGTTCAGTCAGAACCAGCTTGAGGCCATCCAGTCATTAATCCTGACCAAGCAGGTGTTCAGTACATCCACCACATTGGATGTCCTAGGGGCAAAGGATAGATACAGCTGGGTGTCATCAGCATAGCAATGAAAATCCAGACTGTACTTCCTAATGATCTCACCCAGGGGCAGCATATACACGGCAAACAACATTGGTGACAAGACTGAACCTTGAGGTACTCCACAAGACAGAAGGCTAGGGGAGGAGGAGAAATTCTCCATCACAACCTTTGCCTCCTGCTTGCGAGATAGGACTCAAACCAGCAGATGACAGTGCCAGTGAGTCCACATAATTCCTTCAGGTGGTTGAGTAACACACATTGGTCCACCATGTCAAAAGCTGAGAAGAGATCAAGGAGAATGAGAATTGTCCCCTCTCCTCAATCTCTCGCCCTGAGGAGATCATTATGCACCCGAGCTAATGTAGTTTCCATACAGTGACCGGCATGAAATTCAGACTGGAGAGACTTATAGATATCAAAGGCCATGAGGTGCTTTCCAAGCTGCTGCACCACAATCTTCTCTACAACCTTTCCCAAAAATGGAAGGTTGGAAACAGAACGATAATTCGCCTTGACACCAGGGTCTACAGATAGTTTCTTCAGAAGGGGTCTCACCAGTGCCTCCTTCAAGGCATCTGGGAAGACCCCCTCCAACAAAGAACACTGGACAATCAAGGCAAACACCAGGCCTACATAGTCAACACATCCCATTAAGAAGTGAGTTGGCACTGGGTCCAGTTGTGTGCTTCAGCCTCGAGACAACCTCAATGACCTCGGCCACCTCCATTGGTTTAAATTCCCACCAACTAGGTTGAGTGCACCTCGGACAATCAGGGCAACACATCAGCCACACTATGGCTCACTGGCAGAATTCCCTGCCTGATAGTGGACACTCTGTCCAAGAAGAACCGAGCAAACTCATTGTATAAAGCATCAGAAAATGCTTTTTTCGGCTGTAGACAAGTTGGATGCAATAGCCTGTCCACAGTCCAAAAAAGCATAGCTGGTCAGTTCTTCACAGCTGCAATATCCCTGGACAGGAACACTGCCTTCTTACGGTTGATTGCCCCCTGGTACACAACATAGTGTGCACACAGGGCCAGTCTGTCTGCCTCCAGTCCAGTCCTCCTCCAGCAGTGCTGTAACCTCTGACCCTTGATCTCCATCGCCTTGAGCTCCCCATCAAACCAAGGGTACCTCAAGTGAGAGGATCTGGGTCATACACAGATCGTTGCAAGGGAGTTCAGTGCCCCAGATATCACCTCATTATAGGCAGTGACTGATTCACCAACACCCCCTATGCATGTACTGCCCACACTAGATAGGTCAACCACCGCCAGAAAACCCTCTGGGGTCAAACCCCTCAGAGGGTGGTAGCTTACTATCTCTGCAGGGCGAGGGCTCACAGGGGGGCCCTGAGCAAGAACTCCACCATGCAATGATCGAATCAAGTGACCCGAACAATCTTAAAATTATCAATCTCAAGCCCCAATGAGAACACCAAGTCCAACATGTGACCACCCTGGTGAGTCGCAGTAGAAACCTCTTGCAACAGGCCCAGAGATTACATCATCTGGAGGATAACCAGGCCAGTATATAGGTAGCCCAAATTTTGTTACCTGCTTTAAGAGCAAATCCAATATTATAATGAACAAATATACTAGTATAAAAAGCAACAGGATTAATCATATCTAGTCCTCATTCATGTATTTTTTGTATGTATGTTCTCTCTTTATAGGGTTTAATTTATTCCCCCATAATGCTTGAAACAAAAAAATGCTTAACAATGTTGTATAAATAGAGACAGGAGGTAGAAAAACATAACTCATATATAAAAATATTGGAACCACTAAAGTTTGATCAATAAGACTCTTTTCTTTTTGGATATTTGTTTCCCTTTCCAATTTGCTACTAACCTATTTGCTCTAGCTAGGCCTTTATCCCAGTTACTATGTGCCATGTCAGGAGCACCAAACTCAATATCTAAAATGGAGATTGTATCTCTTACTATTCTGGTTTCAGCAAACTGCTGAAAAAACTGAGGCAGAGACTCGGTCTTTTTTTCAGAATTAAATGCCTCTTGACCACAGACACAAAAAAACAGCTTGTCCAATCTACATTCCTTTCATTAATTGACTACGCCGACTTCATTTATGGCCATTGCCCTGCCTCATGTCTTGCAAAACTGGATGTATTATATCATAGAGCACTGAGATTTATAACTGGCCTCCCATACTCCACACATCACTGCTCTTTATACGCAGCTGTAGGATGGCCCTCCCTTCAATACAGGTGTTATAGAAATGCAGCCCTATGGACACTCCGAGCCCTTACCAACAAACACCCACAATACGTTGTTGACTGTCTCCCCCTTAGTCCTATTAGGAACTATGCCTTAAGAAGTCAATCGCAGATTTCTTTGAATGTCCCAAGGGCCAACACTCGCTGTGGAAGAGCCGCCATAAGCTATGCCCTGCCTACTCTCTGGAATAGGATACAAAAACCGTTGAGACTTAGCTCACTGGTCAGTCCTGCCTTCTTTAAGACCCTCTATGACAAAATGTTTGCTGAGATCTGTAATTGCTTCTGTTGCTCCTAGCAGCTTGACTATTGTTCCTCTCTTCTTCAACACTAGTCCCAGCTGCTTATCCAAATCAGCCCTTGCCACGACTACTCCCACCTCCTCTGCCCCACTTGCCCTTAGCACCCTCTGCATCCCTCTTATTCACCACCCCCTTCTGCCGCATTTACCTGAGGCTTACACACTGTTATGCATACCTCCATAGCTTAGGAATTTCCATCCAGGCTGTAACGTATTTCTGCTGGACAGGAATATAAATAATCTTTCTTTTTTGTTCTATGGTTTGTATATGACATCCATACACATCCTGCTCCTGTGGGAACTGAATATATATATTACGTTTGGGTTGTGTTATGTATATCCTTCTTGCACATGTGACTTGGAATGTAAATACTCTGCTCCTATCAGTATTGTAAAGATGTTGTTCCTTTTGTATTATGTATATTTACATGTAGCTGTACAATTTTCCCTGCCAACAGCAGGTCCACCTTGTAAATGAGCTTGCTCAATGATGATCGACTGGATAAATAAAGATTTGATTAATTGATTGATTGATTGATTGCTATAAGTCCGGGGAAAAAAGAGAATTTAAGAAATTGGAGACAGCTTTCCCTTTTAAATTCCGATTGCAAAATTTTGATGAAAATTTTATGTAATAGGGTTTCCAGCATTTTACATGAAATAATGCATCCTACTGTATGCAATTCAGTGTGGTACCTTTATGCAAAATACATGACGCCTTAATACTTCTTAGGGAGACTTTTCAAAAAGGAGACTCAGGTGAATTATTGGGACATGTGATCAGCCTAGATCAAACGAAGGCATTCAGTCAGGTCGAGTATGATTATCTATGGATAGTGCTCCAGAAATATGGGTTGCCACTACGTTTATTTCATGGATTAAAGCTTGTTACAAAGGGATATATATTATTCCTAGTGTGAATGGATGGGTTGGTCAAAAGATTGGTATATATAGAGGGGTCAGACAGGGCTGTCACCTTAGCCCCCTTTTATACATACTAACACTAGACCCTTTGTTGCACAGATTAGATCAAAACGGTGAGATTCTAGGGTTAATAGTAGGAAGTGAGGATGCTCCAGTGTGCTTTGTAGCATATGCAGATGATTTGGCCTTAATAGTGGCAGATTGGCAATCTGGAGTCACTGCAATGGAGATGGTGGCTGGTTTGTCACAGATTCCAGGTTCGAGTATTATTTATTTATTTATTTGTTTGTTTGTTTGTTTATTTATGTATTTATTAGCTTTTGGTAACCGGGTAAGTGCAGTAGGAAACAAACCTGCCTATTTTCAGGGACGCCTTGGGAGAGTACAAAATTGAGAGTGCAGCAATGACAACAGTACAGTGCAAAAACTACAACTTAGGTACAATAATTACAGTCTGGATTATGATAAATAAGAGGTTGAGTTCACAGTCATTTATACAAAGCACAGATAACAGTAACAATAATAGCAACAATTCAGTGTAGGCTAGGCTTGTGGTGGGACACACTCATACCAGTCATCTAGCCTAGCTGGGTGGAAAAAAGGAAACACACAAAAAGACACAGTAATATAAGTTGGACCTTCACAGCTAATAACATGATGACATAGGTGGTGACTCAGCAGTTATGTGCAGTAGCAGTTACCAAGGGCATAGAGGTGAGAGAACAGTGAATGCTTAAAAGAAAGGTGGGAAGAGGAATTTTTAATATGAGGGGGGAGTAGTTCCAGAATCTAGGAGCAAAATAGGAAAAAGTCTGTTCTCTTATTCTGGTTGCGCAGGGCTGAACGGTGAGCATTGGGACATAGGAGGACCTAAGGGAGTGGGAGTGAGAGACCAGGGTAAGCATATTACCCAGAGAGGCCAGACAAGGTGTTCTGGTAAGGGAGTCAATGAGACACCCTAGAGCGTATGACCACAACCTTTAGGCTGCCGACAGAATTAGAACGTATTGGAATCCTGGACTGAGATATCAGTTTGCGGCACAGCAAGGGTTAATAAAGAGAAAAGTGTTTGTATGAATATTGGGCAAGCAGGTACTGCTCTGTCAAAGAACATTAAGGTTCCAGTAATCACTGGAGAACATAGACTTTGGGGATCTATTTTGGGGGAAGTAACCCTCAATTATATAATTGGGAGCAGAAAATCCAGAGGCAAAAGACAAAATAACAGTTTGGAACTGGTGGAAAATGTTAAAGATGAAGAGAGTCTTTATGATAAAGAAATGTTTGCTACCTATATTTCTTTTTTTAAGTTTGGTTTACCCCCGCCTGGTCCCTGGAAATAACACTTTTTAGCATCTTCTTTCAGGGTCTATGGGGAAGTCGTTTGAACCCTTTGAAAAGGGTTATTACTTATTTACCAATAGAGAAAGGCAAGTTAACTATGGTGAACCCTTTAGTTTTTTTTTCTTTGTTCTTTAATACATCATAATGTCTCACCCTTACTTAAACAGGTGGAAAGGATATGGAGTCCATGGATGTTGGATAATATAAGACCCTTATTAACAGGGTGGCAAGCAACAAAACCAATCCTTAAAAAGGTTCAAATGTCTAGTTTACCCACTTATTTAGGGGAGGTAATTAGCAAATTAAAGTTATGGGAATTGAAAAATCAGATATAAGTATGAAGACAAAAAAGAATTATATAATAAAATCCTAGAGACTCATTATGTAGAAACCCCTTGTTATGCAAAGAAGTCATGGAAAGAACAAGAGGTTATTTCTTTTTTTTTTCTCTTTTTGATGCCTACCACCACCGGTGAAGTCATGGCACCCGGCCCCTCTGAAGGGTGCCTCAAAAGACAGGATAGGGTGGGAGTCAGTCTGGGAGCTGATAGCAGCTGGGGGGGTGGACGTCATTGAGGTGGTGGGCTAGGGTGACTTTTTTCCCCCTGTAGGTGGGGATGGGAATGTGCAATGATGCCACATCCATCCCGCCCTCCGAAGCCTTGCTGGTGCTGGTCACTGCTATGCCCGCGGCCTCCGCCGGGGTCCCTCGAGCACTGGTCATACACTGCACCCTTCCTCCGGAGAAGCAGAGCAGTCGGTAGGACACTCGATCCTTCTTCCCCGGCCAGACCTCCGATGACCCAGGTCCATTCCCAAACCTGAGTCGCCGGCATTGCAAGCAGAAATCCAACCCCTATGCCGACAGGCCGGCCAACAAGAGGTTATTTTAAAGATGTCAGTTTCCAAAAGGATTCCCTTTTACATGTGGGACTTTATGTGGATATGCACACATCAGAAATTGGCAATGAAAAATAACATCAAGCACAAGATTAGTGCAAAAGGATGCTGTCCGAGATTGGATAGTTGCCTTGAGATTTTAGAAACTATGCAACATCTATTTTTAGAATGTCCATTTGCACTTTCATTTTGGCAATATTTAAGGCAAATTTGGGCAAAGGCCCCCTTTTGTAATCTGACACCAGAGATTTTGTATTTTGGTATCTTTCCAACATCCTGGTGGAAGTATGACAAAGTTACAATGCAACTATTACTTTCATGTATAAAATTTCAGCTTTTGCAAGCTAGATGTGCCCTAACTTTGAGACAACAGACCAAATCGGTAGAACAAGTTGTTTATGTGGTTCTATCAGAAGTGGGAAAATTTAGGAAAAGGGAAAAAATTCTGCCCCCCAGAATTGTATCAGTTATGGTGGAAGAATATGACCTGGTTAGATTCAGGATAATTAGTTTTTCTGTTTATCAGAATCTCATCATGTCAAATAGAATTTCTATAAACACCGTATGGAAGTTATATGGATGAAATTCACCTCTAGTTATTGGACATTTACCAGTGGGTACTGAATTAAGTGCATATGATCTAAATGGCCCAGGTAGCTCACACATCAACTGATTTGACGTAGTACATCTCTGAATGTATGCTATCAAACCAATTTTCTTCTAAGACTTGGCTATGTACTAGTTGCACAGGTACTTAAATAACATGAATTGGACCTGGATTTTGAGGTAAGAACATTTTTTCCCTATGTATCTGTCAGGGTAGGGGTATTAATTTCTTCAGTATTTACTACTTAAGTTTGGAAGTTACAAATATGCAAATATCGTTTAAATATATGATGAAATGCTTATTCCTATTTCCCCATACTTTCCCTTGACAATTTCATGTACTGTAATTTTAAATGTATACTGGGCTTTAATTTATAGTAAAAGTGACCCTTTTCTAGGGAATATTTAATAATTTCATAAAACTACTATAAGTTTGTTTGAAGCTTTTTTCCTTTCCTAGACTCTAATAAGTGTAAAGCAGCAATATTTAATCTGTCTATGAGTGCAATTTACTTTTTGTATTATTTAAGTCCATCAAAATTATCTGTACATATTCGGTTTTGTAGTTATATTAGAAATTCCCCTACCCCCCCATGGGGGGGGCTTGTTTTTTCCATAATTATTATGATGGTTTTTGAGACTGCAATAAGGAAATTTAGTATTAAGATAGTGTGATGAAATACTTATTTTTGTTTATTCTTAAGTTTCATTTAGTGTGAAGTAACACTATTCTGTATGTATTTTGCTTTTAAGTTTTAATAAAAACTCCCTTACTCTTTTCGAGAAGTGCCATGGGATCTTTAACATCTACCTGAAATACCACCAGAACAGGCAGATGGGACCTCGGTTTAACGTCTCATCTGAAAGACGGCACCTCGGGAGTGCAGCACCCCCTTCCCATGCTGCACTACAGTGTCAGTATTGGGATTTAACCCAAGTGCCTGTTGTGAGGATAGAATCCACATCCTTCTGATCTTCCAGCCTCAGAGGAGAGTGTGCAACCTGATGAGCCACTGACAAACCACTCTCCCTGCCTCTCAAGATTTCCCTGAAAAAAACTTTCTGTCCTCCTCATTCATACTATGCCTGTTCGTCTGAAAGACTGTTCTCTTCTCCCTTACCTTCACTGCCACTTCCTTGTTGAACCAGCTTGGTATCTGTGTCCTGGACTTCTTACTCTGGGTCTTCATGCAGTCTTTTGTGGCCTCATTCAGACCCAACTTAATGATGGACCATTTCTGCTCCACATCCATCCCCAATCTGATTTCTGCAAGATGCCCTACAAGTAGATACTCCATTCCTCTAAAGTCTGCTCTCTTGAAGTCTACCACCCTCATCTTGGTCTTCTTGGTCTTAGCTAATTCTTTACCCATATTGAGGTAAAACCACACTGTACAGTGGTCACTATCCACAAGTGGTCCCTCTGTGGCTATCTCTTGGACATGCTCTCAGTCTGAAAGCACCAGGTCAGACTGGCACCATCCCTGGTCAACTGTGTGACCCCCTACACCAGGAAATAGTCATGGAAAGCCCCCAGGAGTATATTTTCCCTGGCAGATGTGGTAGCCAGGATACTCCAGTCAATACCAGGTAGGTTGAAATCACCTGTTATGACAAGGTTTCCTATACCTCCCATTTTCCTGATCTGATTCCTCATCTCCCTGTCCATCTCCACATCCTGTGAGGGTGGTTTGTACACCACTCCCAATCGAAGCCTTCTTCCTTTATTATTCTGGAGTGTTATCCATAAGGTTTCTGATCCACCTTCCTCCTCCTCCTCCCTGGTGCATATTATTCCTTCCCTTTCAAATAAGGCTACACCACTACCCCTCGTACTTCCGGTATAATGTGTACCCAGGGGTCACAAAGTCCCAGTCATGGTATTGGGATACCCATGTCTCTGTGATGGCAGCTATGTCCACCCCTCCTTCCGCCATTAGTGCCTGAAGATCTGCTGTTTTATTTGCCAGACTCCATGCATGCAAGGTCACCACCTTCCATTTTGACTCCTGCACCCCTTTATGACCCCTCCGCTCATAGAGTTCCACCACTCCCCACTACCATTACCCCTCCCATTCAACTGATGATGTAATAGGGGGTAGGCCTGATGGCCCTCCTTTCCTGGTGTCTATTAGTGAAGCACACCTTTTGACCCCCCCAACTTTATTTTAAATTCAAATTAACTGCTAGATATTCCTCTAACTTAACCTTCAGGACCTTTGTGCCCTCTTAATTTAAATGCAGCCTGTCCGGTGCATACAGGTCCTTATGCATACAGATGCATATAGATTAGCATCCTTTTTGTGGAATTTAACATTCACAATGCATGTATCACAACTTCATTTGTTAAGCTGTGTTGAACTTTTTGCAGTCCTGCTGTTCCTCTGTCAGTGACTATTTTGACCCCCTCAGTGTAGTCAGATTGACTTAGTAGAACTACTGATCCTACTGATATTATCTTTGTTCTTTACAGTGCCACAATCCCTTAAAACGAGAGTCACCTACTCCTTTTTCTATCAACCTATCCTGTTGGAATAGTCGGAATTCTTCATTCTTGGTGCCCCAGATATTGTCTTTCTCCACCACATCTTTTTGAGTACCTCTATGTCCCAGACTTACACCTACATCAGGTTCTCTGGATCATCAGTTTAATGGGTGTGATCCTAATGTATCCTGCATTCAGTTGGAATTGCTGACACTCTGTGTGTCCTTGCTCCAGCTGGGAGGTCTACCACTGGTGTGCTACCCAGATCAGCTGTCCATTTCTTGGTGAAAGTATGCATTTAACTCCTGAACATGGTGATCCACTGGCACTACCTGCCTGTCATACCCCTATCCTTTAATTTGAATCATCCAGAAAAGGCTAAGTGAAAATAGAGATATTAACCTAAGTGCATGGTGTGGGGATAGAACCCACAGCCTTCTAATCTTCTTGCCTTAGGGGCAAGTGTGCTACCTGTTGAGCCACTGATACTGACATTGACAACATGTTTGGCAGGCTATAACTCAGTCTCATATGAAACTAGAAGTCTGAAACCATGTACTTATTTAAAGGGAGTGATAACCTGTGTACCTGTGAAATGTTATACCATTTCAATGAAAACTATCAAAAGTACACTAACATAACAGAGATCTAAATTTTGGCAAAATGTTGTCTACCTATAACTCAGCCCTCTTTGAAGTTTGAGACTTAAAATGTGATGCACATACCCATGCTGTATGTTTTTCTAAATCCAAAACTGTGGAGAAATTTGGATATGAGATTTTAAAATTAGATCCAAATAAGTGAAAATTAAATTTTGATTAAATGTTTGACAACCCATAACTCTACTTCTTTCAGTCTGCAACTCTCAAATTTAGTACACCTATGTATGCCAGTACTAACTGTCTGCATACCGAATTTGGTGTCAGTTAGATGCACACTTGTAAAAGTAGAGCAAAATAACTGAAATTCAAAATTTAGCAAAAGTCAGTGGAATATTTGCACAAATTCTGTTAAATTCCACATAATCAGAATGGTAATTCTGTGAGCATTCCATGGGTAGAATTTTATATTCCTCACAGCTCTAGTGTTGAATGGGAGTTTCCAGGGGTTGATACTCAGACTGGTATTTATTTTTTTTTTATTATGTTCAGACCAGTACTCTTTAACATATTTGTCTGTGACATAGGAGTGCAAATTCTGGGAAAGATCAGCCTATTCACAGATTATACAAAGTTGTGTGGCAGAGATAAGACAGAAGAGGTAATCAAGATTCTGAGCAGTGACCTGGCAAAACCGGATAAGTGGCCCAAGATCTGGCAGCTCAAATTTAATGCAAAGAAATGCAAAGTGATGCTTGCGACGCTGGCGATCCGGGTTCGGAAATGGACCCAGGTCGTCGGAGGACCGGCTGGGGTGGGAAGGATTGAGCGTCCCTCGGACAGCTCTCCTTCCCTGGGGGGAGGGCAGGGTGGCACTCGGCATGGTAGTGGCACCTAGCGGAGGCTGGGTGGCTGCACCACGTCAGCACATAACAGGAAGTCAGGATGGGGTGGATGCAGGTCATTATTGCACATCCCCATCCTGTTTAAAGAGACAGGAGGAAAAAATCCTGTGCCTGCCGTTTCAATGACGCTCTGCCCCTGGGAGCCCTGATCAACCTCCGGAAGCTGATCCCCCAACCAGTCACAGTTCCACAGCCCGATTTTGGGGGTCGGAGCTGTGGCCCCGCTCTCTGGGAGGTAAGCCAGGGATGACCGGGGGATTCAGCTACATATCCGGAGGTGGGGGCACCAGGGATCCGTGACCGGAGCAGATGGCTGATGGAGGCAACAGGGGCAGAAATAGAAAATAGAAAAAAAAAAAGAAAGAAATGCAAAGTGATGCATATTGGAAATAAGAACTCCAGAGCTGGGTTTTGGATTTTATTTTTATTTATTTAGTTTTTGTTGACTGGGTAAGTGCACTAGACAAATCCTGCCTATTTTCAGGCATGACTCAGGGAAGGGGATACAGATGAGTGCCAACAGACCTTGAACCAGATTAAGCTGTTGTTGGTATTTTTAGTGAATGAGGGAAATTTGGCCAGGACACAGGGGAAATTCCCCTACTCTTTGTCAGTAGGGGAGCTGCTGGCCAATCATTATGGCCACTCAGTTTAGGTCGGTGGACGGTATGGATGTCTCAGAGGCAGGGAGAGGGCCTCCTCCCCTGTCCTTGGAAACCTAGAGACCTTTACAGCAGGGATTTAGCAAACAAGGAACATCGATGTTTTTCTATGATGGATTTACCAGAGGACAACGCACTCAGCAGTGCAGAGCCTGATTTGCAGATAAGCTATTTTTCATTACCAACAGAAGTTCAAGCTAACTTTTTAAATTCCCTGGAATCATGCAGACAAAGTTCAGCAGGACTTACATTTGTTTTTGCAAACCCCAGAAATGTAGATGTTGGCCTGGTTGATGGCCCATCTGACAGCCCTGTCAGATTTGCTGACACAGCTGCATCAAAGGACAGCACTGACCTAGTTTCAATTGACTCACCCTGTCAAATGCTCGAGAAGAGGGAAGTTTTGGCAGGCAGTCTGACCACTGATATCAGTGAATGCCTAAAGCCGACCCCTTCTAAAATGAATGTTTCAACAATCACGATCAATGAAAATCAGCAAATTACTGTTGGAAATACAGAACTCTTTAGTTTTCCTCAAGCGACTAAGTTGAGTGAAGAGAAGCAAGTAATTGATGAGCGAGCAAAACTTTTTACCATTGGCTCTCATGCAAAGGGAGCAGGGGCTCAGGTCGGTGCTGTTAATGGGCTCCAGAGCGATGTAGTTTTTCAAACTGACTCAATGCATCAAAAGCTTGTGACTATCTTTCTTTTTCAACAAAAGAAGCAAACCTCCAAAGTATCTCCAGAAACCCTTAAAAATAAAAGAGCTGTTTTAACTGCAGCAAATCATAATCTAAACCCCACACCTTCTGCTAGAAAAATGGATTCCAGTCCTACAACTGTACAAAATACTTCAACTACTGAACTTATTCAGCAAGCCTTTTCTCTCCCTTCAGGAGCTCATGATAAACCTGATATATGGTCCCCAAATACAGCTTTAGCTGAAGCTGGTTGGAAAAGAAATCCCACAGGGATATGGGTTCCGGACCCAGAGAGGCCTTCTTCTTTCCCTTGTCCACAGCTTCCACTGAATGGTTTCCTTCTACTACCAATCAGGAGAATATGCCTACTCCAACCATTCCTATGATAAAAATTGACATTAATAAAGGGACTTTGCCTACAGAGAATGAACCTGGTCAACATACTTTACCGGATAAGACTGAGTCTAATGACAAACCCGATGATCCCCCTCAATCTAGACCTCTTCTTTCGGACTTATTTTCTCAAAAAAGAAAGGAAGCTGCACCCCAAAGAAATGCTATAAGGATTCAATATAAAGGGGGTTTACCTGAAAGGCCTGACTGGGTGTTTGTAGGCAAACACTTACTAAAGGAATCCTTGCAATTTTCACCACGAGATGTATTTACCTTTATAAACATTTCAGGGGAAGATAGCTATGATATAAGTTTCAGATTCTCTTATTTGCCAGATTTATTTTGGCAAAGATATAACCAGCTTAAATTCTCCCCTCTGTGGTCTCCCTTTATAGGTACTCCATTAACCCAATCCTTGATTAAATATGTGACTGTGATGTTCCGAAACAAAGTTGCGCATGTGGAAGACATCACTTTCTGGCTCTCTCAGAAATGCGATGTCTTGAGTGCTCCCGAGGCAGTATTAGGCACTGAATGTTTTGGAACTGGTAGCTGGAGGTATAAAGTGAAATTGAGGTTTATGGATAATGAAACTGAGCATATTCCTAATTCATTCACCCTAGGTAGAGACAGTGGTGTATGTTTCTATACTGGGCAGCCTCGGGCCTGCTACAAGTGTGGAGCCCGGACACATATCTCTAGTTCATGTGACACCTCTAGATGTGAGATTTGCGGGGAATAGGGGCATGGTAGTTTTCAGTATGCCAATATGGTGAAATGTGATTTGTGTGAAGAATCAGGACATGGCTCTAAAAACAAAGCTACAGTTATCAGTCCTGAGCTATTAATTCAAAAGGCTCAGGATGAAGCTTTTGCTAAATGTCAGCCAAATAAATCTGACCCCCCCCCCCCACCAGAGGGAAAAACAGAGCCTGGGAAAAAGCAGGCATCAGAAGTAGGGCCTCTTCAAACCCAGGATGTAGATGAAAAAACTTCTGATATTTTTAATATACAGGACTTCCCTCCTGTATGTTATCAGGAGACTGAGGCCCCAAAACCTCAGTCTTCTAAATCCATTGATAAAAGGGTTATGAGGAGCTCAAAAATACCTCTTCCCCTTCATTCTGCAACTCCCCCCATCTGAGAACTCGCTTACTTTGGAAACAGATAATTCTTATGCCACTTTGGCTAAAATGGGTAATGACTCTGATATGGATGTAGGTATTACAGGTCTTTCTCAATCCTCTGGGAGTAAAACATCTCAAAACGACTACAAAGGAAAAAAAAGAAAAAAAGGAAAAAAGGGCCCTGAATAAAATCCTATGGCTAAATTTAACACTGGGTCCTTTAATTGTAGTAGCTTGTTGAATAAAGATAAAAGGACAGCTTTATTTAATTACCTTCATCAGGTTAAATTAGATGTCTGTTTCTTACAAGAAACATGGCTGTATACAGCAGATCAGTGTCACTTAGTGACAAATGAATGGATGTGTGGCCCCTCCTACTGGTCCTTTGGGTTAGATAGAGCAGACGGTTTAGGGATTCTGTTTTTCTCTTACAATTTTATCCTGAAAAAGCTTATAGATTTAATATCCGGGAGACTGTTAATATTAGATGGAACCTGGAAATTAGCTAATTTTCGGTTCATAATTGTATATGGGCCTCAAACTAAAGCTGGACGGGTTAATCTTTTAATACCCTATTACCTTACCTGGCTACCACCGACCATATTATTTAAAGGGGAGTATTTCAATTGTGAATCCCCTCCTCTAGAAGAGGGAAATTAGGGAAAAAAAAACTTATTGTGATACTACAGCTATAGAGAGGATTATTACTTTGGTTGGGTTAAAAAATGGAAGGAATTACCAAAAAAGGGGACATGATTACACTTTTCAAAAGGGGAAATTCACTTCAATTATTGATTACTTTTTTTCAGAAAATCTCCCCTTTCCCCTTCATTATTTCCATATAAATGAATTTTCTGATCATTTGTTGATTATCTTAAGCTTTGACTCCTCTCCCCCTAGTCATAAAACAAAAAATAGATGGAAACTTAATACATCAATTTTAAAGGACCCTAAAGTTATACAAGGAATAACATCAATATTATGGGCATGGACATCAGTAGCTGATTTGTATGATGAACTATGGGACTAGTGGGAAAATACTGAGAATGATATAAAACAATGGTGCCAAAATTATGGGAAAAGAAAGGTTTCATCACAATTTCTTCATTATTTATCATTGAGGGATATTACAGAATTTATTTTCTAATGCCAATATGTCTAGAGTGGATTTCTCATCTCAAATTGACAAATCAAACCTGAAATGAGGGCTTCCCAGTATGATAGAGTTCAGACCCTACAAACAGAGCTCTCATTTGGAACCCAAAAAAGCCCTATGGGGGTTCCATTTGAGGCCTTTAAAGGAAAAAAGGATTCTATTAACTTAGAGTTCATACAGAATAATAGCAGAGAACTTAAGTCTTCCCCCAGAGATATAGTCAACATTATTCAGAATCATTTTTCTGAACAAGAAGGATTTGAAGTACCTCCGATTAAGGAAATTAAGTCGTTTCTTCACTTGATTGAATTACCACAAACCCCAGGTTTAGATCTTTCAAAACTGACATACCACATAAAAGAACCCAAATTAGTAAAGTTCTGCCTTCTTTAAAGTCAGGGGTATCCCTGGGGTTAGATGGTATACCCTATGAGTTTTATAAATGTTTTCATCATATTTTGGCAGTATGCCTTGAAAAAGTGTTTTCTTCTCTTCAAAAGGTTAATAAGTTGCCCTCTTTGTTTACGATAGGATTGTTAGTATATATCTTTAAAGGAGGAGATCAAACTAAATTAATTAATTGGAGACCTATCATAATTTTGTATTCAGATTTTAAAATCCTGTCCCAAATACTTAACAATAGACTTAGAGCTGTCTCTTGTGACCTAGTATACCCTCTTCAGTTATGTGGAATCCCAGGAAGCAAAATCCAGACTGCTTTAATAAATATCAGAGAAATAATAGAATTTTCAAATAGGAATTTATCCCAGAATTGTATTTTATCTTTGGACCAGCATAAAGCTTTTAACAGGGTTTATATGCTCTTCTTATTTTCTGTTCTATCACACTACGGAGCTCCTCAGAGGTTTATTAAATTGATAATTTTAATGTATGATAATGTGATAGTTTTGCCAGTTATCAAAGGGTTACCATTTTTCCCTATTAAGATTAAGTATGGAGTTCAACAGGGCTGTCCATTAAGCCCTTTGCTATATGCATTTTATCTTGACCCTCTTCTTGGGAGTTTAGCTTTTTCTGATAGGCTTCCAGGTATGCTTGGGACCTCGCAAGAGGATACTATGATTATTCAAGCTTATGTTGATGATATATGTGTTTTTCTTCTAATATAGATCAAATTTCCATTGTTTTAGATTATTTGGGAAGGTATGAACTTATTTCAAACTCAAAATTTAATCTAAAGAAATCAAAAGGGCTTCTTTTGGGGCCTGTAATACCTGACCAGATAGATGTATCAGGTATCATTGTCTCTTCTACACCATGCAAAATACTTGGTATGACTTTTGGTCCTCAGAACCTTCCTTGAGAAAACTGGGATATAGCTCTGGGAAAGGCAGAATTTAAAGTTCAAAGATGGAAAGGGTGGAGACTGTTCAAAATAAAGAGGGTTCAGTAATTAAAAAATTCATTATTCCTGAATTACTATACGTGGGTATGGTGTATCCCCCCTTTAGCTCTAGAGACACGCCTGTATGCCTGCTTCTTTTCCATGTTATGGGGTAACAGTCTTAACCCCATTAAGCAGTGCTATACTTATTTACCTATAGATAAGGGAGGTCTAGATATGGTGGACCCTTTAACTTTCTTTTATGCTTTATTCCTTTCTCAGAATTTTAATTTTGATCTATGTTCTCCCAGCTCTCTACAGCAATTATGGATACTAAATAACTTTAAAGCTTTCTTTGATATATGGAGTACCCTCCCTCCCAGGATCCCTAAACACATTTTTATTCCCTTATTCTTTAAGCATGTGCTCAAAAATTATCTAAATGGTCCATTTCTCACCCTTTTATAAGAGCTAATCTAGGAGCTAAATTGTATAGGTCCATTTTAGGAAAAATTCACCCAACAGAACCTGAATTTGCTAATTGTCCTTGGCATTGAAAGATTATGCTATCAAACAATTGAGTAATCCTCAGATTCCCTCTCACATGTGGGAGATTTTGTGGCTGTCAGTCTATGGCAGATTGAATATTAAGGAGAATGCTAAGCACAAAAGATCACCAACGTTACCATCCTTCCAGACGCCCTCAGCGACCACTCTCCAGTGCTCTGCTTATGGACCTGTAAAATTCCAAGATCACCTCCCAAAATAATTGTGCAATGTGAACTTGGTCCTGGTAAATTGGCACAATTAAAAGCACACCTCAGAGACGTGGACTGGTCTTTCATCTCGAACACTGTAAACCTAGACAGTGCCTTGGACCTATTTACACGGCCCTTTAATAATATATGTGACCGCTATGCACCGCTCACGAAAAGAATGGTGAAAGGCAATCATGTTCCTTGGTTCACCGAAAGGCTCAAGTCTTTAATGCGAACTAGAGACTCATTATGGCATCTCTCCATAGAGTTCAGCCTCCCCCATGACAGACAGAATTATAGAATGGCTTGGAATAATTGCACCTGGGCTATTCGCAGGGCAAAAGCAGAGTACTATAAATCCGCCTTAACTTCGTCCTGGGGCTCTGGATGTAAGTTCTGGAACAACATCAAGGAAATATGCAGTAAGGTCCCCAACCTGGTCCTCTCCCAGGTCATGTCAAATGGGTCCCTGACTTCCGACCCCACTACTATTGCTGCAGTTTTCAGTGATACCTTCTCCAACCTTAGCCATGTTCCCCCCCTAACTTCTATGACCCACCAGCTCCTAGCACACCCTCCCCGCACCCCAGTGCCCCCCCTTCTACTTTCGCAGCATCTCTCCCAAGTCAGCGGAACCATACCTTACTGCTGCCCTTAGTCACACCTCCTCCAACGCCGACTCCCTTGATCTCAGAATTCTTAGACTCTCCCTTAAGGAAGTCCTAGCTCCCCTCACCTACATTCTAAACCTCTCCCTCTCACTAGGTAAATTCCCTGCCATTTGGAAATCCGCCTCCATCACACCCATATTTAAAGGTAATGACAGCACCGCTACAAACAATTACCGCCCAAGCTCCATACTCCCCCCCCTCCAAGGCATTAGAGAAAATTGTTTCAGATCAGCTCACTGACCACCTCAACAAATATGACCTTCTCTGCAAACAACAACATGGTTTCCACAAAGGTCACAGCACGGCCACTGCCCTGCTTGAACCGAAATCACACATCCATACTGCATTGGATAAAGGCCACATCACAGGTGCGATCTTCATTGACCTCACTAAGGCCTTTGATACCGTCCACCACTCACTACTCCAAACATCCTTACTTAACCTAGGTCTCTCACAGGAAGCAGTGGGTTGGTTTGCACACTATCTTACCAATAGGACTCTTCAAGTTAAAATTGGCAATACCCTATCCTCCAAACCACCTGTCCTCTCAGGAGTCCCTCAAGGGTCCATTTTGGGTCCCCTCCTCTTCAGCCTCTTTCTTAACTCCCTCCCACATCCTGCCCCTCCAACCTATTACTATATGCTGATGACGCTGTCATCCTCTCCTCCAGGCCAGACCCCTCTCAACTCCACCATTCCCTCCAGTCCTCCTTCAATGCTGTCAAAAGCTGTTTTGTCTCTCAACGCCTTACTATTAACTATAAAAAAACCAAAGGTATGCTTTTCACGCATCAGCAGAACCCCAGGATAGGATGTTTTCCTCAAATACTATCTGTGTCTCAGACCCCCTGGAATTTGTGCATTCCTTTAAATACCTGGACATCACTTTGGACACTGGCCTTACCTATCATGAGCATATTCATCAATTATCTAAGGCCCTAAATATTAGACTAGGGCTTTTGCACCACTTTAAACATTGCCTAACCCCAGAGGCCCTTAAGCTTGCTATCTCGTCCTCGATACTTTCCCTGCTTGACTATGGCCTTCTGACTTTTGGTGGGGCAAGCTCCTCAGCCCTTGATAGTCTTAGACTTGTCCTAAACAAGGCCTGCTGTCTGATATTATGGTGTGACAGGCTTACCCATACCTGCGCGCTATATCAGGACACAAATTGGCTTAACCTGGACAACAGAATCAAATTCCACACCTGTGTCTTAGCTAAAAAAATCTCCCTTGGCCTCTCCCCTGCAGCACTCACCCCTTTAATCAATATGGACTCAAAAGCTCAGCACACCCGTAGCTCAGACACCCATCGTCTCTCCATCCCTTCCTGTCGCACAACCCAATTCCAAAGATCCTTTTGCTACAGGGCACCCTTGTGGATTAAAAATCTACCCTCCTCCTTGCATCTTGATCAAAGAATTGGTCACTTCAAACTGCACCTTAGGGCCCACCTTCACTCCACAACTATCTGCGACTGCACATGAACCAGTGCCCCCATCCCTCTACTACTTGACAATGGCCTCTGGCTGGCCTCTTCTTACATCTCATAACTCCGCCTTCTCAGGGATGTTAAGTTCCCATTACTTTCTAACTGTCTCAAACCGCACTAATTCTGAAGGTTTAACTAATTTATTTCTTGTTATAAAAATGTCTTTACTCTGTAACATTTACTGTATTGTATATCTGCACTATCTGTATTGTCTATCTGTATCTATTACATGTGATGTGGAACCTTTGTAAAGGAGTCTATGACTCAAAGGTATATCTGATCTCTGAAATAAACAAACAAAATAAACAAAATGTTAAATGAAAGGTATTACCCTTACCTTAAATATCAGGCTTTACAGGAAATGATAGATCATTTTCTATTTCAATGTTCATATGCAAAAGGCTTATGGGAATATTTAAGCACTAAATTAAGCTTTAGTTGGTTATCAAAAATGGATTACCAGGTTATGGTTTTAGGTTTTTTTCCCCATCTTGTAACCCTATATAATGGGAGCACTCTAACAGTTTTTTTGTTGTTTAAAGTTTTATTTATGGCAGGCTAGATGCCAGTGGGTGTTGCAGCACAAATTTATGACATATGACACCTTTTATGTTTTAATAATGAAGGCCATGAAATCAATTTATTTGAAAGATAAAGAATTCCATTCATCAAAAAAAATCGTTAAATGGTGGAAAGGGTTACATGTCTTTATTAAATATAAGTGATTAATAGCAAAACTACATTTATCCCCTTTTTGTGTATGATAAGTGAGATATACCAATTCAATTTGGGTATTAGTGTTATAAAAACGTGTTTAAATATCTTTTATAATATGTGTTTTCAGATGTGATATGAATGCATTATTACTAGAGTTTTTTAGGAGGAAATCCTTGTCATGTATATTTTCATGATTCTTTTGTTTTTTTTTAACTGTCCTTTGCATGTATTTTTTATGTATTTTCAATAAAAACTCCCCTACTCTTTTCAATAAGTGCCATGGGATCTTTAACATTCAACTGAACTACCACCAATCCAAGTGGATGGGACCTCGGTTTAACGTCTCATCCAAAAGACGGCACCTCAGAAGTGCAGCACCCCTCTCATGACACATTACAGTGTCAGTACTGGGATATTAACCCAAGTGCCAGATGTGGAAACTGAACCCACAGCTCTCTGATTTCTCAGCCTCAGAAGCAAGTGTGCTACCTACTGAGCCACTGACACTGATGGAGGGGTGTCAGAGTAAACTGAACTATTGAAGAGAGGGATCTGGGGATCATCATTAACAACAGTCTCAATCAGGCAGCCCAGTGCAACAGGGCATATGCAAAGACCTAACTAAACACAGTGCTTCATAGGGAGAGGCATCACCTGTAGGAGGCAGGAAGAGATCCTGCCACTGTACAGGTCCCTAGGAGGGGTTCTACCATGTCATTGCAACAACCTTTATGTCAACACCGACATGGGCACAGGGAATCTGCTGCCTGGCTTTACAGTGCCAGGCAGTGGGGCTCCCTGATGGTAGAGTGCCACTGGTTGTTTTTGGGGGGCTATGCCCCCTGCACCCCCCCCCCGGAATTGATCTAACAAACTCCAAGGTGGTGTCGGGGAAGGAGGAAAAAATGATGGGGGGCAAAAGTTGACCTGACAGCAGGTGACCAGAAATCAAGGTCGTCCCTATCAGTGTTGGCAAAAGTGAGTTGCCATAAATGCCCGCGACATAAACACGTTGTGGTTGTAATGGTATATGCCTAGGAGACCACACCTAGAGAACTGAACACAGTTCAGGAGCCATCATCTCAGAAATGACCAGCAACACTTAAAGATGGTCCAAAGAAGGGCCACTAAAATAAAAAGAGGTATGCAGACGAAGGCTTACAAGGACCTGCCATCTAGCCTCAACATATGCACACTCAAGGCTAGATGGGAGAGGGGTAATATGATTGGGACTTTTAAATTTATTTATTTACTTGTTTTTTTGAAAACTGGTAACTCAGGAAAGTGAGTCAAATGTCATTTCCAGGCACAACCCAAGAGGAGGGGAACAGAGGAGATATCAGTTTACAAGCAGTTGAAATAGCATTCCTTGATAAATACAGATGACTAGACATAACAGCTAGAAGCTACTATCGACAACAGTAGTTGGGCAGCTACTCAGCTTAACAAATTAATAAATTAACTACATAATTGGGCAAACAATGAGTAGAATAAAGAATGGCTAAGCATTGATGAGAGGGAGACCTGCAAAGTAAGGATGCAGAACAGACTAGATTTGCATTGGAGGAGAAATACACAGAGGCCAGCAAGATCAGGTGCCAGCAAAGTAAGAACAGGAGCAAGCAGGAGGAAAGTAGGACTGCAGAAGAGGCTTAAGAGCAAAACTGAAGGGGCTAGTGTAAGCGATGAGGGGGAGACAGTTCCAGAGTGACAGTAGCTGAGCTGAGAAGGAGGATTTCCCCATAGACTTAGAGCAACGGGGAATACTGAAGGAGCAAGAATTACAGAAACAAAGGGAGTAAGTGAAGGGAACGGGGAAAGACTAGGTCAGAAAGATACTAAGGGAGTGACTGAAAGCAGTATTTAGAGAAAGGAGGCACAAAGGGATATGTGCCAAGAAGATACAGAGGGAAGGTAGAAGAGTTGGTAAACGGAACAGCGATGGTAAGAGGAGGAGAACTAGTGGCAAAGTGGAAGAAGGAGTAGAAGATAGGGTTCAGTCTGGCTAAGTTAGATTTGAAGGCACTACTGTAGACTAGTGCTAAGTGGAATTTTCAAATTCCTGCAGAACGAAATGTTGCTGAATTTTCAAAATTCCTCTGAAATACCACCGAATGTCCCCTGAAACAGAATGGCGGAATTCCATGACAGAAAAATACAGACTTTTTCTACAACATTTCTGCAGAATTTTTATTCCTGTATCTCAACATTTTCTACGGAAATTGTTGTGGAATGATTTTCAGTGGAAAAATGCTGTTCTGTGGAATATTATTCTGCAGATCTCAATATGTTCCACGGTTATGTAGAGACTCTAGTACGATTCAAAAGTGTTTTCTTACTTTACAGATTGTGCTCCAACCTTTAACCCTTCACTGCCTGCCAGCAACAGTGGTCTTGTCCAACTTGTCTAAACATGATAAGTGGTGCTAGCAGAAACCAGAAAATTAATCTGCTTTAATACTATTTTTAATATTTGAATTCTGACAAATTACAAACAATGGAGGAGTGCTAGAGCCCTAATGCATGCACCCAGCCTACATAGCCCTTTATCCAACCATGTGGCCTCGGTGTTCTCTCAGCTATGCACCAAGTGACCATACGCTGCCACCTTCTCCTCACCGGATGTATCCACCAAATCTAAGGCATGGATATGCATCTGCCAAGCAAAGTGGTACAGGGAGCCCAAATGCCAGAGACAGTCATGATGCATGTTCTTATATAGGGAACTGATGGAATGATGAGATAAAGATCCAACCTGGTCCCTGTGCTACAGCAATAAAACTGCAACTTTGCAAATGATGTCAGGTGTATAATTAAACCTTGGCTTCAGGATGAACAGACTGATGTTCTAACCACTAAACTCAGCTGACGCAAGACACCTGCCCAGCCAATCTTTTTTTTCTCCCAGTTCACCTCCATCTGCATTGGATATATCCTGATCCAAGGATTTACCCCATCAGATCCAGACTATCTGGCTCCCACAGACCCTGGTAACCCACTGGTAACTCCCACAGCTTGCCATCCATGGCAGGAGCTCCAGAGTGAGGGATAGCCTCTCCCCTGAGGCAAATCAACTTTGTTACTAGGATCCAATGCCAGCAGACACTAGATGCCAAGGAAATCCCTAAGGCTCCAGCCATCATTTAGTCAGAAGTGGAGATGTTCTCATTTACACTGGTCTGCTCCCACCTTTCTTGACATGAGCTTAACTCCTTAGCCCTCAGTCACTCCCAGTTGATCCTGTGGCAGGTACAAACTTGCTGGCCCTGTTGCAGGGGTTGCAGGGATCACTGTGGTGCTGTCTGACACCTTCAACCATTCCCGGCCAAGGTGCACTGCTTCATGGCAGCTGCCTTGGCCAGACCTGCCTCCAAACATGGCGATCCAAGCTCGCCCCTAACTAGGTCAGCTGCACAATAGCATGATGTGCGAACACTGAGCCATCAAGGCAGCCAGCCCTGCCTATCTTAACGGGAACCATGTTCGGGTATGCCACCTAACTTTTCTAACCTAGCCTGATTCAATGGCTTAACTTAGTCCACAGCTTTTTCTGCTTTCGTTTATCAGTGAAAGGAGGAGAAAGTGGGAGAGACAATGTTTGGTGCCTCTCTACCACTCCTCCCCATCTGTCACAGCTGCCCACAGTTGGGATGGGCTGATGACACCCTCACTGCTCTCAGTTCAAGCAGCCATGCTGATCCCTCACCCCACCCAAGAAATGGTTGGGGAATACCTGGGGCTGGTTTATCACCAGCCAGTCAGCCAGGTCAAGGGATTTGGGTGACTGCAGTTGAAGAAGAACCCCTCTTTCCTTCTTGAGGACTCCTGGAACTAGCATTACCCCAATTCATGTTCACGCCTACTACCCCTTTCCTCTTTCTGTAGCTATTTTATTATTTTTCACTCCCTGTTATTAAAACCTTATCCCCCCACCTTGCTTAAGTTGTGTGTTTTAGCTGCCAGTACTTAGAATACTACACTGTTTTTTTTTCACATTTACGTTACTCTGCAAAAGGAAGTCTGGTCACTTGCTACTATTCTCAATATGCCTGTTGTATTTTGCTCTGTGTTTTACAGTTTTTGTTTCATTTTGCACATTATGTCTCACATTTAGCCACTGTTTGTACATTTATCCACTGTTGTAACTTAATGTTGGGTCACTTTATTATACTACTGTGTTTACTGTGTTCCCCTTTGTTCAAAGGATACATCTGGAAATGAGCTGGTCTCAGCTCAGTATGCTTTCTGGTAGAAACTATAAATAAATAAAGTTGTTAACTGTACAACTGTCCTAGAATCGCAAAAATTTAGCTGCTTCAGTCAGAAACAGTTTTTTAAAATATTAGACGATATTAAATGATCAAAGCTGGATGCACCTTCCTTTGGGTCAAACTTTTACCAACCACTATGGATGATTTTAATGTCCATTACAATCAATCATTTCACCAGATGATCAATAAAAGATGAGCCTTTGTACTGTGGAATGCTACATGGGTCAATATGTCTCTTATAAAAATATCATTTTTGACCATTTTAAGTTTTTATAATGGTTGGGGTAAACATCTCCTTTGAGCCAGGACTGAACCAGCAACCTAAGGATTACTTTATTTTCCTCTACAGTCCTCCGCTGTACCAGCTGAGCTAGCAAAGGAGTACCATTGAGACAAAGTAAACTCCAAAGTTCAGAATAGGTTTTGTAACACTATACCATTAGTGATGTAAGTTTTTCAGATAACATAACTTGTCCCCAGAACCCAGCCAATAAAGACATCGACAATTTGTGTGTGGTTGCTCAGTTTGGCAAATTAATTTACTGAATATTCAAAGATATCATTGTTTACAATAACATAGTACATCTCCAACATTTTCCAGTTTACAGTCTCTTTCAATTCATATTTATATACATTATATACAGCCACATTCTTTTTCAATTCATCACTTCTATTAATTTCTTCTTTTTCTTCTGCCTCCCAGATATGCATCATGGGGGGAGCTTGTCCTCTTCCTCTTTTGTGTAGGGGTACGAGTGTACACACTGTGCCACTGCTTCTTGCTTATCAATCCTGTGACACCTTTTTTGTGTTTTCCATTTTATCCCCCCGCCTTTATTTCCTGTCCTTATCCCCCCCTTTCCTACCACAGTGACACACTATGCTCCACCTCCCACAGTGCCCTCCTGCCTCTTCTCTCAGGGTGGGAAAAACTTGTGGAACAAATTTGTGAGCTCCCCTTGCTGTGTAGCCCCTTATGACTGCCCAATTAGGCCCTGCCCTTCGGCTTACTCTGGCCAGTCCAGGATTGTCACCTCACTATTTCCTCCATTCCCCTTTGCCCGCCCCTTTTGTGACCTCATCATGTCCTCCCCATTTTGTGACCTCATGCCCCTCTTTCCTGCTCCTCCCCTTCCCCTTCCTCCCTTCCCCTCTCCATCTCCTAGCTTTCCCACACCTCTTGTCTGGGCCTTGGGACAATGGGGTCTGCCCCTTTAATTGGGCAACCCTCTTTGTCCCCAGAACCCTGCCAATAAAGACATCGACAATTTGTGTGTGGTTGCTCAGTTTGGCAATTAATTTACTGAATATTCAAAGATATCATTGTTTACAATAACAGAGTACTTCTCCAACATTTTCCATTTTACAGTCTCTTCCAATTAATATTTATATACATTATATACAGCCACATTCTTTTTTAATTCATCACTTCTATTAATTTCTTCTTTTTCTTCTGCCCCCAGATGTACATCATGGGGGGGCCCGTCCTCTTCCTCTTTTGTTGTAAAGGGGTACGAGCGTACACACTGTGCCACTGCTTCTTGCTTATCAATCCTGTGACACCTTTTTTGTGTTTTCCATTTTATCCCCCCTTTATTTACTGTCCTCATCCCCCTTTTTCCATTAGTCCACCTCCAGCTTCCGATGGATGATGCAGATTTCCTTTACCCCTCACGCCTCCCATGTATCCCTCATTCCTCTTTTTTTTGTTTCTATTTCTGAGCCAGCCATACTTCGATGGCATTTGCAATTCCTGCATTAAACAGGGCCAGGCCCAGGCCCGATAAGTGTATCCCATCTCCCCGGTAGTATTCATCTACCCATTCCAGTATTCCATGGTGTATGACTAACCCTCCCATACACTCAAACAACCTGCCCTCCCATGCATTCATGCACTTCTGGGTCCTATCCATCCCTCTGTGTCTCTCAGCCTGTCGTCAAACCCTTCGGGGCATGATATCAGACCAGGCCAGAGTAACCTCCGGCCACCATTCTTTTATTTTTTCATTCACATATCAGACCTGTGTAGTACAGTATGGTCTGCACACCCATTGGTCCACATAGTGGACCAATAGTTGTACAGAGTGTTCTGTATGCTGTCATTCGGCTGGCGGCCAGGCAGCATGAGGGCGGGGTGCTGCCACCCGCCGATGACGGGGGGGGTGCTGGGTGACAGGGGACCCTGTGGGAGGTGGGAGGGGGTACCACTGGCCACCAAGTAACTATTTTTGGGAACAGCAGCCCATGATTGGGCGATGGAGGGCTACCCACTGGACCACCAGGGATTCTGAATATTACATATGCCCATGATCGGGTGAAGGGGGGCTTCCCACTGGACCACCAGGGAATCTTACTAGTACAACAGCCCACGATCAGGTGAAGGGGGTCCACTGTCCACCAGGGTCCTATATTGCTGCCTATGCCCGTGATCGGGCAATGGTGTGGTGGGGGGCACATGTCTCCCAGGTCAGGGTGCTTGTGGACGGTGTACCTGCTGGCCGGGTGGCCACTCATGGCTGGTGGCTGTTGTGTTGCACCATGCACTACAACTGCCTGCCTGTGGGTGGCCAGCATTTGAGCCTTTTTATTTTGGCTGAACTTTGTGCACCAGTGTGCGGTGCCTGTAGGGGTTGTGCCAGCATATGTGCCGCACATCCCAGGCTGAATATCGGGATGTACCGCATATGCATGGGTACACCCCCTGCATCTGCATTGCATACATCACCAATGCACCCCGGCTCATCAGGGGTTGCGCCGCAAAGCCTGCCCCTTTGAATATCGCACAAGGGCACACTGGGTGGTTGCACATGGCACAACCCTGTTGTGCCAGGTGCAACTCTTTTGAATATCCGGGCCACAGTGAAGACTCCCAGTAACAGTAAAGTATGAGGATGAACAGGGATCCAAGCAAGCACAATAGAGCCACTGTATTATGGCTGTGTATTACGTTTTTTAAATTATTGTTTTTTTTAATGCAAATGTTCTTATTTTAGTGTTGCTATGCTATTTCTAGGTTTATTATGTTTGGATGGTGACAAACCATGAAGTTTACTGAGAATTAATGAACGGTCAGGTGTTTCAACTAATCCATTTGTTAGGATTCCAGAGAATTCTGAAATCCATTAAAAAATATATATAAATATGAAGTGAAATTGTGTCTAATATGATTTCCAAAGTTTTCTCAAAAGTAATGAACTCATTTTAAAGAAAAAATTATGGTTTGGAGAGAAAATAGTTCAGCCTGCAGTGGCTATTTTTATTTCCCTGCAAGTAGTTTGGGTCGGGTGTGCAATCGGACATTTTTCTCACCCTTGTGGACTGCATGAACAAATGAACAAATCAGGCTACTGGATTTGTCCTACCCATTTCATGAAATAAAAATATCTAAGTGGCATGAGTCTCAGAGATGATTAACAGAGCAGCAGTGAATAGAAATTAGTATATTCATTTGTCAGGATCTGCCTGGGGTTCAGCGGGACAGTGGGGAACACTTGCCATCCTGCCTGCTGAGCTCTGTATACAGTATAGTGTACATGCTCTGGATGCTTGTTTCTTTGCTGTAGTCACGCAGCTGCTAGTTTTTCTGCATGCGCACCCCTCTCCCTCCTACTTGGCATTGCTGTGCAGCTGCCACTATGGGCATCCCTCTACTGCCTGCTATCACTTGGCTTATATGGTTCCTGCAATCACATCCCAGTTTCCAGTCTGTAGCTGGGCTAAAGCAACTTGTCTCCTTTGGTAGACTTCTACCATCAAAACTCTGCTCCCATCATCTGGCTCTGTCTGCACTCTCAGATGGATTCACTGGTTACTGGGATGCTTCCTGGCTGCCTGGACTGTGTTCCCAGCCACGTGCCTCACCAGTTTCCTGCTTCTTTGAATTACCCAATGTCTGAACTTTTGGCTTTCTCTGTCATGTTTACCTGCCCCAGCTGCCTGTTCTAGGATAGTCTTTCCATGTCTGCTCTGCAGCTTAGCTCTGCTTCTCTTGTAGCTCCTCTAGTCTTTCACCCACTGTTACCCCTTACTTTCCTTCCTCCCAGGGCTAGATTAAGGCATAGGCAACATAGGCATGTGTCTTGGGGCCCTGCCTGCAAGGGGGCCTACAGCAATCTCCAACATTTATTTACTATGTATCATTTTCTTCTACCTGAGATGCATTTTTTTTTGTAAAGGACTCAACTGCTAGGTAACTTGAGCAAGGCAGAGACTGAACTGTGACATGATTCCCACCTACTGATTAGGTGTTAAGTGTAGTTCATTGCTTCATGGGCCCATAGCCAGGTTATAGAAACATAGAAACATAGAATTTGACTGCAGATAAGGACCGCTTGGCCCACCCAGTCTGCCCATTTCCCCACCTAATGGATAAGCTGCAGATCCTAGTTAACCAGCAGCCTACTTCTTTCTACCCCCACCTCTTAAAATTGTCTTGTGACTGTCCCATGCATGCTTGAATTCAACCACTGTTTTTGACTCCACAACCTCCTCCAGAAGGCCATTCCATGCATCCACAACCCTCTCTGTGAAAAAATACTTCCTTACATTACCTCTGAGCCGCCCCCCCTCTATCTTCAAATTGTGCCCCCTTGTTCTTGCACACCTCTTTTTTTGAAAGATGCTACCCTCTTGGACTTTGTTGATTCCCTTGAGGTACTTGAAAGTTTCTATCATGCCCCCACCCCTTTCCTCGAGGCTATACATATTAAGCTCCTTTAGTCTCTCTTCATATGTCTTCTGGTGCAGACCCTGCACCATTTTAGTTGCCCTCCTCTGGACAGCTTCCATCCTGTCTATATCCTTGCGGAGATTGGGTCTCCAGAACTGCACACAGTACTCAGATGGGGTCTCACCAGCTGTCTGTACAGAGGGATAACAACTTCCTGTTTTCTACTGGTGATGCCTCTCCCTATGAATCCCAGTATCCCCAGCCCTCCTTACTGCCCTCTCACATTGCTTGCCCACCTTAAGTCATCTGATATGACTACCCCAGGTCAATTTCCATTTTTGTTGTTGTTCAGATTTCAAATCCCCCATTGTGTACTCTTCTGGGTTTTGTTTCCAGGTGCATTACCTTTGTACTTCTTAGCATTGAATCTAAGCTGCCATACATCTGACCATTCCTCTAACCTTGTCAAGTCCTTTCTCATCCTTTCCACCCCACCTTGTGCATCAACTCTGTTGCAGATCTTTGTGTCATCTGCAAAGAGACATACTTTCCTTCCAGTCCCTCTGCAATGTCGCTTATAAAGACATTGAAGAGGACCAGTCTAATACTGAACCCTGCGTGTGCCCACTAGTAACCCCTCTTTCTTCAGAGTGGACTCCATTTACTATTACCCTCTGTGTCCTATTCTCCAGCCAATTCTTTACCCAGGCTATCATCTTGGGACCCATTCCCAGGCTGGCTAACTTGTATATTAATCTTTGTGTGGGACTGTGTCAAATGCCTTGCTAAATTCTAGGTAGGCCATGTCCACAGCCACTCCCTAATCTACTACTTTGGTCACCCAGTCAAAGAAATCTATTAGATTGCCTGGCATGACCTTCCCACTGTGAATCCATGCTGCCTTCGGTCCCAGCCCTCTGGCCTCTAGGTACCTCGACACCTCTTTCCTTCAGAAGTGATTCCATCATTTTTCCTTATCACTGAGGTTAAACTAAAAGGTCTGTAGTTTCCTGCTTCTGCCCTGCTCCCACTTTGTGAAGGGAATCACATCTGCCCTCCTCCAGTCCTCAGATACCACCCCATCCTCCCATGATTTGTTAAAGAGGGTAGTCAGTGGTGTCACTAGTTCTACCCTTAGTTCTTTTAGAATTCTGGGATGAATCCCATCAGGCCCCATTGCTTTGTCCACCTTCAGTTTTAGGAGTTCTTTCAGAACACTTTCTTCTGTAAATGGGCTAGTAACAACTTCTGTATCCAGAGTGTTTCTATTGTTTGTTTTAGGTACCTCCCCCTCTTCATTTGTAAATACTGAGCAAAAATATTTATTTAGTATCTCTGCCTTTTCACCGTCACCCTCTGCCCACCCCACTCCCCTTTATTAAGCCTCACTATCCCTTCCTTGGTCTTCCTTCGCTCCCTGATGTACCTAAAAAAGGTTTTATCCCCCTTCTTAACTGAGTTGGCTATCTTTTCCTCGGTTCAGGCCTTTGCTGTTCTGACTGCCTTCCCTGCTTCCTTTTGCTTTAGCTGATACAATTCTCTGTCCTGCTCCTTCTGTGATTCCTTGTACTTTCTGAATGCTTTCTTTTTCTCTTGAACCTTCACTGCCACCTCCTTTGAGAACCATAGTGGTTTCTTACATCGTTTTGTTTTGTTTATTTGCTTCACACAAAGGCTTGTTACCTCTGTGATGGCAGTTTTTATTATTCCCCATTGTTCTTCCACCCCTCCTTCCTGTCCATTTGCTTGTGCATTCCTTAGGCACTCACCCATTTTGGCAAAGTCAGCCCTCCTGAAATCCAGTACTTTTGCCTTTGTATGGCTTGACTCAATTGCTGTGTTTATTGTGAACCATACTGTTCGATGGTCGCTAGTTCCCAGAGGGCTACCCACTTCTACATCTGTGATCCTCTCTCCATCTCCATTTGAGACAACCAGGTCTAAGATTGCTCCATCTCCAGTGGGCTCCAATACTAGTTGTCTAAGGCATGCCCCCTGTAGGTCATCTAGAATAACCCCACTCTTAGAAGTGGCTGCTGCAGCTGCACTCCAGTTAACATCTGGCATATTCATATCACCCATCAGCAATATCTCCCCTTTTTCTGCCATTCTAAGTATACTTTCTATCATTTCCTTGTCCATTTCCTTCCCCTGAGAGGGGGGGTCTGTATACAATCCCTGTGCGGATTGTGGTGCCATTGCCTATCTCCAAATTGAGCCACAGTGCTTCTTCTCCTCCCTGTTTACCCTTTTGTTCTGTTGCTTTGATTCCTTCCCTTATGTAGAGAGCTACTCCACCTCCTCCTCTTTTACCCTCCCTGTCCCTCCTGTAGATAGTGTATCCTGGTATGTTTATGTCCCAGGCATGGTTCTGTGTGTACCATGTTTCTGTGACTGCCACAATATCCAGATGTTCCTCCTCCATCAAGGCCACTAATTCAGGAAGCTTGTTACCCAGACTATGGGCATTGCTACTCATTGTTCTCCATTTTTTTGATGGCTTTACCTTCTGTAGCAGCATCCCCCACTGACCTTTCTACCTTGGTCTTTTTTTCATTTAGTACCCTGTTTTGTAGGGGGAGGCTGGGATTTTCCTGCTGCTTATCAGTGCACAGATTGACCTGTAAGGTGTGAACATTTCCATTTCCTTTGCTTTGTTTCTCCCTCCCACTTAGAATCTCCACTTAACAAGTTTTACTCTTAAATATAAAAAATTAACAGTGCAATTCAATATGTATGCTTTATATTAAAGACCCTCTGAGAGCACTAGGAAAACATAAGATTTATAATCAGCTCCATTCCATTTTCTTTATTACTTCATATATTTTAAGTAATTCATTCTCAGTTTTCTTTATGATTGAAAATTGTTGCATGAAAACAAGATCCGTATCCAGGAGACTAGTCCAAGTTTCAAGTTTATTGCAGGAATAACTCCATTGAGCAGGCTCATTCACAAGGAGGTCCTGAGAATATATATGAGGAAAATATACAGATAAAAGGCAGGTAAAATACATACAGTACTAGCATCTAAAATGGGGTAAATAATTTTCAATTAATACATGAGGAATACAATATTTACAAAGCAAAACCTTGAAAATATGTTATAGAATATTGAAACTGTCAGAGTAGGGAATTATATCTACTCTGGCTGCTTGAGCCTGGGAGTGGGTCCCAAGATGATAGCCTGGGTAAAGAATTGGCTGGAGAATAGAACACAGAGGGTAATAGTAAATGGAGTCCACTCTGAAGAAAGGGGGGTTACTAGTGGGTACCGTGAGGGTTCAGTATTAGATCATCCCTTTCAATGTCTTTATAAGGACATCACGAGGAACTGAAGGAAAGTATGTCTCTTTGCAGATAACACAAAAGATCTGCAACAGAGTTGATGCACAAGGTGGGGTGGAAAAGGATGAGAAGGACTTGGAAAGGTTAGAGAAATGGTCAAATGTATGGCAGCTTAGATTCAATGCTAAGAAGTGCAGGTAATGCACCTGGGAAACAAAAACCCAGGGAAGAGTACACAATGGGGGGTGAGATACTAACAACAAAAAAAATGGAAAGGGACCTGGGGGTAGTCATATCAGATGACTTAAAGGTGGGCAAGCAATGTGAGAGGGCAGAAATGAGGGCTGGGGGGATACTGGGATGCATAGGGAGAGGCATCACTAGTAGAAAACAAGAAGTTGTTATCCTCTGTACAGACAGCTGGTGAGACCCCATCTGAGTACTCGGCAGTTCTGGAGACCCAATCTCTGCAAGGACATAGACAAGACGGAAGCTGTCCAGAGGAGGCAGAATTAAATGGTGCAGGGTCTGCACCAGA
The DNA here is from genome assembly GCA_016271365.2 of Neoceratodus forsteri. Lineage (NCBI taxonomy): Eukaryota > Metazoa > Chordata > Ceratodontiformes > Ceratodontidae > Neoceratodus > Neoceratodus forsteri. The sequence continues at coordinate 1,342,724,049 of CM057455.1, read as the reverse complement.
AGACATGTGGAAAGAGACTAAAGGAGCTTAATATGTATAGCCTCGAGGAAAGGAGGGGGGGGACATGGTAGAAACTTTCAAGTACCTCAAGGGAATCAACAAAGTCCAAGCGGGTAGCATCTTTCAAAAAAAGAGGTGTGCAAGAACAAGGGGGCCCAATTTGAAGATGGGGGGATGGCTCAGAGGTAATGTAAGGAAGTATTTTTTCACAGAAAGGGTTGTGGGTGCGTGGAACAGCCTTCCGGAGGAAGTTGTGGAGTCAAAAACAGTGGTTGAATTCAAGCCTGCATGAGACAGTCATAAGGCAATTCTAGGGGTGGGGTAGAAAGAAGTAGGCTGCTGGTTAACTAGGATCTGCAGCTTATCCATTAGGTAGGGAAATGGGCAGACTGGGTGGGCCAAGCGGTCCTTATCTTCCGTCAAATTCTATGTTTCTGTGTTTCTATATTGCATCACAATCCCCTATTTATGATAACACAAATATCATCACAGCAACATATTTTAATGTCACAATTAGATGTCAGGTGTACACAGGAAGCCAGAGCTAGAAAAGGCAGACATATTGTATTCTTGCAAATACCTTTAGTGATAAATTACAAAACACAGACTACATCTATGCCCGAATGTTAAATTTTTTTCAACGTTGCAACTGTGTCAGGAACTCTTTAATCTCACTCCTAAAATCAAGAAATCTACCATGCATTTTAATTGTAGTGTTAAAAATGTTACATTTTTTTAAATTCCCTCATACCACTCATTTTGAAGTTCTGGCGCTGATGTAGTTATGTTTCCAGGGTGAACCACTTGAATATATTTCCATCATCCCATCAATAAATCTTGCCATAATTTGATCCTGGCTTATTATCAATAACATAGACATTTGATCCCTGAAATGATTTCTTCCAACAACCACTCGCATTGCAACATAATCTCTATAATTCCTCATGACTCCTTTAGTAAACCACCAGTTTAACTCCTATACCACCCAGGACCTATGCTTTTTCAGAGATGGACCCTACCCTACCCGATAAAATTCTAAAATCCTGGTTCATACTGCCTGACAGGACAAAATGGTAACACCCAAACTGCGAGTGCACATAATTGTGTGTGTGGGTGTTCAGAAGTGTAAATTTTATTTACTGAAATTGTTTCACCAGGAAAGGCACACTAAGCAAGAGGATGCTCATCTCCCAGTGCGACCTGAGGGAGTGGGTACAGTGGGAGATAACACACAGGTTATCAAGAGGTTTACACTTAACAAGGTATAAAGAAGACTGAGGTTACAGTTGTACAAGTTACAGAGGTAAAATTACAGTTATACAAAGTACAGAGGTAAACAGGGATTCAACATACGGTACAGTTCAACTAGCAGCAGGGATACGACATTCGATACAGTTCAACTTGCAGCACAAGGAAGGCTTGGTTTATAGTTTAATAATTGACAGCAACCTTGGACTAAGACATTACCTACCCAAAGCAATATTTGTACCAGGCAAATTAGAAAATTATTTTCTCTAAATGATCAAAACTAGGAACAATTTTTTTTTCATAGTGATATTAGTAGTTTAATTCATTTTGAAGCATTTTAGTTAGGTTATTTAGGTTTTATGCCACTTTTTTAGGGATAGTAAGAAAATATGTTTTAAAAATTTCAGTAACTAATATGCAGTGACCAAAGAGTGTGGTCACAGTTGAGGGGCACTGGTGTGGTGAGGAGGGCTCAGATTTCTCCTGGGCCTAGGGCCCCAGGTTGCATTAATCTGGCCCTGCTTCCTCCAGGGGATTGAGAGACTTGTCTCTGCCCTCCCAACCTGCCACTTGTTGCCCTGCCTCTGTGGGATTCATCATGGACGCAGGCCTTCACCTAGCTGGTCCCCACCTATGCAGCCACTGCTGTGGCCATGCTTCATACCTACCTACCAACCCTGAGTTTTGGGCCTTTGATCTGCTGTTTAATTCCCATCAGCCTGCCCAGGTGGTTGTCCAGTCTTCTCCTCCAGTCTTCACTTTTATCCTAGTATGTACCATAGCATACCATACCTTCCATGCCTACTTAACCTCCTACTCTGCTAAATACCTTCCATTTGGGCACATGCCCCAACTACATACGGGCACATGCTCCAAATGACAATTGGTACATGCCCCACTGTTATTCAGGCACATCCCCAAAAAACAATCAGGTACACACCCCAATGATATTGAGACAGAAATGCCAGCATCACATTTCAAGTACTCATTATGCCTTTGCCCTTTGCGGAATTGTACTGCAACAACGAAGACCCTCAAGGGCTTGCTTATTCTTCTTATATCTGAGAACCATGTGCAGAGGAGAGTAATAGGGCTACAAGGCATGAAGTAGCTGTTTAGTCTTCTCCTTTTCCTTGGAATTTTTCCACAGCACCATTGTACTTTAGCATGCTTGGTCTTCATCTGCAGATTAGAATGCAAAGCCACAGCACTTTCATAGGGGGAGAAAACCTCATGAAACAGGAGAAACTCAATTATTCCTTAGATAACCATTGCACGTTTTCTTAAAGTCCAGAGGTAGTTTTAATACATCATTATAGATTTAAAGTTATAGTGTTCTAACTCTGTAAAATTGAAGTATTCATTAATGTTTTAAATGAAATAATGGCAGCATGACATGGTGTAGCATCTCACTCCCAGAAATGGAACCACTGCATCATATGAATACTAACTGGAGCTTGATTAAGAGTTTAGGAGCTTGTTAGAGATGCCATTACGTTTGAAAAGCAATTGTATTAACATAGTACTTTACAGACAATAGTAGCAATTTGATGCATTATTATGTTATAGCAACTACTATATATCATCATCAATCAAGTTTATTGTTTGACATTTAGTTATTACAGTTCTGCTTGTACAAAAATGTTTTTACATGTATTCTAATTACCTTGTACAAAAACATTTTTACATATATAATTTGTATTAATAAAATGTCACACACACTTATGCAACTGCAATGTCCAAAGCTGGTGTCACATAAATGGATACAGTCGAGACTTCACCTTCCGCACATCAACTCCGACCGCAGCCACCTCCTGTTAAACGCCAGCCAGTACCAGACTCTCCAGAAGCTTCTGAATTAGAAAGTCAACATGCCCAGCTGGATCAATTCTTTGCTGAGCTCAGTTCTATCAAGCTCACCTTGGTGGAAGTTGCCAAAGATGTAAAAGTGATCAAGCCTTTTCTTGAGCAGCTGCATAATGGATGGGAGATGCCAAAACCAGAATCTCCTCACTTGAGAACTCGCACAGCCGGGAGGAGAAGGAAATAGTTAATGCCACTGCAGTGTTGAAAAGCTGAAAGACAGGATTGAAGACCAGAAGAGCAGAAATCAGCGGAACAACCTGGTCTTCATAGGCATTCCAGAGAAGGATGTGGGCACAGACATGCTTAAGTTTATGCAAGATTTGTTGCTGAATGTTGCTGCCCCCTCTCTTGATGACCACTATTATACAGAAAGGGCCCACATATCACTTAAACTGGAGCCTCCCCCCAGTGGTAAGTCTTGGGCTATAATAATGAGATGCCTAGATTAGCAGCAAAAGATATATATTGATTCATTTATGGTTTTATAATTTTTTTGATTACCGGGTGGGTGTACTAGCCATAGAAAGGACTATTTTCAGACACGACCCAGGAGATTACAAGCAAGACAGTACATCATAAAACACAAGGTGGGATTACAATAGTAAAGGTACAGCTTTTGACAGTAACAGTAAGGTACAATTAATGGATTACTATGGCAAGATACAGCTGTAACAGTGAGACAATTGAATTACAACAGCAAGGATACAGTTTTTACAGTTTTACAGCAGAAACATGGTTCAACTAGTGGATAAGGTAAATAACAATAAAGCGCATGGCATACAAGAACAAGCATTTGTCAATGCCAAATGTTGTCTCGCTGGCATTGGCATTGGTAGTGCCAGAGTTAGAGATGCATAATAGGAATGGCAGTGAAGTATTGAAGTGATGCCAACCTCACCCCACCCTGTAGAGACCAACAGGCATTGGGGTGTGCCTTTGGATTGTCAGCTTTAACGCTCATGGTATTGTACCTCACCCTATCCTGTAGACACTGACAAGTGTCGTGGTGTGCTTTGGGGTCTTTGGGCATTATACTTACCCCATTCCATAAGGAAATATGCTGAGGTGGGTGCAGTATAGGAGAATGGGGTGAACTTTGTGGCTGAACAGTGCAAGGCACACCACAATGCCTGTCACTGGCTGCAGGGTGGGGGTGGAATGGCATGAGCATTACAGCCAATGATCCCAAGTCACACCCCTGATGCCTGTCAGTCTCTACAGGATGGGGTGCTACAGTTGGAAACCCTAACACCATAGGCATAGTTGGAGTTTACTCCAAATTTTCAACATGGGCTTTTTGTGAGCCCACCTCATGAAAAGCGGCACAATCAGTTTGTGAGCTGAAAGGTGGTTTTGCACAGAGGCTATGCCATTTGTCGACACAGGGATGAAAACACATTTTGGGCAGTATGTGGAAAATGGCAACTGTATTGTTCATGAGGAGGCGTAAAAAAATGGCAACGTTGAAAATCTGGAATGAAAATATGAAAAATTGGTGAAGTCATGAGCATGCATAGAAACTGCGCAACACACATCTGTAACCCAATTATTTTTGGGAGTTTGTTAGCCACATTTTCAACATAGGCATTTTGGGACCTCCCCTCATGAACAGTGGTGCTGTGATTTTGTGAATCTGTCCCAAAAGTTGATTTCCTACTGCAACCACGCCATTATGTGCCACAGGTGCAGAAACACATTTTGGGCAGGATGTGAAAAATGACAGCTGTACTGTTCATAAGGAGGTGTGAAAAAATGCCAGTGTTGAAAATCTGGCATGGAAATATTGCACATTTGTGAAGTTACAAGGATGTGTGGAAACTGCGTAATGCACGCTTGTAACACAGTCATTTTATGGAGTTTTGGCACCAAATTTTCAACATAGGCATTTTAGGACATCTGCTCTTGAACAGTATCACCATCATTTCTTCAAACTATCCCAAAAACTGATTTCACACAGCGACTGCGCTATTCTGCGCCGGATGTGTGAAAACACATTTTGGCCAAGATATGTAAAATGACAGCTGCATTGCTCATCAGGAGGTGTAGAAAATGCCAATTTTTAAAATCTGGAGTGAAAATATTACAAATTCATAAAGTTACAAGCGTGCGTAGAAACAGCACAACACACGCTCGTAAAATAGCCATTTTTAGGATTTTGTTTTTCACCAAATTTGCAACATAGGCTTTTTGAGAGCCCCCTTCATGAACAGTGGCACTGTCATTTTGTTACTCAGTCCCAAAAGGTGATTCCACGCAGTGACCAAAAAATCACCTTTCGGAACCGAATAACACTATGACAGTGACTGAAGTCATGAGGAGGTGTCGCAATAACCCCATGTTAAAAATTTGGTGCAAAAATTCCAAAACATGCCTGAGAGATGCACCAAAGTTTAAAAAAACCTATTTATACCATTATACAGCTTACCAGCATTTCTTCAGATCACGGTCGGCTTTGAAGAGCGAACACGTATTCCTGGTCCACCGAAGATCGTCACGACAGACTCCGAAGGTAAGTATGGGGTGAGGGGGTATGTGGGAAGGCAGGGTGCACAGAGGGTGGGCGTGGGTTGTGGGAGAAGGGCTGGAAGGGGCGAGGACCGTTTCTTTTCACAGGTTAAAGAAAAACAAAAAACATCGTAGGGATGGTTTTTATTTTTCAGGGATATGGTACACTGGGTGTGCTCCCAGTGTGCCACCTAAGTTTTTGGGGATGCTGTAGTAGATGGGGATTGGGCACCCGACGGCACACAAGAAAGCAGGGGCAAGAGCAGAGGGATTATGCACTTCTTCTGCACATAACAAATGAGGGGATGCATTGTTGCTGACAGGAGTGGCCTCTGCCGGTACATACATTGGGGCAGGGCATGCCGACAGGGGGATTGTGCACCCTCGAAGTTGGCATTATAACAGGCAGTATGCCGCCATGTTAAATGTTTTTTCTCACCAGGGAAAGCATGTTGGGAGGTCCGCTGCATATGACAAGCTTTGCTCGCATTGCAGTGGACCTTTCCTTAGATGCGCTCACCACATTATGTATGCATGGTGTGGCGCTGGCATGCAGGCTTATTGGGGAATGAGGGATGCACCTACTGATGCGTGCCCTGCATTCGCCCAACAGTGATCATGCCTCCAAATCTGCTACTACTGCAATATGTTGGCTGCGCATGTTCTAGCCAACATAAATATAGTACAGGGCAAGAGTAAGTGCCAGCAGCAAAACAAAAACATAACAGCAAGTAGCAATCAACAACATCCACATTATAATTTGACAATACCAAATAGTGGTTGTTAGAGGTATGCGGTTAGGTCACAGCAGGAGCATTAGAGTCAAACAGTGAGGGTAGATCTAGGGAGGAGCACAGCAAGGCAAGGTTAGGTGCAGAAAAGGAGCAAGAGTGATGTGAGATCATGAGGAAGGGGAGAAGGAGCTCCTAATCAAGCAATGGCAGTCAAGAGAAAACTACAGTGGATTAAAACATATGCAAGAGGTAGGTTTACATGGGTGAGATGGATGCATTTTCTTAAAAAGGGAATGGCTTGGCACAGACCAAATCACTAGGGGAAGGGAGTTCCAAAATTTAGGAGCCGCACAGTTAAAAACATAGGTTCCCTTGGAGGTTTTACATCTTGGAATGTGAAGAAGGGATTGATTGATGGACCGTAGGCCATAAGAGGATGACTGGGGAAGAAAAAGGAAGGCAAGAGATACTGGGATATTGGTTCTAATGATGTTATCCACAAGTGAACCAAGGGAGAGAAGCTGATAGTGTGAGGGGGAAGGCCAGTTTAGATCAGCGTAGAGCTGGCATCTATGTTTGAGTCACTGGGATGCAGAGGCGTAGCAACAGATGGTGTTATATATAGTGTACCATCTGTGTAAGGATGCCTTTGAGACATTAATATAGGTTACAGCCCCACCGGTCAAAGAGGGATGCAGAATACCTCTAGCAATGGCTAGTCTAGCAGAAGGTGTCAGGATGTGACTAGTCTTATAGACCAGCCCAGTTTGGGAGTTCACAGTCTTACAAGTGGACAGGATATGTTGGTCAAAGTCAAGGGATTCATCAAGCAGGATCCCAAGGTATTTGAACAAATTTACTGTCTTCAGAAGAGAAGCATCAAGGCAGGAGATACTGACTTGATTTTGAGCTTTCCTAAGCTTAGCTGCAGTGCCAAAGACCATGGCCTGTTTTTTCCCCACATTAAGTAGGAGCTTGTGCCTGGAGAGCCAAGACTGAATATCATGAAAGTTAGAAGAGAGATTAAGGTTTATCTCTGACATACACTTTGAGCTATGGTACAGGACAAGGTTGTCCTCATAAAGGAAAGATGAGCAGTGAGGGATGTCACAAATAATGTGATTGATAAAAGTAGAAAAAAGAAGGGGACCCAGGATGGAACCTTGGGGAACACCTATGTTTATGGACGCTTGATCCGATACAGACGATTTAAATTTCACGACTTGAGCTCTGTCAGTGAGGTAACTATTAAACCAGGATACAGAGTGTGGTGAAAAGCTGAGAGATGAGAGATTGGAGAGCAGAAGATGGTGAGCAACCAGATCAAAGGCTTTTGTGAGGTGAATGAATACACCTCCTTTTTTTTTGCAATTTAAAGTTTATTGTCCTTTAAAGTTACAACCAGAATGGTACAAAATCTTAAAGCAGAACATTGGAAGAATACCTAACATTAACAAAGTATGGACAAGGACTATAGAATAAAATCTTGAACAATATAAACAGCAAACAACCTACGTACAATCTCCACCCCCACCCTCTCCCAGAGCACTCAAATGTCATGGTGAAAGGAAAAGAGGAAAAAAAACAGGGGCAGGTGTGAGAAGGCAAGTTATTAGGAAATGAAGTGGATAGCCAAAAGGGTTTGCAAAATTTTCTAATGCTGTTGATATTGCTGGAGATTCAAATGCATTCTGGCAATTTGCTTTTCCACCACCAGAGCTTGCAGAATCTTAGAATACCATTCTCGAAAGGGTGGTGTCGAGTCATCCATCCAATGCCTCAGGATGATAACCTTAGCCACAGCAGAGATCAGGGTCATGTGAGCCCTGTGTTGATCAATGAGAGCAGGGGGATAATCACCTACTAGGCAAATGTCAGGTGTAAAGCCATCCTCTAGACCAAGGAGCAGGTTCAACAAGGCCTTGATGTGGGACCAAAAAGGAGCCACCTTGGGGCAATCCCATAACATATGAAACAAATGGCCAGTAGCAAGGCCACATCAGGTGCATAATGAGGATTCAGACCTCTTCATCATGAAAACTTTTGGGGATGTATAATAAAGGTTATGCAAGATATGAAATAGGGTCCATCTATATGTGCCCCACTTAATATATTTATAAAGGTTCCAGCTGAGGGTTTGTTGCCAGTAAAAACATATACCATTCAGAGCAGAAGGGTTGGCCAGTTGCAAAAAAGAATATAGCCCAGCCACGGGATGAGTCTGGCAAGCAAACACAATGAGTTGGGGCAGAATGTTGTCTTTGCCAGTACCAAAGGGAGGGGGTCTATGGTAGCTGTTATGGCACTGGTAAGTTGCCAGTATTTGAAAATGTGGAAAACCGGGATAGAAAACTCGCCCTGTAATTTTACATCAGAGACAAACCACCCCAAATCTAGAAGGGATGATACCAAAGCAGCCCTCAAATATGGGCAAAATGAGGTAGGTATATGGCAGCCCCCAATTTGAATGTTAGGATTGGCAAGTATCGGCTGTAATAAAGAACGAGTCCAATCCACCCCAACATATAGCTCTAGCTGCTTGCAAGCTTTGAGAAACCAGATTAGAGGGGGAGAGTGTAATAAAGATGGTAATTTGGAAGGATTAATATATAACAAACTGTTCAGACTAATACCAGCCTCCTGACATAAGTGTGTTTCAATTTGTAACCAGAGTGGTTTATAACCCACTTCCTCCCTGTCTGGCGTGACCCAACTGAGCACTTACCCCCACGTCCCCTCTTTATCCCCCCACCTTCCTGCTTTCTCTTCACAAATATTAATCCCCCCCAATTTTCACACCTCCTCCCTGGTTTCCCCTCACCTCACCCCCTTAAAACCCTTTCCCTTATCCCTCTCTCCCCCAACATCACCCAGCCCTGCCCTACCACCTACTTACGTAACCCTGGGTAGATTCCTAGCCAATCCCACCACTCTGACTACTCAACCCGCTTATTCTGTCACCCCCTTTGTCTCTGCCCCCACTCTCCTATTCTGTCCTCCCCCTCGTTTGGTCACCACCACTTCTGACCCTCCATAACTCTACCTGCATGCTCTAAAGCTCAGCTACCACTATAAATTGCTTGTCCACCTTAAGTATGCTCTTAGTACTGTTGCAATAAAGTTGACCTCTCTTACCTGATGTATTTTAACTGTACTTGCTTGAATCTGTATCTGTATTTACCATAATGTACTTACCTGCTGTATATATCCCTATCTGTTTTGTAATGTCTATGTACCTTGTCTATTGCCTTACGATGTGGAACCTTTATAAATGAGCTTTTAGCTCAAAGGTGTTATCCGAGATTCCAACAAATAAATAAGTAACCCTCCCCACCCAGTTCCAGGGAGGAGGTAGCCCAATGCAAACACTTGGAGCTATACAATGCAAGGTAATAGAAGAAAAAATTTGGGAGGTGTAGTCCACCAATCTCCTTTGGGAAAGCAAGCTTAGAGTACATAAGATGGACTGCTCCCCTCCTTCCAAAAGAAGTGATTCAATAAGCGCTGAAGAGAAAGGAACCAATTTTTGGGTAGGAAAGTCCCCAGCATACCCAAAAGGTAAAGCAGGCGAAGGAGAATATTCATCTTAAGAATGTTGGACTGACCCCAAAAAGTTAGGGGAAGGGAAAACCATCTCAGCAAATCAGTTTTAATGGATTGCACAAGGGGAGGGAGATTCAGCGAGAATAGGTCTGATAATAAACAAGGCAAATGAAAGCCCAGATATTTCAAAGACATAGGTTCCCAAGCCAAGCCGAGTTCCTCAATCTCTCCCCTAGACATGTGCGCATTAAAAGACATGACCTGGGTCTTGTCCAGATTCAACTTGTATCCCGCCAGGGTGGCTAATGTATCAATCTCTGCAAGGGCCGCCAGGATGGAGGAAATTGGATCCTCTAAATGTAAGAGTAGATCATCAGCATAAGTGGACAGTAGATACCTCTGTTCTCCAATCCCAGTTCCTTTGATATCAGGGGGAAGTTTGTAATTTATACAGAAGGAGCTCCAGATACAAATCAAAAAGAAACGGGGAAAGGGGGCAGGCCTGCCTCGTACCCCTCTTCAATAAGATATTGGAAGAAGAAAGGCCATTACATTGAATCTTGGCAGTTTGTTGAGTGTACATAACCTGAATCCATTTACAGAAATTGGGAGGTATACCAAATTTACGAAGAACCACAAACAGAAAAGGCCATGAGACATGGTTGGAAACTTTTTCCACGTCTAGGGAGACCAGCACCGCAGGAGTGCCACCTTCCCTAGAACCAGATATAAGATGTAGAAGCTTCCTAACATGATCGCTGGACAACCGTCCAGCCACAAAACCCACCTGAACAGGTGAGATGAGTCCCTCCAGATTGCTTGCAGTCTGTTAGCTAATACTTTGGTGAGAATTTTGACGTCAGAATTTAACAACTAGATTGGTCGATATCTCGCTGGTGAGAGCTCATCCCTGCTGGGTTTATGGATAAAGGTATGAATACAGCTCCTGTCAGAAGTCCAGAATCCATGACACAAAGTACATCATTGGCAAACCTGAGTAGAACAGTGGTGGTACTATTCCCTTTCTGGAAATTGTGCTGGTTAGGTGAGTGCAGCTTGAAATTAGAGAGGTATTCAGTGGTTTGGGAGGCCACCAGTTTTTCCAGGATTGTACCTAAGGCAGGGAGGATCACAATGGGACGATAATTCGAAATGTCTTTTTTGACCCCTTTCTTGACTATAGGAGTGACTCTGGCAGTTTTCCAAATTCTAGGGACATAGTTTAACACAGGGACAGGGTATAAATTTGTGCCAGAGGGGAGGCAATAAAAGGGGTAGTTAGTTTCAGGAGTCAGGGCTCAATACCGTCTGAGCCAACACTGGTTTTGTCAGAGATTGAATTGAGTAGTTTTAGGACATCAGCTTTGGTGATGGCTTTAAAGTAGAAAGGAGGGAGATCCTGCTTGTGATTGGTCTGTGCAGGGCAGGGGTTTGGTTGTGCATGGGGGAAGGTAGAGGTAAGGCTAGCTAGATCAGTAAAGTGGATGTTAAAGAAGTTTACAATGGTTGTCGGATCATTGCAAATCATGCTATTCAGGACCATATCATTGGCAGGGTGGGATTTTTGGGTGCTCAATAAGGTCTTTACATGCTACCAAAACTTTATAGAGTCCTCTGCAGCATTCAGTAGGAGTTCCTTGCAGTAGGTGTTCTTTGCTAATCTAATTTGCCTCTTACAGGAGTTCCTCTGAGCTCTGTAAATATTATAGTCAGATAGGAGACTTGAACTTTTATAGCACCTCCAGCTTTTGTCCCTAGCCCGAAGTAGGGCAAGCAGGTCTTTATGAAGCCATTTGGTTTGTTGTCCTCAAACACACCTAGTAATAAAGGGGGGGGGGTCTGTCCTGTATTTCCCCAGACCTGGTAAGGAAGTAATCTAGGGCCATCAGAGTGTCCTGAGCTGAGTAGAGGGAGGGCCAGTCAATTGAGGAGACCTCATAAAGGAACTTGGCTTGATCCAGCCCTGCAAAGTTCCTGAAGGTAATATATTTAGGTGGTGGAGAAGGGGCCACTGAGGGACTCCAGGTACAATATATGGGGGCGTGGTCACTTATTGTGTCTGCTAGGGTACCTGCAGATTTGATCCTGTCAGTGTGATTAGTCAATATCCAATCTATCAGTGTACCAGAATTTGAAGCGGATGAGGCTCCAGTGGGGCAGTATATTATTTGATATAGATTATATCCTTGCACCAGGAAGAGGAGTGTGTTTTGTGCATTGCCAATCCAGTTTAAATTCAGGTCACCCAGGATAGGCACCTCATTGTAGCCAATAGCAAGGGAAACCTTTGCAAGCAGTTCTTCGAGGCCAGTGATAACATTTTTTGGAGGGTTGTAGGTGCAGATTATATGCAGTTTTTTAGCACCCAGGAGAGGGTCATATGAAGGGACTCACAAGAGGAGAGGGCAAGAGTAGAGGCAATAGAAAGGTTAAGATGTGATTTGTAACAAATTGCGACCCCCACCTCTTTTGGGGGGTTGTCTGTCACATATAAGTAAATTATAGTCTGGGAGGGTGCACGATGCATCTGGTATGAAGGGCTTGAGCTATGTTTTAGACAGGCAGAGAACATCAGAGTGATACTTACCAGGCCTCCAATTCAGGTAGATTACAGGGCAAGCTTCTGATGTTGATATGCGCAACATGTAGCTACCTAGCATTAGCCCAGGTATCATCAGAGTAAGAGTGTTGTGCCACAGGACCGGCATTTAGTTCTATATCACATGATAGGATGAGAGCGGTAAGTAGTAGGTATCATAGCTTTCTATGTATGAAGGGCGTTAGGGGGATTAAATAATAGCAAGCACCTTTCTTAATAGTACAGAGACCAAGCTAGATTATAGCTCTGGGAAGTAGGAGAGGTGTAAGATCAAGACGCTTAGTCAGTGTGCACAGCAGGTTGGAGAAATTAAATCAGTTTGGGTAAGCGGTGAAGTCATAGAGGCAGGTGGAGAAAACGTCAGGGAGAACCAGGCTGCTAGGAGTAATGTCGTACCAATGACTGCCAGTGATAGTAGTGTGTAAGCCATATTGGATACAGAGCAGGAAGTAGTCCAGAAAATGTAAGGTACAGTAGTGGGAGTTTAGAGAGGGAGGGAGAAAACAAGAATGCTTCTTTAACAGGAGAGTGACAGAACCAACAGTTGGAGTGGCAGAGAGGCCCCGCCCCTAGCAATCAGTGACTATAAGGAGCAAATGGTAACGTGGACTGTTAGTCACATGACAATCTGAAGCTATAAAAGTAATTGCTCAGACAGGGTGGGCGGGAGGGGTAGGGCGTGGGATGTGAAAGATTAATTGCCCAGTATGAGCTCACTGAGAATACCTGCAGCCGTGTCCCAAACTAGTGGAGTAGCAGGGCTCCAAGAACAGGCTTTTCCAGTGATGGTGATTAGGGCTGGGGTCGGTGGAGCAGTTAGGCTCCCAGTGTGTTCCTTCTCTGGTGGCCCAATTAGCAGCTGCAGTTGTGGCAGAAAAGGTATAGCCACCTGCTTAGCTTTTGGTGGGGAGTCCTGTGTGGCTAGGGCTCTGGAGGCCTGGGGAGAAAGGAGGGTAGGTTTAAATAAGGAGACTGCAGGGGAGGGATTAATTAGAACAATACCAGCTACTGAGGTAGGAAGGAGCAAGGATTATCCAGCAGATTCGAGAGGGAATCTGAGGATCACAGACAGAGGGGCTGAGTCGGGTAAGGTAAAACGAGGAGAGGATACACAAGTGAGAGTTAAGAACAGAGAGAGGGTGAAAGAGAAAGAAATAGGCTGGCAGGATTAAATTAGTACAAGTCAGAAATATTTTTAAACCAAACATAAGCTGTTTAGGGAATGCGGCTCTTTGTTCTGGAAAAATCATCACTATTACATCTTTGGGGATCTCACTCCTAATGTCTGTGATCAGCAGATGGCCTGCAGTGAAATTAAGTAAGCTCTGCATATGGCCAAAGTGCAATTCAGAATGTTGTTTCCAGCTCAGTTGGTAGTGTACAGCCCTTCTGGAGCAACAGAATTTCACTCAGCAGCTGCTGCCTGACAAGGCTTGCCTAAGCTAATCCCAGGTCTTCAACTGCCTGCTGTGAAGTGATCTGTCAGGGGGATGCTGTTTGGTGTTTATGTAAGGTAAATTGTGAGCCCTTCGATCCCTATTGCCCAAGTTCAGTCTTTCTTTCCTGGTGCTTTCCTGAGGTATGTACTGTACTGTGCACTTGGCATAGCAGTAATGCGAAGAGCTGTTCACTTTATTATGTGCTGCCTTGGTCCACACATTGGAAAACTGTACTGCTGCATGCTTCGAGGATTGCACACTTTGCTCTACATGTCTCTGTGACTCTGCGCTTAAGAAACATTCTCGGCCAGATGGAGCTGCTTGTTAGTTTCTTTTATTACACTACACTGGAGGATAATGCATTGATTCCTCAGTTCAGACATTAACTTATTCAAGGACTGTGCAAGTACTGTATATCAGTTGGTTGAGTTAGAGCATTACTGAATATTTGTATTTTTTTCTGTAGCCTGGAATATTTGGTTTATATATCCTACTGTTTATCTCCCTCTTTGTGATCTTTATAGTTGATAACTGTGCGTTACTTGGAGTGTGCTTTTTACTAATTTGGTTTTGCTTCCCTCTTCTTTTTGTTTCATTTATCGGTGGCTTTTTGGTTTTGAAGGTTACTTTGGTGCCTGATCTTCCTCCCCTTTTCTTTTCTTCTCTTCTCTTCTCTTGTATCCCAAGGCATTCTGACTCAGCTGATTGTCATGTCCAGCTGGTTCTTAAACTAATCTTTTCTGAATTGTTGTCCACTCTGAAACAGGAATTTGGACAATGGCTTAAACTTCCTTTAACCATGTGGGCTAGTATTATGTTGTGAAACTGAACATTCTCGTCTTCTCCATCCCCTTAGTATGACCAGGGTATTGTTATCAAAGAAGTGGTTTGGTTCCCTGCACACTCTGAGCTCTAATTTCTTATAGGTGGGTAGGAGACCAGGAAGGGCATATGCCAAACTCATTCCTGGTAAAGAATTTGGGGGACTAAGCCTACCTGACATTTCTCTTAGGACACCCACCATAGCTAGTGCCAGGCCAGTTCCCTGTTCTTTCAGTGGGAGCGAACTGTTCACTCGGGATGTGGCAGTTCTCTGGTTTTTGGTTACCCACATAGTTCCCCTTTTGGGATTGGGTAATACCTCTTCCCTGTTGTAGAGTTCATTGTATATAGTTATGCTGTTTGCAACTGTTGTTATTCTTGTATTCTCTCTCTCTCTCTCTCTCTCTCTCTCTCGTCTCTCTATCTCTCTCAGTCAGGAGATCTGACTCAGTTTTATCTGATTTCTGATTTTCTGTTTATTCTTTCTCCTTTGCAATATGCCAGTGCTTTTCTATTTGTGTTTTCATTCTTCTTTTACAGGACCTGAGACTTATTATGTATTGGAGAGAGATAATTGTGGGGGTCTGGGGTTCTATCTAGAATTTTTGTGTGGGACTAACATATGTAATCATTCATTTAATGGTTTTACATAGACTGTATGATGTTACTACTTAATTTGCTTAGTACTTCTCACTAGTTTATTAGCTGGATTATCAAGGGAACCAAAACACCAGAAAAAAAAGCATATGATCCTTACGCATTTAAAATCCTTTGAAGCCCATGTTGTTCTTTTGCAGGAAACTCACACAAGGGCCCAAGAGGCCATGTTGTGGAGGCGGACATGGGTGGGACAGGCTTATGCAGTGGGTACGAGCAAGGGTTGCTATCCTTTTTACCAGATCTGTAGCTTTTCAGCTTATTAAAGATTATTCCGATCCAGACAGCCATTAATTAATCTTCCATGGTACCCTGAATAGAACCCCTGTCATACTAGCCTCTGTCTAAGGTTCCAGTGTAGATGATCCACCCTTTTTCATGGCTTTATTGGCCCTTTTAAGCTCCTTGGCCGAATTCCTGCTTATTTTAGGGGGTGATTGGAATTTAGTCCAGGATCTATCTATGGATAAATCCCCCTGCAAAGACAGGGTATCTTGCCTGCACAGAGGGCCCTTTCAGAGCTCATAGCTGCCTTGGGGCTAGTCGAACCTTGAAGGCTATCCAATTCCACCTCGATACAGCGCACGTTTTATTCTCCTGTTCTCATTTTCCATGTTTCAACTATTTTTTGGTCTCCAACTCAGTCCTCACCAATATATCTCTGTGTGATATTGAGACTTGAGTAGTCTTAGACCATTCCCCCATTACTCTACTGTTGATACCCCCCACCTTAAATAGGACAAGGTCTGATGAGTCAACAATAACTTACTGTAAGATCTTAATATTTTGAAGCTGGTAAAGGACTATTCCGATTTATTTCCATCTCAATGTCAGCTCCATGGAAGATTTCCACAGTTTGGGGTAGTTATAAAGCTGCGATTAGAGAAGGAGTTGATTAGGCTGGTTTGTGTATGAAAAAGGGAACATGTAGTCAACTCTTCAAGGAAATCAGGTAGTGAGAAAGCACCATCTCCTCTTCCTCCTCAGAGTCAGATTGGCACTCGGGGCAAGAGAGAAGTATTCTGACCTCCTGTGTGAGGGAGCAGAATAGGATCATTTTAAAGCTAGAATGTGATATGTTGATCAGGGGGAAAATGCCTGCAGATTGCTGGTGCTCTGCTTACAGCAGCAGCAGATCTCGGCAAGAATAATTTCAGCAATTAGGCGAGCACCAGACTTTTCCTGCCTGACAGATCCTCAGGATGTAAGAAGCTGCTTCACTGATTATTATTCTGAGATTTATGTCGAAGAGCCCCCTCCTCCCCCTGGTACTACTCATGCTATCTTGCAAAGTTCATCTCTTCCTTAACTTTGTGAGAGTATAAAGGGTTACTTAAGCTACCAATCTCCATGGAGGAGCTGGAATGGGCTATTCAGGAACTTCTTCTGGACAAGGCCCCGGGCTCTGATGGGCTCTCAATCAATTTCTATAAAGCTCTCAAAAGCATCCTGGCTCCATATCTTATGTCCTTTTATAATGATGTTTATACTAAACATTATTTGCCCCCGTCCTTTTAGGAGGCCTTTTTTACGTTATTATGTAAGCCCAGCAGGAATCCAGAACTAATGCAAAATTATAGACCCATTTCTTTGTTAAACACTGATGTTAAAATTCTGGCTAAAATTCTACCTCTGAGACTTATAGGGTCAGTAGTGAGTTGACTGGTCTTGAACAAATTGGGTTCATGCCGGGCTGACATTCCAGTAATCACCTACATAAACTGCTCATCTCTTTTCTGCATTGGGGAACTCCCACACCCCTGTGGTGCTGGTGTCTCTCGATGCAGAAAAAGCTTTTCACAGGGTCTCTTGGGGATTTTTCTTTGAAGCCTTATCTCAGTATGGGTTCCCACCCGTATTTATTGCATGGGTAAAACTTTTATAATTCCAGCCCTCAGCCCGAATTTATTGTAATGGTTTTCTTTCTCCCGCTTCTCCCTTAAGAAGAGGCACTAACCAGGGATGCCCATTATCATCGCTGTTATTCAATTTATATCTGGAGCCTCTGACCCGTACCATCAAGAGACACCCACGCATTCATGGGATTTTGGTTGTCGGTCATTCGTACACTATCTCAGTCTATGCAGATGATATCTTACTTCATCTGTAACACCCCTCAATTTCCTTTCACCCATTTATTTGAGGTTTATATGGTATTTGGCCTTATTTCGGGACACAAAATTGAATCTCAATAAACTTGTCTTTATGCCCCTTAACTCTTTTACATATAAATCTGAGGTTATGAGGTGGGGTGGCTCTTGGGTGTCAGATAGGCTAAATTACTTGGGAATCAGACTGTGCAGAACCACCCATGCCATGATTAAGCTAATCTTTTCTGAATTGTTGTCTACTCTGAAATAAGATTTTGGATGATGGCTTAAACTTCCTTTAACCATGTGGGCTCGTATTAATGTTGTGAAAATGAACATCTTCACCTTCTCCATCCCCTTAGTATGGCTGGGGTATTGTTATCAAAGAAGTGGTTTGGTTCCCTGCACACTCTGATCTCAGATTTCTTATGGGCTGATAGGAGACCACAGAGGGCATATGCCAAACTCATGCCTAGTAAAGAATTTGGGGGACTAAGCTTACCTGACATTTTTCTTTATTATCTAGCTTGCCACACTTCCCAATTTTTATGGTGGACCCGGGCTTCTGAACTCAAGGACTGAGTAGGCCAACTTCCAGCTTATGAAGTTATTGAGATGACCTTGACCAAATCACATCGCTTGGACCTTGGTTCCCTCATGTGCTATACACGTGACTACTTCCATCCAATTTGAGGGACTCTCCCATTGGAACATTGGTTAAGGTCAGTCAACAAATTCAGAATTTTTTGGGCACTTTCATTTCATGAGACTGATCCCAAACAGTCAGATATAATTGTACTTTTTGTGTAGGTGACAAACCTATTGGATCTGCCTTTCTTCCAGGTATTCATAGAAACATAGAAACATAGAAGTTGATGGCAGATAAGGACTGCAAGGCCCATCCAGTCTGCCCATTTCTTTTTCTACCTTATAAATGTGCCATTGGCCTTTGCTCTGTCAGTGGCCTATCTATTCATACTCATTTGTTTTTTCCTCCCTTATGCCTATCCCATGCCTGTTTGAAGCCCTGCACTGTATTAATAGCCACCACTTCTTGAGGTAGGCCATTCCATGCATCCACCACCCTTTCTGTGAAAAAGAATTTCCTCACATTCCCCCTTAATCGCCCCTCTAATCTCATGCTGTATCCTCTTGTCCTGCTATTTTTCTTATATTTAAACATGTTAGACTCTTTCACCTTGTTAATGCCCTTAAGGTGTTTGAATGCCTCGATCATATCACCTCTCTCCTCCTTTGCTCAAGGGTATACATATTGAGCTCTGTTAACCCTGTCCTCATATGTCTTCTGATGCAGTCCCTGCACCATTTTGGTTGCCCTTCTCTGGACTGCCTCAATTTGGTTAATAATCGCTTGTGAAGGTGAGGCCTCCAATACTGCACGCAGTACTCAGATGGGGCCTAACCAGTGTCTTGTAAGAGGGATTATTACCTCCCTCTTATGACTTGTGATACCCTACTAGTACACCCTAACACCCCTTAGCCTTACTCTACTGCTTTAGAGGTCTGCTTGGATGATTTCAGGTCATCAGTGATGATGATGCCCAAGTCTCTTTCGTCCTTTATGACTGCTAGCAACTCCCCTCCCAGCCTAGAGGTGGCTTCAGGGTTTCTCTTCCCTATGTGCATGATCTTGCACTTCTTTGCATTTAATCCCAGTTGCCACTCTTCTGACCATTTTACTAGTTTATCCAGATCTCTTCTCATTCTGCCCATCCCATCTGGATCATCTACTCTGTTGCAGATCTTGGTGTCATCTGCAAACAGACAAGCCTACCCTCTAGTCCATCTGCAAGGTCACTAATGAAGATGTTGAAGAGGACTGGCCCCAGGACTGATCCCTGAGGTACCCCACTTGTGACTTGCATCTCTTCTGACTGTATACCATTTACCACCACTCTCTGTTTTCTGCCCGTCAACCAGTTTGCCACCCAGTTGACCAACTTCAGACCACCGAGCCTACCCAGCTTATTAATCAATCTTCTATGTGGAACAGTGTCAAAAGCTTTGCTGAAGTCAAGGTAAGCAACATCAACTGCTCCCCCTTGGTCCACCACTCTGGTTACCCAATCAAAGAAATCTATGAGATTAGTTTGACAGGACCTTCCTTTTGTAAACCCATGCTGTCTTGGATCCTGTGCCCCTATGGATTCCAGGTGTTGCACTATCCTTTCTTTAAGGAGTGCCTCCATAATCTTGCCCACTACTGAGGTAAGACTGACTGGTCTGTAGTTCCCTGCCTCCTCCCTGCTACCACTCTTGTGGAGCGGGATCACATGAGCCCTTCTCCAGCTGGGTTCCCTTCCATCATTTGTGCAGAATGGGAGATTTCTGCAGTTTGAAACTTTTAAACCCCTTTTGTATTAACTGGCAACGTGATTTTTGTCTACATGCAATTACAACATGTCATTCACAAGGTACTGCTTCCTTCCCCATGGTCTTCTTGGACAAAAGAAGTATGGGATGAGCTACGTCAGGGTGCTACTTAATCTCATGCCATTTCTCATCTTTACAAGAAGCTGGGACTTCATCTGGTATTAAAATTAAAACTTGGACTCTCCCACTGTGCCTCTATATTTGGAGAGCTGGACGGCCAGGCCCATAGATTAATAGTTTGGTGAAATTTACATTGTTTCTTGAAATTTGATAGTCATACATTGCCTCAATACAAATTACTCTGCAAACATGTATTATATCCCGGATAGGTTACTCAAATTTGGATTACTTGATAATGGAATATGTCATAAATGTAAGTTGGATAGGGGAACCCTCAAGCACATTTACTGGGACTGTGATAAAACCCAGTCCTTCTAGCAAGACTTATAGGGCCATTTGGATCTGCTGTTGGGCTTACAGGACACGTTTACCCCTTTATTGTCTTTGACTGGATTAGGGTTGGAACATTTTGTGGGGCAGCAGTGTTTTCATATGGTGTTGATTATGGTCATGGCTAAAAGGATTATAGTGAGGCATTAGCTTGGTGATTCTTCCCTCTACATATAAAGGATGGTTAGTGGCTATGTTTGATGCTTTGTACATGGAACATATAATTTCTAATGTGAAATTCTGGGAATACTTCATACTCTCTTATTGTTACATTAGGTATTTGTTTGCTTGAGGGTTTATCCTCCTTAATTGCCCCTTTATATTCTTTACTTTGTACCATTATTTTGGACTGGTGTACTTTTTGATTCACTAACTAGCTTCCATAGTGTACTTATACTTCTTTTTTCTCTTCTTTCCTTTCTTCTCAGTGTTTTTCCTTTTTTTGTCTCCTCTGGATAATATTAGTTCTTTCTTTTTTGCTTTTTCTCCTCTCATTTACTCTTAGTGCTTGTTTTATTTTTATCATTACAACATATGTGTTCTCTTGGCAAGTTGTCTTCTAGATTTGTTTAAGATTGAATAGTTACCTTCTTTACTGAAGTATATTCACAATTCTACACAACCAAGATTATAATGTTTACATTTCTCCCTCTTTTTTCCAGGACCTTTCCATATTGATATTTATGTTCATACATTTTAGTTCATATTGTCTGTGGTGACCTTGTTCTTTTTAATATTGTTCCTTATGGTCAGTTTTTCTGTCAAGTTGATTGTGTTCTTGTTGGTGTGAGTTTAATTATTGAATTTGTCAATAAAGTTTACTTGGTTCAAAAAAAGCAGCAGTTCTAGTTTTTCTGTATGTCATATCTGTCTTCATTACATTCAGCCTCTTCCAATTTTTATACAGTTCCAGGTTCATTCCAATTTCTGTTCTTCAGTTAATGAAATTCACACTTTAGATATCTTGCTATTATATATGAATGACTGATCATAGTTTTATGTTTGTCTCTGTTATTATGACTGAAAAATAATTTTCACAATGTCAGTGTTTGAAGAAACTTAACTAGTCAGTTCAACATGGATTTAACCTTAGATTCAAACAAAGCTAGGATAAGTTGGTCTGGAGAAAGACCAAAAGTAGCCAGAATATGCCCCAACCAGAATTGTCTCTTTCCTTCATATTTTGTTTCTTTCATATTTTGGACAAATCAAAGCTACATGTTTTAGGTAATCTTCAGTGTTCAGTTCACATGAGCATTTTTAGTTATAACGCCTTTCCAGTTTTGACTACAATGAATATAGTTTGCTACATACAATTCCATACAGTATCTAGTTATTAATCTACAGTCCTCTTGGTTTTCCAAATTTATTAAATGTGGATCCAGGGAATGTTCCTTCTTTAAAAGATTGAACCATCTGTAGTGTTTCAAACTATTAATTCATACTTGGTCTTTTATTATTGCTGTATCTCCTGAATTAATTTTAGCTTGCATTATTATTTCTTGTAGTGTTATATAGTGAACCTTCAGATCTATGATGCCGGATCAGCAAATGTTTTGTCGACCGACATTACAGTGACGGATTTATGTTGACCGCAAGTTGCGGTTGATATCAATCTGACAGGAGACCCGGTTCCTTTTCTATCAGGGGTCTTTGCCCCCTGAAACCCCTATGCGGAGGGGTTCCCCCACACCCCTGGACTTACAGATTATCAACTCCAACTCAGAGTTGATTCAGGGAGGGGTGCAGGACTGGGAGAAAGAATGCCAGTGTCTCAGGCAGACTATTACAGTGAACTGTCGATGTTGTCAGCATCGACGTGTTGACTGTAATAGTGTCGCTGTACAGAGGGCATACCACGAACCTCATAGAGAAGATGACCCAAACCCATTGGTAGTATATATTTCCTAATGTTTGTTATTATAGGGAAAACAAGACCTCTACTATTATAGTGAATTGCTTCTTCTAAGCACTTTCTTGGACGACAAATTTCTGGCAGAATGAAAAGTTTCCATATGAATATTAATTTTGTTATCAAGCAATAAAGTTTCTAATGTATATTGACCCAAATCCATTCTCATAATCTCTGTAGGTACTGACTGTTGTACTGTTGAGATATATCTATACATATTGCTAAGCATTACTTCTAAAAGTTTGAGATTGTCTTGTGCCCAAATTTCTGCTGCATAAAGTATGTTAAATTTCATTTTTGCATTAATAACCTTGACAAGGCCACTGATGGTACCATTTCCCAATATTGTGTTAAATCTTTTAAATGCATTAAGTGATGTTAAAAATGTTGTTTTCATATACTGTATAAGAGGCATTCATGTTGAATTGTCATCATATCTTATTCCTAAATAGTCATAGGGCCAGATTCTGGAAGAGTTACACCTGGTGTAACAGCAGTTGTGCCAAGTAGAATGTGCATGTAGCATCTTACGCCAGCAGTTGCGACATGCATGATTCTACAAAGTGGCCTGTGACATGTTGCAGGCCACTTGCACCGAACAGCAGTTACGCCGGCAGTTGCACCACAAACCCCCCTATGACATGGCACTAGGGGGTTTATGGCAGCAGTTGCACCCTATTCCAGAAGGGCAGCAACAAAGTCCCCAATGTCAGGATTCTACAAGAACCCCCAGAGGAGAACCAGCAATGTAAGTTACACCAGCATTTATCTGGTGTAACTTATGGACACCCCCCCAGAGGTCCTGTAGACCCACCTGCAGTCATGCCATCTTGTCCACCCCCCATGCCAGCATACCCCAGTGGAGCCCCGTAGGGCTACCCATACCCCCATACCCCCAAAACACCCATTGGCACAAGCCCTGAAGAGCTACCCAAACCCCCATCCCCTTGAAACACCAATTGGCACAAGTCCTGCAAGGCTACCCATACCCATACCCCCCCAAAACACCCGTTGAGGCAGAAGCCCCTGCGAGAACAGCACTGCCATCCCCACCCATGCCCGACCCCTAGCCACCGGCTGCAAATGCAGCAATTACTCTTCTCTGGTAATCTAGTGGCCCCCCACCCAGTCATGCCAGCCCACTCAGCACCCCCCACTCATCCCCAGCTGGCGACTGGTATAGCGCACCTCTCACCTCCACAACCAGCCACCGACTGAGTTCTGTATGAGCGCTACTGGAAAGACGCGCTCAGAAATTAATTTCTGAACTCGTCTTTCCAGTAGCATCCTTACAGAACTTAGTCAGTGGCTGGCCATGGAGGTGAGAGGTGGACTGTGCCAGTCGCTGGCTGGGGATGATGCTAGATGAGCTGGTACATGAGTGGGGGCCACTTACAGGAAGAGTGATGCCACATTGCAGCTGGCAGCATGAGGGTCAGGGCATGGTGAAGATGGCAGTGCTACAGGGGCTTACACCAATGGGTGTTTCGAGGAATGAGGGTGTGATAGCCCTGGGAGGCTTGTGCCAATGAGATATTTCAAGAGATGGGGTGGGTAACCCTCTGGGGCTCTATGAGGCTACATCGGGGGGCTGTGGGAATGGGATGCCCTGTGGGATGGATGATGTAGGGTTTGGAGGCTGGGGGGTGGGCAGCTCTGTGGGGTGCTGTTATGGCAAGCTAGGGGGGGCAGTTGTGAACTGTGGTGCAGCTTGCGACATGCTCACCAGGTGCACCCGCAGTTCGGGGTACCTGGCCACATGTCACAAGTTGCAGGACTTAGATGCAGAGACCCCACCCCTTCTAGAATGGGGCACAGGGTCATTGTCACAGTTGCGGGTGGTGCAAGTTGCGTTCGGCAGCAACTTGCACCATCCTTCTAGAATTGGGCTCATAGTGTTTAACTGTATTTATTTTATCCTCATCACTATACAGTGAGGGCAAATATTTCTTTTTATTACCAAATATGACAAAGTTTATCTTGTCTTTGTTAATACATAGTTCATTGTCCTTACATGGTTTTATAAATTGCTGCAATTTCAGTTGTAAACCACTAAATAAAGTAGACATACTGTAAGTACTAAATCATCACCATATGTTAAACAAGGGATTCTTTTATTACTCATTTTTGGTGAATGATAATCTGGATGTTTGATGGTTTCTATTAATGAATTTATATAAAGGTTGAAAAGTGTTGGTGCCAGAATGCACCTTTGTCTGACTCCCCAATTTATCTTTATTGATGGTGACAAATTTCTATCTTGATTGTATTGGACTCTAAGCCAAGTTTCCTGATAAAGCCCAACCAGTATATCTAACAAGATAAGATCCATCTCATATGCTTTTAATTTTTCCCATAGAAGGATTTGACTGATTGAATCGAAGGCTGTTTTTAAATGAACAAAACAACAATGTAATTTTGTATTCTTTACCTTTACATATTTTTATATTAGATGTGACAGTGTAAAACAATTTTGTATGGTTCATCTATTTGTTCTAAATCTGTTTTGCCATTCACTTCAAAGTTTGTTCTCATCTATCCAATTTTTTATATTCTTGAGTATTATTCTAGTGGATAATTTGTGTGATGAGTCTAGTAGACTTGTCAGTCTATACATAAAAGGATCATTGATATCCCCTTTCTTGAAGATAGGGCATACAATGCTGCCTTTCCAAGAAGTTGGGAATTGCTTACCCTGTACATAATGATTAAACAGAATATGAAAAATGGGCAACCACCATTGTGGAAAAACTCTGCATATATCTGCTATTATGTTGTTTGGGTCTGGAGCTCTGTTTGCAGCCGTTTTATTTAGGACTAGTGAAATATTTTTTGCTTTTCAATGTAAAAATGTCTTGAGAAATTTTCTATAATCTGATTCTCTTCTGAATAGTAGACCTTATCTGTTAGGCCAAACTATAGTTAACTAAAATGTTCTTTACATACCGTAGGGGTTATTGAGGATTCTATATTCCTGGAATATTGACTATGACCTTGGCTCACCAAGGCACAAAATTGTTTAACATTTTTATTTACAACTGTCTTTCTTAGCTTAGACCACATGGAACATTGGAACTTCTTATCAGCTTCTAGTATTATTCTATATTCTTTCCTAGCTTTGTTTATTACTTTCAGGTTCCTTTTCTCAGGGTATTTTTTTTTTGTAATATTGAAGTAGTTTATTAACTTTTGTGTTTGCTAATTTACATGTTCTGTTAAACCATGTTCTATCTATTTGTGTACATTTATAATTATGTTTAAAGGTCTAATAAACCCATGCATTTCCTCCCATTTTTCATTTTTTTGTTTGTAAATCCAGACTTGATATAATATCCTACCTAAGAATTGTTAGATAAGTGGAGTTAAGGATCTCAGTAAATTTTACTACCACCTAATATTGCCATCTAATTCTATGAGAGTTTATTATCTCCAAGTTGTGTAATCTGAGGCTTTTCTCATTAACTTTTTCAGTAAGTGAGGTTTTATATATATATATATATATGGATACATGATGTGCACGAGTGTGATATGGAAAATATCTTCACTCTTATAGAGTGACCTCTGAATACTCACAAGTGGCAAAGCCACGAGTGAAGTTTCAGATGTCACTGTACAGGACTGAACATATTTCCCATATCACACCAGTGTCCATGATGTATCCGCTATATACAAGGGGGGCCACATAGTCGCACAATGTACCATTTGCGCGGCTTTGCATGGCTTTGTGCAGCTTTGCGCGGGTATGATAAATGTCAGGTCTTATATTTCTCACACCCTGGTGAAAATAACATAATTTATCACACTCATTTACCACTCATCCCCATTGTGTGTGTGTATATATATATATATATATATATATATATATATATATATATATATATTGGTTAAAACCAGGAGATGAGCTGACACTGGTTACGTCAATATCTTCAAATCTGTGACAAGTTTCATAGCATCCAAATTTGCCCATACCATGTCTATTATGAATGAGCCCCTTGGACCTATAAATGCCCTTCTTGTCACCGCATGTTCTTCCATTTAATAAACAAAATTAAAAATGACCCATTGTTTTCATTAGTAACTTACCTTGTGTGTTTGTTACTTTGTCCTTTGAATAGGATTGAGTTGATTTTTAATGTTAATTCCTTTAACAAAGTCATTTTGTAATGAACGTAGCATTGTTTCACTATAAACCCATGCATTGAAATCACCCATGATGAATACTGGTAGAGTTTCATATTTGTTAATAATATCCTCCAAATATTATTTAAGCTGTTCCCAGTTATAGGAAAAAGTATGGATTTATCTGCAGGAGGCATATGGATATTTAGTATAAAAATATCAAACTTTTCCAATTGTATAAATAAAGGGAGTAGGAGGGTCATGGGGCATTTCAAGTGAGTAACTTTCATGTTTAGCGATGTCCTGATGTAGGTGGCTAATCCACCTTTTGCTCTGCCACTTTTTACATTTTCTCTGCTGGACTTGCCTATCCCATAAAACCTGGTATCATAGGTCAGTTTACATCCACTAACCAGGTTTCTTGCATACATATTATGTCTGGCGTGTATAACAAATTGTTTACCTCATGATCTGCCAGTCTAATTCTTTAACCTTCTATATTCCAAGATAATATGTCTAGCATATGCTGATATTCTGTAAGACTCTCATTTATCTCATTTATTTGTCAGTGTGCTATCTTCTTTCTCCTTTCAATAGACAAATTACCATTATTTCCTAATGGAGGTACTTGTTTATTCTTCATTGTTTCCCTGTTTTTATTTTCCAGTGGTTTTATGTCTGTAAAATGTATTACTGTTGAATCTATTACAGCTGCTTCCTGTAAAATCAAGGCTGCCAATTTGCTACTTTTAAATGTAAGATCTATCTGTGGATAGTTTGATATTCCTCTATGAACTTTAATTTGTTCAGTTACATTGTGCTTGATATTCATCTTAAGAGTACATGACAGAAAAGTTGCAATTTCCCCTTTCAGATACCCCAAGGATTGTCCCTTAGTGTCTTCTCAATCAAATAGTCAGATTGTTTTGTTTTCCAAGTACCTATTAAGTTTTTGATATACTCATCAATTAGCTCAGATACCTTGGTTATACATTCTTCCTCTGGTAACTTTTCTTAATCCTTATTTGATGGAATTTGTGGATTGCAGATAGGGTCAGGTACCCTCTGGGGAGGCAGAATTATGATCCCTTTCTGTTTTAATTCTTCCTCTTGCTCCCATATCTTTTTTGTTGTATGTTGGAATGTACATTATGATAACACACAGTCTGCAAAATTTGTTGTTTGGAGGTCATAAAACATTTATGCCATTTGTATTTTCTGACAGATGTAAGAGTTATATTAACCATTCTAACAACTGTGTTGGCATTTCTTGACACTATGTTAATGCAATATATTTATACTAAATATTCTGTTGGTTCATTTACTATTTATTCTCTTAAACATCTATCCATAGCTGTTACCCTTAAATTATTGGGAGACTTTCCAGGTAGGGGTTTTTAGTTTTACACTTAGTCTGCCCTTGGCTGACAATGACAACAGTAGCCAAGATACCTGTTTATTTTGTTTTTAGTGCCTGATTCTATTACTGTCTGTATATTTGTATTTCTGAAGCCAACAGATATCTCCTCTGTCTCTTTTAAAGGTTTGGTTTTTTTCCACTGGTCCTATGAATTTGTGGTTCATATAGTTGTGTCTTTTATACCTTTCTGTGTCTTTTCCTTTTTCTTAGGAAGAGATATGATTCCTTTCTTAGGCCTTTTTCTTTTAGGATCTGATATTTTTTGTTGGTACCTCAATTTTCTGATCCTTTTTGAGATCTGTAAGTTCTACTATTTACTCCCCCTCTTTCTGAAAAGGAGGGGGCAGTCAAACCTGTATAGCTTTGTTTTCTTTTGTTATGCCCTTAATTTGTTCTTCCTCCTCTTGTACACCTGGCTCTTGTATTCTTATTTGATCTAAGAGAATTTTATTATATATTACATCATTTCTTAAATTTGCTATTTCCACTTTAACTGCCCATAAGTTTCCCAGAATGACAATGTTGGCATAATACATTTTTTTTTTACTATTCTCAATATTTGTTTTGATAATTTATTTTATTTTTATTTAGCTTTTGTTGACCGGGTAAGTGCACTAGACAAATCCTGCCTATTTTCAGGCACGACCTGGGGAAGGGGGGATACAGATGAATGCCAACTGACCTTGAACCAGATTAAGCTGTTGGTGGTATTTTTAGTGAATGAGGGAAATTTGGCCAGGACACCAGGGAAATTCCCCTACTCTTTTCGATAAGTGCCATGGGATCTTTAACATCCACCTGAACTACCACCAATCCAGGCAGATGGGACCTCGGTTTAACATCTCATCCGAAAGACGGCACCTCAGAAATGCAGCACCCCTCTCATGCTGCATTACAGTGTCAGTACTGGGATATTAACCCTAGTGCCAGATGTGGGAACTGAACCCACAGCCCTCTGATCTCCCGGCCTCAGAGGCGAGTGTGCTACCTACTGAGCCACTGACACTGCGAATGATGATGAGGCTGATGTAAAATCTCCTCCATCTATAAAAAAGACCTTGTTATAAATGATTTTACCATCTTTGTAACAGTTATCTACATCTCCTGCATAAGTGGGTGCAGGGGAAAATCTTGGGGAATATCTCGCTGATAACCCTTGTGCCTCCTTCTGGTTTTCTATCTCACCTTTTAAGTCTGTGTTACTGTAGGTAGAAGCTATTCTTTTGAGGTCTGCAGTGGTTAAATTTAAATCAGGTATAACTGAAGGAAGATTATCTCGTTGTTCACATATCTTTTGTTGGCTTATATTCTGCACTTCTTCGTAAGCATGAAAAGAATTAGGTTCAGAGGTTTCAGATAATACAGTAAATATTGGAGAAGTAATCTTATGTGGAGTTAAATTCTTTTTCTCCAATTCCTTAGTTTCCGTGCTTAATTTTTTCTTTTTTTTTTTTTTTGCAATTATTGTATTTTTATTGATCACACCTTCCCAAGCATCAGCTCTGTCCTGGAACTCTAATCAGCCCTGAGACTTACAGTATCCCTGACAATCTGAATCCCAGGCTTTCCCCTTTTGGGTGGGTCTGTCAGGCAGTCTCTGGACCCCTGGACCTGAAACCGGGGCTCTGGGAGGCATCCCTACCAGAGGAACCCCCTGGCTTGCCCCACAGGATGGGGCCACAGGACCAGAACATGCACTGGTGGAGCTCACATCGATTGGTTGGATGAACAGGCATGTGGGTGAAGCATCATAGAGGGTGGGGCTTATTTTTTGTAGAACAATCCCCCAGAGGGGAAGAATGTACAATGACACCTGCATTTGTTCCTTCCCACGTTAATGTAGGCGACGGTGATTTGTGAAACACCCTAGCATCTGCTAGGGTCAACATAACACCAAACACTCAAACTGCCCTCCTCCCTGGAGAAGGAGAGCAGTCATCAGGATGTTCAATCCTCTTCCCCCAGCTGGCCCTCCAACTCCCAGGTTCAATCCTGAACCCAAGTCATAGATGTCATCAGCAGAAATCCAACAACTGCGCTGGTAGGCAGGTCTTTCTGTGCTTAATTCAATTTTTGATTTGTCAGAATATTTAATTATAGAGTCATAGAAAGTACAAGAATCATATAAATTGTCTGAGTTCTGTGATGCAAAAGAAATACAGTAACATTCCTGTAGGATTCTGTTAATCTTGGGGTACATAATTTAGTTGTTACTTTCTTTATAGAGGAAGCTGATTTATTATCACCATGTGAAACTGGCATGGGATGGGGCCTTTCTAAGCATTCAGTTTCAATTAAAAAATCTGCTATCCTGGTTTGATGTTTTTCATATACCATGATATATTTCTTGCAAATGATTGCCCTTTTTAACAGATTTCACTCTCCCTTTTTTCCTTGGTTGTCAATGGGCTATTCTGTTGTCCCAAACTGCTCCACTCCTCATGCTAACTACTGTATTCTAGAAGTCCCGAATGTATCTACTTCTACTTCTGATTTCCCTTGATCTCCCCCACAGTTTCCTTTTGATATCAATGCTAAGGTTTCTCCAACTGTATAACCAGAGTTTAGAACAATTGATTGCAATTCACACAGTACCTGAGGATGTCAAAATATCTAACTATGTATATCTACTGTATACATACAAAAAATAATGTTATGTAATAAATAGTGGAGAGTATGTAATTAGAGTAAAGTTATACAAATACAATGTCAGTCCTATATGTCTTTTTAAGTTGTAAATATCACCCTTGTTCAAATATCCTTTATTTCCTTCAGTCCAGTTATTTCCCTGAGCCCACACTCCATCTAGTGGTCGATTGCTCAACCGGTGCCCTTGTTTGTTCCTTTAATTTGGCGTCCTAAAATCAAGCATTCTGTGCAAAGGCTAATATCTTCTTATTAATTGTAGATCTTCCTGTTCTTCCAGAGAAAAGGAGAATCATCCTTTATACCCAGTCTCTGGACTCTATCTGTAGTTGGTACTTCACATCTGGTGACAAAATGAAGAGCAGTAAACAGTGCTAGTGATATTATATATTTTCTTCCTTGCTCAGCTACCCCTATTTTATAGTATACCAATACTTTCTTCTTATTAAATTCAAACTTCTGAAGTTGAATTTTTGAAGTCACTGTGTTTATGAAAGCAATGTACTTGTCATATATTTTTATCAGCTCCCTTTCTTAGTGATTTTAATGAATTTAAGGATTTTTTAATGCGTTTGTAAGTAAATGTTACATGTATAAGCAGACCATTTAAGTATACAAATAAGTATAAGAATACAAATGAATTGTAATTAATCTGCATAATTTATCTAGCAGTTTGAAATAATACTGAGTTATAATCTGCAATTCTAATCTCAGTTTTTAAATATTAAGATGTAAATATCGAATGTTAAAATATGTTAAATATTCTGTTTCTAAAAATGTACCTCTTTTTAGTGGTTAAACTTTTTGCAGTTGAGTGCACTACCAGCATTTTCTGTAGTGTAGTGCCCCTGACTCCCCGCCCTGTCCCCAATCCCTGAACCCCAATTGCAGCACTCAAAACAGGTACTGCTTGTACAGGATCCTGGTTCGATGTACAGTCTATAATCTAACCAGAACCTGGATCCCTGTGTGGTGTATAGTAGTATGCCATACATGTTTCACAAAGTGTACTGGTCTCCCATCCCATCATGATCCCCGATCGCAGACATAACATGATTGAAAGCCCTGTTCCAATGTCTAGTGGCACCCGCCTCCCAGCCCCGAACCCTGTCTGTGAGAAACAGATATGACACCCACTCCCATTTGTCCAGTAACATAGTGACCCCCTCCCATCCTGATCCCAATGTGTAAGAAAAATAAAGTATGCCCCATCCCTTTTTCCATAGTTTAGTGTCCCCCCACCCACTCAGATACTGACATCACACCCTACTCCCCATCCCAGCATGGCCAGACAGCCAGTCAGTCAGCCGGTGGGCAACACAGCCCTCTGCATACCACCACAGCTGCCCACTGACTGCACTGTCACTGAATGACAGCGTACTGTATGCACTACAACCCCATTGGTTGACACTGTTGACCAATGGGCTTGCAGTGTGTACTATACTCTGCCATTCACAACTTTGTGAATGATAAAAGTTGTGAATGACAGAGTACAGTACACACTGCAAGCCCATTAATTGACAGAATATAGCAATGGGGTTGTAGTGCATACAGTATACTGTCATTCAGTGACAGTGCAGTTGGCGGGCAGCTGTGGAGGTATGCGGAGGGCTGTGTGGAGGGCTGTGCTGCCTGCTGGCAGACTGGAGGCCTGGCCATGCTGGTACGGGGAAGTGGGGTGGGATGTCAGTGTCTGAGTGAGTGACAGGGTGGAGGGACACTACACTATGGAAAAAAGGGCTGGGGCATACTTTATTTTTCTTATGCATTGGGATCAGGATGGGAGGGGGTCACCAAACTATTGGAAAAATGGAAGTGGGTGTCATATCTTTTACTCATGGATGGGGTTTGGGGCTCGGAGGGGGTGTGACTGGGATAGGGCTTTCCATCATGTTATGTCTACAATTTGGGATCACGATGGGGGGGGACCAGTACACTTTGTGTAACATGTACAGCATACTACTATATACCACACAGGGCTCCAGGTCCTGGTTCAATTATGGACTGTACATTGAACCAGGATCCTGGACCAGTGATGCCTGTGTTGAGTGCTGCAATTGGGGTTTGGGGATTGGGGATAGGGTGGGGGGGTCAAGGGGGCACTACACTATGTAAAATGGGGTTTGCTGCAGAATGTACCATGGATCGGGGAACGGGATGGGGGACAGGCTGCCTGGTGCATCATGATGGGTGCATCCCTGCCAAATGTGTGCAAATGGGACCATAATGACATAAAATGGCCCATTTGCACCTTGCCTGCCTAATGGACTGATTTGCATACTCTGGGCCAAATATCTGGAATTTGGGCCCAGCCTATCTTCCATTGCACCACGCATCCCCATTCCAGTTATTCAGCCCATCCAGGGAGATGTGCTAGAGCATTGGCAGCAGTCCACAGTTGCACAGCATGCAGCCATTGCAATATTCAGATGGGATGCGCGATCACGCATTTCATTTGAATATAACACTATATTGCGCCGGCCCATATATTTGGGCAGCACATCTAGATGCACTGGAAGGACCCTGAGATTTGAATATGGGAGCCTTAAATTTTAAATGTCCAGCAAGTGATTGACAGACCTACCAGGAAAGGATGTACTCAAAGTACTGGAAGCATCTTGATTTGATGTTTTTGTTCAAAAGTCTAAATATTGAGAGTAGCTTAGTTCTCCCCTCAAACTTAGGAGATAATAATCCTGTATTGTGCTGTACATGGGGAAAACATTTTCTGAAAACAAATATTATAAACATAAGTAAAAGAAGTTTTGTGAAGTATGACTCAGCTAACTTTTGTATAAGTTGACAACAGCAAAATTGGGAATAGGCTAAATTTGATCCCTGATGTAACTTAGGTATAGAGCATTTCACTAATACTTTCTTGAAACATTCTGGTGTACACACACCTGTTAAAGTACACTGACAGAGGAAAAAAACATGTCCCCTGTGTTAATGATTCTATTAGGAAAATTATTAAAGTTAAAGCTAGGTTGTGGAGATAAGCTAATAGATCAGGTAACCTAGTGAATTGAGACTATTTTATATAATCATTGTAAAAATACCATAAAGAATGCAAAAAGAACTTATTTTAAAAACAAATTTGCAAATTCCCTGTAACCAAAGGATTATTTGGAGAATAATGGCTGGGTAGGGGATTGTAATAAGAAGTTTACGTTTCTATGTAAAAAACAGTGATCATGGAAGGGCGATTGCCGTTTGGGTGAGTGTACATCACCAAAAATGAATTACGGTGATGTACACTCATAGCGAACTGCAAGGCAGTGACAAGACTTGCATGAATGCGGGGGGGTTGTGCCCCCCACACCCCGCCTAACTTTACTGTTCTTAACTCCAGGGGGATGCATGTTGGAGGGGTGAAATTCTTAAAAAAAAAACAAGACTGACTGGCGGAAAAAAACAAAACACACCGCTCCAGACCCAAACCCTGCACCCTGCACACCCCAACTGACTACCCTCCCCAGCATGCTAGCCAACCAGCTCAGCAGCTGCCTGCCATGTTCCCTCCCACATATCTCCCCTCCCCTTCTGCCCTCACATAGTGTGGTCCCTCCCCCCGTGCGTGTGTGCATGTGTATCCTTTCTGTCGCCCACCCAGGTATCCGGTTGCTACCCAGCCAGGTAGCCTTGAACACAGGCACCGTAATTGAGTCACCATTTTTGTAAGTACTCAATTGCGGTAGCTGTGTTCACTGGATACCAAAGTTTGCACACACCCGAGGTGTGGGATGCCACAAAAACCATGAGAGCAAAGCTCGAAGGGTTTGTAAAGGCATCCCACACCAGAGGTGTGTGTAAAATTTGAGTTTTACACACCTACCCAGCCTTTATTTTATATAATTGCTGGGGAGTGTTATTTCGCCACAGCAATTATATAAATAGAGGTACATCTGTTGTCAGCCGTGGTCTAAGCAGATGAAGCATGGTCCGAGGTTCAAAGCAGCCGAAAAGTTTCCTTTTTTTATTTATTTTTTTAATACACAGAAATCTGGCCGACTCGGTGGTACAGAGCGTTGAGGTGCTGGACACCACACCTCATGGCATGCTGGCAACCCAGGTTCAGGATCAAGCCCGCGTCGTTGGAGGCTGGCCCTGGGGGCAGGGAGGAGCTGGATGGAGTTGCTGGCAGGCAACTCTCCTCTCCGGAGGTGACAGGGTGGCATCCCTCAGCTAACGGCTGTCCCCTGGTCGAGGCCAGAGCTCAGCACAGGCTCTAGAGTGCCAGGCATTAGGCCAGTGGGGTGGACAGAAGGGGGTCATTACTGGGGCAGCAAGGCACATGTGCACCTCCACACACATGTGTCTTTCTCCTGGGCCCTTGGGAGAAAACAGGAGGACAAAATACTGGCGGCAGGATGATGACTGACTCCCCACAGGCACTGCTTCTGGGCCTGGTGTAAAGTAAGCCATGGTGATCCCGTTGGACGGGGCTGACGGAGTCAGTAGGATGGGGGCCATCTGGGGGGTGCAGAACTATGAGTAAAAAAAAAAATTAAGCACAGAAATTTAGCTGGTGGCTGCCTGTGTGTTTCCACCCTCCCTCTAGTTGCTGTCACCAGTTTTCTTCTCCACTCCCTCCTGTTTGAGCAGCTCCTCTACAGTTGTCTGGCAGCTAACCTATCATCTGCCCTGTGGCTATCTGTCTGACCTGTGGCTTCTGTTTCTCTTTACGTGTCCTCCCTTCCCTCCTACCTCCTTTGGGGTTCTGTTCTTTTTAATTATTTTTTTTTATTTAATTCACCACCAAGTGCCAGTTGCGGTGAAATGTCCTGTGTTAAGTTTTGGTGGCTGATGGCTGAGGAAGGGGGGACCAGAGGGGGGAGCGAACGGAACCCAGAATGTGTTTGCTGTTATAACCAACTTGTTATAACAGTAAATTATAATTGGGTTTCCATTAGGGGGAAAAAAGGCTCCCCAGTTATTATAGGAATATAATCAAAGAGCTAGAGAATCCAGGTAAATCATGTTCCAAAATTGAGTTAATAGATGTAAATGGAGAAACCTTAAGTTCCAAAAAAGCTGTGGCAACTTTAGATAACTACTTTTCTACACTTCCTGATATTGTGATCCCAGATGTGTTGAGCAGAGTTCACTGCTACTGTATGAAGAAGATACAGTATCTGATTCTACTACCCCACTACAGGTGTATCATGTTTTAGAAAGATAAAGTTTAAAAAGTGGCGACAGAAATTAAAAAAAGAAATATTAGGAAATCCCATGGCTTAGATAATATTAAATTTAAAGTTTTAAAAGATGCAGTTAATGTTGCATCACCCATGTTAACTCAACTGTACAATCAACGTATTATAGGTATTATAGAGGGCATATTTCCAGAAAACTGAAAGTGTGAACAGATGGTTCCCATATTCAAGGGTAGAGAATCAAACATATTGTCAAACTATAGTAGCTCTTTTGCCCATATTATCCAAGCTTTGGGAGTGTTTGGTTCATAAACAGTTATATACATATCTAAAGAGATATTGAAAGCTGACAAAATTTCAGTCAGACTTTAGGACTGGTTATTCAATGGGCATCGCATTCATTGACTTCATAGATAAGGTGCTGGAAAAGCTGGATGGAGTGGACTCCACAGGCACAATGTTCATTGACCTGTCCAAAGCCTTTGACTTGGTAAATCATGACATTTTGTTTGCCAGGTAAAAACAGAAGGAATAGCCCCTCCTTCTACGAATTGGTTTGCTTTTCATTCAAGCCAGAGGAGGCAGCAGGTTATAGTTGATGACTTCTTGATGGCCCTACAGAGTGCTGGACTGCGGCAGCCTGTCAAAGCCCTAACTAGGAGAGATTCTGTTCTTGATCTGAGTCTCACAAACAGTGAGAAGATTAAAGAAATCAGTGTCAGGTACAACTTGGGAAACAGCGATCATCGTATGGTAAGTTTCCAAGTAAGCATGGTGGAAGACTCCTGTCACTCAAAGGTTAAGGTCCTAGATTTCAAGAAGGTAAACTTTCAAAAAATGAGAGCCAGTATAAAAGAATACTTAACTGAAGAGATAGAAGGAGATGTAGAAGTCATGTGGGAAAGGATAAAGAAAGCAATCAAGACAGCCACGGACAAATGCACCAGGGGATCAGCAAGGCAAAAAGAAGAAGAAAACCTTTCTGGTTCTCCAGGGAGATGGCTACCATACTGAAAGAAAAAAAGAAGGCATATGTGACATACCAGTAAACCAAAAATGACAGAGAAACCACTTTGGTTTTCAGTGAAGATCAGACAAGTAGTAAGGGCCAAAAGGTTGGCCTTCCACAAATACAAAAAAAAGCAGTGGGATGCAGAAAGGGAAGAATACCTCCAGAACACCAAGGAAGCCAAGAAGGTGATAAGGGAGGCAAAAACACAGAGCTGCAACTAGCCATGGTGGTCAAGTGTGGAGAAAAGCATTTTCCCCTATATAAGTGAAAAAGGAAGTGGGATGGGGAGTAGTTAGACTGATGGATGGGGCCATGTGATAGAGGACAATGAGCAAAAGGCTACAGTTCCAAATAACTACTTTTTTACATCTTCACCAGGGAGGCTAGTAGTCTCCTACCTGAAAGCGGTCTTAACGCAGCTGCAAAAGTGATCCATGAGATGGGGAGGCCAACATTGACTGGGGACAGAGTAAAAAAGGGGCTACCATCCCTCAAGACAGACAAGGCCTAGGTCTGGATGGGATCCAACTGAGAGTACTAAAGGAGCTGGCAAATTAATTGACTGAAACTGTGGCATGTCATTTCAATAGCTCACTTCAAACAAGAGTTGTCCTAGGGAAGTGGAGGATG
The DNA here is from genome assembly GCA_016271365.2 of Neoceratodus forsteri. NCBI lineage: Eukaryota > Metazoa > Chordata > Ceratodontiformes > Ceratodontidae > Neoceratodus > Neoceratodus forsteri. Next base: position 1,342,686,807 of record CM057455.1, on the reverse strand, counting down.
GCAGACATGGTTCCACTTCATAAAAAGGGGGGGGGACAGGGAACAAGCAGCCAACTGCAGACCTGTCAGTCTTACCTCTATTGTTGAAAAGCTGATGGAGTCACTAATCAAAGCAGACCTTGTGAACTATGCTGAGGGTAACGGTCTCCAGGATAGTATACAGTATGGTTTTGTGTCAGGGAGGTTGTGTCAGACAAATGTAATGGTCTTTCTTGATTGGGTTACATAGGAATTGGATAAAGGCCATGCCACAGATTTGTTGTAGTATGACTTCAGCAAGACTTTCAACTGTGTGCCTCTGGCTAAGGATATAGTCAGATGTGTGGATAATTGGCTAAAAGAGAGGCAGCAGTGTGTAGTGGTAAACAGCATTAAATCAGAAGAGAGAGAGGGTCATAAGTCATGTGCCACAGGGGTCTGTTCTTGGTCTGGTCCTATTCAACATGTTCATCTGTGAAATTGGAGAAGGGGTCTAGGGTAAGCTAGAGCTCTTTGCAGATTACACAAAGCTCTGTGGAAATGGGGATAGCACTGTAGCAACTAGAAAGTTACAAGAGGACGTGCAGAGGCTAGAGAGATGGTTGAAGGTCTACCAGTTGAACTGCAATGCCAAAAAGGGCAAGGTAATGCACTCAGGGAAAAAAGAACCAAGAACAGAATGCTGGATGGGTTGGGTACAACTCAGTACTATGGCAGAGGAACGTGACCTCGGAGTCATTATTAGTGACACACTTAAGCAGGCTAGTCAATGTGACAGGGCTTTCAGTAAGGCTAACAGGATACTGGGATGTATAGGGAGGGGTATTGACAGTAGAAGGAAGGAGGTGATACTCCCCCTCAACAGATCCCTGGTGAGACCACAGCTTGAGGTATTGTGTCACATTTTGGCGCTCTCACCTTAGAAAGTACAAGAACAGGCTGGAGGCAGTACAGCACAGGGTAACAAAGATGATTCAAGGTCATCAGGGGAAGTCCTACAAGAAATGACTCAGAGCACCGAATATGTTTTTGTTTGAGACTAGAAGGGAGAAGTGGAATTTGATAGAGACATTCAATTCCTAAAAGGAATAAACAAGGTGGACTCCTGGGAAACTGTTTATAAGGAACACCCACTTGACAACAAGGGGGCATGATTGGAAACTGACAGAGGGAAGGTTCAGGAGGGATGTGAAAAAGTAATACTTTACAGAGAGAATGGAGGAATGATGGAACTGCCTGTGAGCTGAGGTGGTGGCAGCTGGAACTGTGGGTGGCTTCATACATGCTTGGCATAGAATGAAGGGGATAGTAATCACTGGCAAGGACAAGGATGGGGAAGGAATAGCATAACTGTTGGGGAGGGGTAAGACCCAGATTGGTACCAGGTCACAGGGTTATATAGAGACCCATGGGCAGGCTGGATGGACCATAAGTCTTTCTCTGCTATCATTTTCCATGCTTTTATGTTTCCATGGTAAATACAGGAGTAATTAGGAGGCATGTATTTTGTAAAAGAGTAGTGAACCTATTCAACAGCCAACTGTTGAATACAGTGAACATGAAGACAGTACAGGTCTTCAAGGTAAGGCTGGTCACAATTCTGATTACTAAGAGAATTACAAGGTACTCGGGGTAGTAGAGTGAGTGGTGTATCCCATGAATTACTATATGTTTGCACAGTTTACAGTACTTAATCCCTCTTTATGAAGAATGCAAGAGTCCCTTCTGACCTTAAATTACTGTTGCTGTATTTTACTACACTATGTAATTTGAAGGCATCACAGGACCTGGGACTCACATAATGCACTTTATTGTTGCTTTGTGTGGAACTGATAGTGTTAACTGTAGATGAGAAGTATCAGAAAATCACATGTGAGGAATTCCATATTTTCCATTAATTTGAAAATCTGAGCTGTTTCTAAAGGTGTGTCTGCATTCTAGAGAATCCACATTTTTATTCAAAAAAAGAAGCTTCTCACCCTTTCTATGAAGGTATTTATCCCCAATGTAAATTAATATACTGCACAAAAGAGATGTTTGTGTTTTCCATTCAAATCACTAAATTGTTCAAACCAATCATTATTGTCAGTTTTTTATGCACTGGTTGAAATTTAACCAGATTTTTTATAAGTTGTTAAAGTGAAAATTGAAAACGTTTGACACTCTATGCAAGAGTGAAGGTAGACTCCCACTGAAATTGAATGTCTCACTATGGTTTACAACTATATCACTGGTCACGTACTTCAGTTTGATCATTTTATACCTGTAACTTTCTTTGTAATGCTGTGCATTGAAATGTTAACACATTTTAGTTTAGCCTATACATTAAGATTATAATACAAAATTGCTATTTCCTTTAGGAGTTTTGTGTCCTTTTTAATATGTGACCACATTGTTGATGTTATTTTGATAAGTATCCATTTACAAACTTATTACTGACCACCTCTGTTCTGGGTCCTCCAGGCTCTAACCTAGAAGAAAAACATGATATGTCCACCTAAATGAAGTGCACGATGAGGAATCACACGCGGACACCATCCAGTGTCACAAGTCTATACATGTAACACAGTGACATAAAAACTTTAGGTCAGCAGGGCATTTAAGCCATCTGGTCCACCCCTGTTCATATGGAAGGTTAAATGAATATGATGTGCAACAGGTACTGAGATATATAGGTATTCTGTACATAGTAGTGAAACACTGTGCTCTGAGCAGCCCTCCAGCCTTCATAGGCACTCATCCCTGAAATCTCATATAAGCCATGCAAACTCCTTCCTAAATACAAGCAGAGATCAGCTCACAACCCAAGATTACTCACAGATCCTTGTGCACAGGTATCACAAAAGTAGGCATGTTATACATAGTGTAGAGATGGTTCAGAAAACTGCAGTGTGGAAAATGGTGGACCAGCATGTTGAGGAGGGCGTACTTGTCACTTATCTCATCCAATATTAGTAAAGTAGTTTGTGAAACACCTACAGGTATTTGTGTTCCTAATTGTAGGTAAGCAATACCCTACCAGAGAACATGTGTTTCTAGATAACTAACGCCATGCCCCGGGTGAATTGGAAGGCACGGGGCCTATGGCTAAGTGACTTTCAACACCCTCAGAAAGTGCATTAATTCTCAAGAAACCTATGCCCTGGTATGGGTTATTGCACTTTTTAAAATGGAAAAAGGTTTTATTTTCCTTTAATTGGGTTGTTGCTAAGTAGAGTAGGTGAGTCTTTGATTAACATGTAGGTAATATGCTTGGGCAGACTTGGTGGGCCTGGAGGTCCTTATCTACCATCATAATCTAAGTATCTTTGTATCTATGTATCTATGTTTGGTAAGAAAGACTGTGTACCTTTAAATGAACCTGGAACCACATTTAGTTTGAATAAACCCAAGACCTGTTGTGGGTTTTTGTGTTTAAAATGTACACATATTTAAAGGGAAAAGGTTTTATTTTCAATTAGTTGGGTTTTTGTTAGGTAGATTAGGGCAGATTAGTTATGAACTATACAGATTCTAAGTAAATAATCAACAGGTAAGTGCTGTGTTTTTACAAATGAAGTTATTTTATTTGGTCAGTTTTTATACCCCATTTTATAAGCTGTAACAATGACCTGTATATTTTCAATAGAAAGCCTTAGCAAACCTTTATTGCATTACTACACTGCAATATTAGAAATGCAAGTACACATTATTATGGACATGTACAGGTTATCCTTTATGAATCCTGCCAAAATCATCTAACAGAACATGATGTGAAAATATAACATGTTACATTCAGGCATTTTTTTCAAACATAGAATGTGTTTAAAAGAATGAAGTGACAAAATTAAATGAATTGCCCTTGACCCCACACTCTGTAAAAACATGCATCTTGTCCTCTAAATTTCCCAAGGTTTACCTTGAACTATCACTTGGAAAGTTATTTTTACTCCCGAAAAATTATGTTTTCAATAGGGCTGACATACTTTATGCCTTTTTTGTTATATGGATGGAAAATGTATAAAGATGAATCAGGTATTCTTTTGCAAACCAAATGCTTCTCAGGTGTATACTAACGGAGGAGACCACTGATGAGTTATTATCTGTTAGTTTGTATTTATTTGGCTGCATGATTGTACAGCACATTCAAAAAAGGAAGTGACTGAGGACAGCCTGCAGCATACATCAAAGGCTATATCCATTACGAAGCAAGCTACTTACGGTCTGTGAGATAAACACCTGTAGTGTCCTACAGATTAATAATTCACAGTTTACATAAACAGCAAAATAACATTCAGCAGATTACATAAATAGCAGATTCATTTTCTATACACCGGAAAAAGAATATTCCACTGATTATGTAATCTGTGGAATATTATTCCACAATTTACACAGAAATGCTCTTTGGAAAGCAGTTTGGAAGCAGCAATGCTGTTCCCCACAAATTCTGCCAGTGCAATTTCACATTCCACAAAGCTATAGCCCGTCCTGGAGTCAAGCAGATGAAGAATAAACAGTTGATTATTGTTTTATTCCATTAGTTTTGCCCCTGTTCCCCATGTCCACCACCCTGATTAATGGTGTCAGATGAGTTGCTGCCTTCACAGCAAATGCCAAAGTCCCTCTCGATTTGTCTGGCAGGGGGCTCACACTTGCCAGGCAGTTTGCACCCTCCCGCTCCTGAAGCAGAGTCACGCCCCTGCATGATAGCCTCTGCAACCAACCAGCCTCCTTGAATGTTAGCTTCTATCCCCAAGGTAGCTGTAAGACACATTGCGGTCTTGTTGCTAGACCAGCTTTGAGTAAAACAATGAAGAAAAATACCGTGAACCTATTTACACTACACACAATGTAATTGTTTCCTTTTTTGTACATTAGATCATAGTGAGTGAACTCCAGATATTGCAAACTAAAAGATATTTCATTACAGTAAACAAAATAGAACTTTACTTGAAAGGCAACAGCCAGATCATTTAATGCTGGTGAAAAAAGATTATTTTACTGCTTTAAGTGTAACGGTGCATTTTCTTACATACAGTATAATTCACTTTAGCATTTAGATTTAGATTACATTAGCACCTAACTATATAATTTGTAATACAGGCATTGAGAAAATGTATTAAAATGAACCTGTGAACCTGACCAACAAAATGTGTCCTTTGACTGGAATCTGTTTAAAACAATAACTAAGATTTACTTAATTCAGCTGAATTCCCTTTCCATATTATTATGAGTTTGATATATTTTTATTATAATTTGACTTCCCAATTAAATGCTGCCGTGTGTTCATGTCAGGCCTCAGGAGAATAATGAAGCACTTGGGAAAAAATATACAACTAAGCAGGCCAGCACTAGATGACAGGATGGCAAATACCTCGACAGCAACCATGTACTTTCCTCTTGTACTCAGGTAGGCGGGGATAAATGAGAGCCACACACTGGCAAACGCAATCATGCTGAAAGTGATGAATTTGGCTTCATTAAAACTATCAGGCAGATTTCTTGCTAGGAAGGCGACTATAAAACTGATACTGGCCAGTACACCCATATATCCCAGCATGCAGTAGAATGCAAACAAGGAGCCTTCATTGCACTCTATAAGTAGTTTCTCCTTTGCAGTCTCCACGTTTAATTCAGCAAAGGGAGGAGAGACAGCCAACCAAGCAAGACATATACTTAACTGAAGAGCTGAGCAGCAAATCACTATGCAGTTTGGTATTTTAGATCCCACCCACTTTTTAGAAATGCTGCCTGGCTTTGTGGCATTGAAAGCAATGACAACTGTGACGGTTTTGGCCAGTATGGAGGAAATGCAAATGGAGAAAATGACACCAAAGGTAGTCTGGCGGAACATGCAGGTTACTTTCACGGGGTGTCCAATGAATATAAGGCAGCAGAGGAAGCACAGTATAAGGGAAAGTAGAAGGAGATAGCTGAGTTCACAGTTGTTGGCTTTTACAAGTGGAGTGGCTCTGTACTTGATGAAGATGCATAATACTGAAACAGTTACTACAGAGAATAAAAGGGAACCTGCTGTCAAAGTAACTCCTAAAGCTTCTTCATAAGACAAGAACTCGATGATCTTTGGGATGCATGTATCTCGTCTCTCATTGGACCACTGGTCATCTTGACATTTCACACAATAAATGGTATCTGATGAAAAGAGACATTTTTTTAGGAGCAGTACTGTATGATTTAAAATGACAGTGAAGTTTGCAGGAACTCTTAAAGCCTGAAAGCCCCCGAAAAGCTGTTTCAGATAAAGTATTGAGCTTACCTGTTTCTTTTGTTTGTTCGTTCATTTATTCATTCATTCATTTATTCATTCAGTCATTTAGTTTTTTATTGAATGACTGGTATTAAAACCTTTTTTTAAACTGCATTACATCAACATATGTAAAGTTCCTCCATTTAGTACATGTATTTTAAACAACTGTTTTTTTCCTAATTTTAATAAAAACACATCTAAATAATTGGTAAGCTGTAAGCATGTGTATTAAAAAAAACATTTTACAGCATCATCAGTGTTTTACTTACTATAACATTTGCAGAACAATGCTATTAGCCAGCTGTTCAGAGCTTTAGCACCAAACATACTGAAGTTAGCACCATGAGTCCAAGCTTAGTGCAAAGCTTAGCCTATCTGAAGCCCGAATTTGCATGACTCAAAGTCATTTCCATGGCTGCACAAAGCTATGAATTGAGCACATGTGAATGAGTGGAAGAGGGGGCACCTGCATACAATACAATAAGTGATATTCAAAGCACTGTGAAACATTGTGGTGGTAGTAAGGGGATTTGTTGCATGGCATAAATTATTATTTCTAAAAGGCATGCTGTAACCTAATGTTAGTTATAAAGGACACTTTCAAAACAGCCCAAAAAATGACTTCTGAGGCTTGGAATGCATTAGAATGTATAGACATATATTGGTTTGTGTCAGTTCGTATTGCATAAGGAAGTTCTGGTGAACAAGTATCCAAAAATATATTTTTTTATGATCTGATGTGCACCTGTCATGAGTATATTGTACTACAAAAAGCAGCCATCCCACACTTAAATAACAACAGAAAATGAGTCAGCAGCATGAGCAGAACTCTAAACATGGCACAGTAACACCTGTGCTCCAGAGCTACTAGCACACTGTTGTACAGAAGTTCCAAAAGGCATCTGTTTACAGTGGGTGCATGATACTGCAGTACCCAGCCTCCATGCAATCTATGGACAAAGTCCTGATAATGACATTTAAATGTCTGTGTAACAATTAAGGAAAAATTCATGACAGGGTGTGTGTTGTGCTGGGATAATGTCATGCCTCAGGGGGTTGGGAATGGTGCCGTAGGTCAAGTGCTTCCAACACCCATGAAGTGACATTATCCCTTGGAGTGGTACGTCATCAGCACAATGACATTTCAATAGCTAAGATCACCACTGTGACAAATCTTGCCAGGTCACTGTGATGGTCTTGCTTCATGCCACTGCTGATTTTCCGGGTGTTGCACCCCACCCCGAACCAACTTTGACTCGAAGTTGGTTATCTAGAGATGGAGGGTGTGAGGGCAGCCCCCGTGAGGGATGTAGTGAAACCCCTGCAAACACACTTAATTCCAACAGCAACAATGCCGACTGTGGCATTGTTCCCGTTGGTGTCGTGGATGTCGACAGCATTGCTGTCTTTGTAATGTGGTAGAACCTTTTGGAGTGCATTATTCTGCTTATACAGTGGCTTATTTGTTAAAAAAATAAAAACTGATTAAAAAGTATCATTTAAAGCTTAAAAGTTTACTAATTTTTTGAAAGGGTAGGAATACTGACACAAAAAGTAGTGATGATTTATTTTGGCCAGTAGGTTGAGCTGATGTGGTGTAACTGTGTCTCTGCCACCTTCACCTCTCCAACCTCCTCTCTGTAATTGTATGTACTCTGTCTCTGTGTCATGTCTCCTTCCAGCATGATGGTTTTCTTATCCCCCCCCCACACACACAAACACACATATCTTATCTGTAACTTTCTTTTTTCATTTCTGTGTACTTCTTTCTTGTCAATCATGTGTGAGGAAGCAGAGGCAGATAACTGAGTAGTGAATATTACATTCCCCCATTTGAATTTGGGAGTTTGCCGATGTTTCGGCAGACACACACATGCACGCACACACGTGCATAGACACACACACTCTGTTTATTTCTCTGGTTCTCCCTGTACAGACTTCACATGTACAGTTCATACCAGGAAAAGATGGTAAAGTGATTGAAGCTGCTGCGGTTGAAAAGTCACCCTCCCTTCACTCTTATGATCACGGCTCGTGAATCATGGTGGTGTCAGTTTAGGCTCCTTCTGTATATCTATTGATACAGTTGATGTGTTTGTAGTGGGAGAAGAAAGAGAAACAAACAAAAAAATAATTGTAAGGTGAGTAACTGAAGCACAGCACAGGTGCTCATTCTGTTGGGTGCAGGCAGGGAGATGCGAAGCTGATCACAACAAGGAGAGCTGAAGCTAATCACAATGATGGCTTCATGTGAATGTTTGATTTTATTGAAATAAAAATACTAGGAATGATATTAGGAATTTAAAGACAGTAAAAGGCAATTTTGCCTATCAGAACTGTTCCCTTCCCCCCGCACCCAACTTCTTAGTGTTTATATTTGATATTCTTATCTGGTAGGTATCTATCCAGTTCATTCTTGAAAATGTGTTCATTATTAGATGTTCCGATATCCTCTGGTAAAGAATCCCATATGCTAACAACCCTGGATGCGAAATCATTGCTCCCTATGCCTTTCTTGGCCTGATGTTGTACCAGCTGGTATTTATGTTTTCGCAAGTTGTGACTTACTGTTTTATATTCAAAGTCAAGCAGTTTGCTTAGCTCACTGTATTTTAGTATCTTAAAATGAGAAAGTAAGTCACCCCTCAGCCTTCTTCTTTCTAAAGTATGAAACCCCAAATGATTTAATCTTTCTATATAGAGTTAGATTTTGAGATGAGAAATCATCTTAGTTGCTCTGTGCTGGACACTTTCCACTAGTGCTACAGTATATTCTTTTTTAGGTGGTGATGCCAGACCTTAGTGCAGTGGTCAAAGTGTGACATCACATATGTCCTATATAATGGTACTATAACATTTTCAGTTAATTAATGTTTTCCTGATGCATCCTAAGATTTTGTCCTGTTGGCAATATTCTTGCACTGGCCACCATTTTGAAGTTGGTTGTTAATTATGATACCTAGATCCCTCTCATCACTGACCTTCTCCAGTTACTCATCTTTCAGAGAGTCATTTTGTTGTGGATTACCATTTCCAAAGTGTATAACTACACAATTGGATACGTTAAATTCCATATTATTCATGTTTGCACATTGTTCTAGCATCCTGAGGTCCTAAGAAAGTTTTTCAATGTTAGACTGTTTGTTTACCGACCCCCCTAGATTTGTATTTTCCACAGATGTATTGAAAAACATTTCACACCCTATTTCCAGACCTTTAATAAACAAGTTAAATAGTACTGATCCCGTCACTGAGCCCTGTGGAACCCCACTAGTTACTGGATACACATCAGACACTGTACCATTGATTCTGACTTTCTGTGATCTTCCTGCTGACCACGATTGCATCCATTTTATGTCTATTGGCTGAATTTGATATTGGTGTAGTTTATGAATTTAGTATGTGGGACCTCATCAAAAACTCTTTAAAGAAAAGATTGATTACATCTGCTGGTGTACTGGTGTCAGGTAATCTTGATATTTTATTATAAAAACATAGGAGGTTAGTTGTGCAAGCTCTCTGTTTTGTGAAGTCATGTTGGTTGTTATCTATATTTCCTGTTTCCTTTGCAGTTCTAATAATATCCTCTAGCATTAGTCCTTCACAAATGTTACAAATGATGGATGTGAGACTTAACAATCTGTAATTCTCCAGTTTTGTCTTGTTTCCTTTTTATGGCTGTGGGTGGAGCCTACTGCCATCTTGCTGTCTGTAGCTGGAAAAATGGAGTATCGTGGAACACATATTTTGGAGTTTTCGATGTATCCTTCCAGATTTACAACTCACTATGCTAACTGAAATAAAATACTCCCTTCTTTCTGTTTAGAATGTTGGAGACATAACTCCATGCTGCTTATCAGAGGGCCATTAGGAAACTGAAACAGCCTGTTAAATATTGATTGCCTATTAAACTGGAGATTTGTTTACCCCCTTCAAAATGCAACAACTTGCACATTTAAACATATTCTTTCTACAAGCTTCAGTTGGGCAGGTATTATCTTTCAAGAAAGATTCATACCTCATAAATGCCAACCTTTCCCAACAAATCTAAAATGATTTACAGTTTGTTTAACCTAGTATGACACTATCTGATAAGCTCTGTCTCAGACATATGCCAGGTCTTCTGTGAAGTATCCAGGAGAACTAGATAGCAATCAGCAGGTATTTTTTACTATGCTTTTTGGGAAAAAACATAATGAGCTACAGCAAACACAAACACACACACACACACACACACACACACACACACACACACACACACACTGTACACACCATCCTCATGGCCACAACATTCTAAATAAATACTGCAATCTAATATGTTATAAAACAATACAGAAACTGGGCAGGATTCACAAATTAGATGTGCTGTGCACAAATAAGATGCACCGGCGCAACCCAGAAATGCACCATGGAGCCATTCACAGACAGCTCAGTTACACTGGCACAAGCCTGATGAGCTGCGCCAAACAGGATGCACTGGAGATGCAATGTAATGGCAAGCAGTGCAATTCAATGGGTTGTGCACCTGCATACACAGTGCAGAGCCATGCACAGTGCAACGTGAATGCACAAGTATGGAGCATCCACGGTGCAGGTACAAAATGTGCCATAGGAAGATAAGTATAAAAGAAGCAGACTTAAGTGCTAGCCCCTAGCAGGCCAACAGCAGGATAGCAGGGGCAAACAGGAGGAGAGATGTATCTGAAAGCAAACAATGAATGGTGCACCATTCCTGATGGTGGGCATGATAATGGGGATGAGAAGATGGGCGGACCAGCAACATTGTGGTGGAAGGCATCATAGGTGGCCAGCCCCATGATGATAGCATGCCAGACTGATATTCCAACAGCTGACAGACACTGAAATGGTCAGCTGATACCACCTGAACAGGGCAATTCTGAGGCAGCTCTGTGAGCTGTGCCATGATGAAATGCAGGCACCCACTGGAAGAGGTCATGCCATAGCTGTGGAGACCAAGGTGACAAAAGCAATGTGCCTGCTTGCCACAGGAACCTTCCAGAGGCCAGCCGGTGACACCACAGGCATCTCCCAGGCATCCATGTCCTGTCTCCTCACACAGTTCCTCACCACACTGCTCCCACATGCTTTGGAGTACATCCAATTCCCAAGTGCACAGGCAGAGCAGACAGAAGCCATACAGTAGTTCCACAGGGTGGCATGCATGCCAGGCATCATAGGGGCCATTGACTGCACCCATGTGGCAATCCACACTCCACCTGGTGAGGATGGCATGACATACATTAACTGCAAGGGCTACCACTCTGTAAACTGCCAGGTGGTGTGCAATGCCACAGGGTGCATCAGCAATGTCTGCACCACACACCCTGGGAGCACACATGATGCCTTCATATGGCACCAGTCCACCCTCTGCTGCAGGTTTGAGGCTGGGGACATACTGAGAAGACATCTTGTAGGTGTGTGGGACATGCTGAACTGCAGAAGAACAGGACACCATGGCACAGAACAGGATGGGAGGGGGAAGGTGTGCAAGTGGCATGATGCACAGTGTGCAGAGGAGGCGGCACATGCGAGACACTGGAGGGGGGACAGTGCTGCAGTCATGCACACAGTGGGACATTGCAGCACAACAACAATGCATGGAAGGTGGGGTGCAGTGCAACAGCAGGCACATGTGGCAGAGCAGAGCACACCATACGCAGACAGGCATGTGTGGCTGTCAGACATACTGGGGTAGACAATGGAGGCCGGAGCACATGTGGGAAACCATGGCATGGGCCGGCATGGGCAGACCAGTGCAGTAGGGACAGCCCACAACAGGTGGGATGGGGAGGTAGGCTGGCAGGGACAGCTGATACACAGTCAGTGGTGTACCCACATCACACACAGCAGTGTGCCATGGTGCAGGGGGGAGGTCATGATGCACACGTAAGCAGTGAAGCAACAGTCACCCTTGCTCCCCACAGGTGACACTGCACACCCACTCTAATCCTGGCTACTGACCCCCTTCCGATGACCCAGAACAGAGGCAGAGTAGCGGTACAATAAGGCACACACTGCCATGCATGCCATCATTAAACATGTCTTTGGCATGCTGTAGATGCACTTCCAGTGTCTGGATAGGTCGGGTGGTGCCCCACAGTATATCCCAGAGAAGGCCGGTGGCATATACCTGGCCTGTTTTATACTACACAATGTGGCCATGGACTATGGAATAGCTGTCCAGGCTGTGGAGAGTGACAGTTCCGGAGAGGAGAAAGATGGGGGAGAAGAGGATGCAGTGGTCCAGGAGCATCAGCCCGGACCACCACTGGCAAGATGGAATTCATGACTTGTCACGAGGGCCCAGCAGTACAGGGACACTATCGTGGAGGAGCACATTGGTGACCACAGGTGAGTAACACAGGTGGGTACCACACAGAGGGCACCCCACACCACACACACAGTTCCACACAGCCAGACACACACCACAGACCATGCAGCAATGGCAATTCTGTAGTGGAGCGCAGCCATGCTGTTGACTATGCTGCACACACACACACACACACACATATGCATAGGCCAGGGTCCGCATGGCCTTGGGCCATTGTGTATGTGCCAGGGATGGCATGGATCAGTGTACAGCTGCTGGCACATGTGCACAGCAGACACAAGACCGCACTCATTATGCCCATGCCACACGGCATAACAATGGCACTCACAGACATGCAGGTGGCAATGCACAGGGGACCCATGATGACAACACACTGGGGCAGGTGCATGCCACCAACGCCACCCCAGGCAGTGGGTGCCAGGTGAGTGGGTCACACAGGTAGCAGGTGTGGTGGCCATGTGAACAGTGACCCGGATGTCACAGGGAAGCACCACAGCTACCATGGACACATGGGTGGCCATACCCATGACTGGGGGGTCTCTGACACGGCAACACCAGCCACAGAGGGGTTGCCAACACCCCTGTAGGGGTACTGCAGTGAGACCGTGAATGGGTGCTCACTGGTGTGATGGCCCCATGATCCATGTCAGTTCTGGTGATGCTGAGCATGGTGAGCTGTGGTGACAGCATCAGTAGCAATGGGTTCACCTGACGCTGTTGCCTGGGCATGCGTGAGGCACTCCTGGGTATTCAGCTGGAGGCCCAGCAGCCACATTGAACACTGGATGCACATGTGGCCTTGGCAGCCTGCATAATCTGCTACAGAGCTGCGATCATGCCTACCCACAGTAGGTGTGCCTCTGCCAACATCTGGGCACACCACATGGCTGCCGACTCATGCTCAATGGCCAGCAGCATCCGAAGGCCTCTGAATTCCACCTGTAGGGATGCCTGCCCCTCACGGTGTCCCACTGAAGGTGAGCATAGCCCTCAATCTCATCAGTGGGTGAAGGCTCAAGGTGACAGCACTGATGGCTGGGTGGTGTGCCAGCCTGCCGCTGTGCATCAATGGTCAGTGGGCACTCCACAGCAGGCTGGGGTATGGGTGGGGAATGGACATGTGCAACTCCATCGCGTCCAGGTATGGCAGCATCACAGTCCACCACCACCTGTATTGAACTCACAACACCCTGCCAGGATGTGCTGGCTGTCTCTGCTGCCACAGCAGCACCAGGAACAGAGAGCATGGCACCGACCACTGTGGGTGGCTGTGCTGGCTCTGCAGGTGTGCTGTGGGCAGCAGGGATACCAATGCCGGCAGATGCTACCTGTGCAGGCACCTGTACATCATGTGCAATACTGTCATCTGTGTCCCCCAGAATCCGAGTGGTGTCAGGATCACCGTGAACAATGCTGTATGCCCCCTGTGTACCAGATGCCAGCACCAGCAGGACATCTGTGATGTCCACCATGTTCTCTGGGTCATCATCAGCTAAACCCAGGAAACCCTTCAGCCAAGTGGTGTCACGGTCACCAGCAGTGGCCCCACTAGCTGAGGCATTCAATAGGCACATCACCACTGGTGATGTGGCTGGGGACAATGTGGTGTGGGACGGTCCAGGGACAGCACCGTCCTCAGTCATGCCCACAGCCCTGTGGGATGGCCCTGCATCATCACCAACTGAGGCATCCTGTGCTGTACCAGACACGGCAGCACCTGTGAAGCATGATGGAGCTGCAACAGAAAGAAGGGAGACATGGTCACAAACAAGGGAGGCAGTAGTGGCAGACAGGCATGAACAGTATGACATAGTGGTGTGCCATAGTTGTGTCTGACAGTCCCTGTCATGGACATGCAACACCCAGTCCACTAATGCAGCTATGCACTGACACCAGCTGGAGTGGCCCAGTGCCTGTACACTCCCACATGACACCATGCAGGATACTGCAACAGCCTGGCCAGCCAACACTGGGATGGCGGCACTGGTATGCAGAGAACCACAACATGGATACCCCCAGGGCATGCCCAGGCCTTCACACAACTGCACAGCATGGGCCATGGATGGGACATACACAGGCACATGGCCTGCCAGTCACATACAGTGGGGCTGTCATGGCAAACATGATGCACACACATGGACAGACACGCATCAGGGGCATGTTTATGCACAGTGCTGCGATGGGCTTCCACCCATCTGGACCCCCACCCCCAGGGATGCCCTGCATAGCTGCACAGCCCATGCTGGCCACAAGCAGTTCTTCATTGGGTGTGAGGCACACCCCTGTCTGCGGACCACCCCCTGTCCTGCTCAGGGAAGCCTCTATGTGTGCCATCTTCTCCTTGGCCCTCCTCCTCTCATTATTGAGATGTTTTCTGCACTCCTGTGGGGTTCTGTTGTACTTCCCTATTGCATTCACATGCCATGCCACTGCCTCCTAGCCCTCGTCCCACAGTGCACGGCTGCTACCCTGCCAGACAGAATGTCCTTCCGCAGCAGGTAAGCGTCTCTGAGTGCCCTATCCTCATCATTAGTGAAGTTTGGCCACCTGCATCCAGTGGCAGTGCCTCATCTGGACATTTCAGTTACTGTGGGAGAGAATACGCAGACATTGGCCATACAGATGCAGGCCCCATTAGTAACATGGACCGACATCCAGGTGCAGCTGGATAATGGCACCCTGCCAGCAAACACACACCTGCCTGCATCGCATGTCCAGGACAGTATCCATGAATGTCAGGGACATCTGTGCTGTGGCTGCCTGGTCCATTTGCATTGGCACATGCAGATGCACTGCCCTGGACATGCTGCAGGTTTTGCACATCATGGAACACCAGCTAGTGGCTAGGACTGCATCACACATGGCATCCATCTATGTTGCGCTGTTACACCACCCACCACCAAGCCCCCCCCCAGCCATGCCTAGTATGGCTTGTGGGACAGTGTGTGGCACACACCAGGGTGTGTCTGTTGTTCATGCACATCTGTGGATGATACCTGCCTGTCTAAGGCCTCACACTGCCCTCTGCTGCAGCTACACCACCCTAGGAAAAGTGTACAGAACCTACCTTCAAGGCTGCAAATCCTCTCAGTCACCTGTGCTCTGTGGGGGACTAATTCAGAAGCATTTATGGCTCAGGGCATGCAAATGAGGTTTGGAGCAGTGTTAATGAGATGCTAAACAGGTGAGATGCCCCTGAATTTGGCAATGAGCTGATTTGGGAGCAATGTCTGTAAATTGCATAATTGCCCTAAACCTGGGAAAGCCAGTACAGGCTCAAGCCAAGCTTGAGCCTAAGACGTGGCTCAGCTCATCTGTAGTGTTAAATTGTGAGACATGAGCTAAATCAAAGGACAATTCATTGTTTTTGGTGCCCCCCTCCCTCCCGTAACCTTCAGCTTCATGCTGTTTTTTTGGGGGATTGGGGTTATGGTACCATAATTATTTATTTCCTCTGCCCCCCGCCCCCATCCCTGCAGCACGGCAGGTGCTGGAAAGCCATCCTGGATGCCTGGCTTATTTTTTAAAATCCTCCTCTCTGGCTCTGGAGCACTCCAATAAACAGACTCTGCTTCTGAGTGCCGACTTGCAAGAAAAAAACCTCAAACTCTCAGCAGTCTCCCTAGCGTTGTTGGGGCTGGAGCTAGCACTGCACATGCATGAAAGCGCCAAATGGGACCCTGCTACTGGCTAACAGATGGATGTCACACGCAATATTGCATCATCAAGAACATCTCAAGTCTAAGCAGGAGAAGCCTGCCATGCCAACTTGGCCAACTGCTGTGCTGTCGTTGAGCTGGAGAAGTGGTGGTGAGTTTTAAAAAAATTTAAGTAACATTGCTTTGTCTACTCCTTACTCTGCAAACTGCATTGCAATGCAGTCCAACCTCCTCACTGTAGTTGCCCACCCAGTGATGTCATTGACAGCGGAGTCGAGTGGACTCCTGGCCATGTGTGTTGTGGATGGACTGGACCATGGGACCAACCAGTAGACCCAAGGCATCCAGGCGTGGCCAAGCGGGCAGCAGCAGTGTGCACTGACTGCACAGACAGTGCTGCTGAATTTGCAATTTGCTAGCCCACTTGCTGGGCCAGTTGCAGGAGCAGAGCAGGAAAAAAGTCAACACTGGTGGTAAGAGTCTGAGACAACATCTTATTGGTCTCTACAGCAGCTGAAACAAACGTTGTGATATTCACCGCCTCCAGCTTTCTAAAAGCCTTCAGTTTCACTATAATTTGATTTGAATTGGGGGGAGGCAAGCACGATGTAAATTAGGCGGGAGAGCAGGATTTTATATATAATACAAGACAGAAGACAGGGATACATGTCACGGTATTGATGTTTTGTCATGTGCTCTGCTGGGGGGGCAGAGGGTGAGTTTGGCTTGCTAACACTTTGTTTCATGTATTTACTACTAGCACCAGGAATAAGCTTCATTGGCTGTGCTGCCTAGTTTCAGGTTGTGGAGCACCCATGCACACCTGCTGCCCTGCTTCTCTTAGAATGGGCTAAGTAGTAATATTAGTTGATTCCAAAACTGTACTGACTGTACATTAAATGTTGTCACTGCTGGTTATGAGTAAGGCAAGTTATATTTTGCTTTAATCAATAATTTGTTTCAATCCTGCAAGTTCAGCAGTTGTATAAACGTTGCGCAATACTGCACAAGTAACGTTGGTGTGAGGAGAGAGCTGAGGTTAATGCATGCACACTGCACACTTGTGAGTTTGACTTTATGGTTATGTACTGTCAGCCTGTCCCAGCCTTTGACCCTTCCCTATTCTTTTAATTTTGTGTGGCTCACAATGTTGTTTGAAGCAAGCTGGGGGCTCATAGTCACAATGTTGTTTGAAGTGAGCTGGGGGCTCACAGTCACAATGTTGGTTGAAAAGAGCTGGGGGCTCACAGTCACAATGTTGGTTGAAGAGAGCTAAGGGCTCACAGTCACAATGTTGGTTGAAGCGAGCTGGGGGGGCTCACAGTCACAATGTTGGTTGAAGTGAGCTGGAGCACTCCTGTATATCTCTCAGTGCTATCTCAATGATGTTTTGCACATACTATTGTCATCTAATTCATTCCTACTGGTCCTCTACTGGGGTTTTGGACATATTAATATTGTCTGCTTCATTCCCACTGGTCCTCCAATAAAATGGATAGTTTGTGGGTTTCTGTTGGATGCACTTTCCCTGTGTTTCTTGTAACAGAAGGGGTGTGTGTGTGGTGTGTGTGTGTGTGTGTGTGTGTGACAGGGGTATGTGTGCTGTGCATGAATGAGGTGGGTATAGTTTGATTAAATAATATGAAACAGCACATCACAGCTGGCTATGAAGGTGAACATAATTTTTGGTTAGCATGGAAAAAGCTGACACTGCAGGTGAAAATGTGTGGTTAGTTGCCTTCTTAGCCACTACAGTGGTTGGCCATTGAATGGGGTGTCATGTCATAATGATGTGTCCTGATGTCATTGACTTAGTGCTCTGTAACAGTTGGATAGTTTAAAAGAATGTTTTATTAGCTACTGTGATTGAAACAAAAAAGCAGCGTCCAGTGGAATTTGTGTATAAATTGGTTGTACTGGGATGTATTGATGCAGAGGGGGAAGTGAATGCAGCTTTGTGAAGAATCAACTGGTGTCTAATTCTGTTACAGCGAATTGGGGGTGTGACTGTGTGTCTGTTTTATTTCTGTATCAGTTTGTGATTTAGAAACTCAGTGAGGGATAGATATGCAGGAACACATTGTCTGTTACATTGTATGTGTGCATGTTAGCCAATACTGGTCAAACTGGAATCTTTATTGATAATCCTCTGCAAACAACCTAACAGATTCTGAAGTCTCTCCAGCCATTCCACCAGCTCCATCGATCGCTGATACTAGTGTTTACCTGTATTTGTTTATTTCATTCATTTCAGACAGCAGCATCAACCAATGCCGTGCACTATAAAACATGAGCCATGTGCACTGCAGTGCAATCACACAAGAACTCACTCTCATACATTCGTGAAGCCTTCACTTGTTGTTCCCACCATTTGAATGGAAAAACCTATACAGATAATTATCTAAATAATTTAGATATGAGTAAAAGAAACAATGATATTTGCATTGCAGTACCTTGGAGCTGTTTGTTCAACACCAGCAATGTCCCCCCTCCCTCTGGCTTTGTTAGCATGCACATAAAATGGGAACACAGCCTCTGCTTTCAGGTTGACGTGCAAAACAAACCAGTTCTCCCAGGGGCTTGCAAGGATAAGCTGCCTAAAGCCTCGTTGCCTTGTGGTTTTTTTTTTTAAATCCTCTTTTTTGAGTGAAGTTTGGACTAAAAATGTCTCATTTTTCAGAGGTCAAAGGCAGTTCTATTTCAGTCTGATTTGGCTATGTGAAGACAGATATGACTGGAAGGAGTTGGGGCTGTATGATTTTGCCTCAACCAGACTCTCATAGTTGATGAAGTGGGGTTAAAAAAAATCAAGGGACTGATACCCCCAAGTTGGAGCACATTTTAAAATCTGAAGATATCGTCTCAAGAACTTGTTACTGGGTGTGTAATTTAGTGGGAAAAAAAAAACATTTTTGATGGAGGACCAGGCTGTCGCATTGTCCATCATATTATGCTTCAAATCCATACTTCTCAGTGACAAACATTTCAAAGGGATCAAGAAAAATGTTTGAGGCAGCATCAGGTACATCCCTGAAAATCTGGGCATTTACAGCAATAGGTAAAATACATTGGAGGAATTTATTGCAGTATGAAAAACTAAAAAAACAGCTCAGCTTTTGAATTTCCGATACCCTTCAGCTCGGCTCATGATTGGCCCTGAGAACCAAGCCAGAGCCTTGGCTCAGCTCTGGCTCGGCTCTTCCTCAAAAATTCAAGGCTTGCCCAGCTCTGTTGCCCTCAGCTCATCCCAATCAGCAGGGAGCATCTGCTGCATTGGGGGCATCTCCACACAGCACATTTCCCACACATGCTCAGTGCCTTTGGGGCATTTCCTGAATACCTGAATACGGCATAACTCTGTCGGAGTGCTACTACCCCAGTATGCACATATACGACCATATGTGTGATGCATGCTGTGCTTCCTGTCATGTTGTGTGCATTGATCACACAATGGGGACCTATGCATAGCTGTGGCATACTGTGTATCACCTGTACATTGTGTGATGATGCATGCTGGTTACAAAATGGCATCCACACGTGGTGTGTGCATGCGTGACCCGGCCATGCCCCATGACCCAGCATTTCCACCTTATCAGTGTGTGGTGCGCATGCAGGATTCAGCACCATTGGCAGTAATCACACTTCAGCATACTGTGCACAGTACTTCGCACGTGGGCTATAGGCGCATGTGGTGCGATTGGGCCATAGGCATGCACAGACCTTTCTATGACAATGTGCTCTGCAGCCGCTGATTCTAGCAAAGCCACATGCCCAGAGGACTGGCCAAAGGCCATGAACTGGACTGAGGTGGAGCTTCTCAACCTTATGGCCCTGGTGATGCGGTTGGAGGGCCAGCTGTTGAGCCAAGAGGACCTTCAAGAGCCAAGGTCAGCTGTGTGAGCCAGGATAGTGGAACAACTGGTGCAGAGGACAGATGTCCCCTACAATGGGAAGCAGTGCAGGCACCCGGTATGGTGACCTGCAGCACAGGGACAGGGAGCGGCTGTCGAGCCTGCAGGACCATGCACGCAGGGGTACTGTGCTATGCCCAGGTATGTCACAGTTCTACATTTCAAAGTGGGCATGGGGGTTGGGGCAGCTGCACCACACACCACTACACTCACAGGGGCACACGTACACATGGGCACGGCTGCACATGCACAGTGTTGCCATTTACCACAAGTCACAGGGGGGTGGGCATGTGTGTTATGGTGCTTGGGTGGAGCATGGCCACTATGGCATGCATGAGGTGGCACTGCCATATGCATTGCATGCCTACATCTGTGCACATGGCGGGGGCACAGGATCAGGTCCTGCACACAGCTGCACACAGCCGGGCCTATCATCACTGGAGCACTGTTGGTTGCCACCTTCACTGCGTGCCGGCATGAGTGCTGTGGGGGGGGTGTCTCACATTGCATCTCCTCATGTTGTTCTCTGCATTTGTTTTCCCTCTAGAGCTGGCAGCCAGGCAGCAGGCCACTGAGGCAGTGGAGGTTCATCTCAGTAGGGCCACTAGAGGTGCACTTGGACGGGCCGTGCTGGTGCAGGTGAGTGACTTTTTTGTGCATGCTATGTGTGTCAGGTGGGTGGCTGTGTGCTCTGGTGGTTGTTGCTGGTACACTGAGCATGTCTGTGTGTCGCTGGACATGCACACACATTGGGGTGTTGTTTTTGCGACATATGCCTGGGCCACAGTGCACCTGGTCCCTGCATAGACACCCACCATGTGTGCATGCCATGTGCACTGTGGACACACAGTGGTGCTCTAGTGGTGTCCTAATGGGGCTTGCATGCTTGTGTGGCCTGCTGTCTTCTGCATGTGTTGCATAGGGCTTGCACTTATGCCCCTTTGCACACGCCCCTGTCTGTATGCATGGGACATGTACCCACTTGTTTACTGTGCATGGTCATGGTGAGGCACTGTGTGCCTGCCTGGTGCAGTGTGCTTTGTGCCTGGCGGGCTTTTGGCCATTTCAGTGGCAGATGCCTCTGGCATATGTGCAGGGGTGTGGGGGTGGTTGTGGAACATGACACTTAGTCTCTGTTATCTGTGTCCCCCACTCTAGACCCACAGGGTGTGCTGGCACAAGGACAAGGCCATGGGGGATGCTGTCCAGGACTGATGCGGTGAGTGGGGATTCAGGTCAGACGTGTAATGGAGGACTCCTTGAGGCCAACATATCGATGGCATGGTCGACTTTTGCAGGCCCTGTCATAGCTTATCCAGCTACTCTCCTCACGGGGTCATCAGTGAGTGCACCGTAATTTGTTCACCCTCCCTTCAGTCCCACAGTTTCCCTACCCGTCCTCTATACCTGCACTCACACACACATTCCTCCCCTGCTTTCCCCTGTCATTGTTGTTCAGGCTCACACACTCCCCTTCCCAGTTTTTACCTGTTGTTCTTGTATATAGTAGTGATTGTTCTATTGAGTTTAGTAAACTTCTGTTTTTCTTAACCATTGTCTGTGGTCATTCACTGTATATTATGGTTGTGTTAGCTTGTTGTCTGCAGTTGACTGCTGTCCCCTTGGTGCCATAAACATGTCTTCACATGTGTTACAGCAAGCAACTACCTCCTGAGCCCCTGCTGTGTCCCACCCACTGTGTGCCCACAGTGTCACCTGTGGCATGTGGGTGGGCATGGTGTCATGCTGCCTTTGTCTGTGCCCCTAGTATGTATGTGATGCCTGTGGCATGCATCCACTGTGCTGCTGCACTGTTAGTCATCAGACCTGCATGCGGTCCACAGTGGTTGGGGCATCTTATGCCTTTGTGATGCACTGCTCTCACCTGTGTGCCAACCGGCTTATGCACCACTGTGCCACTGTGTGGCATCATACACCTCCACATCCCTGGGATCCTGTGCAGGTGGCCATGTCATGTGGAAACCACAATGCTGCATGGTGTCCCCGGCAGCTATGTCTCACCTCGCGGGCGATGGTGTGCCTGTCATATGTGCCAGCTGGAGTCCTGTGTGGGTTGTGTCATGTGCTACTGGGTGTTGCTCTGTGTACCCTCTCTGTGCACTTCATCTGCGGTGGCTGCTGTTGGGCCCTTTGCTACTCTGGCTTGTCCCTTTGGGTGTGTGTCTCTGTCTCCTTTGTCCCACTGCGGTTTCCCACTGTTGTTCCCCCATACCCTGCTGGGTTGCTCCTTATTCACTGTTCTGCTGCCCTGGGTGGTTTTGCACATGACGGTTGTGCTGGGGCATCTCCAGTTGCGCCATGCACTGACAGTGCAATTTACAGTGGGGATACACATGGGGCATCCTGCAGTGCATCCCTTTGTGAATCGCACTGTCTTTGGTCGGCGTATCCTGGTTGTACCGGCACATCTCATTTGCGCCCAGCGCATCTGCTTTGTGAATCCTGCCCACTGTTTGTTTATATAAGTGAACACAGTGAACTTTAATTTATTTATTTATTAGATCATCAGTTTACACACGTTTGAGTAAAAGACTCATTTACAAAGACACCTCGTCAAGAGAGCAATACATCACAGCAAACAAAACAGTACAGTACATAACGCTTAGATTAAAAAAGCAACCAGTGTTACAGGAATTCACTGGTGGTACAAGCTTGATAATAGGTAGATCATAGTAGTCATGATATAGGTACACGAGTACCACGTCAGGTAGCAACCAGAGATATTTTATTACATTAGTCAGCAGATGTTGCCTGAGACCCTAGGCATCTATAGCAAAAGTAGACAGGGCAAACCCAGACTAGGGATGAGGGTAAGGGGCAGGTGGGGGATTATGTGCAGTTGCAGCACTGAGTGCTTGTCAGATGGCTTCTGAGGGAGACCTTGAAAGGACCAAGCTTAATGGAGTCAGCTATGTTGGCTGGGAGGGAACTGAATCAGAAGGAAGCCCGATAGCAAAAGGATCTCTGGGCCATAGAGGTCCTTATTCTGGGGACAATAAGGGAGGTTTTGACAGTGCTGTGGGTGGAGACTGAGGGGGAGGCATGCTGCAGGGAGGTGGTGACCCGGGGGGGAGAGCCCTGGCATGGTCTTTTTTACAAGAAGACAGGTTTGGAAGAGGAGTCTTCCTTCAAGGTTGAGCAAGTTGGTGGTGAAGTGCAGCAGGCAGGTGTGGGTGTGCCTAGGGACCCAGCATTAGCCTGCAGGCCTTGTTTATAGAGAGCTGGATTCTTGCAAGCGCAGTGTTGTCAGCTGCAGGATAGATGGGCAGTCCATAGTCAATTAGCGACAGGACAGAGGAGGCGATTGCTAATCTAAAGGCCCCCTGTGGTAGGCAGTCCCTATGGCAGTATAACAGTCCAGTCCTGACACTGGTGGCAGCAGAAAGGGCATTGATATGGGAATGGAAGGAGAGTGCTGAATCAAAGCTAATGCCCAGATACTTGTAGGAGGAAAGCTGCTCAATGGGGATTAGTGTGCTAGGCAGTATCACTAGAGGGGCACCACTGGCTTTGCTTTGGTGATGCGAGAAGAGCATAGCTTTGGTCTTTTTTAGGTTCAGAACTAGCCATCGTGATGTCAACCAATGCTCAGCTCTATCAAAAGCTTGCTGGAGGGAGGCCTGGAGTGTGTTGGGGTTGGGGTCAGAGGTGAAGAGCACTGCGTCATCTGCATAGAGGAGGAGGATCTTACTTGGGCAGGCCGAGGGGAGGGAGTTGAGGTAGAGACTGAAGAGGAGAGGGCCTAAAATGGAGCCCTGGGGAACCATTGGGTTTACATTTATTATGTCCTCTTCGGCAACTTCTATTATTAAAATGCATTAAATGTATAGTTTACTAAATCCTGACCTTAGGATATCTCTTGAATGAGTCCTAAATAAGTTTTAAGCCATTTCCTTTACAGGAGGTCAATACCTGTGCAAAAGGTCAAATGATATTTTTTTCATATTTTTTTGACAAACTTCGGAAGTAAAAGTGTGAAGAAATACAAAAGTACGTACACCTAAGTTCCAATCTATTTTCAGCTCAGAGAGAAGTTAATATTTGTGTAAAATCAAACCCAAAGTTTATACAGTTTTTGTTCTAAAGTAAAGTTATTCTGAATCTTAATATAGACCTCCTAGGTGAGAGGTTTAAATGCTTCATTGGCAAGCATTTAAACTAGCCAAGGGGGGAGGCACTGAAAAGGAGCAGGGAAATCCCAGCCCCCCCCCACAAAACATGGTAATTAGTGAGGTAAACACCAAGGTAGAGAAGTCATTAGGGAGCAGGACAGAGGTAAATGTTAAAAAAGGCAAAGGCAGTAAGGACAGAGATGGGGATAAAAGGGGTAATGCCATCAAAACGTGGAGATGATGAGTACCAATGCCCATAGTCTGTGTAACAAGCTCCCTCAACTAGTGGACTTGATGGAAGAGGGTTGCCTGGATATTGTGGCAGTCACAGAAACATAGTACACAGAGAACCATGACTGGGATGTCAACATAACAGGATACATAATCTACAGGAAGGACAGGGAGGGTAAAAGAGGAGGAGAAGTAGCTCTCTATGTAAAGGAAGGGATCAATGCAACAGAACTAAAGAGTAAACAGGGAGCAGATGAGGTACTCTGGGTCACCCTGGAGACAGAAAATGGCACCACAATCCGCATGGGGGTTGTATACAGACCCCCATCTCAGGGGAAGGGAATGGACAAGGAAATGATAGAGGGCACCCTTAGAATGGCAGAAAAAGGGGAGATATTGTTGATGGGGGACCTGAATATGCCAGATGTTAACTGGAGCACCTTTGCTGCAGGCACATCCAAGAGCAGGGTCATTCTTGATGTTCTACAAGGGGCATGCCTCAGACAGCTAGTATTGGAATCCACTCGGGAGGGAGCAATCTTAGACCTAGCACTCTCAAATGGGGACGGGGAAAGAATCTCAGATTTAGAAGTGGGTAGCTATCTGGGAACAAGCGACCACCAAATAGTGTGGTTCACGATAAACACAGCCATACAATCAAGCCATACAAAAGCAAGAATATTGGACTTTAGGAGGGCTGACTTTGGGAAAATGAGAAAGTGCCTCAGAAAAGCACTAGCAAAACAGGCAAGAAGGAGGAGTGGAGGAACAATGGGGAGTAATCAAAACAGCCATCACAGAGGTAGCAAGCCCTTGTGTAAAGCAAATCAACAAAACACAACAAAGGAGAAAACCGCTATGGTTCTCAAAAGAGGTGGCAGGGAAGGTTAAGGAGAAAAGGATAGCATTCAGGAAATATAAGGAAACACAGAAGGAGTAGGACAGAGAACTTTATCAGTTAAAGCAGAAAGAGGCAGGGAAGGCAGTCAGAATAGCAAAGGCCCAAACCAAGGAAAGGCTAGCCAACTCTGTTAAGAAGGGTGATAAGACCTTTTATAGGTACATTAGGGAGTGAAGAAAGACCAAAGGAGGGATATTAAGGTTTAATAAAGGAGAGGGGAATGTGGGCAGAGGGTGACAGTGAAAAAGCAGGGATACTGAATGAATATTTCTGCTCAGTATTCATAAAGGAAGAGGAGGTGAGGTACCTAAACCAAACAAGAGAAACACTCTGAAGATGGGGGTCGATACCAGTCCATTTACAGAAGAAAGAGTTCTGAAAGAACTAATAAAATTGAAGGTGGACAAAGCAATGGGGCCTGATGGGATTCACCCAAGATTTCTAAAAGAACTAAGGGTAGAATTAGTGACACTGCAGACTACTCTCTTTAACAAATCATGGAAGGATGAGGTGGTACCTGAGGACTGGAGGAGGGCGGATGTGATTCCTCTTCACAAAAGTGGGAGCAGGACAGAAGCAGGAAACTACAGATCAGTTAGTTTGACCTCAGTGGTAGGGAAAATGATGGAATCACTTCTGAAGGAAAGAACTGTTGAGTACCTAGAGACCAGTGGGGCACAGGACCCAAGGCAGCATGGATTCACAATGGGAAGGTCATGTCAGACGAATCTAATAGATTTCTTTGACTGGGTGACCAAAGTAGTAGACTAGGGAGGGGCGTGGACATGGCCTACCTAGATTTTAGCAAGGCATTTGATACAGTCCTACACAAAAGATTAATACACAAGTTAACCAGCCTTGGAGTGGGTCCCAAGGTGGTAACCTGGATAAAAAACTGGCTAGACAACAGGACGCAAAGGGTTGTAGTAAACAGAGTCCACAGTGAAGAAAGCAGGGTTACTAGCGGGGTACCACAGGGTTCAGTACTGGGACCGGTCCTTTTTAATGTCTTTATAAGTGACATTGCAGAGGAACTGGAAGGAAAAGTATGTCTCTTTGCAGACCACACAAAGATCTGCAACAGGGTTGATACACAAGATGGAGTAGAAAGGATGAGAAGGGACTTGGCAAGGTTGGAGGAATGGTTAAATGTATGGCTGCTCAGATTCAATGCAAAGAAGTGCAAGGTAATGCACCTGGGAAACAAAAACCCAGGGGAAGAGTACACAATGGGGGGGTGAGATACTGGCAGCAGTAAAATTGGAAAGGGACCTGGGGGTAATTATATCAGATGACCTAAAGGTGGGCAAGCAATGTGAGAAGGCAGTAAGGAAGGCTGGGGGGATACTGGCATGCATAGGGAGAGGCATCAATAGTAGAAAACAGGAAGTTGTTACCCCTCTGTACAGACAGTTGGTGAGACCCCTTCTGCAGTACTGTGTGCAGTCCTGGAGATCCCATCTCCGCAAAGACATAGACAGAGTGGAGGCTGTCCAGAGGAGAGCAACCAAAATGATGCAGGGTCTGCGCCAGAAGACATACGAAGAAAGACTAAAGGAGCTTAATATGTATACCTTTGAGGAAAGAAGGGAGAGAGGGAACATGATAGAAACCTTCAAGTACCTCAAGGGAATCAATAAAGTCCAAGAGGGTAGCATCTTTCAGAAAAAGAGATGTGCAAGAACAAGCAGGCACAATTTGAAGATAGAGGGGGGACGGCTCAGAGGTAATGTGAGGAAGTATTTTTCCATAGAGAGGATTGTGAATGCATGGAACAACCTCCCTGTGGAGGTCATAGAGTCAAGAACAGTGGGGGAATTCTAGAATGCATGGGACAGACATAAGGCAGTCCTAGTGGGGGGTAGGAGGAAGTAAGCTGTTGGTTAACTAGGATCTGCAGCTTATCTGTTAGGTAGGAAAATGGACAGACTAGGTGGGCCAAGCAGTCCTTATCTGATGTCAAATTCTATGTTTCTAACTGAGCAAAGAAATGTTTAGATAAAACAAACTGAAGACTCCAGGATTGGGAGGTCATTAAAATTGCATAAGGTCAAATGATGAAACCTTAAATGAACTCATTAAGACCATTCTTCTTAGTGTGTAATGATAATGAATTAAAGCCATTTGAATATAGACCTACAAGTATATAACCGTTGTGATACATGTTTTTGGATCAGAGGAATGGTGCAAGGCTGCCAAAATCGTGGTGATCTCACTGCTTCAACGCTTCAGTGTGTGTGAATCAAACCAAAAAGAGCCATAATAAAAGCTTCTATGTTCTCAAAAAAACAAAAACCAATTATCTTTTATTATATTTGATTTAACCTGAAAATACAAAATAGCAATAAGGAAGTAAAACAATCAAGATGAGATTTCAGCCTTCTCCAACCACACATTGAAGCCGAGCCATAATAAAGGCTTCTGTCTTCTTCAGAGCAATTATATTTTATTTTGATATATTTAATATTCTGTATCTAAGTAGACACTAGAAAAAAAAGTTTATTGGGTGTTTGAAAACAGGCAAACGCAACCAGATACAGAAGGATGTCAAAAGAGAGTATTAGTTGCAGGGGCTAGTAACAAGTCGAGGAGCTCGCTTGACCACTCCAACGGGGGTCACCCACCAACACTACTTTTTTTTTCCCATTTAAAGTTTATTGAAAGTTTTACATACATGACAGATCCTTCATTACAAATATACTTCACATGAACGGTGTACATTAGTACAAACCTGTCACACACCCACCCCAATCCCCCCACCCCAATAGCACAGACTCAAAATAAAACCTATTTCCTACGATATCCACAGCGCCGACAATGCAGAAATGCAGGAGTATCCCAAGGGGAGAGGGCCTTATGCTGTAAGGTTCTGAATCGAAAATAAGGTGTATATGGGGTCCCATATCTTCTTAAATCTATCCAACCTATTGTTAAGACTTGCAATAGCCTTTTCTGTTCTGAGATTTGCGAGGAACTCAGATAGCCATTCCCCATATTTGATTTCAGATTGATCTTTCCAGTGTCTTAAGACGACTTTCTTAAGAGTCAGGGTTCTCAAGGCCATGTGATATTTTTTGCTAGGGAACCCAATACTTGAAAAGTCGCCTAAGATGCATATTTCGCGGCTTGAATAAGCCTTCTAATCCCAAGATGGGATCAAGGTTATTACATATATTGGTCCAGAGGGGTTTTATTTTGGGACAGAACCAAAAAATATGAAATAAAGAACCATCATGATTAGCACATCTCACACAATGAGAAGAGAATATTAGTCCAAATTCAAACATTCTCTCGGGGGAGAGATATACATTATGTAAAATAAATATTTGCATCACCCTTAATCTGTCCTCCATTATAAATTTATGGCAGCTAGACCAAAGGTCAGCCCAGTTAATGTCATAGCTCAGAAAGTGAGTAGACCAGTAACGGGTTGGGCCATGATAGTCTGGATACACTCTATCAAACAGAGTACCGTATATCTTGGAGACCGCTTTCTGCTGGCCCGCCCATTGAGCTAAATCAAGAGCTAATGGAGGGTCTGCCTGTAAACACGGCTTTGGCCCCAACACTTTGATTAATAGGTGCCTGAGTTGAGTAACTCTGAAAAAGTATTTAGTGGGGATCTTAAACTTTTGCATTATACTATGACCGGGTAACCAAGCATTATCATCTCCTATTAACAAGTGCAGAGGGGTATCCTTCAGTTGGGGTAACCAATTTAAAGGGAGACTTTTCTCGCCGATCTTAAAATTGGGATTTCCAAACAGGTGCTGATTTGTATCTCTTTAGTTATCATATTTAAGAAAACGACACAGTTGAAAGTGAACCTTAAGTGATAAAGCAATAGGAGTATTTTTTAACCTGTTGGGGAGGAGATTTCCTTTGATATATAGCAGTGCTTCTGGTGCTAAACCACACGAGTTAATCAGGGTCCTTTCTATTTGGAGCCAGAGTGGAGTGTAACCCCGTTGATATGGGTAGAGTCCACCTCAGATATTTGTTGATGTGACTGGCCCAGAAATAAAGTCCCAAGTGGGGTAAACGTAACCGCCTCTCGACTTGGGTGCAGTTAGTTTGTGGAACACTATTCTAGGGGACTTGTGAGCCCAGACAAACAAACTATTTACCTTTTTGAACCACGACATTGGAAGCCAGATATTAAGCATTGAGAGGGGATAGAAGAGTCGTGGGAATACATTCATTTTGAGCAGGTTAATTCTGCCCCAGATAGAAATTGGGAGGGATGCTCACCTGTTAAGATCCTGTTTGATCACTTGTATAAGGGAACCCAATTTCAGTGTTATAGTATTTCCCGAGGGTCTAGATAGTTCGATACCTAGATATCGGAGGGGAGTCCTGTTTCCAGGCCAGTCCCATTTCCAGGATTTCTGCTTTGTGGAGCTTATGATTGAGAGGAAAAACAATTGTTTTATTTACATTTAACTTGTAGTTGGAAACTGCACTAAAAGAGTTAATAAACTTTAACATTGGGGGGGATGGAAGAGACGGGGTTAGCGACTTGGAGGAGAAGGTCGTCTGCATAGGCGGAGACCTTGACCTCACATGGAAAAATTGGAATTCCTTGTATCTCTGGACAGGCTTGCAATCTGCGGATTAAATGTTCTAAATATATGTTGAACAGTAATGGGGAGAGGGGGCAGCCTTGCCTGGTACCAGAGTAAAGAGTGAATGGATCAGAAATAACTCCGTTACCCGATATTCTAGCTGTGGGAAAATGGTAAAGGGATTTGATCCCGGTCCGGAAGAGATTGGGGAATTTAAAGGCATCCAGCATCTGAAATAAGTACTGCCAGCTAACTCTATCAAAGGCCTTCTCGGCGTCCAGAGAAATTAAAGCCACAGGATATGGGGCATCTCTGGATGCCGAGAAGACATGAGCCAGGGTCCGGAGGTGGTCTGAGGAAAATCTGCCTTTCATGAATCCTACTTGTTCGAAGCCTATAATGGAAGGGAGAATCGTGTTGAGACAGCAAGCTATTAGCTTGGCCAGTATCTTGACATCTTGGTTCAACAGGGAAATTGAACGGTAATTTGCGACTAGCTCAAGTGCCTTGCCGGGCTTAGGGATAAGCACAATTAGAGTTTCAAAAATAGATGCATCTTCTTCTGCTCCAGAAAGTATATGTTGAAATAAGGGAAGCAATAAAGGAATGAGGGAAGTTTTGAACCTTTGATAAAAGTAAGCTGAGAAACCATTCATCCCTGGGGTTTTATTTAATGATAAAGTGCTTATTACATTAAATATTTCTTTACTAGTAATAGGCAAAATTAAAGCCCTTTGTTGATCTTCAGTAAGACTCGGCAAAGGGGTCTTCCTAAGACAGCTGTCTAGTTGATTCTCAGTTGGGGGATCTGACATAGGACCATAGAGATCAGTGTAATAATCGAGGAATTCCCCAATTATGTCATTCGGGGAGGTCTTCACAAGTCCGTCCTTTTGGGACAGAATCGAAGCAATATACCTAGAAGATTCCATTTGTTTAATTCTGCAAGCCAAGAGGCGTTCTGCTTTTTCCCCCTGGTTGGAAAATGATGCCTGTGCTCTTAGAATGGCATATTCCGCTTTCTTGTGGAGCATCTCTAGGTAGGCTGCTCTTAATTTGATAAGTTTTTGAAAAGTACATTCTGAAGTGGGGGGGGAGACAGGTCTTTTTCCATGGCCCTTATCCAAGACAACAGTTGGAACATTTCCTGCTCCTTAGCTTTCTTCCTGTTGGAGGCTAGTCCAATAAGTATCCCCCTCAAATAAGCCTTAAAGGCACACCAGAGGATATCCGGTCTTCGGGTTGTATCCTGATTAAACTGGATAAACTGATCTATGTGGTTTTGTATTATACGAACCAATTTAGGGTCCTTGATAAGTTGATCATTAAGTTTCCACCTTCCTCTGCCCCTACGCGGGTGTTCTATAGTCAATTGGCAGACTACGATAGAGTGATCTGACGGGGGACCTGACTGTATCGAGGAGTCAATAACTTGTGGGGATATAAGCCCTTGAAACAAGCAAATAGTCTATTCTGGACGAGGTTTTGTGAACCAGAGAAAAGAAAGTATACTCCCTGACACTAGGGTGCAGGACTCTCCAGATGTCACACAGTCCGGCCTGATCTATCAAATCTCTGAACGCACATTGAGCCGGAGATAAACCCTTCCTTGAATGTCCAGATTTATCTATCACCATATCATACACCAAGTTAAAATCTCCTCCTAGTATTATCAGGGTTGAGAGAAAGGGAAGCAAAGTGGTAATAATTCGTGAGAAAAAATTAGGGGAATCGTGATTTGGCCCATAAATGCTCCCCAAGAGTATCTCTCTCTCAGAAAGGTCACCAATTACAAAAATAAATCTACCCTTAGGATCTTTTATTGTTTGTGATGCAGTAAAGGGGAGTCTCCTGTGCACCAATATCATCGTGCCACCACTAGTAGTAGAGCCCTCAGCTGAGAAGATCTGTCCCACCTGCTGCCTCCTGAGTTTAGAAGCTTCAGCATCTAATAAATGCGTTTCTTGTAACAGCATGATTTCAGCATTGACCAAATTTAAATGCTTTAAGCTCATATATTGTTTAGTTTTAGATCTGACCCCTTTAACATTCCAAGTAACGACTTTCAATGGATTGGCCATTAGCCCTTAACTCTCCAGAACAGCCTTAGTGTGGATACGAAAAAAATACCACTGGGAAAATTGTAGTGGGAACTGTTTCCACTATGCTGTGCCCTCCCCCATTCCTCCCTCTACCCAGTCCACTACCCTCGCCCTTATCTTTCCCCTCCCACCTCTTCCTTCCAAAACCATGTAACACGACTATCTCGACCAACTCAGGACCAAATAACCCCTTCTATTATCTCACTTGGTGCAGAACCACTTTTCACTACTCTCCCAGTTGTTCTGCCCCATTGCCTAGCTCCAGAAAGAGTTGGTCAGGGACTACACCAAACTATTAGAAGGCTAAAAAAGGTAACTCGATGGATGACCCCTGTACACAAATAAAGGAAGTACTCCCAACTTGAGAACAACCTCAGGTTATTCTCTTCGAATAACAATGAGCCTAAATAAATATAAACTGCAATCTTAATTGCATTTTTATAATATTACCGTACCTTGTCATTATGATAACTACAATGTGGCTCTAGAATAAACTGCAGCACTAATTCCAACTAAGTGGCCCTAATCTATCACCCCACTGCGCCCCCTAAGGCGAAGTAAAAACACTCTGAAAATCAAGGGGGAGGGACTATAAATGCAGCATCCCTAAACCCACTGGAAGTCCCACACATATATCAAACAATCCCCTCGCAAACCCCAGGAGGCAACCATCCCTTAAAGCATGTTCCTATGCGTACATGACATGCAGGAACCGATCTCAGCTTTGTAATATAGTATGGAACCGAAAAAACAAGCGTATCTCAAATTAATTACGAACTCAAATGATATCCCCTAATGACATCTAGGGGCTGAAGTTTCCATTTCAGTCCAAACCTGCAAAAATGAAAAGAAAAAGAATGAAACTGGAGGAAACCCCCCGACAATAACTACTTATGAGATAAACACAAGAGTCAACATCAGAGGTCAAATAGACCACAGAACCACGTAGTAAATGGTTCAGATTTAGGTTCGCTCTCTTTTCCCTCGAGAGGTCCACTCGTTTGACATCAGTTCTCTGGGGGCCTCTGGCGGCAGTCGGGCGTAATTGTGGATGCCGCTTATTGTAGAAAACTGGAAGCAAAGACACACAACCAGTCTAGTCTCTCTCAGGGCCAATACCAGCCCCATAAAATATGTACACAGTCCAAGGATGCAGGGCTCCTCATCCCTGTTAAAGTCCTCATAGAGAAAGGATCAACAACACTCGATAGGAATAGAGCAATAATATCTGAGACAAGATGGGGGGGGCGTTCTTCCAGCCACCGTTGCCAGGAATTTGAGCTGGTGTTAAATGCACGCTTTCAGCCAACGGAGAGCACAATTACCGGCATTCAGATTAGTTATTCTCATTGGGTACTAAAGAGATCAGGCAGGGACTTCTGAAGGGCCATTTTCGCTACCTCCACCTCCTCAAATGCAACCCAAGAGCCCTTCAATAATATCTGCAGCCTGGCTGGGTAACCCATCTTAAAATTTATCCCCGAGGCAATTAATTTGGAGACAATTGGGTGAAATTGAATGCGGTGTTGCCTGACGGAGGCAGGGAGGTCTTGCGTTATTCTGATTTTTGCACCCTCCCATCTGATTTCTTGCAGGTCTTTCACCTTTCCCGGACAGTACTGCCTCTCGTGATAGTTAAGGAATCTGGAAATTATCGGGCGGGGCGAGGCTCTGGGTGGAGGCGTAGGTCTGAGGGCTCTGTGCGCACGCTCTATCATATAAACTTTACCAAATGGAGAGGGGCCAGCTAATTTTTCCAGCAACTTTTGAATGAAGCTAATAACATCGGTGCCTTCTTCTCTTTCGGGAATACCAAGAATAACAACATTGTTTCTGAGGCTTCTCCCCTCCAGATCTTCTAACTTCACCTCTAGTTTTTTAAGCTTATGACGGCTCTCTACCACCTCCTCCTTTATACTTCCTGTTTTTTTCTCCAGCGAGGCAGTGCGTGCTTCATTATCTGAAATCCTTGTTGTTAGGTCTTCCAGCACAGTGGTCATCTGCTTGACCTCCTTTGTCAGGGACTTGACATCTTCCCTAAATGGGGAGAACTCGGCTAGAAACCGCTCAAGCGTCAGAGGGGTATCCCCGGCGTCCCTCACAGGATTGGCGCTGCTGGCTGTTACTTTTCTGGCATGGCTTTGCTGGGCCTTAGGC
Source organism: Neoceratodus forsteri (assembly GCA_016271365.2). Taxonomy (NCBI): domain Eukaryota; kingdom Metazoa; phylum Chordata; order Ceratodontiformes; family Ceratodontidae; genus Neoceratodus; species Neoceratodus forsteri. The sequence continues at coordinate 1,342,652,570 of CM057455.1, read as the reverse complement.
TGTTTGCTCTGCTTTTCGGGCAATACCAGCGGGGTATGTCTTGGGGGTGCCGATCGCATCTCCGCCTCCATTTTCAAGGGCCAAACTCTTCTCCTGTCATTCAGCGCGTAATTAGCACCCAGCTAGCGGTGTTTGTAAAAGAAAAAGGTTGTAAATAGGCTTTATAATTCGCCAGGTGACAGGAGCTGCACTAGTAAGCTGTTACTCGGCGCGCTGCATCACGTGGTCTCCCACCCACCAACACTACTGACCGCTGGTGGGCACTGGTAGCAGAGGAGGAGCTGGGCAAGTGCTGCAAGCAGTCAGTGTAGGAGGAGGAGGAGGTGGATGGCAGGCTGCCTGCCATAGTCCAGCTCTTATTTTAAATCCCCGGTGGTGCCTGAGTGGCTGTAGTAATCCTCTGTGCAGCAGCCCTCCATCTGTAGTGATTAAGGGGACTCAGTTTAGCTGTCCTGTTGTATTCAGGCAAGCTCGAGTTCTATTACAACAGCAGGTCTGATTGGAGCCCCAGACCCCCAACTCTGCTACTTGTACAGGACTGATCGCTTGAGAGTGAGGGATCTTCGCTGCTTGCAGAGGAAGTGAGAGAGGTCACAGTTGATGTTCATTTGTATGCTGGGGTAGGCAAGGGGGCTGGCTGGGCTGGGAGGAGTGCCTTTAAGTGTAGGCATTGCATGTGTCTGAACTGTTGTGGATTGCATGGGCATAGGCAGGGGGGTGTTCAGGGTGTTCAACCCCCCCCCCCCGGGAAATTACCTCAGAAAATTTCAAATTCCTGTATTTTATTTTCATGTTGACTCAGGCTTAGCTGTTAAAAAATTCAGTGTCTCAGCAGTCTCCATAGTGGTTGGAGCTAGCTGCAACACAATGTGCATGCACAGGACCGTTGATGGCTAGGAGAGATGGAAACATCATCAACAGAGAGAGCAGAAGAAGCCTAGTGAGACAGACTATTGAGCGTGCTGCTGTGCTGCAGTATCTGTACAGCGCCGAGCAAGTTGTGGTATATCCTGTTGACTGTCATGGTGGTAGAGTGGGACTGTGTGCAGCTCTTCTCTAGCCTCAGGTGAACTGTGGGAGAACTTGAAGTATGGTCTACTAGAGAAAGAACTGATCCATCCAGTGCCGAGCTGCAAGTAATGCATGGTGCATCTTCTTGACTGTGCTGGCCGCTGGCTGGACTGGTGGTATGGTCTAAAGAGAAAACAGGAGAGGTCGAGGAAAAATCTGCCCTGGCCTGGTGGCCTGTAGTCCTGTCTTGGGAGAGGAGCGACTTGTAAGGCAAGCAAACAGGAGGATAATCAGCAGAAAAGTGAGTGGAGAAAAGAATAAAGACTGATTCGGGGGGGTACTTCTCTCATTCAGAGAGGTGGTGAGGGATATTGGCACCATCTCCCAGGGCAACCCACTCATTATATCTCAACCCCATCAATGTTCTGCCCAACTTGAAGCTTATCATGGGGCGTGGGAATAGGTGTGGAAAGGCTGATGCCTGACAGACATCTGTGTCTCTGGCTGTTGCAGAGTGCTCCCATGTGCATAGGTGGAATGGGGTCAAGAGTACTGTCTACATGCAGAGGTGGGATGGTGGTAGAGGATGAGTGATGCAAATGTGTGGAGGAGTTTCTATGTGTAGGAGTGGGATGGACGGGGAGCAATTCTCCCCATGTAGAGGCAGTGGGATAAAGGGGTGCTTCCCATTTACAGAGCTGAAATGAAGTGGGAGGAAAGTTCCTCATGTGTGGACATTGAATAGAGGGGTAGGAGTGCTCCCTACAATATGTGTGGGAGGTGGGATGCAGTGGGAGAAGTGCTCTCCATGTGGGGGAGGTGAAATGTAGTGGGAGAAGCACCTGTTGGGTCAGAGGATGAGTGCTCACAATGTATGAAGGTGGGATGGAGGTGGAGCAATGATACCTATGTGTGGAGATGGAATGGAGGGAAGAGTGCTTTCCATGTTCAAGTTCAAGTTTATGGTGAAGGAATAAAATCCATTGAGCAAGCTCATTTGCCAGGAGGTCCCTTGTACAAGCAATGATAAAGACAATACATGGTGTGAGATACAAAAAGCAAGGATACATAATAGAAATTAAAATAAAGCAATTTTCTTTACATTAGTATATACAATATGTACAATGTTGTAGTTAGCAAGGATTGAAACCAAATATGATAACATAAGACACTATGTCCACCATGTGGAAGAGGGTTGGAGAAGGAGAATTGCTTCCCATATGCAAAGGAGGCATGGAGGGGAAGGAGTGCTCTCTATGTGCAAATGTGTAATGGAGGGGGAGGAGTGCTCCCCATGTGTGGTGGTGGGATGGGGGGGGGAAACAGTCACTTAATGGCCACCATCCTAGACCCCACTCCAGCCTGTCTGTGAAACATTTTGGAATGGGCACAGTTTATGATGGGGCAGATGTCCAATCCACATCTCTTCTCTGACTGCTGTAAAGTATTGGGTTGATTGCCAGAAGGGAGTGCAAGAGGGGGAACCAGTCACTCAGGAGCACCCACTGTATCCTACCCCCAACCCACCCAGCAGAGTGAGGACAGTTGTGGAGGGGCAGATACAAGATCCACATTTTTATATCTCAGTACCTCAGAGTGCTCTCCATGGGTAGAGCACGTTAGGTGGGAGAGCCTCTGGCTGAAGCAGAGTGTTCTGCAAGTGTAGAGGTGTGGCATAGGGTGAGGAAGTGCCAGTCACCCAATGCCCACTCCAACCTTCATGCTTGCTCTGGTGGAACAGGGACCAGTATGAAGGGCAGATGTGCAACTTGCATCTCTATCCCTGGCTATTGCAGGGTGCTACCCTTGTCTGGAGGTGGGATGGGGGAATGGGGTGTCATTTTTCCAGAGCCACCTGCCTGGAGCCCACCCAATGTCAGTGCCAGATTTCATGGAACTCGGATGAGTGAAGATGGACAGATGTGTGAACCACATCTGTCATTAACTCCGGCAGAGTGCTCCTAATGTGCAGGAGGTGGAATGGAAGAAAAAAATGTTTCACATGTGCAGAAATGCAGAAAGATGTGTTGGGTGCCAATGGCCTCAGGCCACCCAGTGGATCTGGACCACAACCTCATTTCCACCCACCTGGCGACCACCAGCTAGATAGAAACAGGTGTGGTGTGGCAAATGTGCAACTCACATTTCTGTCTCTGGCTGGGGCAGCCAATGTGCAGTGGTGAGACAGTTGTGGAGGGGGCATCAATCATCAACTTCTGCCAGGCCATAGTCCACTATTTACCTTGGGCTGCCCACCTGGAGGTCACCTTGTCACTGTGCCAACATGTGTGGAGTGGGATGGGTGTGGAGGGGAAGATGAGCAACCTACATCAGTCTATGGCTACTGCAGATTGTTCCATATGCGCTGATGTGAGATGGAGGTGTAGGGGGCAGCAACTACCCAGAGGCGCCCATTCAGTACCCACCCTACACTGTGCTAGTCAATGTGAATGGGCAGATATGTGACCCACATATTTGTCTCTGGCTTTATCTGGGTGCTCCTTTTGTGCAGTGGTGGAATAGATGCACCAAGTTTGTTTTACACTCTGTCTCTCCTGGTCTCTCACTCTCTATCTAACGTCCGCTCCCCCACAGTGAAAGGAAAACTCTGCAGCACTGCTCTTTGTCCTGGTCATGGCATTTTTGTTGCCACTGTCTCTGCTTCTCTGTATATGCTGTCTGTTTACAGTGATTCTGTTTATGCAGCCCTTTCCCTTCAAGGGCCGCATAAACATACTCAACTTCCTGGTGCACTACTTTTCTGTTCTGCAACTGCAGTACTGACGGCCACCATGTGCAACATGAAGATGTTGACTTAAACTGTGCATGCATGACTATCGTGTGCATACATAGTTATGTCAGCATCTCCATGTTGTGCAGGGCTGACTAGAGGGCAAACTTCACATGTGCAAGTACCACGCATACGCAGTACTGTAATTGCTGCAGTATTACTTACAGCTGACTCTGGTGCAGCAAAAGCACTGCATATTCTTTTCCATACTCTTGCCACTCCTAAAAAGCTCTCCACAGCCATATTGGCTCTGACCAGAACTTGTTTGAATATTGGCACTAGTATTGCTGTCTTCCAGTCTTCTGTCACTACCTCCTCCTGTATAGATAGATTGATTATTCTGGCAATGGGATCAGATAGTTCACTTCTTATTTCACAAAGGGGTCTTGGTTGAATATTATCTGGGCCAGCTGATTTGCTGATATCCCACTTGCCAAGTTTTTGTTCAACTATACTCCTGTCCACTGTTAAATGACCAGTGCTATTATTCTGTATACTGGTATCCATTATGTTTCTATCAATAGTGAGTGTACCTGATGCATCATATATCGATCCAAAGAAGTTGTTAAGTTCCTTGTCCATCTCTTCTTTGTTATTCATTATTTTACCATTCAATTCAAGTGGTCCTATTGTTTTATCCTAACTTTAATTTTTGCAAATAACTGAGCTTTATTGAACCGTTTCCAACATAAATTTCATACCAAACAACTAAACAATACAAAGAAGTCATATAATAACATATAAAAGGGAAACATAAAAAGGGGGAAAGAGAACCCAATCCCCCTAAAGAATAAAAGGAAAAAAAGAAACCTTCCATCCCTAACCCCCCACCCACCCTGGCAGCTATCCCATTGATTGACTCACCATAATTAATATATAGTCATAAAATATCATCAAAGAAAGCAAGAGGAAATGCAACCAGACTGGTACATACTTTAAATAGGAAGACAAAGAAAGTGCAGAGGAGGAAAGGACCTTGTTGAGACTAGTTTACAGAACCAGGGCCGATACCAATCCAGTAAAAGAAGAGACAAGAGAGACATCTATCTCTAGTACCCGTACCTGTCCTTAAGACATTGGTACAGCTTGCCCCAACATTGCTGGAATATTGGTGAAGCATTGTGAAAAGAAAAAACTGATCTTTCTGCATTTAATGCATTCATGAATTCATCCCACCATTCCCCAAACGATGGAGTCCAATCGTCTCTCCAGTGACGTAAAATTATTAACTTCGTAACCAATGCTACCATAGCCATTCGATATTTAGATAACGTGCTGCAATCGCTACAAACATCCCAATATGCAAACCTCCAGGTTAAAGAACCTGGCATGGTCGTAAAATTGACTAATCCCTTGCTTCACCAAATGCCACAGTCCAACCACCTTGGGGCAAGTCCAAAACTTATGGTAACTGGTAGCAAAAGAGTCATTACACTCAGTACATTGTGCCGAAAAATGGCTACTCAGTCTAGAAAGCTTAGCCGGTGAAAAATATAAGTTATGAAGTAACTTAAATTGAACGTCTCTCAATCTGTCTTGTTTTACATATTTGTAGATATCGAACCAAGCCTTCTCCCATGTTTCTGCTGATTTACCCAGAGATAAATTTAATTTCCAATATACCGGGATCGGAGACACATTCGAATTCCCTTTAACTATTATGTATTTATAAATCTTAGAAATCACTTTGCCCGCTTGTATGAACTCTTTCAACTCAGCGAACATTGGTCCCAAGATGTCCTGCCCCAGTCCTTTACGAAAATAAGATCTAACACAGCTTATTATTTGAGTTAGTTTTAGGAAGGATTGGGTTTCTTCTCCTAACTTCACCACCAGTACCTGAAATGGAAGTAACACATTATTCTGATAGAAGTCTTTGACTCGCAGTTTCATAGCCATTTTAACTACGATTCTAGATATTGGTTGACTTCCAATTACCAGGTTCGGATTTCTTAATAGAGGTTGGGATAAATCACATGGTTGCGAAATTTTGAACTTTGCATAAAATTGATGCAAAGCTTTGATATCCCATCCTAACGGAGTACCTCCCACTTTTTTTGGAACCTTGGCCCATGGGATATATAACAAAGACTCCAAGTCAAACTTAAAACTTTTAACAAATAGTCGGTCCAAATGAAGTCCGGGATAGGAGATTCCCTCCTCACAAACCCATGCGACCAACCTTGCCATATGAATTGCTAGATAGTATACATAGAAATCCGGTAACTGGAGGCCTCCTAGTTGACGCCGCCGGGTAAGTTTAAGGTAGTTTCTTCTAGGAGGTCTACCATTCCACAAAAACTCCGAGCAGTATTTGTATAGCAGCTTAAAATAAGACTTTGGCAGGTAAACGTTTAGATTTGATAGTGGGTAAAAGAGTTTGGGCATAACTACCATTTTAAGCATGTTGACTCTACCGAGAAGGTCAATGGAAGTTTTGACCATCTGACCAAGTCTTCTTTAATAGTCTTGATTAACGGCTTAAGATTTAAATCAGCCAGAGTCTCTAAGTTCTTGATATTTGAATTCCAAATAAGTTAATGATTTGGTTTGCAACAGAGTCCCAAAGAAAGGCACCAACTCTTTTGGAGAAATGGGGTCAAAGAATATACAGACGTTTTGGCCTTATTTAAACTATACCCTGAAAGCATACTAAACTTGTTAATTTAATCAAGAACCTTAGGAAGGGAGGAAGTAGTATTAGAAATATGTAGCAATAAATCATCAGCAAATGCTGAAAGTTTAAATTCAGAGTTTCCTATCTTAAGCCCTTGCACTTCCCCGTTTATCTTTATAGATCTGATTAGTGGTTCAATGTACAGATTGAAAAGATAAGGTGATAAAGGACAGCCCTGTCGGGTACCCCTTGATAGTGGAAAAACCTCTGAGATTAAATTATTGCATTGAATCTTAGCTGAGGGGCAGGAGTACAGAATTCGAACCATATGAATAAATCTAGCCGGAAGACCTAATTTCGACAGGGTAGTAAACATAAAAGTCCACTCCACCCTGTCGAAAGCTTTTCATGCCTAACAAACTAAAGACGCTTCCTTGGCAGGATCCGAGATACAGAAATTAAATAGAACAGTTTATGGAAATGGTCAGCCGAGGAGCTGCCTCAACAAAGCCAGCCTGTTCTGGGCTCAATAAACACGCCACACTTGTTTTAATCTGCTGGCCAAAATTTTAGCTGAAAATCTTTACATCTAAGTTTAGTAAAGAAATCGGCCTAAAGTTACTCACTAAGTCAGAGGGTTTATCTGGCTTTGGTAACAAAATAATCTTGGCCTCAAACGGCGTCTGGTCCTTGATCCCTTGATCACACCAAAAAGAGAACAATTCTTGCAGTAAGGGCACAAGATTATTTTTAAATCGCTGAAAGAAAAAAGCTGTAAACCCGTCTGGGCCAGGCGCTTTATCCGGGCAAAAGGAGTCAATAGCTTTCTCTATTTCCTCCTCAGAGATAGGAGCTGCTAATTGTGGACCAACGTCCTCTGACAATCTAGGTAGAGGGATAGCATCCAAAAATTCCTGAATTCTATCTAGCGCCTGCAGAGGAGGTTGCTGGCTTGTATAAAGCTTTCGATAAAAATCCTCAAAAATGTCTAATATCTCAGCCGAATCTGTAACCAACTGCCCCGATTCTGGATAGTTTAGGGCAGTCACCCACTTTGCCAAAGATTTTTGCTTCAACTGCCAGGCCAGCAATTTCCCTGCCCTACTACCCTGCCCTAGGTACAAGGCCTTAACTCTGGAAGCTGAACTAATAACTTTCTCCCTCTGTTTGTCTGCATACCATGTTCTTAAGGAAATTAACTTACATTCTTGCTCTTCCATTCTCCGATTATCATTTATATTTTCTAGTTCCTTAATCTCTCTAAACACTCATCTAGGAGTTTTCTTGTTTTGCTTTGCATACCGTAGCTATCATGTATAGCTCCCCGCCATTGACTTAAGAGCCACCCAAGTTTGATCGATAGCATTGATAGAACCCCAGTTACTAATAATGGAGTTTTCCAAAAAGGATCTAAATCTGGTTAATGTCTTGGAGTCCTTTAGAATATTATTGTTTAGTGACCATGTATATGACCTGCTAGGTTGAAGAGGTAAGGAACATACAATGTTTATAGGGGAATGGTCAGAGATTACACGGGGCAAAGTTGAGGCCTCCACCACCCAGGGTAAGCTATGTTGGCTAACCAAAAAAAAATCTATCCTCGAGTGTGACTTATGCACTACAGAGGAAAATGTATATTCCCGAACATTGGGATTCAAAGTGCGCCAAGGGTCTGTTAAACCTGCTGATAGCATAAACTCTCTTAGAGCTTTCTGTGCTGGGGAGGGAAGAGAGCCTTTAAAATGCGATCGGTCTATCCGGTTAGACTGGACTAGGTTCCAGTCCCCACCCAGAATTATTGGGACATTTCCAAAGGAAGCCAAAACCAAACCCAACTGAATAAAGAAGTCAGGTGAGTCCAGGTTAGGTCCATATACTGAGCCCAACACTAGATTGATCCCACCTATATTGCCTAAAACGAATATATATCGACTCCTCAGGATCAGAAATTATTCTCGAATGTGTAAATGGGATCCCATGAGCAATTAGGATAGCAACTCCCCGACTATTTGAAGAGAATCCGCACTAAACCTGGTTCTACCACTTTTCTTAAAGTGGGCAAGCGATCAGAGAGGACATGGGTTTCCTGTAGAAATACTATCGCTGGTTTCAAGCGGCCAAGTGATTCAAGATAACTAATTTTTTACAATTGTCCTTTCCTCCTTTAATGTTCCAAGAAACTATATTCAACCTTACTATCCATTTTGTTGCCCAGTCTAGGAAAACCTTGGGATAGCTGCCCCCATACTGACCCCCAACAAAAAAATTATTTCCCAATTTCCCTCCTCCCCAAAAAATTAAAAATACATCCATAAATAACTTATAACCTTCCTTTTGGCCCGGGTTAGTCACTGTCCACTGGAACGTGAAAAATAGAGATGGATACACCTCCCTGCTTAAAGACTATTCTTAAAAATTTAATAAATGATCTTGCCAAACCCAGTCCCAAAACCTGGGCTAATAAAAGAAAATTTATACCAATCTCCTGATCTTTGATTGAATAGGATAATGAAACTCGAGCAAATAGGAGTCAAGGGGTATAAGTGCAACCATTCAAATAATAAAGTATTTGCTGGCCCAATGAATACCTCCAGTCTCGTGGACATGGACAGGCTAGACTACAATTATCTCACATAACGCCCTGTGCATCAAACCCAAATAGAGGGCTCCGGCAGTATCTAAGAAAATTAAGATCAGACCGAACTGCTCCCAGCAAGGAGTCACTATATAATCTAAGGTAGGGCCACAAATCCTACCATAAAATCTTACCTTACATTATACCCCTTGGCTGTCATATCTTGATTTAACATGTTTAACTCATGAAAACTCGATTACCTATGATTCCTATGGTTAAGGAAACTGTTTATACTCTAAGGTCACCAACCATATGAGATACATAAAGAAAATCTGGGACCTTCTTACTAATACAAATACAGTCACTTTAACCCGTATCCTCATTAATATATGTGTCATAAGCCAATGACTAAAAGCACAATCCCCCACCCCATCCTTTAGCTGTAGTCCAAAATGCTTTGCTACGTCTATCAGCAACATATAGCAACAACTTAGTTACCAAAACTCCCCCTTCCAATCTGTACAGGGGTTAAATGTAAGCGCACAACAAAAATATATTAGGTCTTTCCGACTTGCCACAAGCTATACTAAGATACACTGGAAAGTGGTCATTTGTTAGATACCCCCATTAAAGGTCAAATAAAAATTATTAACAGTAAGTAAAAAAAAACACAACCACAGTCCTGCAAGTTATCTGAGTAGTCCTGCAAGTTATCTAAGTGGCTGAACTTGGATTTCACCTTTGGGAAACAGGTCAGGTAGCAGAGATCTCAAAGATGCTAGTGCCTCTTCGGCCGAATTAAATCTCTTCGGGCCTTCCCTGAGTGTAACTTCTAGCCTCGCAGGGTATAATAAGCGGTGTCGAATCCCTGCAGCCCAGAGCTTCGAGGTAATCGGCCTAAAACTTGCTCGAGCTTGCCTCATTTTCCAGGTCAAATCAGGCACAAGACGCAGTTTTTTGCCCTCCCATTGAAAAGCTGCCAGCTTCTTAACTTCTTTTAAAATATGCTCCCTGTCCAAGTAATTGAGTAATTTGAAAATAATTGGCCTCGGAGGTTCTGAGGATGGGGGTTTGGCTCTGAGGGCCCGGTGACCCCTCTCTATGATATACTCCGGCCCATTAGATGAGGGGCCTGCCGATTTTTTAAGGAGCCTCTGGAGAAACTGGATGGTGTTCGGCCCTTCCTCCCCTTCTGGGAGACCCAGCAGGACCAAATTGTTACATCTGTTGCAGCCCTCTAGGTCGTCTAGGCGATCCTCTAATTTGGTAATGCTTCTTTTACACTCCACCATTGTAGGCCCCGCTTTATCCATGGCTCTCTCAATAGAAGAGATCCTCGCCTCTGCATCTGTCACCCCTCGTGCTAACTGAGTCAGGGCTGGCTTTATCTCTGCCACCTCCTCTATCAGTTTAAATAGTGCATCCTTTATTGTTGCCAAATCTCTGTAAATTTTTGCAGGCGTTATTTCTTCGTCCTGCAGTGATGGCGACGAGCTCCGTCACGGGCGCTTTGCTTCCAGTTCGGCTTCCGCTGCTTGCATTTCGCCGAAACGAACGTAATCAACTTTTGCCACCAAAACTGTCTCTAGGGGTTTAAAATAATGTCCCAGTGTCTGTTAGCCCTGTTTAGCTGTGCGAAACTGCGAATTAAATCAAGCAGGAACGGGAGACCCAAAAAGCTGCTGCCTCACTCCATGCGCGCCACGTGACCTCCTTATCCTAACTTTTATACAAATTTATATACACATAAAAAGCTTTACTATTTCCCTTTGATGATGCTAATTTGAATCCTATACTTCTTTTTCTTATCCTAATGTTTTTTTTTACAGTACAAGATGCATTAAACTGTCCAACCAGTGAGTTGGTTTAGCATTGTTTTTTTATAGTTGGCAATGCGTTGGCAACTCATATTGCATTATTTTTCAGTGCTTAACCAGCTCAAGAGCAATGCTTCTGAAATTTTATTTATTTATTAGGTCTCGGATTACAAATACCTATGAGTTAGAGACTCTTTTATATAGGTTCCATGTAGGTCAAGACAATACAGTCATGAGAATACAGAGTACATAAATAGAATACAAAAAGTTTCAGGAAGCATTTGCAGTTGGTAACATAGGCTAGGTTAATACAGGTACAAATAAACAACATATTACCAGGATAAAACTTGTTATGTATAACATGAAATATGGACAAGAAAAGCCATGCCAGCCAAACAATACAGAAATACATTACAGACATGCAAAAAGTTTCAGGAGGCGGTAGCAAAGAGCAAACAAGATGACTAGGTGAGGTTAAAACAGGTATATATAACAGGATATTACCAGTACGTATACATTCTAGGTGACCATTGGGGCAATAGCAGTTACAACAGGCTAGTGAGGCAGCCAGTGGAAGCTTTGTCAGCTAAGGTGAAATCAGCCTGGGTAGGCTCTGGCAGAAAGGGGGGGTGCAAAAGATCACAAGATAGAAGAGTAGGAGAGTGATGAGGGGCAGAAAAAGAGCTAAGATGGGAGGCAGAGAAAGGGATGGAGGACAGGTAAGAGTAGTCAGGGCTGTAGAAAGACAGGGAGGAAGCAGAAGCAGGAAGGGGAACAGGTAAGAGCAGTCAGGATGACTGGGAGGAAAAAAGAAGGGTGAGTGAAAAGGTGACTAGGATGAGCGGGGAGAGGGCAGCAAGAAGAGGGCTATGATGGGAAATATTTTTTTGCAGTTCAGTTGGAATGCATCTGCAATCCAACCAGAATGCAATCAAAACTGCATTGTAACTCTTACGAAACAGTTTGCGCAGGGCTTTGTGCTGGAGCCAGCAACACTTATGCAACTCGATCAGAAATGCCAGAACAACTCATTGGGGGAACAGTTCAATGTGATTTGCACTGTAGTTGCTTTTACAGCTTCCAGATAATTCCTTCTATTTTTTACTGTAGGATTACTTTGATATTTGATGAACATTTTCCTAGTGGGGTTCTAGGACAATAAGAACAAAGGCAATAGTACTGTGAGGGTTTTATTCAAATATACAATCATTTCCTTTTTGTGTAATTAACTAAAAAAGATTATGCAGCTTGTCGAGAATTATTTTGTTAGAAATGTAATCTCTGTAGCTCATCCATCTAAGGTTTACATTTGCCAAATCTCCTCTTCATCTCTGCACTGCTCCCCCCCCCAAAAAAAGCACTACAAATACCCATAAAAGCATCATAGTGTCCGTTATAAGCAGTCCATTATAACCAGAGAAAAATGCATTGGATTTGATATATCTGGTCTGTGAAATCAGTTTTTGTCCACTATAACTGATTGTCCATTATAACAGTGTCCATTATAAGTGGAGTGCACTGTAATGATTTTGCTAATTTTTTGATTCCACCAATAAGGTTTTTTCCCCTTACCATTATGTACTTTACTCCTCAGTATGTGTTTATTCTCTATATCTAGTATTTTATTTTTGAAAATTCTCCAGCATTCATCAACTGTCCTATTGTTAAATTCCTAATCCCATTTTATTTCAATAATTTTTTTTTATTGCTCTGAAGTCAACTTTCCCATAATTCAGTCTTGATGCTACTCCCTTTATAATGCTGATAGTTCTGTCAATATTAAATTCTATAAAATAAATGATTACTATCTAAGATTGGTTCATGCACCTGTATGCTTTTTCTTTTAGAGAGAATATTAGTGAGTATTAAATCCAATATATTGCTGCTTCTTGTACTGGTTTTTGCTAGCTGATCCTTGTTTAATTTTGTTGTCATGTCATGAAAGCTCTTTTCTAATATATTTCTTGTTTGTTGTAAGTTCACCCAGTTGATACCTACAGTAGCATATAAAAATCTCCCAGTACTATGACGTCAGACAGTGATACGTAGTCCTCAGTTTCATTTATCATATGCTGTGTTTCCCTCTCACCTACTTTAGGCAGTCTGTAAATTTGATTGAGTTACCCATTTTGTCATTTATTTGAACCCATATGCTTTCTGTGTTGATATCATTATTTTTGTTTGGTTCTAGTAATTTACATTCCAATCCTTCTTTTTGAAACACTGCTACACCCCTCCTTTTTCATTCATTCTTTCCTTGCTAATTTATATCCATTGATATGTTTAATCCAGCCCGAGTTATTGTCCCACCATGTTTCAGTTATACAAGCTACATCAATATTCCCCTTAATTAATCTATTCTCAATCTCCAACCTTTTAATCATATTCAAACTTATTGCCTTTAGTAGTATGCATTTGATTTGTTTTCTCCTTTTTTGCTTTCTGGGTATATTTTTTGTTTATTTTGCCACTTGTGGTGTCCTTGTCCCCTCTCACCCTGCCTTCTCATTTAAAGTCTCCATTATTAGTTGATAAGTTTTGTGTCCCAGTAACCTGCTATCTTTTTTTGCTCATATGTAGTCTGTCACAACAGTATAACTCTAACCTCTTGTCAAATGTTTCCAATTTCTGATGAATATGAACCCCTTTTCAATTGCTCAATTTCTCAACCATGTATTCAATGCTTTTTTCTTTTATTTCTAAAGTGTGAGGCCCTTGGTACAGGTACAATTTCAGACATTACTACTTGACCACTATAGTGTTTAGAGAAATGTCATTCTGTCTCTTTAAACTGATCTCAATTAGTGTTCACAGTGGCAGCAGATTCAGTGATGTGTGAGACACAGCATGTAGCTTCTATGAGTGCTGCAAGCTAACAGCAGACACAGAGCAATGCTGGAAGGAGGGACATTTAGTTAAGTAATAAAGTGTTTAAAGGAAGATGTGACTTCAGTGATCTTGTTTTGAGGCAAACTACAGAGAATAGTACAACCACCTCTGTCTTTTAGAATGTCATCCAGTTTGTTGAAGCTATTTCTTATCTCCTCATGTGTACTCCTTACCAGATCACTTGTACCCTTGTGTATCAGTACGAGTGTTTTTTCTCCAGCATTATCAAGAATGTTGTTTATCATTTTGCTAATGTCTTTAGTTCTAGCCCCAGAGCAACTGCTGACAGTCCTGTTGAGCTTATCTCATCCACATACTGTACAGTAGTATCCTGGATACCACCTGGGATGATACACACCTATACAAGAGAGACAGTCTGCATCCATCCATGCAGGGAACATCTGTCCTCAGTGAGATGTATACGTGCTTCCTAAGCAAGCATTTAAACTAGCCACTGGGGGGGGCTATCAGGAGCGGGGAGATACAGACAGACCTCCCCCACAGGTTAGGGTGCTCAACGAGCAGAATCAGGACATTATGCCAGAGGCAGACTCACCAGTACCACAGGACAGAAAAGGCTGCACACAGGGCTAGATGATATCATCATTAACAAAGGTAATAAAAGGGAAGCACCACATAGAATATACCAGGAATAGTAGGTTGAAATAAGGGGCTAAACACAAGGATGGGCCAAGAGGATGTCACTTTTCATGGAAAGTCATGCAGACGAATGCCTGCAGTCTGGGAACAAGGTCCCAGACTTGATGGCTGGAATGACAGAGGCTGATCTGGATATAGTGGCCATAACCAAAACATGGTACACCAGGAACCACAGCTGGGACATAAGTATACCTGGTTATGCCCTGTTCAGAAAAGACAGGGAAGGTAAAAGGGGAGGGGGTTGCCCTCTACAGCAAAGAAACCATCAAGGCAACTGAAATTTAGGACAGTCATGAGGAAATAAAGGAAGTTTGGGTCACTCTTGAGCCAGGCAATGGAACAGCCATTCACACAGGGGTCATTTACAGAACCCCAGCTCAGACAGAAGAAACTGAAAAACTGCTGCTGGAAAACATACATGACATGGCAGCAAAGGAGCAGGTACTGCTGATGGGAGACTTTAACATGCTAGAAATAGACCATCCCAGCAAGTGCCTCAGCCAGGGCACAGGACTTCATTGACTCCCTTAAGGGGGCTGGCCTTAGGCAACCGGTGCAGGAACCTACCAGAGACTGGGCAATCCTGGATCTCGTACTGACCAATAGGGACAGGATAACAGGGCTTGAGGTGGAAGGTCAGCTAGGGTTCAGTGAACACCATATGGTGTGGTTCAAGGTGGACACAGGGATTCAGGCAACCCATATGAAGGCAAAGGTCTTAGACTTTAGAAGGGCTAACTTTACCAGGATGAGACTTCAGCTTAGAGAAACCTTGGAAGAAAGGGAGATGGAGGGGACATTGAGGAGAAATGGGCACACATCAAGGAGGCTATAGAGGAGGTCATAAAACAATGTGTTAGGTAGATAGACAAGGGAAAAAGGAGAAGAAAATCACTTTGGTTCTCAAGGGGTGTGGCTGAAAAGGTAAGGGCCAAGAGGCTAGTCTTCAGGAAGCATAATGAGACACAAAGAGACGAGGACAGGGAAATGTACCAGAAGTGTCTGAGAGAGGTAGGAAAAGCAGTGAGAAGCACTAAAGCACAAACCAAGGCACGAATAGCTCAATTGGTTACTAAGGAAGACAAGACATTCTTCAGGTACATTAGCAACAAAAGGAAGGCAAAAGGGGTAGTAGCTAAGCTTCAAGAAGCCAAGGGACAGATAGTAGAGGGAGATGGGGGAAAAGTAGCGATCCTGAACAAATATTTCTGTTCCTGTCCAGGGAGATTGCAGCAGTGAGGAACAGACCTGCTCAGATTTTTCAGACTGTGGATAGGCTCCTTCATTTGGCCTGTCTACAGTTGAAGTAGACTTTTTCATCCACTTTATGTGAAGAGTTTGCTCTGTTCTTCGCTGACAGGGTGTAGTCCATCTGGTTGGGGATTCTGTCAAGGGGGCTCATTCCTCGCAATGACTGGACTGGTGGGAGCAGAGGGTCTCTGCCTGTCTGGGGGCAGTTTAGGCCAGTGAAGGTGCTGAAAGTGACTGAGGTGATTTTAGAGCTGAAGAACACATTCTGTAAGCTGGACCCAGCCCTGACGCTTTTCTTGATGGGATGTGCCAAGGCTGTTGTCACGGTGTTCGCCAGGATTGCCAGGTGCTCAATGGCGGAGGGGGTGTTCCCAGTGGCCTTGAAAGAGGCGCCGGTGAGACCCCTCCTAAAGAAATCTTCCCTCATCCCAGATGTCCTGGTGAATTACCGTTCTATCTCCAATCTGCCTTTTTTGAGCAAGGTTGTCAAGAAATTGGTGGCTCATCAGCTCGAGGATCAACTCGTGTGCTACAACATCTATGAGTCATTTCAGTCGGGTTTTAGGGCTAGACACAGCACAGAAGTAGCACTAGTGAGGGTGCATAATGATCTACTCAGCTAGAGATAGAGGAGACAGGTCAGTTCTTGTGCTCCTCGATCTCTCTTCAGCTTTTGACACCGTGGACCACTTTGTGCTTCTTGATTGACTCTGTGAGTTTTGTGGACTCGCCAGTACTGTCATCAGATGGTTTGAGTCCTATCTCTCGGATAGGGTGCATCGGGTAGTGATGGGGAATTTCTCCTCCTCTCCAATGCCCCATCATGTGGAGTTCTGCAGGGATTGATCTTGTCACCACTGTTGTTCACAGTGTATATGCTGCCCCTGGGTGAGATCATTCAGCAATATGGTGCAGAGTTTCACTGCTATGCAGATGATACCCAGCTGTATTTGTCATTTGCTCCCAGAACATCCGGTGCCATCGATGTGATTAACATCTGTCTGGCTAAAATCAATGAATGGATGGCTTCCAGCTGGCTGAGACATAACCAAGATAAGACAGAGGTGCTAGTGGTTGAGCTGGGTCGTGGGCATGATGGGTTGCTGCCTGGAGCAGACACAGGTCTTTTCCTGGGGTCTGTTCCATTGGTTGCTTCCCCGAGGGTGTGTAATCTAGGTGTGATCCTGGACAGCATGCTGACCTTTGAAGATCAAGAGTCATCTGTTGTTAAGAGTGTTTTTTACCACTTACAGAACATCACCAGGATCAAGCCCCTCGTTCCACTCGAGGAACTACCAGCTCTAGTACACGCCTTTGTTACCTCCATGCTCGACTACTGCAATGCTATTTACTTTGGGGCTGAGGGAGGGACCCTCTGCAGGCTGCAGCTGGTGCAGAATGTGGTGGCCCGGTTGCTGATGGGCCTACCCAGGTCATGTCATGTGACCCCAGTCCTGCGTGCTCTGCACTGGCTGCCGGTCAGGTGGAGGGTCTTTTTCAAGGTGGGCTTGCTCACCTATAAGGCCCTATATGGAATGGGTTCTGGCTACCTGTCAGAGCTTCTGACACCTGCAACCTCTGTTCGCTCCCTCCGCTTGTCCTCGGAGTGCCTCCTGGACGTTCCCAGGGTTTGGCTCAGGACTTCTGGTGATCGAGCTTTCAGAGTGTCCGGGATTGGGTGCCTTAAAAATAAAATTTGCCTTGCTTTGCCTTGCCTTCACTGTGGAAGTGCATGGGCAGGGCCCACAGCTAGAATTTAAAGGGGCAGAGGAAAAGGAGGTATACACCAGTCCATTCACAGAGGAGAGGGTCCTAGAAGAGCTTGCAAAGCTAAAGGTGGACAAAGCCATGGGTCCAGATGGTATGCATCCCAAGGTCTTAAGGGAACTGAGAATTGAACTGGCAGCCCCTTTGACAGTCCAGTTCAGTGACTCCCCAGACACTGGAGTGGTCCTAGAGGACTGAAGAAGGGCAAATGCTGTCCCTCTTCACAAGAGCAGGAGTAAAGAAGATGCAGGGAACTATAGACCAGTTAGTCTAACCTCTGTATTAGGAAAGATAATGGAGATACTCCTCAAGGAAAGAATAGTGGAGTACCTAGAAGTCATGGTGATGTTGGATCCCCAGCAACATGGGCTCACCGCAGGACAGACCTGGCAAATTAATCTAATAGATTTATTTGACTGGGTGACAAAGGCAGTAGACCGGGGGGGGGCTTTAGACATTGACTACCTAGATTTCAGCAAAGGCTTTGATACTGTCCCACGCAGGAGACTGGTCAATAAGCTAGGAAGCCTGGGGATGGGACACAAGGTGGTAAACTGGATTGAAAATCAGTTAAAGGACAGAAAACAGAGGGTAGTGGTAAATGGAACCCAATCAGAGGAAATGGAGGTGACCAGTGGGGCACCTGAATGGTCAGTTCTGGGGCCAGTCTTCTTCAATGTCTTCATCAGTGACATTGCAAATGGGCTGGAGGGAAAGGTTTGCCTGTTTGCGGATGACACCAAGATCTGCAACAAGCCGGATACCCTGGATGGGGTGGAAAGGATGAGTAAGGACCTTGAAAGGTTGGAGAGATGGTCAGATGCGTGGCAACTAAGGTTTAATGCAAAGAAATGAAAAATCATGCATGTGGGAAGAAGGAACCCTGGAGCAAGCTACAGGTTGGGGGAAGAGCTGTTGGCAGTTACTAAGGAAGAGAGGTACTTGGGGGTCATAATCACAGATGACCTGATGGCCACAAGGCAGATGGCCAAGGTGGTGGGGAAGGCGCTGGGATATTGGGGTGCATTGGAAGTGGAATCACAAGCCAATGGAGGAAGGTGATAGCACCATTGTACAGGACCCTGGTGAGGCCTCATCTTGAGTACTGTGTCCAGCTCTGGAGGCCACACCTTCATAAGGACATTGATAAAATAGAGACAGTGCAGAGGAGGGTGACCAAAATGGTGAAGGGTCTACATCGCAAGCCTTACAAGGAAAAAGTCAGAGACCTCAATTTGTATATGCTAGAGGAAAGGAGGGAGAGAGAAGACGTGATAGAAACATTCAAATACCTCAAGGGCATGAACAAGGTGGAAGGGGACTACATATTCCAGTTTTAAAGTAGTGCCAGAACAAGAGGACATGAGACTGATGGGTGGTCGCATAAGGGGGTAATGTCAGGAAGTTCTTTTTACAGAGAGGGTGATGGATGCACGGAATAGCCTGCCCCAGGAAGTGGTGGCCGCCCATACGGTGGCATGCTTCACACATGAGACAGGAATAAAGGAATATTAGAGATGGGATGAAAAAGCTAAAGCCAATGACCAGATTGGGTCACTGGCCGCTTCATCAGCCAGTATAAATGGTCAGAACAACCCAAAATTAGGGGAGTTGGTCCAGGGTCCAAACTACAGCTCATGGGCCGCACACTATGGATGATCCTCATAATATCCACGACCTCCAGTCAGCAAAAGGAACTCCAAGAGAACTGAGGCATTGTGAACTCGCAGTGTTCCACAACATCACCCTTAGAGATTGCCGGATGCAAGCCCACCCTGATGTCAGACACCTTAGTTGCAAAGAACCGAGCAAGCTCCTCGCACTCCAATTGTGAAAAAGCTTTTCAGACTTGCAGACAGGCTGGGTTGCACAGTCTGTCTACAGTCCGAAACAACTGAGCCGGTCGATTCTGTGCAACTGCAATCTCCCTGTACAGGAATTCTGCCTTCTTATGGGTGATTGCAGATTGATAGATAGAATAATGTTCTATTAATCTAAGGTGGTCGGCATCAAGGGCGGACTTGCGCCAGCAACACTCTAACCTTTGCCCCTGTCTCTGCAACTCCCTCAGTGTCCCATCAAACCAAGGGGGCCTGGGGTGAAGGGATAGGGGGCACTCACAAACAGGAGCAATAAGATCCAGGGCCACCGTAACGGCCATATTATAAGCCGACACCAGTGTCCCTGGGTTACTGCTAGCCAACATGAGGGATGAGAGGTCAAGGACCGCTGCAAGGCCCTGGGAAGTAATATTCCATAATGGGTAGTACCTGACCATCTCCACAGGGGAAGGCCTTTTCAGGGGGGTGCAAAAATTGAACCTCATGGTGTGGTGGTCAGACCAAGCGACTGATTCCACCCCCACGTCAGATGAATCAATCCCCAAGAGGAATACTAAATCCAGAGAGTGCCCAGATTTATGTGTAGCAGTGGAAACTACCTGTGTGAGGCCCGAAGAAGACATAAGTTGGTGGAAGTGATTACCAAATTGTGAGAGTTCATCGTCGACCCAGGCTTTAAAGTCACCCAGAACCATCAATCTGGGTGACTCAAACGACATGTCGACAAGGAAGTCTGCTACTTCCTGTAAGAAACGTTTCCCATCTCCTGGTGGACGGTAGATGAGAGCGATTCGAATGCCTACACCTGCTACAACTGTACACTCAAAGGATTCAGCCTCACCTACTACCACATTTGTGAGGCCCAATTTAGTCTTAAAACAGACTGCAACCCCAACCCCCCGTGGTTCAATCTCGGGTGGTGTATCACTGAGTACCCAGCCGGAATCATGGCCTCCAATATGGGGCCTGAATTTTCATCCAGCCAGGTCTCGGTGATGCAAGCCAGGTCGGCTGAACTAATAAGATCAGCTATAATGGCTGTCTTATTCCTAACAGACCTGGCATTGCATAGCACCGCTCGAGTTGGACAAACCTCGGAGGCTGTCCGGCCTTTCTGCCCACCAAAATCAGCAGTGCCCTTGGGTATGGGCACAGACATGGGAAACCCGGTCTGGATTCCATTTCACCCCAAGGCGCCTTCCTGGACTCTGCTTGTCCCAGTGGCCCTCATTCATCCTCTCCTGTTCGCCCACCCGCACCCTCCTCACTCTCCCATGAACAATCCCCAGCGCTCTACAGCGCTGGTAGGTCTCATATTGCAAGGGAGGAGTATAAAAAGGGTGGAGGGCGCGAAGAGAAGAGGATGAATAGCGCACTGCCGTGGAACCTGCAGGCCAACACATATTCCTGCTGAAACTAAACAATATACATCAAAATAATAAAAAAACTAATCTAATCAAATACTCTCACTACCCCTAAATAAAAAACTTCCCCACACCAAAACTCTCTCATGGCTCTGAAGAGGAGAAAGTTAAACTAAACAAACATAAACATAATATTTAAAATAAAACAAAATAAAATAATACATTTGAAAAAAATAATTTAGGAGGCAGTATAGCGCAGTGGTCTAAGGCTCTGAGCTGCAAATTTGGTGATATCCAGCAGACCAGACCTGGGTTTGAATCCCACAGCTTCCACTTGCATACTGTGTGACCCTGAACAAGTCACTTAACCTCCTTGTGCTCCCAGGTCGATCCTGTAAAAAAGCTTTCAGCTTAGTGTGCTATACCTGGTTAAACAACTAAATAAAAAAAAAAATAATCCCAGTCCCGATGGTGCTCTCACTACCAGCAGGACTATGAAAGTACTCTAAAGCAGAAATTAAATAATCTTTCATCCAGTTTATTGGCACTCTCACTGCCAACGATGATAAGAAGAAGATAAACAGAATCCAAGCACATGGGAATGATAAGGCACTCTCACTGCTGACACTCTCCTTCACAGAGTCAATAATAAAAACATCCAGTGAGATCGAATGATGTACCAACAATCGAAAAAAGATCAATAACTGCTCCAACCGACTTCAGAATCATAAATCCACAAATAATGCATACAGTCTCAGTACGAAATTAGTAAAAGGAGCAAGGGGACCCTTAACAAAGGCCAAAAGTGTGCAAATACCAGCAAAAAGAGTGAAGACATCCCCCCTGCCTCCAACCTGCCTATTCAGGCCTTACACACACCATCCAAGACCCGCAACTACAGGTACCCTGAGGCTTGACCAATAAGACCAACCCCCGGATACCTTAGGAGTGCCCCACAAAATGCCACTGGCTCCCCAGGGCAAGTGAAGCAAATCCCGCTCGGTCCTGGGCAGCGAGACCAAAATCACCCGGGCAAAAAAGGGGGGGGGTGTAAAAGCCTCCCTCACCCAGCACACTGGTCCTGGTACCCAAAGTACAATACTACTTGCTCCAAAACAATCAGGACGATCTGGCTCAGTTCAGAAAAGGAGAAGGACACCAGTCAGCAAATCTGGTCCCACCACTCACGGCACTCCAGGACAACACCACCGGTTCTTTCAGTCAGCTCTCCAAGATGATCTTCCGTTCAAAACTTCAAAGCCAACGCTGTCAGTACTTCCAATCCTGCACTTCTTCCTATGAATCCAGTGCAGGGAAAGGTCCAAACATCAGAGGGAAAATCAAAAAGGCCCCAAACTAGGACATCCAAGGAGCACCGATCCAAGCAGCGGGACGCTAAGCCCCCTCAATTCGCAGCCCGTGCCAATACACAAAAATGCGGAGAAATGAATGAGGGCCAAGCCCACAGTGAAGTTCAGCCATATACTGCACACAGCCCACCAAAAAACACCGAAAAAGCAGTCGACAGCAAAGAGGTACAACAAAACATTCGAACCTCTAAAAACATAAAGTTAAAAAAAATCCAAGCGATAAAACGGCACAAACGGTAAAGTGGCTTCAGAGTAAGTTCACAGAGACAAATCCAGCATGACCGCAACTCATACATAGAAGTGTGATGCATCCATTTGGCACTGTAATGAATCCTTCCCCTTGGAACATTTTCCTGAAGTTATATTTAATATATTTAAAACCTCTTACCTTGTGTGCCTCAATAAGTGTAAGGTGCCTAGCCTCCTGGCTGAATTGGCTGACACTGGCAGACATGTGCCTCTGTCCATGTCGCCTCTGCCACATGCTTGCCGATGCTCGCACTGGTGTCTGCTTTTATGGCACCTCTACTAGAAGTGATACAATATTAACTTCTGGTTCAGCGCTTCCCATAAAGTCTCTTTTGTTTAAAAAATAGTGCCTTTTAAGCCTAGAAATATCTCATTTTACTGTTATCAAGCTTAATTCTGCTATGTACTGCTGTGTAGCTCTGTCAAGAGTTATTTAAAAGACTCGCTCCGGGTGTGCTAGCTCAGACAGCCAGCTGTTTATATTGCCAACCTCTTACCTGCGGTACACCCTAAATGGGGGAATATTTTTTATTTGTTTTTGTTTTACACAAAGAGAGAGTGAGAGAGATTGTTACCCACATACACAGGGCCGCTGATGGGGGGGAGAGCCTGGGCAACTGTCCAGGGCCCGGTGGGTCATGGGGGCCCAGGTGGCATCCACCCCATCAGTTAACAATTGGTAGAACTTCCCTGGGCCTTCCCCCGGGCCCCCCCATGCTCAGACTGAGTTCTGCCCCATGGAACTCCACATCAGTGAGGAAGAAAAGGTGACTGTCACCTCCCATACCCCATTCAGTTGGATGTGCCCCAGCCCTGCGCTCTCAACCTTGCTTGCTGCAGGCAGGTCCTTGGGGTGGGACAAATGTGCCATGGTGGTTGGTTGGTGGTGATTGGTGGTGGCTGAGGTCATGTCACATGACAGGTGGATCGTGCGCATGGCATGTCCTTTCTCCACGCAGTCGCACTGTGCATGGCACTGCCATTCACCACAGCAATCAGTCCAGGCAGAGGACCTCATGGACTGGAGCGTCATCTGTCTCGTTGAGTCGAGTCGACATTTTGTTGCTTTGGGGAGGACGGGGGAGCAGGGCTCCTCATCGGATTCGTGACCGATGACTTTTTTTTTTGTTAGCCACTGTGTTTGTTTGTGACTGAGGAGTGCAGGCTGGAGACTGCGGAGGGGTGCTCCTGGTAGAGATCGGACCAAACAGGAGGACCAGATTGTGGTGCAGTAGGAAAGGAGGCCATAAGCCCGCAAAAGCCAGAGAGGAGTGGAGGAGCTGGAAGGTAGGACAGCAGCAGTTTACACTGTGGACTGGAGTAAGCGAAATGGGGGAGTGAAGAGTAGGTTAATGTCTTCTACTAGTGCCTGGGGGAGCTGAGCTGGTGCCAGCAATTGGGGGAAAAGAGGGACATACATGCACAGCACCCAGAGGGAGCGACTGGGAGGGGATAAAATAGAGGCTTGAGTTGAGTTGGAGTCTTGGAGGAGCACTCCACTAGTAGTAAGTATTATTAGGAATGGATGGTGTGGTGGGACTGTCTGTGGGATGGGACAACAGCACACAAAGGGGGAAGCAAGTGAGACGGGTAACTTCTATGGGGAGATCAATTGGCAGCAGCAGACCCAGCAGTGGATTTGGTTTGGGAATTGAGGATGGAACAAAACACAGACTCAGTCATTGGTGGCCAGTGGCCAGTGGCCACCACTATCTAGCCCTGCCCTCATATTGCTTTTCCATGAGTCACGACCCCACAAGCAACCTCCCAGACCCACCCCATGTATGGCAAAGGAAAACCCTGACAAGTGAGTGCAGCATGATTGGTTTGTGTTTCCCCTGGGGATTTATGCCTGCCCCAGCCTGGTAAAAACATGCTTGAGAAACACCTCACTCAGCAATACTGGTGACCATAACTGGGTGGGTGGGGTGTACCCCACCATTGGGTAGTTCGTCTCTGCTCCTACTCCCGCTAGTCCTCTCTCACCCGTGAGGCTTTAATTCCACACCAGTGTACCAAAAATGGAACTTTGAGGCCCATTCCTCCATTACTGGTAAAGCAAATAAAAAAAAAAGATTTTTAATAGTACTTGGCAAGCTGCAGAGGTTAGTTTACTAGCAGAGTGAAAGTGATGCAGAGCTGTGCCGCAGACTGAGACTCCTTTGTGTTGCTTTTTTTTTTGCATAAGCATGATAAATGTCTGTCTTTAAAAAAAGGTGAAAATTAAAAGAGGTTTAATGTGAAGGGGCTTCACTGAAAGTGAAAAAATAAAGGAAAGCTGTTTTGAAAGGAGAAGCTGGCAACCTTAAGTGCAATTTTGCAAAATAATACTGCTTTTTCTTAAACTTGCTTTGTGGTATCAGCACTTGGTTCTCTGAGTGGCTCTGTGTGGTTCATGTAGTAATTCTAAGACTTAAGCTGCCAGAGATTGAGGACCTAAGCCCACAGCCAAGGTTCCTTTACTTGTGCAGACCATGTCAACAGCACCCCAGTGGATGTAGCAGAAATGAAAATACATTTCATATTGATCTGTAAGGTCTCTGGTCTTGTCCTTGTCTTCCGTGTGGAGGAGAGGCATTAGGCAGGCCAAGGCTTTTGTATAATATTCAGTGGTGGGTGAATTTTTGTTTGGCAACTAGGAGAAAATCTCTAGAACAGATAGAGATAGATAAAGAGAGAGAGAGAGAGAGAGAGAGAGAGAGAGAGAGACAGACAGACAGGCATGCTGATATAAAACATGGGCTGTCTGAAGAGATGCGATATACAAGGCCAGCTTTAGGGTTTTGGGTTCCCCCAGCAGGATTAGTGAAGTCATGGGGCCCTCCTTCACCCCATGTATTTGACTGTAGCCCATATGAGCACCATTTTTTTTTTTTTTTAATGGTATTCATTTTTTCGGTACAGCCGGTGTCATATTTAATTTTTTTGAGGGGAGACAGCTGTGTTACCCTTGGGGTTGATCCCTCCATTTCAGCCATTACTACCCATCCACCTTTTACTGACTGGGCATAGCTTGGTAAGACATTTCACAACATCACAATGCCAAATCAGAAGGTGCTGCACAGTGCCTTATTTCTTTTTTTGAGATGATAATAAGATTGAAAAAAAAAATAAATAAATGAACTGTTTTTGGTTAGAGGACTATACAGGGGCCCCAGCAACTGCAGGGTTCGCCGGTGGCTAAAACCGGCTATGGCAATATACCTTACCCTAATGTGCAGTATTCCCTTGAAATATGCACATCTGTGTTTTAAGTCTGGGGAGATTCAATTAGTTGGGCCTGGTGACCAAACAATATTGTTTCTTGCGTAAACTATCTTCTCTTACTCCTTAAAAAATTGCAACTGTGTGTGTGTGGGGGGGGGTGGGCTACGTAAACCACTCAGTACTTGCATAACCTTCAGTAAAAGCCACAGAATTCACCACAGAGCATCTAAACCCTCAGAGCTTCTGGGGGCCGCTACCTTAGATAGTTTGGGAGAGGGGGCCCATCTCAAAGAACTTGTCCCGGGCCAAAACGTCCTGTCTGCGTCCCTGCACATACACAGAAAATGAACTCTAGCAGAGTGTCAGAGTTTCCTACTGCCAGTATTGCTTTCTTACACCAATCTGCGTGCACTGGCATCTGCTTTTATGTCCCCTCTACCAGAAGTGACACAGTAATCACTTCTGCTCCAGCGCTTCCCAGAAAGTTGCTTTTGCTTAAAAAGTAGCTGCTTTTAAGCCTAAAAACATCCTGTTTTATCGGTAAAAAGCTTAATTCTGATGATTACTACTGTATAGCTCTCTCAAGAGCTATCTAAAAGATTCATCCCGAGTGTGCTAGCTCAGACTGCCAGCTGCTGATCTTGCTGACCCCTGACCTGCAGCATATACTGAATGGGGATATTTTATATTGGATTTTTGTTTGTTTGTTTGTTTTTGTTTTACACAAAGAGAGAGTGAGAGACAAAGATTGTTGCCCACATACATGCAAAATGAACTCTATCAGAGTGGCAGAGTCTCTTGCTGCCGGTATTGCATTCTTAATGAAAGAATATGTTTAGCAGTGTTTTCATGTGTCTGATTGGACACATTACATTTGTTTAAGATGGACCGTGATTGTTTTGTGACAGTGGGTGGGAGGGAATTACATTTTTTAAAATGATTGAACTATTGGCAAAATGCAGGATGGCCATGCAAAGTGTGGGCAACTTGGGCATGACGTGTGTAATGATAAGGTTTACATTTCATGCGGTTATGTGTGTGCTGGGACTTGATCCACTATGTTGTGCTGGGATAACATCATGGATCACAGTCTCAGCTGACCAATCAGGTTCCAGAATTTATACTTGCCATTGTATAATTTGCTATGTATATCTGTTACCGTATTTTTTATTATTTTATATTATTCAATTATTTTCCAGATGGGTATCAGTTAGAATTTAGCAGCTGAAGAGAGAAAGCTGTTATTCCTGCGAAAAGTCAAGATTTTTATCAAGAACAGATGAAATGGCTCTGAGGGCAATAACTGTCTGTGTTGTTCTGTATCATATCGTATCATAGCAGGACCCTTGGACAATTTATGGCAGAGCTTCAAAAGGGGAAAGTGTCTTTTCATCTTAAGAAGCTGCTAACTAAACCAGACATCCTTGATGGCCTAGACAGGACTCTGAACTAAAGCTGATGTATTTGTATATACAAAGTTCCAAGTCCAGATCAAACCACTTTCCCAAGAAGACCCATCTCTCAAGACACAAAGGATTGAACTGGGAGTGATGCCATGTGATGTGTGCTAAGGGTGGGGAGATTGGTTTGTGGAAAACCTTGTTAACCTATATTTTGTGAGGCAAGAGCCACTTTTCTTAAACAAATATTGCCTCGGAGGCAGACAACTGAACCCAGCCTCTGCTGTGCCTCATTGGTTAATACCTTCTGAAGGACAGTAACTGAGGTCGCCTGCCTCTTGCTGCTGATTGGTTACATATGCCACTGCCTCAGAGGCAGACCACTTAAACCTGCCCTCCATTGTGTCTCATTGATTAATACCTTCTGAAGGTAGTAACTGAAGTTGCTGCCTGTTGCTGCTGACTGGTTATTCATCTGGTCTCTAAATGGACCTCCCACATGTTTTTTCTTGCTCTGATTGGGTGGTTCTAGATTGTCCCAGATTGGTTGACATACAGAAAGAGCCTTTTTTAAAGACAGTTTTTTTAAAATGAATTTTGTCTCCAAGGCAGATCTGCCTCTGAGGTAGCCATGCCTTTAAGGCAGGAACGGATAGAGCTGCAACCAGGCAGGGCTTTAACCTCTATAGCTAAAGACCTGAGTTTAATTACTGTGCCAGCTTGGTGGCGTAGTGGAAAGGTCTACTATCTGATGAACAATATGTTTAGAGTTTGAATCCACACAAGGTCATCTCAGTTCTCTTTTGTCAGAATTTCATTTGAGTGGTGATTCATGGCAGCATGGTGTTAGAATAGTGAGTATATAAGAAAAGGGACTTACTGTGGCTGTGAGAAAGAATAATTGCAACAATAAAGTTTTACATTGGTGGCAGATCTGCAACACTTTTCTTAAACAAATACTGCCTCTGAGGCACAGCTAAGTCCATTTTCTTACATACTTACTATTCTAACACTAAGCTGCTGTGGATAGCCACTCAAGTGAAATTCTGACAAAAGAAAACTGAGGGGACCCTGTGTGGATTCAAACTCTCAACATAATGTTTAGCAGGCTGTGCTCCTTTCCACTACACCACCAAGCTGGCACAGTAATGAAGCTCAGGTCTTTAGCTATAGAGGGTAAATCCCTGCCTGAGAGGCAGTCCTATCCATTCCTGCCTCAAAGGCAGGGCTGACTTGGAGGCAGATCTACCTCAGTGGCAACTTTCGTTTAAAAAATGTGTCTTAAAAAAGGCATTTTCTGTATGTCAACCAATCAGGGGCAGGCTAGAACCACCCAATCACAGAAAGAAAAAATGTGGAAGGGCCACCTAGAGACCACATGAATAGCCAATCAGCAGCAACAGGCAGCAACCTCAGTTACTGCCTTCAGATGGTATTAACCAATGAGACACAGTGGAGGGTGGGATTAAGTGGTCTGCCTCTGAGTCAGTGGCATGTATAACCAATCAGTAGCAACAGGTGGCAACCTGAGTTACTTTCTTTCATAAGATGTTAACCAATGAGACACAGCAGAGGGTGGAATTACGTAGTCTGCCTCCAAGGCAGAGGCATGTGTAACTAATCAGCAGCAAGAGGAGGGCAACCTCAGTTACTGTCCTTCAGAAAGTATTAACCAATGAGATGCAGCAAAGGGTGGGATTAAGTCATCTGCCTCTGAGGCAGCACTGCCTCAGAGGCAATATTCATTTAAGAAAATTGTTTCTTGCTTTTGTGACAGCAGGGCAATCAGGTTTGGGATTACAAACAGCTACCATCTAAGTTTTGAGTCTGCCCTGATTCACCAAGGTGTATTGTGTGGTAAGCTATTCTACCTTGCTAAATATAAAAGACAGAGAGAGAGATAGGTTTTTCTGTGTATGCCCTGTTGTTCAATCCAGTTTCTTTTTCTTTCTGTAGAATTACTGTTCTCCTACTTTTTGTGTGGTATCCTGAATTAACTGGGTAAATATCTTGAAGTATCAAAATACTGTTTTTGTATACTCCATGTTTCTGTGAGTGAGTCCTTTGAGATACAGTTAACTGACCTATAACTGAAAAAACTGTGTTTCTGCCTCTGAAGAAAAGGCTACAGTTACCATAATTCATTTCTAAAGCGAGGTGTTCTCAACTGTGACAGAGGGGTGAGTTGACTGCCCTTGGGCAAGGAGAACTGTACCATATCAGCAGTGTCTCTGGAGGGATTCATACCTAGAGACACCCCAAGACAGTGTCTATTCTGAATTGTGGCAGCTATCAAGAACCCTTTCTGGTATCTGAAGGGTTTGAGAAAGCTGGTAAAAGTCACAGGCTGAGTCTTGGAGAGACTAGTTTTCCATAAACTGGTGTTAGCAGTGGGATCTGAAATAGTTTTGTTAGTATAAAGGTTTATCTGTCCTGTCACAGACCAAGATTTACAAAGGGGAACTGTATATTCTATCAGGTTTTTCTTGTTAAGCAAGAGTAGATAGATAGAAGACATTATGTCTGGGCCATATGACAAGTGCTCACTACTATACCTGCAGGAGCTGTGCCAAATGAAAGAATTGGGCTAGCAGGAAGGTCTAACACAGGTGGAACTGATAGACATCCTCAAAAAAATATGACCAGGGAAGTCATTCGAAAGTGGTCCCTGCTTGCCAAAGCTGTGAGATGGAGGCTAGGGATAATACAGATGAGCCAGAGTCTTTGACTAAGCAACTGCACAAGCAGACAGAGTACAAATATTGGAGCTGGAGCTTGCCCTGGTTAAGGTGAAAGCAGAAACTGAGATCCAGAAGATGAAGCTGGAAGCAGAGGAGCAAGAGAAGTAGGAGAAGCGAAAGGCTCAGGAGCACAAGAAAAAGTGCCAGCGTGAGATCCAGATGAAAGAGTGTAAGAATGTAAGAGAGATGGAGATTCTGTGCCAGAGGACATCACCACAAACTGTGAGTATTGGCATGAGGGGTTCAATCCAGGAAGCCAAAATGAATTCTTTTTTTCCCCACCTGCTCCAGTGTCCAGTCCAGAACCCTCTCCTTTGGGTTGCTTTCAGCATTGAACCCGGATATGCCCATACCATCTCCCATCACCAGCTGTCCATGCCCCGCAATGGCATGCACCCATAGTAGACCTGGAGTAATCCTTCCTGGGTCCACCTCCCCCAAGAGGATGCCAGGGAGGGAGGGAGATAGTTCTGGTACCTTGACCATAGGGCAGCTGGGGGATCAAAGAATTCTGGCTGGCAGGATGGCTGCATGGTGGCAGGGATAAAGCTGCCATCATCTGGTGGTCAGGTGGGCAGTTTTTCCCTCTTTTTCTGCCCCTCCCATCTCCCACAATCAGGCAACTGCATGCAGCATCCTGAGGTGGGGACATCCGGCAGAGTGGGTGGTGCTTCAAACTGCCTGGGACGCTGCCACTTGCTGCCACCTGGAGCTACCAGTGAAGTGGTCCAGCACTGCCCCACCCAGGGGAGGGAAGCATCCAAGGTATGCTCTGACTCCCTCCCTGCCAGCCTCCGCTCCTGTCGTCCTAGGCTTGGGTGCAAACCTGGGTCGCCAGCATGTCAGGTGATCCACTATCGCCTGGCGCCACAGACAAAATTAATTCTAAAATGTCTCCCAGATATTAGGACAGGGATGATCCTGATTTGTTTTTAAGATCTTTTGAGAGAATCTGTGGGCAAATTGAATTGGACAGGGCTTCTGGGTGACTCACCTATTGCCACTGCATACAGGTAAGGCATTAGAAGTTTTTGCCAGAATGGACAATGAGGACTGTATGGAGTATGATAAAGTGAAAAATGCCTTGGTAAAGCATTTTGAGTTAATCCCCGAGCCCTATAGACAAAATGTTAGGGGGTTAAGAAATTCACCAGGGTGCAGCTATGCTGAAATATGTGTGCAGCTAAGTAACTTGCTAGAACACTGGATAGATGGTGCAAAAGCTCACTATGTAGAGGAAATGAGAGGTTTATTTCTTCTGGTAGAGTTCCTGAAAACTCTACCTGAGGAACTTAGAATACTGTTCTTGGATAGAACTCCGAGCTCCATGAGGGAGGCAAGTGAAAGTGCCAATCAGTTCATATCCAGCCAACCATCCTAGCATTGCAAAATTAATAGTGGGGTGGGCATCAGGTGGTTTTAAGGGAATACTGTGGGGCAACCTAAAGGAAGCCAGCCTGTGTTTGAACCAAAAGGCAAGCCACCTGGTTTCAAAAGCACAGAGACAGGTGAATGCAGGTGCTACATCTGCCAGAAACTGGGGAACTCATCTTATGATTGTCCAAAAAATTAAAAAAAAAGGGGTTAGTGCAGTAGGTGGCAGTAGCTCAGGGAGCTCACAGAAGATAGTGTATTGTATCTGAGTACAGTGCCCTCTAACTACATTACCTATTTGCAGTCAGTTGTGGTGAATGGATTGGTAAGCCAGGCATTAAGGGACACTGAAGCCTCCATTTCTATGGTCAGCAGGATTTGATTCAGGAGGGACAGATCCTGCCTGGCCAGTTTTCTAGGATTAGAGGAATGATGGGTCCTGCAGTCTCAGTGCCAATGGCCCAGATCTTTCTAAGCAGGGAAGGTGGCCAAGGCATACAGTAGGTGGTGTTGGACTAGACCTGCCTGTAGATGTAATCATGGGTAATGACTTCGATAGTAGGGCAACAATGTATGTGTCACTACCTGCAGCAAGGCGTGGAAGTATGTCACTACCCACAGCAAAGTGAGGGAACCAACTCCTGAGAACATGAGATCAAGTGATGGGTTTGGCTTGCTAGCTACTGTTCTCCTCGGCTCCTGCTCCCCCATCTGAAAATCTATTATAATCTAGTGCTTTTTGTTCAAACTATTGGGGATCGCCTTAATATTACTGCTCCTGTTTATCCAGCGAAGCTTTCCGGCCAACTTTCTAGTGTTTCTGCTGTTTTAATACGCCGTGATGGAGGCCAAAATGAAAGCAGCCTTGCCCAGACATATGCCCCCAGTCTCGCCTGACAAGCAGTCGAAAAAAACAAAGCCTCTCCAGCACTCCTCAGCTAAGCAATTGGGCGTCCTGTCAGCCTCCACACCACTCTCAGAACGCTTTCTAAAAGAATTGCAACCTTTTAAGGAAACTCTTCAAGGTATCGCTGCTGACCTTAAAAATATTGGCAGTGAAATGGCGGATCTCAGGATTCGAGCAGTGGACACCGAGGCACGTACCTACTCTCTAGAGGCCTGGCGAGACAAGGCAGAACCAGAGATCACAAAGCTCAGGCAACAAATTACTAAATTGCAACTTAAAACCGAAGACCTAGAGGGGCGCAGTAGGAGGAATAACATCCTGGTCTTTGGACTACCAGAAGGGGCTGAGGGTTCCTCTGCGATTCTATTCATGCAGAAGTTTCTCACTAAGATTGTGGGTCCTTCCCCACATAATCCTACTTATCTAATCAAAAGGGCGCACAGGTCTCTACACCCGAAGCCGGAGGAGTCTGCCTCCCCTCATCCAATGATCATCCGCCTGCTTAATTACTTGGAAAAGCAACATATTCTGGCAAAAATTAGAGAGCTACAGGCTATATACTGGGAGGGCAAGCGACTAAGGATTACTCAGGACCTGCCTTTTGAAACCCACCAGAAGACAGCCACCTTTCACTCCACAGTTAGCAAGCTGATTGCAGCCAGTATTAAGTTTCGAATGGCCTACCCAGCTCGTTTGCAGGTTTTGGTGGATGGAGTATGGCTCTCCTTTGACTCTGCTGACCAGGCTCAGGCTGATCTGAGCAAGAAGCTGCCTTCACTATTTAAACTCTAAGGCTGTGGGCCAATTCACAAGTTACCAAGAACATTTTTAACTGTTCTAATTCCTTTTCAGCTGGCTTACCGTGGAAGTGGTCGGTCAAGAGGGTGCCTTTGTGTGGGGAGGTAATCCCCATTAGGGAGAGGACGGCGGTGGACTGAGAGGGAGGCGAGCAGTGGCCCGAAGTCCTGGAGGATTCCACGCTGCATCGAGGCATCATTTTCCTGCGGACCTTTTTTTTGTGTAGTTGGCTGTTTCCAGTGGGGGTTGTTTTCTGGTGTGGCGTTGGCCCGTTACCAATCTGGTTCCCTTGGGGAACAGCCGCATCTTCAAGAGGTCACTGGGGTTATCTATTCCTGCTCAAGATATTTCTATGTTGCTCTAAGCAAATAAGGCTGGAAATACCATCTCTTATCTCCCTCTCTGTTCATTACTAACCCTCTCTTTCCTGGTTGCTCCTTTACCATACTACCTTTCTGGATTTACTATACTTGGAGTGAGAATGAAGCCTAGTCCCTGCATAAAGAGCCTGCCTCCTTTTGATTTTTTTCTATAGGACTTCTGTTCTCCTCCTTGTCTTCTTCTTTCAATCTCTTTTTTAGTTTTTTATTGCTCTCTTCCATATTTCTATTTCAATGCCTACAGCTAGCTTTCTCTGCATCCCTGTTCGTTTTGCCCTTTCCTTTTTCTTTTTTACTTCACCTAGAGTCTCTGGTGCAGGCTTTGCTTCCCTGCTGGCAGGCTGGCAGTAATACGGTTTCGCATATGAAGGGTGATCTGTTTCATGACTGTACAGTGTTTCTCTATTTGGATTAAGACTACTATATTACCTATTGGTTAAAGTCTTGTGGGTGGGGTGGGGGGAGAGGACATTAGCTTAGGAATAGCCAACCACACGTACTGGTGTATGGGGGGATGTACCCTAATTACTCCCATCCCTTTTTTTATATCCTATGTCACTATGGGGATTATTTTGGGTTTCTCAGGTTGGATTGTACTTGTGTTTAAATTAAGGTTTGTGGTTCATTCTATGCACGAAGCTGCTAATTTTAGTTTTGTATGCGTAGACATGATTACAGAGGGTAACTATGAAAGGGTACATCTGGTGTCTCTACCATTCAGGAGCAATGAGGTTTTTCAGTGAGCTTTAAAGTTGGGTAGAGAGTTAATTGTAAATAGTTATAAGAGGGCAGGGATTATGGGTGGGGGGGTATTAGATAATCATGGTGTTCCACTTCTCATTACTTTTAATGATGGGGTCACCCTTCACTTTACAATTGTTTTAATGGATGGAATTATGTTCATGTTTATTTTTGGGTTTTGTGAGAACACCAATTTTATAGTTTCCAAAGAATATTTTTTTGGGTGGGGGGGTTATTGGTGCACTTTCTCATTACAAGGGACTGGTTATACACGGTGCTTTATAGATTTCAATGGCTAGTGGCCTGAAAAAATTTATAACCTGGAATGTAAGAGAGGCTTGTGAACTTAATAAAAGAATCCAGGTTTTAAACATTTATTATTACTGCATGCCCACATCTCCTTTATCCAAGAAACCCATCTTCTTTCCGGGGAAGCGGTGGGCTTGCGTAGACTGGAGATTGGGCAAGTTTTCACTTCAGGTATCTCAACCGCCAGTGGTAATACTGCCATCCTAGTTCATAGGTCAATTGCCTTTCAACCAAAAACCATAATTACTGACCCACAAGGGAGATATGTACTAGTTCATGGCCTATTGGAATGTACTGAATTAGTCCTTGGGAGTGTGTATGGGCCTGTGGGGAGAAATACTGATTTTTTCCTGGACTTGCTGAACAGATTGCAAATGTTTTCTGCACTTCCCTTAATTCTCGGGATGGATTGGAACTTACCACCCATGCAGGACTTAGATCGTTCTAATTCCTCGCTTAAGTCCCCCTCCAATGTCCAGATGGCATTTGCTGAATTTCTCGATTCCGCCGGGCTGTGTGACCCATGGCGTTTGCAAATTCCCAGGGTCCGCGCCTTCTCTTTTCACTCTATGGTGCACTCCACCTGGTCCCGGCTGGACTATATTTTATTTAGCCATTCACTTATACACGGTTTAAATGATTCTGCCATAGAACCGATTGTTATATCAGACCACGCTGTGGCCTGGGTCACTGTCATGCTAAACCAAAACCTCCAAAGGGACCCAGTATGGCACCTAAATATGCAGCTTTTAAAGGAAGACTATGTTATTACTAGGATCTCTGACTTTATTCAAGTATTCATTGCAAATAACCAGGGTGATGTTGCAAGAACGGATCATGAATGGTGTGCCTTGAAATGCTTTTTGAGAGGCGAGTTTATTAGGCTCTCCTCTACCCGTAAACGGAAGAGAGGGGCTACCATCATCTCACTCCTGGCTCAGATCCGTTCACTCGAGCAATCTCTCACCTCATCTTCCTCTCCTGATCTATTGAAATCATTACTGAATTTAAGGAATCAGTACTCTCGTTTAGTACAAGAAAAAGCGGAATTTCTCATACTAAGAACTCAGGCAAAATATATAGAGCAAGGTGAGAAGGCGAGTCATCCACTAGCTTTGCTCCTGAGGAAATTAGAGGTGTCAATATTTATTTCCTTTATTAATGATTCTGATGGAATTACTAAAACACACCCAAGAGACATAACTTCCGTTTTTAGACAATTCTACTCTTCTCTTTATAGTCAGCATCCCACATCTCCGTCACAAGCTGAATTACTAGAATACCTGTCTGCTTCATCTTTACCCACTCTCCCTCTTACGCAGCAGTCTCTTTTATCTGCTCCTATCTCCCTCCAAGAAGTGTTATCAGCTATTCATAATCTCGCTATGGATAAGGCCCCCAGTCCAGATGGATTCCCTTCAAACTTTTATAAAGTTTTCGCCAAAGACCTTGCACCTTGCCTGTTGCGTTTTTATCAATATATGCTCTCCGGGCAAACCCAGGATCCATCCCTGTTGGAAGCCTCTATTATCCTTCTCCTTAAACCAGACAAGCCACCCCAGTCTCCAGCGAGTTACCACCCAATTTCTCTACTAAATTGTGATATTAAAATTCTAGCCAAGATACTCGCTAGTAGAATTGAACAAGTCTGGACTCATCTTCTCAGTCCGGAGCAAATTGGATTTGTGTCAGGCAGAACCCCTGCTAATCACCTTCATAAATTGTCGTATCTGTTCAGGTGGCAAAAACCTCCCCTATCCCTATGGCCCTGATATCACTTGATGCAGAAAAAGCCTTTGACAGGGTGGACTGGAATTTCTTGTGGGCTACGCTACAGATAATGGGCTTTCCTAATAATTTTATTAAATGGATTCAGGCTCTATATTCCTCCCCTCTGACTAGAATACACTGCAACAGTGTACTCTCTGATGTCTTCCCTCTCTTCTCAGGTATGCAGCAGGGATGTCTGCTTTCTCCCTTTCTATTTAACATATATCTTGAACCCCTGATCAGGCGACTGAAATCCTCTCCTTTAATCTCTGGCATTAAAATAGGCGATAGGATCCCTTTGCTCTCAGTCTATGCAGACGATATATTGCTTCATCTCTCAGATCCGGTCTCTTCTCTAACAGAAGCACTGCATATTATTGACAATTTTGGGAAATTCTCGAATTACAAACTCAATATTAGGAAAACCGAAATCTTCCCCCTTAATTATTTAACATATAGCTCAGCTTTCAGTAAGTACGGTATGAAATGGACACCCAGGTCCATTAAATATTTGGGTAGTCATATTACCTCTGAATTACCTCTACTCCGTAAACTTAATCTGGAAGATTTGTGGTATAATATTCAGCAGGACTTATCAAGACGGAAAAAGCTTCCCCTCTCGTTATGGAGCAGAATTAACACCATCAAGATGAATGTCCTACCCAGACTGTTTTATCTGTTAAACATGCTGGATGTTTGGTTACCTTTATCTTTTTTTCAGCGTATCCATTCTGATGTTAATTCCTTTATCTGGCAGGACAAGGCTATTCGAAGATCCTATCTTAAGGTCTCCCTACCCAAGGAGCTAGGAGGCCTGCGTCTCCCTAATTTCTTATATTATTACTGGGCTTATCATCTCCACAAGTGTGGGAAGTGGCTCTCTTTATCTGAACTCCTTGCTCATCATGAGTACGTCCCAATCTGGTTGCATATTGAGTCGGACATTCTTGCCACGCATAATTTAGCTCCATCCTCTCTTTTTTATACATCCATTAAAAATATACCAAAAGCTCTGCAGTCTTTCCCGATTGGTATTTCATTAAGAGTTTTCTCAAATGTTTAGTTATTATAAGGTAGTTCCAAGCTCTGATTTTTCTCAGCCAATTTATGCCAACTTGAATCTCAAAATAGGTGGTGCTCCTATATATCGGTGTTGGCTACCACTCTCTCCTGATCTCACTGTGGCTGATTTCTATTCTCAGGATTCTGTTCTGTCTGCTGAGGAGTTCTTGCCAAATCTGATCTAACGTCACGGGCTGCCTTTCAAATTCTTCAGCTTAAGCACTTACTAGCCAGTGTGTTTGGGAAAGAACCCAACCCCTCCCATATTGGAGCCTTTCTTCAGCAAATCAAGATCTCCGCTTGCAAATCACATGGCATTTCTACCATATATAAACTGGTTCTCACATACCCGCAACCTCCGCCGGTTGCTGGATCCCAGATCTGGCAAGCGCTTTTCTCCGATTAAGTTATTAACTGGCACGGTATATGGACAGGTCTATATACATACCACACTCAAGATCAATACAGGCTTACGCAGTACTGTAGTTTAAACAATATGTATTATACTCCTATCAAATTGGCCCAAATGAAGCGGCTTTCCTCCGGCATGTGTTCTAGATGTAACAAGGAGGAGGGTTCGCTCCTTCATATATTGTGGTCATGTGAAAAAATATCTCCCTTGTGGAAACAAATTGAATCTGCTCTAGACCCACTGCTGGGGCTGCAGGGCCTCTTCTCCCCCATCATATGTATTCTGGGAGATTACTCCAGAATTCCTGCGAAGGAAAGAAGGTTCCATATGGCCCTAATCTCAATGGCGGTCAAAAAGCTAGTGCATAGACACTGGATGGATTAAGCTACCATTTCTTACACAGAATGGCTGCATGGAATATCATTTGCACTCCGTGTTGAACACCTAATTGTGAGTGTACGTCACCGTCAATCATCTTTTAACAAAAATTGGGGGAAATTATACGCACTCTATTTGTCTTGATAGGGTGTCTTGGTAAGTTCACAAGCCTCTCCTCCTTCTTTTCTTTTTCCTTTGGCCTTTTTCGAATCTGCAGGGGATGACCCTTTGTTTTTGTCTAGTTCTGTTGTGTTACACTAAAGGAAAGTGCACCATGGAGTGGGGGTGGGAGGGGTAGTTTTGATTTTGTTTTTCTTAAGGTAGTGTTAGTTATTATTTTCTCCTAAAGTTTATCTTTTCCTGTTAATTAACTGTGTACAGTTTATTATATAATATTTGCTGATGTTAATGTATTCCATGTTTTTATTACTATGTGTTTTTGTTATACTTAATAAATATGTTAAATTAAAAAAAAACTCCTGAGAACATAGAGGGGGCAGTTCACTGCACAAGGAAGCAACCCCTACCTCAGCAGCAGGAGAAGTTGTAGCTGAAGATCGAGCAGGGAGCAGCAGTTCTGAGTCATAGCTACAGACTAAGGACAGTCCAGCCATGGGTGGCTCTCCCACAGCAGAGTGTGTTTTTGGAAAGGTCAGGCATCCAGAGCTAGGGAGAGCTCAGCAAGCTGACCTATTCCTGCAAAAATTAAGAGAGTTAACCACCAGTGTGGAAGGTTACTCTCCAAGTTCTGGGGAAAAGGAGGTATACTGGGAAAATGGGCTCCTGTACCATGAGTGGGTTCATAAGGGAGGACCAGATGAAGGGTTCTTAGGGAGTATAGAAACCAGCTTCTGGCCTTAGCCATTGACATACACTTTTCTGGACACCTAGGGGTCAGGCATACAAAAATTCTATTAATTTTTACTGGCCCAGTATTTTTAAAGATGTGGCAAACTACTGCTGGATTTGCCCACAGTGCCAGAGGGTGGAAAATGTTGAGGACAAGGCTAAGGCAGCTTTGATTCCCCTACTGACTATTAAAGAGCCATTTCGGTGAGTTGCCATGGATATTGTGGGGTCACTTTGGACCCCAGGTCACATCAGCAAGTGGTATATTTTGGTGGTTGCAAATTATGCCACAATGTACCCAGAGGTAGTGCCTTTGTCCTCCATTGAGGCTGAGAAGGTGGCCAATGAACTGCTGGGGATATTTAGCTGAATGGGTTCCTCCAGGAGATTCTTCCAGACCAGGGCACCAACTTCATGTCTGAACTGATGGTTCATCTATGGAAGAAGTGTGGGGTACAGAAGATTAGGGCCTTACCATACCACCCCCAGACAAATGGTCTGGTTGAGCAATTTAATGGGTCTGTTAAGACCATGTTAAGGGCATTTTCTGACCAGCATGCAACAGAGTGGCACAAGTATATGCCCCATCTCTTATTTGCATATAGGGAAGTTTCCCAGGAGTCCGCAGGGTTCTCACCCTTCAAGTTCCTGTTTGGCCATGGGTAAGGGGGCCCCCTTGATTTGATAAAACAGTAGTGGGATAGTTAGCTTGTTCTACAAGGAGAATCTGTTGTTGAGTATGTCCTGAATTTCAGGTCATGGCTCAAGGAGCTGATGAACTTTGCCAAGGAGCACCTAGCCACTTCACAACAGAGGCAGAAGAAATGGTATAACAATGGAACCACTGCCCAGGAGTACCAAGCTGGGCAATGGGTGATGGTGCTCATCCCAGTTCTGAAGAACAAATTATAGGTGGCATGTGAGAGGGCCTTACTCAGTGATCAGGAAGGTGAATGATGTTGATTATGTAGTGGAGCTACTAGACAGGAGAAGCAAACAGTGCATGTACCACGTAAACATGATAAAACACAACCATGAGAGGGACGAGATAATCCTGGCTGTGTACAACTATCCAGAGGAGGGAGAAGAAGCAGACCCACTGGTGGATCTCCTGGGAGAGGTTAAGGGAGAATCCTCAGTGTGGATGCTGTCACCCTCTTTGGTTGCTGAAATGCATGGGATGCTGTGTACATTTGGTGAAATATTCACAGGGAAACTGGGGTATATCAAGCTGACAGAGAACCACATGGACAAAGAGTCCCAAGCCCCACTGCAACAGCCACCTTACAGAGTTCCTGAAGATATAAGACATGTCATAGAGGGGGATATCACAGAATTACAGAAATTTGACGTCAGAAAAGGACTTCGTCGGCCCATCGAGTC
Organism: Neoceratodus forsteri; assembly: GCA_016271365.2. Classification (NCBI taxonomy): domain Eukaryota; kingdom Metazoa; phylum Chordata; order Ceratodontiformes; family Ceratodontidae; genus Neoceratodus; species Neoceratodus forsteri. The sequence continues at coordinate 1,342,612,657 of CM057455.1, read as the reverse complement.
TGCCATTGTCTGCCTCCCCTACACATCTCCCCATTTTACGTCCCTCCCCTTCCTCCCACATCCCAACCCCATATGCCTGTCCCATGCCCTCTCTAATCCCTCCACCATTTCGGCCCCCACCACCTCTTCTGCTAGCTTATTCCAGGACTCTACCACTCTCTCCATGAAGAATCGCCCCCTCACATTGCCTCTATATCTTCCTCCTTCCAATCTTAGGCTATGCCCTCTAGTTTTAGCTCCACCTTCCTTCTGAACAACCTCCCTTCCCTCACCTTATTGATCACCTTCACGTATTTAAAAGTTTCAATTATGGCCCCCCTCTCTCTTCTAGTCTCCAGTGTGTACAGATCCAATTTCCTCCACCTCTGTTTGTATGGTTTACCCTGCATACTGTGCACCATCTTGGTTGCTGTTCTCTGGATCCTCTCCATCCACTCTGTGACCTTGTGTAGGTGCAGTTTCCAGAACTGGACCAGGTACTCCAGGTGTGGCCGCACCATGGCCTTGTAAAGAGGCAACAGTACCTCCTTCCTTTTGCTACTTATGCTCCTCCCAATGCATGCCAATATTTCATTTGCCTTGCCCACCACTTTGTTGCACTGGCTACCCACCTTAAGGCTGCTTGATATTATAATCCCCAGATCCCTCTCCTGCTCTGTTTTTTTGATTACCTCCCCTTCTAGAGTGTAAGCTGCTCATAAGTTTTTATGCCCCAGGTGCATCACAGCACATTTTTTGGCACTGAATTTTAGCTGCCAAGTTTCTGACCACCCTTCCAGAGTCTTCAAGTCATGCTTCATGGCCTCCACACCCCCAGGGTGTCCACCCTATTGCAGATTTTCGTTATCATCTGCACTAGGCACACTCATCCCTCCAGCCCTTCTGCTATATCACTGATGTACATGTTAAAAAGGAGGTGTCCCAGTACTGATCCTGGGGCACCCCACTAATTACCCCCTCACCCTGGAATGCACCCCATTTACCACCACTCTTTGACTTCTGCCTGCCAACCATTTTCTACCCACCTAGCTATTTTCTGTACCACCGCTAAGCTTTCCAGCTCATTTACTAGCCTTCTGTGAGGGACAGTGTCGAAGGCCTTACTAAAGTCTAGATAGGCTAAATCCACTGCCCCTCCCTGGTCAACCACCTGTGTCACCCAATCAAAGAACTCTATCAGGTTTGTCTGGTATGACCTCCCATTCATGAAGCCATGCTGCCATTCATCCTGAAGTCTACTGTCCACCAGGTAGTGTACCACTCTTTCTTTTATTAGTGCCTCCATCACATTGTTCACCACCGAGGTGAGTTTGACTGGGTGATAATTTTCCATTGCTTTCTTACTGCCCCCCCTTGTGTAGTGGCACTACATCCGCCCTCTTTCAGTGCCCTGGCACACACCCTGTATCAAGGGACAAGTTAAACAGACTCATCAGTGGGGCTGCCAGCTCCCCCCTCAGTTCCTGGAATACCTTCAGGTACAAGCCGTCCAGCCCCATTGCCCTGTCCACCTTTAACCTGCCCAGTTCCTCTCTTACCCTGTCTAGCTGAACATGCTAGGATCTACCTTTTTGCCTTCTCTACTCCTCTCCCCCCAGCTTAGGTCCCCTTTCCCCCATGAAGACTGAGCAGTAGTCATTCAGCACCTCTGCTTTCATAAAGTCCCCTTCCAGTTGTATACCTCCTTCCCCCTGCAACCTTACTATCCCCTGCCTCACCTTCTTTCTTCCCCCCACATACCTAAAAAAAAATTATCTCCCCTTTTGGCCCGCTTAGCTACTTTCTCCTCAGTATCTGCTTTAGCGTTCCTTATCATCTGCCCTGCAATCCTCCTCTTTTCCTTATAATCCTCCCTGTCCTCCCCCCCTTTGTGTCTTTTTATATTTCCTGAATGCCCTTTTCTTTTCACTGACTGCCCCGCCATCTCCCTTGTAAACCAGCGTGGTCTCCTCCTTTTTTCGTTCCTCCTCACTTTCTTAATGCAAATTTCAGTGGCCTTCAATACCCCTCCTTTGGTAGTTCCCCATAGCTCCTCAACATCCCATATATTCCCCTTCTCTGCCATTTCTTCCTCAAATATCCTCCTCATTTTGCTAAAGTCCATCTTTCTGAAGTCCATCACCCTCGTTCTAGTCTGATTTGGTTCCTTCCCCATTTTTACCCTTAACTGCACAGTCCTGTGATCACTTGTACCTAGTCTGTCACTCGCCTCCACCTCTTCCACGCTATCCCCATTTGTGAGGACCACGTCCAGTGGATTATCACCTCTAGTGGGATCCCTGACTGGCTGTTGCATGAATATTCCTTGTAGCACCTCCAGGACCCCCCTTCTCTTAGCTGATACCACAGTCTGGATCTCCCAGTCCACATTGGGGAGGTTAAGATCCCCCACTAGCAGAAGCTCCCCCTTATGAGCCATCTTTGTAACTGCCTGTATAAGTTGTCTATCCCTTTCCTCCCCCTGTGTCAGAGGTCTGTAAACCACTCCCCATCCTCAAAGATTCACCAGTTCATTTGTCTAGCATGACCCACATTAGCTCTGGCTTCTCTTCCTCCTGCTGCCCTTCCATTGCCCTAAAGCCATCTTTGATGTAAAATGCCAACCCCCCTTCCATCCCTGTCCTTCCTAAACAGTCTGTAGCCTGGGATAACTGTCTCCCAGGCATGATGCTCTGTCCACCATGTGTCACATATCGCTATTATGTCCAGTCCCTCATCCACTATGATGGCCTCCAAGTCCACCATTTTGTTCCCCAAACTCCTGGTGTTGGCTGATAATCCCTTTCATCATGACCCCCCCACACACACACTGCTCTCCCCTACTAACCTTCTCTTGTTCTTGCTTTTTTCCAGCACTTTATCTCCACCCTGGGGGGGAGGCTGATAGCCTCCCATCTCTCCTGCCACTTTGATTGGCCCCTTCCTCAACTCCCACCCAAATCATTTAAATTATACTTCCTTTCGATAAGGTCCCCTAACCTTCTCTTTAGTACTGCTGATCCCTCTCTGCTCAGGTGAAGTCTGTCTGGGGCAAATAGACTCTTGCCCTCCCACGTTGATCCCCAGTCCTCTGCTAACCCAAACTCCATCTGTCTGCACTAACCCTTCAGCCATTGATTAAATTCCTCAATCCTCTGCTTCCTTAGTGTGCTCACTCTTGGCAAAGGCAGTACCCCTGAGAAAGCAATAGAATGGAACCCTGTACTACTGCAGAACCTAGCCATCAACCTGAACCTTGCCTGCACCTCCTTTAGACTATTCCCCCCTCCAGATCATTGGTGCCTAGGTGGAACATAAAGTGTGACCTCTCATCTTGTTGTTTGCCACAGGAGGGTATGTTGTGCCTCACCTCTAACGCCGTCATTCCTGGCATACATTCAACCCAAATGACACTGCTTCAGCCTCCCTTCCTCCCCCATCTGATTTCCTTTAGCATTGAGTCCCCTATGAGCATAACCCTGTTACTCCCTTCCTTTTGCTTGTACTTTTGATTATTTTAGCTTACACCCCTTTCCTGGCATCCTGATTCCCTCCATGCTTCCATTTTTCTCCTTGTCCATCTCCTTCTCCCGAGTTTTTCTCTTAACCTGGACTACAGCACTCACCTCCCCAGTGTACCCACCAGTCCCCCTCATCCTATCCTCCCTTTTTGCGGGCTCTGACCCCTCCCTTTGCTCTTTTCTTTCCTCTCTGCTGCCCGAATCCCTCTGTGTACATGTACCCTCCCTCTTCCCCCCACCTTTGATCCTCTTCTGCCCTAAGCTTACTGTAGGCTGCCTTCCTGTCTCTTCTATGCATTGTGTCCTCCTTGGGATTGACCCTCCCGCTTGCTCTTTTTGGCTACTTTCCTCCAGCTTCTCTCCCAAAGGTGCATCCCCCACACCCAAACATTCTATCACCATAGCCTCTCCTATGCCTCCTTGAATTTATGGCAGCCTCCCTCCTTGCTGTCTTTCTCCTCTAGTTCCCCCAGGGGTGTGAATCTGTTTTTCCTGCTCTGTACCCTTGTTCCACTGCCTGGTGCCTGGTGACTGATGTGCCCCTCCTACTTCCTGCTCCCTCCCTGTTGATGCTACCACCTGCCACTTCCCCTGACCTAAGCCACCTGAGGCCTGAACTCTGACCCCTCTCGTCCTCTACTTCTCCTGTACCTAAGACCTGGATATCAAGGAGATGCTAGCTCTCTGCGTGATCCAGGAGTCCAGTAGTCTGTGGGCCTCCTCAGTGGTATTAATCCCCAAAATGACAGGGCCATAAGGTTCTGTGTCACCTACTACAAGTTCAACAGCTGCACAGAGTCAGAAGCATATCCCATGCCCAGGACGGATGAAGTCCTAGAAAGGTTTACAAGGTTTACAAAGGTTGAAAGGAGCATTAAGGCTATATGCCCATAATTGCTCCAGGTAGTTAATACTATGCTAATATACCACCCAGCTCAAAATACACGTCCAGCTTATTCTTAATGTTTATTTTGCTCATGGAGTTAATTGCATTCTCTGACATTCTCTGGCTAGGGAGAGCCCTTTACCAGTCTATCATAGACCTGACAAAGGGCTTTTGGCAGGTACCCCTAACCCCAAAGCCAGAGAGAGGTCAGCTTTCATCACCTCCTTTGGATTATTCAAATCAGGGTAATGCCTTTCAGGATGAAGAATGCCCCAGCAACCATTCAATGGCTCAAGGACCGCATTCTGAAGGGGGCAGGAGACTTTGCTTTGGTGAACATGGACGATATCATCATCTATAGCCAGATGTGGCAGGATCATGTCAGGCACATGACCAAGGTGATCTGCTGACTGCAGGCCACTGTGCTGATAGTCAAGGTGGAGAAGTGACAGATATAAATGGCAGAAGTGTCATACCTTGAGCATATTGTGGGGGTGGGTACTTCCAGCCTGACCCAGTAAAAATTGAGGCCATTCAGAAACATGTCATGCCCACGACCAAGAGGAAAGTATAGGCCTTCCTAGGGAATGGCAGGGTATTACCATAAGTTTGTGCCAAATTAGAACAACATGGCCAAACCCCAGTCTGATCTCACCAGGCAGAAAATGCTGGAAAGGGTTCAGTGGATGGAAACATGTGATACCGTGTTCCAGCTGCTGAAGGATGCATTGTGTTGGACACCTGTGATTGTCAGCCCCGACTATTCCTTAAGGTTTATTGTGCATGTAGATGCATCTGATCATGAGCTAGGAGTGGTTCTGAGTCAGTCACACACTCAGTTGTGGAATACCCAGTCATGTACCTGATCAGTAAGCTGCTGCACAGAGATGAGGCCTCAGCCAGAATAGAGAAGGAGTGTCTAGGGACTGTCTGGGCTTTGCACAACCTTATTTGTATCAGAGGTAGTTCATCCTGGTTGCTGATCACATTCACAACCCCTTTATGTGGTTGCACAGGGCAAGGGGACAGAAACACAGGTTACTCACCTGTAACAGTAGTTCTAGGAGTGGTATACAATGTTCATCCACACTGTCTGGCAGATACCTTTCCCCTTTAATTCCTGTCAGAATGTTTTCCAGCTGGCTCCTCCCACCCACCTGGGTGGTAAAACCCTCAGCTCCACCCCTAGACACCAGATCTTAGCCCACTGGCAGTAAGTTGTGCACCTGAGCCTGGGGAGGTCGGGTGGGTTCGTGTGGATGAACATCATATACCAGTCCTAGAACTACTGTTACAGGTGAGTAACCTGTGTTTCTAGAGATGTGGATGTGATGGTCTATGCACACTGTCTGACAGACTCCTATCAGTTCTCCAGGAGGGGGGAGGCAAGGTGTACACCCCCTATTTAGGAAAAAAAGATTGGAGAACCGAGGCCCCAAAACCAATTGACTCAAGGTCAATGTGGTAATGGAAAATGAAGGTGTTTGCTGACTTCCAGGTAGCAGCCCTGCAGATTTCCTGGATGGGAATGTCCCTAGACGCAGCCACCGAAGCAGCGGTATGGTAGGTGGAATGAGCCCTAAGCTTTACAGGAGGCTCCCTACCTAATAATCTATAGCAGAGATAAATGCAGGAAGTGATTCACCTGCCAATCATCTGCTTGGCTGCAGGTCTGCCAGGTGCAGCTTCAGCATAGGTGACAAACAGCTGGCGAACCTCTCCCCAAACTTCAGCCATACGCTTTTTATAGTAGCTGAGCGTTCATCTCAGATCCAAAGTATGGAGCCTGTACTTGGCCTCCAAGGTGTAACTGGGGTAGTACACAGGCAGAGTCAACACCTGGCTGATGTGGAACTCTGACACCACCTTCAGAAGGAATTTTGGGTGGGCGGCGCAGGACAACCTTGCCCCTGTGGAAGACCATATAAGGAGACTCCACTGATAATGCCTAGAACTACTCAATCCTTCTGGCTGACATGATAGCCACCAGGAAGGCAGTCTTCCATGACAGGTGTGAGATGTCACACCTGTGCATCAGTTAGAACGGCTTGCCCATGAGTTTGCCAAAATCAGCAGTAGATCTCACGGAGGTGGTGGTTCATTCATCGGAAGGGATATGTGATCTAGGCCCTTGAAAAAGTGGCATACCACCTTCTCCTGCACCACTGACTGCTGACTGGCCCATGCCCTGTAAGCAGAGATGGCTGCCAGGTGCACCCTAATGGTCATTGACTGAAGTCTCCCTTGGGAGAAGGAGAAAAGATAGTCCAAAATGCTAGCCACTGCGTAGGTCAAAGGGTCAAACCCTTTGCCCTGACACCAAATGGAGAATCTCTTCCATTTGAAGACATAGCATTTTCTGGTTGATTCCTTACAGGATGCCTCAACAAATGTGAGGACCTCATCAGGGAGACCCAAAACCTAGAACTCTAGCCACTTAAGAACCAGGCTGTCAGGTGCAGGGATTGAATGTCCAGGTGGAGTACCTTCCTCTGATTGATGGAGAGCAGGTCCAGGTGTGCTGGAAGATGCCTCAGGAGCCTGTCGCCGAGGCTGAGGAGATCAGGGTACCAAAACTGGTGGGGCCAGTCTGGAGCCACCAGGATCACCTGTGCCTTGCCACTTCTGACCTTGAGAAGCACTTTTTGAATCAAGGGAAGTGGAGGGAAGGTATAAATGAGCCCTGGGTCCATGGCTTCAAGATGGCATCCCCTTGCACTGAGCTCTGCTGAGGGGTGTGGGCACAAAACAGCCTCAGTTTTGTGTTGTCCCTGGAGGCTAACAGGTCCACCTGAGGGATGCCCCACTAGGAGAACAGATTGTGTACTACCTCTGGATGAAAGGACCACTTGTGAGATGACTCGCCACTTGGCTGAGGGCATCTGCCAGCTGATTTGAGATTCCTGTCACTTGGATGGTGAGGAGATCCACCTGCAGGCTGTGCATGAGGGTCCAGATGTGGAGAGCTTCCTTGCACAGAGGTAAGGAGTGCATCCCGCCTTATTTGTTGTGATAGTACACAGTCATGGTATTGTCCATCTGGACTTAGACCACTTGGCCCCTAATGAACGGAGCAAAAGCAGTCAGGGTGAGCCAAACCACTCTGCCTGGAAGGACCTGCTATGAGCCAGTCATCCAGGTAGTGGTACATCCGGACCCCTCGGCACATTAGGTAGGCCGCCACCACTGCAACACATTTGGTGAAGACCCTGGGGGCCAAAGAGAGGCCTAAGGGCATGGCTCAGAACTCATAAAAAGGGTTCACTCCATCCAAAAATGGAAGGACCTTTGGTTGGAAGAAATGAATTGGGATGTGAAAGGATGTGTCCTGAAGATCCAGGGAGCAAAACCACATGCCTCCTCCAAAGATGGCATGATCTGTGCCAGAGTTACCATCATGAAGGTGCAAGACCTGAGGAATTTATTCAGGTCATGCAGATCTAGAATGGGGCACCAGTTCCCCATCAATTGTGGCTGCAGGAAATACCTGGAGACAAACCCTGGATGTTCTGGAGGATTCGCAACTCTGACCACGACCTCCTTGCAGAGCAGTTGGGCTATATCATCTCGAAGACCCAACTGAATGACTGCAGAAACCAAGTTCTCCCATGGGGCGTGCACCAAACCCTCAGCCGAGGGATGCTCCAAAAACCCCAAAAGGGAGCCAGTTGGTACCGCGTACTTGTGGGCCATCTGGGCCAAAGGCACCGGGCAAGAGGCAGGACACTGCCAAGGCTCAAGGGCCAGATCAACCGGGAAGGCCTCCATGGGAGAATCCCCTTAGTCCAGAATCTGTGTGAGGGGATACCGAGCCTGTTTCTGGACAGGCTCGAGCTCTGTCCCCATGGACTCGGAGATGAGCTGAAGAATGCCCATAAATGAGGAAGGACTTTCTTCCATGGAGATGCCCCCCACTGACTCAGTGTTGATGGGATGTGAGTGCAGGGAGGAATCCTCGGACTCTGAGGAGTCCACATAAAGTGAGCAGCCACCAGTGTCACCCTTGACCCACCTAGGATGGTCAGGAGTGAGGGTGACCAACAGTCGATGGGGAAGTCCCTTGGCCAACCGAGCCTCCTTAGTCAGAGCCCTGGTCATCAGCATTTTAGGTGGTGGCTCCACCACAATGGGCAGAGAGGCCTGCTTTTGCCAAGCTGACATAGTCTGCACCAGCTCCACTGGGGGAGGAACGGTGACGGCCAACCCTGATGGGGGAGTCAATGTCAGCCACTCAGGTGACAGCCACATAATGGATGGAGTAGAAACCAGCATTGAATTTGACCTGGGTCAAAACCAGCTGCTGCCACATCAAATCTTCATAACGTCGATGCAACTTGTGCTGAAGCCTCTCCTCATCCGAGGAGGACGATGAAGAGTAGCGGTGGCACCACTTTCTGTGGTGCTGGGAGTGAGATCACCGATAATGACAAGACCTGTCTGACTCAGAGCAGGAAGACAGAGACCTCGACTTTGACCATCAGTGTTGCCGACGGGGAGCCTCAGAGGGAGCCGGGGAACCCCACGACTCCTCCTGGACAGAGTCTAGGACCGGCAGGTTCAGCTCAGTGGGCTGGGCCAACCTGTCAGAGGCCACTGGAAGGACTGGAGTCCCAAACAGAGAGAAGTTTGCATCTTTGTATGACAACCAGTAGATGAGTCGAGAAAAATCTCAGACGCTTGATTTGACGGGTTCACTGTGAGACCAGCGACCACAGCAGTGGTTTCGACTGAGGTTGAAACCAAAGTCTCCTGAGAATGGGAACATTCCCAATCCCAGGAACATGGAAGATGAATCTTCTCCTTCTCTTTCTTCAACTCCTTGCAAGAGCATGAAATGTGCAGTCCCAAAGGACCCTCTCCTTTTGTTTAGAGGGATTGGCACAGCTCCTTGAAGGAAGCCAAGTAAGTGGAGCCCAATTGGAGTGGAAAAATGGCTGAAGCAGAAGAGGATTGAGCAGTGGCCTGGGCTGCCTCCTCTTCGAAGGCCTTGAGCTGTTCAAGCTGGTCGGCAGACCCCGCAGCCTTGGAAACCACCCAACAGGCGTCATTGGATTTGACTGGTTGGTAATACTTCTCCGGTCACCCCAGCTGGAATCGGACAATATGGTCATCCAACACATTCAGGTGGAAGGACCAACAGATATCACAGGCCTGTGAATCACAATCATGGTCAAAGCAGTACACGCACGTGGTGTGAGGGTCAGTCTGCAACATCTTCTGCCCACAGGGGCACAAGCGAAACCAGGGAGCAGTCTTGTCTTCCATCATGGAATTGATCAAAGAAAAAGCTGAAGTCAGAACTTGTAAGAGTTTTAAGGTAAGTTTAGGAAGTAAATACGAAGATTCAAGTGCCAGGGCCTACTACACGTGGGAGCAATAGGAGGGAACTTGAACCTTCCAAGCGGAAAGAAAGATCTCGTGTCTAAGGAGGAAGCTGAGGGTTTTACCACCTGGGTGGGTGGGAGGAGCCAGCTTGAAGATGTTCCAGCAGAAATTAAAGGGGAAAGGCATCTGCCAGACAGAGTGGATAGAACATCATATCCACATCCCTAGAACTCAAAATATCTAACATGGAGCCTGGTGCTACAGTCTTATGTTATGGACATTAAGCACCACAATGGGTCACAGCATGGCAATGCAGATGGGCTGTTCAGACAATAGTTAGTGTCTTTGTTTATTTTTTTATTTTAAGTAGGTGGGACACTAGGAGAAAGTAATGTGGAGTTTGTCAAGAGAGAAAGCTGAGGGCATAGCAGTGGGAGCCAGTCAGCTCCCATGAAAAACCAACATCATTTAGTGCTGCTGAAAGATTATTTTCCTTCTCGGGGGGATGTAACAATTTGGTATGTATACCTGTTACTGTATTTTTTTTATTTTATTCAGTTCTTTCACTTCTTTCTGCATGGGTATCAGCTAAAGTTGAGCTGCTGAAGGGACAAAGCTGATATTCCTGGTAAAAGTCAAGATTTTTATCAGGTACAAATCAACTGGCTTTAAGGGAAATTACTGTCTGTGCTGTCCTGTATCATGGCAGGACCCCTGGATAATTTAAGAGAGAGCTTCAAAAGGGGAAAGCATCTTTTCATGTCAAGAAGCTGCTAGCCAAACCAAACTTTCTTGTTGGGCTAGACAGTACTCTGGACAAAAAACAGATGTATTTGTATATACAAAGTCCCAAGTCTATATCAAACCAATTTCCAAGAGGCCCTAGCACTCAAAACACAAAGGATTGACCTAGAAGTGATGTCATAGGTGATGTGTGCTGAGGATGTAGTGGGGGCACTGCTTTGTTGGAAATCATGTTAACCTGAGTTTTGTGAGAGAAAGTCAGTTAGGTTTGGGACTACAAACAGCTACCATCTAAGGGTTGAGTCTGCCCTGATTCACCAAGATGTCATGTGGTAAGCTATTCTACCTTGCTAAATAGAGAAGAGATAGTTTTTTTCTGTATGTGATCTACTGTTCAAGACATTTTTTTCTTTCTGTAAAATGATTTTTCCTATTTGATACAGCAACATAGTTCAACAGCACTGACACATTTGGGATGTCCTAACTGAGACTCTGCTTCTTAACTGCCTAATATGCATTAAGTGTGGAACTATTTCTCCCAAGCAGGGGGCACATAACCAGACACTGCTGCCTCAAAGGATGCCAGAAGGGAGTAGCTGTTGTACTATGGTGGGCTCAAGGAGGGCAAGGATGGTGTGATCTTGAAGGCTGGAAGGAGTGGGTCACAGGCACATTCCTCAAGTGGTATCACTAAGAAATTCCTATGCCATTCTGGTGGACTGGGACTGCCAAGAAGGGACACCTGAGGTGGTGGACAGTGAGGATGTGGGTTCCACCCTAATGGAATCCCCAAGGAGGGAAGGAGGACCCCAGAGAAGGAGGAAGCAACATCTGGTGGGGGACTCTATTGTCAGGGGAATAGAGTCGGAGGAAGAAAAGGGGGTAGAGAGGGAGGTAAAATGCTTACCTGACGCAATGGTTGAGAAGGATGGGAAGTGTATCTAATGAATCATGAGGGCAATAGGTAGGAAAGGGGAGCTGGATGTCATTATCCACCTGAGGACAAATGACCTAGCTATGAAGGGGATTGGAGCAGTGCAGGAACAGTTTAGGGAACTAGGGAAGGATCTTAGGCAGATAGCATGCACTGTAGCCTTTACGGAAGTGCTGTCTGTCTACAATAGGGGGGAACAAGAGGGAGCTCTGCACTAAGGCCTTCAACTTATAGATGAAGGAATGGTACAGAGAGGAGGGGTATGGCTACATTGGGGACTGGGGTAAAACCTGAAAGGATCAGAGCTTATCCAGGATGGGAATAGCAGTCCTCAGTGGACAGTTTAAATGTTACTTCAATGGACATTTAAACTAGCCAAGGAGGTGGTGGAATATAAAGGTGAAGCAGTAACTGCCCCCACCCCACAGGCTCTGTTAGAGAGTAGAGAGAGATCCCAAGAGGACAGAATCCCTCTGGGATGCAAGGCAATCAAGGCAGCAAGGGATTAGCAAGGGAGGACAGGGAGAAGAGGGGCAGGCAGAATAAAAAGGTGAGAAAGGGGGAACAGCTAAAAAAAAAAAAGGGAAGTGGCAAGAAAAATTGTAACAAAATCTGGAAAGCCATGCATGCCAAAGCTGGAAGTCTGGGAAATAAGATCCCATACCTGGAGACCACCATGGCAGAGGCAGATCTGAACATTGCGACCATTACCGAATCATGGAGCACTGACAACCATGTCTGGGAAATGGTCATACCTGACTACACGATGTTTAGAAGGGACAGGGTAGGAAGGAAAGGAGGAGGAGTGGTGCTTTATGTTAAGGAAAACATAAAAGCAATGGATGTACAGGGAATTCAAAGGGGGGGGGCTGAGGTGTTGTGGATCATCCTTGAGTCAGGAAATGGAGCCGCTATTTGGACAGGAGTGATTTACAGGCAACTGTCACAGAGGGAGGGCTTAGATAAAGAACTGTTAGAAGCTATTAGCAAAATGGCTAAAAAGGGGAAGTAGAGCGGTTGGGGGACTTTAATCCACCAGATGTAGATTGGAGCCTCCCTGCTGCAGCATCAGCTAGACATACAGACATCCTGGACTCCCAGCAGGGGACATCCCTCAGGAAGCTAGTCAGTGAACCCAATCAGGGAGGGGCAATACTGGACCTGGTGCTTACTAACAGGGACAGTGCTGCAGACATCAGGGTGGGAAGTCATCTGGGGACCAGTGATCATCACACAGTGTGGTTTAATATAAGCACAGCAGCAGAATCCTACCACACAAGGGTGAGAGTCCTGGATTTCAGAAGGGCTGACTTTAAAAAGGTGGGAAAATACCTCCAAAACTACCTGGCAGGGAAGATGTCCAGGGTGTTGTTGAGGGCAAATGGGCCAGGCTAAAGGCAACAAACCTGTACATCAAGCAAGTAAGCAAAAGGAGAAGAAAGAGGAGACTGTTATGGTTCTCGAAGGAGTGGCAGAAAAAGCAAAGGCAAAAAGAGTGGCATTCAGAAGGTATAAGGAGACCTGAGAAGAGGAGGATAGGGAAGTGTATCTGGGGAAATGGAGGGAGGCAGGCAAAGCAGTAAGGAGCACAAAGGTGCAAACTGAGGAAAGAATAGCCCAGGCATTATCAAAAGAGGAAAATACATTTTTCAGGTATGTTAGTGAGAAAAAGAAGACAAAAGGAAGGATTGTACGGGTAAAGAGGGAGGGTGGGGGACTGCACAGAGGAGGACCAGGAAAAGGCAAACATCTTAAGCAAGTATTTCTGCTCAGTGTTCACAGTAGAAGGTGAAGGGGAGGGGACCACAAGTAGTCACCAAGAGTTTTGAGGGGAGGGAAGAGGACACCAGTCCCTTTTCTGAGGAGAGGGCCAGGAAAGCACTCACTAATCTGAGGGTGGACAAAGCCAGGGGGCCAGACGGGGTTCATCCAAGAGTACTGAAAGAACTCAGGGAGGTACTGGCTGCACCCCTGGCAGACTTGTTTAACAGTTCACTGGGGACTGGTATAGTTCCAGAGGACTGGAGAAGAGCAGACGTTGTCCCACTTCACAAAAGTGGTAGCAAGGAGGACCCGGGCAATTATAGGCCTGCAAGTCTGACTTCAGTGTTAGGGAAACTAAGGGAAACACTATTAAAGCAAATGATTGTGGAATACCTGGAATCCAACGGCTGCAGGACCCAAGCCAACATGGTTTCGCAGAAGGAAGGTCGTGGCAAACAAATCTGATAGATTTTTTTGACTGGGTAACCAAGGTTTGGGATTGGGAAGGGGCAGTGAACATGGTCTACCTAGACTTCAGCAAAACCTTTGACACCGTTCCACATAGGAGGCTGGTAAACAAGTTGGGTAGCATGGGAGTGGACAATAAGGTGGTAACCTGGGTAAGAAACTGGTTATGATATAGAAGGCAAAGGGTGGTAATAAATGGAGTTTGCTCAGAGGAGAGGAGAGTGACCAGCAGGGTACCTCAGGGGTCAGTACTGGGACTGGTCCTCTTTAATGTCTTCATTAGTGACATAGCAGAGGTGCTGGAAGGGAAGGTCTGCCTCTTTGCAGATGACACCAAGATCTGCAACAGAGTGGATACTCTGGGGTAGAGGGGGGGGCTGCATAGGATGGTAAGAGATTTAAAACTGCTGGAGGAGTGGTCAAAAGTTTGGCAGATAAGCTTTAATGCAAAAAAAGTGCAAAATAATGCACTTGGATCACAGAAACCCAGTGGTGGAGTACAGAATGGCAGAAGAGATACTTGCAATGACCAAGCAGGAAAGGGATCTGGAGGTAATCATATCGGATTACCTAAATGTGGCCAGACTATGTGACAAAGCAATCAGAAGAGCTAGTGGGATGTCGGGGTGTATAAGTAGGGGTATCATCAGTAAGAAGAGTGAAATGGTGTTGCCCCTATACAGGTCATTGGTAAGACCCCACCTGGATTACTGTGTTGAGTTTTGGAGACCACATTTCAGGAAAGACATAGAGCAGAGGTGGTCCAGAGTATGGCTACCAAGATGGTGCAGGGTCTGCATCAAAAGCCCTATAAGGAGAGGCTAAAGGAGCTCAGTATGTACACCCTGGAGGAGAGAAGGGAAAGGGGGATATGACTGGAACCTTTAAATACCTTATGGGGCGAATAAGGTACAAGTGGGAGGTAGTTTTCAGAGAAAAGGGTGCTCTAGAACAAGGGGTCATGATATGAAGTACACCCTGGAGGAGAGAAGGGAGAGGGGGATATGACTGGTAGGTTCAGGAGAGATGTGAGGAAATGTTTTTTCACGGAAAGGGTGGTGGATGCCTGGAACAGGCTTCCAGTGGAGGCAGTGGGAGCAAAATGACTGGTGGTGGGACTCAAAAAAGCCTGAGATAGGCACATGGAAATCATATAGGAAAGGAAGGGGGTGGAAGACACAGTACAGTTGACCAAGGAGGGTCTGCAGCAAAAGCATTCACAGTGAAAACTGGCAGACTGAAAGAGCCAAACTGCCCTTATCTGCTGTCAGTTTCTCTGTTTCTATGCAAGTGCAATATCCTTCTGTGGCCAGCAGGGTGTTGTAGTTTGTGACTGTGCAAATCTGTTTGTACCTTACTTTGTACTGTACTTGTATAAATATATCACCTTTTGTGCACTATGCAAATACTGTAAGTACTATGGAAAAGACATAGTGTGGTGTAAAGCTTGACTTTTGAATATGGGGCCCAGTATGTCTAACACCTTTTATTTCATCAACACCACACGAGTACCTAAGGCTGAAAGTTTTATTTTTATTGAACTGAGCTTCCAGCACATTACTTTTAAAAGTCTAGATTCTGTATTGTGTTAAAATGTCCCTTCTGTCAATTGTTTCAATTATTTCTCGGTAGCTTTCAAATTTGTGAACAGATTTTGCACAGCTAACTGTGGACTATACAGTCAAACCCACTTACCCACACCTTTAAGCCAGACAAGTGCTTATAACAGACATGTTTTGAAAACCAAAACCATTCTGCATAAAATGTCTGTTTAAACATGTTAGATATAGTGAACGTTATGTGATGTCTATAAGGGGTATTTGCAGGCTCAGGTTACCCTTACAGCTTTCAGCTGCTACTGCCACACTGATGAGGTGTGAATGGATCTCCCCTTGTCTGCACGTGCAAGAGGCTCTTGTTGAAGGGCTCGTTAAGCAGGTGCGAATGGTTTGTTACCTGTGAATGGTCCTCCCCTTGTCTGCACCTGCAAGAGGCTCTTGATGGAGGGATCATTAAGCTGGTGCGAATGGTCTGTTACCTCTCCCTCAGCACTGATCCAGACTCCCCCCAACCATGAAAGACAGGCATATTATGTGGAAGAGTTTTGTTTTTCTAAGTGATTTCAACTATAGCAAGTGATGCAAGCAGTGGCCAGTAGTTACAAGAGAAATAAAGTCTCTGAAATCCCTTTTTTTAAGCAGACTGTCTGCTTTTGTCCCTTCCCCAGCCACACGATTATCCCATGACAAAGCAGTGTTTTTTTTTTCTAAACTGATTACTTTGAAAATCCTAGTGTTTTCCTTCCCCCTCCCACATGATTAGCCAGCAATGCTTTTTTTTTAAAAAAAAAAGAAACAGGCTTCTCAGGTAACCATTTCTTCTATCCCGAACTTCTACCTCTAGGATCCAGACCTTCTACATACAGGTGCAGCACTGATCCAAACTCGGTTTGACTGTAGTAAGCAAGGTGGGTAGTGATGGTTAGAAAAAAAATAAAGTCGCTGAAATCCCTTTTTTAAAGCAGGCTGTATCAGAAGGCCCAAAGAGAGAAGGGCAAGGAAGTGCATCAGGAAAAACAAAAGGAGGAAATTAAAGCAGTAAAGGAGAGCTAATTAGGCAGAAATTGAAGAAAGAATAGCTCAAGTGATATTAAAAGGGGACAAGACATTTTTAGGTATGTTAGCAATAAAATGAAGACTAACGGAGGGATTGTAAGGTTGGGGGGGACTATATGGAGGAGGACCAAGAAAAGGTGGATATCTTGAACAGATAGAAACATAGATTTTGTCAGAAGAAAGGGCCCTTTAGGCCCATCCAGTCTGCCACTTGTCTCTGCCTATTCTGTCACTACAGATCTTAGTTGGTCATAGGCATCACTCCTTCCCTCTTCCTCTACCTAATATGCCTCTGTGTCAGTCCTATGCATGCTTGAAGCTCGCACTATCTTTGCTCCACAACCTCCTCTGGCAGGCTGTCCCAGTCATCCACCACCCTTTCTGTGAAGAAGTATTTCCACACATCTCTCTTAAACGTTCCCCCTCTTAGCTTCATTGCATGCCGTCTTGTTCTAGTGCCTTACTTTCTCTGAAATAGACCCTCCACTTATACATTGTTTATTGCTGTGAGGTACCTGTAGGTTTCAATCATGTCCCCTCTCACCCTTCTCTCTTCCAGGGAGTACCTGTTGAGTTTCTGCAGCCTTTCCGTGCAACCACCTCACCATTTTGGTTACCTCCTCTGTATTGCTTCCACTCTTTCAATGTCCTTGTGAAGGTGTGGCCTCCAGAACTGGACATAGTACTCCAGATGGGGCCTCAACACTGAGTGATACAATGGCAGCACCATCACCTTTCTCTGGAAATCCCTTTCCCAATGCACCCCAGCATCCTGTTAGCCTTTCCCACTGCGTTGTCACACTGCCCAGCTATCCTGAGGTCATCATTCTTGCTTGGTGACTCTAAGCTCCACTCCCTCCATCTTACACAGAGCCCATGGGTTCTGCAGCCCTAAGTGCATAATCTTGCACTTTTTGGCTTTGAAACCCAGCTGCCACTGCCTAGACCATTCCTTTAGTTTCCTTAGATACCTTTTCATTCTTTCCCCCATATGGTACCACTATACAATTCCTACGACACTCTAGCAGGGCAAGACTGTCCCATATAGGCACCTGCAGTAGTGACCAGGGAGGATGTGGAAGTTCTCCACAGAGGAGGCCCCAAGGAGGGTGGCAGAGGACCCCAGAGGAGGGGGAAGCAACTCCTGGTGGGAGACTCCAGTGTGAGGGGATAGATTTGGGGGCAGGAAGGGAGGGGGAGAGTGAGGTTAGGTGCCTACCTGGTGCCATGGCTTGGAGGGATGGAAAGCTGTTCCTGAAGATAGCTAAAGCAGCAGGATGGGAGGAAGAGCTGGATATCACTGTCCACCTGTGGACTAATGACCTGGCTAGGGATGTGGATAGAATAGTATAGGAGAAGTTTAGGGAGTTGAGGAGGGGTCTTTGGCAGGTAGTATGCTCAGTGTCCTTTTCTTAGGTGTTGCCTGTCTATGACAGGGAGGAGAATAGGGGACTCTGAACCAGGAGTTTCAACTCATGATTAAAGGAGTGCTGCAGAGAGGAGGGTTTTGCCTACATTGGTCACTGAGGTCCCACCTGGAGGGATAAGGGCCTATACAGGAGAGATGACTTGCATCCATCCAGGAGAGGAACCACAGTCCTCAGTGAATGGTTTAAATGCTACATTGGTGAGCATTTAAACTAGCCAAGGGTGGTGGTGAAAGGAAGCAGGGAGGCATAAACTGCCCACCCCCCTCCCCCTCCCCCCGCAAGTTGATGTAGTCAGTAGGGAGAGCTCTAAGGGATGGAAATCCACAAGGTACCTAATAACAAGAAAAACAAAATGGTAGAAATGAAGAGAGACAGGAAGGCAGAGAGGGATAAGGAGAGCAGGCAAAAGGGAATAAGAGGGTCTGACAGGAAGGTGGCAAAAGAATTTGAAAGGCCATGTGTGGAAAAGCTAAAAGTTTGAGAAATAAGATCCTGGACCTAGTGGCCATGATGACAGAGGCTGACCTGGACATTGTAGCCATTACTGAGTCATAGTGCAATAAGAACCATGACAGGGATATAGCCATACCAGGCTATACTCTGTTCAGGAAGAACAGGGTTGGTAATAAAGGGGGAGACGTGGCTCTTTATGTGAAGGATAGCATTAAAGCATCAGAGATACAAGGAATACAGGGAGGGGCGGAGGTACTGTGGGTCACCCTAGAGATGGGTAATGGACCAGATATTCACACTAGTGTGATCAGCAGACCTCCCGCATGGGGGGATGGGATGGATAAGGTTCTGTTGGAAGCCATCCAAAAGATGGCAAATAAGGGGGAAGTACTGCTGGTGGGGGACTTCAATCTGCTGGATATAGATTGAAGCATCCCAGCTGCAGCTTCAGCTAGGAGAAGGGACATCCTGGACTCCCTGCAGGGGGCGTTCCTCAAGTAACTAGTAAGAGAACCCACTCATGAGGGAGCAATATTTGAGTTTGTACTCACCAACGGAAACAGTGTTGCAGATGTCATGGTCAGTGGCCATCTGGTGACAAGTGATCACTGTACAGTGTGGTTCAGTATAAGAACTGTGGCAGAATCAAACCACACAAAGGAGAGGGTCCTGGACTTCAGGAGGGCTGACTTTACAAAGATGGGGAATGCCTCAGAAATGCCCTGGCAGGGGGAGATGACTTGGTGGAGTGGAGGAACAGTGGATAAAACTAAAAGGGGCCATAGTGAGGACAACAAACCTCTGCATCAGGCAAGTAAGCAAAAGCAAGAGGAAAAAGAGACCACTGTGGTTCTCAAATAAGGTGGCTAGAAAGGTAAGAGCAAAAAAGTTAGCATTTAGGAGGTATGAAGAGACACAGAGGGAGGAGGATAGGAAGGTGTATCAGGAGAAACAGAGGGAGGCAGGGAAAGTGATCAGGAGTGCAAAGGTGCAAACAGAGAAGAAAACAGTCCAAGCAGTAAAGAAAGGGGACAAGACATTTTTTAGGTATGTAAGCAAAAGGAGAAAGACCAGGAAGGGATTGTAAGACTAAGGAAGGCAGACGGAGGAATAAGTGGAAGGGGACAAGAAAGAAGCAGACATCCTGAACAAATACTTATGTTCAGTGTTCACAGAGGAAGGAGAAGGCAAGGGACCACAGATAAGGGACAGGAGCATCAAAGGAAGAGAGATGGAGACTAGTCCATTTACAGAGCAGAGAGGGTCCTGAAGAAACTAGCAAATCTGAACGGGCATAAGGCAATGGGACCAGATGGAATACGTCCAAGGATATTGAAGGAGCTAAGAAAGGTGCTGGCTGCACCTCTTATAGTCCTGTTCAACCACTCACTGGAGATGGGAGTGATTCTGGAGGACTGGAGAAGGGCAGATGTAGCCCCACTTCACAAAAGTGGTAGCAGGGAGGAGGCTGGCTATTACAGGCCAGTCAGCCTGACTTCAGTGGTAGAGAAATTAATGGAATCACTACTGAAGGAAAGGAATGTGGAATATCTTGAATCCAGTGGCTTACAGGATCTGAAGCAGCATGGATTCACTGGGGGAGGTCATGTCAAACAAATCTGATATATTTCTTTGACTGGGTGACCAGGAAATTAGATCAGGGTGGAGTGGTGGAGGTGGCCTATTTATATTTCAGTACTGCTTTCGATACTGTTTCACATAGCAGACGTGAAAACAAGCTGGTCAGCCTGGGAGTGGGTCCAAAGCTGGTGAACTGGGCAAGGAATTGGTTGGGGGATAAGCAACAAAGTATGGTGGTAAATGGAGTCCACTCCGAAGAAGAAAGGATGACCAGCGGGGTGCCACAAGGATCAGTACTGGGACTGGTCCTCTTTAATGTCTTTATTAGTGACATTGCAGAGGGACTAAAAGGGAAAGTATGCCTTTTTGCAGATGACACAAAGATCTGCAATAGGTTAGACAGTCCAGGGGAGTGGAAAAAATGAATAGAGATCTAAGAAATCTCGAGGAGTGGTCAAAAGTGTGGCAATTAAGTTTCAATGCGAGGAAGTGCAAAATCATGCACTTGGGGCAGAGTACAAGATGGGGGAAGTGGTACTGATGACCGCCAAGCTGGAAAGAGACCTAGGGGTAATCATATCTGATTACCTAAAGGTGGCAAGTGTGACAAGGCAGTGGGGACTGCTAGTAGGATGCTAGGGTGCATAGGGAAGAGCATCACCAGCAGAAAGAGAGAGGTGGTGATACCACTGTATAAATCATTGGTGAGACCTCACCTAGAGTACTGTGTCCAGTTCTAGAGACCACATCACTGTAAGGACATAGAGTAGAGGTGGTCCAGAGGAAGGCAACTAAAATGGTGCAGGGTTGCATCAAAAGCTCTATGAGAAAGGACTAAAGGACCTCAATATGTACACCCTGGAGGAAAGGAGGGAGATGGGGGATATGAGAGAGACTTTCAAACACCTTATGAGTATAAATAAGGTAAGAGAAGGAAGACTTTTTCAGAAAAAAAGATGCTTGACAACAATGGGTCATGCTATAAAGCTAGAGGGGGAATAGATTCAGGGGAACTGTGAGGAAGTACTTCTTCACAGAAAGAGTGGTGGATGCCTGGAACAGCCTCCCTGTGGAGGTGGTCAAGGCAGAGACTGTAACAGGATTCAAGAATGCATGGGATAGGTATAAAGGAACCTTAATGGTTAGGAAAGGGGGCGTCAAGCCAGTGACTAAGTAGGTTCTGCAGTAATACAGTAGATAGGGAAAATGGGCAGACTGGGTGGGTCAAACAGACCTTATCTACCGTCAGTTTTTATGTTTCTATGTTTCTCTGCCCCTTCCTGAGTGTCAACCCTGTGGCAGATATTTGTATAATCCACAAAGAGACACACCTTACCCTCAAGCTCCTCCACAATATTGCTAATGAAGACATTGAAGAGGACTGGTCCAAACTCCGAAAACTTTGGCACCCCACTAGTCATTCTTCTATCACCTGAGTGGCTACATTTACTACCACCATTTGCCTCCCATCCCTTAACCAGTTTGATACCTAGCTTGTCACTTTCTACCCCAACACCAGGCTGCTTAGTTTCTTGACTAGCCTCTTATGCGATGCAATGTCAAAAGCCTTACTGAAGTCCAGATAGGCTACATTCGCTGCTCTCCCTTGATCCAGCTCTCTTATAACCCATACAAAGAAATCTATGAGATTAATTTGACATGACCTCCCTCTTGTGAAACCATACTGCCGGTAGTCCTGCAGCCCTTTTGCCTCAAAAAGCTCCATGAGCCTCTTCTTCAGTATTATCTCCATTAACTTCTCCACCACAGATGTGAGACTAACTGGCCTGTAGTTGCTAGCATCCTCCCTGCTGTCACTTTTGTGCAGAGTGACCACATCAGCTCTCCTCCAGTCCTTGGGAACTTCCCTCATCTCCAAAGAGGTACTAAAAAGCACTGCCAGACAGGCAGCCAGCGCGCGCAGTTCCTTTATGGCAAAAATAACACATAATAACATTGATTGTGTTATTTTTGCTGTGACCCATTGTGCCAAGTGTGCTTAAATAAATTAATTTACTTTGAATTGGCTCTTGGTACTAGTAATTCTTAAAATCCGAGTGCAGTGGCTATTTGTGTGTTTTTTCGTTATTGTGCCTGGGGCTGGCCTCTCCTGGTTCCCTGCACCAGTTAAGATAAGGGGTTGATCTGATTGCAGCACCAATCTTTTGGTTTCACTCTAAATAACTAAACAAAATAAAATTACAAGTAGAATACTGAAACAAAAAGTTATTGAACGTTGAGTGTAGGGAGTGCTGTAGAGTACTGCCAGATGGTGAGCTTAGGGCTGTGGGCTTACTGCTTAGTGTAGGTGGTAGAAATTCTTGTGGCTGGTGCAGTAATTCACACAAAATGTATTTCTGGCTAATGCAGACAACGTCTTATAACGGACACAAGTGGTGTGCATAGTGTAGTTCTTTACAAGCAGATTCCACTGTATAATAAATGATCACCTTTACTCATTTTGTATTGTTTAGAAACATCACTATATTTATTCATGTATGTATTTTAGCTTTCCTTATGTTGCAATGTATAACTTTCCTGCCAGTTGTTCCTGACTGTAAATTTGTATTGCATTACTGTATTTTATCAATATTACATCTTATGTCCTATCTTGTATTTTGCTGTCATCCTGTGTATGTCAAGTGTTTCTTTTGAATTAACTTGTATATGTTGTTCTATCGAGGACCTCCTTGTAAATGAGCTTTGCTCAATGGACCCACTTCCTGGTAAAATAAGCAAATGCAAAAAAAATACAAAACACTAGAGAGGATTCTCCAATAAGTATACTACAGTAAACATACAGTATTCTGTTCATCAAAGTACAACCAGACAGTTTTAAATCCTTTAGCATTGTGGTTATTTTTATCCTTTAGTCAGCATTTAGGAACTCTATCATTGTTCTTAAATTTGATTTTTAGATAGAATGATAATCTTATTTTTGCTGTTTCCTTTATAGATATGTGCTCCAATTCTGCTATCAGGAGGAATGCTGGTACTGTAAAGGGAAGTCCAAGGATGGATTATGTATGACTGTTTCAATTCCAACACTGTCCATCTCTGAATGCATGCATGACCACAGATTTCTGCCACATATATTAACTGTGCTTTAATCTTGAGATTAAGTACCTATATTGTTGATTCATACTAAGGTTCATACTAAGGTCTGTCAGAAGCTAGAAAGCCATGAGGCCCATGGTTGCTTCTGTGTACTAAAAATAACAAATGGAGGAGTCAGAAATGAGAAGATCATCCAATCTGGACTTAAATATAGACTTGGTGCTGCTAATAACCACCTCCACAGGTAACGCATTCCAGGGTTTAATAACACGTAATGTATAAAAGAATTTACGTGGCGTAAAATTAAATCTTCTATGTTGTAATTGAAGTGGGTGGTCTCTGAGATTATACATATATTCCTTAAATTTGAGTCCTGATATGGTTAGTAAATAGGGATCATTGATGATGTCAAACATTAAAAGAAGATCCCCTCTTAATCGTCTAGTAGAAAGAGACATCAAATTTAGTGAACTAAGCTGGGTTTCGTATGAAAATATTTTTAAGCCTCTCACTATTTTTGTAAATCTTCTCTGTACCTTTTCTAGTTGAGAAATGTCCTGTTTCTTATAGGGGCACCATAATTGTGAGGAAAAATCCAAGTGAAGGCGAACATATGCTCTGTATAGTGGCATCAGTACTCTGTTATCTCGTGATTTAATGTACCTTTTTATAGACCAGATTATCCGGTTAGCCTTAAGGATAATCTCATTAATCTGAGAATTGGGAAGAAAGTAGTCAGTAACCAGGACCCCCAAATCCCTGTCTGAGTCAGTACTTACTAAAACTCTGTTATCTAAGATATAAGCATGAGAGGGATTGTTTGGTCCAAGGTGCATAATCTTGCACTTAGAATGATTCAATTTCATCCCCCATATTGTAACCCATTTGGATATTTCATCTAGGTCTTTCTGAATGGATGATATTTGATCCATGTTAGTGCATGGTTCACCGATTTTAATGTAATCTGCATATCTGATTGTGTTTGAATAACAAGTGGTTGTTATGTCAGCTATAAAAAGTTGGAAGAGACAGGGGCCCAATACGGAACCCTGAGGGATCCCGCTTGAAACAATCCCTATATCTGACAACTGACCATTAATTAGGATTCTCTGTGTTCATTTACTTAACCAATTTGCAATCAATTTAACAAGAGTAGGATTGATGTGAAATGAATAAAGTTTATGTAGCAAGGCCCAGTGTGGAAGGAGATCAAAGGCCTTACTAAAATCAATGTAAATAACATCACAGGGGAGTTGATTATCCAAATTAATACTGACGTCTTCATAAAAACATAATAGATTCGTCAGACAGCTTCTGCCCTTTTTAAAGCCATGTTGCTCATTGTCAGTTTTAACAAGGGTGGGGCTAATCATATCCTTGATCAGACTTTCCAGGACCTTACACATTGGAGAAGTTAGACTAATTAGTCTATAGTTCTCCCATTGAGTCTTAGAACCTTTTTTATGAATTGGAATTACGTACGCCATTTTCCAAAGCTCAGGAACATAATTATAGTTAATGCAGTGTTCATATAGTAATGCAAGGGGCAGAGATAAACTGTTGGCTAATAAGAAAAAGAGGAGACCAGGTAGGTCATCTGGGGATGCACTTATTTTCCCTTTAAGTTCGAGTAATTTTGCACTAACTTCTGATTCAGAAATGGAAATAAGATTACCCACAGGATCAATATCTACTGTACATTAGTTCTCTGATTATTATGAAAAATATTACAGAAGTTAGTGTTAAATAATTTGGCCATATCAAGGTGATTTGAAATGAGAGAATTATTTGCCAGAAGTGGGCCTACCAGACAGGGAGATTTCTTAAGGGAATTAATATAAGCAAAAAATTACTTGCTATTATCCTTACACACATTTTTGGCTAACTTAAGCTCCCAATTCTTTTTTCTTTTCTAATCATATTTTGACTTTTTTTTTTTTGCATATGCAAATATGAACACCAGTTTATGTAAGTTTTGGATTGTAAATAAGTTGAATAACACTTAGTTTTTTCCTTTTAATATGTCTAGTTATAGTCTTAGTCATCCATTTTGGTGTAGGTTGCCTGGATGAGGCTTTTAGCTTAGTTGGAACATGGCTGTTTCTAAGGTTGGTGAGTTTACTTAATAACATACTAAAAAACTCCCCAACACCTACGGTGTTATATATAGCCAATTTACACCATCCAGACCAGTTCTTATGGCTGGAATATCGTCTTTTTCATATATGTAAACCATAGAGCTATTGGTTACCAAGGAGGCTATTACTTCAATGGTAAAAGTTACGGAACACTATCACTATTACCAATTGGTGGTAAAACAACACCATTTTTTATCATCAAGTATTTACTGTAAAGTACAAGGTCGAGGAGATTATTGCCCCTGGTGGGTTGTTTGATGCCTTGTGTTAGGTTTATTTATTTATTTATTTATTTATTTATTTATTTATTTATTTATTTATTTAATTCTAGGATTGCAAGTACCTTTGAGCCAAGGCTCTTTTACAAAGATTCCATGTCAGATTGGGTATAGCACAACAAAGTTTCAACAGTACAAGGTACAACAGAAATGTAAGCGGTACAGCAGAAGGTTTGGCAGCGATAACAGTTTAATCAGGTTAAGAGCAGTTTCTAGTGGACATTTGTGGCAAGAACCTGAACAGTAATTACTAGCATGTTAACAGCTTTGCAATCAGATACAAGAGAGATGCATACATATTTGGTAGAGCATCAACATTCAAGATCATTGGTGAGCAACAGATAAAAGACATGGTTAGGACACGGGGGTAAGCTGCTGAAAGGCATTGTCAACACATAGAGAAGTGCAGGCAAGGGGATGCAAGGGGGAGAAAGTGTGGAGGAGGGGAGAGGTGGAAAGTGCTTGTTGTGATACCGGAGTAAAGACGGGGTGGCAGCTAGGCTGGGAGGGCTTGGCAGTCACAGGTACTGGAAGCAGAGAGAGAGAGAGAGATATGGAGCCTAGTTTTGAAAGGACCAGTCTTGGGGGTGGAGGAGATATCCCTGCTAAGATTATTTAACCAGTATGGTGCCCTGTAGGCAAATGATTGTTGTCCAGTGAGGTACGGCATCTAGGAATCAGCAGCAGTTAAGAGTCAGATCCCCTGGAATGGTGGAGGTTTCGTTAGGGCTGAGGAGGGCTTGGACACTAGGGGGAGCCAGACCCAGGGTTATCTTCTTTGCCATGATGCAGGTTTAGTATTTAATCTGGTTTGATAGGTTCAGCCAGCCAGTTTGGGTGTAGAGGTCGCAGGTGTGTGTAAGGCGATGGGCATCAGTTATGAGCTGATATGCTTTGTTTAGAGTGGTTGTGATGCATCTGAGAGTGGTAGAGGTGGCAGAGCCATAGATTAAGAGGCCATAGTTGATGACAGAGACTACTGATCTTAGGACAGCAATCCTGAGGGCCTCAGGGATTAGGTGTGCCCTATGTCTGTAGAGGAAACCAAATCGCATGTTAGCCTCCTTGGCTACGCTGTCTACATGGGCTCCATAGGACAGGTTATTGTCAAGAGAGATTCCGTGGTATTTAAATGAGGGGACCTCTTCAATAGGCACTCCAAGGTAATTTGTAATGGTCAGTGCATGCTGCCCGCTCTAGTTATGTGAGTTACTGAAAAGCATGTTTTTGGTTTTTTATAGTTAAGGATGAGTTTTTGTTTGCAGAACCAGTTCTCTATGGCTGTGAACCTGAGTTGGAGCTTATGCTGTAGGAATAGTGGGTCCTTATGGGTGGCATGAAAGATGGCATCATCAGCGTACAGGATGAGTTTTTCCCCAGAATGATTTGGGGAGGTTATTTAGAAATAGACTGAAGAGAAGGGGCCCCAGTATGGATCCCTGGGGGACTCCAGAGCAGACTGGTAGTGCTTTGGAGAGGACACCTCCAATTTTCACTCTTTGTGATCTGTTCTCCAGGTAACTTTTGAACCAGGCTGTGGAGTCAGGGGAGAGCCCAGCAATTTGTAGCTGGTTCAGGAGCAGGCAGTGGTGAATGGTATCAAAGGCCTTAGTTAGGTATATGAAGATGGAACCGGCTAGGTGGCCATTATCCAGGGAGCTGTGGATGGTTCCAGTGAATTCCAGGAGGGCTGTTGTGGTGCTATGCCCTTTCCTGAAACCATGCAGCTGGGGGCACAGGATATTGTGATTGTCCAGATAATCTGTGAGTTGGTCAGCAGCTACGCGTTCTATGGTCTTGGATAATGGGGGCAGTATGGAGATTGGTCGGTAGTTTCCAGAGTTGGTCCGGTCTCCTGTTTTATGTATCGGTGTAACGGTGGCTGTTTTCCATCTGTCCAGAAACTGGCTGAGGCTGAGGGAAAAGTTGAAAATTTTGGTTAACAGGCTAATCACCTCATCGAGAGTGAGGGACAGTAGTCTCATGTCAAGGGTGTCCCCACAGTGTCGTGTTTTTGCGATAGCATTTGCAATGTACTTCCGGGCTTCTTTCATCTTGACAGATTTTAAGTAGAAGGGAGGAAGTGTAGGGGGGTGTAGTAGTAGCAGGTTTAGCAGGGGAGCTGGTTCATTGCAGAAATTGGTGGGGAGCACACTGCTGAGGTCCGTGAAGGTCAAGTTGAAGGTGTTGGCTATGGTGGTTGGGTCAAAGGTAATTTTCCCATCTGTGACTAGCATAGTCGGGGAGGATTTTGATTGTTTTCCGGTTACTTCTTTGATGTTACTCCAGAAGGATTTACCATTACCCCAGGTGTTGGTGAGTGCTTCCTTGTAATAAGCACTTTTTTACAGTCGTATAGACCATGTGCAGGCATTTCGGGCATGTTTGTAGTTCTGGAAGTTAGCTTGAGTGCCGGATTCCTGGGCTAGAAGCCAGAGGTGGTCCCTTAGTTTTAGTTTTGCAATTAGGTTGACGGTGAGCCACGGACTGAAACGGGCTTTGACTTTGCATTTTTTTGAAGAGGCGTAGGTGACGCAGTCAGTGTTAAAGGTGGAATTGAAGAAATCCAGGGCTGAGTTAACATCAGATGCTCTAAAAACAGGAGACCAATCTTATTGCCTGAGGAGCGATTTGAGTAGATGCTGCTTGCCACGGGGTAGGATTCTGCTGGTAGTGACTGCTGGGGGGGGTGCAGAATTTGTTGGTCCATTCACAGATGACAGGGGAATGGTCACTAAGTGAGTCAGGCAGGACGGAGATATTGGTTATCCAGGTGGGGTGGCTGGTAAGAACCCAGTCCAGGAGGGAGCTAGTACCTGTTCTATAGTTGCATCGGGTTGGGGAGGTGACCAGTTGTGTGAGGTTCACGGAGGCAAGGGCATCCTTGAGGCTCCCGGTGTCAAGGGAGAGTCAGTTAATGTTAGTCACCAAGCATGATTAATGCAGATCCAGATGGCTGTGTATGTGTGAAGTCCAGTATGGCACTGACTCCTTTTGCTTGCTCTTTTGGTGGGATGTATACTGCAGCTACTGTGAGGACTTTTCTGTGAGCTCCTAGGAAGATGCGAATGGGAAGAATCTGTGCAGTTGAGTCCAGATGGTGAGTCTAGGGGATGGCCCGTGAGGCCCTCCTTAAGGCCCTCCTTAAGGTAGATGGCTACAAGGTTACACTGCTGACACATGTCCAGAAGTTTCCTTCCAGAGCTGGAAGTTGCCATACATTTAACCCAATCAATATCTCCTAAGTTGAAATCTCCAGTTAAAATAATGTCCCCAAGAGAACAAGTTGATTCGATTTCCTTGATAATGATATCAAAATATTCAGTAGGAGCGCTTGGGGGCAATAACAGACGCCCAAAATGATATTTTGGGTGCGAGATTGCCTGACTGTCCAAAGTTTTAAATCAGCATTGAAAACATACTTATTTAGCCTAGCTTACCCTGATTTTTAAGAATGTTTTAATGATTGATTTTATTGTATTGTTTTAATTTTATGCAATTGCTCTATTTATTGTAAAAGCACCTTGGCTTTGGAAAGGCACTTTTTGAAAATAAAGTTGGATTGGATTGGATTGGCTGATTCTTTTAACATTAATTTTATCCATATTGATTCAGTAGAACTAATGGGAGATGTGACCTTGTTAGAGATATCTACTGCCTGTAAAGAATATCTTAGGAGTATGGCAACACCACCTCCTTTTTCATTTTGCCTGTTGAAGTTATATAGCATGTATCCAGGCAAAGAGAAATTCCACCTTAGTTTCTTGTCACCCGATGTTTCTGTTATAAAAATAATGTTGACTTTGTTTATTGTTAACACAACTCTTAACTCATCTAATTTGTTATTAAGACTACTGGCATTGAAGTACAAGCATTTTAAATCATTAAACTGAGTGTGTTTTACCAAAAAAACTCTTTGGGGGAAGAACTAGACTTTCCCCAAGATCAAGCAGTTTAAATGTTTATTTATATGCTTTAATATGTGTTCGCTCAGCAGTTGGTTCCCCTTGTGGCTTAAATGTAGACCATCTCTACAGTACAAGTAAAAATTCCCCATGAACTCTCCCAATGGGTTAGGCAAACCTGATTTTGCTTCAAGCATCTCACCAGCAGCCAATTATTAAGTTGATGTATTGCTTTATTAAATTCATTAGAGGCTTTTGGAATGGGAAGGACTTCAGAGAACGCAATCTCACACTCAATATCTACTAAAATATTAGAAAGGGCAACAAGATATTTCTTAATCTCTAATAAGCTGGAGTGCCAGAAATCATTGGTACCTATATGGAGAATTACTAGTGGGTTCATACCTCCATTAGCCAAAATATTATGTATCATATATGAGCAATCCTAGCACCCCGAAAACTAGAGCATGTGCAGTTGGTCTTGTCAAGGTCACATATTGCGCTGTCCAGATTTTTTACAATTGAGTCTCCTATCATGAACACTTGCCGATTAACATCCACATGGGAATGGGAGGTATCCATAGGAATGGAATGTTGTACATCATCAAGAACTGGGCCAAGCAATGGTACCTCGAGAGGTACTAAGAGAACACTTGAAGGGGGAGGGCAACATGATGAAAGGTCTTTATGAATAGTCAGAGAATCAGAAACACTGGTAGGATGGACAGAAGCTGACATATTAGAGGACTCGTTTGCTGGTGAGGTGACAACCTCACTGGGGTTCTCAAATTCCTTCAATAAATTAAATCTGTTACTAGTACTCAAGGAGAAATCAGTCCTTGCGCCCTTTTTTATAAACCTGTTTACTTTGAACTTCATACCAATGTTCATCAGAATAATCCATGCTCTAATTTTCCTTGGGGCACTTTTTAGAGCTGTCAATACATGTTTTTGATACTAAGTCTGTATGGCCTTCACTAGTCCCTATAGAAACAGATTTGGGTGAGGACGTAGTGCTAGAACTGAGGGGATCTATTTGAACACAGGTAGGGGTTTACTTTAAAGCCATAAATCTAGCTTGCATTTGACTTTGACTTGCCTCAAGTTCTGATAGCCCATCATGGAACATGGTAACAGCTAACTACAGGGATTTATTTTCCTCGCACTTAAAGCAAGTATACTCATTGGTAACTTCACCTCTCACCATAGTGCTATACATTTGACATGATACACAAAAGGTGCCACTAGATATACAGGATGCAGTACTAGGTTGAGACATTGTAATAATCTTACTTTAAGACCAGAGACAGATACAACCTTACCCCAATAAGCTGGACACAATGTGTCACAAGGTAGTAGCCTTATATTTGTGCAGAAAGTGATTAGTTTCTCTGCCAACTCCCGCAGCTCC
Organism: Neoceratodus forsteri; assembly: GCA_016271365.2. Classification (NCBI taxonomy): domain Eukaryota; kingdom Metazoa; phylum Chordata; order Ceratodontiformes; family Ceratodontidae; genus Neoceratodus; species Neoceratodus forsteri. The sequence continues at coordinate 1,342,582,168 of CM057455.1, read as the reverse complement.
CACTGAATACGCCGAACATGCACAGATGATTGTTCTTTTATAGTTTTTGTTAAACTGATTTGTACCTAACTGATTTCTACTTATATTTAATTGGACCTGTCTGAGAAAGGATAAGTGGATGTGGAACTGGAGTTTGGTAGATGCGCAGAAATCTGGCACTTTGGACATTGTCGAAGCATTTTTGAAATGACTTGGCCTAACTTCAATATTCTAGCACTTCAACTTTATGACATGATTTATTTACAGGTAGTACACACTGTGCATGTGCAAGTTGTTTGTGAGCCATGTGAACTGCAGCAGCCAATCAGTGACATTGAAAATTGAGAACTCCTCATGATGCACATGCCTCAATACCATTTTCAGCTTTCTCTTAATGGAGAAAGACTTACAAATGATAACTGAGCATTTCCTTGCAACGAGAATGGTTTGTGAATAAAAACAAAACTATAAAATACCAGACAATCATGAAATATCATTCTAGTTAGGACGTTTTCAATATTTTACAGTAGTTTCTAGCAGGCAGCCCAGTGTAATCAGATGCTGCTGCAGCCCCTACAGCAGGACAGTGAAGAAATTTAGCAGACTGGGAAATGGGCGGGTTTGTTTTAAGGATTTATTTTACAATAATGTTTTTTTTTAATGATTACTGGTGGTGCAGGGCACAGAAATCCATCCTTGGCTGCAAAGAGCTGTGTGAGACACTAGGTCTCTAAGGAGGGTGGTGTAAGGGTCTGTCAGTGGGGTCAGGGCATGGCCTTGTGGTGTCACTCTTGCTCATTCCCCACAACTCTCTGTCACCTCATAAGTCATGTGGCACCGTGGTGTGTGCACATGCCATGTGTGCCATGTGAGTATCAAATTATCAATGACTGCTGAGTTATCGTAGTTAGCATCTGGCGGTGGCTGCATGATGCCATCATCTGTCATGCATGTGTCATCAACACATGTAGAAAATCTGAGGACAAGAATAGGAGGAGGAAAGGGATGCAGAGGGAAGGGAAGCATCAGACAAAGGTTACTCTATTCCAGTTCCATGAAGTACAAATTTTGGAAGTGGCGGTTGTGGAGAAGGAAATGGTCATGATGCAACAGGATTAGAATAGTTTTTCTGGGGTTGTGAGGGCTAGCGCTGGGTGCATGACAGTATTGCCAAAGACACTATGGTTCATTACACCCATAAGTCCAGTGGTACAATTCCCACTGCAAACTGCCTTACCAGCCAGTCATCTAGTGTATCTGGTCATGAAATCCCCCAAGTGATACAGAAGCACACTGGTTTCCCCCTCTTCCTCCCTCAAGTACTTCTACTTTCAGTTCCTCTACCAAGGATATGAGAGACCCATCCATAAAAATAAAGCCAAGCACTCTCCAGTCTCTCTCATATGAACAACACAGCAATTACTGCAGATGCCTGCTAAGGGGTTACATTGACAGTTTCCAGCCCACCTTGAACTATTTTATGATGCTCTTTTCACTGGCCACCAAATCACATATCAAAGGCATTTCCACATAGTCCAATGCTGCTGCTCAGTCACTGAGTGAGGAAGGTGACACGAGAACAATAATGTCATCTTGTCACCAAAGGAAATGTACAGCTGCTCATGGAAGTAGGAGGAAGCATGAGGTATACCACCCCCACAATTCTACAATTTAGTAAGCAGGGCCACCAGCAGTACAGTTTCACATGGGGAGGTCATGCCAAATAAATCTCAGGGATTTCTTTGAATGGGTGACTAGTGAGGTGAATCGGGGAGAACAGTGGATGTGGCCTATCTGGACTTCAGCAAGGTCTTTGACACTGGGCTGCACAGGAGTGTCAGGAGGTTTAAACCCTCACTGTCAGGTTCTTGGCAATAATGAGAATGCAAGAAATCACAAACACTTTGCATAAGAGTAATAAATCTTGTTTATTATTACTAAAAGGAAAAATCACAGTTGCCCTAAGCAGTTCTTACCATTAAGAACTGGGAGCCAATGCTATGTGTTCCCTACACATCAAGGAGTGTAGAAGTCTTAGGATCTCCGAGGTAGAAGACGTAATGTCTTACATTACATACCTAAGATAGTTACCATAGTTACTGTAAGATAAAAACACTTCTAGTTAGAGAGGTGAGCACTACTGGCTAAATTAGAGGTGGCTCCACAGTCCTAGATAACATTATACAATTGTGTTATAGTTATCACTTTGTGGAAACAAAGAAAGTACAGTTTGTGTACATAGCCATGTAATAATACAAATCATCAGAACATGGCAATGCCAACTCATATATCATAATACTACAAGGACACAAGTGTCCTAACATCTTTTAAGCAAGAAATGCATGTGTATATTAGAAAGTAAAGCATATAGCAATCTTGTGCACACATATCCTGACATCTATTCTTGTATGGTAGATGTCCTTAGCCCTACATGTTAGTATAACATATACATAAATGCTAGCTGATTGAGGTGTACCCCTGGGGTATCAATTAGGGTGCAGAGACCTCGTGTGACACCCCCCCTTGTTGCCTGAAAAAGGGCAACACAAACAAAAGTAGGGAAGTGGAGAGAGAGCAGGTGTTGTAGCATTGTCACCAAAGCAGAATACAATGGAGAGTGCCACTGAGATGGAAATGGAAGTGTACCTGTCCAAATAAGGGCTTGAGACTAAGGCAGTATGGGAGAGGGAAGGATGAGAAGAAGAGGCAAAAGTATAAGGGAAATGACAAAATCCATATGAGGAGGATGGGCACCGGGGAGCAGGATCATGAGAGGAAGAATTAAGAGTAAGAGAAGGAGGAGAGGGGAGATGGAGTAGGAAATGGAAGAAGTACAAGAGAAGGAGTGGTGGAGAAGCAGAATAGGTGGAGTGGCATAAGAAAACACATGCTGAAGAGGAGGAGGAGGATAAAGAACTAGGGGAGCTTGAAAGTCTGATATCAGTTACACCAATGCCTGGTAGTGATTAGTGTAGTACTGAGCAGTGAATGGAGACTATCATGGGAGGAGATGGTGCAACTTAAAAAGATACTGAAAAAGAGAAGATCAAGAAATCAAGTTTCTCAGGCAGAGAAATCAAAAAGGCAATCTATCCCCACCCCACCCACCCACAGCCTGCTTAACCTTATAGTACTGTACCATCTGCTGCGGCTGCACTGCCTGCCCATCCCTGGCTACATAATGTCACAGAAAAAAAAACATCATCTTGCAGTGACCACTCAGTTCCTCCCCCAGTCCACTGTAACTTAACAATCAAAGAGATTGTCTGTAGTGTGGAAGTATTTCACAGATTGTAAAATTAAGTCATGGGGCTGGATTCATGAAGGGTGATGCTGGGCTTGTGGCAAGCCCTGCATCAAAACCAGTGGTCGGAGCAGCTGTGCTGAAAGGTCTGCCACAGAGTGTGCCTGATTCATGAAAATCAGGCACATTCATGACAATTTTCTCACTTCATGGCAGCTTGGCGCCAAATATTTGGCATAAGTTCTATAATACAGGTACCTGAGATTGCTGCAATCTAGACCAGAAAAAGCTGGTCTAAACTGCGTCAATCAGCACATGGGATCAAGCATCCCAATCACTGGCTGCGGAATGCTGCACGCACTGTGTGCTGTATGTTTAGAGCGCCTGGAGCTTGCGGCATTCTTGGAACATCTGAGAATCGGTCCCATGGTCTATAGAACCTCAATCCATTTGCATAGGATTGGTACATGGAGGGGAAGATGTCTATTCTTATGGATCATTAAGCAAGTCAAACAAATGCAGGCTTTTTCCACTCATCCAATTTTATTTCTGAAAAATGTTTCTGCCAATTTTTTACAAATGTTTCATAACTTAATTGTTATCACTTTGTCAGGGTAAAAGTATGTCAAAGCTCACTACAGGAAATGAATTCTGCTGTTGCAGTAATTAAGTACTGTGCGCTGCCCCCAAGTTGCATTCAAATCAATTGGGGAGGGGGGTACTTCTCAAACAGAAATTTCAGTCAGTGCTTCATGTATTTTCACTCTTTTTGATTTATTCAAGAAGGCCCTAATGTTTCACTGTGCTTATTAAATGGCCTCTTCAGGGGAAACTTCTTTTGTATTTTTGGTTTTTTAAAAGAAATTTACAAATAATTATTAAATGGTTTCTATGACCGCAGAATACTAAAAGGTTTGTTTAAATATTCCTGTAATAAAACAGGATCAGGGGGCCACATGTTCAAATGAGTAGTGCAGTGCAAACTGGAGATGTGGGGTGCAACCCCCCGAAAATGTGTGGTGGTAGATATTCAATAGCGGGAACTGCATCGTGCAAGTCAGAATGAGCGATCATGCAGATATAATGTATGCCATGCAGAAAAAGAGGGCAGGCACCAGAATATGCTGTGCATATGTATATTCAATCCAAATGAGTGGCGTATGTGCCACGCAGCCTGTAAGTGGGCCACACAAAAGTACGAACAAAAAGGGCAGTTCTAAACTGGCCAGCCACCCAGAGGTAGGCCACAGCACTGCAGCAATAATGTCTGGGCTTGCATTCCACATGGCAGCAGTAATGGCTGATGTGTGGAGACTGGAGGAACAGCAAGATGGCTGTGGAAGGGCCCGTAGGCGGTATGCCCAACAGAAACAGTGCTGGCCCTACATCACATTTGAACAGCTCAGTGCCACAGACATTGTGGGCCAGTACCGGCTTAAGAGGGTAATTCTGAGATAGCTCTGTGAGCTGATCCTTGATGAGCTCCAGGCACCCACACACAGAAGTCATGCTATGATGGTGGAGACCAACATCACAGCAGCACTGTGACTGCTCGCCATGAACATCTTCCAGATAATGGTGGGTGACACCACCGGAATTACCCATTTGACCACATCCCACAGAGTTCCTCACCGCTTTGCTGTCCCATGCTAGTAAGTTAATTTGATTTACTAGCACACCGGTGGAGCATACAGCCACAATGCAGCACTTTCACAAGGTTACACACCTACCGGGTGTGCTAGGGGCCATTGCCCTCACACACAAATCTGTGCTCGCTACCCTGAGAGTGTGCACACAATGCATACATCTGGCATCAGTCATCCCTGTGCTACCATTTTGAGTCCAGGGAGATACCCAGTGGCTATCTTGTGGGTGAGTGGAAAACAGCTACAAACAAGGTGCCCACATGGTATCACGGTGCAGTGATGGCAGCTGTACAAGTGTTGGCAAAGTAGGATGGTGTTGCTTCAATGGCAGACAGCTATGTGACACACATGGAATGGGGGTGGGAGGCAGAGATGGGACTGGAATAGGTGTGACACTGAACAGACATGGAATGATGCCATGGGAAGGAGTACATGAGACAGCGTGCAAAAGGCACAGGTTACAGGAGCAGTTCCAGCCAGTAGGAGCCTGTGACAATGTAGAAGGGGTGGTGTGCTGAGATGCATTGGAAGGGAACAGTGCTGTGTGGCACATCCAGGCTGGGGTTATGCTGTGCCCCACAGACTAAATGCCATGCAGGCCACAGTGGCAGTGATAGTGGATATATGACAACAGGGAAAGGGCCAGATTGGGGGTGCAGCACAGGCATAGCTACAAGGGTGCAGAGGTGCAGTCGCACCTGGGCCCACAAGATTTGAGGGGCCCAAATCATAATTTTAATGTTTATTCAAAACTGGGGTGCCCTATAACATACCCTTACACCCAGGCTTTCTGGGAATTGCTACGCTACTGGGGTGCAGGAATATGCAACAGTGACACTGTGTCTGGGGAAATGTGCTAATGGGGCTGAGCAGATGTAACAGGTCTGTGTGGAGGGCAGAATGCCATAGATGTGTAATGTATACTAACATATCACCTTCCTCCACACAGGAGACACCGCATAACCCCTCAGTCTGTGGATGCTAACCCCAGTACTGCAGCGCACACCTAATGCAGAAGAGAAGTTCAATAAGACACACACGACCACATGTAACATCATAGAGCATGTGCTGAAGATGTGATTCAGATGCCTGGACAGGTCTGGTGGTGCCCTACAGTATAGCCCCGACAAGGCCTGTGGCATATTCCCATCCAGTACCAGATCAATCTGCCGTATGTATAATGGTGAAGTCAAAACCACGCACCACATACTGAGCGGGGAACTACAGCAATAGGGTACAAAACCCTGCAAGGCACAAATGTAGCAAGCATAGTTTTGTACCCTATCATGCATGGCTGGTGGAAAAGATGATGCGGAGGTCAATACCTCTGCTGGGAAGGCAGTCTACCGAGCAGCCACCATGGCTCAAAGGGATTAGCCAGAGCATTGCAGGGCAGCTATGCATCTGTGGACTGGGTCTTGAATCCTAGTCCCAGACTTTGTAAACCGCAGTGTGGCTTTTTGCCCCGGTGTTTCACATCTCCATGTTGACCCCCAGAGTTAATTATATCAATGGGGTTTTTGAGGGGCACAGCCCCCATAAGGGGGGTGTGGCAGGTGGAGCCCCCACCCCACAGAAAACGAAGTCATTTGCGTTCTTCACCAATTTTGCTTTCAGCATTCTTTTTCAGTGCCGGCAATATATCCACTGTATTTACAGTGAGGTACTTTGCTGCACTGTTTTTGTTTATGGTGACATGACCCCATGCCTTCCTGGCCTGTTTCATGCTACACAACACAGCCATAAACCATTGAATAGTTGTCCAGGTCTTGGAGGGCGACAGTGCGGAGGACGGTGGAGCCACCAGACAAGGATGAGCATCTACAGGAAGACCAGAGGAACCCAAGATTGGCCCTGAGGTGATGGCAGCACAGGGACACCATTGTGCCGGAACATTTTAGACCCTGAAGTGAGTAATGTAGTCAGCCGAGACACTGCAGTCATGTAAACAGGCACTGTATCTGTGGGTGCACAGTGTTCCCTATCGCGATGTTCAGTATGAGCCAGTTGCTCCGTTGTGATGTGCAGACTGGTGTGCTGAGGACACATGTACATACATCCACAAGAGGGACACCATTGCCATGGATGGACAGAGGTACCAGTAGTGGACTGGCATGGGTCAAAAATAGACCATTGGCACATACCAACAGTGGTAAGCTACAGGTGCACTCATCATGCACATGCCCGGTCCCATGACACCGTGGCCCACATCTATGTCCCAGATGCCATCCATACAGTGTGACAATGCCACAGGGGTGAGTAGGTGAGGCAATGTTGTCACAGGGTTTGGATAGTGCACAGCCATAGGCACTACAGGGCAGCTGTTGCCCCATCAGCAGCCGTGAGGTATCACGGGCAGGCCATAAGAGCCCCGGGCACCTCCGGGTGTGCATGTGCAGTAACCATGGACATGTACACAGCCTCACCCCACAGGCATGGGTGACTCCAATGGGGATCCTTGGGCCAAATTGGGGCAAGGCCTCTGACTCTGAGGTGGTAGACCCGCATGACCACGAACAGCTATGAGTCAAGATGAGTGTGTAAAATCCAACACTATAGCCAGGGGTTGGTGGGAGGCTAATTGCAGGGGATGGGGTGTTACTGGCAATGTGGATTCTGCATGGTGTTCAGAGGGTGCTAGGGTTGCAATGCACTGTGTGGCGTGTGGTACGGTGACCACATGCAGCCAATGCTACAGTGCCCTCCTGTATAGCCACCGCTACACTGGAGAAGCCTGCAGTAATGCCAGCATATAACAGGTGAAAAGCTCCTATGATCTCCACATGGCATACAGAGGCCTGCTCCTCATGGAGGTGTAGCTGCACCTGCAACCCCTGCACAGCATCATGGAGTGCCTCCTGGCTGTACACAGAGGCCCTCAGTAGCCTTGTGTGTTCCAACAGTTCATTTTCCAGGGCCATGTGGTGTTTGTGTAGGAGGAGGCTGCCATTCTAGGTGGTTGACCTGTTATATGACTGCCACAGTGTGTGACTGCCCCACAGGTGGCAGCTGGAGATGTTGGTATGAGGCACATGCGTCAACAATGCATGCTGGGGCTGCCTGAACATGCAGATGTTCAGACTGTGGCTGATCACCAGTTCCCCGTCCCTGGGCAGCAGTGCCCCTTGGCTGCACCTCAGCAGGCTGCAACCCGATGCCCTCTACCTGCACTGTGGCCAACTGCAAGCAGTGCCACACCTGATGTGTAGTGGCTGGCCCTGGATGGCTGGAGGTGGCAGGTGCAGCATGTGGGGAATCTGTCCGGGCCACATGGCAGGCAGTGTCAGAGATGACACTGTTGATCAGGGTGGTGTTGTCATCTTCAATGTCTGAGATGAACACATCCAGAGCTGTGAAGAGTGCTTCGGCTGACAGGGAGATGGTCTCATCATCAACACCGTCTGACCCCCCCCGTGTGTGAGGGTCCACAACGATGGGCACCACACTGGCCGTCACTGTGGCCACAGGTACATTGCCAGGCTGTGCGTGCAGCTGTACTCATGGACCTCCACCTGTCCCAAGATGTGATGGTGCTGTGGAAACAAAAGGGAAGAGCATGGTTAGGGATGCATGTCCAGGGCAACAGTACCATAGCATACACAGGTAGGTGCTTATTTATGTAACAAGAGTGCAGGTGGACCCACACACAGGCATGACAGTGTGAGCAGGACACATGGCAGACATGCTAGGATGCACACAGATGCATTGGCACGCACATCCATACAGTGGCCACTGTTCTGTGGCCACACAGTACTGCATATAATGGATAACATGCTACACAGATACGTTGGATGCTACATGCAGGACCAGACATGACATGCAACATGCACACTCACGGTGCAGTAATGGTCAACCACCTGTCTCAAATCCCCCACTAGGAATGCCTTCCACAACCACCTGGCTGAAGGTTGTAGCAATAAGTGCTTCCCTGCGTGTCATGACAAGAGCTGTGGAGGGACCGCCATCGGTTGCCTGACAGAAAGCACGGGCCTGGGCCAGTAGTTCCTTGCAGTGCTGTCAGATGCCACCAATCTGCTTAATGCACTACTGGAAAGTGCAGTTGTATTCCCTTTGTGCATTCATGGCCTCCGCCACCTCCCTCCAGCTCTTGTGGTGTCCCATACCTCTGACTAAGGAGATCCTCCCTGAGTACATAGGCCTCAGTGAAGGCCTTTAGCTCATCCTTTGTAAAGTTAGGACATTGTTGTCTTCCAGACACCATAACGGTGCTTGTGGAACAAACAGACAGGGATAGACCCAGTTACAATGACATTGCCATGTAAAAAACAGCACCCTGCACAGAACAAGTACAGACACACAGGACCATGACAGAAATCCTGTCTTCAAAGCTGTAGTACTTATCTGTCACCTGTGCTGAGTGGTGGCGCAGACCTGCTATCATGGGAATGTGCATGAAAATGACATGAATACATTCCAGTAATGAGAAGCAAATGTGCAGAATGGGCACAGACTGTGTAATGAGGCAAGCTGCATATGCTGGCTGAATATTGCCTTCGCCTATCATTTCCCAAACATTTTGGAATTCCCTCCCTTTAGATATCCGTTCTGCTCCTTCTTCTCATTTGTTGTCCTATCTTCTTCAACACTATATTTCCCCATCCTGCAGCTGCACCTGACCCACCTCCCCTTCATTATTCCTCTCTGTCCTTTCTTCTTTTTCTATTCCATGGCTTTACCCACTTCTACCCTCCTCTTGGTTTACCATTCGTCTATAGCACTAGCTGGGTTTATATCGAATAGTGCTCATACCCTCCACCCCCCCTTATACCACTCCCTTGGCATTTTTGTAGCCTATTAGCACTAGCTGGGTTCACACTGAGTAGTGTTTATACGGCCTTCTCCCCTTTTATCCCCTCACTTGATTTGCATGAGTCTATAGCACTAGCTGGGTTTACATCGAGTAGTGTTCATAACCTTGCGGCCTGCTCCTGTGGGTAAGGCTGCCTTTCCCCCTCCTTCCTCTTCACTCCTCTTCAATTTCACTTTCTCCCTTTCATACCACCCTTCCTTCCCAAATTCTCTCCCACCTTTCCTTAATTTAGCCTTCCCCACCTTCCATTTGCCTGTATTTCTGTCCCTCACTCTATCTCTCATCCTTCCCCTTTTACCCTGCCAATTCCCCTTGTGGGGTGTGCATCCCAGAGGGGGTGAAGGATCTTTCTAATGCTCATTCTAATTTTCAAACCTACTCTCACTCCCTTTTCCCCCTCATTCCTCCACAGTTCTCACTTATAACCCGAGTATGTACATGTTTATTTATATGTATTTTAGTAAGTGTGAGTGTTTTTGATTTAAAAACATATATGTGCATATGTAATATGGGTATATGTACTTAGACTATATCTGATGGCTTGTTCTGCCTGCCTGACAAAATGCCTTGTATAGCTTAAATGTGTTCAGTTTAATGTAAAGACTTAGTTCTTTGTATATTTTTATTTTTCATCTGTATTCTATATTGTACTACCGTTTTACCCTCTCCCCCAGGTCGCATCTGGAAATGAGCAATTGTAGCTCAGTATATCTTTCCTGATAAAACTTTTCAAATAAATAAATATCGCAAATTTGCACTCCATGCAATTGGATTGTTATCGTGCATTTCTGTGTGTTCCTCTAAACACCATTGCACATATATTCAGGCATTTGTGTGATATACAACATACGTCTGTGCACCACGTGGGACACACAAGGCACAAGTCAATGATGACAGCAGTGTTATATCATGCAGATGCAGTTGTGTGTTGGTCATGCACGACAGGTGTCTGCTGTGCATGTGTCTTGTGGTGCTCGGTATGAATGGCTGGAGTCATGGCAGCCAGCACCCTTCACAAGATGGCTCTGCATGGCAGCCATGTACGTGAGGTAGCATGGGGCATGACCTTAGTTTGCTGCACAGTAAGACACTACTGTGCATGCCCAGTATCATGCCTGTTAAACCCTATTGTGCAATGTCATGACTCAAACACAAGCAGCGTGCATCTAGCCATGTATACCCTATCATGCTACAGACATGGGAGAGAGGCCTGCCAGAACATGGCCAGAGTTAAAACCCAGCAGCTCCATTACTACAATGGCAGAAACATCCCAATGCACGGCACCCTGCCAGTGCATCCAGAGGTGGGAGGAGGTGGAGCTGGCAAATCATGAGGACCTGGTGGTCCACAGGGAGAGCCAGCTGTAAGGCCAGGAGTAGTTGAACAGGCCCAGGTCGGTTGTATGGGCCAAAATTGCCAGCTACCTCACAGGCTTACTGGCATCCCTCGCACCACAGAGCAGTGCCGCCACCAGTTCAAGGACCTCAGTATGCAGTACAGGGCACACCTTGACAAACTCCATGAAATGGTGGAGCAGGGCACGGTGCCACACCTAGGTATGTACATGTATGAATGTAGGTATTGACATAGGTAAATAGGTATGTATGTAGGTATTGACAACATTTTTATACTGTGTTTTTTGGGGGTCTGTACTGTATTGTATTGTATTCATGTTATATGGCTTTTTTTAACCTTGTCGCTTGTGAAGATGGGCAAAATTGCTCATCAGCTAACAAGTATAAAAAATAAAAATGAAAATGAAATGTACACCATGTGAATGTGTGACATGATGGTTGGCAGTATATGTCAGGGGTGTGTCTGCACCCAACACTGACCATTGTGGTTGGTGGCATGCCATTTGTTTTGGACAACAGATGTTGAACAGTGTTTTTGTAGACAGCACATACATGGCCCACCAACTATATGGTGCATGGGTACAGTGGCGCATGCACATGTCAGTTCCAGTTAGGACAGCACCTGCCAAAAGAGGCTGACAGGATGACGTCTGGTACTTGATGGCTGTTGTCTGGTCAGGGAATGTTGCCTTCAGGCACAGGCCACACAATAGGCAACAGTGTACAGAACATGTCCTGTGCATTGCACCTGTGTCATCCTTGGGCATGGCACAATGTGTGGTCATGGCAAAGTACAGCATGGCCGATATGCAGTGGGAAGGCACCTGACATCCCCATGCTACTGATGTCCATATGTGACCATCCATGTGCCATAGGCCACACAACAGGTCCTGTGGTCAATCTCGGCATGATAATGGTTGGCAGTACACCACCTCTGTAGGTACATGGCTATGACCATGGCCCCCATCCAGTGTTGTCCTGCAGCCATAGCCTAACATTTGTGTCATGTGTCCATGTACATCTGTGCCACACATTCCAGTGAGGGACACTCATGCAATTGTCAATGTGTTGACCCATGTATGCATTGCAGATGACACGGCACCACCCACTGGGACCGTACTCCATCCTGCACATTGCTTACACCTGCTGCACAATAGAGGTGATCCCTAGGCCTGGCTGTCTGACTTCTGTGTCACTAGTCATCCTGGGGCATGGGCCACAGGAGACTGGTTATGTATTGGACATGCACGGCACACAGTCAGGTGACTGAAGTTGGGTGTCACATAGATTACAAGGTACAGCCGCTGACTACACATGCCATTTACAGCCACTGTTCTGTGTAATCTGGTGGTATTGGGGTGGGGGGCTGTGTACATCCCTATATCATGACTATTCAGGGGTACACTGTATGCCATCCACTGTTGGGGGTTCATACGTTCGCTCATGGGTGTACAGTGGACATCCAGAATGCAGCATCATATTTGGGTGTCCTGTGTTGGACATGTGTGGTAATGCATGGTTTTGATTGTGCCTTTGTCGTTGTGTTTGCATTGCAGACAGAGAGGCCAGTAAATGGGCTCAGCGAGATGGGCGAAGGAGGGATCATGAGGATCCAGGAGCAGCCAGACATGGCAGCGCAGCTAGGGTGTCCACCGAGACAACACTTACATGAGTAGGCATGTGTGTGTGTGTGTGTGTGTGTGTGTGTGTGTGTGTGACAGTGCCATGCTCATTCTGTTCTGCAACATCACCGTGATCCAGCCACTGTGGCTTTTCGTTCACCGCATGTGTGCCTGCATCATGCTGTTACACATGTGGTGCACCCACCCTGTACATCATGGCCTTCCACACTCTGTTGTCCACCCTGGGGGCCCATGTGTACTAACATACTTTTCCAATGCTGCACACAAAATAGTCTTGTCTTATGTCACATGGCATGACCAAAGCTGCTATATAGCCCATGTATGTGTGGGACTCACATCCCCTGCATGTCTCCACAGCACACGGTGCATGCAGGTACGCTATGTAGAACATGTGGAACCCTCTGTTTCCCTGTCTTGCTACATGTGTTCAGCAATGGGGCCATGTACACACCTGCCCGTAGTTGTCATGGTGGTGTGGTCATGAGGCCCCCGCACAGGCTGTTGTATCTGTGGCATGCGCCATATACATGTCCTGGGGACACTCCCATCCATCCTTTAGAATGGTGGTTGTATGCTGTTGCTCTGTTCTGCACCACTTACAGCTTCAGGGGCCTCCATATAGCCCAGTATGTTATGACACTTACACAGACCAACAATTGAACTGGTCACACCACACACCCATGTATTTGTCACACCCTGTTCTTCGTGTTCCCCAGTTGTGTTGTCACAGAACTGTGTGTATCCCTGCATGGCAAGCCAAGCCCTCTTTAGTGTCGCCATATGTACACAGTATGGTGCTGTCCTCAAGTGAACCACCCCACACACACACACATATCATCAACAGGTTGTTTTGGATCACATTGTTCTGGTGCTGTGCCCTCATACTTTGCCAGTGTTTTAGTTGTGATTTCATGGTTTGTTACTGCGTTGTGCCCAGATGTGCTGCCCTGGAATAATACAGTAATATGGCCATGGCAATCTCCTGTGTGTGTGCAGCATTGTGTATCCCTGCCCAGTGCAAACTCTGACACACACATGGCAGTGGTGGGCAACCATGTTTACTGTGGCAGGATCTGTTACCATGGCAGTCACCTGTGGTCATGAGATGCATGTTCTTGTGGCCATGGCTGTATGTTGGTGTTGACCAGGTGTGGCCATTGGCTGGCACCTGATGGCCCCTCCAAATGGCTTACATCATCATGTCACTGTGCGGCCTTCATGTTATGCACATTGGGGGTTGTGACCACCTCCTGTTCCTCAGCTACACACCCGCACATGCAACCATCTGTGTATGTGACACATACCATTGCGCCGGTGGTAGTTATGCCATGCAGTGGTGCATGCTGACACTGCATTTGGTCATTGCATTGTCCACCACCATACATAGTGTGTGTGTTGGCCTTTTGTGTCACCCTGATGTGCCAGCTGTACCCAGTGACAGGTGTCAGCCCCAAGGTGCCCTCTTTGTTTCGGGGACAGGTCTGTGCCTTGGTCATGTGCAGGATCCACTGCACTGTGTGTTCTGTGCCTAGGTGTGGCCCTGTGGTGCTCCACACATGTGTCCATTGGGGGGGGCATTTGAGAATGCATCCATTGGCCAGGAGGGAAGATGACTGTGATCATACGCTGGCCCACAGACTATTTCAATAGCCCAGCTGCTGCACCTACTGAGTCCTGTCCCTGTCCACTACTGGTCTGATGGACTGGTTCTGGACTGTTCTCCCAATGACTGTAAGATATCCCCCAGCATTCCGCTGGCAAACCAGTGCAAGTGACAACACCTGCATGTTCCTCTGCATGGCTGTCCCCATGGCTGCCAGACTATGGGTGTCTTCATGGGTTGTGGAGGTGGTGTTGTTTCCCCACATGGGTACATGCTGCATGCTGTCCATCCTTGCATGCATGCAAAGGAGGCCAATGTGGACAGTCAGGGAGTACTGTGGAGGGCTGCCAAAACCCTTGTCCCATGGGCCTCATACCTGTGGCTGTCACACACACTCTTCTGCCATTAGACAGTGTATGATGGCTGCGTCTATTGCTCATCCTACACATAGCCATGTGCATCTCCATAACATTGCCCTGTGCCATTTGCGCTGTTTGTCCTGCAGTGCCTTTTTATGGTGTCACATCCATGACATGTGTTGTGCTTCAAGGCATACATGTCCACCACACATCTGTAGTCACCGTTCCATGCAGCAATATGACAAGGCTTGTGAATGGCACACCACACATCTGTAGTCACCGTTCCATGCAGCAGTATGACAAGGCTTGTGAACGGCACACCACACATCTGTAGTCACCGTTTCATGCAGCAGTATGACAAGGCTTGTGAATGGCACACCACACATGCACGGCTGCTCATCACCAGCGTTGTTGGTGGGGGGGGACACAGACTATCTATGCATACATGTCAAACCATCGACAATGCTGCTGGACTGAGTTGTTGTTTTCCTCTCATAGGTCGTATTCAGGCACCAACTGGTGGAGAGAGGGATGGCGGACAGTCTGCCAGGAGACAGGTGTGACAGTCAGCCCATGGAACTGTGTCACTGCTGTTGGCAATCCTTCTGTACCAGCATGCCATATTGAGGGCTGTGAAGGCATTCATCAGGACAGTAGGGGCCATCAGTGCAGGGATGACCTCTTCACACCACCTATGGGCACTGGCACCCCTTGTTAGACCATGAGTTGGACTGATATCCCTCTGTATCATAGTTTTCCCCATTTCCCACCCCACTTTCCAACCCCTTCCCCCATCATTGCATTGTACATAGTTTCACCCCTCCCACACTGCTCCACTGTATTCCCCACCAGAAAACCTTCCCTGTTCTTATTTGTAGCTTGTTGTTATGTTTGTTGTTATTGTTGATGCTGTTGTGGTTTTTATTGTTCACTGTTCTTGTTATGACATAGTTGGCTGGATTATTCATAAATATGTATTTTGTCATATTTCACATGGCAGTCTATGGTGTGTTATTTTCTAGGGATACTTGACATGTGGTAGCCCATGTACCCCCCATCCACATATCTGCATGTTCAGGGGTGGGTTTTGGCATTCGCTTTTCCCACCACTCCCAGTCCCTGGGGGTGGGCTCCACTGTGTGTGTCTCTGTGTTCACCTACATAGGTTGCATGGTGGACCTGTGGGCCTTCTGTCACACTGACATGTCTGCTGCAGTGCCCATCGTCCTCCCACATCATCGCTAACCATTGGTCATCACCACTGTTGTGCTCCCCTGCCCATGGCAGTGTGCATGTGCCCAAGGCATTGTGCATAGGTCTGCACATGCCTGGGCATGTGTGTATGGTACACAGGGCTGTCCCCTTGCAGTCCTTCCATCAGGCCCTTTCGGCACCTGTGGTGTGTCACTCAGCCTGCCCTGTCCCCGAGCTGCCGCATGTCTGTGCTTCACCTGGTTCTACGTGCGTTACGCAGCGCGCAGCAGCTTCTGTTTGTGTATCTGTCTCCAGGCCCTTTGTGAGCAGTTCACCCATATTCAAACTTGGCTTACTGTGCCGTACATTATCAGATGCACGATCGCGCATACTCAGGATAGTCAGTTTAGTTTGCGTGATCGCATTTGCTGGCACAATTTCTGAATTTCCCATTGTGCTGGTGCATTTCATTGCACAGCACATTCACTTGCATGGCACACCTTGACACTTTTGAATATGGGGCCCAGAATCCCTATATCAAGTTTCTGCTTCTTCTTATGGTACTTCTAAAAACTGTTTAAAACTTGTGGAGTCTGTAAGAAGTACAAACAAGTAAAAGTTTGCAAACCAAGCTCATTGCTGCAAGGTAGAGGAGTGGCTTTGATGTTGGTTATGGGGAGTAAAGGCTAAATGAATGACGTGATACACTGTAAAGCTCTGGGTGCTGGTGGTGGTATTTAATGTTGTTTGTAAGAAATTGTAATTTGTAAGAAATCGTAAAAATAACTATAAGAAAATAATATATATTTCTTCATCCAAAAAGAACTTGAATGATTCAAAAGTACCGTAACAAGAAAAAGAAACTTAATATAGATACTCTGAGCCTGTGTTATTACAGGAATACTTAAAGAAAACTTTTAGTATTTTGTGGTCACATAAACCATTGTTTAATATATGGATATGCAATTTAATACTACACTAAAGCATACAAAAAATTCCCGGTAATAGTACCGGACAGCAAGTGGTAATACTATCGTCACCAGTGATAATAGCACAGTTCAAAAGTGATAATAGTATCGTTCAGAGCCTGTAATACTATCATTCGGTGCTCTGAACGATACTATTATTACTGAAAGTGGAACGTGCAAGCGTAGCAGTCTTTGATGCCTGGCCATGTAGGGAGTGCCAATCAAACAGCATGGGCCATCATTGGCCACTTTCCCTCTGTGGGCAGGTGGAACATTTTTAAAAACATGGCGGCATCTCTCGGTTAGAGAGAGAGTATTCTGTCCTCCGCTGCTTTGGCGCCCGACACGGACATAGCTCGCTGATCTTTGTGCTGCACAGAACCTAACAACAGGTACAACTAAAAAGAAAAATAAAACATTTTCTCTTAGTCTGCTTAGCGAGCGGGAGGGCAAGCGAGTGAGTGGGGGATGGGGGCACGAAGTAATAACAGAAGAGCTAGACAATGCGGCTGTCAGCGATGACCAGACCTTTTCTGCACCTGACAACTGTCCCTCAGCAAAGCACAAAAACTGGATCCATATATTAAAAAAAATAACGGACAGGTTAGTGTCCATTACCGGTGATCCCATCTCGAGGTTCTGGACACAGGAACCTCTCAATGGTATTATTCACCGGTAATGGACACTAACCTGTCCATTATTCTCTTTATAATTGTTATTTATTTTTTGTTTGATTTAGAAAACAAAAAATATACCAAAAAGACTCCCCTGAAGAAGCAGTTTAATAAACATGGTGAAACATTAGGGCCTTCTGGAATAAATAAAAAAGAGTGAAAATACGTGAAGCACTGACTGAAATTTCTTTTTGAGAAGCACCCCACCCTGCAATTGATTTTAACTTCCTCAGTGTATTCTGGCAATTATTTCTGTAATGAAGATCTACATAAATCCATTAATTAATTATCACATAGTACGTAGTAGATACATACTATACAATAAATAAAATGGATCGATACTCTGCCTAAATTGGTGAGTGTAGCTCACATGAAAAGTTTCCTAGACATAATCCCATGTGATTTAGAAGATTCAAATTTATGGCATCTTTTTTTTTTCAAACTTCTTTATGGCTCCACTGAGCTGGTGGGGATACTCCTCAATTTTGCCCCTGGAGATCCACCCAAACCCCCTACTGACACATTGGACTTACCTGCTCCTGGGCTATGGGAGTAACCCACCTGGCGGACCTCTCTGGGAGAGGGAGAAGAAACTATGCTAATTTGGGGCAGGGTCTGGAGTCAACTGGAGCAATCGGGGAAACTAGCTTCATATTGCCTGGGCGGGGGGTGCATTCTCTTTCTGCTTCTTCTGGCAGCATGGAAGTGTAATGATGTTCAAGGCAGCATCGGGTGCGTGTCCAATGTATTGACATCTGCTACACCACCAGTCCCTCTGAAGAGGGGCTCTACTGTAGGACCCCATGTTTACTGCAGCAAAGTAGACCTACATTTTGCGGCAGGCCATCATATTTTCTGCAGTAGAACAACTGCCGATTCTGCAGTCATTCTGCGGGGCCTCCTCTCACTAGAAGGGTCAATCCAGTCTCTACTCTTTGAAGCCTACTCCATAGATACAACACCAGATCCTAGTCTACCAAAATGAGGGAAGCTAGCTGGCCCTTCAGCCCTGATGCCTGTAGACCCAATCAAACTTCCTTGGGTACTGACATTTCATTAAAAAAAGACAGGAGATCATCCAAGTAAATGAAAGACGAGCACGGTTCAAGGAAATCGGTGACAATGATGCCTCCTCTCTGCAGCCACAGCCACAACTGAGAAAATGAAGCCTCCTCTGACAGATCTGATGCCAAACCCTCTGGCATAAAAAACCAAAAATATCATTCTTTTTTGGAGACTGTTCAGCAAAGATTGTCATTTAAAACCAATTATGTAAGGTGTCCTTTTTTTCCATATCATACATTTATTCAAGTGGCTGTTGCATATCAGCCACTGAAAGTCCTTCTGGTTTTTATCATAATCTCAGCTGAGAGTTAACTGTCATTGGCATCATTCAAGGACTGCCATCAATGGCAGCAGCTCGAGATCAGGAATGACATCATGACAAATGTGCTGCTGTCTCAAGATGGTAATCCACCTTTTCCCACCGAGTTTTAATGTTTTTAAGGCAGTCTGCCTTTATTCAGTGACATGATCGACACAGTTCAAGTCGAGGAAGAGAAAAGCCATTTTTTTACTAGTCTTATAGTGCTAATGTTCCTTCTCGATACACACAGTTCCAAGTTGCGAGGGTCATTCATTCAGATAATTGCCCCCTTGCATACAGTTACTTGCATTTGGGCTGGGCAGGAAACAAACAAAGAGGAACATGCTTATTAACATTAAAAGCTGGTACACTGCCAATAGCAAGGCTCAAGAGCAAAATGAAGACTGCATTGCAAGAGTCTGTGCTCACTGAGAGTTTGAACTTACACACAGTCTAACTGCAGCTCCCTAGCTTCAAATGCTGAATCAGTCCAGTCAGCTGAATTTAGACTTCAGCTCCCGCTCCAGCTGCAGTCATCTGGATGAATTGAAATCCACTAGCTTTTTTATGTCTTTATGTTTGTTTATTAATGAGTGGCAGTGTCATGTAAAAGTCACCATATTGAAACTTCATTTTAGCCTGCTGATGTTCAGTGAGACAATCTCTTGCAACATGGTCTTTGATTTGTTCTTTATCATGGCTATTGGCAGTGCACTAGCTCATACATATTGTATTAATAAGTGTGTTCCCCCTTCGTTTGTTTATGTCCGACCCGAATGCAAGTAACTGTATGCAAGGCTGCAGTAATTTGACTGAATGACCTCATGACCTGGAGCTGTGTGTATCAGGAAGGAACACCAGCACCATCACCCAATTTAATAAAAACAACTTTTTTTTTTTCACCTTGACTTGAACTGCGTTGATCATGGCGCTATATTAACACAGACTTACATAGCTGCCATTGATCTTTAAAGCCACTGCCAAAGTACTGCTGCTGATTCTACACTCCAATCTTTCCTTGTGTGATTTCTGTGGCTGTGTCACTCATTTTCCCAATTTCTGTGGCCAGCACAGATTTCTGCAGTTAGCCTTGATTTCTCCAGTCACTGCTGTGGCTGCAGAATAGCAATAAACACAGGGCCATTCTCTACTGGCACAGTGATTATCAGCCATTGTTAGGGGTCAGAATGTTGCCGAAGTACCATACCCCCCCCAAGGAGGGCTATCCAACAGATGTTCAATCTTCCTCCCCCAGCTGACCATCTGACACCCTGGGCTCATTCCTGAACACAGGTCTTTGGCACCGCAAGCCGTAGTAAAACTGCTGCGGCAGTGGGCAGGCCCCAAATTTATTACATCTTAATAGCAGATTGTGTAAATATCTTATAAATATAGAAGATTTACAGCCATAATTCTCCTAATTTCTGACAATTCGTTTTAGGCAACTATTTCATTGTTTTACTTATCGGATCACTATTTTGTATTCAGAATAACTGTACAACTGAAATCATGTTGTTGTTAACCTTCTTACTAGAAGAAAAGAAAATAAGTGGGTTATCTGCCAAATCACACCTATTAGTGTTATTTAAATTTATTTTGAACTGCAAAATATCTAATTTCATCCTTTAAGTAAAAAGGAAGACATATTTGAACAAGCAGGAAGCTTTAAATAGCAAGTCTCTGATGCTTTTGATGACCATGTTTTTAAATCCACTTTACCCTTTGTGACCCTATTAAAGAACGCTTCTTAGAAGTTCATTAATATCAACCTGAAAGAAACTATTGCAAAACTGTCCTTATGTTGGCCAGTAAATATAAACTCAGTGTATGCTGCACTCATAATTTATTTCATGAACAATTCAGTTTGAATAAGCTGCAGTCACTGCCATCCCTTCTATAGGGTTATTTAAACACAGGTGAGCCAGGCATTCCCAGATCATCATGCTACAGTATCACGTGACATAGTTTCATAAAATGAGTATCTAATAAATTAAGAGAATTGTGACTGTTCTTAATTACTTTCATTTATGAAATCTTTATGCAAGCTACTATTTAGGTGTCCTAAATTTGAGTCTTCTAAATCATCTGGGACTACACCCAGAAAAATGCTTATGTGAGCTGCACTCACCTAAAGTGGCAGAGTTTAGATCCATTCTATTTACTGTATGTACAATATCAGCATTGCACTATGTGGTAAACATACAGTTAGTTAATCCTTTTGCTGCCAGGGGTATTAAATAGTCCTGTACCAGGATATTTTTTGTTGCAGTATATGATTTCAAATTAAAATATCCAGATGTAACCCCTAGGTGGTGCTATCCCAAGGGCTACTACCCCTGCCTGCTTGGCTAGTAGCAGGTTAAGGGGCCTGAGTTCTGAGACGGGTGCTTCCACCCGGAGATCAGGATGGGTAGTGGTCAAGCTAACCTGGGCACAGACCTCCGAGACACTGTAACCCCCCTCTTTCCCCTCTAGTGGCCTGAACACTGTAGAATAATCACTTTCACAATACCCCTGGTACACCACACAAAATACCCACACTGTTTGCACTTACCACCAGGGCTGGTTCCTCTGGCTTGACCCTGGGGACCCCTGTAAAACAAGGTTATGCACAGCAAATAGCAACAGTACAGTACTTTGAGCACAAACTGGAACGACAGTCAGATTACATACAGAAAAAGTTAGATTTGATTTATTCAGGGGACTTGAACAAATAAGGGGCAAAATCAGGTTAATTAGCTTAAAGGTTATATCAATCAAGCAGTTATGCATGCGCTTTGAATCCCCCACACAGTCCACCTCTGCGTACCCAGGTGGAGAAGAGATGGGCTAGCCAGGACCATTGCCCAGGGTTGCAGCCAGTTGGAGCCCTGTGATGGAAAACAGAACATGCACAGTACACAATATTTGTAATCAGGAGCCAGAGTGCTCAGTTCGTAAAGGAAATGAAACAACAAGACAATCAGATGACACACTCAAATTAAGCTGTTGTTCCAGGGAGCTACACTAGTATTTACTCATGATACCCAAGACTGGACACAGGCTGGACGAAAATCGAGACTGCAGGTAGTTGATCTGGAATGCCAGGAGAAGCAGGGCTCACACGAGTCACAGAGGCGTCATTCCTGTTCAAACGTGGAGCAGGGGGCTGATCCCCAGGCAGGTCTCTTGTTGATGGCTTCTCTGTGCAGTGGGTAGTCTGGCTGGGCCAGTCTGGCAAAGCCCAGAATGCATGGAGACAAATTCTGATGCAGTCCATTTGGGCTGGACACAGCTCCCAGCAAGCAGAACACAGTTCACACAGTGGGGGACTAACTCACGACCCACTAGCAGGTCATAGCACATTTACATGTAAGGGAATTCTACTGTACAAGGCAAAGCACTCCCCAGTCACAATCGCAAAGTCTCTGCACACACCGGAAGCTTAGGGGTAGCTGGAACTCATGAAAGGCCGATCGCATTCAGCAAAATCTTCAGTCTTCTTCAGGTTGAGCCTGGCCCACTTCAGTAGCTTACTTTAGTCACACAAACTTGGATTTAGTCCAAAATAATTCTCTTCTCTCCCTTTCAGGAGCAGCACACCGACATGCAGGCCAAAAACTTAGCCTTTTCAGAGTTCTACCATGCGAATACACTCAGAATTGTTGTTCAGAATCACTTCAGTTCCTTCTCATTTAACGTCCCAGCTCAGAACTAACTGAAAACTGAAAGCAGCCCAGGACTTCCCCAAGATTCAAACAATTTGGTTGGCTGATTTGGCTGTCAGTCAAAGCAAGAGCTCCCCCTTCAGTTGCAAAAAAGGTGCAAAAAAACTCCAAACTAAAGTTCCTACCGATTTTGAATTCAGACAGTTACACCCTTCCCTGCCTGGGAAAACTTGGCATCCGAGTCAAGTCTGTACCATTATAACACTGAAAATGCAACATATACAAGACATTTATACCATTAGCATGTTATACAAGTACTATCTGATTCAACAAATTCAATGTACTCCACTATATCATTTCCATTCTGACAATATGAAAGAAGTGGAAGGGGACAGGATCAGTTGTGTTCCAGGACAGTAGCTGCTGCTGTTGTTGTTTTCACAGGGTTCTTGTGGATTTTACTTGGTAGGTTAGTTCTTTTCTTTCTTACTTCTGAGGGGCTAGCAGGGTATTGTTTTGGGGCTGTTGGATGTTTGTAAACTGATTTGGTGGCTGTAAGTGGGGCTCATTTTGTGGATGTTTCACTGTGTAACAGGCTGCGCTGGTAGAGGCCTATTTCTTCTGATTTAAAACCTATTTGGTGGGATTTGCTTGGGCCTGGTTCTTTGGCTGCTGGGCTTGAAGGGGAGACACAGGGCTGATACACTCTGTCTCGAGTCAGGTGTCTGCCCAGGACCCTCCCTCCCCAGAAGTCTGCAAATTTATAGAGGAACACCTGCCCTGCAATTGGAGGAAAAGGCTGCAGGTGCAGATCATGTAGTTCTAGCCACTGGGGTTTGGATTTAAAGGCTAGGAGAGAGGAGCTTAGGGAGTTGTTCATTTCCCTTATAAGTTTAATGTGTTATACTGCACCTAGTAACAGGGTTACTGGTGTACAGTGGGATTGTCTCTAAGATTACTGGGTGACCTGATTAGGCAGTAGGGGTATCTTGGACTAGGAGGGAACCTGGTGGCTCACCCAAGGAAACCTATTTGGAAGGGGATGGAACCACACATCATTAGGGCTGGCATCTTTGGGAGGGTGGTGGGTGCACAGGGTGTGGAGCAGCCATGATACTGGACTGGGCTTGGAAGTTCAGGGTTGCCCAGTGTGCTACCAGCTAGCACAGCTTAGGGAGGAGGTTGCGGGGATTAGGAGAAAGCTGGGGGAAGGGGGGTGGTATGGTTGGGGAAGGGGGCTGGGAATCTCCCACAGGGTTGCACCAAGCACTGGGGTGGGGGCATAGGGAAAGGATTGCAGGAGAATACTCAGGGGTCACATAGGGACCCTGGCACAGGAGGTCCAAAAGGACACTACCAAGGAAGCAGGCAGGTAACTGGGGACCCTCACAAAGGGGGGACGGAGGGACAACATTCTCAGGGTAGTAGGCAGATGGCCAGGGCTGGACAGAAGGAAGCAAAGGGGAGGTGGATCAGACCTTACACTCAGTAACCGCTTCAATTCTCTTCTTCTGCTCAAGGATGAGGGGGGTGATGTAGCCACGACAGAGGTGGTTAGAGACGGAAAGGGAGTGGGAGGCAGGAGGCAGGGGCCAGATAGCAGGAAGAACGGGGGGGACCTGGAATGCAGTAGAATGGGGGGAGCAGTGAATCAGAGCAGGAGGGGCAGGGGAAAGAGGGAGAAAAGCGCAAGGAGAAGGACCAGTTGGGAGGAAAGGTAAAGGAGAAGGACCAGAAGTACAAGGAGGATTCAGTAAAGGAGCTGAGGGTTTAGGGCAGGGAGCAATGTTTTAGCAAAGAGGAACTAAATGGAGACAGGAAGGAAGGGAGGATGAGCCAGACTAGTTTAGCAGATGGGGAGAAGGACCAGTTGGAGCAGTGAGGGGGAATTAGCAAGGTACAGAAGGATACTCGGGAGGAGGAGAAGCATAGGATTGAGGAGGGGTGGCCATGGTAAATAAGGAGGGGGTGGCATGTGGCACCCAGATAGGGGGAGGAACAAGGAGCCAGCTGGGTGGAGGGGCCTGTAGAAAGGATGAGGGACATGGAAGGGGGGGTTGGAGGAAAAGGAGTGGTCAGAGTGTTCCTGCTGGGGGATTCTATGATCAGGGGTATCAAATGGGATAGGGAGGGAGAAGCCTGGCCAGTTAGAACAAGATGCTTCCCTGGACTAACAGTGCACAGGGCTATGCACAAGGTATATCAGCTGGCAAAGGATTGTGGGGGTTCCCCAGACATACTGGTCCACCTGGGTACAAATGACATTGAGGGAAATAGCGAGCTAGAGATACAGGCAAGATTCAGGGAGCCTCGCCAGGGTCTGTCATGACATAGGATGCACAGTTTCTTCCAGAAATCCTGCCAGTGCCAAGGGCTAGTGGGGAACACAAAAGGAAAATTAGGGAGATAAACCAGTGGCTCAGGGAGGTGTGGAGGCCAGAGGGTATGGGTTGATGGGGATTGGGGAGACCTGGGAGGATAAGGAGCTGTATGCTAGAGATAGACTACATCTCAATTTGGAGGAGGGAATCCTTGTTGAAAATAAGAGGTTCATTGGTGAAAAGGGGTTTAAACTTGTGAAGGGGGGGTGGATGGGAGAAAAGGCTGTCAAGGGGTACCGATAAAGGAGGACTCTGTCTCCACCCCTGGGGACCAGGAGGATTGCAGGAAAAGGTCAACTGGCAAAGTGCAGACCAGGGAAAACAGAATCCCCATGGGAACACGAGCAGGGGAAATGGAACTATAGGGAAAGGGTGGAAGATAGTCCATAAATGCCAGGAGCTTGGGCAATAAAATGCCTGAGCTCCAGGCGATGCTAACTGAGGGAGCAGTGGATGTGCAGCGGTCACTGAGACTTGGGCCACTGCAAGACATGACTGGGACCTGAACCTGGAGGGTTACCTATGTTCAGGAAGGACAGGGGGAGGGAAGGAGGGAGGAGGTAGCAATGATAGTCAAAACTGCATTGGCATAGGGGGAGTAGAGGAGGCGGAGGGAACCGTGGAGGCGATTTGGGTCACCTTTGATAACAAGGG
The DNA here is from genome assembly GCA_016271365.2 of Neoceratodus forsteri. NCBI lineage: Eukaryota > Metazoa > Chordata > Ceratodontiformes > Ceratodontidae > Neoceratodus > Neoceratodus forsteri. The sequence goes on along the minus strand of CM057455.1, from coordinate 1,342,556,623 downwards.
GGCAAGAGAGTAAAAATAGGAGTGGTGTATAGACTCCTGCCCTGGCGGAGGAGCTGGAGGACAGTCTGTGGCAGATGTTAGGAGACACTGCAGACTGGCAGAGGAACGTGATGGTGGTGTTGGGGACTTAAACATGCCAGGAACAGACTGGAGACTATGACATCCTCTGTGACCAGGAACAGAGGTTGTTGGATGTCTTTCAAGACGCTGTTCCTAACTCAGCAGGTCAGGGAACTGACCAGGGAGGCACGGGTACTGGATGTGGTCCTGGCAGACAGTGACCAGATTGAGAACTTGGAGGTAAGAGACCCATTGGCGGGAGTGACCATGCCACGGTCTGGTTCTGCCTGGACCTAGGAGGGGTAGAAGGCTGCACAAAGACGGAAGTAACCGACTTCAGGGGGCGGATTTAAGTGAATGGATGCCTTAAGGAGCACTTGGATGGGATTGGGCCAGACATGGGCTGATAGTAGGTGGGAAATCCTCAGGAGAGGGGTGCAGGATGCTACCAGCACCTCTGCAAGAGTAAGACGAAAATGCAGTAGGGCCAAAAATCCTGTTGGTGGACCAGGGAGGTCCAGGAGGTGGTGCGGGAAAGAAAGCAGCCTATAAGCAATTCAAGTGCTCAAGGAGGAAAGGATTGAGGGAGTATGAGCTGATGGCTAGAAGGGGCCACTAGAGTGGTGAGGGCGGCTAAGGCAAGGAAGGAGCAGAACCTGGCCAGGGAAATTGGAGAGGGAACAAGGGGTTCTTTAGATACATTGGGGAAAGACGAAGGGTGAAGGGACAGATTAGCAGGATTAAATCAGGGGAGAGATGGGCACAAGACCCGGGGGAGCAGGCTGAGGTACTAAATGAGTACTTCACCTTAGTTTTCACCAGGGAAAATGGGGGTGCTGCATCATACATGGGAAGAGACAGAGATACTGGAGGGGGTGACCCTACCGATTGGCAGGTCTGGGGAGAGGGGAGCATCACTGGCAGGTGGGGGAGGCTAAGCAGGGAGAAGAGGTAACGGAAGTGGAAATTGCAGCAGAGAAGTGAGGAAGCCCTCAGCTCCCTTAAGCTAAGAAAGCACTGGGCCGGATAAATTACATCCCAGAGTGCTGAAGGAACTTGCAGATGTCCTGCGAACCCCTGGCAGAGCTTTTCACCATCTCTGAGGACAGGGTGGTGCCCCAAGACTGGAAGGTGGCGCATATAGTGCCTATCCACAAGGGGGGATCAAGGGAGGTGGCAAGGAACTACAGGCCTGTCAGCCTGACATCGGTGGTGGGCAAGGTGATGGAGGGCATTGTCAAGGAGAGGCTGGGGGGGGACCTGGAAAAGTCAGAGTGTCTGGACGATAGACAGCATGGATTCATCCCAGGGAAATCATGTCAGACAAACCTGGTGGAGTTCTATGACTGGGTGACAAGTGCCTTGGACCTGGGTAGACCAGTGAATGTCCCTTTCTAGACTTCAGCAAGGCATTTGACTCCTGTTCCTCACGCGGGCCTGTTGGATAAGCTGGGAGAAATGGGGTGGGGAACCAGATGATCAGATAGATAGGCAATTGGCTCCAGGACCCGGACCCAGAGGGTGCGAAGTTGGTGGGATAGTCTCATTCCCAAGGAGGGTCATTAGTGGGGTCCCACAGGGATCAGTCCTTGGGCCCCTTCTGTTCAATGCCCTACGTATCTGACATAAGGACAGAAATCAGGGAGGAGATGAGTCTTTGCAGATGACTCGAAACTGGGGGTGGTGGTGGATGGGGAGGAGGGGAGGTGGCCCTACAGGGGGATCTGGAGGCTCTGGAAAGATGGTCTAGAAAGTGGGCTGAGGTTCAATGCAGGAAATGCAAAGTACTCCACCTGGGGCCAGAAACCCAGGCCAAGTGTACATCTGGGGAAATGCTACAAGTCTCGATGGCTGAGAGGGACCTGGGGGTGGTGGTGGATGTCAAGATGAACAACTCTGAGACTTGTAGAAGGGCAGCAGCCAAGGCCACAACAGGATGCTGGGATGCATCGCTGGGACTACCTCCAGAAGGAGGGAAGATACTCCCAGTGTATAACTGTTGGTGAGGCTGCACCTTGAGTACTGCATGCAGTTTTGGAGGCCACACTAAGAGGGACATTAACCTCCGGAGAGGGTCCAGAGGAGGGCAACCAAAATGATTTGGGGCTTGGGGGACAGGACCTATGAGAAGAGGCTCGAAGAGCTAAATATGTACACATTGGAAGAGAGAAGGGACTGGGGGGACATGATAGAGGTCTTCAGGTACATGAAGAGGGTAAATAGGGGAGGAACAGTCAGGGTGATTCGAAGGAAGGAGGAAGGGGCCACTAGAGGGCACGGGTGGAAGCTGGAGGTGGGAAGATTCAGGGGAGAAAGGAGGAGGTGCTACTTCACTGAGAAGGTGGTAGAGCCATGGAATGCACTGCCTAGGGGGCTGGTGGAGGCAGAGACAGTGGAGGGGTTCAAGAGGGGATGGGACAGGTACAGGGGAAGGGTTCTGGAAGCAAAATCCAATGCAGCAAGAATATCCGGAACTGTGAAGGGAGAAGCCAGAGAAGGCGAGGGGGACAGCAAGGTCAGCACCCAGGGTGGGGGCTGACCAAACGAGCAGACACGAAAGACCATTAGGCCTATTCTGCTGGCATTTTAGTATGTTAGTATGTTAATACATTATGCATATTTCACACAGGTAAATTGAGCATTACTATACAGAATCATGTCATAAGTTCTTGTACTCTAAACAATGCAAGTGGGGGCCTTTCCCTGTCAGCTAACTTGGGGCTGGATGGGGCAAAGGCACCATGGTGAGAGGGCAGAACAAGTAATCTGGAATGGGCCGTCAAGCTCAATTTGGGCAGTGAGCTCTGAGAGACATAAACACCTTTGTGGACTACATTGAGAGGCAAATCCACTGGCCTCCCGGGGGAATTGTAACTGAAGTGCACCACTGGCTTGACAGCTCAGCCAGTCTTTCTGGGTTGAACAACCACAGTCTCTGTACTTTCAGCAATGGTCATGGAGTTTTCATCACTTGTGAGGGGTGCCTCTGCATGAAGGGGAATGTCCAAGCTGGGAGCACTGTCAGCCCCTTGCTCTGTAGTCTCTGTTTCTACAACACTTGGCTGATTTTGAAGACACTCTGGCACTGAAGGGGAGTTGTCAGCACTTTCATAGTGTTCCTCAAGTTCTAGCATGTCACCAGAAAGACTCATACCATCAGCCTCTCCTTCAGGCAAATCATACAGTTCCACAATACACAAAGACTTAGCATCCTCAGACATGATACTTTGCACTTCACTTTCAGGGAGCATTGGCTCCAAGGATGATGCCAGGGGGTTAGACAGTCCAGAAGGCCAGCTTCATCCCCATAATTCAACACAGGATTTCCACAAAACAACTGACTCAGTTCATATGAGGGGTAATAGGCATTAACACACTTACTGTCGTCCAAGTTAGACTGGCAGTCACTATCATTCTGGGCCTGCTGCAGGAGAAGTCTTAAATTGGCAACCATGGGGGCAGGCTGACTCTGTTTCTTTCTTGTAGCAGCATGAGTCACTGGTCCAGGGGAATCAATCACGGTGGGTTCAGCCTCAATTATAACTTGATCAATAGGTAGCAAGTGATTACAGTGCATGGTATTGACAGCTTTGGAGTTATTCTCTGGACACATTTTGTACACCGGCAAATCATCCAACTTTCCAACTATGTCATGGGGAAGATGGTGCCATTGATCAGCAATTTTGTGTTTACCATGCAATCCTAAATTTCGCAACAACACATGGTCTCCAGGCCTAAGCTCTTGAGCCTTCACTTTTCTATCATGTCTCTCTTTGTTGGCTAGATTTCTTTAGGTGGCCATTGTCTGAGCCAGTTGATAGGCATGGTTCAATTGAGCTTTCAGTTTTTGTACATATTGCAGGTAATCTTCAGCTCGGACTCCAACGGGAGAAACCCCAAAACAGACATCAACAGACAACCGGGCCTCTCTCCCAAACATGAGTCAGTAGGGAGAGAACCTGGTAGCATCATTCTCTGTGCAATTGTATGCATGTACTAAGGTGCTAATCTGCTGATTCCATTTATGCTTATCTTTTGGTTGGAGGGTGCCTAGCATGTCTAGCAGGGTGTGGTTAAAGCATTCTGGTTGAGGATCCTCCTGCAGATGACAAGGGGTGGTTCTTGACTTTCACCCCCATAGAGAGAGCATTTCATTGATTAGCTGACTCTCAAAGTCCCACCCCTTATCAGAGTGACTCTGGGGGACACCAAAGTGGACAAAGAAATTTTCCACTAGCATCTTGGCCATGGTAGATGCTTTTTGATCTTTGGTGGGAAAGGCTTGTGCATACTGTGTTAAATGGTCCATAACCACTAACACATTGCCAATGTTTCGCTGATCAGGCTCTAAACTCAAGAAGTCTATGCAGACTAGTTCCATTGGGGTGCTGGTAGTAATGTTGACAAGGGGGGGCACTCCTCTGAGGCAGGGATTTTCTCTGCAGAAAGCGACTTCAAGTCCTTACATGGTGCTCAACAAAGGGCCCCATCTTGGGCAAGTAGAATCGAGATTGTACTAGGTCAAGGGTCCGGTCAATCCCCAGGTTGCCCATATGATTGTGGAGGGACCTTAGTACCAAATCTTTGAAGACCGTGGGCAGGACCAATTGTTGCTTGTCTACTTGGCCACCCCAATCTACAGTCTATCTATACAACAACTGATTAAGCAGCTTCAACCTGGTGCCTTCTTTAAACAATAAAGCAGTTCGCAGATCAGAGGAACGCAACTTGGACACATCTTTTCCTGCACAAAGGGCGTCAAGTGCTGGCTGCATCATTGGATCTCGGGATTGAGCCCACCGAATGCTGTCATTGTCGAACTGAGGTAGTGCACCAATATCTAGAGCAGAGAAGTGGCAATACACAGCCAGTATGCAGGTGTCAGAGGGGCCCAAGCAGTTTACTAAGCAGTCCGCTGTGCCCGTAGACATCTGTTCATTTCTATCAAACTTTTGGCACAATGCTCGGATGTCAGGTTCAGACAGCCTGACCCAGTTACTCTCGGAAATGAGCTTCCGGGATAGGGCGTCAGCATCAATATGATTCAGGCCCAGTCTGTATTCGACAGCATAATCATATGTTGGCACTGCAGAAAGCCACCGGTGCCCCATGGCATCTAACTTTGCTAAAGTCTGTACATAGGTCAATGGGTTGTTGTCAGTCCTCACCAATATTTTTGCCCCATAGAGGTAATCATGAAACTGGTCGACAATGGCCCATTTTAACGCAAGGAACTCCAACTTGTGCACAGAGTAGTTTCGCTCTGATTGGGTCAAGCTCCTATTGGCGAATGCCACTGGTCTCAAACCATCCTCATGGTCTTGATACAGTACAGCTCCTAAACTCTGTAGACTGGCATCAGTATGCAGCATATAGAGTTTGGTGGGATCAGCATAAGCGAGGATGGGGGCATGGGTGAGCTGGTATATGACTTCGTGGAAAGCTGCTTCATAGTCAGGCCTCCAAAGGGACCCAAAAAGTTCAACTGGGTGGAAATATGCTTTGTCAGGTTCTTTGACGGACCCTTTTTTGTATTTCTGATTGGTAGGAGGGTAACCCTGGGTAAGATTCAAGAGTGGCCAAATCACTTTAGAATAGTCCTTTATGAACCGGCAGTAGTAGCCACAGAATCCCAGGATACATTGTAGTTCTTTCAAATTGTGGGGCTGGGACCAAGTAGTCAAGGTTTCAACTTTACTAGGATCAGTCTCTATCCCCTCTGTAGACACTATGTGCCCCACATACTTCACAGAGGTTTGGAAAAACTGGCACTTGTCGATGGACAACTTGAGGCCGAAATCTTCCAGTCGGTCTAGTACTTTGAACAGTCAACTCTCATGTTCCTCTAGTGAGTGCCCGAACACAATGACATTGTCCAAGTACACCAGGCATTCTAGCAAATTCATGTCTCCCACTGCTCATTCCATCAATCGCTGGAAGGTGGCTGGGGAGCCTGATATCCCCTGTGGCATTCTCAGGAATTCATAGAACCCCAAAGGACAGATGAAGGCTGTCTTCTCATGGTCCTCCGGAGCCATTGGAATCTGGTAATATCCACTGCAAAGATCCAACACCAAGAACCATTTGCTCCCATTCAAACAATCCAGAGCATCTTGTATATGGGGCATGGTATATTAATCGGGGATGGTCCGCCTATTCAGAGTTCTGTGATCAACACACATTCTCACAGATCCATACTTCCTACTCACAACCACAATGGGAGAAGCATATGGGCTCCTGGTTCCTTGTATCACACCAGCCGTGAGCATTTCCTGCAAGTGTCTTCTCACATCATCTATGTCTGCAGGGGCTAGGCATTGAGACCACTCTCGAAATGGCCATTCATCGTGCAGGCGTATGTGATGCTCCGCACCCTGGACACACCCCACATCCCATTCCTTCAATGAAAACACCTGATCTCTCTGGGCAAGTTTCTGGCTAATTCTAGTCTTCCATTCAGATAGCAACGGGGAGTCACCAAAATCAAACAAGTCGGGAGTCACTCTATCTGTCTTGCCAGGGGGCTTGTTGCTGGGCAACACTGCAGAGTCTACACAGTGTACCGTAGCTAGGGTGCATCCTCTGTTCACCCGGTTCTCTCAATCTGACACATTATGAATCTGGACCATCACGCGTCATGCATAGGCATGTGCACAAGCTAGCAAGATGCTGGGCTTAACCAATAATCCTTCTGGAGATTTTCTATCGCCTGGCGCATCCAACATCAGTATTTTGTTCTTGACATCTTTGCAGAGGTGGACTTTCCCTTGAATGGTACACTGGGCGTTAGGGGCCAGTACCATTGAATCGGGGTCCTTCTTCCAAACGACCCCTACCAGTTCATCCTGGTCCACTCCCTTGGGGTTCTGTTGCAAATCATAGGCCCTCTTGATCAGAGCGGGAATTCTTAGGGCCCTCCCAGTCCGTCGCCCTTGCTTCTCGTGACAGAGTTTTTCCAGTCTCCAAAACATATGAGCGTTAGTCCCAATTAACAGGGGTACCCCATCATACAGTCCAGTTGGGGGATACATTAAGGCCAGTGTCTCAACTTGCTCCTCTACACCAGTTACAGCTGCAGGAAATAACAACCAGAGGCAGACATATCCTAGGTAGGGATAATACTTGTCGCTCAGCCCCCACACATCTAGACCTTCCAGGGATTGTAAGGGCACAGCAGATAAGTGTTTGTCAAACCAGTCCTGAAATACAATGGTCACTTGCAACCCACTGTCCAGCACAGCCCAAGTAAGAATACCATTCACAGCCATGGTAGTCTCCATTGAAGGGCCCACTATTTTGGACCAGTCTGAAGGGACAGCAGCAGGGGTCTGGAGAGATGATTTAGCCACACAGGGATTTGAGTTACTACTTCATGAACCTTCACTGTGGTCATTTTGGGCACTCCTCAACAGCTGATTTGTTATCTGAAGCTGTCCTTGAAGCTTGTATACAACTTTATCTAGGTCTTTTGTGGACCAGCATTCTCTCTTCATGTGCCCATCCTTCCTACAATTATGCCAAAATATGTTTTCTGGGATTTGGGGTGGCTGAGGCATCACACTGGGAGCTGGGGCGGTGGTACTACCAACTGAAAACCTTGGTGCCATCTCTGTCTGCTGTGTGGATAGCATTTGGAGACATCTCATCAATTCTCTTACTTTCATAGTCAAGACACTGAGTTTCGAGCTGCTGTCAGCAGAAGATGCCTGGATGGACACCCCCAGCCCCATAGCAGATGCAGTTGGATAAGGGTCGGTGCCTGTACTTGCAGGAGCGACCTTCATAAAGAAACTGTTTTTTGTTTCCCTGAACTCCCTCAGCAGTTCATCCCATGGCGGCACACCCTCATTGGTCCCAACTTCGGAAGGGCCTTCTGATGCCGTGATCACTTGGGCTGCGCTCACCCTAGAATTACAAACCTCACCCATCTTTAACCTCCTGGAGTTCTTTTATCAAGCACAATAGTCTGGTGGGTTACCCCTTCTATCTGGGAGCCTTAATTAAAGGAGCTGCAATTTAGAATGCTTTGCATGTTGCAGTATGTGCCCCAGGCTCACGTGGTTTAAGTCACTGGCAGCTACTACACCTTTTCAGTAAGCCTTCTGCAGCGCTCTTTCCAGACGAGTAACATATGCAGACAAACTTTCCCCAGGCCATTGTTTTGTACCTTGAAATTTCCACATCAAGTTCTCCCCTGACTCAATGCTCCCAAAATTGCCTTCGAGTGCTGATAGGTACTTCTGGGAGATGCATCAAGGTTTGTGGACCTCAGAAATTAAATGGCCTCTAGGGCGGGACCCCTCAAACTTTCTATGATCCTTTTCTATTTCTCAGCCTCCGCACACTGCCATTCAGATACCAAAAGGGCGACACAATCTATCCAGGTCTCCCAATGATCCCCCCCCCTTGGGGGGGTGGGGAGGGTGCCGGAGAAGATTCTCAACCTTCAGTAAGAGTCATGACTAATGGCAGGTACAGACATAGGAGCCAGCATTAGCAAGAGCATAGAAGGAGGGGCAATAATGGGTGCTGGAGCGGAAGGGGGTGTTGGGGGAGGAACACCCCAAGGTGACAGGAATAGTTTCTTTAAGTCCTCCACAGTTTTCCCTTCCTCCAGCAACAACTTAGCAACTTTCCTCAAAAGTCTCAGGTAGTGGGGGTAGGGGCTCATTCTCTTTGGGGTCTTTACTGTCTTTAGTTATCACTCTCCAGGCAGTGAGGGCTCCTTCGTGGGTGATAGACCATGGCACTTTGCAACTGTCTACTTGGTCCTTACACTCTACTAATGCCATGAAACTTTGGGTGAGCAGATTAGCCTGTCGACCCCCCACCACAGGGTTTTGTATACATTCAACCTTGGAAAGTACTCCCTCTACAGTGTCCTTATTGGTACCCAGGGGAATATCCAGGATAAGTACAGCATTTTGGGGGTCAATCTCCTGCCCAGTACACCACCCCACCAACTGTTGTACAGCCACTTCTGTTAGGGTAGCCATTTATTTTTAACAGCAATTCACAAATATGGCCACTAGAAGACACAAAATCCCAGCGGTGGGCCTCCAAGATGTAACCCCTAGGTGGCGTTATCTCAAGAGCTACTACCCCTACCTGCTTGGCTAGTAGCAGGTTAAGGGGCCTGAGTTCTGAAACGGGTGCCTCCACCCGGAGGTCAGGGTTGGTAGTGGTCAAGCTAACCTGAGCACAGCCCTTCGGAACACTGTAACCCCCCTCTTTCCCCTCTAGTGGCCTGAACACAGTAGAATAATCACTTTTGCAATACCCCTGGTACACCACATAAGTACCCACACTGTTTGCACTTACCACTTGGGCTGGTTCCTCTAGCTTGTCCCTGGGGACCCCCTGTAAAACAAGGTTATGCACAGCAAATAGCAACAGTACAGTACTTTGAGCACAAACTGGAACCACAGTCAGATTATGTGCAGAAAAAGTTAGGTCTGATTTATTCAGGGGACTTGAACAAGGGAGGGGGCAAAATCAGGCTAATTAGCTTAAAGGTTATATCCATCAAGCAGTTATGCATGCGCTTTGAGTCCCCCCACACAGTCCACCTCTGGGTACCCAGGTGGAGAAGAGATGGGCTAGCCAGGACTGTTGCCGGGGGTTTCAGCTGGTTGGGGCCCTGTGATGGAAAACAGAACATGCACAGTACACAATATTTGTAATCTGGAGCCAGAGGGCTCAGTTCATAAAGGAAATGAAACAAGACAATCAGATGACACACTCAGATTAAGCTGTTGTTGCAGGGAGCTACCCTAGTATTTACTCATGATACCCAAGACTGGACACAGGCTAGATGAAAATCGAGACTGCAAGTTGTTGATCTGGAATGCCAGGAGAAGCAGGGCTCACACGAGTCGCAGAGGCGTTATTCATGTTCAAGCATGGAGCAGGGGGCTGATCCCCAGGCAGGTCTCTTGTTGATGGCTTCTCTGTGCAGTGGGTAGTCTGGCTGGGCCAGTCTGGCAAGGCCCAGACCACATGGAGACAAATTCTGATGCAGTCCATTTGGGCTGGACACAGCTTCCAGCAAGCAGAACACAGTTCACACAGTGGGGAACTAACTCATGACCCACTAGCAGCTCATAGCACATTTACATGTAAGGGAATTCTATTGTACCAGGCAAAGCGCTCCCCAGTCACAATCACAAAGTCTCTGCACACACCGGGAGCTTAGGGGTAGCTGGAACTCCTGACAGGCCGATCGCATTCAGCAAAATCTTCGGTTTTCTTCAGGTTGAGCCTGGCCCACTTCAGTAGCTTACTGTAGTCACACAAACTTGGATGTAGTCCAGAATAATTCTCTTCTCTCCCTCTCAGGAGCAGCACATTGACATGCAGGCCCAAAACCTAGCCTTTTCAGAGTTCTTCCATGCAAATTATTTCAGGATTGCTGCTCAGAATCACTTCAGCTCCTTCTCATTTCACTTCCCAGCTCAGAACTAACTGAAAACTGCAAGCAGCCTGGGACTTCCCCAAGATCCAAAAGATTTGGTTGGCTGATTTGGCTGTCAGTCAAAGCAAGAGATCCCCCTTCAGTTGCAAAAAATGTGCAAAATACTCCAAACTAAAGTTCCTACAGATTTTTAATTCAGACAGCTCCTGTAGTCCGGCTACATTTTAGGTCCCACCAGTACTGTTCGGTCCAATTTGCAGTCCAGGACCAAGATAGTGGAGACAAACAAAACAGTCCTTGCTACAAAGAAAGCAGGTTAAACAAACTACATTATTATTATCACTCTAAATGATTTTCAGTAAATAGTTACATCTTTCAACAGAGCTCCCTCTCAGATTACATAGACTGCAATTAGGCAGCTCTTAAAGAGACAGTACACAGAGGCTATACAGGCTCTGGTAATCACATTTAAACTGCTAAAATGCAGGACACCAGCCTAGCAGTGAGCATTTAGGCAAACTCAAGGAAGACTTTTTGGGAACCCCCATTTGTAGTGGGGTTACACATATATTGTCGCCTCATGCTCCTGTCATCCTCCTCCCTGATCCTCCTCTCTGCCTCACCCCTGTTGGAGCCCCTACCATCCCTGTCATTGGGCCTCCTCCTGGGTTTCACCTCAGCCTATATCAGGCTCTTTCCATTTCTGCACCTGCATTGCCTTTCTTTCCACCTGCTTTGGTATCTTTGTTTGCACATCAAAGCCATTCATTGTACTTTTGTTTAGCTCTGTTTACTTTTTATGTTTATTTGTATTATGTTAAATTGTAATCTGTTAGTACTTTACATTGTACCAGTTGTTAATACTGTGCTTGCTTTTATTGTATTTTGAGTTCCTGCTCTGCCAGGTCGCACCTGGAAACAAAGCTTGACTCAGTATGCCTTTCCTGGTTATCAGTTTTCAATAAATATGTTTCCTTCAAGGAAAATTAGGGAAGCAATGAATGTTTTTATTGACATACTGTGACCTTTTTATAGGTAATAATGTTTTGTTGATATCTGGTCATAAGACCGTGAAAGACTGCCTGAAATGTGAACAAAATGCTATTTCTACTCAAATGTGCTGCACATAAGACCCCAGAAAACCTGTTAGTTAACTGAGAATTATGGAAAGTTATTGATTGCTGAACTTGTCAATGCCTGTACTATATATACAAAAATAAACTATTTGTATTGGCAGAAACATGCTGTTATGGTACTTTGCTTGGTTTCTAACAAAAGGTAAAAAAGTATGCATTTTAAGGAATATCTGCTTTTACATTTTCCAGGCAAAAGGTTAACTAATGAATCAAAAGTTTCTAAATTATTCCCACTGACATAGAATTGCAAAATGTATATAGTTTTGCAGGTTTTTCTCTATTTTTGGATGTAAACAGTTTGACATTTTGAGTGGGATAAAAAAGCTGTACTATTAATAATCATACACAACCTTATATTTTTTTAAATCTGCAGAATCGAACATCTCTATTAAGACCACAAATGTCTATATATGTGTACATTTATTCAAAATAAGTGTTGCATTAATGATTAGTAGCCAAGGCTGGGTTGTGGCATTTTGGGTTACCCACATCACATTTCTTGTACTTGGTTGTAAATATATTTTCCAAAAAAAATGCTCCATTTCTAAGTTAGCCTCTGCTAAACATAAACAAATCTATGCAACAGTGCAGGATACTCTAAATAAACATAATGCTAAAGACAACACCTTCAAATGCTATTACAGTAGTATGCCTTGTCACAAACACACTCCGCAGGTAAGGCCCTCTGCTCCTACAGTGCCAATCTCAGAGTACAATACTGTGAACAAGTAACAGACAGGGTAACCCTCCTGTCTGCTTTGGGTCTGAATCACCTGTAGCCTCGAATTCTGGAGGGGTTCAAACTGTGAACCTTATGCTAGCATATCCAAATGTACAGGCTCAGATAATATTCTTTTCGGGGGGATGCAATATATCTTTCGTCTAAAAGCACATAACCAGGTATCCAAAATGAACCATTTTTAAATCTATGAGACCTAAGTATTTCTTACCTTATTAAGCAAGCTCAGTAACACAATCAGGCTTTTCAACAGCCATCAGACTTAAACACAGGTACCTCATATGCCAAAAGAAACTGAGAAGACACCCAGTCAGTATTTCAAAGAAAATGCTGTTTACTAAAATATTTCAAAACAGGTAAAATTAAACAGAACAATGTATCATAGATCTTACAATCCTGTAAAACAAGAAGGAAGTTACAGAACAAAACACTCCTACCACAAATACTTAATTTCTTTTATATAAGTATTACTTTGTAAGTGCTGTTTAAGTTAGAAAACCTCTGTCTTAGAGCCTAAAAATCATGTGTCACCCTTCCCAGACACGGTGTTTCATTTTTAACTCTATCTGCCCAACCCCCTTTTGAAAAGGTCAGCTAGATCCTCCCTTTGATTTTAATTTCTAACACAGTTATTCCTGAGGATGTGAGTCATTACTTTGAGAAATCTGTAACTAGCCATTTCCCAAATATTAGTCTTTAATCAAACATTTGTCTTTGGTGTCCCTTCTCCTTATTTCCTGCTGTTAGTATGATCTGAGGGTTTTATGACTCTTCACGCACTTCTGGCTATGTGCTGAAATGAGAGGAACCAGCCTAATTACCTTTCTTCCTGTAACATCATAAAACTCACATTTAGTTTCAACTTCAAAAGCCTGCGCAGGTCATAAAAGGTAATAAAATGCCCTTCTGTAAGGAAGTCTTAATTAAATGGTTCCCCTGGTCAGTTTAATGACATCTTGTGGTTTCAGCTACTGACCTTTAAAGTTAAAGGCCAACTTTCTCACATACTGACATTTCATACACAGACCATTTATTTATACTATAACTATCATACAGTAAGCATAAGCAGAGGGCAGAGCATCACATGCTTTACTTTCTAATTGTCACAGATAAATACTCTGTAGTTGTGGAGCTATAATCAAAGTATAGAAGAACCAATACAAAACTGAATTTTGGAACTCTACTGATTATAGCAGTTCCAGAGGAATACAATTATGTACCCTTACCAAACAGATCTGGCAGAAGTAGGCCATAAACACATAAGGTGCTAAGTTTAGTATGCAGTAGACACATTTGAGTCCATAAAGAAAAATGCACACATCACTTCTGCTTGTAGAAACCCAGAACAACACATTACCATAGAAATAGTATGTATTTACCAAAACTATGAATAAATATCAATTTGAAACATGGGCAACAAAGCTCACTACTCAACTGTTTGTTACCAGTAATCCTTCTCTGTATTTGTTTCGGCTTTGAAAAGTAATGGAAATTCAATTAATTTTCACAATTTAGCAAACCAAATGTCTATGCAACATAGGCAGCAGGTGCATGACTATCCCATTTTTGGATTCCAGAGAGAGGACTGGTTACACCAGTATCACATTCATGTACAGCACCTATACCACAGAGGTCTGATAAAAAATAAACCTTAAATACACAGGGTGATATACTGCATGAATATTCTAATAGAAATGAACAACAGCATGAATAGGTTCCAGTGTTTAGTAACAGGCAGGGAAAAATATGGTAGATGAGATGAGTCTAATGGTCCTTTTCTGCCCCAAAATTATTTGTTTCTGTGTTCTACCACCTATTTAAGCAGTTTATCTGACTAGGACATCACTTCCCATCCTAAGTCACAGACCTGCCTTGTGTTAATTTATGGCTGATTTAAATATGACTATCTCCAGATTGCTGAGGCCTACAGTTAAGTCCAGTACCTCATTTCATAGAGCTTTCTATGGCCTTCTAGATTTAAAAAGGTCCTGCAAACTTTACTTACACTTTAAATGGTAATACAAGAAAACTGAATAACAGTTTGTAAGTACAAGACTGCACTAATGATCATAGTGGACCCGTTGCTATTTTTATAGCATTATGGATCATTCTGTATGATTCCTCCTTACTATGTTTTTCCTAACATTTCCACTAGTATATACCTTTATAATGCTGTACCTGAACATGAAATATATTGTACCAAGAGGCTTTCATTAGCGATTACTGTATTTGGTTACTACTTCAGCTCTAGCATTCACTTTGACTGAAAACAGAGTATTCAGAACGTTAGCTGAATTTCTAACCACATACTGTACCCCTAATCACCCCCATTGCATTCCCTATCAAGGAATCTATCTAGAAGTCACTATAAATCACACAAATTTGGTCCTAGTGCCATGTCAACAGGTCTATTGCACCATGAGTGAGTAAAAAGTCTCAGGTTATGCAGTAGCTCAATCTTAGACCTTGTTTCCACTGGCTGTGCTGTAACTTGCTGGCTGGATCTAATACACATTTATTTTTCCTCTCAATGCATGATTAAAAAGAGTTTCTTACATTTTAGCTTACACTGGAGGAGAAAATCTATTGAGACATGGGTCCTTAGTGAATTGCTTAAATAAATTGTGCTCAGGAAGAGATTTCAACAGCTGCTATGAAGAGTATCCACCTTCTGCCTAAACAGAACAAACTGTGTGTGTGTGTGTGTGTGTGTGTGTGTGTGTGTGTGTGTTATTGCTGCTGCCACTGTTACAGATACGTGCTGAGCAAGAACATCCAGAACATTCTGTCACCATTGAGAAGCAATCATAACAATTTGAGAATGGGGCCTTGAAAGATGCTGAAGATTAAGAGTTTTTTGATAATAAAAAAGTATTGCATACCTTTATTTAAATGGCAATAATCAACAAGTAAGTGGACCTTTTTGTTTTTATTTTATATTTTTATTTGGCTCCTGTGTGGTCTAGTGGTTAGAGCGCTAGCTTTGGAACCAAAGATTGCAGGTTTGAATTCTTACTGTTTGACCTTGGGCAAGTTACTTAAAGGGGACAGTTAACAGCAGTTTACAGGTCCTGCAAACTTTACTTACACTTTAAATGGTAATACAAGAAAACTGAATGATCATAGTGGACCCGTTGCTATTCTTATAGCATTATGGATCATTCTGTATGATTCCTCCTTACTATGGTTTTCCTGACATTTCCACTAGTATATACCTTTATAATACTGTACCTGAACATGAAATATATTGTACCAAGAGGCTTTCATTAGCGATTACTGTATTTGGTTACTACTTCAGCGCTAGCATTCACTTTGACTGAAAACAGAGTATTCAGAACGTTAGCTGAATTTCTAACCACATACTATACCTCTAATTGCCCCCATTGCATTCCCTATCAAGGGATCTATCTAGAAGACATTATAAATCACACAAATTTGGTCCTAGTGCCATGTCAACAGGTCTATTGCACCATGGGTGAGTAAAAAGTCTCAGGTTATGCAGTAGTTCAGTCTTAGATCTTATTTGTACTGGCTGCATTACAACTTGCTGGCTGGATCTAATACACATTTATTTTTCCTCTCAATGCATGATTAAAGAGTTTCTTACATTTTAGCCTAGAGGAGAAAACCTATTGAGACATAGGTCCTTAGTGAATTGCTTAAATAAATTGTGCTCAGGAAGATTTTTCAACAGCTGCTATGAAGAGTATTCACCTTCTGCCTAAATGGAACAAACTGTGTGTGTGTGTGTGTATGTATGTGTGCTGTGTGTGTGTGTGTGTGTGTGTGTGTGTGTGTGTGTGTGTCTCACATTATTGTTCTAAGATGGCATAGTTTTAGCCATTTCTTAATAATGGAAATTCACATCCTTGCACTTCAGCTAGTACATAGGCTATGCCCCCCAAAAAGAAAACAAACACAATCCCATATCAGTAGTTTGTTTTCTCTCCATTTGTGCACCTTTTCTATTTATCGCTGCTACCTCAATAATCGGGGCTGCAATGATGACACCCTTCCTCCAGCCAGGACCAGGGCCAGTAGGCTGTCTTCATTGCTGATGCCAATGCCACTCCTTAGTTGGTGAACAGGAGAAATGCAAATACAGCTTGACTTCTACCCCCTGCCACAGTGTGTCATTCCAGGGAATACATGTGAACCCCTTTCTCATTGTTAGCAACAGAAAGTGTTGCCACTCTACCACTCAGCCAGTTCCCTTGTAATTAAATTAGGCTTGTCTGGCCTGACACAGTCACTCACAAAAGGAAGACACAATGTTATGACAGTTGTACATGAGTGTGTTATTATCTTCCATTAGACTGAAACTTATGACAAAAGAGATTAGAAGGTAGTCATTTCTGGGTGAAGTTCATGTGTGACTTAGAAATATAAGATGTTTTGATGGATCTCAAAGAATTTGTCCAGCTAGCCAGGATGAAACACACATTCAGTTGTCAGTATTTTGGTAGTATGAGATTGACTGAAATATTAACATTCAGTTCATATGCTTTAAATATATTATACCACCACACGGGGAAGCTCCAACCTGATTTGCTGGTAACCCCCAACCTAGTTAGAAGGGGAGCTCAGACCTTGCTGTACCCCATTTGCAGGGGAGCTCTGAGTAGTATCGATGTGTGGTCTGGTAGAGCAGGTCTGTGAAATAAGAGATCCCAGGTGTGACTCATGACAGTCACTAGGAAACTGCATGGCCTGAATTAATTCACTTATTGTTCTTCAGCTTCCGACCTCTCAGTAATTAAATTACTATAGATAGAAGTAGGTCCCCACTGAAAATAAGAATACTGTATGCATCTAGTCTGGGCTAATTGAGTAAAATAAATTGTGCACAAAATGCATATTGGGCTCCAACTGTAAACACCACTACAGTATCTTTATAGGGACTCCAATCTTTTTTTATAATTCAATATGCTTATTTGCTTATAGTGACTCTAATCTACATTACTTCCTGTGCAGGCCTGACAAAAAGAATTTTGCTCTATCCACCTAGCTGAGCAATGCCCATAAAATAAAATCATTCCCACTCCAACCTTTAAAAGAAAACCAAGAAGGACCTTTATATTTTTAAACATTCTTCATCTCTGTCTGGTTCACAGCCAGATGTTATTACTGCTGCCACCATTACAGCTGCATGCTGAGCAAGAACATCCAGAACATTCTGTCACCATTGGGAAGCAATTATAACAATTTGAGAATGGGGCCATGAAAGATGCTGAAGATTTAGTGTTTCTTTTAATAAAAAAATATTGCATAACTTTATTTAATTGACAATAATTAACAAGTAAGTGGACTTTTTTCGTTCTTATTTTATATTTGGCTCCTGTGTGGTCTAGTGGTTAGAGCACTAGCTTTGGAACCAAAGCTTGAAGGTTTGAATTCTCACTGTTTGACCTTTGGCAAGTTACTTAAAGGGGACAGTTAACAGCAGTACCTGGTACAGTTTTAAAGTCCATGAAAATATCTTTTAAATGAGATATGCGGCTCCTGTGTAGCTGGCAGCAGTCCAGAGATATGGATGATTAAGTGTGCCTTATATTGATGCTACATGGTCACCATTTTTAAAACCCTGTGATGTCACTGACAATTAACCTGTGCTTGACTACAATGTAGCTAGCCACAGCCTGGTCCTCAGTGACATCACAAGATTCTAACAATGGTGGCGTTGTAGTACCAATATGGGCCAGACATAGTCATCGGTATCTCTGGGCTGCTGCCAGCTACAGGTAAACCCAATATCTTATTTAAAAGAGCTTTTTATTGGGCTTTTAAACTATTCAGTTCAATTTCATTTGATCATTAGATGTGTACACTGGGCCACGTGGTCCGTTTACAGGTACGATGATGAACAAACATGATTCATGGTTCATGAATATTCTCCTGTAACCTTTCAGTGCTCCAATCTACTCAGCTGCAGAAATAGGTAAAAGAGGACCCCACTGGAAACTAGATGTTGCATCTCAGCTGGGCTATGTTGGGCAAACACATTTTAAAATAAAAAATACATTTAGGGAATTATGCAACTGAGGGGATTAGGGGAAATTTTATTTGGGAGAGCTTTGTGATAGGAAATGTAAACTAGAGCTTCTTATTACGGTGTATATTTGACTGGAGACCCTTCCCCATCTATAGGGTTTAATTTAGAAACCATCATGCACCTAGTCTTTAAAAATCAGATTAGATCCCCCAACCCCCCGTCAATCTGGGAGATTGTGTCTGACGAGGCATACTAACAACAATATTGGTGATACCAAAATTATAGCTTCCCTAATGTGGGAAGAACATTAACAAGTAAGATCCACTTTGAGGTGAATGAGTGCTTTTGAATATCCACCTGACTGAGGGTATTATACACAAAGCCTACAAGTAAGAAACAAGTTGGGTAGGGGCACAACAAAACAACCCTCCAAATGAGGAAGGTGTCATCAGAAAAGAGTAGCCGGGACTTCCAGTGATGTCAGCAGCTTGATGGCAGTGTAGTTCACCACTCTCAGCATTCCGAATTAATTTCAAACGGCATCCACAGTGAAATAAAATGCAATCGCCCGCTAAAGCGACGCGGTCAAAAGCAGGTATGGTGAAGGGCCCGCAGACACCAGCACAGAAGCTACAACTCATGCTTCAAGGGGAGAAATCAAATCGATTGTCTGGGCCCGTTGAAGATGACCCAAACATGGTGCCCGTGATAGGCACAGAAGAGGACTGTAATCAGCAAGCCGAGATGATCTTACAGACAGCCGGAACAGTGGCTAAACTAGATAACTCGCTCACAGCTTTGAGAGCAGACATAAACAAAATAGAACACCACACAGACAAACTGGAGCTGGGGCTTACCTCCGTGATGGAACAGTTTGACAGGCACGATCGTCTCTTCCTATTCCTCATGGCAACAGAGTGGGAGCTGGTGAACAAGACAGATGACTTGGAAGGGAGAAGCCAGTGCCAGAATCTGAGGGTGTATGGCATCCCTGAAGGTGCAGAAAAGGAGGCAGCTGATCCTATCACTTTCCTGCAGAAAGTTTTATGGGAGGCTCTGAAGCTACTGGCAGATTTCAATTTGTCCATGGACAGAGCTCACCACTCACTTGCATAGAGGCCCACAAACCCTAATACTCGCCCATGATCCTTTGTAGCAAGGATGACCACGTACGGTTCTAAAGAGGAAATACTCCATAGAGCATGGAGGATGAGAAATATCACCTTCGGTAAAGATAGAATTGCCATTGATAACAACTACACAACGCTGGTGCAGGAGGGTAGACGTGCAATGTGGCCAGTCCTGAAACAACTCTGGGTGAAGAATATGAAGGCTCAGATGTTGTACACAGCCCGCCTGAGAGTGGAGACCAACAAAGGAAGCAAGATGTTTAAAGACCTAGAGGTGGACTCTCGGTTCCTGGAGGAACTGGGAATAGCAATGCCCCAGTTCAGAAAAGAATGGCTACAGAAAGAGCTGAGACGAGCCACATGGTCCATGGCCTACAACGGAGCAATGAAAATGCATTAATCTAATGTAACCCAGCTGCCAACTTTGAGGGTTGACATCGCCGCATTGCTGAGACCATACACTCCACGAGTTCGGCTGGAGGGCATTACATCGCAGGCAGTAGGAGAGGAAACTGAACCAGAGGAGATGGAGGCCCTGCATCTGAGTCCAGGCCCTTGAACAGGACAGTAGTTAGAGACTTGTGGCATGGGACACCCTGGACTACACCCCCAAGGACCCTGATGGGAGGCAAAAGGTACTCTGTTTCCTCAGATTTGGCCAGGATGAGTAAATTGTTAATAATCCCTTAGCCTGAACAGTGCTATGCCTCAGATCAGGGGGAAGGGGTTACCAGACCATCAGAGAAAAAAAGTCAACAACACAAAACAGCTTACGACTGTTTGAGACTCTCGATGGACTGAGGAACATTGCATGGGAGGGTCCGGGCTACCCACCCTCACGATGGGGGGGTGGGGGTGCTCGAGCTCTGGGTCCATTTCAAAACTGTGTGGGAATTGTTGGGTCTCCAGAGGGTCGATTTGTACAGCTGGGAGATTAAACTGCACAGTGCAAGACAGGCCTTCTGAAAGGGGAGAACAGCTAGTAAGTGGAAGGGATGGAGAAGGGAGAGAGTAAAAAAAGAATGAAAATAAATATAATGATTTATGCTAGATGGCAGCAAAAGATGGCATTTGTTGCTCTCAACAACTTTAAGGGATGATTGCTTAGCATATCTAGATTATTAGAGGGAAGTGTCTCCATAAAAGGATCAGGATGGAGGGGGAGGGGAGTGGGATAAGACTAATAAGAATGCTACTGACACTGCTGCTGATGTTGATGGTACCTCAGGGGCAAAGACCGAAATCTTGCAGCTGCCCCTACAAGAGGCATTGCCCATACCATCTGCAAGGGCAAAACGCAACGAAGAGGGTGCTCACCAGCTCAACGGTTTTAATATGGACTGACCTAGGGAGTCTGAGAGCACTGTGAGTTGATCCCAGGGACCCACCATTCCTTGCCCACCTTAAAGGAGTGGGTTCCGCTAATCTAGGAGGTGCTGGGACTATGAGATCTATAGTAAAGGGGGGGCCCTAACCCCGAGGTCAAGTTGGCCCTGGGGGTGGGACGCCTCCTTCACAAAAAAAAAAAATCACACTAACCAGAGAGTTACAGGTTATAACGTTATTTGTTCTGGTACATATGAGTACAGTGCTGTGAACAAGGTTATACTCTCACTTAGTGGGGAAAAGTTGACAGTAAGTTTATTTACATTTAAAGTTGGCTCACAGTTAAGAGCTGGAAATTTGTTAAGGTTACTGAAATATGCAGAAGGGCACTATGTTAAGTTGGAAAGGCAGACTAGTAATAAAGGAGGGGAGTCAATTAACAGTAAATGGAGTGTTGGATCTGGAACAGGAGATGAAACTAAGAGAGGGGGGATGAAAGGTGTAGCCCTAAATGGGAAGGAAAAGAAGAAAAAGGCAGTACATGTAAACAACAAACATTAACATGGTCCAAGTTAGTTCAAGAGTGCTTTCATGCAATGTGAATGGTATTAACCATCCCATAAAAAGAAAGCAGATACAAAAGTTTCTGAAAGATCAGAAGTGTGAGATAAACTTTATTCAGAAAACCCATCTAACTCCATCGGAGACACAGAAACTAAAAAAAAAAAGAGATTCCCGAAACTGTTTGCTGCATCCTTGGATAGAGGAAAGAAAAGGGGGGTGGCTATCCTGCTGTCTGACTCCTTCCCCTTCGTAGAGGAGGAGGTGGTGCTTGGTATGTAATGGTGATAGGGAGGGTGCAAGATCAGTCAGTCACACTGGTAAATGTGTATGCCCTCACGCCTGGCTCACCCATTTTTTTTTTTTTTTTTAATGCAGAACTCCTCACAAGGATAGCTGAGAAGGCTCAGGGGGTCCTTATTGCAGGAGGAGATTGGAATGTTATTCTGGATAGACTGCTGTATTCCACCTCAGGGGTTTCGATGTCACATAATAGGACTGGGAAATTACTGCAGAAGATAATGGAGGATGTAGGGATAGTGGATGTATAGAGGGAGAAATACCCTTCAGCAAGTGACTACACCTTCTACTCCTTGAGGCACAAGGTGTACTCGAGGCTTGACATGTTTTGGACGTACGCCAAAGACCTACATATATTTCACTCTATGAGGGTAGGAACGGAGACAATTTCGGACCATCAGCAAATCTTGGCAGACATAGAGCTCCAATTACCAAGAAAACCTACTCAGTGGAGGCTGAACACTAGCTTGCTGAGAGATGAAGGGGTGAAAGAAGAAATAAGGAAGGTAATTGAACAAACTGTGCAAATAAATGATAGCCCAGAGATAACCCCACAAATAATGTGGGATAAAATTAAAACGATGGTTGGGGGAAATGAATAGCCATAGCAACATAAAAAAAGAGGGAAAGGGTTAAACAGTTAGAAACACTCAAGCAGCAAATAAGGAACTTAGAAGAACAACAAAAAATTAAGATCTGTAAACTCAGGGAAAGGGAGATAAGGGGACTTAAAGATAAGTTACCACAAATTTAAATAATTGAAACAGAAAAAGCCCTGCACTACTTAAAGCAAAACTATTACGAAGAGGGACATACAGTAGGGCCACCAGACTGCTGGCTTACCGCCTGAGTCAGAGGGTGGCAAAGGCAACTGTCACAGGCCTCAGACACCTGATTACAGGACAACTTTCACACAAATGGGATCGGATTATGGAATCTATGGTGGCATATTACAAACAGCTGTACTGAGCACCAGATCAGGTATTTCCTGAGGAAACAAGGGATTTCCTGGATAGACTAAATCTGCCTAAGCTCACGGAGTGACAGAGGCAAGTGCTAATGACACCAATTTCACTCTCTGAAATAACCCAAATCATTAAAGGCCTCAAGGTAGGTAAATGCCCTGGCCCGGATGTCTTTGGCAATGAATTATACAAGACTTTCACTGCCGAAATCACACCTTTACTCAAACCTGTATTTAACCAGGTGTGGCAGGAAGGAGAGAGAGTTCCACCATCGTGGAACTATATCACTATCTCTGTGATTCCCAAAGGGGGGAGGGACTTACAGGACTGTGGCTCGTACAGACCGATATTCCTTTTAAATGTTGATTATAAAATCTTTACGGCAGTAATAGCTGCCAGACTAAATCCTATTCTCGCAAAAATAATCCATCAAGATCAGACAGGGTTCATAGAATCCAGACAAGCTCCAGAAGGGGTAAGATGTACTATTAACATAATAGACATAATTAACAAAAGACACATACCCACTTGTATTATGAGCCTCGATGCCGAAAAGGCGTTTGATAGAGTAGTGTGGAATTTCCTGTTTGCGGTCTTCCGCAAGATGGCATTCCCTACATCTTTTGTGAGTGCTGTAGGAGCTATATCTACTTCCACACAAGCCTATGTTAGAGTAAATGGAGGGACCTGTCAGAGATTCAAACTTAGTAGGGGCACCAGACAGGGATGCCCACTATCACCACTATTATTTGCTCCTTATATTGAGTCTTTGGCTCAGGCCCTGAGAGAGGATCATGAGATCAAGGAGTGGTAGTGTCGGGGGACATAAAATATCTCTGTATGCAGACAGTGTTTTACTATACTTAACTAACCCAGATAAAACTATTCCACAGCTGTGGAACATCCTGGATAGGTTTGGACATTACTCAGGTTATATCCTCAACAAACAAAAAACAGAAATACTGAAATTCCATTATAACCCCTCCACAAACATACAATTACTGCCACTAAAATGGAATGCTCATAAAATAAAATACCTGGGTACCTAAATTTCAAAAAAATCTATTGAGCTTATATGCCCTTAACTTTGAACCCCTATTCAAACAGACTAGACAAGACATTAAGAAATGGGGCCCGCTGAATCTGCCTCTTTACTCAAAAATTCAATTAGTCACTATGAATATCTTACCCAAATTTGTATACCTATTTAGGTGTCTCCCAATAAAAATTCACCATAATCAGTTTCAAATTTGGCAGGGGGTGATCTCCAAATTCATTTGGAACTTAAAAGACCTAGAGTCAAGAACTGGATCATTCAGTCCAGTAAAAAAATTGGGGGGCAGAATCTTCCTAACCTAGAGGATTATTATTTGGCTGCCTAGCTCATATGGGCTCTGTTCTCATCCACAAAGGGCTACTCCTCTCGCTGGAAAACACTGGAACTAATCACTGTGGAAGGGGTGCCACTGGGGGCCAGGGCTGCGATGCCAGACACCCCACGGCAAGACACCAATACACTTCTATTTACAATAAGGAACATGTTATGGGCCCTGAAGTGGCTCTGGTCTAAACATAAACTTACTGGAGACTTGTGGTCTATGAGGTGGTTCACTTGGGATGGCGAGTTCCTCCCTGCACAACAGGACCTCACTTTCAGAAAGTGGGAGAGACTGGGTCTCCACACCCTGGGAGATTTCCTTGATGAAACTCGGGTGGTGGAGTTTGCTCAACTTAAAGAAAGATGCACACTTAGACAGGCTGACTGTTTTAGATACCTTCATATCAGAACATATATACAATCACTGCAGGGTCGCCAGACTCAAGACCAGGCTCTGGTCAACCTGAGGGGGGTGATGGAGGACATAATGTCCTCACAGAGACAAAGGGGACATGTGTCCACCATCTATGGGGCACTGAGTGACAGAGGGGGCAGACAAGCTGTAGGTCCCCAAAATAAATGGCAGCTCGAGCTAGGCGAACCTAATCACTGATAAGGAATGGGAAAATAGCTATGCTCAAATCTATAAAACCACATACTCACTGATGTGGAGGGAGTTCAAATGGAAGATTCGAATGAGATTTTTTATAACCCCACACATTAAGAGTAAATGGGAGAGGAATTGCCCACCAACTTGCTGGAGAGGCTGCCAAGATTTGAGGGTGAACCATCTGCATGTGTTTTGGTCATGCCCAAGACTGACCCAATACTGGGGAGACATAAAACAAAATCTAACCACCATATTCTCAATTGCAGAAGACATAGGCCCGAAGCAGCTGATACTAGGGATCCTGCCTAGAGAAATACGAGGCGGGGACAAGATCTACTTATGGAACATAATGTTGACATCGGCCCATAAAGCAATTACGAGGAAGTGACTCAGTTCAGATCCCCCTACCATCCAGCAATGGGTGGAAATTGTACAGGACATTCAGGGAATGGAGGAGATAATGCATAAAATAAATTTTAGAACACAGAGGTTTGTCAATAGATGGACACCCTTGGTTCTGATGCAGGGAAATGGAGTCTCAGAAGTAATAAGAGAAGAAGGAAGAGGAGGAGTGGGCTGAGAAGCGAGGTGGAGGGGAAAAAGAGGGAGGAGACTTGAGAGATGAACAAAACATAAAGAATGTATAAAAATACTAAAAGAAAGAACTTAAATGATAAAAAGGATAGGATTGCCACAGACAATGAACTGCTGGACCTGATCTAATGCCAGTGTACTAATGTATAAGATACATGACTCCTCTACTGAAACAAATGAGAATGTATTAACTGTTAAATACATAGATACATAGATACATAGACAGTGTCAGCAGATAAGGGCCTATGGCTCACCCAGTGTGCCCATTTAAGTTTCTAAGTTCAGTTTATGTTTTCCAAGAAGTCTGTTGCCCCTTACCCCTGACCTCCAGAATTCCTTTATGTCTATCCCATGCATTCTTAAATCCTGTGATTGTTTCAGCCCCCACCACTTCCTCTGGCAGGGTGTTCCACTTGTCCACCACCTGTTCTGTGAAGAAATTCTTCCTCACGTTTCCTCTGAATCGTCCTCCCTCCAACTTCATCCCATGCCCTCTAGTCCTGGAACATCTTTTTCGCTTAAAAATAGTGCATTCCTGCACCCTGTTCTTCCCTATAAGATACTTGTATGTCTCTATCATATCCCCTCTCTCCCTCCTCTCCTCCAGGGAGTACATGTTCAGTGCCTTCAACCTGTCCTCATTGGATTTGTGATGCAATCCATGCACCATCTTTGTTGCCCTCCTCTGAACCTTCTCTACCCTGTCTATGTCCTTACGTAGGTAAGGTCTCCAGAACTGCACAGTGTACTCCAGGTTCGGCCTCACTAGTGTCTTGTATAGTGGAATTATGACCTCCCTTTTCCTGCTGGTGATGCCCCTGCCTATGCATCCCAGCATCCTATTTGCTTTACCTGCTGCCTTGTCACACTGTTTTCCTGCCTTGAGGTCATCAGAGATGATTACCCCAAGATCTCTTTCCTGCTTAGTGCATGCTATATCCTCACCCCCCAACTGATATATTGTGCCAGGGTTTTTGTGCCCCATATGCATTATCTTGCACTTCCTTGCATTGAATTTCAACTGCCAAACCTCTGACCATTTTTCAAGTTTCTGCAGGTCCCTTCTCATTCTGTCTACACCCTCTGGTGTGTCTACTCTGTTAAAGAGCTTTGTGTCATCAGCGAACAGTGAAATTCTGCTTTCTAGGTCCCTGCATAATGTCACTGATGAAGATATTTGAATAGTACTGGTCCCAGCACTGATCCCTGTGGTACCCACTGGTCACTCTTCCCTCTGTGGAGTGACAGCCATTTACCACCACCTTTGTGTCCTGCTGCCCAGCCAGTTACCTACCCACCACACTACTGTCCTGCCCACACCCATATTCCCCAGTTTGTGTAATAGTCTTCTATGTGGCACAGTGTCAAAGGCCTTGCTGAAGTCCAGATAGGCTATGTCCACTGCCCTCCCCTGATCCACCTCCCTAGTCACCCAGTCAAAAAATTCAATGAGGTTGGTCTGACATGACCTCCCCCTGGTGAAACCATGCTGCCTTGGGTCCTGTAGTCCATTGACAACCAGATGTTCCACCTATTTCTCCTTCAGTAGTGCTTCCCTGATCTTCCCCACTACCGAGGTGAGGCTGACTGGTCTGTAGTTCCCCGCTTCCTCTTTGTTCCCACCTTTGTATAAGGGGACTACATGATAAATGATAAGAGATATGTAATAGTGCCTAATTAGATATGCAATAAACTTGAATTTAAAAAAAAAAAGAAAAGAGTAGCTACTGAAGAAGAGGTGAAAGGCAGAAGCCTTCCAGTCAGGATCATACAAAAGGAAACTCCCATTGAAGTGTCAGTGTAGCATTGGTTAATGCCTGTTTTTAGGTGCTGTTGGAACGTTGGCATGCTGGAGGCATTGTTCCCCTGACAATTATTGCCTGCTGTGCCAACATTTTAAATAAATATGGACTTTTTATCAGGCTTGAAAATATGTTTTTTTTTTTTTTTTTTTACCATGGTGCCTTAAGAGCATAGGGCTAAGTACACAGTTTTTTGTTAGAAACTGTCATTTATTGGTGCACCCTCCTCCTCAGTGCTGGCTTTTTGCCTTACATGCCCCGAAGTGCATTCTAAAATAAACCTGAAGAAAAAAGTAAATGAAAACAAAACAAAAAAAAAACATGGATTTAGTTTACACAAAGTAAACATTTATATAAGTAGGCCAGCTGGATCTTTGCCTGTCGTCTGTTGCAGAATTTGCCTATGAATTATGACCCAGACTGACCAATTAGCTTCCAGATTTTTGTTGTTCATTTGGTAAATAAGGAATAATACATGACAGGCTGTAGCATATCATGGGGAAGTGCCATGCCTCTGGTGCATTAGGAGTCACTAGGCTGCAGGCTGAGTGACTCATGCACCAGAAAAGTTGCAATATCTCATGGAATACCATACCCTGTAGTGTATTATTTCTATTATGCACAGAAACATAGAAGTTGATGGTAGAAAAGGACAGCAAAGACCATCCAGTCTGCCTAGTCAACCAATTTGATCCTGCTGCCTCTACTAGGTCAGAGGCCTCAGCTATGCCCCCGTTATATGTATGATTCCCTGGTGCCTATCCCATGCCCTCTTGAATCCCTCCAGTGTACATGCTCCCACCACATCCTGAGGTAAGGCGTTCCACGCATCCACCACCCTCTCTGTAAAAAAGAACTTTCTCACATTACCCCTTATGCCCCCTCCAATTTCATGTCATGTCCACTAGTTCTATTGTACTTTTTATACTGAAATATGCTATCCCCTTCCACCTTATTTATGCCCTTAAGATATCTGAAAGTCTCAGTCATGTCCTCCCTCCCCTGTCTGTGTCTGTCCCCATGTGCCTTGTTGTACAGAACCTGCACCATCTTAGTTGCCCTCCTCTGCATGGTTTTCATCCTGTCAATATCCTTAAGCAGATGCGGCCTCCAGAACTTCTCAGAGTACTCTAGGTGAGGCCTCACCAGTGTCTCATACAGTGGTATCACTACCTCCCTCCTACGGCTTGTAATACCTCTCCCTATACACCCTAACATCCCACTAGCCCTCCCAACTGCTTTTGTGATTTGTTTGGTGGATTTCAGGTCATCTGATATAATGACCCCCAAATCCCTCTCCTCTCTGGTGACTGTCAACAACTCACTTCCCAATGTGTAACTCCCCACAGGGTTTCTGTGCCGACTTGCATGATCTTGCATTTTTTCACGTTAAACCTCAACTACTATACCTCAGACCATTTCTCCAGCTTTTCAATGTCTCTTTTCATTCTCTCTATGCCCCTTGGAGTATCTACTCTGTTGCAGATCTTGGTGACATTTAAAAACAGGCATACTTTTCCCTTTAGCCCTTCTGCTATGTCTGCTATGAAGACATTGAAGAGGACTGGTCCCAGGACTGATCCTTGTGGCACCTGACTGGTGACTCCCATTTCTTCTGACTGTGTGCCATTTACCACCACCCTATGCCTTCTGTCTACTAATCAATTTCTGACCCAGTTCACCACCCTGTGTCTCACCCCTGGACTCCTCAGCTTGTTTATCAGCATTCTATGCATAGCTATGTTGAAGGCCTTGCTGAAATCAAGGTAGACAATATCCACTACCCTTCCCTGGTCTACCACCTTGTTCACCCAGTCAAAGAAATCAATCAGATTTGTTTGACAGGACCTTTCCGCCATGAACCCATGCCTTCTTGGAGCCTGCATTCCAATGGATACCAGGTGATTTGCAATACGTTTCTTAAGCAGTGTCTCCATGATCTTCCCACTACTGAGGTGAGACTCACTGGCCTGTAGTTCCCTGCGTTCTCCTTGCTACCACTCTTGTGAAGAGGGACCACATTTGCCCATCTCCAGTACTGCAGGACCACCCCTGTGTTCAGCGACTCACTGAATAGGGCTGCCAAAGGTGCTGCTAGCTCCATACTCCGTTCCTTTAGGATCCTTGGATGTTCTCCATATGGCCCCATTGCTTTGTCCACCTTTAGTTTTGTAAGTTCCTCTAGGACCCTCTGTTCTGTAAATGCTGTGAAGCTCAGTTCTCCACCCCCCCCAGACATCTGTTTTCCAGTTGCAGTCCCTGCTTATTCCTCTCTAGTGCAGACCAAGCAGAAGTACCTGTTAAGGATTGTGGTCTTCTCTAGGTCCCCTTCTACCCGCTCTTCATTGTCCTCTTTGAGTCTGACTATACCCCCTCTGGACTTCCTCCTCTCACTGATGTACCTAAAGAATGTCTTGTTCCCTTTCTTCACTGATTGTGCTAGCCTTCCTTCTGTCTGTGCTTTAGCACTTCTCACCACTGCCCCTGCTTCTCTCCAACATTTTTGATACTCTTCTCTATCCCCGTCCTCTTGCGTACCCTTGTATTTTTGGAAAGCTACCCTCTTGGACCTGATTTTATTCACCACAACCTTTGAAAGCCAGAGTGGCTTCCTCCTTCTCTTGCCTTTATTCTTCACCTTCACACATTGATTGGTTACCCTGACAAGAGACTCCTTAATATGTGCCCATTCCCCCTCCACGCCCCCTCCTGTCCCCACCTTGGCCAATTCCTTTTTAACCTTCCTTCCCATCTCTGAAAAGTCAGCTCCTTTGAAATCTAGTATTTTAACTTTTGTGTGTGTGGCCTGCATTCCTGTGTCCAACGTGAACCAAACCATGTGATGGTCGCTGGACCCCAGGTCCCCCTCCACCTGGAGATCTGTGATCCTGTTTCCACTGGTGAGCACTAGATCCAGGATATTCCTGTCACTGGGGGGTTTCTGTACCAAATGTCATAGGCTTGCTCCCTGTAGGGACTCCACAATGTCCCTGGTCCTGCTCAAGACCCCTGTTGGGATGGACCAGTCTGTGTCAGGCATATTGAAATTAACCATAAGCAGAACCTTCCCCTTATACGTCGTGTTCTATGTTGTCTCCAGCATTAAATTGTCTGCCCCTACCCTGAGCTGGTGGCTTGTAGATCACTCCTGTTCCAACTGACATTCAGTTACCTAACTCAAGGGTGACCGACCACTCCTCTGTCTCCTCATTTTTTGCCTGGATTTTTGTTGTCTTTATTGTCTTTGTGATGTAAAGTGCCACCCTTCCCCCCTTCCTTCCCTCCCTTTCTCTCCTGTACAAGGCATATCCTGGTATAGTTGTATCCCATGAGTGCTTTTTAAAGTACCACATCTCTGTTATGGCTGCAATATCTATGTCAGCCTCCCCCATTAAAGCCACTAGATCAAGGAGTTTGTTTCCCAGACTTTGTGCATTTATATGCATAACGTTCAAAATCTTGTTCCTGGTCCCTCTGCCATTATTTTTGTTCTTGTCTCGTTGTTCCTGACCTGCAGCTGTTACTACTCCCTCCCTTAGTTTCTTATATTGCCCCTTACCCTGTCCCTGTTTTCTATCCGTATTCACTAAACTCTTGTCTTCCCTTGTCCCAATACTGACATTACCAAACTGAGGGGCTAGACTAAATTGTTTCCATTCCCTCTGATAGCCGACCCCCCCCCCATTAGTTTACATACCCAGCAAGGAAGCACCAAAACTTTCCATTGAGGACTGCCGTCCTCTGTCTGGATACATGCAGACCGCCTCTATATAGCTGTGCATCTGCTCAGGTGGATCCACAGTTCCCAGTGTAGCCAAAGCCCTTATCCTTGCACCATCTCTTCAAACATTTGTTGAATTGGCTGATGCATTGATTCTTTGCATTCCCCCTTCTCCCTGACTGGTAGGACCTCAGAGAAAATGATAAATTTTGCTATCTCCTCAAGCTGACTACCCAGGACCCTGAAGTCATCCTGTACTGTCTCTACATTAACCCCTTCCTTGTCCAAGTCATTAGTCCTGAGGTGAACAATGACATGTACTTCCCCTCTCCTTGCCACTGCCTTGGCAATCCAGGTGGATTTGCAATGTGTCCCACTGAGCAGTGGCCCTTGGCAGACACTTTACTTCCCTTTCCATATCCCCATCTATTCCCAACACCATCTCCTTAACAACTGAGTCCCCCACCAGGAGAAGCTTCATCCTCCTCCTCCTCCTGCTCCTCTGGCTCACACCCCTTTGCCTCCCTCTGGTGGTCCTGTACCTCTACTCTGGTCTCAGCCCTGGGCCCCCTCTTGGGGGTATCCCATTTCATGAGAACAACAAATTTATTCTCCAGCTGGACTGATTGGGGAACGTACTCCTGAGCCACCCTCCTTGTTCTCCCTGAGCCCACTGTAGTCCACCCATGCCTGTGCCTTAGAATCTGCTGTGGCAATGGGTAGGGATACTGTGGCTGCAGGGTGCGAACTAAGGTCTCCAGCACTCCTGCCAGCTCAGTCCAGAGTCTGTCCACTTCTGCTTATAGCCCAGAGTATAGCCCAGAGAGGTGTCTACAAATTGAGCAGCACCTAGGCATCCAGAAAGTACTCCTGAACACTGCTGCACCACACACATTGCACTGCACTACTCCCTGCATAATTTCTGCTAGTTTTTGTGCATATAAATATGGGTTTATATGCATATGGGTGCATATAAACATGGGTTTTTGTGCATATAAACAAACTTAAAAGACATTTTAAATGATTGTTCATAGTGCAGGTGTACATTTAGAAAAATGGTTCACTTTGTTATATGGTCAGTAGGCAGCCCTCTTGTAGTAGGTTCCATGGGATAGGCTAGCAGACAGCAACATGGTAATGGTTGGAGAGAGAAGAGCTCTGAGTCTGAAAGTTAGTCGCATAGCCTGTTCTTATTGTGTGTTGAGAGCCCAGAGATGAAGAGTGCAGCAGCAAGTAAGGTGCGGTAGAAACCTGTTACTGGGAGAGATGTACACTAGTGGTTGTTCTGGACGAATAGGGGCCTTTTCTAAAACACTGTGGTGATGAGTGGATGCCAGGGCTGCCATATTACAGTATGTGTGGGCAAAGGTGGGCAAAGTACTTAGAAGGCAAGCAGAAAGGCTATTGGCTAGCACTTGTTATTGAGGGAATGCTCAAAGATGCCTCCATGGCTGTTGTACAATCACATTTAAGTATTTATTTTAGCCAGTCAGTAATAAATTGTTTGCTTATTTCCTAGCTGGAGTTACACATCAGTTACCTAGTAGTTATAGTGTCTCTGGAGGTATATTTTATATTATTCATTTTTGTCCCAGATTAACCCCAGATACGAGATTGACTATGTTATTATATAAATTCAAAGCAAAAATCTTGGAAGAGAGTTTTACATCATTGTGATTTTCTAATGATTTATTGTTTCTAGTCCATTTAGTGGATATATTCTGTATATATTGAATTACAGTATCTATAGTGTTACCTGTATTGTACCTTATAACTTATTGTATTGCACAACAACTTTGAAAACAGGACTATGTCCTAATAGTCATATCCTGGGTAAAAGTGAAGGTTTTTACTTACTTACATTGGGTCACCTCTGCTCACTACCCTGAATGCTCCCACGGTCCTCTCCCAACTCTTCTGAGGTGGCAGAGGATTCCAGACAGAAATTGAATCTAGCATGGTGGTTGGGAAGATATGTTAGCTTTGGTACCTGTGTTATGTCAGGTTTAAGTGCAAGAGCATAGGCCATGCCAGTGCTCTCCTTGGATATCATGGGGGGTGGGGGTCAGTAAGGGCACCACAGATTACCTGACTCACATCCCATGCATCACCAGGGACAGTCATGTAGCAGCAGTTGCCATAAATCATTCCTGGAAGCATAGCACATATGCTAGGAATACATTTAAGCCTCTGCTAGCCCAAATGGGCTCCCCACACTGAGTATGGTCCCCAGCATGGTAAAGTGATCATCCTTACATTTAGATCATTGGGTTATCTTTCTAATGTGTTTCAAGGGACATGCATCAATGAACAAACTACCAGCTTTACAATGGAAATCACAAGATGAACTCACCTGTGAAGTTGGCAATATGACCCTCTGAACATGGAATGCAGTCAAAGCAGCAAACTGGCTGTCCTGGTCGAGTAGCTTTTCTATAACCCAGAGAGCAACTTTCACTGCATACAGAGCGAGGGATCTGCAGACAGGAAATAAAGACAAAAGGACAATATGACATTGCTTTCAGAGTGTGGGATGAAGCAATGCCATTGAAAGTAAGCAAGTGTTCTTGTTCTGCTGTGTCTTCTGTGTTACTTCACACACCAGCAATGGCAGCTGCTGGTCTACTATGGGAAAGAAAATTAACATTTCTAACATTTACAGGTAGGCTAATTCTGTTAATTCCATCACTCCAATATCTTTTGGGCTGATGGAACAAGCATGAACACCAAGGGGAATGTGTCTATGACCCATGTTATTAGGATGGAATTCATTGATCAAAATTCTGTACACAGGTTCCATGAATATAAGGAAGTCTTATGCATGAGGTGCCACCAGCCTTATCTTACTGGCATTGTTGGATGTAACTTTAATGACCACTCACTGAACTATGTTGCTTTTTGTCCCAAGGATTTTACATCTCTAAATAATATTCTTAAAAAAAAAAAATAACGCTTAACTCACACGTACTGTAAAAGTACATGCAATATTTTCTGTACTCTCTTTGTCAACCTTCTGCTATTTCCTGAGACACCTTGTAAATGAGATTCAGAAGAAGCCAGAAGGGGAAGGAAACATATTCAATTCAGTGCTTTAGAGTAACTGGTAATTGCTATTTTTCTTTTAAACTTAGATTGTGGGCTTTTAGTGACACTGTACTTTCTTTGTTGTCTTTACTTAGAATTGTTTTGGGGCTGCTGAAAATTTAAAACGTAGTGGTGGTGTATTTCTGTACTGTCTTTGATTGCTGCAAATTTTATCTTGGCTTGTCTGACTGCCCTGTAGTTTTGGTGAGGGGTGTTAATTGTCTGGCCTCTGACCTCAGCTACGTGATAACAGGAGGTGGGGCTTCATCAGAGTTGAGGTAGCAAGTGAGTTTTATTTTCTCAGAAGAAGCCAGAAGGGGAAGGAAACATATTCAGTTCAGTGCTTTAGAGTAACTGGTAATTGCTATTTTCCTTTTAAACTTAGATTGTGGACTTTTAGTGACACTGTACTTTCTTTGTTGTCTTTACTTAGAATTGTTTTTGGGCTGTTGAAAATTTAAAATGTAGTGGTGGTGTATTTCTGTGCTGTCTTTAATTGCTGCAAATTTTCCTCCCTCCCTCCCCTTCCCCCAACTCTTAATTATATGCCCTGTTAAATCTGATTGACAGTAGCTAAACACAGGGTATAGTAAGGGGTGTGAAGTAGGAGGGGCATAAGGGAGAAGAAGCCCACCCTCAGCACGACAAGTGTTTTGACTCATTTATTTATTTATTGATTTCTTTTCCTTTTTTTTTTTAAAAAAAAAAAGAAAATTATCTGAGGATCAGTGGCAGGATTATTAGGACATAAAATTAATAAAATGGGAACTAGGAGAGCTTCAGTAGCAGACAAGTAGTGGAATAGCAGTATAATTGCAGTATAATGTGGGGAGTGGTGCAATGCAGTGGCTGTGGGGCAGCCATATTCAGGCAGACTTTCTGGACACTGAGGTGCTGCCCTAACTGCATGCATCTCTCTGGACTGTGGGATGAGGTAGCCAGACTCAGAGTGGAAGTAAACTGGGTCAGGAGTACCATCACCCCTATCCAGAGACCACCCAGTCCAATGCAACTGCCTCAAAGGATGCCAAGAACGAGGAGCACTTGGATGACAGTGGGCTCAGGAAAGGTTAGAGCGGTCAGGCAGAGGCACATCCCAGATCTTATTCCACTCAAGAACTCATATGCCACACTGGCAAACAGGGACAACCAAATAGAGGTACCCAGAGAAGTGGAGGGAAAGGATGTGGAGGTTAGCCAAGGAGGTGACCTCAGCGGGGAAAGCAGTGGACCCCAGAGGAGGAGGAGGAGGTGAATCCTGGTGGGGGACTCCATCATAAGAGGGATCCAGCTAGGAACACAGGAGGGGGAGGACAGGGAGGTGAGGTGCCTACCAGGTGCCACGGCATGGAGGGATGGAAGGAAGATCCTGGGGATCACTGGGAAGGCAAGACGGGAGGGTGAGCTGGATGTCATTATCCACCTAGGTACTAATGACCTGGCAAATGGGGAGCCAAAGAAAGTTCAGGAAGAGTTTAGGAAATTGGGAGGGTCTCAAGCAAGTAGCTACTTCTGTCACTTCTCAGTACTACCTGTGAGAGGCAAGGGAGACATAGGAGTGCATGCACCAGGAACTTTAACTCATGGTTGAAGAACTGGTGCTGTGAGGAAAGGGTTTGGATTCATTGGTGACTGGGGACCCACCTGGAGGGATGGAGATTTGTTCAAGCCTGACTGCCTGCATCCATCCTGGAGGAATCCAAGCACTCAATGATAGGTTAAATGCTACATTGACAAGCATTTAAACTAGCAAAGGAGGTGGCAGGCCAGCAAGGAGGTACCCATTGCTCACCCCCACAGCTAGCAGTGGAACCAGTGAACTGGAGGACTGGCTATCTCTACAAAGCAGTGTGCAAAAGATGGAGATTAGTGCCCAAGAGGTGGATAGGCAGAAAAGGGGCAAAATTCAGCAGAAGGGCAGACAGCAAGGAGAACCAGGGATAAAGGACAACCAAGGAAGGAGCTGAAGTAGAACAGTGAAACAGTCTAGGGAGGTCAAATCATGGAAAGCCATGTGTACAAATGCCAGGAGCCTTAGCAACAAGATGGAAGATCTGGAGGCTGTCATGGTGCAGTCAGACCTGGATATTGTGGCCATCACTGAAACCTGGTGTAATGATAACCACGACTGGGAGATGGCCATACCTGGCTACAACATGTTCAGAAGAGACAGAGCAGGCAGGAAGGGAGGAGGAGTGGCACTGTATGTGAAAAATGACATAAGGGCCACAGAGATCCAGGAGGAACAAAATGGGGGAGAGATACTGTGGGTTAAGCTGGAAAGGAAAATGTCTATAGACCACCAGCCCAGGAGGAAGAAACAGATAGGTAGCTGATGCTAGCCATCCAAAGGATGGCAGACAAGGGTGAGATAGTACTGGTTGGAGACTTCAATATTCCAGACGTGGACTGGAGCAACCCAGCAGCAGCATCAACTAGGAGCAGATTTATCCTAGACTCCCTTCAGGGTGCCTTCCTCAAGCAACTGGTCATGGAACCAACTCAGCAAAAGGCAGTACAGGACCTTGTGCTCACAAACAGGGACAGTGTGATGGGGGTAACAGTGGGGGAGCACCTGGGGAACAGTGACCACCAGTCATTGTGGTTTGAAATCACAGTAAGAGCAGAACCAAACCACACAAAAACACGTATCCTGGATTTTAGGGGGGCAGACTTTGGGAAAATGGGAAGATACTTGAAAGAGGCATTAAGGGGAATGGGGCAGGAATCAGGGGTTGAGGAACAGTGGGCAGTATTTAAAATGAGGATTACAAGAACAACAGAATTATGTAATAAGCAGGTTAGCAAGAGGAAAACGAAGAGGAGACCATTACGGTTTTCCAAAGAGGTAGCAAAGAAAGTGAAAACCAAAAAGATTCCATTCAGGCAATACAAAAAGACACACGCAGAAGGGGATAGGGAGAAGTACCAGAAGAAGCAAAGGGAGGCAGGGAGGTCAGTAAGGGAAGCCAATGCTCAGACAGAAGAACACATTGCAAAATCAGTGGGTAGAGGGGACAAAACCTTTACAGGTACATAAGTGAAAAAAAATAGGCAAAGGAGGGATAGTGAGACTGAAGGGGAGGATGGGGGCCGCGTGGAGGATGACAACAGTAAAACTGACATATTGAACAGGTATTTCTGCTCAGTATTTACTGAAGAAAGAGGTGGGTAATGGGTCTGAAGGGTACAAAGGGGTGAGAATGGTGCAGAAATGGACACAAGTCCCTTTACGAGAAAGGGTACTGAAGGAACTGGAAGTAATAATAGTTGATAAACAATGGAGCCAGATGGGTGAACTTTAGGGTCCTTAAAGAACTAAGAGAGGTGGTGGCTGAACCTCTGGCTATCCTGTTTAGCCGATCACTGGAAACAGGGGAGGTACCCAAAGACTGGAGGACAGCAGATGTAGTCCCCTTATACAAAGGTAGGAACAAAGAGGAATCAGGGAACTACAGATCAGTCAGCCTCACATCGGTAGTGGGGAAGATCATGGAAGCACTATTGAAGGAGAGATTTGTGGAACATCTGGTTGTCAATGGACTACTGGACCCAAGGCAGCATGGTTTCACCAGGGGGAGGTCATGTCAGACCAACCTCGTTGAGTTTTTTGACTGGGTGACTAGGGAGGTGGATCAGGGGAGGGCAGTGGACATGGCCTATCTGGACTTCAGCAAGGCCTTTGACACTGGGCCACATAGAAGACTATTACACAAACTGGGGAATATGGGTGTGGGCAAGACAGTAGTGTGGTGGGTAGGTAACTGGCTGGGTGGCAGGACACAGAGGGTGGTGGTAAATGGCTGTCACTCCACAGAGGGAAGAGTGACCAGTGGGGTACCACAGGGATCAGTGCTGGGACTGGTCCTATTCAACATCTTCTTCAGTGACGTTGCACAGGACCTAAAAGGCAGAATTACACTGTTCGCTGATGACACAAAGCTCTGTAACAGAATAGACACACCAGAGGGTGTAGACAGAATGAGAAGGGACCTGCAGAAACTTGAAGAATGGTCAGGGGTTTGGCAGTTGAAATTCAATGCAAAGAAGTGCAAGATAATGCATATGGGGCACAAAACCCTGGCACAATATATCAGTTGGGGGGTGAGGATATAGCATGCACCAAGCAGGAAAGGGATCTTGGGGTTATCATCTCTGATGACCTCAAAGTAGGGAAACAGTGTGACAAGGCAGCAGGTAAAGCAAATAGGATGCTGGGATGCATAGGCAGGGGCATCACCAGCAGGAAAAGGGAGGTCATAATTCCACTATACAAGACACTAGTGAGGCCCCACCTGGAGTGCAGTGTACAGTTCTGGAGACCATACCTACGTAAGGACATAGACAGGGTAGAGAAGGTTCAGAGGAGGCAACAAAGATGGTGCATGGATTGCATCACAAGTCCTATGAAGACAGGGTGAAGGAACTGAACATGTACTCCCTGGAGGAGAGGAGGGAGAGAGGGGATATGATAGAGACATACAAGTATCTTACAGGGAGGAACAGGGTGCAGGAATACACTATTTTTAAGCGAAAAAGATATTCCAGGACTAGAGGGCATGGGATGAAGTTGGAGGGAGGACGATTCAGAGGAAACATGAGGAAGAATTTCTTCACAGAATGGGTGGTGGACAAGTGGAACACCCTGCCAGAGGAAGTGGTGGGGGCTGAAACAATCATAGGATTTAAGAATGCATGGGATAGACATAAAGGAATTCTGGAGGTCAGGGGTAAGTGGCAACAGACTTCTAGGAAAACATAAACTGAACTTACAAGCTCAAATGGGCAGACTGGGTGGGCCATAGGCCCTTATCTGCCAACACTGTCTATGTGTCTATGTATCTATGTATCTAGAACTCAAGGGGTTTTATCCTGGTGGGCAAATCTTTCAAAAAGATGCATAGTGTAGTAATAATTCAAGGATCCCTGGGAGCTAATAAAAAAAACACAATTTGGGAAAATATGTAGAAGCCAGTAGAGGATCCATTACTGACTATGGTGAATGGATCCAGTAGTGTGGTGCTGATGACAGGACACACATGATGACTGACTCAGAAGGTAACTGATGGGATGAGGCTGGGAAAAAGGTGGGGGTATAGGGAGTAACAGGAGTAGGAGAGGGGTGACTGTTTGAAAAAGGAGCTGGCAAGATCAACCACATAAAGATAATTGGTTGGGGGACAGGCTCAACAAGAAAATAATATGTGATAGAGGGGGATGGAAAAAGAGTCTAGTACTATAATGCTTGGGGAGGGGTGATTGTTTGAAAATGGGGGTTTCAAAAAGCGTGATCAAATGTATAATGATAACAATAGGACAGATTAACCAGAATAAAAATGGGACAAAGGGAGGATGTGGGTGGTATTTGGGTACTTCAGAGACTGGAGAAAGGTATGTGCTTTCTTTAGGGGGCTGCTAAGATTACCCAGATTAATATTAATTTTCTGTAGGGGTCAGTTTATGATCAAAAACTACCGTATATTGTAAGAGGGACCGAACAGTTTTCTATTGTCAGTCCTCTTGGCAATTTACAGTACTGTAGTTGTTTGTTATAAAGTTTACAAAAATTACAAAATGTAATAAACTAAACTGGCTCAAAGGATCTGTTCCTCACCTGTTCAAGTACAAAGTAAACTAATGTGATCATGCAACACAACATATTGTTTAAGTAATCTAAGGCAAAGAGCTGACTAAATTTATATGCAAGTAAATTTGCCAGGCAGGCAAACTCCTACTGTATTTGCATTCTCATAACACTGTCTGGTTTTTGTATCTTTTTACTCTGCTGAGCATGCACCAACATTACAAAGACATGCAGCTCACTCTGTGAGCTGGTTAGGCAGCACCACACCATAAATGGCAAAACAGACAATGTTGTAAGCAGCTAATTTCTTACCGCCAAAATGTGTTTATTGTGCCAAAGTTCAAAAATGTTCTCCAATGCAAGTTGGCTGCTAAGAGTGTTCCAGTCTGGCCCAATCAAAGAAAGTAAAACCCAACTTTTTCCATTACCCAAAGCCATGGGTGAAAGTCAAGCCAAACTTTAGGGCAGATGCGCAGGAGTATGTATAAAAGTGTACCGGCTGATTTATTGCCAAGAGGCTTCCTCAGAGATGAAGGCAGAAAACAGTAGCACTCTTTTTATAGCCACTATTTAAAGTAATACCACTTACACAGCAAACATCACAGAATGAAACACTCTAGGACATAGAGTAAAAACATAGAATGGAAAAGTCCCAAACTATATGGCAGGCTGAAAAATAGTATATTTTATTTCAGTAATCCTGCATGTCAGCAAAACACAAACCCTGGTGCTTTGAGCCAGAGATATGACTCTTTGTCAGGGGGTCTTTGGTTTGTTGCACATAGTTTTCTTATTTATTTAAAAGTTTGATAACTGGGAAAGGCTGAGGCTCATTTCCAGGTGCAACCCGGGGACAGAGGAAACAAATACAGACAAAGGATAATACATACAGATTCTGAACAGTATTTTTACAAGCATATAAGATATTGCAGTTAAATTTACTTTTAAGTTAGGGTTTTGGGTGTCTGGAGTCTTGGCAAATCAGTGATTGGGTCTTCCTTTGGGTTGTCAACCCCAATGCTTATTCCACCCTCCCAGCACGTAGCCTCAAGGCAGAAACCCAAGGTACAGCTCCAAGTCAGTGCCTCATAGTGATACACTCTTCAAAGGTAGAGAAGTAAGTCTCACCACATGTTGCCAACACAGTCTGTTGTAGCCTTCTTCATGCAGGGCCCTGCATGAAGAAAGGAGATTATGTGTGACATTGTTTGCTCAGGGAATAGTGTTGGCATTAGGATTGAGAACACCAAGGAATACCCCAACACTGATTCACCATGACTCCAGAGACCCCAAACCCTAATGTTTTTTTTCTTTTGCTGCTTGTTGGGGGGCAGTGTGGAGGGGGTTGTTAGGGTTAGAAACCTTAACACCACATTTTCCTATTTTGGTGATGTCAGGTTACCCTGAATGGTGCATTTTAATGACATTTTTTGCAAAGAATTTCCTTTCTTTTTGAGATAGTGGAATGGTATACTCAATCACTCAGGTCCCGAAGGGACCTGCATGAACAGGTGCAGACACACAGGCCCCTTTGGGCCCTACACCATTGAAAGACTCCATCCACCAATAGAAGTGCAGAGCCTGGCACATTCACCCCCCAAGCCAGGGAATGCAAGATGCACGGTTCTCCGCACAGGCCTGGGTGGTATATAGTGATGACAACTGTCCACATTCACTCTTTACGCATTCACTCTTTACACGTTCACTCTTTTCACATTCACTCATTACACGTTCACTCTTTACACATCCACTCTTTACATGTTCACTCTTTACACGTTCACTCTTTACAAGTTCACTCTTTACATGTTCACTCTTTGTTCTTTTGGATCTAAAGAGGCAAAGAGATCTGAAAGAAAAAAGAATGTGTGAAGAGTAAATGTGTAGAGTGACTGTGTAAAACCTGAACATGCAAAAAGTGATGAGGACTGTTGTCTTCACTATATGGTTCCTGTATCATGCAGACAACCCCGCAGCTTTCATTCCTGGCTGAGGAATGTCACATAACAGTGCTGCCCCCAACCCCTTACCGCATGTAGCTGGGTC
The DNA here is from genome assembly GCA_016271365.2 of Neoceratodus forsteri. Taxonomy (NCBI): domain Eukaryota; kingdom Metazoa; phylum Chordata; order Ceratodontiformes; family Ceratodontidae; genus Neoceratodus; species Neoceratodus forsteri. Next base: position 1,342,515,184 of record CM057455.1, on the reverse strand, counting down.
ACTGAACTGGCCCCTCCCAAACTCAGTTCACTGATACAGGATCACAAAGCATGCCCACTTGGGTCAAGACTGGCACTACACACAACATTTTTTAGCAATTATATAGATCTATAGATAGAAAGATATATAACATTATCAAGGCCACTGTTTTTCGGTTTTTACCAGAAAATCCGGTAAAATTCCGGAATTAGGGCTGCCTGAAGACCGGTAAAAACAAAGATTTCATGGAATCTGGCATTTTATATCAGATCAGTAGATCTACAAAACTTGTGTTTTTCTTTTAATTCCTTCCTGTACTATTTTCAATTTGCTCTATTTAATGCTCTGTATATTAAGCCTTCTTTAATTCTGATTACTTATGCACATACTAAAAGAATGATAGCAGAATCCTGGTAAAATCCGTAAATTAGAGTAACAATCACCGGCGTAATTCCGGAATCTGAAGTCTTGAAAATGGAATTTCATTATTTTAATCACCGTAAATCAGTGGCCTTGAACATTATATATAAGTTAGTCATTTTATGACCCCCCTTATAAATATTACATGTAACATTTATAGTGTATTGGCCAACATGTCATTTCACACCAGAAGTGTGAAAAGATGTCTAATCAAGGATTTAAAAAATTGAAACCTGGCATGTTTCTAAGGTGGTGGGGAAAAATGGCTATATTGACAGTTTGGATTCAAAATATTTAAAATTAGCAGTCACGCATGAACATTAAAATACTACAATATTCAGTCATAACCTGGGCATTGTACTGTATTTGTACAGCAAATTTTCAGCATAGCCTTCTTATTACCCCACCTCATGAACCCACTAGGTGATCATTTTCAAATCCCCACTGAAATGTCATTCTGCACTACCAAAATGTCATTCCACGCCACAGGTTTGAAAACACAGTTTGGCCTGGATTTGAAAAATGACAGCTATAACATTCATGAAACATAGAACATAGAAACACAGACTTTGATGGCAGATAAGGACTGCTGGGAAGCTGGCCCACCCAGTCTGCCCATTTCCCTACCTATTGGGTAAGCTACAGATCCTAGTTAACCAGCAGCCTACTTCTTCCTACCCCCCAGCAGAATTGCCTTGTCTGTCCCATGCATTCTTGAATTCTCTTCTGTTTTTGTCCCCATGACCTCCTCAGAAAGGCCTTTCCATGTGTCCATCACCCGCTTCATGAAAAAATATTTCCTTCTGAGTCATTCCCCCTCTGTCTTCAAATTGTGCTCCCTTGTTCTTGCACATCTCTTTTTCTGAAAGATGCTACCCTTTTGGACTTTGTTGATTCCCTCGAGGTACTTGAAAGTTTCTGTCATGTCCCCCCTCTCCCTCCTTTCCTTGAGGGTATACATATTAAGCTCCATGAGTCTATCTTTGTATGGCTTCTGGTGCAAACCCTGCACTATTTTAGTTGCCCTCCACTGGACTACCTCTATCCTGTCTATATCCTTGCAGAGATGGTGTCTCCAGAACAGCATGTAGTACTCCAGATGGGATCTCACCAACTGTCCGTACAGAGGGATAACAATTTCTGTTTTCTACCGGTGATGCCTCTCCCTATGCATCCCAGTATCCCCCCAGCCCTCCTTACTGCCTTCTCACATTGCTTGCCTATCTTTAAGTCATCTGATATGACTACACCCAGGTTCCTTTCCATTTTTGTTTTTGTTAGTACCTCCCCCAATTGTGTACTCTTCCCCTGGGTTTTTGTTTCCCAGGTGCATTACTTTGCACTTCTTTGCATTGAATCTAGGCTGCCATACATTTAATCATTCCTCCAACCTTGCCAAGTCCCTTTTCATCCTTTCCACCCCCCCTGTGTGTCAACCCTGTTGCAGATCTTTGTGTCCTCTGCAAAGAGGTATTTGTAATGTGTATTTGTAATATGTTATGTGTTTATTTTATGTTTTTAAATGTCAGCAACTGTTTCATGTTTGTACTGTAAATGACACGGGTCACCATTTTAAATGAATTTTACTCAATAGTTTAACCCATTTAATAAAAATAAAAATGAAATGAAATACTTTTCCTTCAAGTCCCTCCACAATGTCACTTATAAAGACATTAAAAAGGACTGGACCCAGTACTGAAACCTGCAGCTCCCCACTAGTAACCCCCCATTTCTTCGGAGTACACCCTGTTTACTATTACCCTCTGTGTCCTGTTGTCCAGCCAATCTTTTACCCAGGCTACCACCCTGGGACCCACTCCTAGGCTTGCTAACTTGTTTATTAATCTTTTGTATGGGACTGTGTCAAATGCCTTGCTAAAGTCTAGGTAGGCCATGTCCACAGCCCCTCCCTGGTCTACTACTTTGGCCACCCAGTAAAAGAAATCTATTAGATTTGTCTGACATAACCTTCCCGCTGTGAATCCATGCTGCTTTGGGTCCTGTGCCCCGCTGGCCTCTAAGTACTCAACAATTCTTTCTTTCAGAAGTGATTCCATCATTTTCCCTACCACTGAGGTCAAACTAACAGGTCTGTAGTTTCCTGCCTCTGCTTTGCTCCCACTTTTGTGAAGGGGAATCACATCCGCCCTCCTTCAGTTCTCAGTTACCACAACATTCTCCCATAATTTGTTAAAAAGGATAGTCAGTGATGTCCCTAATTCTCCCCTTAGTTCTTTTAGAATTCTGGGATGAATCACATGAGGCCCCATTGCTCTGTCCACCTTTAACTTTAGGAGTTCTTTCAGGACCCTCTCTTCTGTGAATGGATTGGTATTGACCCCCCCTATCTAGAGTGCTTCTGTTAACTGGTTTAGGTGCCTCACCCTCCTCTTCTTTTGTGAATACTGAGCAGAAGTATTCATTCAGTATCCCTGCTTTTTCACTGTCCCTATCTGCCTATTCACCCTCCTCTTTATGAAGCCTCACTATACCTCCCTTGGTTTTTCTCTGCTCCCTAATGTGCCTATACAAGATTTTATCCCCCTTCTAAACCAAGTTGGCTATATTTTCCTCGGTGTGGGCCTTTCCTATTCTGACTGCCTTCCTTGCTTCCTTCTGCTTTAACTGGTGCAGTTCTCTGTCCTGCTCCTTCTGTGTTTTCTTGTACTTTCTGAGTGCTATCGTTTTCTCCCTAACGTTCCCTGCCACCTCTTTTGAGAACCATAGATTTTTTTACTTCATTTTGATTTGTTTGTTTGCTTCACACAAAGGTTTGTTGCCTCTGTGATGGCAGTTTTAATTTTTCCTCATTGTTCCTCCACCCCTCCTTTTTGCCCATTTGCTAGTACTTTTCTGAGGCACTCTCTCATTTTGCCAAAGTCAGCCATCCTAAAGTCCAGTACCCTCGCTTTTGTATGGCTTGGCTCTACGGCTGTGTTTATCATAAACCACACTGTTTGGTGATCACTTGTTCCCAGATGACTACCCACTTCTTAATCCGAGATCCTCTCTCCATCGCTGTTTGAGAGTACCAGCTCTAAGATCATTCCCGCCCTGAGTGGGTTCCAACACTAGCTGTCTGATGCATGCCTCCGTAGAGCATCGAGAAAGACCCTGCTCTTGGATGTGGCTGCAGCAAATGTGGTCCGCCATCAACAACCCATTTTTCTGCCATCCTAAGGATGCCTCCTATCATTTCATTGTCCATTTCTTCCCCCTGAGAAGGGGGTTTGTATACAACCCCCATGCAGATTGTGGTGCCATTTCCTGTCTCCAGGGTCACCCACAGTGCCTCCTCTCCTCCCTGTTTACATTTTAGCACCATTGCTTTGATCAATTCCCTTATGTAGAGAGCTACTTCTCCTCCACTGTTACCCTCTCCCTCCTGTAGATTGTGCACCCTGGTATGTTGACATCCCAGTCATGGTTCTCTGTGTACCATGTTTCTGTGACTGCCACGATATCCAGGTGTCCCTCTTCCATCAAGACCACTAGTTCAGGGAGCTTGTTACCCAGACTACAGGCATTGGTACTCATTGCCCTCTATTTTTTGATGGCCTTACCCCTTGTAGTCTCATCCCTGACCTTACTGCCTTTGCCTTTTTCTCCATTTACCCCTGTCCTTCTCCCTATCGACTTCTCTACGTTGGTGTTTACTTCGCTAACTGCCTTGTTTTGTGGGGGGAGCAGATTTCCCTGCTCCTTTTCAGTGTTTCACCCCTTAGGTAGTTTAAATGCTTGCCAATGAAGCATTTAAACCTATAACCCAGGATCCTGGTTCCCTTCCCAGACAGATACAGACCATAGTGCCAATATAGACCTGTATCCCTCCAGGTGGAACCCTAGTCCCCAATGAAGCCAAAACCACTAATTTTTTAACCATCCATTGAATCCCATGGTGTGGAGCACCCTAGCCTCACTCATGCCATAGACAGGCAGCACCTCAGAGAAGGTTACCATGCATGCTACTTGTCTAAGGCTCCTCCCCAACTCCAAAAATTCTTCCTGCACTGCTCTGATCCCATTTCCAGCAGGGTCATTTGTCCGTAGGTGGACAATAATGTCCAGCTCCCTCTCCCGTGCTGCTGCTCTAGCGATCCTAAGGCTTCACACCCTTTCCCTCCAAGCCATGGCACCAGGAAGGCACCTTACCTCCCTCTCCCCTCCCTCCCCCAGCTCTACCCTCTTAACAAAATTGAGTCCCCGATGAGGAGCTGTTTCCTTCCCCTGTGGGGTCTGGTGCCACTGTCCTGTGGGTCTTCTTTATGGAGGTTCCCCAAATCCTCCTTGGTCTCCATTGCGGGTGCCTCCATAGAGGAACCATGCTCCACCAGAATGGTGTATGAATTGTGGAGAAGTACAGCTGGAGGGATGTGCCTCTGTTCCACCACCCTCACCCTCCCTGAGCCCACTGTGGTCCAACCACTCCTCTTTCTTGGCAACCTCAGAGGCAGCAGCAGTGGTCTTGGTGGTCACTGGGTAGGAGAACCCTGAATCCTGGCTAACTCAGCCTGGAGAGGAGCAATCTCCTCCCTCAGCCCTGAGAAGTGCCTGCAGATGGGACAACACTGCATCCTCTAGAATGTCTCAGAGAAGACTGCCACTCCACAGCCACTGCGCTGCACCACTCTCATCATGTCTTATTTGTGGCCTCTCAACTGTTGCTTTGCATGCTTACTCTTTCCATTTCCTTTTTTTGGTTTGTTTGTTTTTTCCCCCTACTTTCCCACTGCCTTCATGCCCTAACAGCTCCTGCCCTTCCTATTCTGGGACAGGAAGTTTCTGTATTCCTCAGTAGTCTCCTTCTTACTTGTTTAGAGTCAGACCTCCAGTAGCTGAGGGGGAGGGAGAGCTACTCTTTTCCTTTTATGATGGTGAGTCTTTTGTGCCTGTGTGATCACTCCCTTCCTGCTCTCTAACAGGAAGTTCCTGTTGTCAGTCAAATCCAGTGCCTATAAATGTGGAACTGGCTAAGCGTGGGGGTGGCAATAAGGAAGGGCTATATAGTCCCAGTACTAGGGTAATACATTTCTAGCAGCACCTCCTTCCCCTTTCTGCTCTCTGCCAAAAGCTAACTAGGGAAGTTTTAAATGCAAACTCCTGGCTTTTTGCTGCCTAAGCCGCACACCCTAATTTACAGCACTCCTCTTCACCTAGCTAACTGCACAAATAATAGTTCCCTTCCCCAACTCAGACAAGCACACTAACTTTTGTTTTTTTTTTCTTTGAGGTACTGTAGTGTGAAAAAAATGACAATGTTGAAAATTTGAGGTCAAAATATTTAAAATTACCAAATTTATATTTTGTACCCTTTATAGTACTTTGAAGCCAGAAACCATTAGGTATTCCCCATCCATCCTATATGTTGTTGCACGATCCAATCAAATTCAAGCTAGCTGAGGACAGCCCCCTTGTCCCAACTTAGAATCTCTAGTTTATGTCATGCGTCTAAAGAGGCTGGTTGTGATCCAGATCTACTCCCAATTACAACTAATTTCAATCACCATCTTAGGTACAGCATATTTTTAATTCTTTTTATTCTACTAGCCTGGCAGACAGCAGTGCATAATTATACAATAATGGGTGTGTTATGCCAGTTAATTATTGAAAATATATTACAGCATTAATGTGTCTATAAATCCATCGTGAAGTTAAGCAGTCTTAAGAAATAATGGTTTCCTACCAGCACATCAGTAGGAAAATATTAGATTGGGACAGAAATCCCTCCTGCAGCACTTCATATCCCACCACAGCCATGCCTCTGTTGCCCCATTACTCCCTCTCAATAGGATAACACTTGTCCCTTCTCTAAGTGACTCGTTATCTACTAGAGCAAAGGAGGGAGAGAGGTGATATGATGGAAACATTCAAACACCTTAACGGCATTAACAAGGTGAAAGAGTCTAACATGCTTCAATATAAGAAAAATAGCAGGACAAGAGGACACAGCATGAGATTAAAGGGAGGCCAATTAAGGGGTAATGTGAGGAAGTTCTTTTTCACAGAAAGGGTGGTGGTAGCATGGAACGGCCTACCTCAGGAAGTGGTGGATATGAATATAGTGCAGGTCTTCAAACAGGCATGGGATAGGCATAAGGGAGCAATACAGATGAGTATGAATAGATAGGCCATTCACAGAGCAAAGGCCGAAGCACATTCATAAGGCAGAAAAAGAAATGTGCAGACTGGATTGGCCTTGCAGTCCTTATTTGCTGTCAACTTCTATGTTTCTATGTTTCATAACGGAGACACAACGATCAACCCTACTAGCCAGTCAGCTAGGAGACTATCTTACATCAATAGACTTGAAGGATGCCTGCCTGCATATACCAATTCAACAGTCACACTGTAAGTACTTCTGTTTCAGCATAAAAGGGGAACACTAACAAAATACCTGCCTACCCTTCAGCCTAGCATCCACCCCAGGGTATTCATAAAGACACTGGTTGTCCTGGCAGCACACCTGAGAAAGAAAGGGGTCCACATCATTCCGTACCTGGATGACTGGTTGCTGCAGGCGAGGACAGTGGAAGAGGCACAATACAACACAAATTTAGCAGTGCAATGCCTTCAGGAATACGGATGGGTCATCAACAAGGCAAAGAGCCTGCTAACTCCCTCACAATCATTCTCCATGTAGGGGCAATGATAGACACTCATCTCAACAGGGTGACCCTGACAGAGGACAAGCTTCACAACATCTGCACACTGGTCAGTGGAATCATACAAAGGCCCAGCAGAACCATATGGGACTACCTCCAGATTCTGGGGGTCATGGCAGCCTCGATAGACAAGGTACCTTGGGCCAGGCTACACATGAGACTACTGCAGAGATAGCTGATCAAGACATTGGACCAGACAACTCAGAACTTCAGAGTCCGGATAACACCACCAGTAAAAGCCCTAACTGGTTTGCCATGGTGGAATTACAAAAAGAATATACTGCAAGGCTGTACCTTAGTGCAATCCAAAAATGCGGTCATTACCACAAACACAAGCCTGAAGGCCTGGGGGCAACTTACTTGAATCACGTCACTCAGAGACTATGGTCACAGAAGGAGTCAACCCTTTCAATAAATGTCCTAAAAATGTGAGCAGTACAACTAACACTGACATTTTTCAAACCACAGGTTACCAACAGGGCAATCCTGGTGAGGTGCAACAACCAGGTGACTGTGACGTACCTGAACAAACAGGGGGGCACAGGCAGCAAGGCCGTGATAACAGAGTTACTCAAGCTATTACACTGGGCACAGCAAAATCTACTATCAATCATGGCAATTTATCTGGCAGGCATATCCAACCCTAACTATAGTGGCACTACTGTGCCCTATAATACAGCAACATAGAAGTCATTTAGAAGGACTCTTCAAGCAGATATGTTTTGAGACCCCTCTTAAAGGCATCCACTGAAGAAATCTCCCCCCAAGGGATCTCAGTAAAGAATTTCATAGCACTGGACCAACCACTTCCAATGCATGGTCTATTGAGAACTTAAGCCTTGTCGTTGGAATTGCCAGAAGGCCCTCCCTTGGCAGAAACAGACAGAGTGTAAGATCAGTGGGGAGACAGGAGCCCTGAAAGGTAGTCAGGTCTCAACATATATAAGGACTTAAAAATGAGTAACCAAAACTTGAAGGTCATACATACACCCCTTCACTAGCAGCCAGTGCAGCTCATGTAGGACCCAGGTCACATGACACAACCAGGAAAGGCCCATCAGCAACCTAGCTGCAGTGTTCTGCATGAGCTGAAGGTGATGTAGGATACATACATTGGCTACAGCTTAGAGGGCATTACATAAATCAACCCTGGAGATCAAAAGACACATGCACTGGTGTCAGCAGGTCCTGAATGGTCTTAATATGTGTGATTTGCTTCTTCTGCAGCTTTGTTTAGTTAAAAAAACACAGACTGTGCCAGGACCAACATGGTTACTAGCCCCTGTCCTATACTCAGCTCCTGGGTTCCTACACAATAGGTGCATGATTTTTCACTTTTTGGCATTGAACCCCAACTGCAAAGATTTTGACGATTCTTCAAGTTTCCCAAGATACCTATGGATTCTCTCCACCCCTTCCTGAGCATCCACACTGTTACAGATTTTGGTGTCATTTGCAAAAAGGCATATCTTCCCTTCCATTTCTTCTGCACTGTCACTTATGAAGACATTGAAGAGGATCAGTCCCAGAACTGAGCCCTGTGGCACCCCACTGGTCACTCTCCCATCATTAGAGTGAGTGCTGTTAACCATCACCCTTTGTCGCCTATCCATTAACCAGTTCCTTATCCCGTTCACCACTTTGGATCCCACCCCAGGCTGCTTAGTTTGTTTATCAGTTTCCTATGCAGCACAATGTCAAAGACCTTGCTAAAGTCCAAAGAGGCCATATCTACTGCCCTCCCATGATCTATTAGTAAAAGAAACAGTGGCAGTAGAGAGGGGAAGGTAGACACAAGTCCCTTTACAGAGGACAGAGTGCTAAATTAACTTGTAAATCTCAAAGTGGACAAAGCTATGGGGCCAGACAGGGTGCACCCAAGGGTCCTGAGAGAGCTCAAATAGGTAGTGGCTGAATCTCTGACAGTCCTTTTTAACAACTCACTGGAAACATGAGTGGTTCCAGAGGATTGGAGCAGGGCAGATGTAGTTCTGCTTCACAAAAGTGGTAGGAGGGAGAAGTCTGGCAATTACAGACCAGTCAGCAAGATGAGGGGAAGCTAATGGAGTCATTTCTAAAGGAAAGGATTGTGAAATGTAAGCCCCCCAAATGAGGTTACCTGAAAGGGCTATGGCCCCCCACTGTCAGCAAAGGGACCCTGTGAGGCTAAAACTGGATAATGCCCTGTCCATCTTCGTGGCCACGGCCACTGTAAAGTTTGGGACCCAGCCCATGTATATAGTGGGGTCAAGGTCTGATTGCTATTTCTGCACCTCTGGGTGCCTGGGGGTCATGTTCTGTCCTGGGAGCTGCCTATAAGCCCCGGACTGGAATGTAAGCAAAAGACATGGTGGTCTGCGCTCCACTGAGCATGAGTGGCCATCAAGAGTGGCAGTATAGCCTAGAGGCTAGAATAACAAGCTGTGAATGAGCTTTGTACATCCAGTAGATCTGGGTTTGATTCCCACAACCTCCACTTGCATACTTTGTAACTCTGAGCAAGTCACTTAACCACCCAGTGCTCCTGGGTTGTCCTTAAAAACAGGCACTTGTGCCTAGTGGGCCTTACCTGGTTACCAGAGAATACAATTTAAAAACAAGCATTTGTCAATGCCGAATGTTGCTTGCTTCTATGTGCTGTTTAGGTATTTGGAAGTCATTGGAGTGCAAATATTGAAAATTTGCGAACTTAGGAGCGTCCGTAGGAACTGCGCAACGCACGCTCATAAAACAGTCATTGTTAGGAAATTTTTCATGAACTGTTCAACATAGCCATTTTAAGACCTCTGCTCATGAACAGTGTCAGTGTGATTTTGTTAATGTGTCCCATACATTGAGTTTGCACACCGACTACGCCATTGTGCGCTACATGGGCGGAAACACATTTTGGGCAGGATGTGAAAAATGACAGCTGTACTGCTCATAAGGAGGTGTGGTAAAATGGCAATGTTGAAAATCTGGAGTGTAAATATTGAAATTCGCAAACCCTCTGACGTCGCATTAGGGAACTGTACAACACACTCAGTAAAACAGTCATTTTTAGAATTCTTTCCCAAATTTTCAACATTGCCATTTAAGATCTCTGCTCATGAACAGTGACACTGTGATTTTCTTAATGTGTCCCATACACTGAGTTCGCACACCGACTGCGCCATTAGTGCGCTACATGGTGAAAACATGTTTTGGGCAGGATGTGAAAAATGACAGCTGTACTGCTCATGAGGAAGTGTGGTAAAATGGCAATGTTGAAAATCTGGAGGAAAATATTGAAATTGTAGAACTTACGAGCCTGGCGAGAACTACGTTAATGCACGCCTCAGAAACAGTCATTTTAGGAATTTTTTCACCAAATTTTCAACATAGCCATTTTAAGACCTCTGCTCATGAACAGTGTCACTGGGATTTTCTTAATTTGTCCCGTACATTGATTTCGCACACCAACTGCGCCATTCTGTGCTACAAGGGCAGAAACACATTTTGGGTGAGATGTGAAAAATGACAGCTGTACTACTCATAAGAAGGTGTGGTAAAATGGCAATGTTGAAAATCTGGAGTGAAAATATCAGAATTCGCGAACTTCACAGTCTCGTGGAACTTTTGCACCACGTACGAAACAGTTTTTTTTAATTTTGGACCAAATTTTCAACATGGGGTTTTGGGACCCCTTCTCATGATGTCACTGTCATGGTATTCGGCCGAAGGGTGATTTTGCAGTCACTGCACAGTCACTGTCTTGAAATCACCCTTTGGGCCCAAACTAACGCCATGACAGTGACATCATTCATGAGAAGGGGTCCTAAAACCCCATGTTGAAAATTTGGTGCAAAATTCCCAAAATGCCTGAGATATGCAATAAGTTGAACCCCCCATCTAGCCATTATACAGCTTACCAGCATTTCCTCAGTTCGCAGTCGGCTTTGAAGAGTGCAGGCGTGTTCCAGTCCACGAAGATAGATCGCGCGGGAGTCGGAGGTAAGTATGGGTGGGGGTATGGGGAGGGTGCGCAGTGGGTGGGTGTGGGTTGGGTCGGAGGCGTTACCAAGGGACCTATTTTATTTTACAGGTGAAAAAAAGACGTCGTGGGACTGTTTGCCACGCTGGGGTGGACTCCCCAGCATGGCACAAGGACGGGGGTGTTCAGTCGACGGGGATTGGGCACCCGCCGGCCAGAGACTAATTGCCACGCTGAGGTGGGCTCCCAGCGTGGCACCAACTACGGGGACGACGCAGCTCAGCCCGGCGGGGATTAGGCACCCGTCGGCTACACAGTAGGTGCGGGGGCGTTCAGCCGACAGGGATTGGGCACCCCGTCAGCCAAATGACTGATTGCCACGCTGGGGTGGGCTCCCAGCGTGGCACCTAACACTGGGGTGGGGGTTGACACAGCTCAGCCGGTAGGGGATTGGGCACCCGTCGGCTACACAGTACATGCAGGCAGCGCGCGCCTACGTGTGGAGGGGGGAGCTACACTTCTTATCGGTGCTCACTGAAGTGTAGCTCCCCTTTTCAACTGTATGCCACTGCATTTTGGAGCGTGTCATAGACAGCTCCAAAATGCATTGGCTTACAGGGGCCGTGCCTGCCAGCTCACTGACTGAATTGGAGGAGGAGGTGACACACCTCCGAAATCTCCGATGATGGCACTATGTTTCTTGCACATGCATGCAAGCAACATAAAAAGGAGTGCAAATCTAAAGAAACCACAGCTCCCTTTGTGGTGTGGGCAATGTGGCAACTCTTAAATATTATCCTGGGCTCCTGGGAAAGCATGGGAGCCGGGGACCAAGTGGAATAAGGACTGGAAAGCCTTTGGTTTAGGGGGTAACTGTTTATAGCCCTTTTAGGGGCATATGTATTTAGATTTAAGGACTGGATTGTTGTGGAGTTCATGTATACAGAGATGGCAGCCCCCACTAAAAGACTACAGAATGGGGGCTGCTGGGTAAAAGCTAAAGGACACTGGAGAGTCTGGGACTGTTGCAATCAATCATTGGAGGGCTGGAGAAAAAAAGCATAAATAGAACTGACAGCCCACCAAAAGAAGAGATCAGCCAGAGGGAGTGCAGAGCAGTCTGAGTGGGCTCCTTTTCCCCATAACTGCACTCAGACCCCGCAGCCTAAAGTTTCAATATATACTGGAAAAGACAACATAGAGTGAGCACAGAGTTTGCAGCAGGAACAAGAGCAAGGTTTTAGAAGTGGCTGCAGATGACTCGGTGCCAGAGCTTTCAGCCAGAGAGAGAGAGAGAGAGATGAAAGCTGCAGAGGGATTTGAGAGACTACTTTGTGCTGTTTGAATTTGTCTAGTTTGGTGACCCTTGCATCAGAGACTGAGAGTTCCCTCCTCAGAGGAGTATTTTTCTGAGTGCATCTTCCAGCAAGGGAAGAGTCTGAGAGTGCTGTTTGCCAGTGACTGAGAAAGAGATAGCCTTTCTGTGACAGAAAAAAGAAGTGCAGAGAGCTGGGTCAAGGGACTGTGTGAAAGCCCAGCTGTAACCTATTTGTCCAGGGTGTGCCCCAGAGGGGTCTAGGGGATCAAGAGTCAATCACATCCCCTAGACTGAAAACTTGGTAGAGGACCTGTGACCGAAGGTGTTGCGAGCCTGCCTGGTGAAAACTATCTACAAAGGCTCCCCAGCGGAGTTGGCAAGGCCAGGCAGGTGAAGATCAACAGCATCTTTTCTTCAGTACTCCTGCATTGTTGCTACATCATCCAGAGACCTCCATGGTACCTTGCAATTGTTAAAGCGACGACCTTTCAGCTGGCTGCAATGCCCCTGTGAGGACTGCGAAACTGTGAATACCCCAAGCTGCAGCTTTGGAGAGTTTAAGTAGCTAGCTAGTTAGATTGCAGGAGCAATCCCCAAACTAAGAGTCAACTGTTGCAAGTGTTTAAAAGGTATTTGGCCCCCACCAAGAGATCTCACTCCTGCATCACATAGAAACATAGAAACATAGACTTTGACGCCAGATAAGGACCACTAGGCCCATCTAGTCTGCCCATTTCCCTACCTACAGGATAGGCCGCAGATCCTAGTTAACCAACAGCCTATTTCTTCCTACCTGCCACAAGAATTGCCTTATGTCTTTCCCATGCATTCTTGAATTCTCCCACAGTTTTAGACCCCACAACCTCCTCAGGAAGGCTGTTCCATGCATCCACTACCCTCTCTGTGAAATAATACTTCCTCACATTGCCCCTGAACCGCCCCCCCTCTATCTTTAAATTGTGTCTCCTTGTTCTTGCATGTCTCTTTTTCTGAAAGATGCTACTCTCTTGGACTTTGTTGATTCCACTGAGGTACTTAAAAGTTTCTATCATGTCCCCCTCTCCCTTCTTTTCTCAAGGGTATACATATTAAGCTCCTTTAGTCTCTCCTCATACAGCTTCACCAGCCAGACATTCAAGGGTGCACCCTAAGGTTTGAGGCAAGGGTACTGTATGGGGTTTCAAAGTGGTTAAAAAGGTTGTGTTGTTGCCATTTCCCCTCTTCCCTTTCTCAAGTAAATTTTCATATTGTTTGCATATTAATTCTTGTGGCTGTAACATTGTGGGCTCCAGTTACTGTGTATAGGGGAATTGTTACTGTAAGGGGAAGTTTACTGGGGGCAATTATTGTTGTTTCCTTGGGGGTGGTAACCTGGAAGTTGTTCACAGGTACACCCTGCCACTGCCCCAGGTGGAGGCACTGCACCAACTTATCATCCAGTTATAGAACCCAGGCCAGGCATCTCAAAGGTGTGTACCAGGTGGATCCAAGGGCCCCAGAGCAGCCAAGGTGAGTCAAAAGGCTGTTACAGAAGTATCTTAAATACACGGGGTTACAGGACCTGAGGCAACACAGATTCATGGGGTGGGGGTCATGTCAGACAATAGATTTCTTTGACTAGGTGACCAGGGGACCAGAACAGGGTGGGGCAGTGGACTTGGCCTATTAAGAGTTCAGTAAGGCTTTCTACACATTTCCACATAGGAGGCTCATGAGGAAGCTGGGCAACTTAGAGGTGGGTCCAAAGTTGGGATGGGCAGACTGACTCTGCCACACTTCCTGTACCTTTCTGGACCTGGCTGACTCAACTTTGTTTGAGAATACTGAGCCTTTCATGGCTTGACCTAAGCTGGCGAGTTGGCCCAGTTTGGAAGTGCGGTCCAGTCTGGTACTCGATGTGGGATGGGGAAGCTGGATCACAGGTGGCAGCCTTTTCCAAGGACACCTATGTGGCACGGGGGGGGCAGGGACATGCCTTGGGGGGGGTACGGTGAGGTTACCAGAACCCGGAAGAACTACTAGCAAGCAAGATCAGCAAACAGCAACAGGTTATAAGCAGCAATAAATAACACTCACCACCAGTACTACAATGCAAGTCACTGAACAAGGTCAGGGCAGGGTACAGAAAAAAAGGAAAAAAAAGTTTCTTTTTCTGATCTCATCTAATACTCCTGAGTTCCTGGACCCTCACATGACCAACAAAGGCAACACTTGTGATACTGGGACACTGAAGGGAGCCAACCAGTTAGGGTCTTTTTTGTGTGATTGACTCATTCTTGCCAATCCTGTGTGCCAGCCACCACTGGACATCCCTAGGAAACAGTATAAACAGTGTATGCAGCTCATTTGGGGCTTTGCATTGAAAGGAGGCAGTTGTGTGTGTGCAGTCTCCACAGTAAAAAAAAAAGTTTTGTTTTTTGTTAGTCAGAAAGAGAGAGACAGTAGAGAGAGAGAGTGAGAGACCAACAAATTAAATAGCAGACAATAGTGAAGTGCAGGCGTTTTCTTATTTTTAGAAACAATAAAGGAAATGAGAAAGGGAGTTTAGGGTACTACAAAAGCATGGCCTGCAGTCTGCAGTGCCATGAGGCTGGTGCAATTCTCATGAAATCATCCAGCAACAAAAAAGTTATAGTAGTGCTAGGTTAGGTTAGATTAGATCAGGTTATGTATTAGTTTCAGTCTGTTTTTCTTGCAAAATCAACAAAATAAAAAAAACAAGTTTATAAATATCATTAGCATCCAACAGCTTAATCATTTTTTTATTTGTTTTTTTTTTTAATTAAAAAAATATTAAGAAAGTAAGAACTAATAAGGGTGGCAGACAAGGCAGGAGATCTCTGTCTGAAGATTTTGAAGGGGGGGCTTAATGTCTCGGAGTCTGTTTTGCTCATCTTTGTGCCTGAACTACTACTAGGTCATAGTGCCATACAGATTTTGAAGGGGGGGGGTGTCATCCACATCTCAGACTCTGTGTTGCCCATTTCTGTGACTGAACTACTACTAGATCATAGTGTTTCACATATTTTGAGAGGGGGGTGTCATGTCTCAGACTCTATGTTGCCATCTCTGCATCTGAACTAATAGTACTAATTAAGTAATTCAGTTGGACCCCCCAAAATGGATTCAGAATCTGTTGTGGAACACGTGGCCAACACCAGCAGAATGGCTGAAATTGGTACACTTAATAATAAAAATGTTTCCTGAAAAGAAATGCAGAAAAAAATGGAAATTCACTGCTGCAGACATAATTAATACAATTGATAAAAAAATGAAGCAATACAACCAGAAAAAAGAAAAGAATGTTGGTGAATCCCCTAATTAAATAGTGCAGTACTGTCAGCATTGTCAGAAAAAATCAGATAAAACACAAAAACAGGTAGCCAAAACAGACCTAGAAAGTCAATGATTAAGGAAAAGGATTTATCTAGTACCACTAGACGTGGCACTCCACCATATGCCACACATGCAAATCCGGCTCCTTCATCAGAAAGCAGTGCCTCTGATGAAGATGTGGTAAATGTACAAGAACAAGATCATGATCACGATGTATCACAGTTATGCTCTTCTAAAGGTGATGGCTCAGAATGATATACTGATGAGGTAGAGGAGGCCACCTGGGCTCCCGAAATCAAAAAGAAAAAACACATACAGCAACCACCCCCACAAGCCATAGCCAGTAGTGGGAAAAATCAAAAGCAATCATATTAGCTCTACCTGCCACCTAAACTGCTGCAGTTCCTGGCATGACAGCAAAACGTTGTGTGAAGCTATTATCATATAAGTCCCCAAAACGAATCTTTTGCTGTCTGATCCTTTTGTCATCAGGAAGTTAGCAGGGGGAAAGTTAGGTGCCAGTTCGGGACAACATCACTAAAAAGGCATTTGCAAACAGCACATCCAACCACTCAGTCTGCAGCAGTCCTGAGCAAGGGAAAATGTCTGTGATGAAAATAATCCTACAGACAATAGAGATAGTGATAGTGATGGCGATGAGACTTGTAGCCTGTGTCGGTGTGGAGAGAAGAGAGAGGAGCCGAGGAGGACAACTTGAAGCAGCCAGTAGTCCATGTGGAGATGAATTGGGAGTGACTGGAGTACTAGTTTAAAGAAAATGGTATTTAATTTTGTTTTTTAATTATGTAAAAATGAATGGTGCTGCTGTCAACCTGTGATGGTCTAATTTAGAATGAGGTGAGGTTTTGTTTATTTAATGGAGACCAAGCAGCCACTATGATGCCGTATGAATCACGATGATAACCTTTGTTTTTGACCGTTATTGCAAGCTATTTGAAGATATGGCAATACAGATTCCTGTATTGCCATATCTTCAGATAGCTCTGGTTTGGAGTCTGCGTTTATCCTCACTATACAGAGACCAGGTACCGACTGGCAGAGTACTTGACATCCTCTTCTGAGTACCTGGATTTCATGGGAATACCTAGGCTCCAAACCAGAACTATTTTAAACAAGAGCCTTATAGTAAGGCTATGGATGAGCCCTGGCTGCTCCCCGCAGGACACGTTATCACAGGGATAGCTATGTGCACTTGTGGGCAAGCCGGGAAGGGCTCTTTATCCTAAAATGTCAGTGGGAAAGGCACAGGTTTAATCAGATATTTTTTTTGAATAAAACAACAACTAATAAGTGCACAAAATACTTTAATTTTTTTAACTGCTAATCGGCCCCTGCTTCACATGGATATGGGGCCTGATACAAGGTGGATATTTCCCTTTAACAATTTGTCCCAGGCAGTGTTGTTTCTAGAATTAAAAAAAAACAAAGGTTACTGACAGAGAGATGGGGCAGAAAAAAACATGTTCAACTTCACTGACAAAGGTATTTGGGCAAGCTACAGCTTCTCCATTGCAATCCTGTGGTTTTGGCCCCCTTGCACGAACTAAGTTCGACTCCCCATCCCCAGTCCAATGCGAGACCCCCCCATGCTCTTGGTTCATTTTTCAATGAACCCTCCCCCCCATGACTTCTTCTAAAGGTCCTAGTCCACGTTTTGCTGCCTGCAACTGCAGGGCACTCACTAGCCTGTGGTCTCTCTACCTCCCTATTGCCTCTCTCCTGAGCTACTTCTGGGGCCTGAGTTCGATTGCAGGTGCTGCCACAGCTGCCTCGGTCTTGGCTCAGAGTTTCCTCTGCATATCATTGACAAAACAACTGTAAGCGAAGGCCCAAAAAGTGAGGTGCTACGTTCTTATGCGTACAATATGTCATCACTGTGCATGTGCAAGTCAGCAAGGAAAAGACATAGGAAGGAGTGAGTTGTTGTGTGTGGACTATGTGAGGCTGTCACAAAACAAAATCATATGGTGGGTGCAAAAGATGGCAGCCGCTTAAATTGGTGTTCAGGAACAGCATGCGAGATAAAAACTAGGCAGTATGTCCAAAGTCTGTGGAAACCAATACCGGAACTCTGAAAAGTTGGCAGCTGTGATTCGCAAGTACCCCATGCTGCTGGCTGTGTCCACTGGGGAGAACAAGGACCACATATTGAGCCAAGGAACTGGAATGCTGCAGGGGTGAAAGCTGATCAGCTGCTTGCTGGCCAGCGAAACCATCTCTGATTGGAGCGGCTTATTTCTTGGAAGTACAGACCAGCAAGCAGCGAGTTGTGTCACGGCCACAGTGTATGGCAATTGGTGTAGACTGCTGAGCCCCTTGCAGTTTCAACTGCAATGGGTTAGGCAGTGACACCCCCCTGAAATCCCCTTGTACTAGTCTCAAAACATCTGATGCACAAACACAGCAAGCGTAATAAAATTGGCTCTTAAAAGGAAGAGAATGTGGTGTTATGCACCTGACCGCAGACATGTGGACAAGTTCTCAAACCACTGATTGTATATGCATGACACTGGGTGTCACAATCATCTTCAAACACCACCACAAGCAGCAGTGTACAGGAGTGAAGACAAAGAATGGCAGCTCTTTGGGTTACCATGTTTAGTAAGCACCACACCACTGACAATATATTTGGGACTCAATACTGAATTTGTGGTTTCAGACAATGGTGCCAATATTGTTAGCGCATTGAAAATGTGGTGGTTTTACTGACACTCCATGCTTTGCACACTCATTAAAATTGGTAGTGCGAGCTTTCCTTTCCAGTGACAACAGTATAATAACACTAGTGGGAGCTGAAAAGAAAACGTGTGTCCATTTTAGTCACTGTGTAAAATCTCATGGTATCTTGGCTGACCTCAACAAAATAAAGAGGCTTGCCAATACAGCAACTAAAACAAGATGTTCCCAAGATGGAACTTAACGTTTTGCATGTGTGAGAGACTGCCCACACAAAAGAAGGCAGTCCAGGAATATACCTTGTAACATGGCAAAGATCAGTAAGGCAAAATAAAGACAAGTAATTGGGCAAAAAGTATCACATGACATACTTTGGAGATGGCGTTAATTAACAATAATGCCATCCTCAAAGTGAAGTACCATGCTGATCCACAGAGCTGGAAAAACAGCACAGCACAAAATGTAGTACTATCCCACGTGAGCGGTACTTGTCTGTCCCGCACACCCACCCAAATGCCCATGACTGTCTCTGCGCAGCACCCATCAGAATTCAGCAGGAATGTAGAGGGGGAAGTATCAGTGATGCGCAGCACCAGACTGGAGCAACTGGACAGTCAGTTCTGGACCGAAACACACCCTCACATGGACCGCAAGTCGAAATGCAGTCTGCGGTAAATTTTCAATGGTTTGCAGTAGATGGGATGGGCAATTTCAAGTACTGGTGTGCAAAATCGAGCTGGCATACCCCTAACACCTGCAATTGAACGAGGAAAGTAATGAACGTGCAAGAGAATGGGATGCATCAAACAAGGTATCAGAGCGACGCAGTAGACACACAGACAAGGTCAGAAAATATGCAAAACAGATTCTGTCGCAGATACTGTAACCCACAAAGGACCATATGATGGACCTCCTACGGTGGCTATTAAAATAGTAGCCGCGTAGATGTGCTAAATTTTCAGAAACAAATGTTGACACATACTTTCTTGACAGTTATGTTTCCTATTCTTTTGACATCACCATTCAAATCACAGTCTGTGAAATTTTCAAAAAGTGCAGCAAAGAAATGGAAACAGTGCAAAATGTGTTTGTATTGTTTTAGTCACACTATGAAAATAAGAGTCATAGTAAGCATTTTCTCCTAGAAGCCATGTTACAAGAGCATTAAGCCACTCTGAAGGTGGCATCTAATGGGGAATTAATGCATGGTTGGGCCATAGTAGGCACTCGGCGCATTAATTCCCCATTAGATGCCACCTTCAGAGTGGTTTAATACTTACATGGAGCACGATGTAGCAGATGGTGTTGTGCTGAATTCATTCCAGTGGGGCCTCATGGAGCATCTTACATTGCTCTTGACTCCCTTTGAGGAAGCAGCTCAACAGATTAGCCAAGAGAATGCTACTCTAACCAAGTTATTCCCATCATACATTTATTGAACAAGGAATTTAGGAGGCTGCATACAAGTTTTGAACAAAAAGGAGACAAATCTGGTGTATCAATTATGGACCAACTGATACAGTAATTCCAAAATTGCTGAAGACTTAACAATATCACAACAGACAAAAGTTTCTTCTTTCAAATCTTCTTGACCCTCGGTTTAAGTTGTAACAGCTGCCTCCTTCAGATCTCAGTGACTCTCATCTTGAATACAAAAACATGCTAATTTCAGCAATTGCACAGGAAAAGGAACTGTATTTGACAATACAAGTGAATCATGTGATGTGGATGCTGCATCTGATGATGTAACATATATTGGTGGTGACAGCAATTATTTCCACTTAGTGCCACCATGTACTCTTTCATCAACATTGGTTAGTCCTGCATAAAGTCCTCTTTCACAGCCCTTGAAAAAGGCATGTCATTCTAAAAAGCACACAGACAACTCACACATTTGGGTCAAAACTCAGGGAAACTGATAATTCAGATATGTATGTCATGAAGCCCCCTTCTTTGTCTTTGTCTTTGTCTGATACTGCATATGGTTATTTAAGAGAACCACTCATTAATATTAGTGATGACCCTTTTGAGTACTGGTTGCAAAAGAAAAAGATATGGCTTGCATTATCTGCCTTTGCTACAAAGCTTATTAGTTGCCCTCCCACTAGTATTTACTGTGAGTGTATATTTAGCACAGTGGGAAATGCTGTGTCTGCTAGCCACACAAAACCTACAGTACTCCTGAAAATGTACAGCATCTTACCTTACTAAAAGTCAGTCTCAACAAATTCTCTTACCAGTTCAGTGAAGAGTGGCAGGAACATAAAAGTGATGATGATGAACAGCTGCAACAGGTGCTTCTTAATAAGGGTGCTTCCCTGGTGGTGTTTGAAAATGATGGTGACGACATTTAATTGAAAGCCACCTCTTTTGGGGCCGGCTTACTAGCCCGTCCTTTGTTTCCCTTTTTTTTTGCTTAGGTCACCTTGGACATTTCCTTTTTCTGCCCCTTGGGGGCAATGTTCCTTGGCCATAATTAAGGTGAAGGTAGCAGAGAGAAAGAGAGATACTGTGGGTTGGTGAGAGCAAGTGTGGCCAGGGCTTCAAACCCCCCAGCCCGGCAGGTGCTGGCCTGGGCAGCGCCAGGCTACATGTTGGGCATCTCTGTTGGGGGGGATGGCAGGAGTTGGTTGATTGTTAGAGTCAGGATTCTGGTGACTTAAAGTGTAAAAACAGCAGAAGATGGAAGAAACTTGGTGATATCTGGAGGCTCGAGAGTCCTGGTACCAATCTGATGGGAAGGTGTGACAGTGGGGCTGTCGTGGTGGTGGCAGGGCCATGGCAGGGCCCCTTGGAGGTGGTAGTTCCCAGGAGGTCATTTTCCTGGTGTGGCACACTGTTGAGAAAAGGTGGGTGGTCTGCATTCTGGGATTCACTTTATTGGGCCTGCCATGTCAATGTCTGGGGCAGGACCTGTGTTAAACCCATAAGGAATGCAGGGGGGAAGATGTAACTGAAGGAGGGAGCCATTTGCCTTTTTCAATTTCTGTAAATTGTAGCTCAGCCCCAGTAAGGAGGTGGGAGTCTGTGTTCGCCTATAGATTTTGGAAAGGTGTACAGGGTGGCCTTGGTGAGGTATTTAGGCTGTAGAACTCCACAGTTGCTGGTTTGAGTTCCGGGGGTGGGGAGTAATGCACTCCCCGGTTATGGTAGTATTTAGAATTTTTGGGTAGGGGGGGAACCTGGTTTCTGGCTCATGAAATCATGTGTGGAGCCTATTGTGGTCTATGTTTTTAGGCCTGTGTAATATTCTGGCTGCCTGGTACTGCTGTACCTTTATGTATGCCCTCTAGCCCATATCTCTCTTACATATTTAAAATGTCATCAGATTAAATGTTCCTATATTTTCTTCTGCATTGTGTGTGGATTAATTGAATGAATTAACTTTTTTTTTTTACTTTCTTTTTACGCCCTCTCTGACACCACACCTACACCTATCCTCAGGATCCCCCATGCGTCTGCTCAGGCTGCACCAGAGGATGGAGGACATTACTCATCGTGGCCATTCCTAGATCCTTCACGCATCCTGGCTTGCTCCCCGAGTGGGGTAGAGAGAGTCTCCCCAACCTCCCTCCTTACCTTTAATGGGAGCAGCTGCTCAGGAGCTCCTCCTCCTCAACCTCAAGTCACCAGTGTGGGGTCTGTCTCCAGGTGCAGGTGTGGGGCTTTTCCTGTTTTTCTAGTCCCACCCCTGAAAACACGAGCACTCGAGGAGGGCCAAGGAGACAAAGGCACACAGAGACATGCCTCCGCTACAGGCCCTTGGCCAACATCTGCCCTTCCCTATACTGCTGTGTCTCCCAACTGCACCACCACCCATGGTCACCCAGATGGCAGTATAGCAGCGGGGACTGCAGCCCTCCTTCCCCAGAGAAAGAGAGCTGCTCTTCGGGTGCTCAATCCTTCTGCCCTTAGCCAGCCCTCCAGCAGCCCAGGCTCGCTACTGAAGCCGGATTGCTGGTGTCGCAAGCAGCAGTGCTATCACTGCACTGGGGGGTCAACCTGAATTAACTAACTTGATTGCTCCCTTCAAAGGTTTCCATCTTCTCCTTCCACATTGAGCATGGGCAGAGATCGCAGTGGCGGTCCGGCTGTCATTTTTCCAATTAAGAGAAGGCCTGTTTGTGCTTGAGAGTCCACCCACCAGATAAGGCCTTCCATTTTACTAAAGGGGCTGAGAAATGTTTCTGGAAGGTCTCTGTTCTGTGCCTCCCCTTACAATTGTCACATCAGGACCCCTAGACAACAGGAAAGAGGAGGGGGTTACATAATTAATTATTTATTTGAAGTCAGAGAACAAAGATCATAACCATAACAAAAAGATCAAGCAAGAAATTTCTTCTTGTGAGGTCATGGTGTATATTAAATATATTGCATGTGTTTTTTACATTCAATTTAGGAACCCAGGTGGAGTTTAATTTGCTTGTTCAACAAGTTAAAAATGCAAACAGACATGAACTGCTGAACGTCTGGAGCTGAGGGTGGGGCCAAGGGGGGAACACAAAGAAAAAACCTACATGCACAGCCGCCGTGAGTACTGGCCCCAAAAGTCCTTGGTTCCCACACAGTGCAGATACCCACCAGCCTGACAATAGAGAAAGCAGTAACAGGGCTGGGGATTGGCAGATGAGCCTCATGGCACGAGCAGGTAGCAGTCAGGGCCAAACAGCTCTATAAAACAAACAAACAAACAAACAAACAAAAAAGTATACCATAGTTGATTGCACATAGCAGCTGGGAGTGCCGGCCCCCAGAGTCCTCAGGTCCCACACCATATGGATTCCCACCATCTTAACAATGGGGGAGTGGCGACAGGGCTGGGACTGGCAGTGGACCTCATAGCTGGAGTAAGTCATGGTTGGGCCCAAATAGCTATATAAAAAAAATGAAAACAAAACGAAAAAGGTATATCATGGTTAACTGCAATTATTAGTTGTGGAAGCTTGCAGGATACATCCAAAAACTGGAATGCAGGGTTGGGGAAGGGGGAAGGTTAACCAGATAAAAAGTAAGTTACAAAGCACAAGTGATAAAATAATTGGCTAATCAACTAGGAGTGTGTGGGATGATGTGGTTCCCATAATGCTTGCTATAACACCAAGTAGGCAAGCAAAATAATTACTAGTTAAAAATGAAATACCATCTCAAGTCAAAAGGGAGGGAGGGATGGCTGTGGCCCCATCACATATCCTGCTCATGACGTCTGTCTTCCACCAAAAAGCATGCCTGACTCAGTGAAGGTCTGCACGGCACTGTTTTCTTTCTGCTGTTGAATTTGTTGGTCTGTTTGTCTCTCTCTCTCTTTCTGATTAATGTTTGACACACTGCCTCCTTTTACTGCAAAGCCCTAAAAGATCTGCATACACAGGGCTGGATTCACAAATGTTTTGGGGACTAAGTCCCGCACTGCAACTCTAGTTGCAGATTGAAATCTCCGCAGCTGCAGAGATTGCTAGTCACATCTGCAGCAGCTGCGCAAGATGATATGACTGGTCCCAATGGCCATAACATTTTTCCGCAGCTGCAGGGATTTCCATGGCAACACCACCCACAAGTTGCGGTAAATCATGGAGCCGGTCATAAACCAGCTCCGCTTTTGAGAATACTGTAACTGCGGGAGAAACTGCAGTTCCACAAGTGGCAACCCACTTGCACCGAGTTTTTTCTGCAGCTGCGGGATTTTCAAGAGTTTTGTGAATCCAGCTCACTGATTCCTACAAATGTCTTGTGGTGGCTGACACACAGGATTGGCAAGAATAACAGTCAATCAAACAAAAAATATTCTAATTGGTTGGTTCCCTTCAGTGCCCCAGTATCATGAGTGTTGCCTTTCATACAGTTTGTTGGTCAAGGGGGTCCAGGGTGTATTAGGTAACAGACTGGAAAAAAGGCGGTTCTTCTGTTTTTATTTTTTGGTACCCTGCCCTGACCTCCTTGTTCAGTGACTCACTACTGCAGTACTGGTGAGTGTTACATATTTATTTTTTGTTGCTGTTGGCTGCTTGCTGACCTTGAAACAACACGAAAATATGGACACAACATTTTTTTTAAAAAGTTCAGTTTTATTTTTTTTTACAGAGGGATCTAAAAGAATAATACTGATGCATTTCTCATACTCAAATATACTAAACATATAATAATAATAAACTTTATTTATCTAGCACCCCTTCCCTGAGGCTCTGGGTGCTGTACAGGCAGACAGCAGTTTAAATTACATAAAATGCATAAATACAGGAACATACATCAATAATAACAACAAACAAACAATGATACATACATACAAGTATCTGTTTCAATCAACAGTTCAGCATTCTACTACTTCAGGAATGTAGAGGCAGTTCCCAAAGGCCTCTCTAAAAAGATGCATCTTCAGACCCCGCATAAACATCTCCACTGATGGAGCCTCTCTCAAAAATCTTGGAAGCAAGTTCCATAGGGCCAGACTCACCACCTCAAATGACCAATCTCCCGAGGTCTTCGGCCTTGCCCTGGGAACCACTAGGAGACCGTCTGTGGAGGAGCAGAGTGAGCACATAGGGCAAGCAGGAGTCTGGAGGTCACTCACGTAGTCAGGGCCCAGTCCATATAGGGCCTTATAGGTGAGCAAGCCCACCTTGAAGTTGATTCTCCATCTCGCCAGCAGCCAGTGCAGATCACACAGGACCGGGGTCACATGTCAAGACCTGAGAAGGCCCATCAGCAACTTGACTGCTGCATTCTGCACCAGCTGCAAGCGATGAGAACCACTCCACTGACTCTGAGGTAAAGAGCGTTGCAGTTATCGAGACTAGACGTCACAAAGCATGTACCAGTGAGGGCAGGTTATCAGGTAGAATAAAGGCTTTAATCTTAAGGCCATAATTAAGGCTAAAAATAGGTCTATAGTTCTTCAGAGTAAATCTGAGTAAAGTAAAACCTTTTGGAAATAAATCAGATCTGGAATCAGAACCAGGTTGCAGCTGTCCCTCCCATCCCTAGTCGAAAGGTGGTAAATTGGGTAACAAATTTGCCGAGGGATAGGAAGCAGAGGATGGTGGTCAAAAGAGTCCACTCCAGGGAAGGGAGGGTGACCAGCAGGTGCCACAGGACTCAGTACTGGGACTAGTCCTCTTTAATGTGTTTATAAGTGACATTGCAGATGATCTGGAAGGGAAGGTGTGCCTCTTTGTAGAGGACATCAAAATCTGCAATAGGGTGGATACTCCGAAGGGGCCAGAAAGTGTGTGCAAAGACCTGACAAAATTCAAAGAGTGGTGAAGGGCAATGTTGTCCTGCTGACTACGTCAGTGAATGGGTGGCAGATTCCTGGAACAGAATGACAGCAGAAGTGTTGCAGATGAAAATAGTGGGGGGACTTCAGGCCTGTGTGGGAAAGACATAGGGGAATATTAATAAATAGACAGGGTGGGAGGAGGGTTGCCGGAGACCAATTAGGGTCTGCGGAGATAGATTAGGCAGGGAACGTCTGAGCAGACTGAATGGGCCAAGTGGTCCTTTACTGCCAACAAATTCTTTCTTTCTATGCTTCTAAAGCAGTAGTAGACGAGCAAAATGGTTTCAAAATGGATGCTTTCAAAGATGATAATTTAGAAGGTGTACAAAGCTCTTGACTTTTGATGAGTGGAGTTTTACTGATCATTTAGATCAACTGTGTAAGAATCTTCCAATTAAACTTTTTTCGTTAGAAACAAGTACTGTTTTAATGAGTCTGGAAGGAAAAATGAACTGAGGCATTGTTTCTACTATAACTGTTGGTCTATGTCGACATAACATATATAAAATGTAGTAAAGTTTTATTAATTAATTTTATTATTTATTAAGGGGTAAGGCTATCAAAAAGTGGAGGGTGATGAGTACCAATGCCCATGGTCTGTGTAACAAGCTCCCAGAACTAGTGGCCTTGATGAAAGAGGGTTGCCTGGATATTGTGGCAGTCACAGAAACATGGTACACAGAGAACCATGACTGGGATGTCAACATATCAGGATACACAATCTACAGGAGGGACAGGGAGGGTAAAAGAGGAGGAGGAGTAGCTCTCTATGTAAAGGAAGGGATCAAAGCAACAGACTAAAGAGTAAACAGGGAGCAGATGAGGCACTCTGGGTCACCCTGGAGACAGGAAATGACACCACAATCCGTATGGGGGTTGTATACAGACCCCCATCTCAGGGGAGGGAATGGACAAAGAAATGATAGAAGGCTTTTTAGAATGGCAGAAAAAGGGAGATATTGTTGATGGGGACCTGAATATGCCAGATGTTAACTGAGCACCTTTGCTGCAGGCACATCCAAGAGCAGGGTCATTCTTGGTGCCCTACAGGGGCATGTCTCAGACAGCTGGTATTGGAACCCACTCAGGAGGAAGCAATCTTAGACCTGGTACTCTCAAATGGGGAAGGAGAAAGAATCTCAGATTTAGAAGTGGGTAGCCATCTGGGAACAAACAACCACCAAACAGTGTGGTTCACGATAAACACAGCTATACAATCAAGCCATACAAAAGCAAGAGTACTGGACTTTAGGAGGGCTGACTTTGGGAAATGAGAGAGTGCCTCAGAAAAGCACTAGCAAACAGGCAAGAAGGAGGGGTGGAGGAACAATGGGGAGTAATCAAAACAGCCATCACAGAGGCAACAAGCCTTTGTGTAAAGCAAATCAATAAAACACAGCGAAGGAACAAAACGCTATGGTTCTTAAAAGAGGTGGCAGGGAAGGTTAAGGAGAAAAGGATAGCATTCAGGAAATATAAGGAAACACAGAAGGAGAAGGACAGAGAATTTTATCAGTTAAAGCAGAAAGAGGCTAGGAAGGCAGTAAGAATAGCAAAGGCCCAAACCGAGGAAAGGATAGCCAGTTCTGTTAAGAAGAGGGATAAGACCTTTTATAGGTACATTAGGGAGTGGAGAAAGACCAAAGGAGGGATACTGAGGCTTAATAAAGGGAAGGGAATGAGGGTAGAAGATGACAGTGAAAAAGCAGGGATACTGAACGAATATTTCTGCTCAGTATTTGCAAAGGAAGAGGAAGGGGAGGTACCTAAACCAAACAAGAGAAACACTCTGAAGACAGGGGTTGATACCAGTCCATTTACAGAAGAAAAGGTCCTGAAAGAACCAATAAAATTGAATGTGGACAAAGCAATGGGGGCTGATGGAATTCACCCAAGAATTCTAAAAGAACTAAGGGTAGAACTAGTAACACCGCTGACTACTCTCTTTAACAAATCATGGGAGGATGGGGTGGTACCTGAGGACTGGAGGAGGGCAGATGTGATTCCTCTTAACAAAAGTGGGAGCAGGACAGAGGCAGAAAACTACAGACCAGTTAGTTTGACCTCAGTGGTAGGGAAAATGATGGAATCACTTCTGAAGGAAAGAACTGTTGAGTACCTAGAGGCCAGTGGGGCACAGGACCCAAGGCAGCATGGATTCATGATAGGAAGGTCGTGTCAGACGAATCTAATAGATTTCTTTGAGTGGGTGACCAAAGTAGTAGACCAGGGAGGGGCTGTGGACATGGTCTACCTAGATTTTAGCAAGGCATTTGATACAGTTCCACACAAAAGATTAATACATAAGTTAGCTAGCCTTGGAGTGGGTCCCAAGGTGGTAGCCTGGATAAAAAATTGCCTAGACAACAGGAAGCAAAGGGTAGTAGTAAATGGAGTACACAGTGAACAAAGGAGGGTTACTAGCGGGGTATCACAGGGTTCACTACTGGGACTGGTCCTTTTTAATGTCTTTATAAGTGACACTGCAGAGAAACTGGAAGGAAAAGTATGTATCTTTGCAGACAACACAAAGATCTGCAACAGGGTTGATACACAAGATGGAGTGGAAAGGATGAGAAGGGACTTGGCAAGGTTGGAGGAATGGTCAAATGTATGGCAGCTCAGATTCAATGCAAAGAAGTCCAAGGTAATGCACATGGGGAACAAAAACCCAGGGGAAGCGTACACAATGGGGGGTGAGATATTGACAACAGTAAAAATGGAAAGAGACCTGGGGGTAATTATATCAGATTACCTAAAGGTGGGCAAGCAATGTGAGAAGGCAGTAAGGAAGGCTGGGGGGATACTGGGATGCATAGGAAGAGGTATCACCAGTAGAAAACAGGGAGTTGTTATCCCTCTGCACAGACAGTTGGTGAGACCCCATCTGGAGTACTGGGTGCAGTTCTGGAGACCCCATCTCCGCAAAGACATAGACAGAATGGAGGCTGTCCATAGAAGGGCAACCGAAATGGTGCAGGGTCTGCACCAGAAGACATACGAAGAAAGACTAAAGGAGCTTAATATGTATACCCTTGAGGAAAGAAGGGAGAGAGGGGACATGATAGAAACTTTCAAGTACCTCAAGGGAATCAACAAAGTCCAAGAGGGTAGCATCTTTCAGAAAAAGAGATGTGCAAGAACAAGGGGGCACAATTTGAAGATAGAGGGGGGATGGCTTAGAGGTAATGTGAGGAAGTATTTTTTCACAGAGAGGGCTGTAGATGAATGGAACAGCCTCCCTGAGGAGGTCGTGGAGTCAAGAACAGTAGGGGAATTCAAGAATGCATGGGACAGACATAAGGCAGTACTAGTGGGGGGTAGGAGGAAGTAAGCTGTTGGTTAACTAGGATCTGCAGCTTATCTGTTAGGTAGTAAAATGGGCAGACTAGGTGGGCCAAGCGGTCCTTATCTGCCATCAAATTCTATGTTTCTATGTTTCTTATCCCAGTTTGATGTCTTGTATCACAGATCCACCACCTACACAACCAGATCCAAACCACGAAGCCATCACTGCCTTCTATATTCTCTACCAAACTGGATTTGATTGACAACCTGGAGATTGGAACACTTAAGTGTCCATAAGGCTTTAAAATATAATCTATGAAATTTTATCACAGCACTTCTGCAGAAATCTAATTCAACATCCATGTAATGAAGTGTTAACTGTTATATGTTAGACATACTGAAACATCAGACAAAACATGGTCACTAGGGTTTCCACCTGTCCCTATTTTCGCAGGACAGTCCTGATTTGGGCAGTTGTGTCCTGCAAAAAAACATGAAAAATGCTACATGTCCTGACTTCATAGTAGTAAAAACATGTTCTAATTTTCCACTAAATGTTGCAGAAAACTATCATACCTTAACTAAAATACCTTAAAATGAGAAGAAACAATAGAAGCAACTAAAAAACTACAATACTTAGCCTTAATTCTGATTATGTAGAGAAAACAAGTCTGTTGTATTGGTAGAGGTTACGTACTGTCCTGCGAAAAATCATGTTTCAGTAAGAAATGTCCCACTTTGGGCTTCTTAAAAGGTGGTAACCCTAATGGTCACCTTGGTCGGACATCTTTTAGGTGCAACTTATCAACTTCCTAAAACAAACTGATGCTTCAATGGTTTTGTCAGGAGCACATACAGTACAGATTTTTATTAGCCCACAATTGTGTAGAATTATGTGATTACATAACTTCATGTGTTTGTGCCACCATTGGTAATGTCAGATATAGTTGGAGTTTAAAAGTGTTCTTAAATTGTATTGACTAGATGTTGTTTACTGTATGTATAAGTTTTTTGTATTGTAACAGTCCTGTATCTGCTCTCAGGACATACTCACAAATGAGCAAATCTCAAGGATTTATCCTGAAAATAAACATGAAAGTGAACTGTATTGAACCTGAACTGTTTTATGGCTCTAAATGTAATAAATAAGTTTGCTCTATCTGTAGCTGTTCATATAGTCTATGGATGTAGTAAAAAAGTAAGTCCACACGAGGGCAGCACTATCCCAGCATTGACAGCTGTGTAAGTATAAGTAGTACTGCTTTAAAACAGAGGAGGCAAAAAGAGTGCTACTGTTTTGCATGTTCAGCTGGAAATATCAGTTTGTACATGGGTGTGCACATGCTCCCATACACTACCTTGAGTGTTTGGCCCAATTTTCACCTGTAGCTGTGGGAAATGAAAGAAAGAACAAGGAAAAGCTACATTTTACTTTTTTCAATTCTTGATTAGGCAAGACTAGAGCTCTCCCTTGTGAACTCCTTATTTATAAGCTTACCTCTTTGGCACAATAACAAATTCATGAAGGTCAGAGTCAGACTGCCCGCACAATTGTCATTTGTTTGCCATTTATAGCATGGTGTTGCCTAACCAGCTCATGGAGTGAGTTGTCTTATTATATACCCTGATGGCAGAGCACACACAGAAGTGTCTTGAAGAGTTAGAAATTTATTGTCTTAGATGGTACCTGCCTCATAATCTTTTGCATCCTGTTGATGTTTACTTAGTTTATTTGTAGGCTTGCTGTGATTCGTTGGAGCAGTGGGTGGTTCAGATATGCATACTGAACAGGAATGGGCCCATGACCAACCCCTGTGGTACTCTACTAATTGTGGCCCTGTTCTCAGCGAATTTGAGTCAGCCACTTATCCCTTCCCCTAGCCCCAGTTCACTCACCTTCTTGACTAGTCTTTTATGTCACACCAAGTCACAGACTTTGCTGAAATCCAGGTAAAGTACATCCACTGCCTGTTATCCTCTCCTTAGTGATTGTCCCCGAACATTTTCCCACTACTGATGTCAGGCTCACTAGCCAGTAGTTAGCTGGATTTTCCCTATCACCCAATTTATGTAAGTGTATCATATTAGCCACCTGCCTGCCCATGGGCACTGCACCTGTTTCTACTAGGTTTGCTGGCAAAGACACCTAGCTTCACCTGAGCTCTTTTCTTCTAGATTTG
Organism: Neoceratodus forsteri; assembly: GCA_016271365.2. Classification (NCBI taxonomy): domain Eukaryota; kingdom Metazoa; phylum Chordata; order Ceratodontiformes; family Ceratodontidae; genus Neoceratodus; species Neoceratodus forsteri. The sequence goes on along the minus strand of CM057455.1, from coordinate 1,342,484,079 downwards.
CTTGTAAGGACAGAGCAAGGAACATTATTAGAGCAAGGAAAAAGATTAAGGCATCTTTTGGCTAGGCAGATTTACTGTGTGTTATTATTTTCATTTGTACGCACAGGGTTTGTTACTGTTTTTGTTAACATTTTACTGCTTTATTCTCTGACTCAAATTGCTGTTACAGGGTATACTTTCTGCTGCATTATTACAGGGTGTGCCTACAGGTTTGTTACTGTTTTGTGCTTACAGATTACTGCTGTAATCTTCTTTGATTCACATTTTTTTTTGCGAGGTATACTTCTGTTATTGCTTTATTTTTCTTTGTAGCAAAGTGTTTTTTGCAGGCTATATCTTCTGTGAAATTATTACAGGTGGTGATTTACAGGTTTTACAGTTTTATCTGTCATTAGGTAAAGCTTTCTGGGCTTCTGCATTTGTTGTTGGTTGATTGTTTCTGCTCTTACCACCTTGTTTCTTTCATCTGTGGTTCTTCTTTTTCAGCAGGAGAAGGGCCCAGCCACCCACCCCATCCCCAACCACCCCATGCTACACTCCTTTTATAGGGTAGCACAGTCATGCCATTTCCTGTAGCAAAGCAGGAAGGGGAGGATCAGAGAGGTATCCACACAGTGACCTCCTTTACAGGGGCACAAGTAATTTAACTTGTTATAACAAATTATACAAAAACAAACAAAGCAAAAAAATCAAACTTTTACTTTCATTTTCCTTCTAATTGCTCAGACCAGATTATAAACCCGCCAACTCACCTGGAATGAATATTATTAACTGAAGATACTACGGGACACTTTTCAAAAGGGCAGTTATACAAGATTTAGGATGCTGCCCTTTATGCTGGACCATTGAAGATCTAAGGGCTCAGCTTCAGGCAGCATTGGCAGAGATTGCACACCTTTATCGTATATTCAGGAGGAAATATATTATAAGAACTGATCGCCATTCCCCCAACATTCAACTGAAGCACCTCACCACAGAGGGTAGTTGGTCCGGAAAGTTAGCAGGTGGTTAGGAGGGGCAAATCGGGTGCCCCATCACTCAATGCTCTCCAACATGTCACCTCTACAAACCATATAAAAACTACAAACAGGTATCTGCCTCTATCTCTGAAATCAAACAAAGGGCCAGAGGACACTGCAGAGCAGGATACTGCAGCACAGAAGCTAGAACAACAAAACTCACCCAAAACAGGGACCAAAACAAAAAAAGTAAAAAAGGAAATCCAAAACACTTCTGATCATAGCAGACTCCATGACTTGGGGAGCTGATACCTACAGTACCTCATGCCAGGGGTAATGTTCAGATGTCTCCCAGGTGCATCAGCATATAGAGACACTGACCACATTGCCCCAGCACCCAGCACTTACAATCAGTCTTTGCACCCCTAACACCTTACCTGGCATATTCCCTCCACAAGGCCCCCTGGCTGCACTGTCTCCCACCCTCACCTACTTCTCCCCTGTATCTCCACTCCTGCCCCTGCCCCCACCCACCTCCCATACTCCCCCTACCCCTGCACCTCCTACCCCTCGATCTCCTACCCTCACTTCTCCCCCCATCGACCCTCCTCCTCCCCTTGTCTTGCTCATAGCTCAAGTCTTTGTACTGGTTATTACATGTCTGTAAGTCAGTGACGTTATGTTTGTAACTAAAAATGATGACTGTTGTACATGCTGACTTGGAACCTTTGTAAAAGAGCCTTGGCTCAAAGATATTGTAATCCTAGATTGAAATAAATAAATAAAAAATAAAATCATGCAAGAAGCAGGAGAAAACATGAACGTCCTGGTACACATATGGGGTAACAATCTTGCCAGCCAGTCAGTTGTGGAGACCAAGGAACACCTGACCAGGCTGGAAGATGGACTGTCATCCATTTTGTCCAGCATCTCCTTCTCTGAGATCCTGCCAGTCTGGGAGAGGGGGACAGATGGATGGAAGGTCAGAGAAGGGGAGATAGGGGAGCTAAACATGTGGCTCAAGGGTTGGTGCCAGGAAAAAGGACACACATTTGCAGATAACTGGCAACAGTTTTGGGAGCAAAACTTCTTTAAATTTGATGGACTGCATCTGACTAAGGAGGAAGTCAGTGTATTGGGGTAGAAATTTGATGTCTTTGCAGAATATTTATTTATTTTTATTTATTTATTTAGCTTTTGTTTACCAGGTAAGCACACTAGACAGTCACGCGCCTATTTTCAGGTGCAACCCGGGAGAGTTACAAAGATACAAGCAATAATAGTACAGAGGCTAGCATCAAGTTACACAAAGGTACAGTCAGAATACAGGCAAGAAGGACCAGCCAAAACAAAGTACAAAGGCTTGGGTCCAACTGTCAGGCAAAGGTACGGACAGGTATAAGCAATCACCTACAGTCAGGTAACAGGCAGAGAGCAATTTTAGTGCAGTTCAGTATGAGGCAGAACAGCCCCGGGAGGGCAGCCAAGAAAAATTAGAGCCAGTGTCAGCAGCAACAATATTTGTGAATATTTGCTTATTTGTTATTTATTTTTGGAATAAGTGCATGCCCTCAACCAGGATTTATTTATTTTTTTTAATTTCATGTACTTCACGGAAGGAGGGACTACAGGGGACAGAGGCAGCTTGAGGCTTGTTTAAGGTAATCCCAAAGGGAAGACCTGAAGCAACTGTGGGTGGGGGCAGTTCTTACCTGAGAAGGTAGGAGGTTCCAGGTTTTGGGGGCAAGAGCTGCAAATGCTCGATCTCCCTAGCAAAGGGGAAGAGGGGTGCAGCACCCGATACATCGAACAGGAAGAACACCCCTCCCCCCTCAGCTAGTGATCAAACAGGAGTTCAGCATGTTTGTAGTTCGTTTGCATCACCAGGTAAGGAAAAAGGACCAGTTCCCCACATGATGCGAAGGGGAAACACCGGAAAGCACCTAACAACTAACACATCAAAATCTGGCCAATGGAAAATCATGTAAACAAATGCCCACAGTCTGGGAAACAATTCAGAATACACATAAGAAGCCAGAAGAACTGTGGGTCACCCTGGAAACAGAAAATGGGACAAGCCATATGAACTGGGGTTGTCTACAGGCCTCCAGACCAGGGGGAGGACATAGACACATTACTGTTAGAAGATATACAAAACATGACAGCTAAAGGGAAGGTTCTGATAATAGGAGACTTCAACATGCCAGATACAGATTGGTCAATACCAGCAGGAACATCCAGCAGAACTAGACACATAGTGGATTCCCTGCAGGGGGAGGGCCTCAGACATCTGGTACAAAAACCCAAAAGAGGCAGGGCTATACCAGATCTAGTACTGACTAATGGGGAAAGGATCACAGATCTCCAGGTAGAAGGTCACCTGGGAGCCAGTGACCATCACATGGTATGGTTCAGTTTGGCCACTAGAACTAAATCATCCCATTCCAAGGCAAAAATATGGGACTTCAGAGGAGCTGACTTTGATAAGATGGCCAACAGAGTTAAGCAAGCCCTGGCAAGAAGAAATACAGGTGAGGGTTTACAGCCAAAGTGGGCAAGCATTAGGGATGCAATACTTGAAGCAACATCCCATTGTGTCAGAGAGAAAAGAAAGAACAAATGAAGGAGGAAACCACTTTGGTTCTCAAAAAAAAAGTAGCAGAAAAGGTCACAGCCAAAAGGCTGGCCTTCAGAAAATATAAGGGAATGCAGTGGGACAAAGATAGAGAGGCATACCAAACTTCCCTAAGGGAAGCAGGGAAGGCAGTAAGGCAGGTAAAGGCCCAAACTGAGGAAACACTAGCATGAAGAGAAAAAGAAGGGGAACAAGACTTTCTGTAGCTACATTAGTGAAAGGAGAAAGTCCAGAGGGGGTATTGCTAAGATCAAAGGGGATAAGAGGGACTGTGTGTGGAGGAGGACCAAGGAAAAGCATATATCCTAAATAGATACTTCTGCTCAGTATTTACTGTGGAGAAGGTAGGGCAGGGCCCACAGCTCAGCACCATGGACACAGGGGGGAGGGACATGTGCACAAGTCTTATCACAAAAGAAAGGGTCCTACAAGAGCTTGCTAAGCTCAGGGTGAAAAAGGTAATGGGATCTGATGGCATACATCCCAGGGTACTAAAGGAGCTAAGGGTGGTACTAGCACAGCCATTATCAGAACTGTTCAGTGAGTCTCTGAGCACAGGAGAGGTCCCAGAAGACTGGAAAAGGGCTCATGTGATCCTGCTCCACAAGAGTGGTAGCAGGGAGGAGGCAGGGAACTACAGACCAGTCAGTCTTACCTTAGTAGTGGGCAAGATTATGGAGGCACTCCTTAAGGAAAGGATAGTGCAACTCTTGGAATCCATAGGAGCACAGGATCCAAGACAGCATGACCAAGGAATTCAAAGCTTTGCGTGGTGTGCAAACCGTTTGTGTGGGTTTAGCGTGGGATTAGCGCAGGTCTCCTATATTCAAAAGGCCAAATAGCACACGCAAACCGTGTTGGCGCCAGGCAAACCATAATTATATGCAAGGGGCAAACTGAACATGAATATAGACACTATGGGATATTCAGTGACTAGCACCACGCTATGGTGTTTACCGTGATTTAGTGCGACCCTTTGCACAGTACAAAGTACCGCCTAGAAAAAGTTTGTCTTAACTCTGGGCAAACAGCTTTGTGCAACATTGTAGCCTTGCTCAGCATTAGCGTGGCTTTAGCGCGACCTTGTGTGACCCTAACATATTACTATGACACAGAGAAAATGCCAGACATGGAGGAAACATGCTGCTCACTGATTGCATCACAATGATGCCAACTGCTGCCACCAGTCCCAGTCATTCCAGGCAGTATGTGGTGTCCCAGCCCCCGGGGGCCACCATGGTAGTGTGGCCATACAGCACACACCTGCAGACCATATGTCTGTGGTGACCAACAGATGCCAGCACACACATGCAGCACTGTGGGCATGGTGGGTGCTGAGGGGAGGTCGTACGGGTGGCCAGGCCTCACCTAGATCGGGTGCAGCCACAAGGCTGGGACATAGCACGTAGTGCACATGGGCCAGCATTGGGAATTCCCCAATACCAGTATGCCTGTCCGATCTTACGTGCCCCCCAAGTCACATACCGCACAGCTGTACATACACCACAGCACAGACAGCCGGACATGTCTGTATCACTATGAGCATCCCATGCCAGAGGTAGAGCATCTTTGGGTCACACAACAGTGTGACAGTAATGTCCACTGGCAGTACACACCTGCAAGGTGGGCTTGTCACTGTGTACAGTGCAGTGGTCTTCACTACCCTACACACCATAGGCATTGCTGTGTCCCTCACACTACTGGCCCCCTTGCTACTGTGGTGTCTGCTGTGCACTGTAGCATGCCCTACAGTGTGCCAGTTGCATGCATCACCACCACTGCCTGTGCCTATGCTGTGTTGTCCCCTGTGGTACACAATGCTATGCTGTACTGCATACATGTAGCCTGCAGCAACCATCATGCACTGTCAGACCGACCTACAGGTGGAGCTGTAGCCAGACCTGGCCAGACCCTGTACTTCCAGACTGACCTACAGGTGGAGGTGTGGGACCCTGCAGTAATGCTGAGCAAACTGCATGCAAATCAGGGCACAATGAGATGCTAATCTGGCTGTTTGCCCAGAGACTACCTAAGTAGGCTCATTTGCATGTCACTTTTGAAGATGGCAAATCTTAGCACCAGGCAAATGTGTTTGCACCGGGTAGATGGCTTAGCGGCACTAACGGTTCAGGGAATATTATACAGTTTTGAACGCTGTTCTTTCACTTCCGCTGCTGCCTGCAGCTGTACTAGGTCCACGCATGCCATGGCACACACATTGGACACATAGTTCACCTCTACCTACTATCATGTCGCTATGCACTGTGTTGTTGTTGTGGTTTGCACTTCCTGGTTGCTATATTCAGTGCTGTCTTATTACAGGGCTACATTTGCCCTGCACTCCCAGCCCAGTTTGCATGGCCTCATTCCTATGCTATATTCAGAGGCTGTTTGCCCCAAGCTATTCCTTTTGAATATAACTTGTTTTGTGCTCCGGACTAAGTTTGCCCACCGGACAGTGATAATTTAGCTCCGGGGCAGTTTTGAATATCTGGCCCCATGTGTTTACAGCAGGAAGATCCTGTCAAACTAATCTCATAGATTTCTTTGACTAGGTAACTAGAGTGGTGGACCAAGGGGGAGCAGTTGATGTTGCCTACCCTGACTTCAGCAAAGCTTTCAATACTGTTCCACATAGAAGATTGATTAATAAGCTTGGTAGACTCGAGGTGAGTCAAAAGTTGGTCAACTGGGTGGCAAACTGGTTGGCAGGCAGAAAACAGAGAGTGGTGTTAAATGGTATACAGTCAGAAGAAATGCAGATCACAAGTGGGGTACCTCAGGGATCAGTCCTGGGGCCAGTCCTCTTCAATATCTTCATCAGTGACATTGCAGATGAACTGGAGGATAAGGTTTGTCTGTTTGCAAATGACACCAAGATCTGCAACAGAGTAGATGATTCGGCTGGAGTGAGCAGAATGAGAAGAGATCTGGATAAACTGGCAAAATGGTTGAAAGAGTGGCAACTGAGGTTTAACACAAAGAAGTGCAAGATCATGCACATAGGGAAGAGAAACCCTGAAGCCACCTATAGGTTGGGAGGGGAATTGCTGGCAATCACAAGGAAAGAAAGAGACTTGGGCATCATCATCACAGATGACCTGAAATCATCCAAGCAGACCACTAAAGCAGTAGGTAAGGTTAGAGGGATGTTGGGGTGTATTAGTAGGGGTATCACAAGTCATAAGAGGGAGGTAATAATTCCTCTTTACAAGACATTGGTTAGGCCCCATCTGGAGTACTGTATGCAGTACTGGAGGCCGCACCTGCACAAGGACATTAACAAAATGGAAGCAGTCCAGATAAGGGCAAACAAAATGGTGCAGGGACTGCATCAGAAAACATATGAGGACAGATTACTGGAGCTCAATATGTATACCCTAGAGCAAAGGAGGGAGACAGGTGATATGATCGAAACATTCAAACATCTTAAGGGCATTAACAAGGTGAAAGAGTTTAACATGTTTCAATATAAGTAAAATAGTAGGACAAGAGGACACAGCATGAGATTAGAGGGAGGCCGATTAAAGGGTAACATGAGGAAGCTGTTTTTCACAGAAAGGGTGGTGGATGCATGGAACAGCCTACCTCAGGAAGTGGTGGATATGAATACAGTCCGGGGCTTCAAACAGGCATGGGATAGACATAAGAGAGCAATACAGATGATTATGAATAGAGAGGCCATTGACAGAGTACAAGCCTATTGTACATTCATAAGGTAGAAAATATGGGCAGACTGGATGGGCTTTGTGGTCCTTATCTGCCGTCAACTTCTATGTTTCTGTGTTACTCTGATAACCCATATGGGGCTGCTAGTGACCTCACCAGCACCTGCCTTGTTTCCTTTCACACTCAAGGGTGAATCCCATCTGTGCCTGGTGATTTACTGATTTTTAAGCCCTTCAGTAGTACTCATTCCCTTTGTAATCTCCCACATATGCAATTTGTCTCCTGCATTACCCATGAATTTCTTCCTGCTGTCTGAGGATGGCTTGCCTCCTCAACCATGTATGCCAAGCAAAAGTATTTATTCAGTTTGCCTGCCATCTCCCTGTCATCCCTTGTACCCCACATCTTTCCTTATCCTTGAGGAAAGAAGCGAGAGAGGGGACATGATAGAAACTTTAAAGTACCTCAAGGGAATCAACAAAGTCCAAGAGGGTAGCATCTTTCAGAAAAAGAGATGTGCAAAAACAAGGGGGTACAATTTGAAGATGGAGGAGAGATGGCTCAGAGGTAATGTGAGGAAGTATTTTTTCCCAGAGAGGGTTGTGGATGCATGGAATAGCCTCCCTGAGGAGGTCATGGAGTCAAGAACAATGAGGGAATTCAAGAATGCATGGGACAGACATAAGGCAGTCCTAGTGGGGGTAGGAGGAAGTAGGCTGTTGGTTAACAAGGATCCACAGCTTATCTGTTATGGGCAGACTAGGTGGGCCAAGCAGTCCTTATCTGCCATCAAATTCTATGTTTCTATCCTTTATATGCTGCCCCCTTGTCTTTTTATGTTGATTGCGCGCATGCGCAAGAAACATGTTGCGGCAGGTTTCTGCAGAATCAGGTTGTGGAGGCATGGCACTGTTGTGCCCAATGCCCCCACAGCCTGCAAAGGCTTGTCCCCCATCCCCCAATGCCGTGGCATGCTGCTGCTGAAACTAGTTCAGCCAGCAGTGCCACAACTTTAAAACAAATTAGCCGCTGCAATCAGAGGCCCCCTCGTCATTGCAGCGTCAGCCATTTGCTGCAATGAGGGAGCGACCTGTCATTGCAGGACGGGATATAGCATCTGTGGTATTGTTTGTGAACATGGCGGCAGCTGCCACCGTATTCACAAACAATATGTACCCCAATGTTTATTTGCCTCACGGGAGGCCACTCCCCATCGGCAGAAAGGAAGTCCCCTTTTGTTGTTTGCGGCGGGGTGCCCAATCCCGTCGGCAGAAGCATACCCCCTCTTTGTTGTTTGCCGGCTGGGTGCCTAATCCCCGTCAGCTCAGCTGCCCCCCAAGACTCCGGTGGCACACTGGGAGCCCACCCCAGCATGCCCATGCCCCAAAATGGGAAAGCGCCCGTGACGCTTTTCTTTGTACCGAAAGAAAGGAAACGGGTCCCTCGTAGTCTCCTCGCACCCCTCACAACCCGCACCCACCCACTGTGCACCCAGCCACCCACACCCGTCCCATACTATACTTCACCTCGGAGCACGCAGTGACGATCTTCGCTGGACCGGGAACATGTCTGCACTCTTCAAAGCTGACCGCGAACTGAGGAAATGCCGGTGAGCTGTATAATGTAATGAATAGGGTTTTTTCAACTTTAGTGCATATCTCGGGCATTTTTGGGAATTTTTTCACCAAATTTTCAACATGGGGTTTTTGGGACCGCTCCTCATGAATTCTTGAACTGTCATGGCGTTAATTTGCCATGAAAGGTGGTTTCCTGGTCACTGTGCGGAATCACCCTTCGGAGCCAATTAATGAAACAACAGTGCCAGTGTTCATGAGGTGGGATCTCAAAAAGCCTATGTTGCAAATTTAGTGGAAAAAATCCAAAAAATGACTGTTTTACGAGCGTGCGTTGCGAGGTTGCTATGTACGCTCGTAACTTCACAAATGTACAATATTTTAATGCCAGATTTTCAACATTGGCATTTTGTCACACCTCCTAGTGAGCAGTATAGCTGTCATTGTTTGCATCCTGGCCGAAATATGTTTTCGCACTTCCAGCTCAGAGTAGCGCAGTTGCTGTGGGAAATCAGTGTTCAGGACAGATTAAGAAAATGACAGTGACACTGTTCATGAGTAGAGGTCCTAAAATGCCTATGTTGAAAATTTGGTAACGATATTCCATAAAATGACTGTGTTACGAGCGTGCATTGCGCAGTTGGCATGCTCGCTCGTAACTTCGTGAATTTCTAATATTTTCACTCCAGATTTGCAACATTGCCATTTTCCCAGACCTTCTTATAAACAGTACAGCTGCAATTTTTCCCATCCTGGCCAAAATGTGTTTTCGCACTTCCGGCGCAGAATAGAGCGGTCGCTGTGGGAAATCACTGTCCGGGACAGATTAAGAAAATGACAATGGTACTGTTCATGGGCAGAGGTCCTAAAATGGCTATGTTGAAAATCTGGTTATGATAGCCCATCAATGGACTGTGTTACAAGTGTGCATTGCGCACTTTCCATGCACCCTTGTAACTTCACAGATTTGTAATATTGTCACACATTTCCAACAGTGCCATTTTTTCACACCTCCTTATAAGCAGTACAGCTGTCATTTTTCACATCCTGACTGAAACGTGTTTTCACAGTTCCGGCGCAGAATAACATGGTCACTGTGGGAAATCAGTGTTCAGGACAGATTAAGAAAATGACAGTGGTATTGTTCATGAGCAGAGGTCCAAAAATCCCTATGTTGAAAATTTGGTGACAAAACTCCATAACATGACTGTGTTACAAGCGTGCATTGAACTGTTTCCACGCACCCTAGAAACTTCGCAAATTTATAATACTGTCATGCCACATTTTCAACAGTGGCATTTTTTCAACTCCTTATGAACACTGCAGCTGTCATTTTTCGCATCCTGGCTACAATATGTTTTTATACTCCTGTAGACAGCAGCACGGTCACTGTGGGAAATCAGTGTTTGGGACAAATTAAGATCGACCGAGTGAGAGGGGAAGTGACCGAGCTCAACTGAGCTCTGTCAGGACTGCTGCAGGTTTGTTTGTGGCAGACAAAGGCCCCAACACAAAAGCCCAGAACAAAAAGACAGCCTGACGCACTGGGAGAAACAGAACGAGAGAGCGAGTGAGGGAGAGGGAGTGAGCAAACTCACCGGAGTGCTGTCAGGACTGCTGCAGATTTCTTTATGGGCAGAAAAAGACATCGATACAGGCATAGGGGCCCAGTACAAAAAGCCAGCCTGCAGCAGTGGGAGAAACAGTATGAGTGAGTGAGACAAGGAGACTTAGTGAGCTTAACGGAGCTTGTCAGAGCTGCTGGGATTTCTTTATGGGCAGAAAAAGGCACCAATGCAGGCAGGAGCCCAATATAAAAGGGCAGCTTGCAGCGCAAGGACAAACAGAATGAGCGATGAGAGCTCTGTCGGGACAGCTGCAGATTTCTTTGTGGACAGACAAAGTTGCCAACACAGCCAGGAACTCCATGCAAAAGCGCAGTCTGCTTCGCCAAGAGAAACAGAATGAGCGAGTGACAGAGCGGTAGTGAGTGAGCTCAACAGAGCTGTAGTGTGACTGCTGCAGATTTCTTTGTGGGCAGAAAATGTGGCAACGCAGGCAGAAGCCCAGTACAAAAGGCCAGCTTGCAGCGCTGGCAGAAACGGAATGCAAGAGAGACAGAGGGGGAGTGAGCGAGCTCAGTGGAGCTGTGTCAGGACTGCTTCAGATTTCCTTCTGGCCAGAAAAAGACACCAATGCAGGCAGGAGCCCAGTACAAAAGGGTAGTCTGCAGTGCCAGGAGACACAGAATGACCATGTGAGGGAGGGGGAGTCGGTGAGCTCAACGGGGCTTTGTTGGGACTGCTGCAGATTTGTTTGTGGGCAGGAAAAGGCAGCAATGCATGCAGGGGCCCAGTACAGAAGGGCAGCCTGCAGTGGCAGGAAAACCAGAATGAGCGAGTGAGTGAGCGCAACAGGACTGTATTGTAACTGCTGCAAAGTTCTTTGTGGGCATAAGAAGGCAGCAAAGCAGGCAGGATCCCAGTAGAAAAGGGCAGCCTGCAGTGCCGGCACAACAGAATGAGCGAGTGAGAGAAGCGGAGTGAGAGAGCTCAACAGAGCTCTGTTGGGACTGCCATAACATGACTGTGTTACAAGCGTGCATTGAACTGTTTCCACGCACCCTTCTAATTTCACAAATTTGTAATACTGTCACCCCACATTTTCAACAGTGGCATTTTTTCACAACTCCTTATGAACACTACAGCTGTCATTTTGCACATCCTGGCTAAAATATGTTTCTGCACTCCTGCCACACAATAGCATGGTCACTCTGGGAAATCAGTGTTTGGGATAGATTAAGATCGACTGAGTGAGGGGGGAAGTGGCCGAGCTCAACTAAGCTCTGTCGGGACTGCTGTGGATTTGTTTGTGGGCAGACAAAGGCCCCAACACAAGAGCCCAGTACAAAAGGGCAGCCTGCAGCACTGGAAGAAACAGAACTAGAGAGCGAGTGGGGGGGGGTCACTGATCGAACTCACCAAAGCGCTGTCAGGACTGCTGCAGATTTCTTTGTGGACAGAAAAAGGCATCAATACAGGCAGGGGCCCAGTACAAAAGGGCAGCCTGCAGCGGTGGGACAAACAGTGCGAGCAAATGAGACAAGGGGACTTAGTGAGCTCAACAGAGCTCTGTCAGGACTGCTGGGATTGCTTTGTGGGCAGAAAAAGGGACCAATGCAGACAGGAACCCAGTACAGAATGGCAGCTTGCAGCACCAGGACAAACAGAATGAGCCATGAGAGAGGCAGACTGAGCGACCTCAACGCAGCTCTGTCAGGGCAGCTGTGAATTTCTTTGTGGACAGACAAAGGTGCCAATGCAGCTAGGAGCCCCATACAAAAGCGCAGTCTGCGGCACCAAGACAAACAGAACGAGCGAGTGACAGAGCGATACTGAGTGAGCTCAACGGAGCTGTAGTGTGACTGCTGCAGATTTCTTTGTGGGCAGAAAATGCGGCAACGCAGACAGGAGCCCAGTACAAAAGGCCAGCTTGCAGCGCCAGCAGAAACGGAATGCAAGAGTGACAGACGGGCAGTGAGCGAGCTCAGTGGAGCTGTGTCAGGACTGCTTCAGATTTCTTTCTGGCCAGAAAAAGCCACCACTGCAGGCAGGAGCCCAGTGCAAAAGGGCAGCCTGCAGTGCCAGAAGACACAGAATGAGCAAGTGAGGGAGGGGGAGTCAGTGAGCTCAACGGGGCTTTGTTGGGACTGCTGCAGATTTGTTTGTGGGGAGAAAAAGGAAGCAATGCATGCAGGGGCCCAGTACAAAAGGGCAGCCTGCAATGGCACGAAAACCAGAATGAGCGAGTGAGTGAGCTCAACAGAGCTGTATTGTAACTGCTACAAATTTCTTTATGGGCACAAGAAGGCAGCAACGCAGGCATGAGCCCAGTAGAAAAGGGCGTCCTGCAGTGCCGGCAGAACAGAATGAGCGAGTGAGAGAAAGGGAGTGAGAGAGCTCATTGGAGCTTTGTTGGGACTGCTGCAGATTTCTTTGTGGGCAGAAAAAGGCACCAACAGAGACAGGAGCCCAGTACAAAAGGGCAGCCTGTAGCGCCAGGAGAACTGGAATGAGTAAGTGAGACAGGCGGACTGAGCGACCTCAAAGGATTTCTGCTGGGACAGCTGTGGATTTCTTCATGGGTAGAAAAAGTCACCAACACAGGCAGGAGCCCAGTACAAAAAGGCAGCCTGCAGTGCCAGGAGACACAGAATGAGTGAGTGAGCCACCTCAATGGAGCTCTCTCGGGACAGCTGCGTATTTCTTCCTCGGCAGAACAAGGTGCCAACGCATGCACCAGCCCAGTACAAAAGAGCAGCCTACAGCACTGGGACTAACAGACTGAGCCACTGACAGAGGCCCACTGCGCGAGCTCAACAGACCAACGCAATCAACATTCGGCATTGACAAATGCTTGTTCTTTTAATTACTGTAGCTGAAGAAGGATTTGCTGTCCATTTTTCTCTCCTTAATTCTGTCTTTACCATTTCCCTAATGATACACTTTTTGTTTATACCCAGTTTCTCCTTCTACCTCTCCCTGTGTAGAGTTTACAGCCTCAGGTTCCCCTTCAGCAGCCACCTTAATCTGTTTGTAGTTCTTCCAACTCAAATCTGAATCTAGATCTCTGGGGCCCTAGACAAAGTCACACTGGTTAGGTGGTTTATTAGGGGGCTGTACTGTAACTTGAGACAGGACGGCCCTGAAAACAGGCCTTGCCTAGTGCCTTATCCTGGTAAAATATAAAATAAAGCTTGAAAACCTGAGAAATAAATAAAATAAAACTTGAGGGGGCATAAAGAGATCTCCATACCATTGCCAGCAAATTTACAGTACACAAAAATGTTGTAACTTTCTTCGGGGAGTGGAATGTCCCCTGTGACAGTGGAGGCTTGGAGGTGATAGATTCAATGTGAGCTGAAAAAGACAGATGGGGGTTCAGCCAAATGCCCAGGTACTTGTATCTGATGACTTGGTCAAGTGGGGAGCCATCAATAGAGGTGACGGGGGGAGGGGGGTAGTACGACTAAGTTTCTGAGCAGAGCCCAAACTATGGAAACAGTTTTGGTGATGTTTAGTTTCAGTTGGTTTTGGCTGAACCAGCGCTGAATGTTGTCAAAGTCACTTTGTAGGGTAGCTTGAACTTCAAGCAGGTTGGGACCAGAGATAAAGAGTATGGTGTCATCTGCATACATGTGTATTGATGAACTGGTGCAGGAGGAGCGAAGGTCATTAATGAAGAGGGATAAGAGGATGGGACAGAGTAAATAGCCTTGAGGGACGCCTGCCAGGACAGGGAGGAGGGTGTGTCGTATCACCGATTCTAACAAATTGAAATCTGGTGGATAGATAAAACTGAAACCACCTTACAGTGATGGGGCAAGTCCAGCTGCCTCAAGCTTCTGTAGGAGAAGAGGGTAGGATGTGGAGTCAAATGTCTTGGCTAAATCGACAAATACTGATGCTGTAAGGAAGCCTTGGTTGGAGGCAGTTTGGATATGGTTGGTGATGTGCAGGAAGAAAGAAATTGTGGAATGGTGTTTCCTGAAGCTGGATTGATGGGGTGAGAGGATGTTGTTTATTGCAAGGTAGTCAGCTAGTCAGATTTGGGCCAAGGATTCTTGTAGTTTGGCTAGGGCTGGGAGGAGCGAGATGGGCCTATAATTGCCTGGCAAGGAGAGGTCACCGCCTTTGTGAAGGGGAATTACGCAGGCCAATTTCCAAGTTAGTGGGACTGTTCCTGTGGAAAATGAGAGGTTAAGGACATGTGTAAGGGTCTTGATGATCGCAGGAGCTGAGATCTGCAGGAGCTTGGGGTGAATCCCATGGGGGCTGGTCTTTGCATGGTTAAGCAAGTGTAGGGCTTTGCAAACCTTGCATTCAGTAAAGGGGATGAACTTGAAGTCATTGTTAAGTGGAGGTGGTGGTGGGACTGTGCTAGGAGGGGGGAGCCATGTGGTACGGCACAGGAAGTGAAAAACTGGTTGAAGATTTCAGAGCCACAGGTTGGGTCAGTGGCTGGTTGGTTGTGAAGTTTGAAGGTGGGGGTGCAGGGCTGAGCTGGTGGGTCAAGGAGTGCGTGCAAAACTTTCCAAAACTGAGTGGGACTTAGCATGCAAGAGTTGTGACCTAAAGTATTCTGCCTTCACTTTTATTATGGTCTTGGTGCAGGCATTACAGAAGGTGTTAAAAGCTTTCCTGCTCTGGGAGTTGGGGTTGGATTTAAAGTGCGACCAAGCCTTGTCTCTTTCATTTGGTAAGGACGGGTGCAGTGATCATGGGGTGGTGCTGCTTCTTGAACCTGGACTTTTTCAGAGGGGCATGGACATCTCAAATATTTGTAAAGGTGTGTAGGAATCTAGAGAGGCCATGTCAACATCAGGTGCTGAGTAGACAGGTTGCAAGTTGACTTGGTATAGACTGGTTAGGAGGGCGTCGGTATCCAACATGTTTAGAGGTCGAGTGTTGATGTACTTGGGGGTCGATTTGGGAAGTTGTGTTTTCCCGATATAGTAAATAATACAGTGGTCACTTAGTGTGTTACAGAGGACACCGGAGGAGGTTTTTCTGTGAGGGTGGGAGGTAAGGATCCAGTGTAATAAAGAATGGTTTGGGGAGTTGGGGTTGTAGCAGGTGGGTTCATTGATCAATTGGATGAGATTAAGGGACTTGATTTTGGAGATGTGAGCTTTTGAGGAGGGGGCCAGCCAGTCCAAGTTGAAATTACCTACAAGGACAGGTTCTCCTCTGGATGCTAGGTCAGGCAGGGTGGTAAGGGTGGTGATGAGGGAGTCTCAGGATAGGTGGAGAGAGGCGCAGAGCAGTAGAGAGCACCTAGGAAAAGTGGGGTGAGGCAGGAAGGGAGAGTTGAATGTGAGTTTGTGGGAGTTGAGGTCAGCTTCTTTGTGAGCAGCTGAACTCATGAGTGGCTGTTTTGTGTAGAAAGCTACACCACCAGCTCTTTTACCATGGTCCTGCCTGTGTAGAGTGTATATTAGGAGAGTGAGAGAGGAGTTGGGGGTTTTAGTAGAGAACCAGGTTTCTGTTAGGCATAGTATATTAGGAGCTTGCTCAGCTATCCAGCAAGTTAGTAGGTCAATCTTGGGCAGGAGACTTCTGATGATGATATATGCTATTGATAGGCCTTTGTGTGATTCGAGAGGAGTGGGTATGGCTATGGGGCCAGGGTTGCATTTGACATCCCCCAAGAGTAGGAGTAGGAGGAGGAGCTTGAGGAGAAGGAATGAATAGGTTGCAGGGAGCCTATATCTCTGAGTGTGAAACTCAATGTTGGAAGCAGATCTGGCAGCCCTGATACCTAGTTCTTTCTACCTAGCAGAGTCACCTATTTAGGTACTGAGCATACTGTAGCATGATTCCCTCTGACCCTGTCTAATTAGAAGAGCCACCCCATCTGACTGTGATCCCACCATAGCTGGGTGCTACCTATGTAGCAGTTCTATACCAGCTGCCCCTCTGTCCTATCATAATATAACATCCTTCCTAACTAGCCCTAACATCCTGGTTGCCTTATTGTGAAAGTGTTGGTGCTCCCCCCCCCCCATGACAGGCACTCCTGGGCATTCTCCTTTCCCCTCTTTTTAAAGTCTACTGCAGTAGTGCCCTTTTCTTTAACTCTATCTTGTATTTCCTTTTCTACTCCAGTGGCTCAGCCACCCAATGAAGTATCTTCTGTCTATACTTTCCCCTCTTTGTTTTCCTTTCTTCCTGCCCAGAATGTCTGCAAACTAAAAAGGTACTTCTTGTGCCTTGTATGGTAAAAATGAGCTGTGCTCCTGTAATGTTGCACCATATTAGTGCTTTGGAGCTTGTAATTGGTGCTGAGCGATCTGGTGCTGCAAGCACCCCCCCAGTAGAATCAGTTCCTGCAGCTCCTAGAGATATGTCCTGGTTCCCAATGTAAAGTTTCTGCTGTGGAACACGTAGGACACACCTCGCAACTGTGCAAGAGGACAGATATGCAAAATGTGCTCTGCGAGTTGCAGGAGTGGAGCCTTCTTGCCACATGTTGCAACTTGCAAAATTAGCAAATGCCAGAAGTTGAAACTGCAGGCATGCAGTTACTGTTTTACATTTCTGTTTCTCCCCCCTCTGTATTATATGTAAAATGAAATAAAACACTGGTTCCTCCTTTGGGGAGGACAGGGAGACAGAAATAATAATGTAAACAGTGTGCAGCCTTTTCAGAAGCCCTGCCTGTTGCACCCTTTAACATTGCAGTACTTCCTTGCTGTTATTTTTCTGTTGTGTTGATTAAAAATAGAAACAAAAGCCACAGGCAGATTTAGAGGGGGGCTAAGGGTGCTATAGCTCCCCCATCATGGAACTCCTCTATTAGTAGCACACTGTGCTGCTTTCTTCATCATGAAAGCTGCCTGAGCCACATTGGTCTCATCTGTCCTCCAGCAGGGCTGATCTTAGCAAGGTGCAAACTGTGCCCCAGCACCTTGGGGGCCCATGCTTTTTTCTTGAGGAAAACAAATAATTTAAAACATTTAAAAATGCCTAAATGTTGTTAGAGATGAAAATGTTTACCAGCAAATGAAAGTGGAAGACAACTGGCTCTGTTACTTGAGGTAGGGGCAGCTTTGCTGCAGTGGAAAATATTAGGTTAAGTAACTGCTAATGGTGTTAATGGCCATATTTTACACCTCCAAGGTTGACTACTTTCACAAACAAATGGCTATATTGACAAGAGAACTTGTTTGTAACCTGGACATGTAGATGAAACAATGAATGATATGACAAAATATGTTTCAAAAGTATGTGAGCATTCAAAATGACTCAAAAACCTGACCAGCACAGAGCAAAACCGTATTTCCTGATAGGGACCCTGAAAACCTCATCACCAGGTTAAAAACAAGCATTTGTCAATGCCGAATGTTTGCTTGCTGGCAGTGGCAGTGGTAGTGTAGAAGTTACAGAACTGCGTAATAGGAATGGCAGCGAAGTATTGAACTGAAGCCAACCCCACCACCACCCTGCAGAGAGTGACAGGCATTAGGGTGTGCCTTTGGGTCGTCAGGCATAACGGCCACGCCATTTCACCGCACCTCACCCTGCAGACACTGACAAGTGTCACGGTGTTCCTTGGGGTCTTTGGCCCTTATGCGCACCCCATTCCATTAGGAAATACGGTGAGATGGGTGCGATATAGGAGAATGGGGTGAACTTTGGGGCCGAAGAGTCCAAGGCATACCTCGATGCCTCTCACTGGCTGCAGGGTGTGGAATGGTATGAGCATTACAGGCAAGAATCCCAAGTCACACCCCTGATGCCTGTCATTCTCTACAGGGTTGGGCATTATGGTTGGAAACCCTAATATCTCAGGCATTTGTTGGTATTTTCCTCCAAATTTTCAACATGTTTTTTTTGTGACCCCACCTCATGAACAGGGGGAATATCAGTCTGTTAGCCGAAAGCTGCTTATGCACAGCGACTACGGCATTTAGCACCACAGGTGCAAAAACATTCCGAACAGGATGTAAAAAATGACAGCTGTACTGTTCGTGGAAAGGTGTAAAAAATGGCAATGTTGCAAATCTGCAGTAAAAATATTTAAAAAAATGGTGAAGCCACTAGCGTATATAGAAACTGTGCAACGCACTCCCCGTAATATAATTAGGTTGGGGATTTTTTACAGCAGATTGTCAACTCAGGCATTTCGGTGCCTCCGATCATGAACAGTGTCACTGTGATTTTCTTTATCTGTCCCGAACAATGATTTCCCACAGCGACCACGCATCTCTATGCTGAAAGTGTGAAAACACACTTCAGCCATGTTGTGAAAAATGACAGCTGTACTGTTCATAAGGAAATGTGGAAAAATACCACTGGTGAAAATCTGGACTGAAAATATTACAAAGTCATGAACTTACGAGGGTGCGTGGAAACTGCGCAATGCTTACTTGTAACACAGTAATTTTATGGACTTTTGGCACCAAATTTTCAACATAGCCATTTTAAGACCTCTGCTCATGAACAGTGTAACTATGATTTTCTTAATCTGTCCTAAACATTGCTTTCACACACACCAACAGCACCATTGTGTGCTACATGTGCAAAAACACATTTTGGGTGACATATGAAAAATGACAGCTGTACTGTTCATAAGGAAGCGTAATAAAATGGCAATGTTGAAAATCTGGAGAATATTAAATTAAGTAAACTTATGAGCATGCATAGGAACTGAGCAACATGGCTCGTAAAAAAAGTCATTTTAGGAATTTTTCACCAAATTTTCAACACAGCCATTTTAAGACCTCTGCTCATGAACAGTGTCACTGTGATTTTCTTAATGTGTCCCATACATTGATTTAGCACATCGACTGCACCATTGTGCGCTACATGGGTGGAAACACATTTTGGGTGAGATGTGAAAAATGACAGCTGTACTACTCATAAGAAGGTGTAGTAAAATGGCAATGTTGAAAATCTGGAGTGAAAATATTAAATTCGTAAACTTATGAGCATGCATAGGAACTGAGCAACGCACGCTCATAAAAAAGTCATTTTTAGGAATTTTTTTCACCAAATTTTCAACATAGCCATTTTAAGACCTCTGCTCATGAACAGTGTCACTGTGATTTTCTTAATGTGTCCCATACATTGATTTCGCACATCGACTGCACCATTGTGCGCTACATGGGCGGAAACACATTTTGGGTGAGATGTGAAAAATGACAGCTGTACTACTCATAAGAATGTGTAGTAAAATGGCAATGTTGAAAATCTGGAGTGAAAATATTGAAAATTCACAAACTTAGAGCCTGCGTGGGAATTGCTGCCCTGCGGCTAAATAAGACAGTCATTTTGGAATTTTCACCAAATTTTCAAAATAGGCTTCTTGAGAGCCCACCTTATGAATGCCGGCAGTGTCATTTCATTAATTGGGCCCAAAAGGTGATTTCACGCAGTGACTGCGAAATCACCCTTCGGGCCCGAATAACGCTATGACAGTGACATCATTCATGAGAAGGGGTCCCAAAAATCCCATGTTGAAAATTTGGTGCAAAAATTCCAAAAAATGCCTAAGATATGCAACAAAGTTGAAAAAACCCTATCTATCCCATCATACAGCTCACCGGCATTTCCTCAGTTCGCGGTCGGCTTTGAAGAGTGCAGGCGTGTTTCAGTCCACACCAGATTATCGCACTGAGCTCCGGAGGTAAGTATGGGAGTGAAGGGGTGTGGGAGGCAGGGTGCAGTGGGTGGGTGTGGGTTGTGGGGGGGGCAGGAAGACTGCGTGGGACCATTTTTTCTTTACAGGTATTTTTTTTTAAAAAAAGACAACACGGGACGTTTGCCACGCTCGGGTGGGCTCCCAGCGTGGCAGAAGGACGGCTGGGGGGCGTGGAGCCGACGGGGGATTGGGCACCCCCGTCAGCCATGTCATCTGTTGCCATGCTGGGGTGGGCACCCAGCGTGGCATTTGGAAGGCTTTGGGGGGGAGTGCAGCACAGCCGACGGGGGATTGGGCACCCCCCTTCAGCTATACATGTGTGCCTGGGGGGGCAGCACGCAGTATGCGTGCGTGCGTTTCTGTGTGTGTGTGTGTGTGTGTGTAGGGGGAGCTGCGCATGAGCAGGCAATATCTTATCATTGCTCACTGAAGCGTAGCTCCCCCTTTCAACTGTATGCCACTGCATTTTGGAGCTTGTCATAGACAGCTCCAGCATGCATTGGCGGACAGGGTCCGCGCCTGCCAACACACTGACTGAATTGGAAGAGGGGGTGACACACCTCCGAAAACTCGGATGATGGCACTATGTTTCTTGCACATGCGTGCAAGCAAACATAAAAATGACAGCTGGCAAACTTACTGGTGTCCAATAATAATCTTCTCTAGTCTCTCTCACTCACACCACCAGAAAAGTTAAGTTGTTTAACTTGTTTGCAAATCAGAGTATCTGAGGTGTGAGTGTGCAGTGATGATGGCCCTGTCCTTACAGAAATGAATATAGTAGTAGTACCATACTTACTTGAGTTCTTGCTCTAGGCTCAGTCAGATTCATTTCCAATGGTGAAGTCAAATAATTCAGTGCAGTCAAAGATTTCGGTTAAACTAGCAGACCTGGTACTGCTTTAGTTATTTAGAACAGGAGGGTGAGTGAGGTGTAAATGTTGGATGTGGGGTGCCCACAGGGAATGGCGTGGTGGGGCCCGGCAGGGGGCTGCACAAGGGCCCAGAATGGTTAAGACCAGCCCTGTCCTCCAGTGTCCTTGTAGTGCAGTAAACAACCACCCCACCTACATTACATAGTTGATCCCCCCCAACCCGAAAAGCTGGTCTCCAGCATGAATTTCTTACTAATGTTCATCCTGCTCCATGTGGTCCGGTCTCAGCTCTGTGTTAGCAATTGGTCTTGCCTTGGTGAGCCTGAGCATTCATTCTCTGCTTTTGCAGGCTTGATGTAGCTCCTTTGTTCATGCGCAGAGGGGGAGTTCATGTAACGGGGGGGGTACAGCTGCAGCAAAGCAGAGTGGACCTTAACAATACAGATCTCAACCAGGTGGCCTGGTGCTCACTGCTCCTGATTTGCTGTTGCGTCCAGTAGTGGATGTGGCTAGCAAGGGGTGCCTTCTTTAAATGTCTGGGCTACTGAAACGAGTGAGCTGTAATTAATTAACTCAGAAGATTAATGTTGGAGTAAAAGAGGAGTGAGTGTACTACTGAGGAGGAGACACAGAGAGAGAGTGGTGCCCACAAGTGAAGAGCAAAGCCCGAGGTTTCAGGCAGCAGCAGTCCAGTAACTTGGGTCGGTGTGGCCCTGGCAAATCAGCACAAGGAGTTGGAGTGAGGTTCAGGTCATCTTCTGGTAGTTGAAACAAGCTGTAGCTGAGAGCTCTGGTCATTAGGAGTCATGGGATCAGTGTGTACTGTCTAGAGCAGGGGTTCTCAAATGGTGAGGCCAGCCTCCCTGGGGAGACCCCAACCTGTTCCAGGGGAGGCTCAAGCAAGTCTGAAAAAGTACTGTATTTAAATTTTGAGTTTTATATATTTTGTGTGAAGAGATGATGCAAACTGAAAGAGGATAATAGTAGGTACATTTAATGTATCTATTTACTAATAGGTGACAAGGGAAGGTGAATGAGCCAATGCTCATTTCAGGTGTACCCGGGGAAGGGTAGAGAGTGAATACATTTCAAAAGGTAACTGCAAAACAATCAAGAAATGCACAATGAACAATAGTGCAAATAAATATGAACAGTAAACTAATAATGAGTGGTGGTAATTGATCAATTTGTAGACTGATGGCAGAACAGCCCAAATACAAGGGTTAAACATAGAAGTGCTAAGAGCAATAGCAGGAAGGAACAAAGTAATTCCTGAGAAGTTGCTTAGGAGCAGGGAAGGAGGGGGAGAGGCAAAGTATGCAGGAAGGTTATTTTGTATAGAGAGGAAACAGAGAAAGTAGTCTGACCCATAAAGGTACTGCAACAACGGGTAACAACAGTTCAAGAATAAAAATAGTGGAGCAAGTAGACTGGCCTGTAAGGGGGGGTACAGTAAGCTGAATGACATTTATTTATTTTATTTATTTGTTATTCAGATAATGCTTTTGAGCACAGGAGCTCATTTTGAAAGGTTCCAAGTCAGTGTAAGACAAAGAACTCAGCGTGAGCCAAGTACTCAAAGGGGTTTCAATTTAGTCATTGTGTATTGTGCAAAGTACAGCATGTTATTTTTCTTTGGGGAGGCCCAAGATTATTTCAGTTTTTTGGGGGAGGCTCAAAATCTTTTCCATGGATTTGGGGAGGCTCACTGTGACAAAGTCTGAGAACTATTGGTCTAGAGAGAGAGAGAGTTTAGCAGCCAGGTGACCGGAAACAGTATTCAACTAGGGGCACATAGACTTCAGCCTGCTGAAAATTGATCAAGTCTTCATTTAATCAGGTACTTCTTGCTTTAAAAACAAAAGACTTTCACAGTCACAAACTATGGTGGGTGGGGGACAGCTGCTGAGCATTAGTGTTCCATCAAACTGGGCGTGTAATAAATGTAGTATGAGTGTTATTAATTTCTAGTATCGGGAGCTGAAATTCATGACATTAAAATTGTTTAAGGTCACTGCTAGTTTTGTCCTATATGGCAAATTGATTTTGATGCAGATTTGCAGGAAAGGGAATTGGAGAGTGGTGCCCTCCTGCAGGGGTGTAGCCAGAAATTTCTGTTTTGTACACACACTCTCCAACTGCTGCCCCCCCCATTAAAACAATGTATACATCCTCTCTAAATGCTGCCCCCATAAACAAATGAGATTGCTGTCAGATGACTGATCCAATCTCTAAGTAGGTGGTACACTTATCTATCACCTAAACAATAAAAGGTTGAACAGAGACACTGCTCAGAGGCCTACACAAGCAAATACTACAGAATAGATTGATAATGTTAACAAAAAGGCATATGATTTGGGACAGGCACTCAGCAAAACTGTACACAAATGTGTACAGTGAGTATGCCTGTCTACACCCAAACCCTCCTGTAGCATGCTAGGAATGGTACAAAACTAATGCTGAGGCAGGTCTGGTCTCAGCGACAGCACGAACCAGGAGAGGCAGAAACTGGTACATGAGATCCCTGAATTGAGGTAAAAACTTCAGCATGTACTGTATGTCTAATCTGTGTGGTCTTTTCAGTCGTGGTTGTACAGTGTGAATGAGCACAGAGGGAATTAATAGATATGGGTACTTTGAAGGTGTTCTGCTGTATGTTATGACATGTGCAGGAGTTTCTGCATGCTTGGAGAGCAAAATTGGCAACAGAAGTTATAAGACCTTGTTTGGCTCATTGACACTGGCAGTTACAAAACCGGAAAAAAAGTGATAAAATCAAATATTTGTTTTATGTAGTTCTATGTGTTGAATTGGGGGAAGGGGTGCAAGTTGTGATGTACCCAAGCAAGTGCTGTTGCTAATAAAAACAAGCATTTGTCAATGCCGAATGTTGATTGTGTTGGTATGTTGAGCACGCTCACTGGCCCTCTGTCAGGCGCTCAGTCTGTTTGGTCCGGTGCTGCAGGCTGCTCTTTTGTACTGGGTTCCTGCCTGTATTTGCACCTTGTTCTGTGCAATAAGAATTCTGCAGCTGTCCCGACAGAACTCTGTTGGGGTGGCTCACTCCCCCTTTCTCACTCATTCATTCTGTTTCTCCTGGTGCTGCAGGCTGCCCTGTTGTTTATTTTATTTATTTATTAAGTCTAGGATTACAAATACCTTTGAGCCTTGGCTCTTTTACAAAGGTTCCATGTCAAAGAAGAAAAAATTACTCACCTTAGTAATGTTGTTTCTTCTAATGGAGTCTTGCTATATTATGACAATTGCAGTATGACCGCAGGTTAGAACTGCTCCGGAGGTGAAATAGTTAACTTTCCATACAGGCTTGGAACTTAGAGCGCGAGCTTGGTTGAAAACTCTGTCTGTTGTGCTTCAAACGCAAACTGTCAGATCTTTACGAGCTAAAACTCACTAAGGTTCTGTGTGGAAGCTGTAAACCTACACTAGCCACTACTGGCTACTAACCTAAACACTCATTTTTGACCTAAAACAAAGACTCAAGTCAGGAGACCCAAAAATGCAAAAACACAACACCAATTCACCCAAAAAGGTAGGTGAAAAACAACAAGGTGGGCATCAAAAAAAAATTCCAACCCTGTACTGCCCACCCACATCCCCAAAACAGAGGTTCTGAGAGGGGCAGGAAGGGAGGTCATAATATAGCAAGACTCCATTAGAAGAAACAACATTACTAAGGTGAGTAATTTTTTCTTCAAACAACATGAAGTCTTGCTATATATGTTTCAATTACAGGCTCACACAGCAGTACCCTCATGGAGGAGGGACAGAACCTACCTAGGAAATAGGCTCTGAAGCACGGCTGTGCCAAATCGAGCATCACTCCTAGCCTGGATGTCCAGGGAGTAATGCTTGGTAAAAGTGTGAACTGTTTTCCAGGTAGCTGCTCGACATATTTCTAGAACAGGAATGTCACTGGCAGCAGCCAGAGAAGCAGCTGTACCTCTGGTAGAGTGAGCCCTCAGGCCTGAGGGGGGAACTTTACCCAACTTCTCATAGCAGAATTGGATACAAGAGACAATCCATATGGCAATGGATCTTTTAGTGGCTGGCTTCCCTTTACCAACTTCGCCATAAGTAAGGAACAGTTGGAGGGAGTCAAACCTATGACCCTTGGTACGCTCTATGTAGTAACTAAGGGCTCTCTTCACATCTAGGCTCTGCAGCATCTTCTCCCCAGAGGAGGAGTGGTCAGTGAAGTACACTGGAAGTGAAATAGATTGATTAAGGTGGAAATCTGAAACCACCTTAGGCAGGAACTTTCTGTTAGTCTGAAGGACCACCTTATCTCTGTGGAAAGAGAGATAAACTCCTGCTCCACTGACAACACTTGTAATTCACTTATGCATCTGGCAGAGGTGATGGCTACCAAAACACAGTTTTCCAAGTCAAGTACTTGAGCTCAGCTGAAGACAAGGGCTCAAGGGGTTGCATAAGCTGAACTAATGCAAACATTAAGATCCCAGGCAGGGGCAGGATCCTGAATGGAGGGTTGGTGTGAAACAACCACCTTAAAAAACTTGGAAAATACAGGATGAGCTGAAAGGGAAGAGGATTTACCTGCTGAAATAAAAGCAGACACAGCTGCCAAGTGCACCTTCAGGGTAGCTGGTCTCAGCCCCAAAGAATTCAGGTGGACCATATAATCCAGGACTGTGGGTAGATCAGCAGAGACTGGGGAAATCTGCTTTTCTGAGCACCATATGGAAAACCTTTTCCATTTGGAATTGTGAGTAGCCCTGGTGGAAGGCTTCCTTGTGGCCTTCAATATATCCATTACCCCTTGGGAAAGGTGCAAATCGGCAAACTCTAACTCTTCAAGAACCAAGCCTTGAGATTGAGAGATTTGAGATTCAGGTACCAGACCCTTCCCTGGGCACAGGTTAACAGATTGTGATTCCTGGGAAGGGACAGGGGAGGATGGACTGCTAAGGACAGCAGGAGTGGATACCAGGGCTGTCTGGCCCAATCCGGAGCTATCAGAATGACTTTGCATGATTGGGATCTGATTTTGACTAGCACTTTGAACAGAAGAGGAAAGGGAGGGAAGGCATAGAGAAACTTCCTCCCAACTGAGGGCTAAGGCATCCAGGGGAGTAAGCCCAACACTGGGGTCTGCAGCAAAAGAGAAGTTGGTGATTGTCTGGGGCTGCAAAAGATCTATCTGCGGGTGCCCCATCTGGCAAATACTACTCCCAAGACCAGGGATCCAGTGACCATTCGTGGTGGCCCTGGGAAATCCTGCTGAGATCATCTGCCAGGACATTGTCCTTGCCTGGGAGGTGAACTGCCGTAAGGGAGGTGTTCAGGGAGTAAGCCAGAGACCACAACTTCATCGCTCCGGTGCACAAGGCCATAGACCGAGTGCCCCCTTGTTTGTTGATGTACCACATTGTAGTGGTGTTGTCTGTTCTAACCTGAATACTCTTGTTCTGAACAGATTTGGAAAAAGCTTGAAGTGCTAGAAAAACTGCTTTGAGCTCCAACAGGTTGATGTGGAGCAGAGATTCCTGGGGAGACCACAGACCCTGGGTGGTGAGGTCGCCTATGTGAGCTCCCCAGCCCAAGAGGGACTCATCTGTAGTAAGGATTAGAGAATGAGACTGAGTGACAAAAGGAACCCCTTGTCTCAGGTTGCTCTGATCCTGCCACCACTATGAGGGCTTGGATCAGGGTTCGAGTTACTGGGATCAGCTTGGGAAGAGGATCCTTTCTTTGAGACCAAAAAGCTCTCAAATGGAACTGGATGTCCCTCATCTGAAATCTTGCTCCTTGCACAACTGCTGTGGAAGCAGCCATGTGTCCTAGGAGCTGCAGAAAATGCTTTGCTGGCCGGGAGACCTGCAGGGTAAATGAGGAGGCCAGGGAGACTAGGATCTTTGCCTTGTCCAGGGGGAGGAAGGCCCTGGCTTCCTGTGTGTTCAGTTCTGCACCTATGAAGGTAAGCTGGACCGGCTCTAGAACTGACTTTGAGAGATTCAGAAGGAAACCTAGAGAGGTAAACAGTTGCTGCGTTATCTGAAGGTGTAAATTGACCTGGTCTGGGGACTGGCCTACTAAGAGCCAATCGTCCAGGTAAGGAAAGATGGCAATCTTTTGCCTTCTTAGGTGAGGCAACTGCTACAGCCAGGCATTTGGTGAATACCCTTGGGGCAGAAGTGAGGCCGAAGGGCATTGCTCTGAACTGGTAGTGGCTTGAGGGCAGCTCTAGACCTGAGGTACTTCGATGGGAGCTTCTGATGGGAATATGGAAGTAGGCATCCTTGAGGTCCAGGGAAGTTAGCCAGTCCCCTGGCTTTAGAGAGGGTAGGATAATTCCCAGAGTCACCATTTTGAACTTTGGCTTTAAAGGTGCTTGTTTAAATATCTGAGATCAGGATGGGCCGCCATTCTCCTGTCTTTTTGGGGTAAGAAGTACCTGGAGTACAAACCTTTGCCCTGGTGTAGGGAAGAACCCTTTCCACAGCTCTGAGAGCCAGGAGGTAGAGACCTCTGCCTCTGGGTGAGTGCCTCTGATGGAGTTGCAGGTGGAAAGATCTGGTTCTCAGCTTTGGAAATTTTTGAAGCTGAGAACCAGTCCCTAGCTACTACTTCCAGGACCCACTTGTCTGATGTTAGACTTCCAGTCCTGGACAAAGTAAGCCAGCCTCCCCTACAGGTGAGGAGAATCGGCCCTGGCAATCCCATCAGGGTGCCTGCTTGGCAGGGGCTTTGGGCTGAGGGGTGGAAGCAGACCTGCTTGTGCCCGTCTGCCTCTCCTCTAAAGAACCCCTCTGAGCATAGGCAGAGGAGGAAGCTTGGGCTTGGTAAAAGGCCTATGAAAAGGCCTGCCCCTGCCTCTAGGAAGCTGCTTTTGAGGGTGGCCTGCCTTTCCATGGCCTGTGCACTCCTATAGGTGGTCCTATATTCATCCATTTTCTTCATGTAATTCTCTGTTTGCTCCCCAAATAGAGAATTTCCCACAACAGGAAAATCCATGGCCTTAGACTGGGTATCCTGAGACAGGGTAGTACATCTGAGCCAAGCCATCCTGCGAAGTGTAACAGATGTAGCCATAACTCTTGATGAAACATCATTAGAGTCCACTGCAGCATGAAATTGCACCTTGGGTGCCTCAATACCATCCATAGCCACCTGTTCCAGCTCCCTGGCAAGCTGGTCAGGGACTTGTTTCACCAGGGCCAGCACAGTATCCCATCTGGATTTCTAGTACCTAGCAGGCATAAGCCATATAATTTGCTTGTCTGAGTCCCAAAGATGCTGCCATGTACTGTTTCTTTGCCATAGCATCAATCTTCCTAGAGTCCTTCTCAGGGGGGGGTGTGAAGCTAGGGGAATATTAGCCTTGTCACAGGCTGCAGCCTGCACTACCCCCACATGGCTGCATTGTTGAGTGAGGAAATCAGTGTCGGAGCCTGATAAGGTATACCTCTTGTCCATCCTTTTATCCACAGGAGGTATAGTGTGAGGAGTTTTTAAAACTTTTACTGTCTGTTTCCGAAAAGATTTATGCAAAGAAATAGACAGTCTCCTAGACTCTGGAATATCCATCATTTCTACATAGTCTGGCTCCTCTTGGTCATCAACAGCTTCCTCAACAGGGAGCTGGAGAGTTTCAACAACTTTTTTATAAAACATGAAATGAGAAGGGGACTCAGAAAGCCTTGGAGGAGAAACCCCTAGGGGTCTATCTGGAGAGATGTCCAGATCAATGGGCACATCCAGATCTTCAAAACCATATTCACTCTCCTCATATTCCTCTTCCCCTTCCCCCGGTTCATAAAAATCCTCAAAATCATAATCTTGAACCGGTGGAACCGGCCGAACCGAACGCTTATCTGAAGGTGTCGGTTCGGTCGGAACCGGAG
Source organism: Neoceratodus forsteri (assembly GCA_016271365.2). NCBI lineage: Eukaryota > Metazoa > Chordata > Ceratodontiformes > Ceratodontidae > Neoceratodus > Neoceratodus forsteri. The sequence continues at coordinate 1,342,455,276 of CM057455.1, read as the reverse complement.
AGAGAGAATGGACAATTTGAATTGCTTTAGCTATTTTCTCAGCAGTTGGGGAGAGAACTTTTGGCTCTACACTAGCTGACTTTCTAGTCCTTTTTGCTGGAACCGGCTCCTCAGAACTGGCTCTTCGTTTGCCCGAGGAAGTATCGCCCTGGTCAGAGGGCACTCCCTCCAGTTCGGTTGGCACCGAACCGGGCTGGCCATCCGGGTCAGCGGACTTTTTGGGCTCCTTTCCCTGAGCCTACCAACTCTCTTATCTATGGTGGCAGCAGGAAAATTGTGACAAATCTGGCAGTCTGAATTGAGGTGGTCAAACCCCAGACAACAGACACATGTGGTGTGCGGGTCAGCCTTAGCAAAAGCTTCCCCACAAACACTACAGTGTTGAAATCCAGTGGGTCCGGTTTTTCTTTTGGGTTTCTCAGACATAATGCCAGCCTAACCAACTTGTCCGTTTATGGCAATCCACCAAGCAAGACACCCTTATCGGTTCCCAACCGTGTCACGGGTCGTGGAAAAAACCGTAATGAAATCCGTTTTTTTTAGAACCGATAAGAACCGGGAATCGCACTTTAAAAAAGTACTAGTACATTTTAAATACAACCTGATCGGTTCAAACCAAACCGATAAAGAATTACAAGTTCCACACAGAAAAAATAAATGTAAAACCTATCTATTACTTACATTACCACAGACAGAGCTTGAACCGACCGGTTGTGGTTTAATTTCGGCTAAAAACCGAAAAATAATACTTTTAAACCGACAAAATGAACTGAGCAGAAGGAGAAATCTCCGGAGCGACTGTTCAGTGAGTCGGAGTAAAGAATCTGACAGTTTGAGTTTGAAGCACAACAGACAGAGTTTTCAACCGAGCTCGCGCTCTAAGTTCCATGCCTGCATGGAAAGTTAACTGTTTCACCTCTGGAGCAGTTCTAACCTGCGGTCATACTGCAATTGTCATAATATAGCAAGACTTCATGTTGTTTGAAATACAAATTATGGGAAACATCAAGACAGACATTACAACAATGTGAACATTGCAAACAGAGGACAGGTTAATACAATTCAAGGGTAGCATTGTAACAAGGCAGCCAGCAGCATTTGTCAGAGAAAATAGACAACAGATAAGAAGTGCCAGAGTCATAGGGAGAGGGAAGAGGGGGAGGAGGGGGAAGGAATGTAGGAAGGGTGGGGAGAGGGTGAAAAGTGCATCACTGGGTATAGCAAGATGTGGCGGTTGAATCCAGTGAGGAGGAGAGGGCGGGACCACTAGAGCAGGAAGGGAAGTGGAGAAACAAGGTTAAGTTGGGCAGTCACAGGAGCTGTTGGTAGTGAGATAGTCCCGGGAGCCTAGTTTTAAACATACCAATTGTTGGGGCAGAGGAGACGGTGGGGCTGAGGCCATTGAACCAGAGTGGCACTCGATAAGCAAAAGAGCATTTTCCCTGTGAAGTGTGACAGTGGGGGACTTTCAGTAGCTGTAGCGTGGATCTTCTAAGGCAACATTTGTTAATTCGGTGTTGTAACAGAGTTGAGACCCCAGAAGGGGCAAGGCCAAGGTAGATTGTACTGGGCTCCTGCCTCTGTTGGTGGCTTTTTTTGGTCACAAAGAAATGTGCAGCAGGCCCGACACAGGTCTGTTGAGCCTGCTGACTCCCCCCTCTCACTTACTCGTTCCATTTCTGCCGGCGCTGCAGAGTGGCCTTTTGTAGTAGGCTCCTGCCTGCGGTGCTGCCTTTTTCTGCCAACAAACACGTCTGCAGCAGTCACGATAGAGCTCCATTGAGCTTGCTCATTCCTCCTCTCTTACTCGCTCGTTGTGTTTCTCCCAGCGCCGCAGGCTGCCTTTTTGTACTGGACTCCTGCCTGCGTGGGCACCTTTTTTTGCCCACAAAGAAATCCACAGCTGTGCCGACAGAGCTCCGTTGAGGTCGCTCACTCCCCTTGTGTCACTCACTCATTCTGTCTGTCCAGGCGCTGCAGGCTGCCCTTTTGTAATGGGCTCCTGCCTCTGTTGGTGCCTTTGTCTGCCCACAAAGAAATCTGCAGCAGTCCTGACAAAGCTCCGTTTAGCTTGCTCACTCCCCTGCTCTCACTCACTCATTCCGTTTCTGCTGGCGCTACAGGCTGCCCTTTTTTATTGGACTCCTGCCTGCATGGCCGCCTTCTGCCCACAAAGAAATTTGCAGCAGCTGCAATAGAGCTCTGTTGAGCTCGCTTACTCCCCCTCTCTGACTCACTCATTCTGGTTTCCCTGCCAGTGCAGGCTGCCCATTTGTACTGGGCCCCTGCGTGCATTGGCACCTTTGTCTGCCCACAAACAAATCTGCAGCTGTCCTGACAGAGCTCTGTTGAGGTCGCTCAGTCTCCCTGTCTCACACGCTCATTCTGTTTGTTCTGGTGATGCAAGCGGCCCTTTTGTATGGGACTCCTGCCTGCATTGACACCTTTTTCTGCCCACAAAGAATTCCGCAGCAGTCCTGACAGAGCTCCATTGAGCTCACTCAGTCCCCCTGTCTCACTCGCTCGTACTGTTTCTCCCACTGCTGCATGCTGGCCCTTTGTACTGGGCCCCTGCCTGCATTGATGCCTTTTTCTGCCCACAAAGAAATCTGTGGCAGTCCTGAAAGAGCTCCGGTGAATTCGCTCACTCTCCCTCCGTCACTCACTCTCTCATTCTGTTTCTCCCAGTGCTGCAGGCTGCCCTTTTGTACTGGGCTCTTATGTTGCGCCCTTTGTCTGCCCACAAACAAATCCGCAGCTGTCCTGACAGAGCTCTGTGGAGGTCACTCAGTTTCCCTCTCTCTCACACGCTCATTCTGTTTGTCCTGGCGCTGCAAGCGGCCCTTTTGTACGGGACTCCTGCCTGCATTGAAGCCTTTTTCTGCCCACAAAGAAATCCGTAGCAGTCCTGACAGAGCTCCGTTGAGCTCACTCAGTCCCCCTGTCTCACTCACTCACACTGTTTCTCCCACCGCTGCAGGCTGGCCCTTTGTACTGGGTCCCTGCCTGCATTGATGCCTCTTTCTGCCCACAAAGAAATCCGCAGCAGTCCTGAAAGAGCTCCGGTGAGTTTGCTCATTCCCCCTCCCTCACTCGATCTGTTTCTCCCAGTGCTGCAGGCTGCCCTTTTTGTACTGGGCTCTTGCGTTGGGCCCTTTCTCTGCCCACAAACAAATCCGCAGCAGTCCCAACAGAGCTAAGTTGAGCATGGTCACTCCCCTCTCTCACTCGTTCGATCTTAATGTGTCCCAGACAGTGATGTCCCACAGCAACCGTGCTATTCTACGGCAGGAGTGCAAAAACACATTTTAGCCACGATGTGAAAAATGGCAGCTGTATTGTTCATAAGGAGGTGGGGAAAAATGCCACTGCTGAAATTGTGGCATGAAAATATTACAAAATTGCGAAGTTACAAGGGTGCATGGAAACAGTTCAACGTATGCTTGTAACACAGTCATGTTATGGAGTTTCGTCACCCGATTTTCAACATAGGCATTTTAGGACCTCTGCTCATGAACAGTGCCACTGTTATTTTCTTAATCTGTCCTGAACAGTGATTTCCCACAGCGACCTTGTGATTGTGCGCCAGAACTATGAAAACACATTTTGGTCAGGATGTGGAAAATGACAGCTGTACTGCTCATAAGGAGGTGTGGAAAAATTCCACTGGTGAAAATGTGGCGTGGCAATATTACAAATCTGTGAAGTTGTAAGGGTGCATGGAAAGTGTGCAATGCACACTTGTAACACATTTATTCGATGGGCTATTATCACCAACTTTTCAACATTGGCATTTTAGGACCTCTGCTCATGAACAGTATCACTCTCATTTTCTTAAGCTGTCCCAGACAGTGATTTCCTACAGCGACCTCTCTATTCGGTGCCGGAAGAGCGAAAATACATTTCAGCCAGGATGGGGAAAATAACAGCTTTACTTTTCATAAATAGGTGTGGGAAAATGGTAATGTTGGAAATCTGGAGTGAAAATATAAATTCGCAAACTTACGAACGTGCGTGGAAACTGTGCAACGCACGCTCATAACACAGTCATTTAATGGAGTATCCTTACCAAATTTTCAACACAGCTTTTTCAGGATCTCTACTTATGAACATTGTCACTGTCATTTTCTTAATCTGTCCCGAACACTGATTTCCCACAGCGACAGCGCTATTCTGCACTGGAAGTGCGAAAACACATTTTGGCCAGGATGTCAACAATGCCAACTATACTGTTCACAAGAAGGTGGGACAAAATGCCAGTGTTGAAAATCTGGCATGAAAATATTGCGAATTCACAAAGTTATGAGCGTGCGTAGCAACTGCTCGGTGCATGCTTGTAAAACAGTCATTTTTTTGGATTTTTGCCACCAAATTTGCTACATAGGCTTTTTGAGAGCCCACCTCATGAACACTGGCACTGTCATTTCATGAATTGGCCCCAAAAGGTGATTCCATGCAGTAACCGTGAAACCACCTTTGGGGGCCGATTAAGGCCATGACAGTTCAAGAATTCATGAGAAGGGGTCCCAAAAACCCCATGTTGAAAATTTGGTGAAAAAATTCTCCAAAATGCCCAAGATATGCACTAAAATTGAAAAAACCCTATTCATTACATTATACAGCTTACCGGCATTTCTTCAGTTCATGGTCGGTTTTGAAGAGTGCAGATGTGTTCCCGGTCCAGCGAAGACTGTTGCGCCGAGCTCCAGAGGTAAGTATAGGGTGGGGGTGTGTGGGGAGGCTGGGTGCGCAGTGGGTGGGTGCGGGTTGTGGGGGGCGGGGAGACTACTACGGACTGTTTTCTTTCTTTCAGGTACAAGAAAGGAAGAAAACATTGCAGAACCACTCACAGAGGCATGTGGCATGCTGGGATGGGCTCCCAGCATGCCACCAAGTCTAGAGGGACAGCTGCAATAGCAGAGGATTGCACCCTCGTCGTAAAACAACAAAGGGGGGTTATTTATGTCAACGAGGATTGGGCACCTGTTGGCAAACAACAAAAGAGGCGAATTCCTTTCTGCCGATGGGGATTGGGCACCCCATCGGCACCTGATCAATCAGGGATGTCACATTATGCTTGGCGGGGAGTGGACTCCACCTTCGCAAATAACATGGGGGGGTTAGATATTGTTTGTGAATATGGTGGCAAGCCGCCACCATGTTCACAAACAATATCAGAGATCCGACATCCCGCCCTGCAATGACAGGTCACTCCCTCATTGCAGCAAATGGCTGACGCTGCAATGACGAGGCGGCCCCTGATTGCAGCGGCTGATTTTTTAGAAAGTTGTGGCACGCTGGCTGAACTAGTGTCAGCAGCAGCATGCCATGGCATTGGGGGATGGGGACAAGCCTTTGCAGGCTGTGCGGGCATTGGGCACAACACTGCCATGCCTCCACAACCTGCTTCTGGATAAACCTGTCGCTACATGTTTCTTACGCATGCGCGCAATCAACATAAAAATGCATTTTTGTATTTGTTTAAAAACTGTTTTTCTGTCTGCTTACTGACTTCTTGGCCTATCATAAAAATGAGATGCCTCATACTACGGGATTATCCCAGTAAAGGACATTTTAAAACAATAAAAAATATTTTATTTATTTAAAAATGTATTTTCTTTGGAATAAATTGTTCTATAGAATAAAACATGTTTTGCAAAAATAGCAAGCAGACTTGAAATTATATTTTCAGAAACTAGATAGCAAAGTGACTTTCTTCTCATATTTCTATAGTTATTGTATTATTTTTTTTTTTACTGAGATAAGGTTGGGGGATAGGTTAATCTGTACTGCAGGACAAACTGGGATGGGTTGGCTTTATGGTAATGTCATAATGTGCTTGAGTGAATGATATTCGTGAACTTGTTTACTTGGATTGTCATTTAATTTGTCTGCAATTTGTCTTTATCGCCAAGTCTCTTTCAACTGTTCTCATTTTTATGTGTTTCAGATGTGCTGCTGCCCAGCTGCAGTCTTTTGGTATTTTTTTTGGGGGGTGGGAGAGTATTTTGGGCAACATACTGTCATGTGGACTGTGGGGACTCTGGGGATGGTGCTAGGGTGCAACTGACGACGCTTGGGGAGGGAGGAAATGAGTAGAAATTGCATTAGAAATACCCTCCAAAATGCACCAGAATGCACCAAAATTTTAAAAAATTTCTGGGGGCCTAGGCAGCCCACCAGACCCCTGGCCTATTATTTTTATTTTTTCTCTGATGTGAGCTCCCCCATCTATAGGACTCCTGCATCCACCCCTGGGAAAGCAGTGCCATACTAAAGGAAAGTGCTAGATAATGTTTTGCCTTTGAATTATAATGTTTAATGCAAGTTTCATTGAATAAAAACAAAGAAACCAAAGAGCAAGTAACCAAGAGAAGATAAGGGTGTTTGTAGCCGACCTTTTACCTCTGTGTTCTGGGTGCTTCTATAGGAGTCAGCGGCCCCACCCAGAGACTGTGTTATAGGAAGCCGCCTGTCAATCTATTGAAAGTGGGTGGAGTAATGAATCCTTAGGTTTGCTTGTTAAGTCAACTGTTTTCTTTAATGTATTAACATACTTTATGTTTATTTTCTTGTAAATATATAAGAATGTTGATGTTTCCCTGTCCACCAGATTCACCAGACTATGTATTAGTATAGTTTTATAATAATTTGTATTAGATCAGGGGTGGAGCAGGTGGATCAGGTGACCAGAGATTGCTATAAAAGGCATCCCTGGAAACTAAGCAGGGTCAGTTCAACCTGTGTTGCTGTGAAAGGAAGACCTCTGCCAGATGAATGTGGAATTGCTGCTGTTGATATCCACTCTGCAGTTGGCTATGTTGTTATTTCCATTTTATTTTCTGTTCTTATTTTTGCTTATGTTCAAAATAAGTACCGCACTACCTGTGTGTTTTACACTTTAAAAATGGTGTCTGTGTCTCAATACCCACACACCAGGACACTCATTAGATGTCCTTCCTTGAACTGATTCTGATCACTACATATCCTAGACTAGATTATCACAATGTGGTTCCTAGGATTATTTACTTTCCTCAGTTATATATGCCTCACCCATCTTGGTTGTGATTTCCTAGTCCCAATTGATATTAATGCTATACTAAATACTGAGAAGCCCTGTCCAGGGGATGTCAATATTATGTCTGTAGTTTCTACGGCTGCAGCGGGCATAGCCCTACAGACATTTTGCTTTGAGAAAAGGACTCCCTGCATAAATTAGCTACTAAACAACATGATAGAGTGTTAAAAATTGTGTCCTCCGCTGAAGCCTCATTAAGAAACTGCCTGTATGTGCATGGCAGCTGGAGAGCATTATTTTTCATCTGGCTTAAGAAGTTAATTGAGCCCTTCTCAGTATGACCTTTTTCTGCAAGTTGAAACTTCCTCCATAGTGTTTTATCAGCCTTTTCTTTGTTTGTTAAGTTTCAGTGCTTATGTTGAGCCCTCCACAGTACTTCCTGTTTTGCACGTTGAAACCTCCTCCATAGTGTTTTATGGGCCTTTCCTCTGGCTTGAAAGAAGGTAATTGAGCCCTCCCCAGTACTGCCTTTTTCTGCAAGTTGAAACAAGGACCGGTTCCACACTAGGCCCTGGTGCAAGACTTTGTAGTGGACCCCCCCATCCATGCCCTCCCACAAAGTGCTCCCCCCAGGCCTTCCCATGCCACCACTACCAAAAGAATATTGCTGCTGTTATTCCATTTTGTGAACTTAAAGGTGTACACAGCATGTTTTTGCTGCAGCAAATGTTTCAATCACATCAGAAAGGTTTACTTGTCTATTTTCAATGGAAAGTACACCCAATGCAGACAATCTCCCCTGTGACACTGTGGAGTGCAGGTAATTCTTTATCAAGGACAGTTTACTGAAAGAACGCTCAGCACTGGCAACTGTAATTGGAATTGTAAGCAGTACTTGCAGTTGAATTTGGGTGTTTGGAAATCCTCTGCTCAGATTCTCTCTGTAGCAGGTACTGTAGCACTTCAAATGAAGATTTCATATCATCAGGTAACAGTTGGGCCAGCAAGGAAATTTCTCTAGATATGTACGAACCATCTATGTTCCCAAGAAATTGGCCAACTCTCTGCATGCTACATCTAGGTTTTCGTCATGTCCATATGTTTTTATGTTGAACAGAAAACCAAAAAGTGATAGAAAGTCATGGAGAAATTGGAATCGTTCCTCAATTTCCATCAATACTTTATCCAATAGGCAATTGAAAAAATTGACTAAAAATTTTTTTTAGCCAGGTAAGTGTTCATGTGTGGCAAGCTCTCCTGGTGTGCGTTTTCACCGTCTGGTGTGTTTTTCTGGAAAAGTCAGTTCGATGTCCGTGGTTTGGGCTAGCAGCTTTACTTCTCTAACACTCTGCTGATTCCTTGTCTTCAATAATCAGACAGTTGTTCCTTGATGGATGAAACCACATCTATGGCATTTGAAAGATTTAAAGTGGGTGACTGTAAAATCACTGTCACCTAATTGATGGCACTAAGCACTTCATTCCATACAAGTAAAGATACAATAAATGGAAATGATTCCAGTGTTTTCACAAGGCCTATGATGTCAGACAGTGTTTCGCTGTCACAGTTTGCAGTTTTTGATGCTTCCAGCAATGAATCCAACAATTCAGGCAGTTGTTCACAGACTGCCTTTGCAGCATCAGCACAGGCACTCCATTGGGACTCTGAAAGTGGCTTGAGGGTGTATCACTTCATGTGCTTGATGCGGATGTCCCAATGTTTGGTGGACCAGGAGAAGATTCTATAAAACCGCTGTAGTACTCCGAAGAAATTCTTTGCTTCCAAGGATGATTCAGCTGCACGTTCTAACACAAGGTTCCAATTATGTGGACAGCAAGGAATGTACTGTGCACATTCATTCACCTGTCGTATTCTCACTTGAGCTCCTCAATGGATACCTCTCATGTTAGCCCCATTATCGTAACACTGGCACCTGCAGTCTTCAGTTTTAATGCCATGTTCAGTAAGGAGATTTAGCAATAATTCAGCCAAAGCCTCTCCTGTTGTATTTTCAACATGGAGAAACTCCAGGAAGCTCTCCTGCATTTCAACTTGATTACCATTGATTTCAACATAACGAATCATTCGTGATAACTGCTCCTTGTGAGAAATAACTGGAGTGCAGTCCATCAGCACACAATAGTAGCGAGCATTGTGTATCTTGTTCCTAATCTTACCAGTCACAGCCTTAGCTAACATCTGCATAAATGTGTTCTGGCTACCTTTACTTAAATAATGAACATTTGTTCCTTGCTGAACACATTGCAAGTGATCAGCCATAAAAGGGTCATACCTGGACAACCGTTCCAACAATTTAAAAAAATTACCATTGTTGTCCACGTACAGACGGTCTACTGAACCCCTAAAGGCCAAGTTTTGGCCTGCTAAATATAAAACACAGTCCAAAATTCTACAAAGCACAGCATGCCATTGTTCCTTTTCCTTATCCAGCTTTTCTTGCAAACTGCTGTCTATCGTAACCCATTTCTGTAACCCTAATTCTAAATGTTTTCATTTGTAGTAATTCTCCATGTGTGATGGGTAAGCTTCATGCTGACTCAGCTTTTATGATAATTTTTGCCAGCTGGAGAAACCTTGTGTAAACATGCTCCTATCTATCCTCACCAAAAAGCTTACAGCAGAAACAAAATACAGCATCAGCAGACTTGGAGTAAACTAAACAAGGCCTGTGAATCTTTGAGTGTCCCACTTTATGCTCATAGTTTGCTGAAGTAAACCGATGACCAGCTGTTTTAGGGAACTCAGTGTCAGTTTCCTTCAGCTACAGGGGTTTATGCTGCACAATTTCAACCCTGAGGTGCTCTGACTCTGTAATAAAACTTTCAGGCCAGTTAGCTGGGTCATAAAAATTACACATGAAGGGTGGTTGACTGGGTCCAGGGTTTATGTCATAACCTGATTCCAGTTCAATACATTGTTGTATTTCTTCTTGCTCTACATTCCATTCATCATCATATATTTCTTCTTCTAGGCCTAGCTGTACATTTCTTTCATGTATTTCTTCTAGCTGTACATTTCTTTCTGAGTTGAAGTCCAATTCATCATGGTTCTCCAACTCCACCCCAGTCATCTCCCCCCTACTACTGCCTCTACAGCCGTTTCATGTTATGAGGTTGATGGTTCTTGTTCATTTGTTGTGCTTTCACCAGATGCGGACACTGTTGTGGCAGTTGCCGGTGGACAACTTAACCATTTATAAAATATTTTGTTAGCATTTTCTACTTCTTTCCGAACCAGACTTGTACTTTAGTAGTGCTACAGGACTCAACATCTTGTCAATTTTTTTTCTTTCCTTTTGTTTCTGTTATGTATAGTTTGCCTTGCTAGCTAAGCTATGTTTATTTTTTTTTTTTATGAATACTTTTGACTAGACTACTTTAGCTAAAGTTCAATAATATCTATGAGCCGCAGGTCGCTCACTTAGTACTAGCAGACAGGTGCAAGCGCAGGCTCATTTGTGTAGAAAAATGTATAGATGCGCTGCTCCCGAGTCCTATGCTTGCAGTCTCTGTCTAACTATGAAGCACTGAGCAAGAAAACAGAGCCATTCAAGAATGTCCTTTACTAATTCCTCAAAATAAAGTATTTTCAGCAGTAATAATCCGGATGTGTTGCCTTTCTTTCTTGTCAGAAATTAAAGGTTAATTTCTCTCTCCTCACAAAAAAAAACTTTATTTCCAATATGAGTAAAGTTCACACACTGCACAGAGACAGTAACAGAAAGATGACTTTTGTTGAATGAATATGAGATCTATAATAATGCCAAAATTAATGACCCCTACAGTTCTAGGCTGGCTACAATGCTTGCTGCTGGCTTACTCTAAAGAAGACTAGACAGGCCACAGCAGCAGAGCCAGAGAATATCTTGTTATTTTTATGCCGAACAGTGATTCCTACAGTACTAGGCTGGCTACAATGCTTGCTACTAGCTTACTCTGAAGAAGACTAGACAGGCCGCAGCAGCAGAGCCAGAGAATATCTTGTTATGTTAATGCCAAACTGTGACTCCTACAGTACTAGGCTACTATGCTGCTTCTGTCTTACTAAGAAGGCACTAAGCAGGCCACAGCAGGCTATGCTTGCTGGCAAGGCACTTTGGGCTGAGGCAGCTTATTTCCAGTTCTGAGGCAGTTGCAGCAGAGCCTGACGTCAGAGATTTGAGAGAATTATTTTTGTTTTTCTAATTTCTTCTTCTGCACAGCCTCAGAACAGGACAGGAGGGAGCAAGTGCAAAGCAGCAGGAGTGGACAGAGAGGTCTCACAATGAATTGAATTAACTAGGATTTGGGATTTTTTATGTTTACTCTTCTCACGCAGGAAAGGAAACTAGCAGACAGTTAAACTAACTAAGACTACCTCTACCTGTCTTGGGTTAGTTAGTTCTTAGTTTGAATTCTTCTTTCTGTTGACTGTTGCTACTACAATTTTTTCAGTCTCACTCACTCAGTCAGACACATCTCAGAGTCTGTCTCTGTCTCTCTACTCTAGTCTGGTTTGTGTTTGTGCAGGGTCTGCAAGAGAAGCCATACGAGGAGAGACTAAAGGAGCTTAATGTGTATATCCTTGAGGAAAGGAGGGAGAGGGGGGACATGACAGAAACTTTTAAGTACCTCAGTGGAATCAACAAAGTCCAAGAGGGTAGCATATTTCAGAAAAAGAGATGTGCAAGAACAAGGGGGCACAATTTGAAGATAGGGGGGTGGCTCAGAGGTAATGTGAGGAAGTATTTTTTCACAGAGAGGGTGGTGGATGCATGGAACAGCTTTCCTGAGGATGTTGTGGGGTCTGAAACTATGGGAGAATTCAAGAACACATGGGACAGACATAAGACAATTCTTGTGGGGGGTAGGAAGAAATAGGCTGTTGGTTAACTTGGATCTGCAGCTTATACTGTAGGTAGGGAAATGGGCAGACTAGGTGGGCCAACGTGGTCCCTATCTGCCGTAAAGTCAATGTTTCTATGTTTCACTTGCTTCACAGTTCACTGTCTGCATGTAATCATCTACTATCTCCAGTTTTTTTTTAATCTTGATCCCCCCAAAAATAAAAAAACTGCAAGTCAGTCTACTGTTGCATTATTATACTCTGCACTCTGCATTTTCCATGGAGAGAACTTAAATCTTAAATCATCATCATGAGTTGAGCTGCAGTGCAGCAGCTACTGCTGTTTGTTAAACACACTAAAGTTAGTCCCCTCTCCCCCCGCTGCCTGCCCACTGACTGTGCCCAGCCTATTCAGGACACAACTGTTGTAAAATTAGGCTGCAGCAGAACTGGAGGTCACCACCACCAGGCCCAACATCGACCCGGTATCTCATGTTCTGTTCTCTTCTCTTATCTCAGTCACTCCCCCCATGCCAGTTGTTATATGATTCACTGAGGCCCCTAGCCTAGCTCTGCTCCTCCTTCCTTCTCAATTCCTCCCCCCCGGACCCCACCCTAAGTTTGCCACTTTACAGTAGTTGCTGAAGAACTGCCTGCTGAACCAGAACTGTGGCCGGCCCTGGCCCGCCCACCCACCAATGTGGGGCAGCACTCAGGCAGTCAGCTCAGCATGTACTTCACATACATGATCTACAATGTCAGTGAGGGTGTGTGTTTTTGATTTTATTTGTTCACTTCTTTTGTTTGTTGTTGAATCAAGTTACAGCACAACACAGTGCTGCTGGCACTGTTTAAGGCCTTTTATGTCAACTCCGACTCGAGCTGAAGACAGAAACCACTGGCTGTGCCCAATTACTACCTCCACTCACTCAATCTGCACATCTCATGAGATTGTGTGAGGAAGGGTACTACTGGGACGCACAAGTGTGGTTTGGCTCCTCCTGCTGCATACTGGGCAGCTTATCTGCATGAGCCAAGCAGCCTTCCTGTGGAAAAGCCTGCCCCCTCACAGGCCCCCAGGCAGCAATGATTGGAGGGAGCACTAGAGAAGGAAGGATGAGGAGGAGCAGTGAGAACTGTGTGCATGTGGACTGGAGGAGGAGGAGGGCCCTGGGATGGGGCGCGAGTGGAGCTGTGGAGTGCATCATGCCAGAGAGCCAGCCAACAGCCTGAGCCAGCATGGAGGAGGAGGAGGAGCTGCTCACTGCTGAGGTGGAGCAAGCACAACTGCAGCCAGTGCCAGCTCAGGAATGGAGGTAGAAGGAGGAATCAATTAGGAGCCAAGCTGAGGAGATAGGAGGAGCAGGCTAGCAGCAAGCAGCTGTGAGTGCGACAGGCCAGGGAGAGTGGTTTGGATCCAGAATCGAGCACACAGAAGCAGGCTCTTAAGTTCCCCTGTTGTTTTAAATGGCTGTGGGTAGGGCCTGGGGGATTTAAATGACACAGTAAGTAGAGCAGCAGGCTAGCTCAGCCTCTCATTCCTATCACTGAGCAGCCACAAGTATCAGGGGCCCAGGGGCCAGGTGGTGGTAGCATTTTTACCAACAGGGGGCACCATCATATGCCACTATTAAATAAAATTAAAAAAAATACAAAATGCAAACTTGGACTTTGGGGGCCATGGGCCCCCTTGTCGGTCGGGGCCTGGTGCAGTGGCATCCCTTGCACCCCCTCTGATGCCGGCCCTGGTTGAAACCTCCTCCATAGTGTTTCAGTGCTAGATTTACTACCATTTGCACACTGAGAAACTTGTTTTGCTGGTACCCACTCCTCCACTCATCCAAAGGTGTGAATTCCTTTGTTTCCTAACCATGCTGGTTGATTATAATTGCTTCCTTCATAGCAAGATAGTGAAACTAAACTTGTGTTATTTTAAGTGATTGATAAAGTGACATGTCCAGTTTGCATCTCTTGGGAATGAAATTGTATCCATTTACCTGTATGGAGTAATTCACTTTTCACCAACTCTTAAGACCTCAGCTGTAAGATACATCATGCATGTAAGGTGATATATGAAATCAAATTGCATTCCCTGAAAAACAATTAGGTTCATTTCTCTTCCCTACCTCTGCAGCCACACAAAGCCAACCCCCTATCTTTCTCTTTCTCTGTCTGTCTCTCTCTCTCTCTCTCTCTCTCTCTCTCTGATACCTACTGCTGGACAACACAGCTGTCTAAACAAACAAATATATTTTTTTTTTCTTAAAAAGTAGGAGGTTTTTTTTTGCTTGATTTAAGTACCTGGATAAGCCACAGGAAGACATTTCTACTGCCAGAGATATATAAAAAGTCACAAGATATCTATAGAGAGAAGGGAATACAACACTTTGATGGTTGAAACTGCATTATACTAAAAATGCAGACAGTGATGCAAAGTTCTCATGAACTGATTCAACATTAAACTGAGTTTACGTTCTTAATGCTTCTCTTTTCTTGATGTTACTATTATCCCTATTTGCTATTGCTGTTGCAAACACTTGTCCTGGAGATCCTAGCCAGAAGAGGGGGGGTTAAGGCTGGAGATCAATTATGGTCAATGGCAACACAGTAGGTAAGGAACTTAGGGCAGACTAGGTGGGCCAGGAGGTCCTTTTCTGCCTATAGCATCTATGTTCAATGTTAAACTAATTGACTTTATATTCTTTTAGCATTCTCTATTCTTGATGTTACTGTGATCCCTATTTGCTGTTGATGTTGCAATCATTTGTTCTGGAGGTTCCAGCCATCTCAGATAAGATATAGATTGGGTGAAGGTAGTACAGAGAAGGGTAACCAAAATGGTGAATGGCCTGCACTAGAAGCACTGTGGGGAAATACTCAGGGAGTTAAACATGTACTCTAGAGGAAAGGATGGAAAGGGAAGACATTATCAAAGCATTCATATACCTCAAAGGTATCAATAAGATACAGGAAGGTTTAATTCTGACGAGAAAGAGATGTTCAAGGACAAGGGGGCTTGGTATGTAGCTGGAAGGGGGGAAGACTTAGAGGGGATGCAAGGAAATACTTCTTTACAGAGAGGGCGGTGGATACCTGTACCAGCCTGCCAGCAGAGATAATGGGTGCTGAAATTGTAACAGGTTTCAAACATGCATGGGATACACATAAGGGGACCTTGGTAACAGGGCTGATGCATGTGGGAGGGGTTAAGGCTGGAGATCAGTTATGGTCCATGACAGCACAGTAGGTAGGGACCTTAGGACAGACTAGGTGGGCCAGGAGGTCCTTTTCTGCCTATAGCTTCTATGTTAAATGTTAAACTAATTGACTTTATATTCTTTATGCTTCTCTTTTCTTGATGTTACTGTGATCCCTATTTGCTGTTGCAATCATTTGTTCTGGAGGTCCCAGCCATCTCAGTAAAGTTATAGAGTGGGTGGCGGCAGGGCAGAGAAGGGCAACCAAAATAGTCCATGGCCTGTACCAGAAGCACTATGGGGAGAGACTCAGGGAGTTAAATATGTGCTCTCTAGAGGAAATAAGGGAAAGGAGAAACAAGATAGAAGCATTCAAACACCTCAAAGGTATCAGTAAGGTACAGGAAGGTTCAATGCTGCTGAGAAAGAGATGTTCAAGGACAAGGGTCATGATATGTAGCTGGAAGGGGGAGACTTAGAAGGATTGTGAGGAAATACTTCTTTACAAAGAGGGCAGTGGACACCTGGAACAGCTTGCCAGCAGAGGTAATGGATACTGAAATGGTAACAGATTCCAAACATAATAATAATATTTGCATTTATAAGGAGCTTTTCCAATACCAAGGTGCCTAACACTTTAAAAACAATTAATATAGAATTCATAACAGAACAATACACCTAAAATCATAAACAATTAGATAAATACTTCAATTGACTAAAAATGCTTTATTGCACAAAAAGGTTTTTAAGCCATTCTTAAATTCCTCCACAGATGTGCAGTCTCGTAACCGACGGGTTAGAGAATTCCAAAGGGTGGGAGCTGCAAAAGCAAAAACTCTAGAATCTGATCATTTCAAATTCACCCTTGGAATCTCTAGCAACCACTCATTGGCCAGGTGGAGTGATCGACCAGGGCAGTAAGGCAACAAAAGCTCTTTCAGATAGTCTGGGCCCTGTCCGTGTAGGGCTTGGAAAGTAAATAGACTGACTTTAAAGGTGATTCGCCACTGTATTGGCAACCAGTGCAGTTCACACAGCACTGGGGTAATATGGCAGGATTGCCTAGAGCCTGTCAAAAGCCAGGTTGCCACATTCTGCACCAGCTGCAGGCAATGGATTTCAATCCCCGAAAGCCCTAGGTAGAGGGAGTTGCAGTAATCCAAGCACAAGGACACACAGGCATGGAGCAGAGTTGGAAGGTCATCAGACGGAACCAGATGCTTAACCCTGGTAATATTCCTAAGATGGTAAAAGGAAGTTTTGATGACAGCCGACACCTGCGAATGCAGGGTCAGTCCATAATCAAAAACTACCCCCAGGTTACGCACCCATTCAGAGGTCAGGAGAGAGATGCCACCAAGAATAATTCTGGAGGGCGTACCCACACCCGACCCCTTTATCTGACGACCCGGGTCCACAACCAGTACCTCAGTCTTTTCTGAGTTCAACCTGAGCCAGCTAGAATCCAGCAACTCCTGGATTTCTTTCAGACAGTTGTTAAAGACTGAGAGACCTCCATCCTGGTCGGGTGCAGAAGAGAGGTAGAGCTGGGTATCATCTGAATAACAGTGAAACCTCAGCCCAACATGTATGGGATACATGTAAGGCAACCTTGGTAACAGGGCTGGTATGTGGGGGGATTAAGAATGGAGATCAGGTATGGTCCATGGCAGCAATAGGTAGGACCTTAGGATAAACTAGGTGGGCCAGGAGGTCCTTTTCTGCCTAGAGCTTCTATTTTCAATGTTAAACTAATTGACTTTATATTCTTTATGCTTCCCTTTTCTTGATGTTACTGTGATCCCTATTTGCTGTTGCAATCATTTGTTCTGGAGGTCCCAGCCGCCTCAATAAAGATATAGATTGGGTGGTGGCAGTACAGAGAATGGCAACCAAAATGGTGTATGGCCTGCACCAGAAGCACTATGGGGAAAGACTCAGGGAGTTAAATATGTACTATCTAGAGGAAAGGCAGGATAGGGAAGACATGATAGAAGCATTCAAATACCTCAAAGATATCAATAAGGTACAGGATAGTTCAATTCTGCTGAGAAAGAGATGTTCAAGGACAAGGGGGCATGATATGTAGCTGGAAGGGGGGGAGACTTAGAGGGCATGCAAGGAAATACTTCTTTACAGAGAGGGCAGTGGATACCTGGAACAGCCTGCCAGCAGAGATAATGGGTGCTGAAATGGAAACGGGTTTCAAACATGTATGGGATACCCATAAGAGGACCTTGGTAACAGGGCCTGTGTGGGTGTGGAGGTGGGGTTAAGGCTGGAGATCAGTTCTGGTCCATGACAGCACAGTAGGTAGGGCAGACTAGGTGGGCCAGGAGGTCCTTTTCTGTCAACAGCTTCTATGTTTCTATGTTAGTAAATAGCTGGTACATAAGCATTATACATTCACGTTGACCTCAATTTTAAGATGTTAAATATAAAGCCTATGGAACGAGTAACACAAAGCCATTAACTAGTACTGCTCAAATATTCATAATTCACAGATCAACCTATTGTCATTTTAAATCAAAAATATGTATCTCTATTGAAGTCAAGACCATAAAGAAAAAGAGAGAAAAAAGGAAACAAACACAGAAGAAAAAGTGTGCATAAAATAAACTAAAGCATGGGGGATAATATGTATTAAGAAAGTGAGCAGCACTGAAATGCATATTTGTTATACTTGTGAAAGGATGAAAGCTCAAGTAAAATATAGGTCCTAAATATAGAAAACAGTTGAAAAGGATGAAGGGAAAGGGAAAGGGTCCTAGATGCAGTAGAAAAGAACAACAAAAAAATCAAAGAAACTGACTGGTGTAAAATTTGAAACAACAAAACAGTGAATGACTTTTGGCAGATTATAAAGGGCAACATATTATCATTTGTAATAGTTACATTAAAATGATCAAGGAATATAACAAGAAATGATGACAAGCAAGAGGGCGAAATGAGGATGTGAAAGAAGTGACTCAACAAAAAAAGCTAAACATGCAATAAAATACTGTATCTGAAAACAAAAGGCATGACATAACCACATGGCCAGAATATTAAACATTTTAAAAGAAACATAAAAGCAAAAGTAACCATTTCAAAAAGAAAAGTGAGCTCAAACTTGCAACAAATGTAGACAAAACCAAAAACAAGCAATTGTTCAGTTACATCAACAGCCCAAGCAGAACAAGAAAGAATATAAGTAATAGTAATATTAAAGGTGAAACAATAAAAATCCAGTGGTGATAGCAAACTAATGTAATGAATATTTGCATTCCTTATTCAATCCCAATCACAACTCAGTCCCCTGCCCCTGTGTATTGCCAGGAATGCCAACAAAATTAATGTAAATACAGACAACATACTGCAAAAAAATTCAGAATAAAACAAAAATCAGAGTGCAAAGTTTCCACTAAAATGCTGAAATTAAATATTGGGATAATCCATAACCAGGCACGCCCTCAAAATATTTTTTAAAAAATTAATAAATACAGATTTTGCGTAAAATTCTAGAATCACTACTTTAAGATATATTAGCCACATGTCTAATAGTGTTTCAGTGACAGAGATCAGCAGGGATTCACAAAGGGACAATCATGTACCACAAATGTAATCTGTCTCTATGAAAACATGACCCAATTCTTGCATAATAATACCTCATAGACATAATTTCTGTCATACTTTTGCAAAACATCTGCCACTGTTCCACACTTGCAGTCACTGAAAAAATGTCTTCCCTAGCTATTCATCACTGTATTAAAAACAGTAGAACCCAAACCAGCCAAACTACATGACAATTCATCACTGTAAGCCTTGTGCATTATGCACTTGTAGGGTAAATTAGTGCATCTGGACTTATTTGCTGCATATGCATCTCAATTGCTATGGGGTCCTAATCATGTTCACCCTTCCTGAAGCCAAGCTAGCTACAGTATGTCTTACAACTCCTGATAGGTGACATCACTTTAGCTTACAGTATGTATTACTGTGCCATGCTGCAATTTTCAAAAAGAAGTAAAACATTTTAAAAAGACAGCGATTTGGACTGAGAAGCAACTTGTGCAGGTGAATCATTATGCTAGCCTAGATATTTCCAGGTTGCATTCAGTTAACCTAACCAGTGAGAGTAGAAGGAGAGAGGGATACAGATCTAAAATAGAACCATTTAACCCATTTGTGATTTAAAGTTACATTACGGAAATGCAGCCTCCAGAACTGGACACCGTTTTCCAAATGAGACCTCATCAGTGATCAGCACTGTGGCATTACCACCTCCTTCCTTCTGCTGGTCTCTCCCTATGCACCCCAGCATCCCACTGGCTGTCCCCACAGCCTTAGTACATTGTGTAGCCACCTTTAGGTTATCCAGTAAGATTACTCCCAATTCCCTTTACTGTTTGGTGACCATCATCCCCCGCCCCATAATCCTCCCCCGGAATTCTGCAACCCAAATGCATGATTTTGCACTTTTTTTGCATTAAACCTCAGCTGCCACACTTCAGACCATTTCTCCAGTTTACCTAGGTCCCTCCTCATTCTTTCCACCCTTCCTGGAGTGTCCACCCTGTTACAGATCTAAATGTCATTTGCAAAGAGGCACACTTTATCTTCCAGACCCTCTGCAATTTCATTTATGAAGACATTAAATGGGACTAGGTACAGGACTGATCCCTGTGGCACCCTGCTGATCACACTCCTTTCTTTAGATTGAGCACCATTACAGTGACTGTCTTCTAACATTCAACCAGTTCCTAGCCCAGTTTATTTATTTAGTTTTTGTTAACAGTGTAAGTGCACTAGCCATAAAATGACTATATTTAGGCATGACCTGGGAGACTACAACAGAGTAGCAATACGTACAAAGTAACAATTCATAAGTAGCAATACGTACAGAGTAACAATTCATAAGTCCAACAATCACATCCAGTAGAAACAAAATACAGAATACAGAACAAGAATTTCAGGCACCAGCTAGGAGAACAGCCTTGGAGAAAACTAACAGAAGTAACAATGCATGTAGAGTAAAGATTCCTAAGTCCATCAATCACATAATGGTAGTAACACACAGTATGATAAGAGACAGTCAAGTTGGCAAACATACGAAGCCTACTAAGTGCAAAATCAGAGAAACAGTGACATAGTCTGAAATACCTAACAGCATTGATTGGGAATGACATAGCAGTACAAGGGGGTCTGAGTATGAGGAAGGGAAAAAGGAGGGCAAGCAGAAGTTCATTGATGTAGCTAAGAGAAGTATGAAGAACAAAGCCATTAAATTAGTAGGTGACAGGGGAAAGGAGCTGGCAGTAGATAGACATGAAGGGGTTAAAGGGAATGGAGGTAAGGCAAAAGTAGGAGTCTTATTAGAGGCTGGGTCACAGATGTTAAGTGGGGTCAAAACAGGTGCAGGCATCCGCTTGTGATAGATAACGACACAGTTCACTTTTAAATACTCAATGAGAATTAGCTAGCCTAAGGTCAAGGAGAAGGGCATTCCACAGCTGTGGAGTAGTGTACTCAAAGGCACTAGATCCTTTGCTAGTGGAACACTTAGGTACATTTAATAAGGATTTATCAGCAGTTTGTAGTCCACAGGATGAGGCCTGGGGGACCAGCAGCACCGCTAGTGATAATGGGGTCTGTTATCCATGGACCAGCACCTCGATTGGCTCCCCTACCTCGCAGACAGTAATACTTAGGGCACAGGCACTTATCGTGTAAGCATAAGTGTCAGGATCTAAGTTCTACTGTGCTATTGCATTGTTGCCAGTAATCATACATTGTTACCAAAGAATTATATATCTATTACTGCACTTTTACTAATAGCACAATGCTTTATATAAATATCACAATGCCTTATAATGCAAGTATAATGCTTTTACTACAGTTATGTCTTTGCTAAGAATCATTACTGCTATTTCTATTGTAACACTGAGGAGCTTCTTTGGACCATTGTATAATCATTAGTTAGGCAATACTGCCATCTATTGCTCTAGTGCAGAACAGCATATTCCTGTGCAAATTAAGTCAGTAATTACCAGTAACCTTCCAATATACAAGTTTCTTTTTTCACTTATGATATATTTTTGCTAGCTCAGCATATGTTCCCAGGCTAGTAAGACATCAGGCTATGTATCATCATCCAATAGTATGCTTTCTATATATCTTTTTACTGGTAGTCATAGTAATTATCAGAAATATAACACCTGATGCATTAGGCATTTTCTCAGAGAAGAGGTGAAACTTGCTGCTTAGGTAAGCTTAGAAAGACTATATATATATATATGACTCTATATATATATATGTATGTCCCAAGTGGATTTTTCACTGTGTTTTGGGTATAAGCCTGCTCTGGTTACCAGCAATAAATTCCTTTTATGCAGAAGACACCGCTCATCTCTTGTTTCTTCACTCTCGCATAGTTCAACCAAGAATCTGAGAGAGGGTAATTTATTACCCCTATTACAGGTCTGATCCCAGAAAATTGAGTCGATGAATGAGCCAAGGGCCAAGGTCATACTGTCTACTAGCTGAGGGAGAGAGCCAACCAAGGTCACTGTAGAGTTGACAGTGGTGTTTGAGTTGAGGAGCCAAGGAGGCATACCGACTTATGTTATTGTACGTAACATCCCATTTGAATAGGGAGGCTTTGTGAGTGGTTGCAAGTATGGGGGCCTCATATGTGAGGGTAGGGAGCAGGATGCCTCTGGCAATGGCCAGTTTGGCTGATGGTGTGAGCATGTAGCTGGTCTTATAGGCTACACCCAGTCTGGCACTGACAGATTTGCAGGTGGACTGCACATGTAGGTCGAAGTCCAGGGATTGATCAAGCAGGATGCCCAAGTAGCTGAAAGAAATCACGCACTCAAGCTGGGTACCACCTGAGTCCTGAATCAGCAGTGCAATTGGACAAGTCCCTAGCTTCATATCTGAGCCTAGCATCATGGCTTTTGTATTCTTTATGTTGGGCACTAGTTTGTGGGAGATTAGCCAGCTTTCAATGTTTGTGAAGTCAGAGCAGAGGGATGTGTTAATACATGCTATACTAGTGGAGCTAGTGTAGATGACAAGATCTTCAGCATATAGAATAGCCGAACAGGATTTGAGAGCATTCCCAATACTGTTTATAAAGAGGGAGAAAAAAGGGGCCCAAGGATAGAGCCCTGGGGCACCCCAATGCTGATAATAGCACTTTTAGATAGGGAGGAGTTGAATTTCACAGTTTTAGTCCTGTTAGATAGGTAACTACTGAACCAGTCAATCACTGCTGGTGAGAAATGCCAGAGTGTGGAGAGGAGCACGGTATGATCAACAAGGTCAAAATCCTTGTCAGGTAGATGAAAATAGCCCCCACAAGATTGCCAGAATCCATTTGAAAGAGTGTGTTAGTGGTGAATTTAAGGATGGCCGTAGACATACTATGTCCTTTTCTGAATCCATAATGGATATCGGAGAGCAGGTTGTACTTTATTAGGTGGTCAGTTGTTTGTGTAGTGACAATTTTCTCCAGAATTTTGCTCAGGACCGAAAGAGTGGCTATTGGTCTGTAATTGGTGATGTTCTTTGGGTCACCTTTTTCGAGAATAGGCATGATTTGAGCAGCTTTCCAGAGGTCAGGGACCACACTACACGAGAGGGATAGCATGTAGATTTTAGCCAGTGGTGAGGCAATGAGGGGAGCAGCAAGTTTAAGGAGTCGGGATTCTAAGGAATCAGAGCCAGAGCTCGTATTAACAGAGATGGATCTCAGTAGTTTCAGGACCTACACCTGTGATATGGCTTTGACGTAGAATGGAGGAGCACAAGAGGGCTCATTAGACAAAGCATCCTGGGTGTCCGGGCAAGCAAATGGTAGGAGGCAGGAGTGCATTGCACTAGGCTTGAAGGATGAGGTGTATTGGATTAGGCTGGAGAAAAGCCAATTAAAAGAATTAGCTATGGTACAGGAGTCATTACAATGGACATCATTTATGATCATATCCCAAGGGGTAACCAACTGAGAAACCCCAAGAAAGGTTTTGACATGTGTCCAAAGTTTCCTAGGGTCACAGGCTGAGCTGTGCAATAGGTCTTTACAATATTTACTTTTCACAGCTCTTACTTGTTTCTTACATGAATTCCTTAGGGGTCTGTAGGTATTAAGGTCAGCTTGCAGGCCATTTTTTTGGGGTAATGCTTCCAGAGTTTATCTCTGAGGCACAGATTTCTTAGCAGGTCTTTGTGGAGCCATCTTGTTTTTTGTCACGGACTCTCTGTGTGATCTGAGGTACATGTTTGCACTGCACAGCAAGGATTTTGCTGAGAAAACTGTGTAGGACATCCCAGAACAGTCAATCCTCGAGGCATCATAAAGAAATGCTTTCTGGTCGAGA
This sequence comes from Neoceratodus forsteri, assembly GCA_016271365.2. NCBI lineage: Eukaryota > Metazoa > Chordata > Ceratodontiformes > Ceratodontidae > Neoceratodus > Neoceratodus forsteri. The sequence continues at coordinate 1,342,431,853 of CM057455.1, read as the reverse complement.
TGAGCAAAGTCTGTAAAAGTGACAAAATTAGGTGGGGGAGATGGAGGCGCACCCATTGACAGGATGTAAAAAGTAGGAGACTGGCCTGTTAGTGCATCCACCAGTACATCTACATTCGACACATGCTCCATACGGCTAACCAGCACTCAGTCCAAGAGTGTACACAACAGTGGTGATGACGTGACCCTGGTTGGCATCGTTAGCAGCTGGTGCAGGTTGTAAGTGTGAGTAATTGACAAGCGAGAACTGTGAGCTGTCCCAAGTCAATTTAAATTAAGGTCACCTAAGATTATTACCTCATTACATTTGTAAATTCGTGAGGTAGTTTCGTGAAGTATCTGTAGACCTTCTATACCCCCAGCAGGGGTGTTGTGAGCACAGATTATGTAAAATTTCTTAGCTCCCAGTGCAAGGGTAATGTGTAGTGATTCACACACAGTGAGAGAGGTGGGTGCGGGGATTTTAGTAATATTGAGGTGGTTTTTGTAGAACAGGACAACTCCGCTACCACAGTTAGGGCAAGCTCTGTCACTATGTAACAGGGAGTAATTAGACGGGGAGTAGAGGGAGTTGGATGTACCTGGTTTTAGCCGTGTCTCCATGAGGTAAAGAATGTCCAGATTATAAAGTTTGACCCAAGCCTCAAGTTCCCCAAAATGATGTGTGAGGCTTCTGATATTCATGTGGGCAATACATAGCCCATTTTTTAAGATCCCGGGTATATCAGCTGAGGAGAAATGAGCAGAGTGCAGTCATGGGTTTAGCTTGACATCACCAGAGAGTAGAATAGCAATGATGACTAAGAACCAAAGCCTCACAGTCTGGAAAGTAATGGTAGAGACGTGCCTCCACAGCAGCTATTATTATGCATATAGAGGGTGAGGTAGGGACAGCCCTTAACATATAGAAGAAGGTAGTCTTTGTGCACTTGCTTGTTTTTAGCAATAAGGTTCGAGAAGTAAAAATCATAGGGCTCAGTCCAGGTGTTATTGGACTCCAGTTCACAGGGCAGCATTAGGGCAACCCTATCTAGGCAGAGGAGAAGGAGAATTGAGAAAGGCCCCCACCAGGCAGCCGCTAGCCATAGTGTGATGGGGAAATGAATGGAAACGACTAGCACAGTAGGGTAGTGTACCGTCCTATGATGTTAGAGTAATGGTTGCATCCTTCAGGAAAGGGCTGTAGGAGGTTGTCAGGGCCACTCACTGTCCAGTTTGTATCAATAGCCAGAAGGGATAAAGAGTGGTAGCTAGGAGACAGTCGATGCAGTCAAAGGCAAAGTGAGAAAAAGATTCCAGAAAAAAATCCCTATTTCTGACTGGGGAGAGGCGATACCAGCAAATTTATGCATAAGAAAAACGCTATACAGTAACTTACTAGGGATTTCCCAGAGACAATAAAGTCAAGCAGCTGCTAAGACGCCGTAGCAGTTAATGCTTAGTCTATCTGGACCATAGTAGAAGCAGAGTAGGGAGACCACATACATGCTGCACCACCTAGCAGCCACACTGTATAAGGAGCCAACTATGATTCGGACAAGTAGCTATCTGGTCAACACGGCACTATATAAGTGAGGGTCCACCCAGCGTGGGAGTTGTGGGTGGAGGGGGAGAGTTGGCGCAAGGCGCCGGCAGGATCATATCTTTCAGCTTTATGTTTTTTTCTCCCTGCAGCTCTAGTCAGCTACCGGGACAAATGGGTCCTTCAGGCCGGTGTCCTTGTGTGGGAACAAGGCGACTTCTGCTACAAACTGAAGTCTGGAGGAGTGGCGGCAGCATCGAGGAGATAAGTGATGTGGTCAGCTTGAAAACTGCTGAGACTGCAGTTCAAATCCCAGTGGCAGTAGTTGGTCCTGATCCTTCAGTGGAGGTCTGAGCCCCAAAGGGCAGCGGTAAACCTGGAGGGAAAGGAAATGAAGAGGGATTTAGAAGGAGATGGCATGGATGAGGGTAGACAGGAACAAAAGAACATGGCATGCAGTTTGCTTTAGAGGGAGGGGCTTAGCATGTAGGGGCAGGGTGAGGACAAAACACAGTAGTGCAGACAAGCTGAGAGTGGGCGAGTATTAGGGAATGGACAGTCTCCAGAAATAGCTTAGACACTACAAGTCCTTTGGCTAAGCATTGAGCATCTAAAATTAAATTTCCAACTGTAAGCTTTAAACCACCATGCAGTAAAAAGCAGTAGAAAAGGCTATATTTGCTTATTTCTATTAAACTGTATGTCTACCTATTCAACAATTCACAGAAATAGTTTTCTCAGATAGAAGGCAGAAAGAAGCACTCTTTTTCAAAACAGTAATTTATGCTGTGACACAACTCCACTGGAGATTTTAGCCAGGGGTTAGCTGCAGGTTTCAAGGGACAATTGGCTCCGGTCCCAGTGAAGGCATCCACCAATCAGTGTTAGTGTGCCAAAGTTTGAAAAGCCAAAAAGGCGCAAGCTGTAAGAATGTAACACTGGCATGATGCTTTTCTCCCCACCCGGCTCTAGTGAGCAACTGGAGCAAGCGGTCCTTCAGACAGTGGGTCCTTGTGTGGGAATGGGCCAACTCCTGCTATAAACCAAGGTTTGAAGGAGCAGCAGTAGCATCTAGGAGATACGCAGCGCAGTCTGCTTGAAAACTGCTGAGACCATGATTCAAATCCCAGTGGCAATAGTTGATCCAGATCCTTCTGTGGAGGTCCAAGCACCGGCAGGCAGTGGTAGATCTTTTGAATTTATGGCTTTTCCTCCCCATGGCTCTAGTGAGATACCAGGGCAATGGGTCCTTCAAACTGGTGTCCTTGTGTGGCAATAGGGTGACTCCTGCTACAAACCAAGGTTTAGAGGAGCAGCAGCAGCGTCTAGGAGATAAGTAGCGTGGCCAGCTTGAAAACTGCTGAGATATCGGTTCAAATTCTGGTGGCAGTAGTTGGTCCTGATCCTTCCATGCAGGTCCCGAGCCCTGGCGGGTAATAGTTTTTTGTCTCGTGACCCACTCCCAGGCTGCCCAGCTTGCTCACAAGTCATATGTGGAATGGTATTGTCAGTCTTACTAAATGCAATTCATGCTTATGTCTATGTTTAAGCCCATGAAACACCTCTATCTAGTTACTGCATTTGCAGCCATATTGGCTCTGCCAGAATTTGTTTAGTGTGCCAGTTGCACTTCAAAAACAAGTAACATGCAGCAGACTTTTAAACAAAGGACTAAATACAGTATAACCAAAGCCATCCAGCTGCTCAGCAGTTAAATAAAGCAACATCTGCAATGATTTCACTGGACTTGTTCCAATTTTCTATTGCTGACTGTTGGGTTTCTAGAGGTGATGGAATCTGCTGCCCCTTGATATCAGCTGCCATCGTGGACATATTTTTCCAGAATGGCGGTGCCAGGTATTTATAGGGAACTGCACCAGGAGGTAATCAGTGCCTTGCAGTCATCAGCTATTGAAGAAGTACATATAACAGATATGTGGATGAGTGGTCAAACAGCAGACTAAATGTCACCACCACCCAGGTATCATTTTCATCTGCAACATCCTCCAGCACCACCAGGGACCAACACAATCTCCAAAATAGGCTGCCCTATGTATTGTAACCTTTGACAAAGAAAATCACACTAGTGTGGACATCTCACCATAGCTAAAGAAATTGTTCTCAGAATGGCTTTCCTCTAATGGCCTTTCCCCCAGGATTTGTGGTTGCAGAAAATGGGGCTAACATTGTGAAAGCATTAAAGGATGGTGCTTCTGCATTTACCATATTTTGCATGCACACTCAGTCTAGTGGTACAGGACTTCCTCAGTAAAGATAAGAGTGTGCAGAACATGATGGGTGCTGCAAGTAAGTTATGTAGTCACTTCAGGCACTCTAAAAAAGCTTGTAACGTTTTCTGGGAAGTGCAAAAACAGAATAACTTACTGATTTACCAGCTAAAGCAAGAAGTTGCCATTAGGTGGAACACCGCCTTCTACATGTTACGTAGGCTCCAAGAACAATGCAAAGTAGTGTAACAGTACATCATGGACCATGCGGAAGAGGGCAGTGAAATCTTATATTTATGTCAGTTGCTATAGGCAGTTGAGGAAGCAACACATGAAGCAAGTGCTGACAGCACAACCATAAGTCAAGCCATTCCGCTGATACTTCTTCTCATGCAGAGACTAGAGAGATTCTGAGAAATATTTGAAGAACGAAGTGCAAGCAGATGTGTCACTCCTGTTGAAAAGCTGCCTTTGTGTCTGGAAACAGACCGCAAGATTGCCATGATTTTGTATTGCCTACATTGTACTGGTCCTCATATTGTGTAACTCTGGAACTGATTGTGCATAAGTTAAATGCCTTTGTATATCTCATTGTTTGTACTGGACGTAGAAGTTTTATAAATGAGCTACCAGCTCAAAGGTTGTTCTAATCTGAAACATATTAAATACATTACATAAAAATAAAATTATTTTGGAATCTGAACATTATGTGATACAACAATGTTGAATCCACCTTTCAAAACCAGTATGCCAGGTTTTCTCCAGTCTGGTAGCATAGACCTTAACCATTATAAAGAACTGCTCATTAATAAATTTGCTCTAAAAATGACAATAGAGACTCCAACTAGAAGTGCTGCAGCTGCTGATCAAAAAAATAGCCATGCTCCCTTCCAAGAAACAGATTCCAGTGAAGGTAGAAGAATAAGAAAATCCTTGCATTATGAGTTACAGACCAAGGGCAATCTGTATGGTGCCTCCATGGACAGCATTTGAGCAGAACTGGATGACATAGAGAAAGACAGTGCTGTTACTTCTCTAATCACAAACTACTCAGCAAGCAGTATGGTGAATGACTTCTTAAAGGAGCCCAGAAAGGTAAATGTTCAAGATGACCCACTTCAGTACTGGCTTGAGAAGGGTGCAGTCTGGCCAGTATTATAAAAAGTGGCCCTTTGCTATTTATGTTGCCCAGCAATAAGTCTGTATTCAGAAAGAATATTTAGCACTGCTGGTTATGTTGCCAGTAACAGAAGGAGAAAACGCCTTCCAAAAAATGTTGAAATTCTAACTTTGGTTAAACTAAACTATAGCGTATTTGCAGGACACTCAGGGCCACTTCCAAAACACTGCTTGGACAGTAGTGATGATGAGGCTATTGGCAGTGATGTTGAAGAGTAGTGCTGCTGGCCCAGTACTGGAGGAAAGGGGATGCTGTTTCAGTACATCTCTCATGTCATTCATGTCCTATCTCATGCCAGTCACCATTTTGTTTCTTCCTATGAACTGCAGTATAGCAAGACTACAAAAGCTAGGGGCTACTCTCTGATTCTATGGAACATATGAAAGAAGTTCACACTAACACATTTTTTCTTCAATCTTTTATTTGTAAGTTTAACTTAAATTTGTAAATGTCAGTAATGATTTCTGGTAGACGTCTTCCAGTTATGTACTCTATGCTAAGTCTTTTTATTTCTTGGATAACATCGAACCCCATTTTGAGTTCTGACTGGTCTGCTGCATTCCTTGAATGGATAGTCATCTATGAAAGAAAAAAAATTAAAAACAGTACATAAAAGTGGGTACTCTATTTCACAAATCACAATGCTACCTCACTCTGTCTACATAATTACCAGTTTAGTTTTTATGGCCTACTACAAAAACATACAAAAATTGAGAAAAATGTTGTGTGTATGTGCATTATGTGCATTTTGAGTAAAAAGAAAATTGTTGAAACTGTGGGGACCCATCACTGGCAACACAAACAGCAAAGTCAGCTTATCAAAAAAAAAAAATCAGTTCCAAAGGGAGGTGGGAGGGTTCATCCATTATATGTGTACACTGTCTTTCACAATGGTACCTCAGTCCATCTACTTAATAACTAGTTTAGTTTTCATGCATTGTACTACAAAATAAAAAAATAAACATAAAAATAAAACTAAAAATGTAGTGTACATGCGCATCCTAATTGAGTAAAAAAAAATGTCAGAACTTTGTGGGCCATTACTGGCAACCAAACAAAAGTTAAACTTATCAAAAACATCAGTTCAAAGGGTGGGTGGGAGGGTCCAATATGTTCTGTGTGTGCATGCTGCTACCTGTTTTATTTTTAAATATAACTTCAACAGCAAGTGGAAGGAGCTGCTGTTAGAACGTTACTACTCTACTGGACCAAAGAACTAGAACTCTACTACTGGGAACTTCAATTTAGGGTAAAAACAAACAAAAAACAAACAAAAAAAGAGTGTTTGGCTTGGGTGAAGGAATTTTTATGTTTGCTTGCACGCATGTGCAAGAAACATAGTGCCATGAACGGAGATTTCGGAGGTGTGTCACCTCCTCCTCCAATTCATACACTGGGCTGGCAGGCGCGGCCCCTGTAAGCCAATGCATTTTGGAGCTGTCTATGACACGCTCCAAAATGCAGTAACTCTGATTGAAAGGGAGCTATGCTTGAGTGAGCAGCGATAAGGAGCTGCTCACGGCAGCTCCCAACCCCTGAGCATCTGCGCCCTTACGCATGGCGTATAGCCGACGGATGCCCAATCCGTCGGCTGAACTATTTGTCTCCTCCCTCCCAATAGTTGCTGCCAGCTGGAGCCCACCCAGCGTGGCAATCCATATGTTGCCGGCGGGGTGCCCAATCCCCGTCGGCTGGCTAGCGCCCTCCCCAGAATCATTGTGCCACGCTGGGGGCCCACTCCAGCGTGGCAGCGCTGTCTCTTTTTTTTTTTTTGCCGACGGAATCCCCAATCCCCCATCGGCTGAACACCCCCAGTGTCTTGTGCCATGCTGGAGCCCACCCCAGCATGGCAAGTGGTCCACAACGTCTTTTTTGTTTTTTACCCTGTAAAACAAAACTGTCCACGGCGCGTCTCGAACCCCCTCACAACCCGCACCCACCCTGCGCACTTAGCCTCCCCACCGCCCCCACCCCATACTTACCTCCGGACTCCGGCGCGATGATCTTGGTGGACCGGAACACGTCTGCACTCTTCAAAGCCGACCCGCCGAACTGAGCAAATGCGGTAAGCTGTATAATGGGCTAGATAGGAGGGTTCAACTTTTACATATCTCGGGCATTTTAGAATTTTTGCGCAAATTTCAACATGGGTTTTGGGACCCCTTCTCATGAATGATGTACTGTCATGGCGTTGGCCTTTGGGCTCGAAGGGTGATTTCGGCGCGTGACTGCGAAATCACCCTTCAGGACAAATACCACCATGACAGTGACATCATTCTGAAAAAACCCACATGTGATAATTCCAATAATTCAAAAATGACTGTTTTGGCGTGCGTTCGCGGTTCCTCGCGGGCTCGTAAGTTCCTGAAATTTCAATATTTTCACTCCAGATTTTCAACATTGCCATTTCACCACACCATCTTATGAGTAGTATAGCTGTCATTTTTCACATCTCACCCAAAATGTGTTTCCACCCTTGTAGCGCAGAATGGCGCAGTTGGTGTGCGAAATCAATGTACGGGACAAATTAAGAAAATTGTAGTGACACTGTTCATGAGCAGAGGTCTTGAAATGGCTATGTTGAAAATTTGGTGAAAAAATTCCTAAAAATGACTGTTTACAGGCGTGCGTTGCGCAGTTCCATGCGGCTCATAGGTTTCTTGATTTTTCAATATTTCCTCCAGATTTCAACATTTCCATTTTCCACACCTTCTTATGAGTAGTACAGCTGTCATTTTTACATCTCACCCAAAAGCGTGTGTTTCCGCCCATGTAGCGCACAATGGCGCAGTGGTTGTCTTGAACTCAACTGTATGGGACATATTAAGAAAATCACAGTGTCACTGTTCATGAGCAGAGATCTTAAAATGGCAATGTTGAAAATTTGGTGACAGAATTCCTAAAAATGACTGTTTCACGAGTGTCGTTGCACAGTTACCTAGCCTTCGTGGGTTTGCAAATTTAATATTTTTCACTCTAGATTTTCAACATGTCCATTTTATTAAACTTCCTTATGAACAGTACAGCTGCAATTTTTCATATGTCACCCAAAATGTGTTATCGCACATGTAGCGCACAATGGTGCTGTTGGTGTCTAAAGCAATGTTTAGGACATATTAAGAAAATCACAGTTACACTGTTCTGAGCAGAGGTCTTAAAATGGCTATGTTGAAAATTTGGTGACAAAAGTCCATAAAATGACTGTATTCTGGTGAGCATTGTGCAGTTCACACATCCTCGTTAGTTCATGACTTTGTAATATTTCCAGTCAGATTTTCACTAGTGGCATTTTCAACACTTCCTTATGAACAGTACAGCTGCCATTTTTCACAACATGGCCAAAGTGTGTTTTCACATTTTCAGTGCAGAGATGCGTGGTCGTTATGGGAAATCATTGTTTGGCACAGATAAAGAAAATCACAGTGACACTGTTCATGATCGGAGGCACCAAAATGCCTGAGTTGACAATCTGCTATAAAATATTCCCAACCTTCTTATATAACGGGTGTGCGTTGAACAGTTTTTATGTACGCTTGTGACTTCACCATTTTTTTAAATATTTTTACTACACATTTGCAACATAGCCATTTTTACACCTCCCCATGAAAGAGTACAGCTGCCATTTTTTACAGCCTGTTCGGAATATGTTTGCATCTGTGGTGCTAAATCCCATAGTCACTGTGCATAAGCAGCTTTCAGCTACCACTGATATTCCCCTGTTCGTGAGGTGGGGTCACAAAACAAACATGTTGAAGATTTGGAGTTAAAATACCAATGAATGCCTGAGGTATTAGACTTTTCAACTAAATCGCCCAACCCTATATAGAATGACAGGAATCAGGGGTGTGACTTGGGATTCTTGCCTGTGATGCTCATACCATTCCACACCCTGCAGCCAGTGAGAGGCATTGAGGTATGCCTTGGACTCTTCATCCCCAAACTTCATCCCATTCTCCTATATCGCACCCATCTCACCATATTTCCTAATGAAATGGGGTGCGCATAAGGGCCAAAGACCCCAAGGAACACGTGACACTTGTCAGTCTCTGCAGAGTGAGGTGTGGTGAAATGGCGTGGCCGTTATGCCTGACAACCCAAATGCACACCCCAATGCCTGTCACTCTCTGCAGGGTGGTGGTGGGGTTGGCTTCAGTTCAATACTTCACTGCCATTCCTATTACGCAGCTCTGTAACTTCTACACTTCCACTGCCAATGCCAGTAAGCAAACATTCGGCATTGACAAATGCTTGTTATCTGTGCAGTTAGCTAGGAGAAAAGGAAAATGTGAATTGGGGGAGTAGCTTAGAGAGAATGAAGCCAGGTATTTGCATTTAAAAACTGATCTAGATAGCTTGTGGCAGAGAACAGCAAGAAGAAGGAGCTGCTGTTGGAACTTTACTACTCTACTGGACTAAAAAACTAGAACTCTACTACTGGGAATTTCAATTTAGGGTACAAACAAACAAAAACAAGCATTTGTCAATGCTGAATGTTGTCTTGCTGACATTGGCATTGGTAGCGCAGGAGTTGAACAAATGCAGTGAAGTATGAAAGTGACGTTAAACCCCACATCTCCCTATAGAGACTGATAGGCACCGAGATGTGCCTTTGGGCATCGCCCATAATGTTCATGGCATTTCAGGTCACCCTACCCTGCAGTGCGACTAATATTGCATTGTGCCTTGGGGTCCTCGGGCTTTACACTCACCCGATTTGGCCATAACACTCATGGCATTTTACCTCACCCTATCCTGCAGACACTGACAAGTGCTGAGGTGTGCCTTGGGATGTTCGGCTTTACAGTCACCCCATTTCATAAGGACATATACTGAAATGGGTGCAGCATAGGAGAATGGGGTGAAACTGTGGGGCAGAAGAGTCAAAGGCACATCTCTATGCCTGTCAGTGGCTTGAGGGTGGGGGGCGGGGGTTGGCATAAGCATGACAGCCTGCAATGGAAAGACAGACCCCTGATGCCTGTCAGTCTGTACAGGGTGGGACGTTATGGTTAGAAACCCTAATGCCATGGCCATCTGTTGGTATTTGCACTACAAATTTGCAACATGGCATTTTTGTGATCCCCACCTCATGATAGTGTTTGGGACCTCTGCTCATGAATAGTGGCACTGTGATTTTGTTAATCTGTCCCGAACTTTGATTTCGCACTGCAACCGCACCATTCTGAGCCAGATGTGGGAAAACACCATTTGGGCAGGATGTGAAAAATGGCAGCTGTACCATTCATAGGTAGGTGTGAAGAGATGGCAGTGTTGAAAATCTTGAGTGAAAATATTAAAAATGCTCGAATTTATGAGTATACGTAGAAACTGCACAACGTATACTCGTAACACAGTCATTTAGTGGAATTATTTCACCAGATTTTCAACACAGGCATTTTGGGACCTCTGCGCGTAAACACTGTCACTATGATTTTCTTCATCTGTCCTGATCGTTGATTCCCCACAGTGACCATGCCATAGTGCATCACTTGTGCAAAAACACATTTCGGGCAGGATTTGAAAAATGACAGCTATACTGTTCATGAGGACGTGTGCAAAATTGGCATTTTTGAAAATGTTGAGTGAAAACATTACAAATTGTCAGAGTTATGAGTGCACAAGGAAACTGTGCAACACATGCTTGTAACATAGTCATTTTATGGACTTTTGTCACCAAATAATCTGTCCTGAACACTGATTTCCCCCGCTATTCTGCACCGGTAGGGCGAAAACATATTTCGGCCAGGATGTGAAAAATGACAGCTGCACTGTCCATTAGGAGGTGTGAAAAAATGTCAATGTTGAAAATCTGGAATGAAAATATTACAGGCTGGTGAAGTTATGAGTGCGCATGGAAACTGTGCAATGCATGCTCATAACACAGTCATAGTATTTTTTCACCAAATTTGCAACAGAGGCCACCTTATGAACAGCGACACTGTCATTTCGTTACTCGGTCCCAAAAGGTGATTCTGCACAATGACAGCAAAATCACCTTTCAGGACTGAATAATGCCATGACAGTGACTGAATTCATGAGGAGGGGTCCCAATAACCACATGTTGAAAATTTGGTGCCAAAATTCCAAATAAATGCCAAAGATATGCACCAAAGTTGAAAAAACCCTATTTATGCCATTATACAGCTTACCGGCATTCTTCAGTTCACGGTCGGCTTTAAAGGGTGCAGACATGTTCCCAGCCCACCAAAGATCATCGCATTGGGCACTGGAGGTAAGTATGGGGTGGGGGTTTGTGGGGAGGCAGGTGCACAGAGGGTGGGCACGGGTTGGGTGAGGGGCCCGGACTCAACGAGGGATCGTTTTCTGTTTTACAGGGTTAAAACAAAAAAAAATTGTGAGACTGTTTTTTTTCTGGGACATTTGGCATGCTGGGGTGTGCTCCTGCATGCCACCTGTGTGTTTGATGGGGGGGGGTCTGTAGCTGATGGGGATTGGGCACCTTCGCCAGCACATACAGAGGGGGGGTCACATGAGCTGAGGGGGACTGGGCAGCCACTTGGCACACAAGAAATGGGGGGGTACATTATGCTGACAGGGATTGGGCACCCCGTTGGCAAAGGAACATGCTGACAGGGGGATTGGGCACCCCCATCAGCTTTCAAAGGGACTGTGAAAGACGGCGGTTGTGCCACAGCTTCTGTAGGGACTATGCAAAGCTGACGGAGAAGCCGCCGCCATGTTGCTTGACAGGGACACCAGGCAAGGCAAGTAGTAAATGGCTTCTGCAATCAGGAACCGCCCCATGGCACTCCCTGATTGCAGCAGCTAATTTCTTTCAAGGTGGTGGCACGTTTTCTGAACTGCTGTCATGGACAGCGTGCTATGCCATTGGCACCACGGAGCCAGGCCACAAAAAGCAGTGGTGCCGTTTGCTGCAGCAGGACCGCACCTCTGAAACCCACTTCTCCACTGAAGCAACCGCAATATGTTGTCTGCGCTGTGTGTGCAAGACAACATAAAAAAAGTGTGTGTTTGAGTTGAATGAAGGAATTGTTATCTGTGCAGTTAACTAGGTGAACAAGAAACAGTGAATTAGGGGGAGTGGCTTAGAGAGAATGAAGCCAGGTGTTTGCATTTAAAAACTGACCTAGATAGCTTGTGGCAGAGACCAGCAAGAGGAAGGCGCTGCTGTTTGAACTTTACTGGAACTATATTGCCCTCCTTCCCTCCCCTCCACCCTCAGCCAGTTCTGTTTTTATAGGCACAGGATTTGATGGACAACAGGAACTTCCTGTTTGGGAGCAGGAAGGGAGTGATCACAGAGGCACAAAAGACTCACCATCCTAGAAGGAAAAGAATAGCTCTCCATCCCCCCCTAGCTGCTGGAGGCCTGACTCTGAGCAAGTATTTATTTATTTATTTATTTATTTAGCTTTTGTTAACTGGGTAAGTACACTAGACAAGTATTATGCCTATTTTCAGGAACGACCCGGGAGAGTACAGACAGTGATACAGAAATAGGGCAGGGAAAAAATGCAAGTATGTCACACAGCGATTACAAAAGTGCAGAGAACAAATGAAAGTCCATCATGGTGGCATAACAATAGGTAGGAGCAAAATGCAAGTACATCACACAGTGTTACAGGATAGTGCAGAGAACAGTGCTCGTTAGACATGACAGCATAACAACATTAAGGGATGGTTTCATTCATTTTATAGGGGAGCTGAAGTCAATAAGGCAGCCTATAAACATCGTAGTAGGACACCACCAGGGAGACGGTAGGTCAGACACACATTTACAGACACGTAGATAAAGGCAGAACCAGCAAGTGTAGGTGTTGCCAGTTATGCCCAAATTGAGGAGTACCTTGGATTGAAGACAGAAATAAGGATACAGCAAACAGTTTCAGGCAACCTGTATGAGGCAAGAAAGGGTCACTGCAAAGAACATTAGTCTAGGGAGGCTTAGGGCATTCACACACTGAGGCAAGTTTTAAGAAGTCCCACAAGGATTTACGAAAACTCTGGTGGGAGGAGGCCAATCTGACATGTTCTGGAAGGGAGTTCCAGAGTCTAGGAGCACTTGCAGCAAAGTCCCTGTCCCCCATGAGGGTCCGAGTGGGGGGGACTTTGAGCGTTCCTGAGGCCTGGGACCTAAGAGAAAGTAAGAAGTGGGAAGTAAGAAGGAGACTACTGAAGAATATGGGAACTTACTGTCCCAGAACAGGAAGATCAGGAGCTTTAAGGGCACGGAGGCAGTAGGAAAGTAGGGAGAAAAAAAATTATATAAAAGAGACAGAGGAAAGCATAATTTTACAAAACAACAACTAAGGGGCCACAACTAAGACATGAAGAGAGTGGTGCAGTGCAGTGGCTGTGGAGCAGCAGTCTTCCAGGAGACGTTCTGGAGGATGCAGTGTTGTCCCATCTGCAGGCACCTCTCTGAATTGAGGAAGGAGGTTGCTCATCTCCAGGCTGAGTTGACCAGGATTTGGGGGACCTCTTTTCCCACCCAGAGACTACCAGGACCACTGCCGCTGCCACAGAGGTTGCCAAGAAAGAGGAGTGGTTGAACCACTGTGGGCTCAGGGAGGGTGAGGGTGATGGAACAGAGGTGCATCCCTACAGCTGTACCTCTCCACAATTCATATGTCGTTCTGGCAGAGTGTGGTTCTTCTATGGAGGCACCCGTAGGGGAGACCAAGGAGGATGCTGGGAACCTCCACAAAGGAGACCCACAAGAGGGTGGTATGGGACCCCACAGGGGAAGGAAACAACTCCTGGTGGGGGACTCCATTGTTAGGAGGGTAGAACTGTGGGATGTAGGGGAAAGCAAATTGGGGAATCAGGTGAAATGGTAGAGTGCTCACTTAGCATGCGAGAGGTAGTGGGATCGATGCCCGCATTCTCCAGCCATTTATATTTTAATAGCAGTGTCAGTGGCTCAGCAGGTAGCACACTCGCCTCTGAGGCTGAGAGATCAGAAGGCTGTGGGTTCTATCCCCACACCAGGCACTAGGGTTAATATCCCAATACTGACACTATAGTGCAGCATGAGGGGTGTGCTGCACTCCTGAGGTGCCATCTTTCAGATGAGATGTTAAACTGAGGTTCCATCTGCCTGTTCAGGTGGATGTTAAAGATCCCATGGCACTTCTCGAAAAGAGTAGAGGAATTTTTATTTGCTAAGTAATAATTTCCATTTTATACAAACATATTCATCCACATTTACAGGCATTTACACATAATAAACAATATATACAATATTCCAACCATTCTGTCCCTTATTTTTCCTTATTCATTTACTTAACCATGTTATATGTCTCCATAGTCTTTCATGTGTATGATGCAATGTATTTTCCTTTTCAAAAAAATTTACTTTTATAATCTCTCCTTCAATCATATTTGTCAGCTCCTCATATGCTATCACTTTTTGCTGGAGTACCCACACACCTTGTTTGCCAGATATAATACTTACATATTGTTCCAATTAACTGTAATGTTTCTTTGCCATATTTTCTCCAGACTTCCCTGTATAAACCCAGTATTACTTCTTCATATGCAATGTGATCAAATAATGGTTCTTTCCATCTCACTGCTAAATATTTCCGGTAATTATGAGTATATGGACATGTTATATATAAATGCTTCTGAGTCTCTAATTGTTGTACACATTCTTCTCTTATACAGCATCTATATTTTAACTGCTTGTGTTTATGATTGTTACGTACTCCTATGCATCCATGAATAGTTAGCCAATGTACATCCCATAATTGTCTGGGTATTCTGTTATAAGTTAAATATTTCAAAATGTTCTGCATATTCATTTCTAGACAATCTGGTATATGCAGTGTCTCATAGAAACAACCTTGTTGTATGAGTTGATATAACATCTTATTTTTAGTTAGTATAGTCTGAAATGTAGTATTCCATTGTTCAATCTTTTTTACAGTATTGATCATATGTTCTGGACCCTTTATCTGTGTAAATTTCCTTATATGTCCCATTTGCCACTTCTCTATATAAGGATCTAACCACCTCTTCACTCCTACCTCCCAAATTATATTGTGATTATTCAAAACTTCTGCAATATTATATGAAAACTATATACAGTAGAAAAAGACAATAGGATTTATCATTCCACATCCTCCCTCTGTTTTACTCCTATGTATGACTTTCCTCCTAATAGGGTTAAGTCGACTCTCCCAAAATCCTGGAAAAAATATACTTAATATCTTAGTTTCCATGAGATTTGGAACTGGATGTACCACACTCCCATACAAAAATATAGGGAGTATTAATGATTTTAGTAACAATACTCTCTTCAGTTTGGATATTTTATTGTATTTTCATAGCCCTACTTTATACTTTGCTAATTCTAAACATGCTTCCCAGTTCTTTTCTGCTACATTTTCTTTCCCAAATGTGATTCCTAATATTTTTATAGCTTGTTCTTTTATCACAATCCCTGCCATTGTCTGCTTAAGAGATGTTGTTATAATTCCAATATACATTCCTGTACTTTTATTGTAATTTATCTTTGATCCAGATATATTGGCATACTGTTCTAGTGACTATTTTAATGTACTTTCGTCTGTGCCTTCATCTAATGTTAGTACTATATTGTCAGCATAGCCCAATATTTTGACTGCTGGTGTTTGTTCTTCCAGAGGTATCCCTATAATACTTTCCTGTGTCTGAATATGTCTTGCTAATGGGTCTATCCCAGAAACATATAACAGGGCTTAACGGACACCCTTGCCGTACACCTCTAAAGAAATTTTATTCCTGCCCTAACCACCCATTTATTAATGGTGTAATGCTTGCTTTTTTATAAATACACTCTATCCATCCTATGAAAACTTCTGGGATATCGTATACTTTTAAAGTATGATAAAGGTATTTATGAGCTATTTTATCAACCACCTTTTCTTGGTCAATAGTTAAAATATACCCTCCTACTTCCCTTCTCTTCCCACATTCCAATAGTTCCCTAAGCCAAATCAAGTTATCCCATATATATCTATTCTTGATAGAGCAGGACTGCTGCATACTAATATGTTTCTCAGCCACCTCTGCCAATCTGGTTTGTAAAATATTTGTTAAAATGTTGTAGTCCATGTTTAGGAGACTCAATGGCCTCGTTATTTAAAGCTGTTTTTTTCTCTTTTCTTGTATATTAATATAAGTAAAGCCTTGTTTTGGCTTGTTGGCAAATAACCTTTATTCAAACTACAATCATACGCTTCAGCCAGAGCAGGGGCTAATTGCTTCTGGAATTTTTTATACAATTCTACACTTAAACAGCCTTTCCCCGGGGTTGTATTATTTTGCTGAATTTTTATACTTTGTTCTACTTCTGCCTCTGTTATTGGTTTTCCTAATTCCTTTTTTCCTTTTCCATTAAACCTGGTATATTCAATCCATTTAAAAAAATTTTCTGGCTCCAGTATCTCTGGGATCTCACCAAAAGCTTGTTGTACACATTAATTCACAGTCTGTAATATACCTTGTTTACTGGTTTGCAAAATTCCTTCATCATTATATAGTTCATTGATTATTCTTTTATCTGTCTTTACACTACAATCTTTATGTGGGTCGAATTTCTGTCTTTTATTTTGGGTTCCAAACTGTGGTTCTTGTTTTAATGAATATGCTCTATCATATTGTGCATTTTTTAGTTCCTTTTGTGTTTGTTGGATTTGTTTACTATGGTCTTAGTTTTCTGTTTCTCTCCTCGAAATTAATGTTTGCAATGGACTTCATAGCTATAGATATTTTATGTATTCCTTCTGTGTTTTTTTCCCATATACCTACTGAATAATGATTTTCGGTCTTTTTTACTCTCCTCTCACCACTGTGCTTCATCCAATATACATACACTTCACTGATTTCCTGGCTACCCATAATTGGCACCATTGTTTTAGCAATGATTCTTCTTCTAATGTGCTATTATTCATTTTCTATACACCTTTTCCATGCATGGGCACTGCTCCTCACTGTAAAGTATACTGTACCATTCTATGGTCCGAGAATTCATAACTACAGAGTTGACTAGACTGTATTTTTATGGTATTTTGTATCAAAAATAAAATCCATTCTGATTTTAATGGTTCCTCTAAATTATGTGTGCCCATCAGTCTGATGTATTTTTCTGTAAGTATCTGACAATAAACTTAATTTAACTATTTCACATAATTTGTCTGTGTCACCAAATAATTTCTTTGTTACCATTCCTCTATCTGATAGCTCTGTGCTACAATTAAAATCCCCAGCCCATATTACTGTCCTAGATGTATATAAAAGAGCTTGGATGTCAGTGTATAGCTGTACACTTGTAGCTTTCATTTGTGGTGCATATAGCATATCTAAAGCTAAGGCTATACCTGGCTCTATTTCTATTAACTTAGTCACTTTGATTTCTTTGGTTTTTAACAATATCCCAACCCCATCACATCTGTCTAATCCGATTAACCAAAAGTATGGTCCTGCTGACCATAGTCTTGATGCCTTAGACAATTCGTACTTTGTTTTCAATCTTGTGTCCTGTATCACTATTATTTGACTAGCTACAGATGATAAGCTGGTGAGTACTGATAACATTTTCCTATGTCCTTTAATACTATTTACATTAATAGTTGAAATGCTAAGTGTGGCCATAATATTTCAACTAAAGGGGGGGGTGCATTCTTGTTTCTCTGTTTTCTTCCTCCGTGATCTTGTTCTTCTACCAATAGTTTATTGTGGGGGTTCTATGTTCTTATCTTCTAAATCTGACAACCCATCTCTAGTGAAAGAGGAGGCTGAAGAATCATCTGAGTCTCCATCCCCAGAGCTAAGCACATCTCCCTCTTCTTCAGTCTTCTGTTTAAGGTTAGAATACTTGTTTTTTTATGTAAGTCCAGCCAACTTTCTCATTTTTTTCCCCTAACCTTTTTGTTTGTCCATCTTCCCCAAGTCTTTTTTTCTTCCCTTGTTTTCTTACTACCATGGTAAATTCCTCCTTCTCTACAGTGAGATCCTTTTTGTTAGGAGAAGGGGAAGGGGGGCCTGGTTAGTCTCTACCTCATTGTCTTTCTCCTGCAGTGTTTCTTGATTTTCCTAACCAACCTCCATTTCTTCAATGTTTTGCCCTCGCTCTCTTTGCTCTATAAGTACTCCCTTATCTTCGTCCTGTGATACTGGTTCATTATCAGTTTCTCCTTCCTCTACTGTATTATTTATTTTCTTCTCTTCCGCTTTTCTGTTCAATACCATCCCTTCTAATCTTTGTTCAGACATTTGTAGGGAGCCCTTTTGTTCTGCTTGAAAAATCAGTTGCTCATGTCATACATTTTCTCCTTTGTTGTGGGAAGCCCACAGACATTTTGTGTATGAGTGTCCCTTCTGTTCATATAAATTACATTTAAAACAGTTAGTACAATCAGTAGATACATGCCCATATTCCAAACATTTGTTACACTTACTGCTGTCACACGCATTGCTTAAATGCCCTCTATCCCCACATTTATAACAAGTTTTTGACTGTCCTATATAAAATAGTGACCTCCGATCTCTCCCCAAAAAGAAACTGCCTGGAAGATGAAGTACCCCCATGTCTGTTTGTTTCAATTTTACCTGGACTTTCCACCCCGTCCATATTTTTTTTGAATCTATAATGGGGGAAGGAGACCCCATCAGCTCACACCTTTGTTATAACCAGAAAATTATATCAGATATGTTAACGCCCTCATTTCTAAATAAAATTGTTATATTTTTTATCATTGCTTTTGTTAGGGAAAGTGCTAGAAATGGGCTCCATAAAGGATTTTTACACATTGCATTATATTTGGCCCAAAACCTTTCAAGTCCTGCTACAGACCTGAAACTAATGTTGCAATTTGAATCTCCAATGTGTATAAGGGCATATATTTCTGACAAAAAGAATCTCACAGAATTTTGAAGTAATGTTCTTGCTATATACACTCTGTCTGGTATTATCTCTAACCCTCCTTTGTAAATCAACCTAACTGCGTTCCTTCTCGGAGCGGTTCCCCACCAGAAGCAACTAGTTCAGAAAATTGTATTTTCCTTGATTTATTCTTGTCCACATTCTCTGATTCTGACATCTCACTTAAATCTTCAGTACCGGTATCTTCTTTAGAACCCTCCATTTGTTTTCCTCTTTCTGTAATACGGGCCACTGCTCTTGAACTTGTAGGTTGTTCATCCTCTATTTGCACTCTAGGTGTGTTATGTATACTCAAGTCTCTCTCATATTGTATCATTTTGGGATCTGAATAGTCCAGTTTCCACTGTTCCTCCTTTGTTTTTAACCATCCTGCCACTTCTAAAGCCACATCTGCATTCCAATTGTGGGTTTCTTTCTTGCTTTCTATTTTTGGCTTTTCTAATCCCAAAGTTTTTATCACCTTTTTCTTTCCAGTTTTCATTTCATAGACTATCTCATAAGCCACAGGGTTTAAAAGTGGGTTCTCCACTTGTATTAGTTGCTCAGTATCTTTAACATTTTCCCTGTACACTGTATTTTGTAAAGGTGCCTGGTTCATGTTTTCCTCTTTGATGATCCCAACACCATCCATTTTAGGCCTGGCTTGTTCAGTTTCAAAGGCTTTTGATGCTGCCACATCATTGTTTGTCTCAATCAGTTGTGGAACCTTCTCACTGTCCTGTTCTTGTAGCTGCTGCTCTGCCTTTGTATTCTGCTGCATTTTCTCCATGCAAATTGCTGACTCACTATTGTCACTGTTGTCACTATTGGTAAGGAGCTAAAAAGGCATAAGCCCATACGTGCTCCTATGTTTTTCTAATAGTAATGTAATTTCATACCATTTTGAATAAGGTTGTCAAGATCTTTTTTAAAAATGTCTCTATTACCACTCTGTGCCAGACTGTCTGGTAAACTGTTCCACAAGTTCACCACTGTCTCAGTAAAGAAAAACTTCCTTTTATTTGTTTTAAATCTGTTACCCTGTACTTGCAATGAATGACCTCTAGTGTGTAAGTCTTGATTTTTTTGTTTAATGCCTAGTTCCTCTTTAAGTGTATTATTCTTGATAATATCAAAATATAAGATTAGGTCCCCTCGTGTTCGCCTCTCCTCCAAGGTATATAGTCTCAATCTTTCAATTCTTTCTTTATATGTAAGAATTTTGACATTTGTTATTATTTTAGTCATACCACACTGCACTCAGTCTCAGAAAGCAAATCAAGTAGCTGCAACTTCTTTTTTTTCAACTTTGTGAGCAGGTACACATCTTGGTTTTCCATTTCAGACTCAGATGCAATAATATTAGTATTCACTTCCTCTGTCTTTCCAGTTGTATTTTCTTCAGCCTCAGAAGTTTGGAGAGTGGGAGAGGAGGCATGCTCCCCTGCTCCTGACACATCCATCCTCTTCTTCTCGGCGGCAGCCATCTTGGGAGACAAAGGTTCCCCTACAGGTGAGCAGGGGAATTTCCCCAGTGCCCTGGCCAAATTTCCTCTCATTCACTAAAAATATACCACCAACAGCTTAATCTGGTTCAAGGTCAGTTGGCATTCATCTGTATTCCTCTCTTCCGGGTCATGCCTAAAAATAGGCAGGATTTGTCTAGTGCACTTACCCGGTCAACAAAAACTAAATAAATAAAGGGAGGTAAGGTGCCTGCCTGGTGCCATTGCTTGGAGGGACAGGGAGTGAATCCTCAAGATCGTGGGAACAGCTGCATGGGGTGGGAGCTGGATGTCATTGTCCACCTAGGGACAAATGATCTGTCTGGGAAAGGGATCAGAGCAGTGCAGGAGGAGTTTGTGGAGTTGGGAAAGGGCCTTAGACAAGTAGCATGCATGGTAACATTCTCGGAGGTGCTTCCTGTCTATGGTATGGGTTAGGCTAGGGTGCTCCGCACCATGGGACTCAATCAGTGGTTGAAAAACTGGTGCAGATCTCAGGGTTTTGGCTTCATTGGGGACTGGAGGTCCACCAGGAGGGATGCAGGCCTATACTGGTGCGATGGTCTGCATCTGTCCAGGAGGGGAACCAGGATCCTAGGTGATAGGTTTAAATGCTTCATTGGCAAGCATTTCAAATAGCCAAGGGGTGAGGCACTGAAAAGGAGCAGGGAAATCCTAGCCCCCCACCAAAAATCAGGGTAGTTAGTGAGGTAAACACCAAGATAGAGAAGGTGATAAGGAGAAGGGCAGGGGTAAATGGAGAAAAAAACAAAGGCAGTAAGGACAGTGATGGGGCAACAAGGGGTAAGGCCATCAAAAAATGGAGGATAATGAGTACCAATGCCCATAGTCTAGGAAACAAGCTCCCTGAAGTGGTGGCCTTGATGGAAGAGGGATGCCTGGATATCGTGGCAGTCACAGAAACATGGTACACAGAGAACCATGACTGGGATGTCAACATACCAGGGTACACAATCTACAGGAGGGACAGAGAAGCTAGAAGAGGAGGAGGAGGAGCTCTCTATGTAAGGGAAGGGATCAAAGCAACGGAACTAAAGGGTAAACAAAGAGGAGAGGAGGCACTGTGGGTCACCCTGGAGACTGGAAATGGCACCACAACCTGCAAAGGGGTTGTATACAGACCCCCCCTCACAGGGGGAGGAACTGGACAAGGAAATGATAGAAGGCATCCTTAGGATGGCAGAGAAAGGGGAGATATTGCTGATGGGAGACCTGAATATGCCAGATGTTAACTGGCACACCTTTGCTGCAGCCACATCCAAGAGCAGAGCCATTCTCAGTGCCCTACAGGGGGCATGCCTCAGACAGCTAGTGTTGGAACCCACTTGGGAGGGAGCAATCTTAGACCTGGTACTCTCAAATGGGGATGGAGATAGGATCTCAGATCTAAACGTGGGTAGCCATCTGGGAAAAAGTGACCACCAAACAGTGTGGTTCATGATAAACTCAGCTGTAGAGTCAAGCCATACAAAAGTGAAGGAACTGGACTTCAGGAGGGCTGATCTTGGCAAAATGGGAGAGTGCCTCAGAAAAGCACTAGCAAAGAGGCAAGAAGGAGGGATGGAGCAACAATGGGGAAACATCAAAAGTGCCATCACAGAGACAACAAGCCTTTGTGTGAAGCAAATAAACAAATCAAAATGAAGGAAAAAAACATTATAGTTCTCAAAAGAGGTGGCGGGGAAGGTTAGGAAGAAAAAGATAGCATTCAGGAAGTATAAGGAAACACAGAAGGAGCAAGACAGAGAATTGTACCAGGTAAAGCAGACGGAAGTGGGTAAAACAGAATAGCAAAGGCCCAAACTGAGGAAAAGATAGCCAACTCAGTTAAGAAGGAGGATAAAACCTTTTATAGGCACATTAGGGAGCAAAGAAAGACAAAGGGAGGTATACTGAGAATGAATAAAGACGAGGGTGGGTGGGCAGAGAGGGACAGTGAAAAAGCAGGGATACGGAACGAATTCTTCTGCTCAGTGTTCACAAAGGAAGAGAAGGGGGCGGTACCTAATTCAGTCAATATAAGTACTTTGGATAAGGGGATTGATATCAGTCCTTTCACAGAAGAAAGGATTCTGAAAGAACTCCTAAAACTGAAGGTGGACAAAGCTATGGGGCCAGATGGGATTCACCCCCAAATTCTAAAAGAACTAAGGAGAGAACTAGTAATACCATTGACTACCCTTTTTAACAAATCATGGGAGTATGGTGTGATACCTGAGGACTGGAGGAGGGCAGATGTGATTCCACTTCACAAAAGTGGGAGCAAAACAGAGGCAGGAAACTACAGACTTGTCATTTTGACCTCAGTGGTAGGGAAAATGATGGAATCACTTCAGAAGGAAAGAATTGTTAAGTACCTACAGGCCAGTGGGGCACAGGATCCAAGGCAGCATAGATTCACAACAGGAAGGTCATATCAGACAAATCTAATTGATTTATTTGATTGGGTGACCAAAGTAGTAGACCAGGGAGGGGTTGTGGACATGGTCTACCTAGGCTTTAGCAAGACATTTGACACAGTCTTGCACAAAAGATTAATAAACAAATCAGCCAGCCTGGGAGTGGGTCCCAGGGTGGTAGCCTGTGTAAAACATTGGCTGGACAACAGGATACAGAGGGTAATAATAAATGGAGTCCACTCTGAAGAAAGGGAGGTTACTAGTGGGTTCAGTACTGGGTCCAGTCCTTTTTAATGTCTTTAATAAGTGAACTTGCAGAGGAATTGGAAAGAAAATAATGTCTCTTTGCAGAAGACACAAAGATCTGCAACAGGATTGACACACAAGGTGGGGTGGAAAGGATGAGAAGAGGCTTGGCAAGGTTGGAGGAATGGTCAAATGTATGGCAGTGTAGATTCAACACAAAGAAGTACAAAGTAAAGCACCTGGGAAACAAAAACCCAGGGGAAGAGTACACAATGGGGGTGAGATACTGACAACAATAAAAATGGAAAGGGACCTGGGGGTAGTTATATCAGATGACCTAAAGGTGGGCAAGCAATGTGAGAAGGCAGTAAGGAAGGCTGGGGGGATACTGGGATTCATAGGGAGAGGCATCACCAGTAGAAAACAGGAAGTAATTATCCCTCGTACAGACAGCTGGTGCGACCCCATCTGGAGTACTGTGTGCAGTT
Organism: Neoceratodus forsteri; assembly: GCA_016271365.2. Lineage (NCBI taxonomy): Eukaryota > Metazoa > Chordata > Ceratodontiformes > Ceratodontidae > Neoceratodus > Neoceratodus forsteri. The sequence continues at coordinate 1,342,408,374 of CM057455.1, read as the reverse complement.
CTGGAGACCCCATCTCCACAAAGACATAGACAGGGTGGAGGCTGTCCAGAGAAGGGCAACCAAAATGGTGCAGGGTCTACACCAGAAGACGTATGAAGAGAGACTAAAGGAGCTTAATATGTATACCCTCGGGGAAAAGAGGGAGAGGGGGGACATGATAGAAACTTTCAAATACTTCAAGGGAATCAACAAAGTCCAAGAGGATAGCATCTTTCAGAAAAAGAGATGTACAAGAACAAGGGGGCACAATTTGAAGATAGAGGGGGGACGGTTCAGAGGTAATGTGAGGAAATATTTTTTCATGGAGAGGGTTGTGGATGCATAAAACAGCCTTCCTGAGGAGGTCGTGGAGTCAAAAGCAGTGTGGGAATTCAAGAATGCATGGGACAGAGATAAGGCAATTCTATGGGGTAGGGGTAGGAGGAAGTAGGCTGTTGGTTAACTAGGATCTGCAGCTTATCCATTAGGTAGGGAAATGGGCAGACTGGGTGGGCCAAGTAGTCCTTATCTGCCATCAAATTCTATGTTTCTCTCAAACCATCACCTGTCATTTACTGTGCTCTACTGTCATGTTACCCTCCTTCAATCACCAAGTCACTTTTGTTAGCAGTGCACAACTTGCTTAACAGACTAAACAAGATAGGAAGGAGTTAGTGTGTGTGTGTGTGTGTGTGTGTGTGTGTGTATGTGTGTGATTCTTTGGTTACCAGGTAAGGCCCACTAGGCACAAGTACCCGTTTTCAGGGGTGACCCGGGAGCACTGGGGTGGTTGAGTGATGACTTGCTCAGAGTCACACAGTATGCAAGTGGAGGTTGTGGAAAATCAAACCCAGGTCTGCTGGGCCAAGCTCAGTCACAGCTCATTGCTCTAACCTATAGGCTATACTGCCAGACTATACTGCTATACTCAGCTGTTACATTGCCTCAGCCTATATCCCTTTATTTAACGTGTCTCGTCTTCTATCATTTATTTCTAGAAATTTAGACTGCAAGCTAAAGAAACCATGTGCTTATTCAACTTTAGCACTGGCTCAAAATACCTTATGAGATAAATAATTTCCTGTGAACATACTAACAGCTGGGCCTTGCTAGCTGCCATGCTATTAAACTGTTTTTCTACAGAATTTAACATGTTTTCCTTTGTATTGTACTTTAAAATGAAGGTACAGACCATGTTTAATGTTGAATGAATATTGGCTGTGAATCCATAACCAGAAACAAAACCAGAGGTGATTTTGCAAAACCAAAACCTCCCTGGTTTTACACGTCTCTGATTTGATCCTTAAAAACATAATAAACCTGCTTTTGAAACAGTATCTAATGAACCCAAAAGTTTCAGGTTTCAAATGCTATCAATTTTTCTGTTTTACCCTGCCAAAAAAGCATTTTAATAAAACCTGAATTTTGCTACTTTAAGTCACCTCTAAACTTAAAGAGCTACTGGAGTCAAAACAAGCAGACAAGAAAACAATATAACATTTAAGTAGTAGTGAGTTGTAACTTTTTATTTCTAAAGTATTTTTCTTTTTCCTTTTGCATATTGCAACGTATTCTATATAGAGAATAGTGGATGGGCATCCATGCACAACCAGCCTGTTGTGCCACCTCGGGGTTCTGATAACATCAGACCTCGAGAGTGAAGCTCAAGAGATCCGATGGTATTAGAACCCCGAGGCAGCACAAAAAGGCTAGTAGTGCATAAGGATGCTCATCCACTATTTTATATAGTGTATAGTGCCTTAAAAATCACTTACAGTTCTTATTTTAGCAGCCTTTTACTTTGTGTGTTGCATGCACTGTTCAGTGGTAAAGGGTGGTTTCCAGGGTTGCCGAGTGGTTGCTAAGGGCACAGCTATGTGTCTAGTGCGGCTTCCTATTGGCTGGCAAGTACATTGGGAGGGTCAAAAAAAAAAACATGGTGACCATAACGCTTGCTAAGTGAGAAGGTTGTGGAGTAGGGGGTCATTTGTTTTATTTAACTTTGTTTCCCATCTAAATATCTAAATGCTCCTGCATTTCCTCATATCTGGTTGATCCTGCATCTTGTAAGGCTCCGATGTGACTGCCGCTGTGGGAGCGTGGATCCATCCATTTCTGCTGCTAAGGTAAGTGATGTGCGGTCTGTGTAGTGAGCGAAAGGAACCTCTAGACGTTTTCAAAATGTTGTTCTGCTGCAGTAGGGCATTATCACGTTCCATGACCTTTTGAACTGCAGCAGAACAACATTTTGAGAACCTCCAGTTTCCATACACAACAATGATCCACTATACACTATATAATAATATTGTGCTGGATGTGAGGAACAGCTCTTAACCTGACAGATGACATATCTAACTCTACTGCCCCACACTACATCATCAGCATTATGATCTCACTGACAGTGACATCACAGGTGAATGACCTGGCAGTCATAGAAACATAGACTTTGACGGCAGATAAGGACCACTTGGTCCACCCAGTCTGCCCATTTCTCTACCTACTGGATAAGCTGCAGATTCTAGTTAACCAACAGCCTACTTCCTGCCACCCCCACTACAATTGCCTTGTGTCTGTCCCATGCATGTTTGAATTCCCCCACTGTTTTAGCCCCAACAACCTCCCCAGGAAGGCAGTTGCATGCATCAACTACTCTCTCTGTGAAAAAAAGATTTCCTCACATTACCCCTGTGCTGTCCCCCCTCTATCTTTAAATTGTGCCCCTTTGTTCTTATACATCTCTTTTTCTGAAAGATGCTACCCTCCTGGACTTTGTTGATTCCCTTGAGGTACTTGAAAGTTTCTGCCATGTCCCCCCATCCCTTCTTTCATCAAGGGTATACATATTAAGCTCTATCAGTCTCTCTTCATATGGTTTCTGATGTAGACCCTGCACCATTTTAGTTGCCCTCCTCTGGACTGCTTCCATCCTGTCTATGTCCTTGCATAGATGAGGTCTCCAAAACTGCACCCAGTACTCCAGAAGGGGTCTCACCAACTGTCTGTACAGAGGGATAACCACTTCCCTTTTTCTACTTGTGATGCTCCTTCCTATGCATCCCAGTATCCCCCTGGCTCTCCTTACTGACTTCTCACATTGCTTATCCACCTTTAGATAATCTGATATGACTACCCCCAAGTCCCGTTCCATTTTTGTTGTTGTTAGTACCTCCCCTACTATTGTGTACTCTTCTCCTGGGTTTTTGTTTCCCAGGTGCATTACTTTGCACTTCTTTGCACTTCTTTGCATTGAATCTAAGTTGCCATATGTCTGACCATTCCTCCAACCTTGCCAAGTCCCTTCTCATCCTTTCTATCCCCCCTTGTGTATCAACTCTGTTACAGATCTTTGTATCATCTGCAAAGAAGCATACCTTTCCCTCCAGACCCTCTGCAATGTCACCTATATAGATGTTAAAGGGGACTGGACCCAGGACTGAGCCCTGAGGTATTCCACTAGTGACCCCCCTTTCTTCGGAATGTGTTCCACTCACTATTACCTTCTGTGTCCTGTTGTGCAGTCAGTTTGCAACCCAGGCTACCACCCTGGGACCCACTCCCAAGCTGGCTAACTTGATTATTAATCTTTTGTGCGGGACTGTGTCAAATGCCTTGCTAAAGTCTAGGTAGGCCATATCCACAGCCCCTCCCTGTTCTATTACTTTGGTCACCCAGTCAAAGAAATCTATTAGATTCGACTGACATGACCTTCCTGCTGTAAATCCATGCTGCTTTGGGTCCTGTGCCCCACTGGCCTCTAGGTACTCAATAATTCTTTCTTTCAGAAATGATTCCATCATTTTCCCTACCACTGAGGTCAAACTTACAGGTCTATAGTTTCCTACTTCTGCCTTGCTCCCACTTTTGTGAAGGGGAATCACATCTGCCCTCCTCCAGTCCTCAGGTACCACCCCATCCTCCCATGATTTGTTAAAAAGTGTGGTCAGAGGTGTCACTAGGTCCTCCCTTAGTTCTTTTAGGATTCTGGGGTGAATCCCATCAGGCCCCATTGCTTTGTCCACCTTGAGTTTTAAGAGTTCTTTCAGGACTCTTTCTTCTGTAAATGGACTGGTGTCAAACCCCTCTACCCAGAGTGCTTCTATTGTCTGGTTTAGGTAACTCATCTTCATCTTCTTTTGTGAATACTGAGCAAAAGTATTCATTCAGTATCTCTGCCTTTTCACTGTCTCCCTCTGCCCACCTCCCCTCTCCCTTATTTATCTTCACTATTCCTCCCTTAACCTTTCTATGCTCCCTAATGTACCTATAAAAGGTTTAATCCCCCTTCTTAACTGACTTGGCTATTTTTTCCTCAGTTTGGGCTTTTGCTATTCTGACTGCCTTCCCCATTTCTTTCTGCTTTAATTGATACAGTTCCCTGTCATGCTCCTTCTGTGATGCCTTATACTTTTTGAATGCAGCCTTTTTCTCCTTAACCTCCCCTGCCACCTCTTTTGAGAACCATAGTGGTTTTTGCTCCACTTGTTTTCTTTATCTGTTTTACACAAAGGCTTGTTGCCTCTATGATTGCAGTTTTGATTTTTCTCCATTGTTCTTCCACCCCTCCTTTTTGGCCATTTGCTAGTGTATTCCTCAGGTATTCACCCATTTTGTCAAAGTCAGCCCTTCTAAAGTCCAGTATGCTTGTTTTTGTATGACTTGTCTCCATGGTTGTGCTTATTGTGAAGCACACTGTGCAGTGGTTGCTTGTTCCCAGATGTCTACTGACTTCTAAATTTGTGATCCTCTCTCCATTTGAGAGTACCAGGTTTAAAAGTGGGTGCTGAAATCCCTTGCATGCGCATTAGCGGTTGGAGCACAGATCCCGCACATGCACAGGAGCATCCCCCTCTTGTGCACGCGCGGGATTTTAGCATTTACTTTTAAATGTATTTTGTATCACTATTAGCGCTCGGATTTAATTCCGAAATGCCAAATCTTATACAGCAAACTAAAGCCCATGCTACAAGTAGCTTTTCATTATGGGCATGTAAAAAGTTGTACTTCGTGCCAGTGCTCCATGTCAGATGCGCGTTCTCGGCATGCATATGCTTCCGGTGGACGGGACTTTTAAGGTCGGACAGCTGGAAAGTAAACTGCTGCTGAAATCTGAAAAAATGGTCAGAATGCTCAATTTGGGGATCTATAGGGACAATTTAGAGAACATGGGTGATAAATATGTGCCTAGAGGCACACTACTGAAATCAAGGAAAAAAACGAGGGGCAAAGCTGACAGTGCCCCTTTAACTGCCTTTCCATCTTCCTTTCCATACAAGTTATGTATTCTGATATGCTTTGACTAATTTTTCATAAATAAATAATCTAGCTTTGCGGTGCCTTCAGATCTATATAGAGTTCAACTGTCCTCATCCATTACAGCTCTTTCTTTTCATATTTCTAAGACAGTCTATGACACAAGTAACACCATTCTATACTATCCATTTGAATAGCCCGGAATGGTGTTACTGATGCCACAGAATGTTCAGGCAGTGTGAAAAGAGAGACCAGCAACTGCTGAGGACAGAGCAATTAAGGGTAGTTACAAAGGCAACAAAATTAGGGTATCAATTTAACAAACGAGGGCAAAACATATCTGAATATTGGTTAGGCACCAAAGGGACAACTAGAGGTCCTATAGAGGTGTAAAATCTGTTTCCTATCACCTATCAGAAAATGCATTGTTTTATTTAAAGGCTTTGATCAGGAGGAGATATCAAGCTTTGAAACAACTCACTTCCAGATGTATCTTTAAAACAAAAGGTTAGTAAAACAAATAACCCTCCCTGCTAAAGGAAATTTTTTAGCTGAATGGTTAGAGCTGCTCTCATTGACACTCAGGGCTACAGGTTTGATTCTCAGCAGGCAAAGGGATTGTATTTGTGTGCTATCACAAGGGTTTAGTGTTCTTCACAGTTAAGGCACAGCAACATTTTATGAATAAGTATAGAATTGCAAATTAGGGCTATGCAAGTAACAAATAGCATTTCTCGAATACCACAAATATTAGGCTATTTGTTACTCTGGAAGAAAAATTAATAATTGGTGCTGTTCATGGTTATTCAGCATTTAATTCAAGATCTCTTTGAAACTTCCTGTCCCATCATAGGCCACTTTGGAAGCTCACTGAAGGCAAGTCATGTGACCCAGCACTAGCAGAAGCTTCAGGCAGGAGAGACAGATGACTTGAGCTGCTGCAGAGAAAGACTCTTATTTATTTATTTATTTATTAGAAAAGTCAGATTTACATGTTTGAGTCATGGACTCATTTACAAAGGCACCTCATCGCACGGGGTACACAGAGTTACATAGTGTGGTTACAACAGTAAGAACAGTACAGGTGCAGAACATTAAACATAGAGTACACATAGGTTACATAATAATGTTACTTATAATAGGTTACAGTCATACACAAGGTACCAAAGGGTTACATTGGGGTTACAGCCCTGGACATATCTAGATAATACCTGGAGAGAGTGGAGGTAGGGATGGAGAGTGGGATGGGAAGGAGGGAGAGAGGATAGACTGTCCAGAGGACATTGTCAAGTCAGTGAGGCCTGACAGGAGGACCCCAAAGTGTGATTAATTAGGTGCATCTACAGCAACGAGCATCAAAGAGATGGTTCCGGAGGGCAATTTTAAAGGGACCAATTTTTGCAATGTCTGTGATGCAGGGTGGGAGAGAGTTGAACCATGCAGGGACTCAGTAATGGAAGGACCTCTGGGCTAGTGAGGTCTTGGTTCTGGGCACCAGAAAGGTGGCCTTGACAGAACTACTGGTGGCAACAGAAGAGGACACATGCCATAGGGAAGCAAAGACCCCCAGGAGGAAAGCCCTTGAAGACATTTTTTGGTGAGTAGGCAGGTCTGGTAGTGCAGATGCTTCTCAAAGGTAAGCAGGTTAGTGGTGGAGTAGACCAGGCAAGTGTGAGTGTGGCTTGGGGCTCCGGTCAGGAGCCTGCAGGCCTTATTCATTGAAAGCTAGATTTTAGTCAAGGTAGTATTGTCCACTGCAGCATAAATGGGCAATCCATAGTTCACTAGCGACAGGACAGAAGAGGTGATGGCCAGCCAGAGGGCAACTTGGGGGAGGCAATCTCTATGACGGTATAGTAGGCCTATCTGAGAATTTATGGTGGAGGATAGGGCATTGATGTGGGTGTGGAAGGTGAGAGCCGAGTCAAAAGTGATGCCTAGATATTTGTAAGAGGTCACTTGCTCCAGTGGATGCAGAGTGCTAGGGAGAATGAAGAGGGGGGCATTCTAGGCCTTGTTTTGGTGAAGGGAGAAGAGCATTGACTTAGTCTTCTTTAGGTTAATGACAAGTCGGTGGTAAAGAAACCACTTTTCAGCTTGGTTGTAGATGTGCTGAAGGGATGCCTGGAGAGAAGAGGGATCGGGGTGGTAGGCAAAGAGAACTGCATCATCAGCATAGAGGAGCATTTTTCCTGTGCAAGAACTGGGAAGAGTGTTGAAGTAGAGACTGAAAAGTACAGGGCCCAGAATGAAGCCCTGGGGTACCCTGGAATGAACAGGCCGGGTATTGGACAGGGAGCCATTTATCTTCACACTCTGGGATATAGCAGAGAGGTAGCCGGAGAACCAGGCAAGGGGACAGTGGAAAAGCCAAGTTGGTGGAGAGAGTCGAGCAGGAGGGGGTGACAAACAGTGTCAAAAGCCTTGGAGAGGTCTATGAACACTGTGCCAGCAAGGTTGCCGGAGTCAAGAGCAGAGTGTAGGTATTGAGAGAATTCCATGACAGCAGTAGTGGTACTGTGTCCTCTGTGGAAACCATGTCATTCTGGGCACATTATGTCATATTTGGCCAGGTACTCAGAGAGTTGAATAGACACTATTTTTTCTAGGGCTTTAGAGAGCGGAGGGGGGAGATAGAGATCAGCCAGTAGTTGTTAGGTGCAGACTGATCTCCACTCTTATGTATAGGGGTGATTTTGGCTGATTTCCAAGCACTGGGAAACTGACAGAGGCATAGAGGCTGGTTTAGTAGGTCTGTAAGGGGGACTAGGACAAAATCCAAGACCAGGCAGAGGATCCTGGAGTCTAGGGGGTCACAGCTGGGGTTGTTGCTACCAAGGGCTTTTAGCAGGTGTGGCCTGGCTATGTGGGGGGATATAGTGTGCAGGTAGAAAGGAGGGCAATCCAAGGCAGGGGGGATAGAGGTGGGGATTGGGTCAATAAAGTTGTTTGGGAGGACAGAGCTTAGGTCAGAGAAGGTAGTATTGAGGCAATCAGCTATGCGAGTTGGGTCTGTAGTGATGGTGCTATCGATGGAGAGCTGTCCATTAACTTGCTAAAACTAGACAAAAAATCAGAAATCTTGACATTTTTTGTTCCCTCTCTATATTCCAAGTTAGATAGGGTCAATTTTTTTTACACTGTAGGGTGAAAAATAGACTTTTAAAGGGACACTGTCAACCCCCTTTGGTCTTAAAGTGTCCCTAGTTTAAAAAACACATTTTATGATTGCCAAAAGTCTGTAAAGATTGTTGATGTAGCTGGTAGTTTTATTCTGGCTCGTCTTTTCTTAAAAAAAAGTGAAAAACAGACTGCCCAACATACTGGTGTTACCACACCAAAACAGGTTTATTTACATTCTTTGATCAACTCCAAATGTATCTTTCCTGGACTTGGGACTACCCCCAACACAATTTAGCCCCTCACGATGCAGTGGGAGTTTAGAAGGCTACTGCCTTATGAGTGACTGCACTGTTTGGGTGTGTTTCTAATGCTCAGGTAACACGCACTAAGAACAGATCTAAGATTGTAAACAAAACAAGGTTGATTATAAATATACATAGCCAAGCATGTCAGTTCTACTAACCAAGGAGACAGACAAAACAAACAGCAACATCCGTGAATTTTAGAGAGGGTAAGCAATCATAAAATGTGAAGTTTCAGAGAGAAATAATGTGATGAAAAACAGGTTAACAGTGTCCCTTTAAGAAAGGGAAAATACTAGAGCTGTTTAGTGTTTGCTGAGAAAGAGATAAGCTGGCAGGCCTCAACAGCATGCACACACACACACACACACACACACACACACACACGCGCGTGTGCTGTGTGTATGTGTACTAAACAAATTAGATCTAAACATACAGTGTAGTGAAGAAGACAAACAGCTTAAGGCAGGAAGGTTTTGAATGGGTTTATTTTGATTCAGAATTTAAGGTTTGTGTAGCTTAATTGTCTGAAACAAAGAATAAGGCAAGTAGTCTAACTGAAATGCAGTTAGCTTGTAGACATTTTTCTCTTATTGGTGGCTTTGCTTCGTGCCCAAGAAGCAATTTTTTTTCCTGATAATTTATTTAGTCAAGCTTAACTATTAGTCAGCTCAGAATTGTTGGTGATTTGATTTCATAATAAATATAATTTAAATTTAATATCCAAAATCTTCCTGTGAGGAACCCAAGGTTGGGTTCCTCCACAGCCACTTAAGCAAGTACAAGTGCACCATAGCTGGTGGGGTGTAACTAGTCATCTGACTCCCACCACTTCAGTTAGCTGCTTTTCTGTTCTGTGTGTGTGCATGGTTGTGCACCCAAGACATGTTTCTAAGTTTGTGACTCTATGCTTAAGAGGAGATTAAAAACATGTTTTTTTTCTGAGAACAATTTAGTCAGGCTTGACTATTAGTTGACCATGAGACTTGTCAGCTCAGCATTGCTGCAGTGGCATGAGTGACTATGTTTCATAATAATATAATTAAAATGTAATACATCTTCCTGTGAGGATTACAACCATGGCAGAGAACTTTGTGCAGAAAATGTAGTTGGTCCTGCAGCCGCAGCAAAGCTGCAGTAGGAGTAGAGCAGCACGCAGCAGAAGATGGTGAGCATACTGTAGAGTGACACTCAGGACACATTCACCATACACAGTTATGTTTCACCCCATCAAAGCCTGAAGTCTCCACCAGAACCAGTATGGTATCAGCTGACACCAGGAAAATAAGCAATAGTAGCATTCAAAGTACTAGCAGTGCTACTAGGAGGGCATTGTTATTAATTGCCACTTATACTACCAATGTGAATGCATCCTCTTTATCCCTTGCCACTGCCACCAATACTACCAGGATGAGAACATCCTCCTTAATAATCAACACTGCTCTGATCCACCACCCTTCCACTGAGACTACTAGTATCCCAACTTCAGCTGCAGCAGTAGCCCTGCCAGCTACTGCTACCACTGTGACTGAGACCATTCATGGCACTGTGACTGAGACCACTCCTGCCACTGTGACCTAGACAACAACTGCCACTGTAACTATGGTGAAGACCAGTTATGATATGGTGACAACAGCCACTACTACCACTGTGGCCTCAGCCAGTTGCACAACTATTTACAGTAATGTATCCACTTCTACTGTGACACCTCTTGTTTCTCAGCCTAACTCCTCTATTATTGTACTTATCCGTGCAGATGAGAAGGAGGTGCCCTTCTCCATGAGATTTGCCTACTGATACATCATCTGAGGAGGCTACTATAAGCACCTTTGATGATGAGACAGAGTACGAGGGGCACCTTAAAAGCCATAAAACAAGAAAGTTAGGTGGCCATAAACCTCAACCTCTCAAGGTCACAGTGGCAGGAGAAAGGAGGATGTGGCTCCACCCCCTAAGAAAAGTTGCAAAGCTATCCATCAGCTCTTTGTTCGACAGGCTTTATCCCAGCCTGAACAGCCAAGTATAGTAGGTGCAGGTGCACCAGTGGTGCCAGGGGAAAACTTGCAGATGCAGGTCCAAACAAGAAAGGCTAGTGGGGCCCAAAAGAGTGGTTGTAGTACTAGTGACACTAGCTGCATGAGTGCTGTCAGGAGCAGTAACAGCATGGTATGGTTGCATTTCAAGTTACTAAAAGTAGATAACAGAAAGGCAGGTGCACATTGTGCAGTATGACTATCAGCAGGGAGAAGTCTCTCTCAAATGTAACAACCACTTCATCAATGAACCACCTAAATGTAAAACATCCCCAGGTTATTAAAGTGTCAGAGTTTGTGCCAGTGGTTCCATCAGGCCCATCTCGTGGTGATAATGCAGTCAGTGGTGCTGGTGGCACTGGCAATACCACAGAACATTCTACCTCTGAAAAAAATGTTGCTGCACCTGCTGCTGCTACCACTCCATTTACCTCAACACCAACGTGTCCTCCATGCACCCCAAGCACTCCCACCTGCACCAGTCCCCTGCTATTTGTACATCAGCTATCAAGCATGGAACATCACCCCATCCACAGACAGTGCCAATAGTAGAAGCATTTCAGGTCAGAACTAAGTACCAGTCATCCCACCCAACAACTCAGCACATTAGACAGCTCATAGGTCAAATAATGGCATTGGATCTGCAACCCATTTCACTTGTGGAAAACACTGGTTTTCTGAGACTTGTGCAGCACTTGTAGCCATGGTACCGGCTTGCATCACATTCCACATTTTCACACACTGTGGTGCCAAAGATATATGAGCATGTGAGAATGACAATTGCCACACTGCTCTTGGAGGTTGTAGGTGGACTTTTCCACTGCACCTAAGACATCTGGAGCAGTACAAACTCCATACATGCATGCATATCTCTCCTTAACTGCACACTGGTGTGTGTAAAACCCTATGTCTTCTGTTGCAGATTCTTCCTTCTCTCCCTGTGTCACTGGCTCCCCCTTCATCCCTCCACAATCTGGCAGTCACTCCATGTCTGCTCTTCTAAATATTGGGCTAATGGAAAAAGACTAAATGTCACAAAGCATCCTGGCATTCATTCATAGAAACAGAAACACAGAATTTGGTGGCAGATAAGGACCGCTTGGCCCACCTAGTCTGCCCATTTCCCTACCTAATGGATAAGCTGCACATCCTAGTTAATCAACAGCCTACTTTCTTCTACCCCCACCCCATAGAATTGCTTTATGTCTGTCCCATGCATTCTTGAATTCCCCCACTGTTTCTGACTCCACAACCTCCTCAGGAAGACCATTCCATGCATCCACAACACATTCTGTGAAAAAATACTTCCTCACTTTACCTCTGAGCCATCCCCCATCTATCTTCAAATTGTGCCCCTTGTTCTTGCACACCTCTTTTTCTGAAAGATGCTACCCTCTTGTACTTTGTTGATTCCCTTAAGGTACTTAAAAGTTTCTATCATGTCCCCCCTCTCCCTCCTTTCCTCGAGGGTATACATATTAAGCTCCTTAAGTCTCTCTTCATATGTCTTCTGATGCAGACCCTGCATCATTTTAGTTGCCCTCCTCTTGACTACCTCCATCCTGTCTATGTCCTTGTGGAGATTGGGTCTCCAGGACTGCAGTCAGTACTCCAGATGGGGTCTCACAATCTGTCTGTACAGAGGGATAATAACTTCCTGTTTTCTACTGGTGATGCCTCTTACTATGGATCCCAGTATACCCCCAGCCCTCCTTACTGCCCTCTCACATTGCTTGCCCAAATTTGGGACATCTGATATGACTACCCCCAGGTCCCTTTCCACTTTTGTTGTTGTTAGTATCTCACCCCTCATTATGTACTCTTCCCCTGGGTTTTTGTTTCCCAGGTGCATTACTTTGCACTTCTTAGCATTGAATCTAAACTGCCATACATTTGACCATTCCTCCAACTTTGCCAAGTCCCTTCTCATCCTTTCCACCTTGTGTATTAACCCTGTTGCAGATCTTTGTGTCCTCTGCAAAGAGAGATATTTTCCTTCCAGTCCTTTTGCAATGTCACTTATAAAGAAATTGAAGCAGACTGGTCCTGGTACTGAACCCTGCGGTACCCCACTAGCAACCCCCCTTTCTTCAGAGTGGACTCCATTTACTTTTACCCTCTGTCTCCTGTTCTCCAGCCAGTTTTCTACCCAGGTTAATCAAATCAATCAATCAAAATCTTTAGTTACCCAGGCGATCACCATTGAGCAAGCTCATTTACAAGGTGGACCTGCAGTTTGCAAGGACGAGGGTACAGAATAGAGTACAAGTAAAATATACATAAAACAACAGTAGCAAGACATATACAACAAAATATATACAGTGTAGAAATAAAGGTAAATAACATATACAGAGATGCCTTTATAATCCTTTCCATCAATAACATGTTCAGAGTCTGTAAAGGAGTCCCTGGGATAAGGAAAAGTGCACGTGTAGGAGGCAGGGACACTGGCAGAAAGATTCTGGGATACTAAGCAGGTGGTATCAGGGCATAAGAGTGGGCAATGGAGGGTGTGTTGCAGCGAGTACCTAGTACTGGTAGGACTAGAATGGACTGAGCTGAACCAGTAATACCGGTGGGACTAGAATGGACTGAGGGAGGGGGAGTAATCTTGGTAAGGGAACACTTAGTTTGAACAGGAAGGACTTAGATTGAGTGGAAATGTCAGCTGGACAACTAGGAATGGTGGAAACAGTTACAGAGCTCCACAAATGTTTTGGCATACAGGGTCTTGAACATAGCAAGACTGACAAGGGAGCTAAGTCTCAGCGATTTCTGTATCCTATTCCAAAGCGTGGGCGGGACAAAGCTTATGGCTGCTTTTCCAAAGTGGGTACCGACCCTAGGTACTTTCAGGGAAATCAGCGAGTGACTTCTCAAGGCATAATTCCCAATCAGGCTTAGTGGGAGACAGTCAGCAATGCATTACAGGAGTTTGTTGGTGATGGCTCAGAGCATCCAGAGAGCTGCATTTCTATACCGCCTGTGTTGAAGGGAGGGCCAACACACAGCTGCATATAATGAGCAGTGGTGGGTGGAAAAGGGGAGGCCTGTTATAAATCTCAGAGCTCTATGATACAGTACTTCCAGTTTAGCAAGGTGTGAGGCTGAGCACTGGCCATATATGAAGTCAGCATAGTCAATTAGTGAGAGGAACATGGATTGGACGAGCTGTCTTTTGCTGTCTGCAGTCAAGAGGTGATTTATTCTGAAGAAGAGTCCAAGCCTCTGCCTCAGCTTTTTCAGCAGTTCTTCTATATGTTCCACAAAGGAGAGTTTATTGTCTATCCAGACACCCAAATACTTGAATTTCGGTACGTATTCAAGATGTTCAAAGTAAGGTGGAGCTAGAAGGTAATGGACCAGCAGCGGCAGAATATGCCCCCTGGCCAGTTGGTGAAAATAGCATTGCCTTGGTTTTCTTGGCGTTAAGTAGTAGTCTTTTACTGAGGAGCTGGTGCTGCAGGATGTTAGTCAGTTTGCAGGTCGCCACAGGCAACTTCAGGAGATTCACGGCTTATGTAGAGCACCGTATTGTCAGCAAACAGGTGAATGCTTGTTTCCTTAATGCCTACATCTAGGCTGTTGATATAGATAGATAGATACCATCTTGGAACTCACTCCAAGGCTGGCTAACTTGTATATTAATCTTTTGTCTGGGGTCTGTGTCAAATACCTTGCTAAAGTCTAGGTAGACCATGTCCACAGCCCCTCCCTAATCTACTACTTTGGTCACCCAGTCAAAGAAATCTACTAAATTCATCTGACATGACCTTCCCGCTGTGGATCCATGCTGCCTTGGGTCCTGTGCCCATCTGGCCTCTAGGTACTAAACAATTCTTTCCTTCAGAAATGAGTCCATCATTTTCCCTATCTCTGAGGTTAAACTAACAGGTCTGTAGTTTCCTGCCTCTGCCCTGCTCCCACTTTTGTGAAGTGGAATAACATCTGCCCTCCTCCAGTCCTCAGGTACCACCCCCTCCTCCCATGATTTGTTAAAGACGGTAGTCAGTGGTGTCGCTAGTTCTACCCTTAGTTCTTTTAGAATTCTGGGATGAATCCCATCAGGCCCCTTTGCTTTGTCCACCTTCAGTTTTAAGAGTTCTTTCAGAACTCTTTCTTCTGTGAATGGGCTGGTATCAACCCCCTATCCAGAGTGTTTCTACTGTTTGGTTTAGGTATCTCCCCCTCTTCATTTGTAAATACTGAGCAAAAATGTTTGTTTAGTATTTCTGCCTTTTCACAGTCACCCTCTGCCCACCCCCTCCCTTTTATTAAGCCTCACTATCCCTCCCTTGGTCTTCCTTTGCTCCCAGATGTACCTATAAAAGGTTTTATCCCCCTTCTTAACTGAGTTGGCTATCTTTTCCTTGGTTTGGGCCTTTGCTGTTCTGACTGCCTTCCCCACTTCTGCTTCAACTGATACAGTTCTCTGTCCTGCTCCTTCTGTGATTCCTTGTGCTTCCTGAATGCTTTCTTTTTCTCCCAAACCTTCCCTGCCACCACCATAGTGTTTTTTAACATAGTTTTGTTTTGTTTATTTGCTTCACACAAAGGCTTGTTGCCTCAGTGATGGCAGTTTTGATTATTCCCCATTGTTCTTCCACCCCTCCTTCCTGCTCATTTGCTAGTGCATTCCTTAGGCACTCACCAATTTTAGCAAAGTCAGCCCTCTTAAAGTCCAAGTCCTTTTCCTTTGCATGGCTTGACTCTACTGCTGTGTTTATTTTTATTTTATTTATTTATTGAATAGAATCAGAATTACAATCCTTTGAGTCACAGACTCTTTTGCAAAGGCTCCACGTCAGATACAGGGGGTGGAGGGTAAACAAGTACAGGAATAAACATACAGACAAGCATTATTGACAATACAGTACTGGAGACACAGTCCAGGCATTAAATTAGATAAAACTGGTGACAGACATAGGCAGCAGTCTGAAGATCACTGGAATAGAAAAGACATGAAGGCAATGCTTATTCGTGGGATCTAGAGAGACCCTGTGTCGGAGGAAGGAGGGTAAGGGAAAAACAAGCATTGGGTAGGGTTAGCCACAGTCACATAAGGTAGATTCAAGAAGTTGAGCTTTGAGGCCTGCTTTGAAATGGTAGATGCTATGAGTCAGAGAGAGCGGCGGAGGTAGCGTATTGAGCCAAAGTGGGGCATGGTAGTAGAAGGATCTTTGGCCAAGGGATGTTCTACAGTGGGGGATAAGAAATGAGGGGTTGGCAGTGAGCCTTGTATTGCATCTGATGGGGGCAGTGCTGACAATGGGGAGAAGGCCGGCGGGGGCTTGCTGGAGATGTATCTTTTTTGCGAGGATGCAAGTGTGGTACTTTAGCCTTTGTTGGAAGTTAAGCCAACCAGCTAGAGCATAGAGCTCACAGGTATGGGTAAGTCTGTTGCTGCCAGTGACTAGACGGCAGGCTTTATTCATGGCAATGTTAATGTAACGTAGTGTGGTGGGTTCTGCTGAGCCATAGATCACAATCCCATAGTCAATTAGGGAGAGGATTGAGGAGGAGACTGCAAGCTGCATGGCCTGTGTGGGTAAGCAGTGTTTCAGTCTGTACAGGATACCCACTCTGGCATTGATAGTGGAAGCGAGGAGTTGAACGTGACTATGGTAGGAGAGGGAGGTGTCTAATGTGATGCCCAGATATTTAAAACTATTAACTTGTTCAAGAGAGGCGCCTTGTGTGTTTTTGATTAGGAGTGCAGCCTGACTGTGAGGGCTTTGGCGGTGCGCAAAGATCATAGCCTTAGTTTTGCTATAGTTGATGATCAGGCAGTGTTCAGTGAACCATGTTTCAAGTTCCCGGAAGAAGCCCTGTAGGGCAAGTTGGAGGGTACTAGGATGTGGGTGTTTCCAGAATAGGACCGCATCATCAGCATAGAGTAGAAGATGACTGCTGCATGCCTTGGGGAGAGAGTTTAAAAAGAGGGTGAAAAGAAGTGGTCCAAGTATAGACCCCTGTGGAACCCCCGAGCAGACTGCTTTGCAGGAGGAGATGGTGGCATTTATTCTGACTTGTTGAGACCTGAGAGGTAATCCTTGAACCAGGCCATAGTCTCAGCAGCCACATTTAGCTTTGGAAGGCCACTAAGCAGGAGTTCATGATTGACAGTGTCAAAAGCCTTGGAGAGGTCCACATAGATTGCACCAGCGATTGAGCCTTGGTCAAGGGCCTCGTGTATGAACGAGGTGAGTTCTGTTAGCGCTGTGACAGTGCTATGGCCAGTCCGGAAACCATGTAGTTCCTGGCAGAGAAGGTTCTGTTTAGTAAGGTGTTCTGTTATCTGGTCTGATACTATTTTTTCAAGTGCTTTGGAGAGAGGTGGAAGTATTGAAATTGGCCTATAGTTGCTGGCGCTTTCGGGATCACCGCTTTTCAAAATGGGGGTGATTGTGGCTGTCTTCCAGAATGAGGGGAACTGACCAAGGGAAAGTGAGAGGTTGAGAATTTTAGTAAGGTGTGGTAATGTGACATCTAGGGTCAGCCGGATGAGTTTAAGATCTAGGGAGTCATTACTGTAATGGGTATTGGCAATAGCATTAGCAATGTAGTGTTTTGCCTCGTGGCAGGAGATGACTCTCAGTCTGAAAGGTATAGAATTGACATTACACGAGATGTCAGGGGAGGGTGGGAGGGGAGTGGGTGGAAGAAATTAGGAGGGAGGATATGGGAGAGATCCGAGAAAGCGGAGTTAAGGGCTTCTGCAAAAAGGATCCTGGGTGAGAGCCCCATTAATAGATAGTTGGGTAGGGGAGGAGGAGCAGGATTTCCCACTGAGTTCTTTTATATTTTTCCAGAATTTTTTACTATCTCCCCAGGAGGAGGTAAGGGTTTGTTGGTAGTAAGCTGCTTTTGTTTGCCGTAAGGCCCAAGTACATTTGTTGCGGGCCTCCCGGTATAGCTGCCTATCCTGCATACGTTGGGAGTCAAGGGCCTTATGCCATAGGTTGTCCCTTTGCTGGAGCAGGTGTAGAAGTGAGGGTGTGATCCAGGGTGTGGTTCTGGTTTTCACTACTTGCTTCACGTGGGGAGCGTAAATGTCACAGGCCTTATTGAACGTGGTTATAAAGTGTGATAGCGCTAGGTCTACTGACTGCGAGGTGTAGATGGGGAGCCAGTTGCTGTTGGTGAGATGGGCTTTGAGTTTCGCAATACCACCTCTTTTTAGCCGTCTCTGTAAAGAGATTTGAGGTGGGGCAGGAGGCAGTTTACTAGACCACCAGCAGATCACCGGGGAATGGTCACTGATGGTGTCAGGGAGCACCGTGACATGGGAGAGGTTCCTTGGCCTGTTGGTGAAGATAAGGTCTAACAGGGTGGAGGTCCCAGATCTATTGTTCTGTCTGGTAGGGTAGGTGACAAGCTGGGCAAGATCATATGCCATGGCAGTGTCTTTAAAGCTGGATGAGGTTGGGGATAGCCAGTTGACGTTGAAGTCATCCAATATGATGGACTCACTCGTGTTAGGTAGGATTGAGACACTGCGGAGGAGGGAATCAAATGCGGGTTTTTGGCTTCTATGGGGGATATAGGCCAAGGTAATGTGAAACATTTTTGAACCCAGACTGAGTTTGACTGTAAGTGCCTGGGCACCATGGAGTGGTGTGGGGGTTTGAACTACAGTGGCTTGGAGTGAGGATTTAACATATATTGCACAACCACCTCCTCTCTTGCTGATCCTATCAGTCCGGAAGATGGAATAATTACTGAGGGAGACCACATAGTTGGGAATTTTTTCTGAGAGTCAGGTTTTGGAGAGGGCTAGGATATCCGGTGCATGCTGGGCAACCCAGCCTTGGAGGAGGGTGTTTTTTTTAGGCAGACTGCAAATATTAAGGGTGGCTAGCAGTAGGCTCCCCCTTGTGTTGTTAGGTGAGGCCATTGTTCTGGGTGGTCCAGGGTTAGGGTGGACATTGCCAGATAATAAGTGAAGTAGAATGGCGTTCCGCAGGAGGGCCAGCCTGCAGAGCTTAGATGACTGACATTGGGATTGGTAGAGAGTAGGGTTTTTAGTACTGGTGGTGCGTACTGGGAGACTAGGAATGATGCCAGCTAGTAAGGTTGGGATATTGAAAGGCACGAGTTTGGGGCTTACCAGTGTGGGGTATGCTTGTGGTCTGATAGGGGGGAGTGCTGAGGTACAATGCATATCTTGTGGGGGTGAGAGGGTTAAGTTGAGGGTGTGTGAATATAGGTCAGCAGAAACCTTTTGGCTTGTGAAGGAGATGTTAGAGGGACAGCGTCTGCACTAATCATAGATACAACAATGGTAAGTGTGGGGTTTGACACAGTGTGGGTTGGGAGCCTCGGAGGGGTAGTAGAGCAAGTTGTAAGAGCTTGGAAATCAGGAGAGCTGCAACTAGTGAGGACAACATTGTATAGTTGGATAGAGAGAGGAGTGTAGCAGTGGCCACTAGTGTTAGTTTTGTATAACCTGTAGCTGGAAAAGTGAGCTGATAGGATATTTCACGATGTCACCTGACCAACCCTGGCTATAAAGTCGAGAGTCGAGCAAGGGTGGTGGTGGTGATGGGGAGCCGAACATGCAGCGTTCGGTGGGGCAGAACAACACAGGAGTAAATGAAATCACTGCTTGGCTGCAGCTTACAGGCAGAAAATTAAATCGCAAGCAGCCTGTGTTTTAAAAGTTAATAGCAGCCTGGGTTCTAGCCAAGTGCACTGTTTCTAGAGCCTGAGTAGTCCAGTGCCAGGGAGGAGAGTGAGCAAAAAGGCGCCAACTTTAAATTCTGAAACGCGGTCCTGTTCGCGTGCCTGTCCTTCTTTGCAGTAGGAGCCGAAAGTCGGCGAGGGCTCCTCTCAGTGAATGCCCTCCACGACCCTGGGGAGAAGGAAAAAAACAGGAGCTTTAAGTATTTTTGTGATGTGGGTGGGGAGATACAGAGGTGAGCAACAGGGACAATAGAATGAACAGAGGGAGGGGGTTGGTAGAAAAATCAAGTCAGACTAGGTGGGTAAAGCACAATACAATTTAACACAGGAGCAGGGGAAAATTTTAACTTATACTTGCAATCCCAAAATCAAACTCTTGAGGCAAAGGTTCAAGCTCCTGCTAGGAGCCGTTCCACAAACGCTGCAGCCAGGCTTACAACACAGGAGTAAATGAAATCACTGCTTGGCTGCAGCTTACAGGCAGAAAATTAAATCGCAAGCAGTCTGTGTTTTAAAAGTTAATAGCAGCCTGGATTCTAGCCAAGTGCGCTGTTTCCAGAGCCTGAGTAGTCCAGTGCCAGGGAGGAGAGCGAGCAAAAAGGCGCCAACTTTAAATTCTGAAACGTGGTCCTGTTCGCGTACCTGTCCTTCTTTGCAGTAGGAGCTGAAAGTCGGGGAGGGCTCCTCTCAGCGAATGTCCTCACGACCCTGTCCTTCTTTGCAGTAGAAGCTGAAAGTCGGGGAGGGCTCCTCTCAGCGAATGCCCTCACGACCCTGTCCTTCTTTGCAGTAGGAGCCAAAAGTCGGGGAGGGCTCCTCTCAGTGAATGCCCTCATGATCCTTGTTTATTGTGAACCATACTGTTCGATGGTCACTAGCTCCCAGATGGCTACCCACTTCTAAATCTGTGATCCTCTCTCCATTTCCATTTGAGAGTACCAGGTCTAAGATTGCTCCCTCCCAAGTGGGTTCCAATACTAGTTGTCTAAGACTTGCCCCCTGCAGGGTATCTAGAATGACCACACTCTTTGATGTGGCTGCAGCAAACGCACTCCAGTTAACATCTGGCATATTCATGTCTCCCATCAATGATATCTCCCCTTTTTCTGCCATTCTAAGGATACTTTCTATAATTTCCTTGTCCACTTCCTCCCCCTGTGATGGGGGCCTGTATACAACCCCTTTGTGGATTGTGGTGCCATTGCCTGTCTCCAAGTTGACCCACAGTGCTTCCTTTCCTCCCCGTTTACCCTTTTGTTCTGTTGCTTTGATACCTTCCTTAATGTGAAGAGCTACTCTTCCTCCTCTTTTACCTTCCCTGTCCCTCCTGTAGATAGTGTACCCTGGTATGTTTACATCCCAGTCATGGTTCGGTGTGTACCATGTTTCTGTGACTGACACGATATCCCGATGTTCCTCTTCCATCAAGGCCACTAGTTTAGGAAGCTTGTTACCCAGACCACAGGCATTGGTACTCATTACTATCCATTTTTTGATGGCTTTTCCTCTTGTAACAACATCCCTGCCCTTACTGACTTTGCTTTTTCCATTTACCCCAGTCCTGCTCCCTACTGACATTTCTACCTTGGTCTACCTAATTTAGTACCCTGTTTTGTAGGGGGATGCTGGGAATTTCTTGCTGCTTAACAGTGCTTCCCCCTTGGCTAGTTTAAAAGCTTGCCAAGGAAGCATTTAAACCGATCACTCAGGAGACTGGTTCTCTTCCCGGACAGATGCAGACCATCGTGCCAGTATAGGTGGGTATCCCTCCAGGTGGAACCCCAGTCCCCAATAAAGTCAAAACCCAAGACAAACCCAATTCAAGACATGGTACAGTCATGGACAGTTGCTAAAAATCTACATGTTGGTTTTTTCATCATGGATAATGGAGAAAATATGCTGAAAGCAGTTGCCAATGGAAACTTTGTCAGCATTTGTTGCATTGCCCACATTGTGAATCTTGTGGTTACATCTGTGCTACATCACAATGCTGAGGCTAGCAAGACTGGCTCCACAGCATGCTTATTCTGTGCTCATCATTTTCATTGCTCTGTAAAGATAACTAACCAACTATGAGAAGCACAGCAATGCCTTGGTCTTCCTCAGCATTGCTTAATACAGGATGTGAGTACCAGATGGAATTCATTATACCTGATGCTGTCTAGATTGCTAGAACAAAAGCATGCATTTCATGACATGCCAATGGAGGGTTGACATGGGGATTGCTAGGCCACCAAGAATGGTCACCGACTAATGCCATGGTGAGGGTATGTAGGCCATTTGAGAGGAGCACCTGTGATCTAAGTGCTTCCACTGCCACTCTGAGCCTGGTGATCCCAGCAGTGCAAATATTGAAAACATCCATGCAGAGATATGTAGAGGAACATAGGGAGGTTCCAGATGGGCAGCTGTGTTCATTGAGCACCTGCAAACTGAACTGTAGCCAAGGTTTGCAAACATACTGGATAGAGGCAGACACATTTTTGCAACCATGCTGGATCCCCGGTTCAAATGTGAGATCCTTCACATGGCTATGTATAGCCATAGAGTGATTCATTTTTGACATGAGCTATGTAATGTGCTGACTGGTTGCATGTGGGGAATGATGACACTGGCAGCTGGTGCAGAAGATCATGTTAGAGATGAAATTCCATCTGGCAGGTCTGGTTCCAGTGGTGGAGATGGGGGAATAAACATGTGTTACTGACACCAGCACTGGTGGGAGTAAATGGCCACTGCTCCTCATGTCCTTAAGTCAAGAACAACAGATGGGGACACATTCACAGCCTTTTTCTGTGGAAAATATATTCAACAGCTATTTTGTGGAATCTCTTGAACCATTTAAGGTTGATCCATTTGGCTACTGGACACAGAAGATGTATTCATCCCCTTACTTGGCGCAACTTGTTATGAGATACATCAGTTGCCCTCTTCAAGTGTGCCATCCAAGCAGAAGTTTAGCCCAGGTGGTGACATTGTGGAACCTCATCGTTCAACACTAGTCCCTGAACATGTCCAGCAGCTTGTTTTCATCAAGCATAACTTGCCGTTACTTGGTACAAATATGAATTACCCCCAGAAAAATTTAAGTATAGCATCTCAAGTCTCTGTTTGCTGATTGCTTTTCTTCATAAAGTTAAGCTGTATATGTTTCCCTGTGTTTCCTTCATGCAGTGTTAAGTATATGCACATTTATTATAATACAATTACATACATTACTTTTTCTAAATTTGATATAACTTCTATTATTATTTTGAATACATGTAATTATCAAAAACACAACTATAAAAACCACAAGGTAAATCAAAACCCAGTGGGTGCTAATAACTTGCTTTTCATGTTGTGACTTCATAACAATGAGGCTGTGAAACTGGGTGCACTGCATAGTGTAGCAGTCACCACTCCACTGTTGCATAAAATCTACAAAAAAAACTTTCACAAAATCTTCTTGCCTCCCAGTTCCCACATCACCCCAATGTTTTGCAGATACGACTTGTTTAAAAGCCTGTTTGCTTTCAGGGCTCTTTTAAAATCCTTTCATTTCATTTTTCTCACAAATCCATTTTGCTCAGCTGCTACCACCAAGCACCCAGCTTATGCTAGGGCACCGCAGCGGTCCCACAGGGGGACACTCTCTGTGTCTCCACTTCCTGAGAGAAGAGCCATTCATGGGATGCTCAGTCTTCTTTCCTGTGGCTGGTCCCCAGAACCACTAAGATCCATTTGGAAACCTGGTTTGTCAGAGTAGTTAGTAGTTCTGATTGCACTGGACTGCTACAGGGCTGGCTCTTTCTTTTCATTTTAGACATCAAAACATTGTCTGTTTGTTTGTTTGTTTGTTTAATTCCCCCTCCTACTGTTCATCAGGGATATACCTTGTAGTCAGCTAGAGATGTACCTTGGAAACAGACAGGGCTATATCATGCCCTGTAATCAGACAGGGAATGGGATATACCCTGTTCAGGCTTTATGAGCTGTCATTGAGACAGCAGGGAGTTTTCTTCAATCAGAGGGCCATACTGCACGCAGCGCTGGACCGCCTCTGGTTACCACGAACCTGGTCCAATGGGGCGGCCACACAACCAAAACATTTTGTCTGCACCATGTTGATTTCCTAGTGGGATGGGGTTCCTTGCAAGGAGACCAACATGGCACTTTTTAAAAAATGTTCTGTGAGGCCTTGCCCTTGGACTCTCCTTGAAAATGAAATGAAATAATGTAAAACAAAGAGCCACAAAAGCAGGCAGTCTTTTTTTATTTGTGTGTTAAATAAATTGTTACAAGACAGGGATAGCAAAATAATGGCACAATAGTAAAATACTTCCCTAAACTAGCCCCATCCCCAAAATGCTGGAAACATTGGGGGTTAGTATGTGTGGTTTTAAATGAAAAAAATGTAACAACTTGTTAATGGAAATGTTCAGTTATTTTTTGGCTTTGTGTAAATTGCAATTGCTGAGTGAGCGGCCTCTCTATGCTACTACACCTAATAGAAACATAGACTTTGATGACAGATAAGGACCGCTTGACCCACCCAGTCTGCCTATTTTTCTATCAATTGGATAAGCTGCAGATCCTAGTTTTACCAACAGACTACTTCCACCTACCTCCCACTAGAATTGCCTTTTGTCTGTCCCATGCATTCTTAAATTAACCCACTTCTTTTGGCCCCACAACCTCCTCAGGATGTTCCATGCATCTACCACCCTCTCAATGAAAAAATACTTCCTTGCATTGCCCCTGAGCCCCCACACACTATCTTCAAATTATGCCCCCTTGTTGTTGCACATCTCTGTCTCTGAAAGATGCTACCCTCTTGGACGTTGTTTATTCCCTTGAGGTACTTGAAAGTTTCTATCATGCCCCCCCTCCTTTCCTTGAGGGTAATGAGAGCTTGTTCATCATTATGCCAAAATAAGGATGATTTGCACCAGGGCTGGGACTGATTCTTGCTTGCAGAGCAGAAACAGGCCTGGCCTAGTAATATGACTTTTTGTTTTCACTTTTTAGAGAAAAAAAGCACTTTCATAGCAGTTCTCATGAGAAACACTGAACATTTAAATTATCACACAGAAGTGTGAAAAAATTTACTTTCTCCTCTAGCTTGGGATTTAGAAAAGGAATGAAACTGTTAAACATTTTTTGGGATAATTTTAACAAGTGAATGGAAGTTGATGCTCTTTCACAGTACATAATTGCAACTAAAAAAGGGATAGCAAAATTATGTCAACACTAATACTGCCCTAAACAAGCCCTATTGGCCAGACTGTGACTGATTGCTTTTGCTTCCAGAGCAAAAACAGGCCTGGTATTTTGGGTGGGAAAAAACACTCCTAGTAGTTCTCCTGAAAAACGCGGAAAACAAACATACAAAAGTGTAACAAAAATTATCCTTTCTAGCATGGGATTTCAAGAGGGAATAAAAACTGCCAAGATTTCTGATTTTTGTCTTGTTTTAACAAGTGGATAGAAGTAGGTTCTTTCTCTGCAGCAGCACAAGTCATGTGTCTTTCCTGTCTGAAGCTTTTGTGAGTGCTGGGTCACATGACCTGCCTTCGGTGAGCTTCCAAGGTGGCCTTTGATTGGACAGGAGGTCTCATGACATTTGAAGTTACATAACCAGTTACACTGACTGAATAATGAATAACAAAGCATGAATAGCAAATAATTGGGACCCCCAAATGCAAGTGCTCAGTGAATATTGAAAATAAGGTATTTACACACTCTATTATATACCCCCCCAGATATATAAAAAAGTAAATTAGACATAACTAATTTGTTTTCAAAGGAGGTGGAAGTATGCCATTCAGTTCCATAACTTTGTGAAAACAAAAAACTATTTCAGCCGCATTTTAAATGCCTCTAAAGAAGGGGAACTCCAAAGACTACTGGATGGCAACGAGTTCCATATACTGTAATAGGTGCTGCTATCATGAAAGCTCCATCTCCTAACAGTGGTAGAGCCCTGAGGTAATGAAGGAGTGTCCAGACAGAGACATTCAGCTGGTGCTGTGGTGCAGGCAGTAACAATGTAGACAAAGAAACCAGGAAACCGTACACACACACTCACGTCAGCAGAAGTAGCAAGCTGCTACAACAACACAGTCACGAGGACAAGGCTATTGTGCTGTGGCAAAAAAGTTCATTTTTATTCCATTGAAACAGCCAACAATGCAGGAACAATTTGTAGTGCAGCTAAATACTCCAACGTTTTACTCTTGCCTGTTTTGTAAAGAGGCAACCATTGTAACTTTCAATTCTTCTTTTACAACTACAGGATCTTAAAGGGACAGTCACTGCAATGTGCAGTGTATACATAGAGAATAATGGATAGGCAAGTGTGTGTTATGGATTTGCTTTACACACCTGAGGTGTGTGATGACCCATAAACCTTGAGAACGAAGCTGAAGAGTTTTAGGAGGTCAACACACACCAAGGGTATGTAAAAAAAATCCATAAAAACAAAAGGGTTGTACACTGTAAGTGGAAATCAGTCTGTAAATAGCAGGAACATCTAGATGTGCTGCAAGATATTGCAATTACCATCTGATTATGAGGAAAGTAACATCAGTACCCTACGCTGGTAGGAAGCAGAAAGGGAGAAAAACAGTTAGAAAAGCAATCTAACCTCACAAATAATTCAGAAGTTACCTGCATGTAAAAAGGGCTGGTTGACCCTTCTTAATTCTATCAAAATAAGTGTGTGTGTGTGTGGGGGGGGGCATTTAGCACAGAGATAATCAGTTTAAAGCCAGCATGGTTTAATGACTTGCACACAGGTGTGAAAACCAAGACATCCAATATCCAACCAGAGCCACTTACATATTGTGGTGCCCTGAGCAAGTCACTTCCTCTTTCTAAAGCCCTGTTTACATGGCGGTATTTGCACCGCAGCAACCTGAGCACTTGTATTGCTGTGGTGCAAATGCCACCGTGTGAACACTTACTGGATTGCTTTAAGCCAGTCCTTACTCCACTCTCACAGTCCCAGAAAGTCTGGAAATGCATTCTGGAGTGAACGGTTTAAGCGGCTGTGTGGACAAGCTGGACTGCTCACTCCAACACGCCAGACCCTGTGGGCATCTTTTGGCTTTTATTAGCTGACCGCCCCTTGATTCCCAGCCCCTCTCCAGTGCATTTTGCATTGGCACTGAGAGAGGCTCTGTAGATGCAGAAGCAGAGCATTTTCTTGGGTTGGGGCAGTGTTTCAATGCTCCACAGAAGGAGTTGAAGTCAGCCTTGTAAACATGGCTTAAGCCTACTAAAGGCCCATGTTAAGTAATTTAGAGCAGAAGTAGGCTATTAGACCCATTGTGACCAGCTCCCTCCTTTCAGTGATAGCATTTATATAGATTTCCTCTCTTCATAAAACTATCCAGTCCTCCTTGAATTGGTCACTGTCATTAGTTTCTACTGGAATTGTTGGTAGTGAGTTCCAAATGCCAACTATATATAGAATAAAGTATGGGTTGGTGTGTGTAAACTTTAAGTTTACACACACATGACCCATATTTTATTTTATATAAATGCAGGGTTTCCCTTTTTTCACCTCAGCAATTATATAAAATAAAAAGTTGTTCTGCGGCCACAGTCCATCCAGCTAAGTTGCAGTGTGCAGCCACGGTCATGTTTTTTATTTAAAGTTTTTTTTTATGTTGTGGGCAGCAATCAAAAGTTAATTTAAGTCAGTTTGTAAGATTTTGTTTTTTTCCATTACTAACCACCTACTCCGGTGGCAGTTTACTGTTCCTTAGCAGTTTGGCGAGTAGAGACCAGTGGAGAAGCAAGGAACTGTGGCGGGTGCATGTGCAGCATGAAGGAACCCATGCATGTGTTTGCCATAATGAACATGCCTTCATTACAGCAAATTATGCCACAGTTTCCCTATGGGAAAAAAGGGAAAATAGTTATTATATGCAGATTAATGCTAAATTCACTTAGCTGTAAAAATGGGTAAAAGTAGAATTCCACTGAAAAGAAGATATTACAATTCAGCTGGTGTAACCCTGGTAAATAAATTGTAAACAAACAAAAAAAATCCAGTCAAGCACCTTCATCAGTTGGAAGGAATTATCTGTCTACCTTTCTAGTTACCTGTTCATAGCCTTCACCCCAAAGGACTGCAGTATCATTAATGGTGATTTCTGGGCCTTTAGGTGTCCGAGTGTCAAAGGTGCCTACTTGAACATACTTATTGGTACCATCAACATCTGTTTGCCAGTTTAATATATCATACACAGCTGGTGGGTCACCCTTTTTGTCAAAAAACACCTCCTCCCCACCATTATTCTCAAAGCGAACATTCCTCACATAGTGGAAAAGCTGAAACAGGAAAAGAAAAATTGCCAAGTCGATGGCATGGTGACGCAATAAACAAATACTTAATTATTTTATAACACATGGCAATGAAGTCCTGTTTGTCAGTCTCACTTGACCCAGCACATTGTTCCTGGTGTTGAATGAGTGGTTTCTGAATCCTCAGTTGGGTGGTATTTGATCCCATGAGTTACAGAAAGCTGTCCCATATTACATTTTGTTGAACGACAGGAGCAAAAAGTTATTATCAAGCTCATACATCAAAGATCAGGAAATGATGCAGGTGTCTGAGGCCCTATTATGGTACAGTAAGCTTAGGGTGGCCCAGACAGGGATAAGGAAAAATAAAGACAAATGCTCTGGCATAAGGTCATTCCATGATTGTCTTAATTAGTTAGTTGTTCAGTTAGACAGCAAGTTAGTTAGGCAGTTAGTTGGTGATCAGGTATGTACAAGCAATAAATGCTGATTTATAGGCACAGACTGGATTTAAACAGGGTGCACAATCCATGAAGTACAAAATAAATTAATAAAACATAAGAAATATCAAATCCATTGGAGAGCAAGCAAACAAGAGTGGTACACAAGCCTGGAACACAATTTGGTAAATGGAGAAAAAAGGGGGTTGCTGTAGTGTTCGGCAGAATGTGGAATTCTACCGTTGGAATTGATGCTTCTGAAATGTTTTTCAGAATTTTGTTTAACATTTTGCAGAATTCGGAAAAGCATTTCTGTGTAAACTGTGGAATAATTGTACACAGATCACATATACAGCAGTACATTTTTCCACAGAGTATGGAAAAAGAATCCACAGTTTATTCATCAGTGAAAAACATTTTGCATGTGAAGGAATTTTGCTACCAAAAGAATTTCAAGGAATGTTAAAAAAATTCCCTGGAATTCTGTTCTGTTGGAATTTCAGCATTCCACTAGGGATGTGCAGGTGATAAATGTAATTTCCTGAATACTACAAATATTAGGGCTCTCGAATATTTCACAGCCCTTCCCAAACAGGGGACTATTGGTATTCAGGAAGGTATTCAATCACCTGCAGAAATAAGAAAAAAAAAACAAGAAGAAAGAAACACTGTCTTCTGGTTTTACTATTACACAGAGAACAAGTGTTCAAATTCATCAGAAGATGCCAGCTGTGGAGGAGAGCAGGTTGTGCTATTCTCCTTCTGACTACAGAATTTGGTGCTGGGTAGTCGAGGGTGGGAGCAGGGTGCTATCATGGTGGTGGATTGGAGATATGTGAAAATATTTTTTTCAGCACAAGGAAGGGCATTTCAGCTGATGCAAAGAAGGTGACCAGCCATGGAGGTAGTCAGATTATGACATTCACTGATTGTGGGGTTATTGCATTTCGCAATATAAATTTTAAAACAATGTGGATTATGGGGATGAGGAGGGGGTATTGGGCTGCTGACAGTAGACGCAGAGAATGAAGGTTTGCATTTTACTAGGTCCGGGTTGGCGAAGAAAGTGGGGGGGGTGCATTTTTCTTTTTTTAAATTCCACAAAAATAACGAATATTCAAATATTTGGCTGCCAAATACAAAATATTTAGCAGAATATTTGGGAAACTTTATTCACACATCCTACATTCTGCATAGCCCAAGGGTGGTGCATCAACGTGTGAGCTGCAAATGAAGTAAAACAAATGATTTCTCTTATAAGATGACCAGCAGTAACTGCTACAAGGCCACCACTTTAATATAACTTACCCTGGCAGCTGAGTTTTCCAAAGGTGCAAGTTTTGTAATTTATTGTCTTTAGTATTTTTGTTTTGCAGAGTTTTAGAAAAGGTAGAAGTGGAGGTGGCTACTCAAGGAGCCCGACCAAGCAGCACCAAGATATTCTGAGAAAACTGCTCAATTTAGTGTTCTGGGCCATGCTGTTATTAAGACTGCAGTAAAGGGGCATTCTTCTAATGGTTTTCTGACAGATGCATGGATTTTAGAAACTTAGAAACACAAATAATGATGACAGAAAAAGACCAATGGTCCATCCAGTCTGCTCATAACACCCTAAGACCTTTTGTCAATAAGGGATTTTTGCCTACAGTATTCACTCTCTTGCTCCCTGTCATACTACTACTACTCCCTGAGTAACTACTAAGCCTTTAACTCTGACCCAGCCATGCTTGAAACCATTAATATGAGTACATATTCAGTGCCCTAAGCCGATCCTCATAGGATCTGTCCTGCTGACCCTGAATCATTTTGGTTACCCTATAATGTACCATCTCAAGCCTGTCGTTGTCTTTCCTTTGGTGAGGTCTCCAGAATTGGGTACAGTACTCCAGGTCTGTCCTCACCAATGATCTACAGAGGCAATGATAACTCTTTCCTCCTGCTGTAAAAATCCCTCCTGATATACCCCAGCATCCTGTTTGCCTTACTGTATCCCTTGTTACACTGGTTAGATTGTTTAAGGGAGTCACTTATGGTTACTCCTAAGTTCCATTCCTGAGAGGTAGTGTCCAGCTTAACCGTTCCCATCCGATACTCCATTCTGGGGTTCTTGTTCGCTCGGTCAGGGGAGTGCTACTGATAGTGCACGGGGCTGTTCTGTCATCTGTATAGCAAGTGGTTTTTCAAAACCCTTACACTTAAATAAAATCAGCGGCTCAGTGAGGGATCAGAAAGCAGAACTCTGGGCAACAGCAGGAAGAGAGGAGCAAGGGCTAATGATACAAAATCACACATGCCCACGCAATGCAAAGCATCATGGACTGCATATTCAAATCACCACAGAATGTTATGCTGGTTCAACTTTAAGCAGAATTGCATGGTGCCAAAAGGCCTCTCACACAGTTTGCAAAGGGTGCTAACAGATGACATAGACACGTGTTTCGTCCTACCAGGACTCATCAGTATGCCTCGTCTGTTTGACACCCCAGTGGAATGAACCAGCTACCCTAAGACGGTCTGTCTGGGTTATATTGTGGTGATCCCATTAAAATAAAAAACTATTTAGAAGACAAAGAACCTCTATGCGCAAACACTGAGGCAAGGGTTACCCCAAAGGGCATTTGGCTGGGAAGCCAAGTTTCAAGAAAACACAAAATCACACATGCCCACACAATGCAAAGCATCATGGACTGCATATGCAGATCACCACAGAATGTTATGCTGGTTCAACTTTAAGCAGAATTGCATGGTGCCGAAAGGCCTCTCACACAGTTTGCAAAGGGTGCTAACAGATGACATAGACACCTGTTTCGTCCTACCAGGACTCATCAGTATGCCTTGTCTGTTTGGCACCCCAGTGGAATGAACCAGCTACCCTAAGATGGTCTGTCTGGGTTATATTGTGGTGAACCCATTAAAATAAAAAGCTAATGATGTCCTCTACTGACTAGCCAGTTGGGAATTCTAAGCCAGATTTAAATCCTGCTAGAGCTATAAAGCTGACAAGACACTTGGAGCAGCCTTAATCAACGCTCAGTCGGAGGCACTACTGATAGTACACAGACACAGAGCTATACTGTTGGCTGTATAGCAAGAGGTTTTTCAAAACCAGTGCAATTAAATAAAAGCAGTGGCTCAGTGATTGATTGGAAAGCAGTGATCGGGGCAACAGAAGAAAGACAGGAGCAAGGGCTAGTTATCTCCTGTACTTGCCCTCCTACCTTCCCCTCCACTCTCCTACCCTTAGCCACTTCTATTCTTACAGACACTGAGCCAGATTAACAACTAATACTTCCTGTTTAGGAGCAGGATGGGTGGGATCAAAAGGCACAGAATATAAACAAAAAACACAAAAAAAAAGGCAAAAAAAAACTTAGCCTTTCCTCATATGGAGGGCTAATTGGTGCATAAGACAGCAGATCTAAAAAAGTATACCAGGTCAGACTACACAAGCCTCATCTTCTACAGGGTAAGTGGAGCTAAAATGGATATAGTAAGTTGTCAGGGCTGCAGGGCACTCATCTCCAGGGGACTTCTCTGGAGGGTGGGTCATTGCCCCACATGTAGTACTCTCAGAGATCTCAAGGCTCAGCTAAATGCAGCATGGCATGAAATAGCCAGGCTGCAGCATTGGCTATTCTGGAGTTCTCCCCCTCCAAGTCCACTCCTTCAGAGTCCAGAGGGGTGGAAGGTGGTGGGGGGGAGGAGTTGTAACGATGAACCAGTTGAACCCTGCCCAGCCCCAGGCTACCCCAACCACAAACTGTTTTGCACCCCTGGTGGAGATGCAGGATCCTGACTCCAACAGGGGGAACATCATGTCATGCAGGGAGACTGGTTGGAGCAGGGTGTTGGCATCTCAAGGTAGCCAGAAAAAAATGCAGAAATAAGAAATGTAAAAAGATTCTTGTTGTAGGTGACTCGATGATCAGAGGTGTGGAGAGTCATTTGAGAGGAGATGCACAGACCAAGGTAACAGTCAAATGCCTACCAGGAGCTTTGGCAAAGAGAAACACAGAACACATCAGGAAGATGGTGAACAGAGAGGGAAACAGAGGACTCACAGTACTGACAGGAACCAACAACCTGGCAAACCAGATGGCGGAGGAAGCCAGGCAATGCTTTGTGAAGATGAGTGAACAGTTGACTTCTTTTTCATCCTTGTTGGCCTTTTTGGAGGTCCTCCAGGTATGGGGCAAAGGAGCAGACACCAGCAGTCAGGAACAAAGAGATTTAAGAGTTCAACATGTGGTTACATGGTTGGTGTCTGGAAAAAGGATATCATTTCATCAAAGCCTGGGGGAGCTTCTGGGAGAGGAAGTTCTTTAAGTTCCTGAAGTTCAACAGACTTCACCTGACAAAGGAAGAGATGAGTGCATTCAGACAGAAGTTTGACATCTTTTTCTGACATTTAAACTAAGAAAGGGGGAGCTTGTGCCTAGGTAACCTATCGGTCACAGCACTGAAGACAGGAACTTAGTTGACATTTCCCCAGAAACATGGAACATTCTACCTCAAACTACAAACAACTGTAGGGTACAAAACAGTGCATGTAGAGGCCATAAAGGGGACCAAGCATCCAATAAGAGGCAGCTAAAGCAAAAAAAGGGAGAAAATGTGCTTCAGCAGATACCTGGAGGTAGCCTGGGAAATAAAGTGAGAAACCTACAGGCAATAATGGCGGACATCCAACTAGACCTAATGGCAATAACAGGGTCCTGCGTTATACACAACAATGATTGGGACCTCTCGATACCAGGCTTTTAACTCTATGGAAGAGACAGGAAGGGAGCCGGGGTGGTAGCACTTTATGTTCGGGAAGGGGTGAGAGCCACGACACTCAATGTCAGCGAAAAAGAAAGGGTAAAATCATTGTGGGTGCAAATCAGCTCAGCATCAAGAAAAGAAGATCTTCTACATGGTCATATACAGGCCACCAGGGCAAGCAGAGGAAAAAGATGAGGTACTTCTGGAAAAGATCAGGGGCATGACACAGAAAAGGGAAATAGTGATGGTAGGTGACCTGAACATACCAGACATTGACTGGGATATCCCCTTGGCTAGATCCTTAACAAATCAAAAAGTGGTCAACCCCTTTATAAGACTGCCTACTGACCCAACTAGTTACCACCCCAACTAGGCTTGACACCATCCTCGATGTGGTCCTCACCAACTCGGAGGAGGTTGGTGCTGTTAAGGTTGGGGAACCACTAGCTAGTTGCAGCCATGACTGCATCTGGTTTGGGTTGTCCCTGGAGGAGGTAAAGTCTAAATTCAGGTTGGAGATCTTGAACTTCAGAGGAGCCAGCTTCGATAAGATGAAACAGCTAGTCAGGGGGAAACTGTCGGGGATCTATGAGAAAATTGAGGTAGAAGTCATCTGAGGGCAGGTTAAACAAGCCATTTTAGGGGCTACCAAACTGAGCATAAGGACTGTGACAAAAAGGAACAGGTACAAGAGACCCATTTGGTTCACTGGCCAGGTTAGGGAAGCAATTAGGGGCAGAAGGGAAGCTTTTTACAAATATAAGACAAACAAAGGGGACAACGACTGGGACAACTACACTCAGAAAAGCAAAGAAGCTAAGACAGCAGTGAGACTGGCAAAAGCAGCAACTGAACTTTGGATCACGGCGGAGTCAAATTGGGGGACAAACACTTCTTTCAATACATTCAGGAGAAGTGAAAAAAGAGAGTGGGGGTAGTCCAACTCTTAGATGGTGATAGGATCATCAAGGATGATGAACAGAAGGCATTTGCTCTGAACAACTTCTTCTGTTTGGTTTTCACCAAGGAGCATGAGGGGCCCATTCTGGACAGTGTCATAAAGGTTGAGGATAGGGGGATCCCAATAATGGAGACTCCAACATTCACCACAGACAGGGTCAAGGAAGCATTGGAGCATCTTAAAGTGGAAAAGCACCTGAATAGGATGGACTGCACCTGAGGGTGCCAAGGAACTGGCAGACCCCCTGTCACATTTGTCAAACTGCTCATTAGAGACTGGAACCGTGCCTAGAGACTGAAGAAGAGCAGATGTGGTACCTCTCCACAAGAGAGGGGAGTAGGAAGGAGACAGGTAATTACAGGCCAGTGAGCCTCACAGCTATAGTGAGGAAATTAATGGAAACAGAAGTAAACACTGCAGGAGTTTTTCAAATTGTGAAAGCCCATAAAAAGATATTTCAAATATGGTACTGAGCTTCCTTGTAGGTGTCAACAGTCCTGAGATACAAATATCTAAATCATAACCAAAACAAGGCAGCAGCCATTTCATGGTATCTTAAAACAGAAAGTGATGTCATGGAGGGGCAAGCTGTATGTTGTTAACTGCAGCTTGCCCCTCAGTGACATCACTTTATGTTTTAAGACTATATGAAATGGCTGCTGCTTTGTTTTGATTTGCAAATTATCTAGCTATTCATATCTCAAGACCCCTTTCCCCTACAGGTAAGCTCAATACCTCATTTGAAAGATCTTTTCATGGGCTTTCACAATTTAAGTGACTCCTGCAATGTTTATATGCCCTTTAAACAGGTACTAGTAGAATACCTGGTAAAGAACGGACTTCAGGATGGGAGACCACATGGGTTCGCAGCGGGGAGGTCATGCCAGAAAAAACTCATTATATTCTTTGACATGGTGACTAAGGAATTGGATAAATGTCACTCAGTGGATCTCCTATACTTTGATTTTAGTAAGGCCTTTGATTAGGTGCTGCATAGGTGCTTATTAAAGATGTTAGAGGACCTAGGCACTGCTGGGAGCATAGTCAGGTGGATGAGAAACTGGCTGAAGGGAAGGCAGCAGAGCTTGGTGGCCAATGGGGTGAGGTCAGATTAGAGGAAGGGGAGCCACAGGGATTCATCTTGGGACCAGTCCTTTTTAATATGTTCATTAGTGACAATGGAGAAGGCATGCAGGGCAAAATAGCCCTCTTTGCAGATGACACTTAGTTAAGCGGTAGGGTTGACAACACTGAGGCAGTGAAGGACCTGCAGAAAGGCCTGAAAAAACTGGAGAGATGGTCCAAGGTATGGCAGCCACAGTTCAATGCAAAAAAAGTGCAAGGTATTGCATCTGGGTAAGTGGAACCCACTGCAAAAAAGTGCAAGGTGTTGCATCTGGGTAAGTGGAACCCCAGAGCAGAGTACTGGCTTAATGGGGTCCAACTCAGCACCTCACATGAGGAAAGAATTTTGGGGTCATATGTGACACCCTTTAGCAGTCAAGCCAATGCAGCAAAGCTTACGGCAAAACAAATAAAATGCTGGGATGTGTAGGGAGAGGTTTCAACAGTAGGGAGAGGGAAGTAATCCTCCCACTGTACAGGCCCCTGGTGAGACCCCACCTAGGATACTGTGTCCAGTTCTGGAGTCCTCTCCTTAAGAAGGACAAGAATAGGTTGGAGACTGTGCAGAGAAGGGCAACCAAGATGGTTAAAGGCCTCCAGGGGCTTTCTTACGAGGAGCGATTAAAGACATTGAACATGTACTCTTTAGAGACTAGAAGGGAGAGGGGTGATATGATTGAGACATTCAAATTCATGAAGGTCATTAACAAAATGCCCTACTCATAATTTTTAATAGAATAGAAGGCTCAGCTACCAGTGGACACAAATGAAAGCTACGGAGTGGGAACTTCAAAAGGCAACTGAGGAGGTATTATTTCAAAGAAAGAGTCATTGAACCATGGAATAGACTGCCCACTGAGGTGGTGGGCACTAAAACTGTGGCAGCTTTCAAGAGAGGGTGGGAGAGAGTAAGAGCTCAACAAGGTGCAGAGGTGATAGGTCCCAGGACCCATAGAAGGTCACAGTAACCCTTAAGCAGACTAGATGGACCTATGATCTTCTGCTATCATCTTCTATGTTTCTATGTGCATCACCTTGCACGTTTTGGTGATTAATTCCACCTGTCAAACCTTGGATCACCTCACCAACATATGCAGCTCCCGCTGATCTTTCTTAGCCCTCCTAACTGTATACACTACCACACAGCTTATTGTCATCTGCGAAGAGACCCATCTTGACCTGAATTCTTTCTCCTATGTTGCTGATGAACATACTGAAAAAGACTGGACTCAGGACTGATCCCTGTGGCACTCCCTAGTGATCTGCCTGCCCTCGAATCTGACTCTACCACTGCCCTCTGATGTCTACCTTCCAACCAACTTCCCACCATCGATCTATGTCTTTCACCGCACTCAGAACCTCTAGCTTCTTCAGCAACCTTCTGTGAGGCACTGAGTTGAATGCCATGTTGAAGTTGAAGTAGAGCAAATCCCTCACCCATTGTCCTAGTTATCCAGTCAATGAATACTATCAGGTTGGTCTGATATTTTAATATTTAAGATCATCCATAACTTGGTAACTTGGTAAGTTCAGGCAAAAGGAGGCCTTATGGCCCATATAGATTGCCTCCCCACAACAGTGGGGTAATC
The DNA here is from genome assembly GCA_016271365.2 of Neoceratodus forsteri. Classification (NCBI taxonomy): domain Eukaryota; kingdom Metazoa; phylum Chordata; order Ceratodontiformes; family Ceratodontidae; genus Neoceratodus; species Neoceratodus forsteri. The sequence continues at coordinate 1,342,371,828 of CM057455.1, read as the reverse complement.
ATACAAACACATGGTTGGTTAACAGATAGTTGCCTAATCCTTTTTTAAGCATGCAAATGATGATGTGTTTACCAGATCAACAGGTAATTTATTCCACAGGGCAAAGGAGCGAACAGAAAATAAATTTTCTCTTTTGCTAGTGTTTACCTTAGATATTTTTAATTGCTTATTATGGGATCTCCTATTTTTATTTCTAATCTTGAAATCCAGTCCACAGTGCATCATAAGGTCAGGATTATTAACAGCATTATATAACAATAGCAGGTCACCTCTTTTCGTCCTAGTTTCTAAGCTAAAGAGGTTTAATGACTCAAGCTTGTCATCATAATTTGTTTTCCTTGAAGCTTGTTAAAAATAATCTGTGGCGGTTAGTTGGTCATTTATCATAATACCAAGATCCCTTGTTTTGGTAACTGGGCACAACTTAACATTACCCATATGGTAGGAATAGTTTGGATTATTTTACCCAAGATGAAGAACACTACATTTATCTGGGTTAAATTTAATTTTGTTAGTAATGGCGCACTTTTCTATGGACTTTAGATCTTGTGCCAATGAATGACATCTGAAAATGGAATCAACTTCCCCACCAAGCTTAGTATCAACAGAACATTTTGTTATTATGTTAGTTATTCCATGGTTTAAATCACTTATAAATTTGCTGAATAGGGAAGGTCCCAACACTGAACCCTACAGAACACCACTCCTAGCATGCTCTATCTTGGACATTTTCCTATTTACTCTGTCTAGGAACGATCAGACAACCACTTGTGAATCCATCTTACAACATCCTGACTAAAATCCATGCTGCATAATTTAGTGACAAGCAGGTCATAAAGGACCATATTGAAGACCTTTCCCAGGTCCAGGAGAATTACATCAACTGGTAACCTATTATCCAGAGTAACACTTACCTTATGGTAGAAGACAATCAGATTTGCTGTTCAGGATAGGCGTTTCTAAAATCCATGTTGTGTGATATCAGTTTGGCCTAATGCTTCAACTTCAGTATCAAGGACATTTTTTATTAGTCTCTCCATAGATTTACTGCATAATGAAGTTAAACTAACAGGTTTATAGTTTAAAGCAGTGCTTTTTGTACCTTTTTTGTGCAATGGAATCAATGTAGCTTCTCTCCAGTCACCTGGGGCTACCCGTTCTGCTAAAGATCTGTTGAACAGAATCATGAAAGGGTAGGCTAGTGATGCTGCCATGCCCTTTAGAAATCTTTGATTTATTCCAGCTGGTCCAATTGATGTATTTCCCTTAATAATTTCCAACACAGATTTGATCTCTGATTCTGTGAAACACTGGTTTGGGATATCTTTAACGGTAAACTCAGCAGTAACTGATTAATTAAATATTGAACAAAAATATGTATTGAAGAGATTGCCATCTTGTAATCATTCAGAACTGTTGATCCATCTGATATCAGGGGCCCCACCAGTCATTGATTCTTTTTATTGCTATTTATGTATGAATAAAATGATGTATTATTATCATTTGTATGAGCAAGTTTAAATTCAAGTTAGCATTTTTAAGCTTTAATCATTTTTTAACTTCCTTAATTCAGATTTATAATTGTTTATGAAGTAGTTTGAAATATTTCTTTTATTGTATTATATGCTTTTTCTTTATGTTTAATTTGCCTTTTAATTTGGTCACTCAACCAGAATGGTATTTTTTAGTTATTGTTGTACTTCCTTCTCTGTCACACAGACCTGTCATCTAGATAGAGTATGATGTTTTTTTAATTTTGTTCCAATGGTTGTCTGTATCCAAACCATGAAGGATAAAATCCCAGTCAATAGAATCAAGAGTATTATTAATTGCCTCCATGTACTCCTGCTGCTCTCTACTCCTGTGGCCTGCTGGGACACTCTCACTGCTGGCATTGTGGCCAATCGGAGGCCCATTTGTTACATGTTCTATGGACTTGCCCTCATCTCCAGTCTTTCTGGTCATTGGTTGCTAAAGATTGCTCCAGGGTGCTTGGCTCCCCTGTGTCATTAGCAGATCTGAAACTTCTTCTGGGCGATACTTCTTCGTTGGGTGACTTTGCGGCACTGCACCATGATTAGCTAATGCTGGCCTTCCTGGAGGCTAAGTGACTCTTGTTAATGCACTGGTATCAACTGACTCTGCTGTCCTGAGCTGCATGGCTTGCGGCTTTGGCCCAGCTTTCTGTGCTTGAACGTCTTTCGTATGCACACCATGGACAATTGGCCCAGTACATGGCTAAGTGGGAGGCCTACCTACAGTCTCCTTTGTGTAAAGTCCCTCCTCCATGCAGGAATCCTCCTACTTGATCCTCAATGCCATCACCTTGCCAGACTCTTTCTGCCATATCTTTGCTGTCTCTTTTCCCCAGCCATAAGTGTGCTAAGTTATTGGTCTACTCTGTTAGTTTCGACTAGATGTGTTTCTCTGCACTATGCCTACATATGTTTCTTCTTATTACATGCAGGAGCCAGCCTTTGCCTATAATGTGTATGTTTAGACTTGCATGTTTTTGATATTTGTGTATGTTGTATCATGAGCTGTTTCTTGTTAAAACTCAATAAAACCATTCTATGATAAAAAAACAAACAACTAATTGCCTCCATGTTCGCTCGATTGCAATCTCTAATGGTGCAAGTATTTTTGGGAATAAATGTACTGTACATGCTACCAGTCTGCAAGTGACCATAATATGATCACTTTTGCCCAGAGGACTCATTACCTTCAGTTTAGATAATTAATTTTGGATATTTGTAATAATAAGATCTAGAATATTTTAACCCCTTGTTGGTACATCTACTAGTTGTGCCAATGAGTTTGTACTTAAGATATCTAGAAAATCCTGTTCAAACTGATTTAACCCATGGAGTGAGTGCCATGAAATCCTAGGCAGATTAAAGTCCCCAAATACAATAGCATTGCCCAAATTCGCAGCTGCACTTATTTCTTTTTAATAAGACATTATTATATTCAGCACTACTTGATGGAGGCCTATAATAGTTCTCCAGGATGATTGTTGGTTTATTTTTAAAATGTAGTTGCAACCATACTGATTCTGCCTCTGCTGTGGAATTTTGTAACAAGGTTAATTTGCTGCATTTAATTTTGTTCTTCACATAGCAACCCCCCTCCTGTTTAATCTGTCCTTGTGAAATGGCTGAAACCCTGATATGTCACTCATCAAACAGTTACTATCATCCCACCAGGTTTCTTTTGTTGGTGCAATGTCAACATTGTGGTTATATATGATGGCTTCTAATTCTGCCTTCTTCATGATGTTCAGGCTCCATGCATTTGCAAACAAAAAGGTTCCTGAATGTGATGTTTTATCTAATTGTATGCTTTTAGCTCAGGCATTTATTCCCTTTTTCCCCATCCAGGTCAGTTTAAAGTATTCGAAATTATTTGTTCAAATGTATGCCCCAACAGCCGACTCCCCTATGGATCAAATGAAGACAGAGAAGACTTGGTTTGCTGGCCAAGGCACCTAGCTTCACCTGAGCTCTTTCCTTCTAAGACTGCTTGAAAGGCAGAGTAGAAAAACTTACCAGAGCAAGGGAGAAGGATTAAGACTTAGTTTGGCTAAGCAGATTTACTGTGTGGTGGTGTTTTATTTTTTACTCACAGGGATTGCTACTGTTTGTTGCTAACATTTCATTGCTTTATTTTTCTCTGATTCAAATTGTTGTTGCTGGTATACCTTCTTCTGCATTATTACAAGGTGTGCCTACAGGTGTATGTAACAGATTACTGCTGTAATCTTCTGATTCAAATTGTCTTTTGCAGGTATATCTTCTGTTACTGCTTTATTTTTCTCTGGAGCAAAGTGTTTCTTACAGGGTATATCTTCTGAAATTATTACAGGTGGTGCTTTACAGGTTTTACAGTTTTATCTAACATTAGGATAAGCTTTCAGGGTTACTGCATTTGTTGTTGACTGATTGTTTCTGCTCTTACCTCCTTGTTCTTTCGTCCGTGGTTCTTCTTTTTGGCAGGGAAGGGCCCAGCCACCCACCCCATCCCCAACCACCCCACTACACTCCTTTTATAGGGTACCACAGTTGTAACATTTCCTGTGGCAGAACAGGAAGGCGGATCAGTGGGGCCTCCACAAGGTGATCTCATTTACAGGGCACTAGTAATTTAACTTGTTATAACAAGTTAAACAAAGCACAATTAAACCATTACTTGCATTTTTTCCTTCTAATTACTCTGACTAGGTTACAAACCCAGCAACTTATTTGGAATGGATTTCATTAACTGTAGGTACTGTGGAACAATTTTCAGAAGGACAGTCTTACAGGATTTAGGACACTGTCCTACATGCTGGGCCTTTGGAGATCTTAGGTCTCAGCTCCGGGCAGCATGGGCAGAGATTGCACGCCTCAAATTTCATATTGAAGAGGAAATACATTATAAGAACCACCCGCCATTTCCCCAGCATCCAACAGAAAAACCTCGACCGCAGAGGGTAGTTGGTCCAGGAGGTTGGCAGGTGGTTAGAGGAGCAAATCAGGTGCCCCATCACCTCTGCTCTCCAACACATTACCTCCAAAACCATATAAACACTACAAACAGGTATCTGCCTCTATCTCTGAAATCAAATAAAGAGGCAGAAGACACTGCAGAGCAGGACACTGCGCACAGGAGCTAGCACAACAATACTCACCAAATCAGGAACCAAAACTAAACAAGCAGAAAGGAAATCCAAAAACTTCTGATCATAGGAGACTCCATGATTCGGGAGTTGATACCCATCTCCAGCCAGGGTGATGGTCAGATGTCTCCCAGGTACATCAGCATGGAGAGACACTGACCGCATTGCTAAAATTGTTCACAAAGCAGGAGAAAACATTGATGTCCTAGTACACATAGGGACTAATGATCTCGCCAGCCGGTCAGTTGTGGAGACCAAGGAACACCTGACTAGGCTGGGTGACAAACTATCATCTATTTCGTCCGGCATCTCCTTCTCTGAGATCCTGCCAGTCTGGGAGAAGGGAGCAGATGGACGGAAGGTCAGAGAAGGGGAGATAGGGGAGCTAAACACGTGGCTCAAGGACTGGTGCCAGGAAAAAGGACACAGATTTGTAGGGAACTGGCAACAGTTCTGGGAGCGAAAGTTCTTTAAATTTGATGGACTGCATCTGACTAAAGAGGAGTCAGTGCATTGGGGCAGAAGTTTGACGTCTTGCAGAATATTTAAACTAGCAATGGGGAGAGGGGTGCAGCACCACATCACCGAAGAAGACACCTCCCTCAGCTAGTGGTCAAACAGGAATTCAGCGTGTTTGCCATTCATTTGCATCACCAGGTAAGAAAAAGGTTGGTCTCCCATACGATGCACAGGGTAATGCCAAACTTCACCCAACAACTAACACACCAAAATCTGGCCAATGGAAAATCATGTACACAAATGCTCACAGCCTGGGAAATAAGATCCCAGACCTGCAGGCAATAATGTCAGAGGCTAAACTGGACATAGTAGCAATTAGTGAGACGTGGTTTACCAGTAACCACACTTGGGAGACTTCAGTACCTGGATATGTATTGTTCAGAAGAGACCGAGGTGCAAAAAGGGGGGGAGGGGTGGCCCTGTATGTTAATGAAAATATCAAAGCTACAGAAATTCAGAATACACATAAGGAGCCAGAAGAACTGTGGGTCACCCTGGAAACAGGTAATGGGACAGCCATAAGAACTGGGGTTGTCTACAGGCCCCAGACCAGAGGGAGGACATAGACACATTACTGTTAGAAGATATACAAAACATGACAGCTAAAGGGAGGTTCTGATAATGGGAGACTTCAACATGCCAGATACAGATTGGTCAATACCAGCAGGAACATCTGCCAGAACTAGACTCATAGTGGATTCCTGCAGGAGGGGCCTCAAACAACTGGTACAGCAACCCACAAGAGACAGGGCTATCCTAGATCTAGTACTGACTAACAAAGAAGGGATCACAGATCTCCAGGTAGAAGGTCACCTGGGGGCCAGTGACCATCACATGGTATGGTTCAATTTGGCTACTACATCTAAATCATCCCATTCCAAGGCAAAAATATGGGACTTCAGAGGAGCTGACTTTGATAAGATGGCCAACAGAGTTAAGCTAGCCCTGGCAAAAAGAAACACAGGTGAGGAGGTACAGGCAAAGTGGGCAAGCATTAAGGATACAATACTTGAAGCAACATCCCATTGTGTTAGACAGAAAAGGAAGTGCAAAAGAAGAAGGAAACCACTTTGGTTCTCAAATATAGTAGCAGAAAAGGTCAGAGCCAAAAGGCTGGCCTTCAGAAAATATAAGGGAACACAGCGGGATGAAGATAGGGAGGCATACCAAACTGCCTAAGGAAGCAGGTAAGGCAGTAAGGCAGGCAAAGTCCCAAACTGAGGAAACACTAGCACGAACAGTAAAAGAAGGTGACAAGACTTTCTATAGATACATTAGTGAAAGGAGAAAGTCCAGAGGGGTATTGCTAAGCTTAATGGAGAAAGGGAGCATGTGAGGAGGAGGACCCTGTAAAGGCATCTATCCTAAATAGATACTTTTGCTCAGTATTTACTGAAGAGAAGGTAGGGCAGGGCCCACAGCTCAGCATCATGGACACAGGGGGGAGGGAGGTGAGCATACTCCCTTCACAAAAGAAAGGGTCCTACAAGAGCTTGCTAAGCTCAGGGTGGATAAGGCAATGGGACCTGATGGCATACATCCCAGGGTACTTAAGGAGCTAAAGGAGGAACTAGCAGAGCCATTAGCAGAATTGTTTAGTGAGTCTCTGAGCACAGGAGAGGTCCCAGAAGACTGGAGAAAGGCTCATGTGATCCCATCCACAAGAGTGGTAGCAGGGAGGAGGCGGGGAACTACAGACCGGTCAGTCTTACCTCAGTAGTGGGCAAGATTATGGAGGCACTCCTTAAGGAAAGGATAGTGCAACACCTGGAATCCATAGAGCACAGGATCCAAGACAGCATGGGTTTACAAAGGAAGGTCCATCAAACTAATCTCATAGATTTCTTTGACTGGGTAACCAGTGGTGGACCAAGGGGGAGCAGTTGATGTCGCCTCACCTTGACTTCAGCAAAGCTTTGACACTGTTCCACATAGAAGATTGATAAATAAGCTAGGTAGGCTCGGGTGGGTCAGAGGTTGGTCAACTGGGTGGCAAACTGGTTGACTGGCAGAAAACAGAGAGTGGTGGTAAATGGTATACAGTCAGAAGAGATGCAAGTCACAAGTGGGTGCCCTCAGGATCAGTCCTGGGGCCAGTCCTATTCAACATCTTCATTAGTGACCTCGCAGATGGACTAGAGGGTAAGGCTTGTCTGTTTGCAGATGACACCAAGATCTGCAACAGAGTAGATGATCCAGATGGGTTGGGCAGAATGAGAAGAGATCTGATAAACTAGCAGAATGGTCAGAAGAGTGGCAACTGGATTTAATGCAAAGAAGTGCAAAATCATGCACATAGGGAAGAGAAACCCTGAAGCCACTTATAGGCTGGGAGGAGTTGCTAGCAGTCACAAAGGAAGAAAGAGACTTGGGCATCATCATCACTGATGACCTAAAATCATCCAAGCAGACCTCTAAAGCAGTAGGTAAGGCTAGGGGGTGTTAGGGTGTATTAGTAGGGTATCACAAGTCGTAAGAGGGAGGTAATAATCCTCTGTACAAGACATTGGTTAGGCCCCATCTGGAGTACTGCGTGCAGTATTGGAGGCCACACCTTCACAAGGACATTAACCAAATTGAGGCAGTCCAGAGAAGGGCAACAAAATGGTGCAGGGACTGCATCAGAAGACATATAAGGACAGATTAACGGAGCTCAATATGTATACCCTTGAGCAAAGGAGGAGAGAGGTGATATGATCGAGACATTTAAACACCTTAAGGGCATAAACAAGGTGAAAGAGTCTAACATGTTTAAATATAAGAAAAATAGCAGGACAAGAGGACACAGCATGAGATTAGAGGGAGGCCGATTAAGGGGAATGGTGAAATTCTTTTCACAGAAAGGGTGGTAGATGCATGGAATGGCTTACCACAAGAAGTGGTGGCTATGAATACAGTGCAGGGCTTCAAACAGGCATGGGATAGGCATAAGGGAGCAATACAAATGACTATGAATAGATAGGTCACTGACAGAGCAAAGGCCGATGGTACATTTATAAGGTAGAAAAAGAAATGGGCAGACTGGATGGGCCTTGCGGTCCTTATCTGCCGTCAACTTCTATGTTTCTATGTTTCTATGTTTCTAGCCCCAGCCGAACAAACTATAGTTATTTTCAAAGTTGAGATATACAGCGGAAATCATTTTCCAGAGTCCATTTTTGCAAACATTCATTTATGACCTTGAATTTGTTATTTTTATAATAGCCTGCCCTGGGAACTGGTAGGATTTCAGAAAAATGAATATTGCACCCCCTTTCCATCAAAGATTAAATAAGTGCTATGAAATTGTTTTTGATGTCCTCAATGTTTGAGTAGTTGACGTTGTTAGTACCAATATATACAATCACAATGGAGTTGTTTCCTGAGTGTTTTAATATACCTTTTAGCACAGTTGTGATGTCACTTATTTCTGCCCCCCTAAAGCTACTACACATTCTATTGTGTTTCTCCTGATTACATATTATCTGATCTGTGTATTTGGTTATTGAATGTCCTAAAACAAAAGCTTGTCTAATAATAGGAGATGGATCTGATAGTAACAAAGGGGAGTTTCTATGAGCAGGATAACATAGTTCATTAATGACTTATTTATTTTTTATTTATTAAGCATCAGTTTACAACCTTTGAGCCAGAGGCTCGTTTACAAAGGCACCTTGTCACAGAGAAGACAATACAGTGATAACAACTTAGTACAGAGAAACAGTGCACAGTTTTTTGTTTTTTTTGAGGATACAGGAGGACAAATGAGATCAACAGTTTACCACATACACAGTTGGTAAAGTTAACATTGTTCAGGGAAATAACTAGAACATCAGAAAAACATAGGATATCAATACAGTGTGTTTTAGCGGAGTCAACAGGGAGGTAATAGGAACCAAGGGTAGAGAAGGTAAAGGATTTGAGCAGCCAACAGGGGGCTTTGTCAGAGAGTGAGCAAGATAGCTTAGAAACAGCAACAGCTGCAAGTGGTGAAAAGGTGGTTCCGGAGGGTAGTTTTAAAGCAAGAGATTGTGGGGGTGTCTGAGATACTGGCAGGGAGGGAATTGTACCAAGAAGGGGCACGGTAGTGGAAAGCCCGTTGTCCATGAGAGGTCCTTGCCCTAGGTACCTTCAACTTGGTTTTACAGGAGGACCGTGTTGAAGCTAGTGAGTTAACACGGTGGATAATGGCAGTCAAACCAGGAGGAGTGAGCCCAAGGAGAGTTTTTTTTGTAACTGCTGAACCTGTTTCAATATGAACCGTTTGTGTAGTCCCTTCCTCTATTAAATCCATAGGTGTTAGACTTTTAGGGGAATGTCTCATAGAACTGGTGTCATTTTCATTATATAGTATTTCTGTACAGGGTACAATGTGGCTGCTCTCTGGGGGAAGGGGGGCTAGGTTTGTCAATACATTGTGTGTAAGTCTCAGATGCCAAGGGGATCAACAGCATAGCTTCAGACTCAATATTTAAATGGATAAAATCTATTTGTTGTGTGTATCTCAAAACCAATGGCTTTGCAGTATTTTTTAAATGTCCTTCTTGTATTTACTATAGTCCAATTTAGTTGACCATTTGAATCCATGTCATCCTCTGGTCTAGTACTTTTTTTATTGTATGGATTTGCAACTGACAAGTTGTCTGAAGTGTCCCCTTGGGCAGTTTTATTGATTTGGTTAAAAGTGTCATCACAAGACTGACAGGATGTAGTATTTAGGCCTTCAGTGGACAACCTTGGAGTATTCTGACAATCATCATGGGGGAGGAGAGAGATGGTTACATTGTTACTTGATTTATTGATTTCCTTTATTTTGTTTGTCATTTCAGTTTGACCCTTTTCCAAGAGTTCAGGTTTCCCGTAAAAAGGTTTTAATATGTTCAGACAACACACTGTTATTAACACATTTGTCACAAATAAAGATGGATCAACTTGGTAAGATGCTAAATAACGTGTACATTTCACAACTAGTACATGTTATGACAAGTTCTCCATCTAATGTTATAATCTTATCCTCCATTTCTTTCTCTTAACTAGGATATAATTTTTTTTTGTATTGTCTATTTTTGCACCAACCTTCAAGGAACTCTCTTGGGCAGCCTCCAGTGCCCCCAGCTCTACCTCTGTGCCTGGGAGGCCTCCTTCTACCCAGCACCAACTCAGCAATCCCCATGGTTCTGAGCCCCCCAAGGTAGGGCTGTCTTATCCAGCCTGGGCACTCTATCTATAATCTGGCAGGCCAGGTTGGGCTTGACCCAGGAGAGGAGTGTGACTGGCAGTGGAGTGTGGCTGGGTGGATGGAGGTGCCGTCGCCTATCCTGAGGTCAGGGATTTTCTATTGTAGGTTTCCCCATGGGAGTATGACGTGTCATGACGTCTGCGCATAGCTGCCCTGCTGATGTCTGTCACATTCCCATGCCCCACTGTGCTGGCTGGTGATCCTGTAGTACCCCTGATTTCCATTGGTGGTTGCAAGGACACTGAGCAGCCCCAGGAACCCTCCAAAGGGAGAGGAGAGCAGTCCTCCAGATGCTCAATCCTCTCCCTCCCCTGCCGACCCCCAGCTCTCCGAGTCCATTCCCAAACCTGGGTCACCAGTATGGCGTGAGGTGTGGCATACAGTGCCTCAACCCTCAGCACCACTGGGCTGGCTAACTAGGATATAATCTAAGAGCTGAAAAACAACCTGGGGATTTTAGTCTGCAACAAATGTAGTAGTAGTAGAAGTAGTAAAACTTTTATTCATAAGATAAACAAATGAATTGGATACCTCAACTGAGCCAAGGCTCATTTCCAGTGAGGTCGCTCAGCAAGATTCCAGTTACATTTACATATAACATATTATAAATATTATATACATACAAAATACACACTATACCAAATATTGACAATTACATAGAGAATAAATGATGGGGTAGTGTGTGGTATGAGAATTTAATGTACACCCGAGGTGTGGGATGCCACATAAACCCCGAGGGCGAAGCCCAAGGGGTTTATTAAAAGCATCCCACACCAAGGGTGTACATTAAATTCTCATACCACACTACTCCATCCTTTATTTTTTATAATTGCTGGTCAGCAATTTTTCTCCTTCCTTTTTTTTTGGAAACCTGACTTTAGTGAAAGAATGAAAGACACACACATGCACACGCACACGCACACACACACACACACACACACACACACACACACACATGCACATACACACACACACACAGTCTTTCAGGAGAATTAACATTCTCTTTTTCATTTGTGTTGCTTCTGGATTTTTTGGGGGTTTGTTTTTAGCTTTAAACTTACATTATGGCAGTTGGGATCACAATTAAAAAGCGCTACACCAGCAGCGTCACAGCTCTGGTCAAGATCGCGCAGGATACATCCCAAGGTGGACGAATGGCAGGATCAACCAGGTACAGCTTTTTTTAAGCTGTAATAGGCAGGATCAACCAGATAAATTTAATAACATTAATAAAATACCATGAAACGTGTCAAGTTTTGGCGGCTCTTCAGTAAGCGAGTGAAGGAGCCGCCATGTTTTTGGAAGTGTTAATCCCGCCCACACACAAGCAAAAGCCAATAAGGGAACACTATTTGTGAATGCCAGTGCATGTGAATTCCACAAAAACCCACGGGTTATTATGGAAAATATCAACTCGGGCAGTACATACAAAAAATTGCTGACCAGCTATTATATACATATAGAGTTCTAAAGTTCATAAATTACAAACTCAAACTAATCAAAGTTCACATTATTTGCTACCTTACTGGCATTAAATACAAACATTTTTATTTTTTCTACGTGGGGTTTCATATCAATAGGTCTCAAACCGAGTGGTAATTTATTCCAGATCACTGGCCTATTATGTATATAATAACTCCTCCCCAAGTTCTATTTTAAATTTGGGCCCCACACATTCTAAACCTTCAGCTGATCTGTGGCCAGGCTTAAAATTTCTAAAATGAATACATTCTTTTAAATAATCAGGGACCTTTCCTGTAATACATTTTATCCCAATTAATAAGGTATGTAAATTTTTTCTTTCATCCAAATTTAACCAACTTAAGTCCTTAAGCATATCTACCCTATGAGTTCTTCTTGGAACATTTAAAATAAATTGAGCGAGTTTGTTATACATGACATAAAGTTTGTTTAATTGCATATTAGAAGCCCCTGCGCTCACTATGTCCCCATATTCCAAAACCGGTATTACTACTGATATTATTGTTCATTTCCTAATTTCCACTGCAATCCCAAAATCAATCTGTAGCCACAATTACACAGTTTCCACCAAATATAACCCTGTCACTCATTGGCTATGCAGTAGTAGATATCCAAGACTAACAAGGTCCAACAGTGTAGCCTACCTAGCCTTCAGTCCTCACTGTCCCTGTTAGACACACTAAACACACACAAAACATGTGTGTCTTTGCTCATATCTTGGTGCAAGTTGCCTGCTCACTCAGAGCATTTTTTTTAAATATCCCTGGTGACCCAGTAGTGCCCCGGGTCACGTGACCACCTCCCTCCAAGAAACAGACCACAAATAAGGTCTAAAATCACACTTTAGCTCTACAAAAAGCTTGTGAGTGTAAACATATGCCTCACTCTGCCTATCAGTGTAAAGAATGCTGTGCTAGTCCTGTTGTGTAGTTCCCAGGACGATCCTAGAAAACTACACCTCCCAATCAACTTCCTGTTTGTGGCTAGGACCTGGTCTGGTTTCCTGGCAACCCTCACACCAAGGTTCACAGTGTGAATACAATATAAAAAGAAGCTGTTAAATGCTTGGCACTGCTGTCACACTGCAGATGCAATCACACAATGCATGCACAAGCTCTCAATATCCTAAGGCTAGTTCTTATTTATTATATTCTAGGATTACAATACCTTTGAGCCAGGGCTCTTTTACAAAGGTTCCACATCAACTTGGGAAACAATACAAACATGACGCTCTAGACCCAAGTTAGCTGCAAGTAAAATTTTAAACCTTAAAATCCATGCGGTTTCCATGTAGATGCCATGACAATATGATATAGCTAGGGTTGAGCAGGGGATTCTATGTTAAACCTCAAATTTTGCACTTTAATATCTTTGCAACTGTTCAACAGATTTGCATGAAATTTTGCTTGCACCATCTCAGGGCGGGGGGGGGTATATCTCTTGACTTGCCAAGTTTTGTTCCAGTCAGATGTGCAGATTCCGAGATGTGGGTAACTGAAAGACATAGGATCAGAAGGCTGTGAGTTCTATCTCCACACCAGGCACTTGGGTTAATATCCCAATACAGATACTGTAGTGCGGCTTGAGGAAGGTGCTGCACTCCTGAGGTGCCATCATTCAGATGAGACATTAAACTGAGGTCCCATCTGCCTGTTCTGGTGGTAGTTCAGGTAGATGTTAAAGATCCCATGACACTTCTCGAAAAAAGAGTAGAGGAATTTCCCCAGTGCCCTTGCCAGTTTCCCCCCATTCACTAAAAATACCACCAACAGCTTAATCTGGTTCAAGGTCAGTTGGCATTCATCTGTATCTCCCTCCCAGTCGTGCCTGAAAATAGGTGGAATTTGACTCAAAGACTGCTCCTGCTGGCATCCACCTACCACTGCTTTAAGAACTAGCACCCCCCCATAGGGTTCCAGGGCTAGGGCCAAATAGGTTCTCTTATTTAGTGAAACTGTACCGCCATGAGCCTTACTCTGCTTTGTTATTTGTTGTCCCTGGGCTACTGCCACCATGTATTGCTAAATGCAACAACTGTAACCTTTCACTATGTATTACCTGCTCTTGTTATGTTCTTGTTATTCTGATCTTTCTGCCTGAAAATGGTCCCTGGGATCAGTGCATCTACTCAGGTAACAAAGTCATAAATAAATAAGAAATTGTCTAGTGCACTTACCCAGTCAACAAAAACTAAAATAAATGAACAAAATGCTGTTTTTTTGTCATCACCTTGCACCCAGATGGTTTGGAATGTTGGTCTGAAATATTTAGGGTAGAAAGGGAATGGACCACATTGGTTTGGTGAAAAAATACTAATCTGTTCCAAAGTTAATAAATTTTGAAAATGTCAGTTCTGAGCATGCTCAGCACAGTCTTTTGGATAGTAGCTTGGAATGAAAAAAGAATTTGGTCCATACAAAAAAAGGATATTTTTTACATTTGATGCACATGCACACCAAATGTTTTGCTACCTTGAAAAGGGGTTTGTGGGTGTGCCACTGCTGAACCCGTTGCAGTTCAAATTAGCAGGGGCTTGGCAGTCTAGACCAATGATCATGCACTGTGGTCATGACACTACTCACTGCTTGATGGGCAGAAACTTTGTGTACTTCAAAGGACCGAGCTGCTCCAATGAAAGAGGACTTCAGTCTTTGATTTGCATGAAGCCTGTCATCAGCAAGCAGCTGATCTGGAGCTAGATATTCAAAACTTAACCCTGGGGCTAAATTAACACTGTACGGTGTGCTAAATTAGCCCTGAACCAGCAGCAAGCTATAGTCAAAGGAATATCCCCAGGGCTAAACCTGCTGAATATAGCATGCAAAGTAAGCAGTGCAAACAGTGCTGGGAGTGCAGTGCTAAAATAGCCTGGGAAATAAGACATCACTGAATATAGCAACATGGTGTGTGAAATACAACAGCAGCTCAGTGTACACAGAGGAGTAAGGCAGAGCTGAAGTTGATGGACAATGTGTGTGACACCAATGAAGTGTTGCATAACAACTGCAAACAACAATACAGTCCACATACTGCTGAACTGTGCTATGCTTGTGAGAGGTTTGCCTGGGGCTACCCCGACTGCACAGTGAAACACATTAGCCCAGTGGAAATATGTTAGCCTGGGGCAAAAGTTTGCTATATTCAAAGCTCCTATGCAAATGAGCCTACTTAGGTAATGCATGTGCAAACAGCCACATTAGCATCTCACTAAAGCCTGCTTAGCATACAATAGCATAATGATTGCCTGGTGCTATTCCATGTTGCACACAGCACCACCTGTAGGTCAGCCTGGAACCACAGGTCAAAAACCGCAGGCTGGATGGTGTCCACAGCTCCACCTGTAGGTCAGACTGGACGTTCAGGCTAAAAGCCACAGGCCGGGGTGTGCAGTTCCACCAGTATGCTAGCCTTGAGAAACAGTTTGTTAGCTGCAGGCAGTGTTGGGTAAGTTACTTTTTCTATTACTTTCTATTACTTTGGGAAACTTGTTCCAGGAAGCTATGTGCAGTCACTAGCAAGGATGGAGAAGTACTAGAAAAAGTAATATACCTTACAGTTAGTTACTTCTTTTTTTTATACAAAAACAATACAAAAGTAATAAGTAACTATAACAGATTGCATTTATTTGAAAGTAATAGGTTAGTTACTAGTTACTTTCAAATAAATGTAATCAGTTACAGTTACATATTACTTTTGTATAAAAAGAAAGAAGTAACTGTAACTGTAAGGGGTATTACATTTTCTAGTACTTCTCCATCCTTGCTAGTAACTGCACAGAGCTTCCTGGAACAAGTTTCCAAAAGTAATAGAAAAAAAGTAACTTACCCAACACTGACTGCAGGCCACAGATGTTGGCAGGCATATGCAGTGCATACCTCCCACCAAGTCAACACTGGAATGAGGGACACAGACACTTTGAATATGGAACAAAAAGGGACACTGTTCCCCATAATGAGAGGCACATCTGCAAATATGGAGACACAAACTTAGGACACAATAAAAACCGTTGCTTTCATATGTTCACAGGGTAAAAGTTATGTAGCACCATAGAATAATAGAACTCCCTGCTTGAAAGTCGGATGTACAGTACAGTCTCTGTGTGTGCACCACTATTCCCAGGAGGGATGAATTCAGGTCAGGGCTATAGTGAAAGGAACACAGAGGGTGTCTCTTGTACTGAGGGACACAGTAGAGGACTGTATAATTGTGTATATATATATATATATATATATGTATATTTTCATTGCAAAAACTTTATTAATGCATCAGGAAGGTTAAAGTGACAAGAAAGGGAAATGAGATGCTATGGGTTGAGCCCCTAACCCCCCCACCACCCCACCACCCCATCCTCCACACACCGACAGACTACAGGGTGTACAATGAGGTCATGAGGCCTAACTCTCACCCCAACCCTAGCATCGAATTTTCCAACTTTTTATGCTTTAATAAAGACCCTAACTGATGCATCCATGTAGTTTTTTGCAATGAATTTCCCTTCTTTTTGAGAATGTGTAAGGTAACTGGTATGTGGTTGTAGGAGTGTGGGCCCTCCAGGCCCTGCATTCCCCTCACACTATCCATTGTGGCATAATGATATGCATAAGTGGCAGCATGTGCTCTCTGGGCCCTGCGCTCCCACTTACACATAAGTACAGACATACGGAAGCCCTATAGTCATGACAAGTAACCCTTGTAACACTAATTTGGCAATATCTCAGTAACCATAGCAACTCTGGAAAAAATTCCACTGCAGTTGCGTAGAGTGAAAAATCTGTATCTCAAATCAGTTTTGAAGTATGGGCACTGAAAGGTGCCACGGGCATCACAATTCAACGACGCACATAACTCGGGCATTTTCACAATTTTTTTTCACTCAGTTTTCCACCTGGCATTTTGGGGACCCACCTCATGAACAATGTCACTGTCATTTCATTAATCCATCCCGAAAGTTGATTTCGCACAGTGAACACGCCATTCTGAGCCACAGGTGCAAAATCATGTTTTGAGCAGGATGTGAAAAATGACAGCTGTTTACTGTTCATGAGGAGGTGTGGAAAAGGGTAATGTTGAAAATCAGCAGTGAAAATATGACAAATTGGCGAAGTTAGGAGCACATGTAGAAACTGCAAAATGCACGCTTGTAATGCAGCCATTTATGTAACCTTTCTAACTAAATTTTCAACATGGGCTTCTTGGGAAATCCCCTCATGAACACTGGCACTGTGATTTTGTTAATCCACCCCAAACTTTTGCACAGCGACAGCTGCATTCTGTGCCATGGGTGTGAAAACACATTTTGGGCATGATGTGACAAATGACAGCTGTACTGTTCATGACGAGGTGTGAAAAAATGGCAATGTTAAAAATCTGGAGTGAAAATATTAAAAATTGGTGAAGTTACGAGCGTGTGTAGAAACTGCGCAATGCACGTTTGGAACACAGCTGTATTCTGAATTTTTTGCACCAGATTTTCAACATGGGCTTTTTCGGACCTCCCCTCATGAACACTGGGACTGTCATTTCATTAATTGGTCCCAAAAGGCGATTCCGCACAGTGGCCACAAAATCACCTTTCGGGACCAAGTAATGAGATAAGAGTGACATTGTTCATGAGGTGGAGTCTCAAAAACCCTACATTGAAAATTTGGTGTTAAAATCTAAAAAAATGTCTGAGATATCAATACAAGTTGAAATAAAACCCATTGAGTGGCATTATATGGCTTACCTTTGATTCTTCAGTTTGCAGTCCAGTTTTGAAGAACGCAGATGTGTCCCAGTCCAGAGAAGATCACTGCTCCTGACCTCTGGAGGTAAGTATGGGCAAGGGGGGTGCGGGGAGGTGGGTGCTCAGTGGTAGGAGGAGGACTGGGGAGACGATGACGAACCATTTTCTTTTTTGCAGGTTTAAAAAAAAAATGAAAGACATCAAGGGACAATTTTCTTTATTTACAGGTATTTTTGTAAATAATACAGATTTGGGCACACTGGAGTGGGCTCCCCATGTACCATATTAGTGTGTGTGGGAGGGTGCATACATGCCGACACGGGGATTGGGCACCCCATGTCGGCAATTGAAAACTGCGGGCTTTGGTGGGGGGAGCATCATCTGACACCAGGAGTGGACATCCCACTGTTGGAGCATTAAAATTAAATATATTTGGCTCCCAGTCCCCAGTGTCATACTGGTGGGGGGCCTCTAGTGCTGACATAGGGATTGAGCACCCAACCTCAGCAAAAGTGATTTTTTAATCATTTTATCCTATTGTCGGCTCACAACATAGGATTCTAGGTCATATCTCATGCATACGAATTAAGATCCCAGGTTGTATTACGCAGATAAGAAGTAGGATTTAAATGATTAAATAAACACATTTTACGGTCATATTTTGTCCCATAAAGTGCAGAATGCACCAAAGGGGGCCCCAATTAGCAAGCCACATGTGTTGGTTCCTCCCAAGAATATAATTTTGGGAGGTTTCAAAACAATTTTTTTGGCAAAACTGAAAACAAGATGGCAGCAATATGAAGTAGGAATTTCTCCACATGGAGCAGGATTCCTACTTTGTTTCATATAGCAATATTGAAGTGCCTACTGAGCATGCTCAGAAATTATTTTTTCAAATTTTTAAATTGCACTAACTTAAAAACTGCTTATTCTTTTTATACCAGACTAGCAAAAGGCACATCTGTGGGTTATTCCCTTTCTGTTCTGTAAATTTCATGACAAACAACCAAACCCTCTGGACTGTAGGCAAGTTTAAAGAAAAATCCCAGCAAATTTAATGGGTAAAAACATGCTTTTTTACCTCTCTGTAACTCAGAGACCACACATCTGACCAGAATGACACTTACCAGATCAAGAAAACTACCCCACAGGAAGGCACATACCAAATTTCGTGCAGATCTGTTCAATAGTTGCAAAGTTATTGAACTGCAAAATTTTGAGTTTAACATTGAAGTGCCTACTCAACCCTAACTATAGGGGCGCAATCGAGTCTATATATATATATATATATATATATATATATATATATATATATATATATTCTAACAATGCATCAATTACGGTGAATAATATAGCGACAAAAATCAGGAAATGAGAGGTTAGGGTTTCTAACCCAAATGCCCCACCCCCAGGGTTCCCACCACTACCAATCCACCCCCATCCCTCCACCCTCCCGACACCAACATGCGTCTGGGTGTGCATTGGGGTCAATGGCCTAACTCTCACCTGGATCCATGTGTAAACAAGCTGAGGTGGTGCAGTACAGGAGCATGGGGTGAAAGTTAGGCCAGTGACCCCAACTCACACCCAAATGCCTGTTGGTGTGTGGATGGTTGGGGGTGGAATGGTAAGGGTGGGAACCCTGGGGGGTGGGGCTATAGTATTCACCCTAACTGCTGCATTAATGAGGGGGGTTTGCAATGAATTTCCCTTCTTCTTCAGATAGTATAATTGTATCCTCAATTTGCTGTGGAAGCGCAGGGTCCCATCCCTCAATCCAGATAGTACATCAGTAGCCCTTTGGACCCCATGTTCCCATCCATCTACAAATGTACATATGTATCTAGCTGTGGAAACAAAGGGGTCTCTGGCCCCTGTGCTTTCACACATACAGTTATGAGCAGGCATAGCGAAATCACAACCGATAGTCATAACTTACCGCATGCTTTTTGCTGGTGGTATTTAGCGCCTCGTTACCGGTGGCAAAACAACCTGTAGCACAGTGCTACTATTTTGAATATGCTAGTGTGCTGGCATTATGGCCACTCCCCTACGTCCCTCCTGCATACATTAACTTTTAGTGTAGGGTCTATCACACAGCACTGCCACTAAAAAGGGCTTTTGAATATTGCAGTCCGGCACAAATTCGGCACTATTCCAGCACTATGGATTTGCTCTCGGTGCAAGGCTTTAACTATCTGGCCTCAGCTGCCAATGTCAGCAGCCTGTGACAGGCTGACTCACTGCTCTAACCTGCATGTGCAGTGTCCCCCCCCTCCCCCACCAAGGCCAACCCTTTTTGTTTGGGTTTACGTTACAGATTCCATACACTTCTCAAAAAGAGCAGGGGTTGAATATGTGGAGATGAATGTGGTAATGCTGAAGTTTACTTAAAGATTAATAACAAATATATAAATTAGTTTTCTAGTTTTTTGGTGTTTGAATACTGATTAGTAATAAACTATGCTTGTTTTCATAATATGTATCTGTTTCTTGTGTGTTTTTCCTGCCTGTATTGTATAACTACCACAATCAAAAGTCAGTGCCTGGAGATCATGTTCCTGTCCTTATACTGGTCAGGTCTCCATGACCAGTAACTGGTATTAAGTCATGTCAGTCATGACGTGATTGTTCCTTACTTCTTTTTTCTCTTTGTTGTACTTTCTTGGTGAGTCCAGTAGGTTACAGTGGCAAGGAGAAACCATCACTGGTATTGTCAGAAGGATTCTGATTGCCACAAATATGTTCAGATAAGTGCCTGATAGCTTGTTGGAAACCAAGTACTGCAACAGCTCCAGCAGTGTTATGTTGTCTTCAATGGAATTTGTAAACAGTATGAGCTCGCTGTGAAGGTCATCACCATCAGTGTCACCTGAATCTCCATCCTGAAGAGCCACATGAAGATGTTGGCAGTGTTTCAGCAGTTCACTGGATGACATTTTCTTTAATTTTCCAGGTTCATAGAGGAAGCCAGAATTGTCTGAGTGAGCTTTGTAGAGCTCAAAGCATTTCTCAGATGACTGCACTGCACAATTAAGTATTACGAGGAAGTATTCAACATGAAAGGCTTCTTCCCTGCTTGTTATAGGAGTGTCCTCTCCTTTATATGGAAAAAAAACACTTTGTCTTTGAGGGATGCATTGGCATTCTTGAAACACAGGTTCAACGTCCATCATTTCTGCTATCTCATTGGCAGTCACTTTGGCTTACATAAAGCCATTTTTGCAGTATTTCTGGAAAGATACGAGTACAGATTCCACATGCATCATAGCGGCATCAATTTGCATTGTTAAGCTTTGTAGGATTTT
This sequence comes from Neoceratodus forsteri, assembly GCA_016271365.2. Lineage (NCBI taxonomy): Eukaryota > Metazoa > Chordata > Ceratodontiformes > Ceratodontidae > Neoceratodus > Neoceratodus forsteri. The sequence goes on along the minus strand of CM057455.1, from coordinate 1,342,350,919 downwards.
ACTTACATGGTTGACAACATTTAGCAGATCATACCAAATTACTAGACTGAGAATGAATTAAAAAGAACTGAGTTTGTGTACAGACAATGATCGGGCTGCACTGCAGATTTGCGGATTGTTTATGGTCTTTGCTACTTCTTTCAAGGCATCACATATACCACTGGCCTGGTACCTAACAACTTTTACACTTTCTAGTCTACACTCCTATCTTGTCTCAGATAAAGGACTTGTGGAAAGATCAGGGGCATGTTTCCTCAAAAATTCTCATCATGCTGTTGATGCATAAAAGATGGTGTAAAGCCATTGCAAAATACCAAAAATACTCAGCACTCTTGGAGAAGAGCTGGCAATATCACCTAAGACAAGATTTAGACTGTGGGCTCCACAAGGTGTAAAAAAAGCCCTCAGATTCAGACTGAGAATGTGGGATTTTATACCTTGGTGGAGGCCTTTCATGTTGGCACAGTCATCGTAACCTTGCCCATGGCAGTTCTGTAGCTCTAATCCGTACGATTCTACTTGGCTTAACAAAATATCACAAAATCCTTTGCCACTGTTGTTATGGACTTCAACAAAATCTAAGAAGATTTCTGCAATTCTAACATCAGTGTCATCAATGTCAACAAACCAGATGATCAGAGACAACTGTTCTTTATGGCTAATGTCTGGCACAGTTCATCAGCACTGAGAAATATTTCTTTTTTTTTAAATCAAATACATTTTATTGATTTTACAAACATAACACAACAAAAAGAAACATTCTTGGTAATTAAGCCATGATACAGAAACCCGGATAAATCAATCCCCAAGTCTTCCCCAACTCCCCTCCATCCCCCACCTCCCACCCCAGTGAGGTATACAATATAATAAATCAAGTATTTAGAACATATGTATCTGGCTATAAGGTCAGAATACAATCTATACTCTAAACCTTTGTAAACTGTCAGGGAGCTCGTCATGACCAACAAGGAGCAGTTAAGACATATACAATGTATACAGTTTCCCCCATTTTTTATTAAATGAAGGAATACGGTGTCTCACACTGGCGATTAACTGTTCTGCTCTAAGAGCAAAGGATAGTTCATGCAACCATTCTGAATACGTGATGGTTGCCTGATCCATCCAGTGGCAAAGAACAAGCTTCTTAACCGCCAAAGAAATGAGTGCCATGTGGTACCTTCTTTCTTTAACCTGTATCTGTGAAAAGTCCCCGATAATACAAATAGGTGGGGAAAACAAACCTTGAAGACCTAAAAACGGGTCAAGCTGGTGTTCAATTTGCATCCACAGGGGGGATACTTTCTCATAAGACCAAAAAATATGTGTCAAGGAGCCTTCTTCTGTGCTACATCGAGAACATAATGAAGAGTCAAGACGACCCATTTTTGCTAACTTTACCAGGGTGTAGTACATGTTGTTTAATATCCTATATTGGGTCAATCTGAACCTGTCTTGTGAGATATAAGTATAGAGGTCTTTCCAAAGTTGAGGCCAATTAAGTTCTATATCAGGTAAGAGAGTGTCCCATATCTTAGAACCTACCGGGAAGGGGGGTTGTGGGCTAATGAGCAAAACCTTGTATATTGCGGAAATTCCATGAGGTCGACAAGTTGGACTGGAAATTTGTTGTAAAAGCTCCCCAAGAGGGTTGTGACCGTTGCCCAAATAGTTTAATTAGTAAATGCCTGAGTTAGTATACCTTGAAAGAGGAATCTGACTTTAGACCAAATTTAGTTAATATCTCACTGAGAAATATTTCACCTGCTTGACACAATCCAGTGTGACGTTTTTTTACTTTTTCAGAAATCAACAAGTTCTCTTTGAATTCTTGGGCTAAGATAGTGGTTTCTAATTTCTTGTGATTTGATCCATTTCAGATGATCTTCTAGAATGGGATCAAACCTGGCCATGAACTCGATTTGCCCTAGGCAATTCCCATTGTCATGGCTATACGGTGTATTGCTACTCCTATGACATGCCAAGCTATGCTTTTTTAAGTACTGGATTATAGCGATTAGCATTTCTAAGACTTTATGCCAGCAGTTAATCCTTTTATGTAAGCAGTTCTTTTACATCTCAATTAATAGTAGCACCTTTAGCAAATCTGCTCTCAAGCTCAGACCACTCTTGCATGCTCTCAAAGTGTGGCTTTGAATGCTCATCAGTTTTCAGTCTCTTTATTAAGTGTTTCCCATCATTGAGTTCACTTTTCACCAGACTGCTTTTTGCAGCATGAGGGAACAACTTACATGCAAAGCAAAAGACAGACAGCATCTTTCGCCTTTGAATACACAAGCCAACTCTCTTCCACCCACTCACCATTAGACAAGATTCAAAAGTAATATTCAGGAGAGAAGCAACATTCATATCTGTCACCGTCAGCTGTCAGTGAAGTTGGAAAATTGTACTCGGTGACTTTATATGAACCTCAGTGAACAAAATCTTCCCTGTCTTGTGACTGAACGTCTGGCCAGAGATACAGATCTCCAAAGTCCTGGGACAAATTCTCACACAGAACTGTCTGTTCTACTGCTGGCGTATTGAAGGCAGGATCAATATCACTCTCTCTAGCATTTGGTTGATCATATTACTCAGAAGGTCAATGCGATCATTTGATGCAGTTGAGACTGAGCCCGATTGAGCGCCTGTTGAAATCTGGCTACTTTCCAAATCACAGAAAGAATGATCACTATCAAATTCAATATTATCATTGTCAATATCCATATCCACCCTGGTTGTCATTCATGTGCCTGTATTTGACGTATTTCCAGCACCTTCATTGTTTAAACTTTACTTTCTTTACAGAACAAACTGGAACTGATCAAGTGCACCTTGCTGTGATCATAGAAACTGTTCCTACAACATCTTTTTCTTCATCTTAGCTGATCCAGAAATATATTTTTTTGTTGCATCTCTGTCTCTGCTGGCCATCTCAGAAAAAGGGGTCCTTTGTGCATAAACCAATGGAAGGTGAGCATCAAAATAGGGTGCTCTCTATAAGAACAAACAAAAAGTTCTCCAATAATAAATACATAAAAAAACTTTATTACTCACACTTCATCCTCCAGAGCAAAAACTATATAAAATACTTAAAATGAGAGACCCATGATATTTACTCTAGCAAATCCCACCAAAAATACCCAGTCTCAGAAAAAGTACCCATGCAGGAATGTGTTGTTTTTTTTTCAGTTCAGTACAGTTAGTATAAGCTATCAGACTCCGCATGAGAAAGTTCCACCCCTTGTCATCTGAAATAACCAGAACAAAATCTTGAACAGGTGGAGGTCTTCAAACACCTTGGAGTAACTCTGGGTAACACATTATCCTTTGCCACCCCATGTTGACAATCTGGTGGCCATAACTGACAGAAAACTGGCTGACCTGTACTATAACCAGAATAGTCTCACTGGGACTGCTGGCTGCCTTATTGTGGTCAGCTCCAATCTGTCACTTACAGATTATGGCCTCTCTGTCTATGCACCTGCCAGTGACATGGTACTAAACAGAGTAAAACTTATCTGTAATAAGACATGACACATTGTACTTGGTGCAGATTACTGCACTTATACCTGTACGTTGTACCCTTTATGCACACACTAACTAGCTACCTTTACCCAGCAGAATAATGAGCTAGACTTGTTTGCACCAAACAGGTGCTCCTGGGCCTAACACCTCCTGCTTTAAAGGACAACTAAATAATCATTTTCTAATGCTTAATTCCAAAATCAGGCTTCACTGAGAGGTAAAGGAAAGGCTGCAGTTCACATTGATGCTAAAACTGTATTTAGAAATAAAAAAAATGAGTTTCATAGCACTTAAGAAAATGTAAACAGCACCCTTTCTATTTGAAAAATCCACCTGGCTACCTCTACAAATTGGCCATCAGACATCAGACGTAATGACATCATTGGAGTGAGTGTCAGGGCTGCACAGTACTCTAAACAGTGCTATATTGTTCCTTTCATCATGGACATTTTATAATTCTTTCACCAAAATAATAAAAATCATGACTTAACGTGTATTGTTTTTAGCAATACATATGTAAAGCCATGATTTTGTTTATTTTATTCTACATTAAGTATCTGACCAAAAAAGCAAAAGGCAGAAAATAGCTAGTGGTCTACTGGTTAAAAAAATCCTCCTAAAGTGCAGTGCATCACTCCACACAGTCCAAATGCTTAGAGGCATGCAGGCTTACATTTAAATATTAGTGTCAGTCCAACTTGTGTGTTAAACATGCCCCTCCCCTTCACAGCCAGTCAGCCCACCCACATGCCCACCTGCCAGCACCTAGTTGCACACTCCATTCTGAGTTTTTTTCCTTCATATATAACTGTTGGCTGCCAGTCCCTGGTCCCACTGGGAGCATGCTTGCTTGCAAGTGTATACTACTAGTGCCATTGTGTGCCTACTGAGTCTCATTCTTCTTTCTCGGCTGACACAAGTAAATGACGTACAGGTGTGATTTTTAAAATGCTTTCCAAAACATGTTTTTGCTGTTGCTCCACAAATCACCTTTCAGCTGGGATTTAAAAAAAATTCCACCTGTCTTGGTCATAATTTGAAGTCATAAAAGACTGTGTTGGACATTTGGGATCAAAATGCCAGAGCCTACTGAAAATGAGATATTCCCTATCAGCTGGTCTATCCTGGGTAAATACAGTCTAAAAATGTGTAATAGCAGGACCCCATTGCAAATAAGATATTGCATCTTGTCTGGTCTATCCTGGGTAAATAATATATAGTAAAAATGTGTAAAAGCAGGACCCCCAGAACAGCAGACTCCCATGAAAGAATGTATCTCAGTTGCTTTCTCCTGGCAAAAATTACATTGTGAAAGCAATTTTATGGTTCATGTACACGCGCCTTTTAGCCTGTTTACATCTGTTATTGTTAGTTTGCTATTACTGTTTCACCACCTGCTGTATCATCTCACCTGGGTCACACCGGGAAATTAGCCCTGTGTCCGTATGCCTATCTTGATCCCCAAATTTTAACTAAATAAAATAAATCAATACAAAATTTGCTTACTGTCTCAGACATGTTATTGAATATAAATTTCCAGTACCATAACTGATTCTTTTATTAGCACTACTCAAGTAAATGAAATACTAGAAAGCAAACAGTTAGAGTAGGAAGTACCAAACCACTGACCAACACCTAAACCACCTTGCTGGTCCTCTGCTGCAGCTGGCAAAACTGAAGTTACAACAGAACTGGTACTGCTTGCATTTTTTGGAGGTGGGCAGAAGACCCCAGTGCCACTGAGAGGTAAATAAAAGAACCCACACTGCAAGTATTGGGAGCAGACAGGAGACTTCAGTGCTGCTGAGCAGGAATTAAAAGAACGTGTGCTGCAGGCAGAATACCTCAGCGCCACTCCACACCCACCACCTCACTGCACCTCACCTCATTGGGTATGGAGTCATCGGGCGATTCCTCCTACCCCATAAAACAGATTAGCTAGTAGCATCTTGCATCTGGACTGGAGGTGGCTGTCAGGCTGAGGCCACAGAGCACCCATCCTCGATATTTGTTCTGAATCTCCCCGCCCAAAATTCTGAATTGAATGAATTCTGAAAGTCGAAGAAAGAGTCCCACTCAAAGTCTCAACCCCAACCCCTACTACCCGACCCAACCCCAGCACTGTCATCCACCCACCCACCCAACACCGAGAGAGACTGAGAGAAGACCAACACATGAAGGCTCACCACCACTGAGCCCAGCTGCCCAGTCAAGGGTCAGAGGAGGAGTTGCAGTCTGGAGAAGGGAGTGGGGAGACCATGGTGCCAGGTCCTAAGATTATTCTTTTTTTTATGCTGGCAGCCTGGTGCAAATTTGAAGATGCTGATGGGTTGATGGGTCACACAATGGCAATGCTGGCACTAAGGCACTTCTGCGAGCAACTACTTACAGTCACAGTCAGTGAGATGTGCAGCATGGCTCCGTCTGGGATGAGAGGCTGATGGCCGAACCCAGGCAAAAGCACCTACTGTGGTGTCTGGTCTCTTTGGCCTTGTGAGAAAGTGCGTGCACGTGCGCAACTCCTGATCATGTGACCTTGCTCAGTGCTGCAATAGTAACCACGTGATCAAGGGACTGTCACTTAACTGTTTGCAGGGATACTATCAGGGTGTAGCCAGGGATTTCAAATTTGAACACCGAGCTGCTACACTGCTGCCCCCCCATTGTCCGCATCCCCCTGATACAAGTGTCATTTAGTCTGTGACGTATACTCTCAATATGAAATGTAAAGATGTAATGCACACTCTCATTCCCATACAGTAAGAAAGCCTTTTTAATTGCCAACAATGTCAGACTAACAGACTGGCTTTTAGTTATAATGTTGCATTGTGACAAGCCTCTGTACCATATCAAGGTAACCAGTCCCACAGAGGTCCATTCACACTAGTACCTGTGTTCATACACTTTATTCACTCACTCAAGCACCAAAGCTGAGCACTCACACCTGCCAAAAATCATTCATGTACTCATGCATACCCAAAGTAACCCGAAATCACTCACTCAAAATGGTAACATACCCACAGCAGTGTACTATTACCAGTTACCTTAAAATTACAGTAGTTATTTACATTACAGTGTAAGAAGGCTGGGGTAAGCTAGATGGTGCTCTGGTTTTGCTTCAGTTACATTAACCACCTAAACCGCTCACACTAAAGAGCCCCATACCACCCAAACTTTGGTATGCTACCAGTTTACAATTTAAAAATTGACTAGCTCACTCATACCCAAATAACTCAAATTACCAACTCAACAAAAAGGTAACATACCCACAGCAACTTAATAGTCATTGGATGCAGCAAGCTGCCAGACCCCCTACCTACCACCACCACCAATAAAGGCAATGTAACAGCACAATTATAGCAACACAAATACAATATCAGAACTGATCAGACAGCAACACAGCAAGCCCCCCCACACACACAACAACAGGCAGTGTCAGTAATTTTTGGGTGGGGGGGATTGGGAGATTGCCATATACATGACCACCTCTGATGTTTTCATTAATCTGACTGTAGCATCCCCCCAACCATAAGCAAGCAGTGTTAAGTTACACTGCCTTTTTGGGTGAGTCAGGATGGGACACCTAGGCCTGCTGTATCTGATCACATCTGGTGTTTCATCAGCACAACACAGTTACAGTGCAACACTACAATTATATTCATAAAACATCATAGGTACCAGACATAGCACAGCAGACCCCCCAACTCACCAAAATAAGGCAGTGCAACACATTTAAACTTAATAGTGATTGGATACAGCAAGCTGCCAGACCCCCTAACCACCACCACCACCACCAATAAAGGCAATGTAACAGCACAATTACAGTATATCAACACAAATACAACATCAGAATTGATCAGACAACAAAACAGAAAGCCAGACCCCCCCCCCAAAAAAAAACAGGAAGCATAGGTAATTTTTTTGGGAGGGGGGTCAGGCTTGATATATATATGACCAGCTTTGACGTTTTCATTAATATGTTGTTCAAAGATTTTATTGGTATACATATTCATACAGTGCATACATTAAGCAGGATATAGCATAATATTGTAAATCATTATGCACAACTTGATTAACTAGTAACATGTATATGTGTATGTATATATATATATATATATATATATATTTATGCAACAGGGGTCATGATAAAAAGTGTAGAATAAAACCATTTATCTATAATACTATGATGATAAATATATTTATTACCATAGTATCCATTTATCTGTACAGTTTCCACATTACCTCCCCCCCCCCCATGCCTGGCAATTCTTTCAATCAATCTTAATCCAATTGCAATGAAGCATACATGCCATCTCACACACAGATGGCACAGATGCCCGTTGAATGCTCATGGAGTACCAAATGCCAACTGGCCACCAACAAAACAAGACCTCCGAGCAATGTCTAATGGACACTGCATTGAAAAACAGCAGATCATACTGGATACAGAAAATTTGTTTTTAAAAAATGGGCACAAATGAACACATGAATACCAGCTTTCAACTAGAGCTTGAACAAATAATGACACAAATAGAACAGGACATGGACCCCCTCGAAGCGCCAGCAGAGCCAAACACTACGATACCAACTGGACAGCATACCCAGTATAAATACGCCATACCTTCAACAAGTAGCAATTTTGAAGAAAGTGACTCCCACAATTCAAAGAAAAACCTGTATATAAATGAAGATGACATAGAAGACTACATAGACAAGGCAAAAAACATAAATACGACTAGAAAAACACAAGCAGACATCGCAATGTTCAAACATTATCTAAAAGACAATTTTTCTGAAGACCAGCCTATCCAGGACATAACTCCAGAGTCACTAAACAATTTCTTATGTCACTATTTTATAAACTGTAAAAAAAGAGATGGAACTGACTACGAGCCCTTAATGCTGCGTTCAACATTCCAAAGTATCGAGAGATACTTAAAAATGAAAGATTACCCACGCTCTTTGTCTTCCTCAACAGTATTTGAAAAACAAGCAAGTCCTTCTATCAAAGCAAAAAACTTGAAATCAGATGGAAAGGGATCGAAACCAATGGCTGCTGATGAGCTCATAGACACCATATTAAACAAGTTATATGAAGAGGAACTATTGGGACCGCACAACCCTGAATCGCTACTAAATACAATGTGGGTGATTACCAGCATGTTTTTTGGACTAAGCGGTAACACAGAAATGTGAAGCTTAAAGTGGGGAGACATATTACTTAAAACAGATGACAATGGCTAAAAATACCCAGAGTACCACCAGAAGCATCAGACAAAGACTCTCACAGGAGCCAATCCAAAAGACAACAGAAAAATCAAGCCACGAGCTTATCAGTTACAACACAACCCTTACAAATACCCAGTCCTCAACTATGTGACCTACAAAGAAAAGCGACCACCACAATGCCTTACAAATGAGTCACCATTCTTCCTAGCCACAAACAACCACACAAACAGGGCCCACCTAAAATATGGTTCAAGAACCAGCCTGTAGGCATGCACAAACTTGCTGCAATAGCGAAAACAATGATTGCAAAATCATCGATACAAACAGAAAAAAGGTTAAAAACCGGAAGTACGGAAGCATTTGATACAGAAACTGAATGACTCAGGCATGCCTCCTACTGAAATTATTCAAATTTCAGGCCATAAAGACTTAGAAAGTTTAAATGACGACTCTCGACTCAATGAACAGCAATAGCAAAACATTTCTAACATACTAAGCTGTGAGCCCTGCAATCTACCAGTCCATGCAACACAGAAACAAACACAACAGCAGCCTATAACAGCAACTTATCCAGATATTCTTGGTTCCTGCTTCTACCAACTCTCCATCCAAGCAAGGAATGTTCACTTCAACATAATACAAGGTAAAAGCCAAAAAAAAACACAGAAATAATTTAAGAAAAAAAACTAACATGCAACACATCACAGCTTCCCACTTCTGGGGTTACACTAAGTACATTAATTAATGTAATTTTTTGTCTTTCTCACAGGTAACAAATATAACTCTTATACAAGAAAGCGTCCAATGGTACTCAACACAGACAGCGATTCTGAATAAACTCTATACTTCCTCCAGAAGGAAATCACCATAAAAGCACCAACCCTCTTCTCAACGTAATAATTACTCAAATCACAATGTCACCAAGCAAAGAGATTCTGTATATATGGCTATATAGAAAGTAACAATACTATTACCCAAAGGACAATGTGGTTTTCAAAAACTCACTCAAAGTGACTCATATAGAAAAAGAATCTGCAAAAGCAATAAAAAATAATCTAAGCATTTACTTAATATTTCTGTCACTTCTTCATACTGCAGCACCCTACTCTACTTTTCTTCCTTCTTCTACCTCTAAATAAACATTACAATAAATAAACCTCTTTCAAGTATCACTACCTCCCCTTTCACAGTTCTTCTTGAATAATAAATGACAAAGTATACTACTGATGTTAAAAAATATTTCCTGTGCACGGCTTACTTCTGTTTGAATAGAAAGAAAAAGCTAAAATAAATTGTTGAAATCTGCTTACCTTGTTATCCATGTCTGTAAATAAAAACCATACTACAAATAAATGCATCACCCAAAATAAAACAAGCATTTGTCAATGCCAAACGTTCGCTTGCAGGTATTTGCAGTGGTATTTGGCACTTGGACATGGCTTAAAAAAATCAGTGACAAAGAAATAGAAGCATTTGTCAATGCTGAGTGTTGCCTGCTTCTATGTGCTGTTTAGGTATTTGAAGTCATTGGAGTGCAAATATTGAAAATTCGCGAACTTACAGTGTGCGTAGGAACTGCAGCCTTGCGCTTATAAAACAGTCATTTTAGGAATTTTTCACCAAATTTTCAACATAGCCATTTTAAGATTTCTGCTCATGAACAGTGTCACTGCTGATTTTCTCAATGTGTCCATACATTGATTTCGCACACCGACTCGCCATTGTCGCTGCGTAGTGAGCTGCGTTTTGGCAGGATGTGAAAAATGACAGCTGTACTGCTCATAAGGAGGTGTGGTAAAATGGCAATGTTGAAAATGTGAAGTGAAAATATTGAAAATACGCAAACTTACGAGCGTGCATAGGAACTGCTCAACGCACGCTCATAAAACAGTCATTTTTAGGAATTTTTTCACCAAATTTTCAACAGAGCCATTTTAAGACCTCTGCTCATGAACAGTGTCACTGTGATTGTCTTAATGTGTCCCATACATTGAGTTCACACACCGACTGTGCCATTGTGCGCTACATGGGCGGAAACACATTTTGGGCAGGATGTGAAAAATGACAGCTGTACTGCTCATAAGGAGGTGTGGTAAATGGCAATGTTGAAAATCTGGGTGAAAATATTGAAAATTCGCAAACTTACGGCGTCGCGTGGAACTGCTGCTACGCTCATAAAACAGTCATTTTGAATTTTTCACCAAATTTTCAAAACAGCCATTTTAAGACCTCTGCTCATGAACAGTGTCACTGTGATTTTTAATGTGTCCCATACATTGAGTTCGACAATCGACCGCGCCATTGTGTGCTACATGGGCGGAAACACGCTTTGGTGAGATGTGAAATGACAGCTGTACTCACCATGAGGAGGTGTGGTAAAATGGCAATGTTGAAAATGTGGAGTGAAAATATTGAAAATTTGTGAACTTACGAGCCTGCATAGGAACTGCGCATGATACACACTTGTAAAATATGGTCATTTTAGGAATTTTCCACCAATTTTCAAAATAGGCTTTTTGAGAGCCCACCTTATGAACGCTGGCACTGTCGTTTGATTAATCATTCCAAAAGGTGATTCACACAGTGACAGCGTAAATCACCCTTCGGGCCCAAATAACGCCACATGACAGCAACAGAATTCATGAGAAGGGGTCCCAAAACCCCATGTTGAAAATTGGTGCAAAATTCCAAAAATGCCTGAGATATGCAACAAAGTTGAAAAACCATCTAGCCCATTATACAGCTTACCGGCATTTCCTCAGTTCACGGTCGCCTTTGAAGAATGCAGGCGTGTTCCCAGTCCAGCTATGAGCGTTGCGCCAAGCTGCGGAGGTAAGTATGGGGTGAGGGGTGGGAGAGCAGGGTGCACAGTGGATGGGTGCGGGTTGTGGGAGGGAGGCCAGGGAGAAGCGCCGTGGGACCATTTTTAATTTACAGGTTTTAAAAAAAAAAAAAAAAGCGACATGGGACATTTGCTACGCCGGTGGGCTCCCAGCATGGTGAAGGATGACTGGGGGCCATGGAGCCAACGGGGGATTGGACACCCCCGTCGGCAGATGACGCGGGTCGTTTGCCATGCTGGGGTGGGCTCCCAGCGTGGCAGCAAAGATTTGGGGGGGGCGTGACGCGGTGCAAGCACACAGCGGTGATTTTCTTTGAAGACAAGACCACCGCTGTCATACACAGCACTGCGTCAGATTGGTGCAGGACCGCCATGCCTGCTCAATGGAGCAGGGAATTGCAGAGGAGGTGCACACCTCCAAAGTGTCCCATTCTCCCAAGACGCTCCTTGCGCATGCGCGCAAGTGAACGTAAAATTATTAATCCACAAGTGTAGCCATAACAGCTCTTCCAGTTGTAATCCAAAAAGAAAAGTAAACATGTTGCGACTCTTCAAGTCATAATCCACATAGCCCAATGAATCCATAGTCGACAGACAAAAAAATAATGTTCCAAATTGATCTTCCGACATATATCCAAGAACTGACCACCTGACTGAAGCAAAATCCATCATGGCGACTCAGCCATTGGAAGAAATGCCGAAGAAATCCACCACAGGCCGCTGAAATCACCAACTCCCATGTAGAACTCCATCCGTAGACAGCATCTCCTCTGGCTCGCTGAAGATCCCATGCTGACTCAAACAGTGCTCCACTAACATGCCGTTGCCGCCAATATTTTCCCAACTGTGCCACAACTCCAAGACCTGCTCATCGACCAATCAACAACCTCAACTAGTGACTGATTCATACATCAACCAATAAAAAAGCTCCACACATTATACACTCCCTCCAACCAATCACATTGCATTCGTACTCGTCAATCACACAACACACAAGCCACATCTCCTTAAACTAAACAACCAATAGGAACACCACAGTAAAATCACAACTAACCAATTATATTACAAACTTTCAATCCTCAACCAATGAAAATACACCATTTCAATCCCATTCAAGGTACCTAACAAACGCGGAAGAACCACATACAGAAGAAAGTAGACCACAAACAATTATAAAAAACATACACCTCACCAAAAACACCACCACAAAACAAAAGCTGCCTGTTGCACAAATCGAATATGTGAGGGGTCAGTGATGATGTGCATTTATCTTGTACAGTTTACAGTAACCTTCATAACATCACTCTTGCCTCACGGCACTCGATGAAGTTACTTGAGGTCATTGTAAACTGTGCAAGATAATGAACATCACACACTGACTCCACATATCCTATATATATATATATATATATATATATATGTGTGTGTGTGTGTGTGTGTGTATATATATATATATATATATATATCTCAATATCTATCTACCTATCTATCTATCTATCTATTCTTTGCATTAAACATCATTAATACATCACTTAGGGTGAATACCACAGTGACAAAAGCAGGGAAATGAGGTGTTAGGGTTTCCAGCTCTAATGCCTCACCCCCAGGGTTCCAACCTCTACCACCCCACTACCATCCCTCCACCCTCCACAAACCAACAGGCATCAGGGTGTGCCATTGGGTCATCAGGCCCAAGTTTCACTCCATTCCATGTATAAAGAAGCTTATACACTACAGAATAGCAACTTAGAAACATAGAAACATAGACTTTGACGACAGATAAGGACCGCTTGGCCCATCTAGTCTGCCCATTTCCTACCTAGGATAGGCCGCAGATCCTAGTTAGCCAACAGCCTATTTCTTCCTACCCCCACAAGAATTGCTTTATGTCTGTCCCATGCATTCTTGAATTCTCCCACAGTTTTAGACCCCACAACCTCCTCAGGAAGGCTGTTCCATGCATCCGCTACCCTCTCTGTGAAAAAATACTTCCTCACATTGCCCCTGAACCACCCCCTCTATCTTTAAATTGTGTCCCCTTGTTCTTGCATGCCTCTTTTTCTGAAAGATGCTACCCTCTTGGACTTTGTTGATTCCACTGAGGTACTTTAAAGTTTCTATCATGTCCCCTCTCCCTTCTTTCCTCAAGGGTATACATATATTAAGCTACTTTAGTCTCTCCTCATACGGCTTCTCTTGCAGACCCTGCATCATTTTAGTTGCCCTCCTCTGGACTTCTCTATTCTGTCTATGTCCTTGCAGAGATGGGGTCACCAGAACTGGACGCAGTACTCAGATGGGGCCTCACCAACTGTCTGTACAGAGGATAACAACTTCCTGTTTTCTGCTGCTGATGCCTCTCCCTATGGATCCCAGTATATCCCCAGCCCTCCCTACTGCCTCTCACATTGCTTGCTAACCTTAAGGTCATCTGATAAGACTACCCCTAGGTCCCTTTCCTTTTTGTTGTTGTTACTACCTTCCCCATTGTGTATTCTTCCCTGGGTTCTTGTTTCCCAGGTGCATTATTTTGCACTTCTTTGCATTGAATCCTAGCTGCCATACTTCTGACCATTCCTCCAACCTTGCAAGTCCCTTCTCATCCTTTCCACACCTCCTTGTGTATCAACCCTGTTGCAGATCTTGTGTCATCTGCAAAGAGGCATACTTTTCCTTCCAGTCCATCTGCAATGTCACTTATGAAGACATTAAAAGGACTGGATCAATACTGAACCCTGCGGTACCCCACTAGTAACCCCTCTTTCTTCAGAGTGGACTCCATTTACAATTACCTTCTGTGTCCTGTTGTCCAGTCAATGTTTTACCTAGGCTACCACCCTGGGACCCACTCCCAGGCTGGTTAATTTGACTATTAAGCTTTTGTGTGGGACTGTGTCAAATGCCTTGCTAGAGTCTAGGTAGGCCATGTCCACAGCCCCTCCCTGGTCTACTACTTGGTGACCCAGTCAAAGAAATCTATTAGATTCATCTGACATGACCTTTCCTCTGTGAACCCATGCTGCCTTGGGTCAAGTGCCCACTGGCCTCTAGGTACTCAACTATTCTTTCCTTCAGAAATGACTCCATCACTTTCCTACCACAGAGGTCAAACTGACAGGTCTGTAGTTTCCTGCCCCTATCTTGTCCCACTTTTGTGAAGGGAATCACATCCGCCTTCCTCCAGTCCTCGGGTACCACACCATCCTTCCATGATTTATTAAAATAGTAGCCAGTGGTTTCACTAGTTCCCCTTAATTCTTTTTTAGAATTCTGGGTGAATTCCATCAGGCCCCATTGCTTTGTCCACCTTCAGTTTTAGGAGTTCTTGCAGAACCCTTTCTTCTGTGAAAGAACTGGGATCGACCCCCCTATCAAGAGTGCTTCTGTTAATCTCATTAGGTACTTCCCCCTCCTCTTTTGTGAGTACTGAGCAGAAATATTCATTCAGTATCCCTGCTTTTCACTGCCCCTCTGCCCACCCACGTTCATTCTATTCAGCCTCACTATCCCTCCTTTGTCTTTCTACGCTCACTGATGTACCTATAAAGGTTTTATCCCCCTTCTTAACCGAGTTGGCTATCTTTTCCTCAGTTTGGGCCTTTGCTATTCTGACTTCCCTCCCTGCTTCCTTCTGCCTTAACTGGTACAGCTGTCTGTCCTGCTCCTTCTATGTTTCTTATACTTCTGGAATGCTGTCTTTTTCTTCCTGACTTTCCCAGCCATCTCTTTGAGAACCAGAGTGGCTTTTTCTTTGTTTTGATTTGTTTGTTTGCTTTACACAAAGGCTTGTTGCCTCTGTGATGGCAGTTTGATGATTCCCATTGTTGCTCCACGCCTCCTTCTAGCCTGTTTGCTAGTGCTTATCTGAGGCACTCTCCCATCTTGATAAAGCCAGCCCTCCTGAAGTCCAGTACCCTCACTTTTGTATGGCTTGACTCTGTAGCTGAGTTTAACGTGAACCACACTGTTTGATGGTCACTTGTTCCCAGATGGCAACCCACTTCTAGATCTGAGATCCGCTCACTGCCCCCATTTGAGAGTATGAGGTCTAAGATTGCTCCCTCACGAGTGGGTTCCAAAACTAGCTGTCTGAGGCCTGCCACCTGTAGGGCATCAAGAATGGCCCTGCTCTTGGATGTGGCTGCAGCAAATGTGCTCCAGTTAACATCTGGCATATTCAGGTCTCTCATCAACAGTATCTCCCTTTCACTGCCATTCTAAGAATGCCTTCTATCATATCTTTGTCCATTCCCTCCCCCTGACATCGGGGTCTGTACACAACCCCTGTGCGGATTGTGGTGCCCTTTCCAGTCTCCAAGGTGACCCACAGTGCCGCCTCTCCTCCCTGTTTACTCTTTTGTTCAGTTGCTTTTATCCCTTCCTTTACATAGAGAGCTACTTCTCCACCTCTTCTCCCCTGCCTGTCTCTCCTGTAGGTTATGTACCCTGGTATGTTAACATCCCAGTCACGGTTCTCTGTGTGCCATGTTTCTGTGACTGCTACGATATCCAGGCCTCCCTCTTCCATCAAGGCCACCAGCTCAGGGAGCTTGTTGCCCAGACTACAGGCATTGGTACTCACTACCCTCCATTTCCTGATGGCCTTACTCCTTTTTGCCCCATCCCTGTCCTTCTTGCCTTTGTCACTTTCTCCATTTACCCCTGCCCTTCTCCCTATTGACACCTCTATGTTGGTGTTTACTGCATTTACTACCGTGATTTTTTTTGGGGGGCTAGAATTTCCCTGCTCCTTTCCAGTGCCTCTCCTTGTATAGTTTAATAGGAAAATGGGGTGAGAGATAAGCCTGACAACACAATGGCACACCCGACGCCTGTTGGTGTGTGGTGGGTGGGGATGGGGTGGGATGGTAGGGTGGGAACCCTGGGGGTGGGACATTAGGGTTGGAAACCCTAACACCTCATTTCCTGCTTTTGTCACCGTGGTATTCACCATAACTGATGCATTAACAAAGTTTTTGCAAAGAATTTCCTTCTTTAGATAGTATAATTGCATCCTCATTTCACAGTGGCTCCCATCTGTCCATCAAGATAGTACAATTTTGTTCCTTCTTTCTGTTATATAAACATCATTTGTTATTAAGAAATATCAGTAATAGTCACATCAGTAAAAAAAATGGAAGAAATCAGCTAAAAAATAGGAATTTTGCCGGTGTTTAAATTAGGAAAAAAAGTGTAACTTGCTAGATTCAAACCCAGGATGTTCCAAACTGCAATTCTGTGCACTACCCACCACACCATTGCACCACTGTTGCTGATTTCTGCTTTTCTGGGTATTAGTATCTGTCACTGTGGAAGTGAAGAAATGTTCAAAATAAACAGAATGATTCTGAAAGCAGACCAGACAATTTTGTAAGCACCACATCTTTGAAAACATGAAAATTGAAGAAAATGATCGAGAAAAAGCACCTTTTTTTCAAAACAACACAAAAATGTTTGAAAACACTCCGCCTTATGAAAATGGAACACTTCCATTTCTATAGACAGTATTTGATAACATGCTAAAATTGGAGAAAATGGTAGAAAAAGAACCTTTTTTTGTGAAAACAATACAAAAATGTTCAAAAATGCTCCCTTGCTTCCAAAAATGGGATGCTTCCATTTCTGCCCACAGTACTTCATTTTCAGAAAAAAATGCCCTATTTTCAAACAAAAATGCCCCTTTTTTGCAAAAAATTCCAAATTCTCAAAAAAAAATTTCAATTTTTGAACAAAAATGATCAATTTTGGAAAAAAAAACATTTTTGAAAAAAATCCATTTTCGTGCAGAACACAACTTTTCCCATAGGAAATAATGGGAAATTAAAAGTTTAATAACTTTTGAATGGATTAATAGTCACCAAACCTTTAAAATGCTCATTTGTGACTCAAATCCTTCCTACTCTGAAAATGTCAGCCCACAACATAAAGCCATTTCTGAGATATAGGATGACAAAAAAAAGTCATAAAATCCAGATTTTTCTGTTTTTGCAGCACTTTATATCTCAGAAATTACTCAGTGGAGTCCCACCAAATTTGGCAAGTCAAGAGACTTATGCCTAGAGATTATGTATGCAAACGTTCGTGCAAATCCATTGAACAGCTCCAAAGTTATTAAGCCTCAAAGTTTTAACTTTAACATAGACATGCACTTTCACCCTACCTATACTGGTGCAACTGGGCCAGAATAATATACTATCTATCTATCTATCTATCTATCTATCTATCTATCTATCTAATCATACTGAAACCATATCTTTAGCCAAAGAGAAGTTAAATAAGCATAAACATACTCATATCTATCATCTGGTACACAGGTGGAGAACAAGAAACCAGTTAGAGCTATATATACAAAACTGTAGGCAGTAGGGCTGTGCATGGGCCAAATATTATTTCCCAGAATACCATGAATAGTAGGCTTACTGAATATTGGGATGCCTTTCCAAATAGTTCACTATTCGGTCACTATTCAGAATTACTATAAAGTGAGATTTCAGATCTCACAGGACTTTGCTATTGAAACAAAAGCTGTTTCTAGAGCTCATGGGTAAGCACACCATGTCACTCCCTCACTCTGCATTGGTGAAGAACAGGAGACAGTCATTTCTGGGATCTGGCTTGCGGTACTTCTGAGACCTTAAACTTGTCAAAAAGAGTCATTTTGCTCCACAGGCATTTCTGGATCAGTATTATTTGTTTGATCAGTGTCAGAAAAGTTGGTTTGGCTTTCTGACTGAGTAATTGTGTCCTTGTTGCTGTGCTCAGTTATAGGGACCAGGAGGGCTGTCTGCTAATGCCCCTTCCTCCACTGCTGTCTGACACACAGCTCCAGTGATTTTTTGGTGAAGCACGTTTTGCTTTTGTGTTTAGTTTTCTGCTATTGTCTGGTTCCAGGCTTGGTTCCCTTCGTGACTGAAGAGGGTGTCTGCTAAGTCCCTCTCCTGTAGCCCACTGTGCATGATTTGCCTATGTGTCGCATAATATTTGATTTTGTGACACAGCATCCTGCATGTGCAGCTCACTGCACACAAGTTGGATGTGCATGCTTTATATATTTTTTCATGAGGCTGGTCCCCACACGTGCACAGCTCTGTGCACACAGTTTTTGAAACAAACATGCCATTCTCATTGTTAGTCATCTGGTTCTGGGCTCGGATTCTTGTACATCTGAGGAGTGTGTTGGCTGACTCCCCGTTCTGCAGTTCATCGTACATGATTAACCTGTGTGGGTGAAATATTTTTTTTTAATAAGTCTGTGCCAGGGTGGGACAAACAGGTTAGCCCGAGGACCAATGGCCACTAAAAAATGAGGTTGGCTACTAGATTTTTAAATTTTCTGGCCAACAGGTTACTGGTTCACAAAGTGATTTTGAATCCTTAAAATTGATAGCCACTAAAAATAATGATTGGCTACTAGATTTTGAAAGTTAGTGGCCAAACTGTCCACCAGCACTAAACTGATTTTTTCCTATCCTGGTGTGCCTTGGGTGTGCATGGCTGTGTGCATGTGATTTGTTGTTTTTATTAAACTGTTGCAATTCTTAGTGGGCAGGATTTGCTCATGAGTTGAGTGTGTCATCTGTCAGTTCCTTGCTGAGTTCCATATTTGACTAAAGAGGTTGCCCTCTTTTCCTCCTTCTTAGTAGCACTGTTTTTTTTTGTTTGTTGCTGCTTTTTGTGGTACTGCTAGGGTTGTCATGAGTATTACTGTAGTTCCTCAAGCACTAAATAAAGCACCACACACAGGCACTACCAGTAGTTTGTGTTTTACACAGTAACCACTAGTCACCTGAGCCACCATGTCTTAGCAACCTTGCAAACATGCTTGGTCCAGCCCCAGCAATGCATCTGTACCGTTGGTCCCAAGTGGTGAGTGACAGAATGATAGACACACAAAAGTACAGCACATATGAGATTACTCCTGGGCTGCCAAACACAGTAAAGAGCAGAGCATAAAGTTGCCAACACATTTATTTGTGCTGAGGCTGGAGGATGCCAATAAAGCCCTGGTGCTTTGATCAGAATCTGGTTTTTGTCAGGGGCATCTCAGTAACATACAAACAAACTGGATCTGATATTCAAAGGTGAATGCAGGGCTTGCAGCAAACACTACATCTGATGCAACGGTGGTCACAGATGTGCCTCACACGTTGGACGCAGCACAGTCCAATTTTACAAGGAGTTGCACAGTTTGCTGCAGTTGACCCTATTTACAGCACATTGCACCCAATCTGTGCTGCAAGTCCCATTGCAGAGGTCATCCAGGGATGCAAAGTTTTGGCAGGGGAGAGCTGCTGCAAGGCACTTGCATCCATCAGTTGTGGACGCTGATGCCCAAAAATCGCAAACTCCCTGGTGTTTGTCGTAGGTCACCACTTACGTCAAACTCCCGTCTGCAAGTCCCTTGTGGCTTTCCAACAGGGTCTGAAAATTGGGCACACTAGGAATATTAAGCCCTTAAAGAAACACACAACATAAATAAGTGAAGTTATAAAAATGAGACAGAGATGCCCTTCTATCAAAACAATCTTAATGTAATGAGCCAAGGATGAAACACTTGATCAAGATTACAAAACATCGTAAGATTAATTCATACAGTTGTGATAGACAGTATGCTGCTGTCCTACTGTCACCATCTGTTCCATCTGTACTTTCACTGTCACATCCTTCAATGCCAGTAGCAGGAGGGCATTAGAGTTTACATGCCTTGTGCAGGAAGCAGCAGACACCACCACCAGTGTTCCCACCACTACCACTAAGGCTTCTACATCCATAGCCAGTGTGACCCCACTACCACCGATACCATTCTTGCATCAGCCACCCTTTCAGCTGTCACTACCACTTCAGCCAATGTTGCCACTATTCCTATGTCCATGACCAAAGAAACTTCTACCCATGTGACTGTGACCATGAACACCTTACAGTGTGGACCCAGCAGTACTTGATATTGTTTTCACAGAGCTATGGGTGTGGTGTGGTATAACAAGTGTGTCACATGTAGCTTGTGTTACATTAGTGACAGCTTTATATTGATCATTGGTCGTTGAAGTGACGATGAGGTGTATATGGTACACCAGGTTTGAAGGGGATTAATGGTGTTGTTTAAGTGATTTTTAGCTACCCTTAAAAACACCTTTCGTGGCCAAATACCAGGGACTCAAATACCAAATATTTGGCCGAATATTCGGAAAAAGGTATTCACACAGCCCTAGTATGCAGTACTGTTATATTTTACCATCTTAAGGATGTAGTAAGTAGTAATTTTCCATGGATTCTGAGGCAAGAATAGAGAGCCTCTCATTAGTGGCTATTTGACCTATAGACATTAGCCATTCTTGAATGGAAGGGCACTTATCTGTCCTCCAGAGCATCAGGAGAAGCCGTTTGGCTGTGGCTCACACCGCTGTGACCCACTGAGCTCTGTGATCTTTCTAGGTATCCCCTCATGACAGCATCCCAGGAGAAAAGGGGAGTATCAATGTGGAGGTCTGGGCCTACCATTTTCTGACAAATCTCACATACTTCACACCATAAAGATTGTACCTTGGGGCATGACCATAGGATGTGATATATTTGGGCCCCTGCCTGCCTGCATCTGCAACAGCTGTCATTGGAGTGTAGGCCAGGTTGTTTTAAATGGAATGGGGTATGATGCAATCTCAGAAGAGTTTTGTTCATAATAAGCTGGCTCCTGCCATCTCTGCAAGCCAAATGAATTCTGTGCCAGCTGTGGGACCACTGGGTATCCGAAATGTTGACACCTATTTTTTGTTCCCATTGTGTTTTGGCAGAGAGAGAGGGATCAGGGATAGCCTCTCTGATGGCTCTGTAAATCTTGCTAGCCCTACACTTTGGGAGTCTAATCCATGAGACCATGGGAGAGGCTTCCTCCATAAAACTTGGGTCCTTAGACGATTTACCCATTTGGAGTACCATGTCTCGAATCTGGAGATATCTCCAGAAATGGTTCTGTGGAATCTGGTAGCGTGCTTTAAGGTTTGAAAATGAGTCAACTGCTAATGAGCCTAGCATAAAGATATCTTTGATCACGCTTATACCTTGTGCCTCCCATAATCGCTACTGTACGCTAAAACCCCCAATGGTTAAACCTGAATTACTCCAAAGTGGAGTGAAGATTCAGGGGGTTGAAGTTTTATGGACTTTCTTCCAGTTGGTAATAGAGAGAGTAACAGATGGGGGATGGGGAATGGAGGAGACCTGTGAGGAATACAGCAGCACCGCTGGGGTAGGAGCTCCTGTAATGGTGGTTTTCAGTTGCAACCAGGATGGAGATAGTGAGGTGGGGCTGGAGAACCATTTTGTGGCTTGCGCTGTGATGAATACCATATGGTAGCCATAGAACCATGTTAACCCCCTTCCACCTCTACTCCAATGCTGCTAGAATTTCACTCTGCTGTAATGAGGGAGCTTGCCTTCCCAAAGAAACTGCCCTATCATGGTGTCTATTTTCTGAAACCATTTAGTAGGAACCAAAATGGGCAGGTGGGCCAGGAGGTGTAAGAATTTTGGTGCAAGCGTCAATCTTATGGCATCTACCTTCCCTGCAAGGGAAAGATGTAGTGCCCACCATCAATCTAAGTCCACTCAGGAGGCTTGTAGGAGGTCCAAGAAGTTCATGGGTACTGTTTTGGAAAGATCCCAATGCAGTTTGATCACCAAATATGTAATCCCATCTGAGGACCATTTGAGGACCAATTCCTGGAAGGCATCTGCCAAGCATAGTTTGTTTTAGGGTAAAGGCTTCTGTCTTGGACTGATTGATTCTCAGCCTGAAACCTTGAAAATGTGGTCAACAGGAGGGCTCTTGCCTGGTGGCATGGTGCTCCTCAAGAAGGTAATAAGAAGGTCATCTGCACATGGGAACATCTTAAAGGGTTCGGATCCTATCTGGATGCCTGGGATCTCCATTGCTTCACAAAGGGCAATGGCAAGGGGCTCAATTGCTAACACAAAGAGGAAGAGGTAGAGGGGGCATCCCTGCCTAGTCTTCTTTTGTTGTCTGAAAGGTGGTGATTTATGCCCATTAGTGAGGAAGAAGTATAGAAACCCCAACCAGTTGTTAATGTTCCCCCATACCCATTTTTTCCAGGACCGCCATAAGAAAAAAAACATTCAACAGAGTTGAAGGCCTTTTCAAAGTTCACTGCCAGTGCAGCTACAGGGGAAGCAAAATTCTGGGATTGATGTATGAGGGAACACAACATCCTGAGGTGACCTGAACTAAGGTGACCTTTAATGAAACCCACCTGGGATGGGTAGATTAAGCCAGGGAGGATAGCTTCTAATCAAATTGCCAGCACCTTAGGCAGGATCTTGGTGTCTGCATTTATGAGAGAGATGGGCCTGTAGCTGCTTGAGGCAGCCGGATCCTTCCCTTTCTTTGAAGCACTGCTATCACTGCCTCACACATTCTGGTGGGCAGTATGCCTTCATGTAGTAAATAGACATGTATTTAATCTCCTAGGATTTTGTAGCAATCTATCAGGAAGACCCCCAGCAGAGCCTTGTCTGTGCCACTGATTTCAATTCCATCTGGGATATAGGGGCCTCCAGTGCTGATGCTATTTGTGATGGAATCTTAAGATTTGGTAGAAATGCCAGAAAGGCATTTACATCAGAAGAGTCTGGGGGAGTGGGAGATGTATACAGCTTCTCATAAAATCAGGACATGCCCAGGTCAGGGATTTGTTTACTGAGGGTTCGTGCACGGACTCAGGTACCATAATGGCTTACTACTCCATAGACCGGAAACAAATTTTTAAAGTTTGGCAGCTAAGACATCTTTTGATGAAGATGTTTCCAGGAACAGGGAACTCAGACATGAGCTGTACCTGGTTGGAATCTTTGATTCCAGTATGTGGGAAACCCCATGCAGTATCCCAAATATACTCCTGTCTATGAGCAAACATGCTTGACACAAGCAGTGGGGTGCCTCAGTACTGGAATTCTTGTTTTCCAAACTCTCCCAAGAAATGGAAGTCCATTCATTTAGACTCCTTCAGGTACATCTCTCAAGATTGACTGAAGCTTACACAGTACAGAATACTGAATGATATGTATTGGACCCCCATCAAACTTAAAAGAATAGGCAAATCACCAGATGCACTTTGTTTTAGATGTAAAAATGGCAAGGGGGACCTTGTTCATATATTCTGGGAGTGTCCCTTGAACAAGAACTGATAGGAGTTATTTAGGACCAGGGCTGATCCCCTATTGGGAACTGGAGAGTTATTCATGCCGAAGATCTGTCTTTTGGGGAATTTCTCCACAATTCCAGTTAAAATTCACAGGTACCATATAGCCATGATATCACTTACCCTTAAAAAACTAATTTTGTGTCATTGGCTAGATGCTCATACCATTACTTATGATGAATGGCTGCAAGATCTTTTATTTAATGTCTGTACTGAACAAATGAAAGCCAGTATGGGTGGCTCCCTCTCCTGTTATAGAAAAATATGGGAAGGTCTTCACACCCTACATCTCCTTCAGACTGGGGCTCGCCATAACAAGGAATCCAGGGTTATGGTGTTTCTAATTACCTCTGTACACCTGCTTTGCTCTGGTACGATGTCTGTTTATTTCTTCTGTCTACCATGTTACCTGGTTTCTATGGGGGTGACAAGCTGGGGAGGGAGTAGGGAGGGAGGGGGCTGTAGCATGGAGCTGATGTTTACATGGTATAGCTTTGTGTTATGCTGCTTGTCCCTTCATGTTAAAGCTTTTATGGAAAATTCAATAAACTTTGAATTAAAAAAAAATAAAATCAGGATATCATTTTATTTATGCCTCTCTCAGCCAGGGAGAAATGCTTTGTCCTCCAATAACAAAGGGTTCAATCTCCATGAGGAGGGCAGTCTGGCTTTGTAACCCCATCTTAGGTGAATTTCCAGAGTAGCGTGGTCTGACAAGAAAATTGGATCGGTTTTATCAAGGGAAAGAAGTTTATACAGAGGTTATGAGATTAGCCATAGATCAAGTCTACTGTAGGAGCCATGTATAGCAGAAAGGCAGGTGTAACCCCTAACTCCAGGGTTGTGGGTACGCCAGACATCTATCAGATCCTGCTCCAAAAGAAGCCTTGGCACTGCCTTGGCTGCCCTTTAGTGGGGTTCATCACCCCCCTCGACTTCTATCAACCCTGGGGTCCAATGTGAGGTTAATATCCTCATCAATTATAATGGGGATATTGTCTGCATTAAGCTCTGTTAAGGTTTGGTTGCGGGCATGAAAAAAGTCCAGGTCATCCTCATTTGGGGACATAGACATTGGCTAGTATCATGGAACCTTCAGTGGTGGCAATTTTCACCAAAATCCATCTCTCCTCCTATTCTGCAGCAGATTGGGTCACCTTCCATGCTAGCCCTTTATTTATCAAGATTGACACCCCTCTTTTTTTTGGTACCTGCTACAGTGTGTAACTCAGTTCCCACCCATCCCTGTTTCAGTTTCCCAGCCTCACTGGCAGTTAACTTGGTTTCCTGTAAAAAGACCACCTGGGCCCTCAGGTTCTTTAAATAAGAGAGAATCTTTTTGCTCTTAACCATGTAATTGAGGCCCTTGACATTCCAAGTGATAAATTTTGACTCCATCTATAAGCCAGGCATCTATACCATCTTTTAAGCCTACATCTGTCCTCAGTGGTGATTTCTTCCAGGTCAACCAGGATATACTAGCTGCATCACTGTAGCTTCAGGATTTTATGACCCTCTCCAAGTATGGGGGTAGAACCTGCCTGCTGCAAACAACTAACAATAGTAAACATTTAAGAACACTTATAGTATAATACAAGAAACCCCTAAAACACATAATATTTACTCCTTACCCCCAGAAAACCCTAAAAATGTACCAGCTGTCACTTTCGGTGGGGACAAACAAGGTGCCCAATAGCAACCATCACAGGGGGATAGTAGCACATTACCATGAGAAGAAATACACAACAGTAACCATCATCTGAGATGCCTTTAACAATTAGTAGGGCACACCCATATGTAGCTTAACTGTAGAATGTGGATGTCACCTCCTCACCCAAGGGTGCATGTGCCTCAGCACTGCTGACCCTTTAAAAATTATCATACCTGCAGCCTAAATCATTATCTCACTAGGACTGATCATTGTCTCACTACAAAGCTGTAGACTCAGGCCCCCATGTCTCCGCCTTGTAGGATAAACATCAGTTGGTCCCCAGAGGAAGGGTGTACCTGCCTCTGTAACAGGGGGAATCTTCTGAAAACTGGAATCACTGGGGTCTCCTGTTGTGGCCCAGTTAGTCCGTAACTGCCCAGGACTAAAATGGAATGGCCAATCAGACCTAGCCCAGTTCAAGTACAGTACGGATCAGAGACAAGGAGAGGGTGGAGGAAGGGATATGACAAGTGCCCTCACAGGGTTTTGTACTTCCCTGCTTTAAACAAAAGAGGTAGAGACCAGGGCTAGCCTGTAAAGTATGTATTATTTGGCTTACCTTACCACCTGAGACATGGAGTCAAACCCAGATCTCCACCTCTGAGCAGCTCCACCTGGTTTAAGGGCAGTTACTCCTTCCAGCCCTTGGGAGGTACTCAGTTCTGTAATGCCAGGGATTAATTCCATGCTTAGCAGGTATGTCAGCATGACTTCATCGTAGTGAATATGTGGGGGCAGCTGCCAACCCCCGAGGAAACAAATAACCAACAGTATTTTAGCACTGATCAAGCTGACTATTTAAGCCCAGTCAAGCAGATAGGCACCATTCCTCTGCCCAGCTCCATCAAGAGAGATCCCATAAGCATACCTCCCACGGATTTAAAGCAATGTCTATGGATAAGTGAATGCCAAGTTATCCCCCCCCCCCCCCACAAAGGCAGTGCTGCTTTAAGTAATTTTCAGCTCTAATTGAGCTACAGCCCCTATAGGGCAAAACAGCCTGATTGCCCCATTAATATACATTAATCGAACCAACTGTGAGTCTATAAGCTGCATCAGCAGTAAACGGTGCAACCAGATCATTGTACAGGAGTACCAGTCAGCCCACACTGGAGCTAGAGATCGGCGCTTGTTGAGTCTGCATGCAGCCTGCTCCTTCCTCCATGCTGAAAGCTTTACTGGCAGGGAGGGCTGGGAAGGCCGCCATTTCAGCAACTGGAAGGGACAGCCAGTGGATGGATTTCAAGCAGATCTGCCATCAGTTGAAGAGATGGAAAGTCATCTGATAAATCTTTCAGCACCTCATTCTGATTGTTGCCCCCACAGGCCCTGGAGACCCTGTCAATGCCTGAGATTCTTGGCTATGGCTTCTGCTGGGAGACTGGACCTGTGGGGAGTGCTCCCTGCACCTTCCCTCATCCGGTCTCTTCTTTTTGTTGCAGCACTTGATTTTTAGGGCTGGGAGCCAGGATCAGTGTCCTCCAGCAGGGGGGTAGATGTGGGCCTGATCCATGCTGTCTAGCAGTCACAGGGCCGGGGCCTTGTGTTATACCCATGGCTGAGCTTTCCTCCTGATTGCCGGAAGGTCGGGGGTGGCGGTCTGAAGGAGTCCAACTTGAGATGAGGAGCAGACCTCGACAAGAATTCTTCTGCCACCTCAGGCGAATCAAAGATTTTAGTAGTCCGACTAGACACAATCCGAAGGGTAGCATGATATCAAAGTGAGTGCTGAAGGCCCAATTCAGCACAGGCCTGGTGAGCTGTCATGAAGGCCATTCTCCTCACTGACAATTCTGCTGAGTAATCAGTGAAGATTTGTATTCTGTGGCCCTTTCAAAGCAGTTTTGTTTCTACCTGGCAGCTGTCATGATCTGCTCCCAGTCAGCGAACCTCAGGAACCTGACGATGATGAGATGTGGTCAGGTCCTGGGTGCTGGTTTCGTTGCAAGGGAATGATGAGCCCAATCAATTTCTATCGGGCCATCCCAGGAGTGGCTTACCAGGACTGGGAGCATTTGCTGCAGGAAGCAAAGGACGCTGTTACCCTCACAACCCTCCAGAAATCCAACAAACCGGAGATTGTTCCTCCTTCCTCGGTTCTCCAAATTCTCAACTCTTTGCCAAAGTGTTTTGATAGTACTGTCCTGCTCTCTGATGTATGCTATAATGTGTTTGCTCTTGTCTTCTTTTCCTGTGACGCACTGCTCCATCACATTTGTTCACTGTGAAGAGGAAATTATATCTGATGTGGTGTTTTGTGAGGTTATTTCCAATCTGTTAATTTGTGCCATCATTTGCAGGAACATGTTTTATTTCTGTCGGATTGCCTTCAGTGGCGGTGGATGGAACAGTCACCATGGTGGGATTCAGTCTCAGGCTGCAGGAGCAAACAGCTGGAGATGTGGTGGCCCTGAGTAGTCCTAAATCCATGGTGCTCAGCCGGAAAAGAAAAAGATCAGCAGAATCCCCAGGTTGGTGACTTTTTCTCTTAGATGTACTTTATCCCTGAGGTGCACCCCAAACACAGATCATGCAGGATAATGTTAGGGCATTTACAGAGCACTCAAATTAGGTGGCTATTTGGCAGCCATTTCTTAGGCTGGCTAGACATTCCCCCAATTTCATTAATATGACTGTAGTAGTATGTCACACTGGAACACCACAATCATGTTAATAAAACACAAGCTGTCTGATGAAGCAAACCCGTCTCTTCCCATGCACCCCGAATAAGAAAAAGGCATACATGTACACCCTATTAAATAAAACACATCAAAATTGCCAAGACAGGGCATCAGAAGAGATCATACACAGCACACTCCCCAAAAAAAAATAAATATTTCAATCATTACTAAAACACATCCCAATAACAATTCAAAGTATCCCCAGGCACCTACCTGTGGTTATGTTCAACTGTTCTGGGTTTTCCTCTAGGTTCTTGGGGTTGCTGGCAGGGCTCCTTCTCACGGCAGGAGGTCACTTGCTCCTCCTGGCTGGATGACCCTCACAATAGCAGATCACACTCACAGCAACAGACCCCTCAGGGCAGGTGGGCAGTAAATGGGCTGGCTGCTGGCAAGTAGCAAAGATCTCTGCAGGCAGGTCTGGAGCTGTGATGGTTCTGTTAAGTGCAGGGCAGGTGGGCTAAGGCAGCAACACAAAGTCACAGTACCAGGCCAGGGGCCAGTGAAGAGTTTGGTACTGGAGCAGGCAGCACTTATAACAATGGAGTGCCCAGGTGCCCTTTTAATAGACCAGGTGGACCCCCAGTCTGTGCAACAGCCAAAATGAATTCTAGCAGCTGAGGCAGCTAATAGGCTGTCCCTGTGTCCTTGGAAGGTACAGAGTTGGAGTAGAAAGATGACCACCAGGCTGTGCTGCAATCTGTTTGTGCTCTAGCTGAGCAGACTTGTAAATCCCTTCCTGCTTTTTTTTATGTTAAGAACTCCTTTGAGACAAAGTGGTGGACAATCTTTATATTTATCTAGCTTACTGGACACATTAGCTGTCCCATGAACACAGAAATCTTTAAATTTGTTTTAACTATTAAGTGGTAGGTAAATCGTAGGGACATCAGCAATAGACAGGGTCCGAAAGTGAACATAGTATAGGAGGCAGTTTTATTATTTTTGGATGTATGCCTGTGGTGTACTGTGGAGGAAAAAAATCTTTATTCTGAATGCCATCTTACTAGAGGCATTTGAAGTTCTGAAGGCATCCTCTCAGAACTAAGGGTGGCGATGGTTGGATGAGGATGAGGTCGCTAAGCTCGAAACTGAATGGGATAAGCTACTATCTAGAGCAGAAGGCTGGAGCTGGATTCACTGGACTCTCGTGCAATCAGGAGGTGGAACGCTGTTAGCGATCGGAGACCTAGTAGGGTCTGAGTGACCTCAGGAGGGCTGCATGCCTGAAGATGCCTCATGAACTGGTGTTGATATCCTGCTGCCAGCTACCTCTGGATTATTTGGCCACTCCTGTGAGTACTTTCACTGCTAATATAACCGGATCATTCGGAAGATATGCTGCTTCTACAGAGGGGGTGGTGAGAGCCTCTTCCCGTTGGGAAACCTGTGATTTTTCTGTTTGACAAGTTGTGACTTGTGCTCCATTATGGTGAACAGAGGGGCCCTGTTTTTGGACTCTATCTCTCAGGACTGTGTGGTGAGAATACCTTTTCTATGATTTAAGACCTCCTCGTTCCTGGTAACTGTGTCAACATCGAACAGTGGTGAGAGCACTGTGGCGTTGCTCAAAAGATTAGGACATTGCTCTGTCTTAGAGCTTTATTCCCATATTTTCTATAAAGTTTCTGGGACTTCCTCTGCAGCCATTGCAAGGATTCTCCTACACCTTATTGTTTTATACTAACGCACTAATTGCCAGCAGATTAGGCCTTACAGTCTCGAGTCTGCTCAGAACCTCAGATCCCTAGTTGGGTGCGAGGCCCTCCCCACCTTGTGTTCCAGAAACCCCTATCATCCATCCCCACCCCGGGCCAGGCCATCATCTGATACATCCACTTTCTGTGTCTGTCCCACCCTCTCTTGAAGCCCTCCACTGTGGATCTCTGAACCAGCTCGCCAGGCAGTGCATTCCAAGGGTCCACCACCCTCTCAGTGAAAAACCTCCTCCTGTTTTACCCCCTCACCCTTCCACCTTCCATCTTCAAACCATGCCCTCTGGTGATACCTCCCTGCTTTAATCTAAAGATCTCCTCCATGTTTACCCTATTTATTCCCTTGAGGTACTTGAAGACCTCAATCATGTCCCCCCTGTCTCTCCTCTCCTCCAATGAAAACAGGCAGAGCTTCTCAAGTCTGTCCTCATACGTCAAATGCCCTAGTCCTCATATCATCTTAGTTACCCTCCTCTGTACCCTCTCCAGGAGCTGTATGTCCCTCTTCAAGTGTGGTCTCCAGTACTGTACACAGTACTCAAGGTGTGGTCTAACCAGTCCATTGTACAGCGGCAGAATCACTTCCCTGCTCCTAGAGGTGATCTCCCTTACGATGCATCCCAACATCCTGTTTGCCTTGCTAGCCACTCTCCTGCACTGCTCAGAGTTATTCATACATGCATCCACCATGACCCCTAGGTCTTTTTCCCCTATTGAGGCCTCCAGCACCTCCCCTCCCAGGGTGTACCTGTGTTTAGGGTTTCCCCACCCAAGATGTAACACCTTGCACTTGGTGATATTGAAATTTAATTTCCATGTGTGAGCCCAGCTTTCCAGGGTGTCCAGGTCCCCTTGCAGGGCCAACCTCCCCTCTTCCCCCTCAACTACTGCTCCCATCTTGGAGTCATCACAATTATTGTTATTTTAGAGTCATTGTGTTATTTTATTAGTGTGAGGATTTTATGTAATTTATTGAGGTATTGAAGAAGATGTGTGTGCATCTTGGTCCCCGTGTCACCTATACAGTGTCTCTGCTGCATGACCTCCACCCCTTTGTCAACCCTTCCTTCCAGCCACAGCAGTAAGATGCTGTCATGAGGTCCAGCATTGTTAAGGGTCATGTAGGATGGCAGTAGAGTGCTGAGTGCACAGCAGAGGTGAGTAACATCGGAGTGGTTAGGGGCAAGAGATGCCCTGGGTTAAGATGGGGCCTTGAGAGAGGCCAGACATGTTTGGTGCCCATCCACAGGGTTCCTGCTGAACCCAATGGGCAGGTAGCCAGGGGCCTACAGTCTCCACTGTCCCCATTTGGGTGGTGCTATGCAATGCCAGATCGGTGAGGAACAGGACCACAATTCGTCAGACTTGATTTTCTCAGTTGATCTGGCTTCGTCATGGAGACCTAGCTGGGAGACAACGCAGGGCCAATTTTAGAGGCGTCTGTCCTGGCTGGGTACTCTGTAGTGCACTGCCCAAGGAGGGAGCGTAGGGGTGAGGGGGTGGCCATCTACTCTAGATCCAGCCTGAACTTCTCCATTCACCCGGTGAGATCTAGCTCATCATTTGATTGCATAGCAGTATGTGGGAGTCCAGGTGCAGGCTGCAGGATCCTCCTCATGTACTGGTCTCCCAGGCATGGGAGGAGTTCATGCAGGGAGTCGTGGAATTTGTCACGAAAGGGTGTTGGAGTTGCCCAGATGGTTGATTCTGGGTGACTTCAATGCCTGGGTCGACAATGAACTCTGCATTTGGTAAGACTTCCTCCAGCTTATGAAATCTTTGGGCCTCGCACAAGTTGTTGCTTTGTGACTCACCACCATGGCCATGACTTGGATTTGGTATTCTGACTGGGGCTTGGGGTCACTGACCCCAGGATTGATCTGGTCATGTGGTGAGATCATTGTATGGTGAGGTTCTCGTTTGGGCTCCCCAATAGTCCCTTCCCTATTGAGATGGTCTATTACTGCCCATTGAAGAGACTGACACCAGAGGACTATAGCAGTAGTGGACTTTTCTGGTGTGAGTACTGCATGTGTGGTTGATACGGGCATGGTGGTGACAGCCCTAAACTACTACTGTTTTCAATCGCTTGATGCAATGATCGATCCATATATGACCAGTGTCTTCTTGCTTGAGACCCTCCCCTTGGTTTGATGGGGATGTCAAGGCGTTGAAGACCAGGGGTCAGAAGTTGGAGCATTGCTGGCAGAAGACACAGTCTAGGGAGAACAGACTGACTTTGAGAATTCACTATGGTGAATATCAAAGGTCAATCAACTGTACAAAGACAGAGTTCCTGTCCAGGAGATTGCTGCAGGAAAAACTGACCAGCCCAGCTCTGTCAGACTGTAGACAGGCTTCTTCATCCTGCCTGTCTGCAGCCAACAGGCATTTTCAGTTGCTTTGTTGAGGAGTTTGCTAATCTTTTCTTGGACAGTGTCTCCATTCGATGTGGATTTCCCCAGTGGGGCTAAGTCAGCCATGGCGGTAGGCCTTGTATGGTCAGAGGCACTCCTATTGCTTGGGGAGATCTAGCCAGTGGGGTGATGGAGGTCTTCGAGAAATCTCAAAGCTGCAGACCACCTTTTGTGAAATGGACCAGGGCCTGAAGCATCTACTAGTGGGATGTGCCAGGTCTGTGGGTCCAGCATTCACCAAGGTTGTCCAATTTTCACTCTCAGAGGGTCCTTCCCTGCCACCTTAAAAGCTGATAAAACCACTTCTGAAGAAACCATCTCTCAACCCTAACGTCTTGGCGAATTATTGACCAGTCACCAGCCTCCCATTTTAGGGAAGGTTGTTGAGAAAGTGCTGGCTCTGCAGCTTGAGGCCCACCTCATTGCCTTTGACATCTACAGGCTGTTCCAGTCTGGATTTGAGGCAAAGCATAGCACTGAAATGGCACTGGTTAGGGTGCAAAATAAGATCCTCAGGGCAAGAGATAGAGGAGACTGATCAATTCTCATTTTCCTAGATCTCTCCTCAGCATTTGATACTGTGGACCACATTGTGCTTCTTGATCACCTTAGGGAGTATTGTGGACTCACCATTACTGTCATCAATTGGTTTGAGTCCTATCTCACAGACAGGATGCAATGGGTTGTGATAGGGAATTTTTCCTCCTGCCTGAAGCCCCTGTCTTGTGGAGTTCCTCAAGATTCGATCTTGTTACCAATGTTGTTTGTGGTGTACATGCTGCCACTGGGTGAGCTCATTAGACATTACAGTCCGGGTTTTCACTGCTATGCAGATGATACCCAGCTGTATATGTCTTTTGCCCCCAGGACAGATGGTGCCATGGAAGTGCTTAATAGGTGCCTTGCTGAGATCCAAGACTGGATGTTCTCTAACTGACTGTGACTAAACCACAACAAGACAGAGGTACTAGTGGTTGAACCTAGTCGCTGGCGTGATGTGGCTGCCATGTGTGTGGGAACAGGGTGGTTTCTTGGTCCTACTCCATTGGTGGCTGCTCCTAAAGTGACAAATCATGGCATTGTCTTTGATGATGTTTTGACACTTGAATTTCAAGTGTCGGCCATTGTCCAGAGTGGTTTTTACCACTTGAGAAACATCACCAAAATTAAACCCCTAGTTCCGTCTGGTGACCTGCCAACACTGGTGCATGCCTTTGTTGTATCATGGCTGGCTTACTGCAAAGCTCTCTACTTCAGGGTCAGTGGAGGGAACCTCTGTCGGCTGCAGCTGGTGCAGAACGCAGCCGCCAGGTTGCTGACAGGTCTTTTGAGATCTATTCATGTGACCTCAGTCCTGCGTGACCTGCACTGGCTGCCTGTCGGGTGGAGGATTCTCTTCAAGTTTGGCTTGCTGACCTATAAGGCCCTATATGGATCGGGCCCTGGCTACCTAAATGAGATCCTTACCCTTGCCACCCCTGTGTGTTCCTCTGCTCCTCCACTGAGGGCCTCCTAGTGGTTCTATGGGCCAGGCTGAAAACCTCAGGAGATAGAGCATTTCAGGGGCCAGCCCAACCCCTGGAATTCACTTCCCAGACCACTGAGGAAGGCCCTTCAGTGGAGGTTTTTAAAAGGGTTCTAAAGATGCACCTTTTTATTCTTTTATTTATATTGTTCTTGTATGTTACTGCACTACCTGTAAGGTGCCCAGAGCCTCTGGGATTGGGCACCATATATAAATAAATCTTTACTTACTTACTAATAAAGTTGGGCTGGCTGAGTGCTGTGCGCTTCTGTTCTGTCTCTCAGTGCTGATTTCCCTTCCACTGAAGGTGGCTCCCGTGAGCTTCCGACTGTGCTGAATCCTTGCCTGAAGTGTAAAAAAGCCCCAAAACATGGAGCTCAATGCACAAAAAAGAGAACAGCCCAACTGCACAGGCAGCAGTGGTGTGGCTTTCTTCTTCTGCGCTCCTCGGTGCGGTGGCTCAGGCTGGCTGCGGTCCTCCTCTGTTAAGCATTTTCCTTCTTGCTGGTTATGTTCTCAGTCCTTCCCCTACAGTGGTCAGACAGAAAATGAGACCGATGCTATGGGTTCCTCCTCTGCTTAATCTAACTGCTATATAGCACAGCAGCAGACCTGAGGGGAACAGACATTAAGATTAAACATTTTGGGGTGGGGGCAGGAAGGTAAGGTGGGGTGGACAACTGAGCACTCTAATGAATAGAAACATCACTTGGGGAGAAGGAAGGAAGGAAGTTGGTTGTTACTGACATGCAGCAAAGAAATCAGCGCATAATACTTGCATTCTGGACTGGCAGCCATGCGGAGATGTATGGGGTGAAATGGGAGCTGCAGGTTAGGGCAGGAAGAGCACAGGTTGCTGACCTTTTTAGCAACAAATGAACAAAGTCAGTGAGTGTGATTGAATGAGAGATGCTATGGTGTAGCCTGCTCTCAGTTGGGTTCTTAATTCCAAAGTGTAGGCCCCCCCCCCCCCCAAGTGCAGGGCAGCTGCCCTGACTGCTCCCCAAGGCCGGTCCTGGGTCCCTTGGGACCTGAGTGAAAAGATGTGGATGTGCAGGGCCCAAAGGAAAAAAGGGAAGACTCCATCCAACTACAGAAGTGCAGCAGAAGATTGCAAGAATCAAGGGGCTGTCTAGCGGGCCCTCTTTTCCCTGTGCTTCCATGTCACCAAGATACAGATACACAGGGCAAAGAGTCCATCTGTCAGCAAATGCACAGGGTACTCTGCCACTCATAGGTGGAGATGTGCAGGACCCTATGCCAAGAGAAGAGGGCACTCAAACGAGCAGCTCACCCTTTCCACTGGTGAGCATATGGTCACAGATCCTATGGAAATTGTCTCCCTCTTCAACAACTGTTTTGGAGGTCTTGACAAACACAAGCCTACCTAGCTCTCTTCACAACACTCCCCTCCACACCCTACCAAACCCCACCCCAGTTTCTATTTCTGTTACCTTACCCCCTCTGAGGTAGTAAAACTCATTAAGTCACACAACCCCAAGCCCTCCATCGGGCTAGACAATATCAATTACAGAATCCTTAGAATGGTTTGCGATTCCATTGCTATTCCACTCACTAACATATTCAACCACTCCCTTTGCTCCAGGACTTACCCTCACAAATGGAAATGCATAATAATCAAACTACTTCACAAAACCAGGCCCAAAGATGCCATCTCTAACTACAGACCCATATCCCTCCTGGCCCCTCTATCCAAAATCCTGGAAAAAGTTATTCACAACCAAACCACCACATTTCTTAAGGCATACAATCTACAAACAGTAGCCTGGCATGGGTTCAAGTCTGGCCACAACACTGAGATCACCCTTATCAAATTCACAAGCCTCATCAACAGAACAAACGATGAAGGCCTGTACACTGCTTCAGTTTTTGTGGACCTCACAAAAGCATTTGACCTCATAGAGCATGATGTCCTTCAATTCACCCTATCCGACCTTCACTTCTCACCTGATGTCATCACCTGGTTTCAAAACTACCTGAGCCTCAGATCCCACCAAACCATTATCAATGGTGTCCTGTCCAACCCCTGCCCCATAAAGTTTGGAGTTCCCCAAGGGTCCATTCTGGGTCCACTCCTCTTCTCCCTTGTTGTAAATTCCCTCTACAAAATCTGCATGAACATAAAACTCATCCTCTACGCCAACGATGCTGCTCTCT
This sequence comes from Neoceratodus forsteri, assembly GCA_016271365.2. Classification (NCBI taxonomy): domain Eukaryota; kingdom Metazoa; phylum Chordata; order Ceratodontiformes; family Ceratodontidae; genus Neoceratodus; species Neoceratodus forsteri. The sequence continues at coordinate 1,342,314,884 of CM057455.1, read as the reverse complement.
TCTGTAAGGACAAAGACCACTCCTCCCTACTTCACAAGTTACAAAGTGATTTCCATACCATTCACTTCTGGTTCATATCCAAAGGGTTAGTGCTTGATGCAAAAAAAAAACACAAAAAAAATGGTATTCGGCAGCCCACGAAAACCTCCTTCCTTCAATTTCACACTGCTAGACAACAACGACAATACAATAGAAAGTGTCAGCGAATTCAGATACCTCAGTGTGCTTCTTGACAGCTGCCTCAACTTTGACTCACACATAAATCAACTCATCAGGAAAACTCACCAATGGCTAGGCATGCTATACAGAGTTAAGTCATTCCTGACTTACGAATCCAAAACCCTGCTCACCACCAGATTTCTCCTCCCACTGTTCAACTACAGCACACTAGTCTATTATCCACCCCTGACCCACAGTAACCTCCTAAAACTCCGCACTACATCCCACAGCATCATTCACTTCATCTCAGGTCTCCTCCAACTCGCCCACCACTGCTACCTGTACAGAATCTCTAATTGGTCCTCTCTCAAAGACAGGCTTACACAGCAAAATAGTCACTTTCTTTTTAAAATATCCTAGGCTACCTCCTGACAGCATCCTATCCTCTCCCTAGGTCTACCCCCCTCAGACCACCAGGAGGTCTTCAGCTACCTCCTTCTCCATCCCATTCTGTTGCACCACCCAAAGCCAAAACACCCTCTCCTACAAGGGTGCTGAATGGTTCAACAGCCTTCCCCTCCCCATCACCTAGTGCCACACAATGTCCTCTTTCAATCTCAACCTCAAGGCACACCTCTTCCAGGTCACCATCTGCAAGTGCCATACTTTGTGATATCACCCTCAGTGTGCTCTATCCTCCCTGACACCTCAGGTAACTGAACCTATCTCTGCCCTTTTACTATGAGACACAATCTCCAAGTCTGAAACTGCAGAGTGCTTCCCTCAATGCACTTAGTTTTGTTTATCCCTTTTGTTGATCCAATATTTGTTTGATACTTTTGTTTAAACTGTTTCTACCTCATTTTCTGTATCCCCGAATTGTGTACCTTGACTGTTCTGCCTCATTTATGTAACCTCATGTTGTATTTGTCCAAAACTGGATGCTCGTGAAAATGAGCAACTTTTGCTCACATGCCTTTTCAGTATAACCAATAAACTGAACTGAACTGAGTTGTCTTCACTATGTGGTACCTGGGCCCATGAGGCAACCCTGTATCTTTCATTCCCTGGCTGAGGGGGGTCGTGTAGCAGTGCCATCTCCCCCAAAATTCATACCCCATCCAGCTAAGTCACTGAGCTTGCCCCTGAATGCAGGTCACCAGGATGGGATATGAAAGCATACCCAACAGGATTAAGACTGGCACTACATGCAAAATTTCATAATAATTATATACATTTTTTAATTTTACCACAGATTTTCAAGATAGTTGTTTTATGATGCCCTTATAAACACAACATGTTGCAGTTGTAGTACATTAGCAGAAATGGCATTTCACACCAGAAGTGCAAAAACATGTCTCATTCAGGACTGAAAAAGTGGCACCTGTCACATTTATGAGGTGGTGTGAAAAAAATGGCTACACTGAAAGTCATGAGTCACAATATTGAAAATTACTGAAGTTATGACTGAATGTTGAAATATTGCAATGTTCAGCCACAACTCGATCATTTTGCCATATTTGTACACCAACTTTTCAGCATAGTCTTCTTATTACTTTACCTTATGAACTCAGTAGGTGCACATTTTCAAATCCCTGCCAAAACATAATCCCATGCCACAGGTGCAAAAATGAATTTTAGCCAGGACTTGAAAAATGACAGCTGTCACATTCACGCGGTGGTGTAAAAAAATGGCAATTTTTCAAAATATTTAAAATTACCACATTTATGAGTGAGCATAGATAAATTTGAAATTTTACATATTTTGACCCCAAATTTTCAACATTGCCATCTTATGTCCCCACCTCAAGAATAAGGGTGATGAAATGTTCAAATCCACCCAAATATGATTTACAAAATGAACACAAAGCCACCTTTCAGGCCAGATTTGTGTAATTCCACCACCATTGGACATGAGGTGGGGTCCCAAAAGATCATGTTGAAAATTTGGGATCAAAATGTATAAAAATGGGAAAGTTATAAATCAAAGTTCAACCCCATTTAAATACATTAAACCGCACTTGCAGTGGTTGCTATAGTAAAGTTGCCTGGTACTGCAGTGTACTGACTGGTGCGGGTGGTGCGACATGGTACTATTCAGTGTACCACTTGGTGTGGCACTCGGTGCGCACATATTTTAATTCAGCAGTGCAGTATAGTTAGGGGTATAGTGTAATTCATTCTTATTCCAGGAGGTTGTGCACACAATTCATCAGCAACCCTGATGTGCCAGAATTTTTATTTCTCTGCCTTTTGTATCATATCACCCGCAGGTGGCGTGTAATTGATTTGCAAGATGCTGAAATTAATTCCCTTTTGCGTGGATGAGATACTGACAATTTGGTACTGCTGCATTGTAACATACTGTAGCAGTACAGAACTATAATAAATCTGCTCCTGTGTAAGAGAAATTAAATTTGGATATACAACTTGGAAAAAAATCTCTTTGAAAGGTCTCAGCATTTGATCTGCAATAAAAATGCATGTGTATAGTTCGATATGCAATAAAATGTGGTTTCAAATGAAAAGTAGTTTGTGGTATTAGTGTACAATATTACCCATCTAATTTTACAAAATTTACCCACCTGTTTTACATGACAATTTTACTCTCCATAGTGTTTATAACAACTAAACATGCAGATGAATGCTTTGTGAATTATGCTCCGTAATTAATTTTTACTTTTTCCTGCTGATAACAAAATGACTCAAATCTGAATTTTTTGACAGTAAAGCAGACTTCAATGTGTTGATCTCCGCTAGCATCTGGACTCACTAAATCCACTTTCTAGTGCATCTTGACAATAGGATTTCCTAAACTGTCTTTTTTTTTTTTGAAAATGTTAACATGGCACTTCAGTACTGAATTGAGATTTAATAATCATACATCAAATGCTAGCAGTCTGATATTATCAACGTCATAAACAAGTAGTACTGTATGCGGAGCGAGTAATACGAGTATATGAATGCCATGCATTAAGAAATAATAAAGTATACAGCAGTTGCCATCTGACCTGCCTGTGATATGTAAAAGTGTTTTCTAACAACTCATAACCAATCTGAATGGGGGTCATGAAACGACAGCACACAGACACACCAAAGAGACCAGCTGTAAAATTGATGCACATTGATGAACAGGACTATGCTATACTCATGCCCCATTTTGCAGTGTGTAGATGTAAAACTGTACTGTAGCACACGACAACTTTTGAGTTAAGCACATACTGTACTAATGTTTTGTGACCTGATACAGACCTAACACTGCATTTCAAACACATGCTAGACCAGTAGTATGATTTTTGTTATTTTAGTATGGTTTACTAGTTTTCATTATTTTGTGTGAGAGGCCCACATAAAGTGAGGAACAGTTGAGAGGTACAGTATGTACTCTATGTGGAGCTCCCAGTATATCAAGATTCGGTAAGAATGAGCTTAATGTGTTGAGGCACACACCACATCTTGAGGCTGAATTTTGAACACAGGCGTGGAAGGATAAGGAGAAGTCCAAATGAGGATGAAGTATAGCAGATGGCATGTGGATGGTGGCAGATGTAGAGACCTGATATCTGGGAGTAAGATTAATACAGTGAGGCACTCAATCTGGAAAAACAAGGTTTAGACTGTGTATCACAAAAAGTATAATTTAAAAATAAAGAAAAATAGAGCATTCCCCTCCATGGCAGTGCACCACACATATCACAGGTGCTCTATTGTGCCATTAGCTTGATAATCAAGTATTCCTGTTGAAACCATCCATTTATTTAGATTTTGGTAACCGGTAAGCCCACTGAGACCAGAGGTCCCTTTTTCAGGGTGACCTAGAATTAGTTACAGTAGAATACATACATTGGTATCAATATACAGTATTTACAGCTGATACATACAAGGAATTGGTATCAAACGCTTAACACAAGAGACAGCAAGCTTCACAAGGCTCACAAAGGTTAGACAGGTGCACAGTACATTTAACAATTTTGCATAAGAGTTTCATGGGAGAAATAGAAATGACAAAAATAAGTGACAGCATGACATCCAGATATCCCTTTCATTGTATTATTCCTAAATGGTGATATGGTGTTTTGAAGTTGTTTTTAACAGGTAAGTGTTTTCTTGCAATTCCCTTTATGAATAAATTAAATGTTTGGGCATGGTGGTGTGCTGTATGCCTCTAGAAATGTGCACTAGCACCCCCACCAAGCACAGTATGAATCCAATGTGTAAAGTCAAAAGTAACATCAAGGGGTGGGCTTTAAAAAAAATGCTATTTTTGTGTCATTAATGATAACATTTTGCAAAAAAAGCTATTTGAAAAAATATTTCTGAGTGAAGTAACAATATGCTGTTGTTGAATCAAATCCTGCCAGAAATACATTATTGGCCCAGGGCTCCAAGATCTACAGGGATTTGTTCACTTAACCGAAACTGGCTTTTCAGTTGGGCTATATTAGTACAGCCACTACTATAACAGGGATTTGAGGGACTGAGCCTGGAAGAAACTGACCCTGTTTAACTGTTGAAATGCTAAAGCCTTTGAGCATTGAAGAAGAATGAACAATTAGTTACATACCTCTCAACTGTACCACATTACGAGGAATGTTCCTCATTTTACTTCAGAAAAGGTCCCTGTTCCACATTGTGAGGACTTGTTCCACATTCAGAGTCAACATTTTAAAGCAAATATCCATAATAAATGATGGAAAAAATAACTTATTCAATTGATAAAAGACATTCTCAACATAAATGCAACATTTTAATAGTGTTTTGAGCTTCTTAGGTAAAGATTTGATTAAGTGTTCCACATTTTGCCCATTTGTTCCACATTGTGACAGGCAATGTTCCACATTTGGGGGACAAAAGGTTGAGAGGTATGATTAGTTACCTTGACATCAATTTCATAACAGCATTTTGCCATTGCGTGAGCTGTGGGCAGGAACTAACTGCTGTGCCATTTTCTTCTTTGAGTTGGGGGTGTGGGGGAGGGTGGAGTGCCTGTGTAGTCCTATTGTTTTCAGTTACATTGAAGTAAACAGAGTTCACACCGCCAGGGTTTGATCTGATGGGGGAGGGAATGATTGGAAAAGTTATTGGCATACAGTTTGAATGCAGGTCTTACTAACATAGAAAGAAAGGGGGAGAGCATTTCATACCTTGGTGCTTTGGGTGAAAGGGTGGGAGAGGGTCTGCTAGCCACAAGAGAATTTCTTTTGTGTCTCACCTCTAGTTTTGTCAGTTCCAGCCTTTTAGCAGCTTTCAATGGGTTTGTGTAATTTGTAAAGGGTAGTTTTCCCCACAGAGCACATGTGAAGTCTTGTGGGGAAATGCAATGCATGCCCCACTCCAAGTGTCCCTAGTCCAAATCCAACAGCATCAGTACCTTTCTTCTCTGGCATGTTGCAAAGCTAATGTCTGGGAAAAATATATAGGAGATCCATCATCCCTCTTGCAGTTATGTAATTAATTTATGGAGTCGAGGTTGTTCTTTAGGGAAATTACTGTTGAAACAAATTCTGTATCAATCATGAAAACCTTCTACTGAAAATGAACAACCACCACCGGTTGAAGTCCAGGTGTCGCTCTTTTGTCCTGCACTGTTCTGACATTATAGAAGCAAATTTATTGCAGACAGAAACACATTCCTCAGAAATTAATTTTAGCATAGAGTCAATGTTTGATATTCAGCGGAGACAGGTCCAGCTGATACTATACACTAACCTTGTACAATGATCAAAATCAAAACTAATCAATGAATGTGAGAAATTATTAATTTTTATTTACCCCATAACAGTTTCACAGTTAGAAAATCACAGCCTTCATATGTAAAAGTAAAATTACTGTATGTTGAACTGCAGACAAAATGTTATTTACTGTATGCACAGTATTTGTAATATTTTATCAGGAACAGCAAACAAATCTGTGACAGCTCATATAATTTTGTCTAAGTCACGTTCTGACATTTGTCTCCAGGTTAGTGTGCTACTAACACTGTACTGTTGTACACATGCACAGGTAGTGACGGGTTGGTGTGTGTGTGTGTACAATAAGGGATGCTTGAGGTTTATTTTTCATCCCCAGACATTAAACACAAAACTATATATTAAATCATGTAAGATTAAATGTGACATTTCATAAAAAATTGATTAAATAACAGAGGGACACTGGGAGTTCCACTAGTGAGCATTCTGCATTTTGGGCAGAAATGTTTAATCTTTAACACAAACTTCATTTGGGAGACTTCCCCAAGGTAATTCTGTGCTGACTCCTCAGAGAGTCATCCCTCTTGGAGTTATGTAATTAATTTATGTGGAGTCCATGGTTGTGCATTCTCTAACTCCTCTGGTAACCCACATAAATTAACAAACAAAACTCAATGGTGAAGAAGTTTGTAATGTTTAATGCATAATTAGTAAGGAAAATTCCTATTGAAACAAATTATCTATTAAACATGAAAACTTTCAGCTGAAAATGAACAGCCATCACTGGTTGAAGTCTAGGTGTCGTTCTTTTGTCCTGCACTGTTCTGACATTATAGAAGCAAATTTATTGCAGACAGAAGCACATTCCTCAGAAATTAATTTTAGCATAGAGTCAGTGTCTGGTATTCAGTAGAGACAGGTCCAGCTAATACCATAGACTAACCTTGTACAATGATCAAAATCAAAACCAATCAATGAATGTGAGAAATTATTTATTTTTATTTACCCCATAACAGTTTCACAGTTAGAAAATCACAGTCTTCATATGTAAAAGTAAAATTACTGTATGTTGAACTGTAGACAAAAGATTTTTAACATAAATCCGCCCCCCCCAGACCCACTTCTAAAAATCTTGATATTAGGAATTTCAAATTATGAAAAAAGACTTTTGCAAAATTTAGATGCAGACAGAACTGTGTTTTCATGCTCTAAAGAAAACATTGCTTTCTAAACTTAATAACTAGCGTGACCACAAAATATAGGTGTGGTTCACTGCCTTACACAACCCCTCTCAGTTGCAAATATTAAATGAAGTGTTTGACATTTTCTCAGAACCCTGTGTCTCATTCCCCATGTAGATAACTGTTTCTCAAAATCTATTTCAAATGCAATAATAATCTTGTTTCAGACATGAATTACTTTGTGAGACAGGCAAGGAAATTATGTACTTTATTTGGGGTTTACAAAAACAGTCTGTTTCCAGCAGTATAAGCTTCAGAAGTATACATTATGCAAAACTAATCCAAGAGAACTTAATCACCAGTTTTTGTTATTTACTGTATGCACAGTATTTGTAATATTTAATCAGGAACAGCAAACAAAACTGTGACAGCTCATATCATTTTGTCTAAGTCACATTCTGACATTTGTCTCCAGGTTAGTGTGCCACTAACACGTACTGTTGTACACATACACAGGTAGTGATGGGTTACTGTGCGTGTGTACAATCAAATATAACTCTTATACAAGAAAGCGTCCAATGGTACTCAACACAGACAGCTATTCTGAATAAACTCTATACTTCCTCCAGAAGGAAATCACCATAAAAGCACCAACCCTCTTCTCAACGTAATAATTACTCAAATCACAATGTCACCAAGCAAAGAGATTCTGTATATATGGCTATATAGAAAGTAACAATACTATTACCCAAAGGACAATGTGGTTTCAAAAACTCACTCAAAGTGACTCATATAGAAAAGAATCTGCAAAAGCAATAAAAATAATCTAAGCATTTACTTAATATTTCTGTCACTTCTTCATACTGCAGCACCCTACTCTACTTTTCTTCCCTTCTCTCTCTAAATAAACATTACAATAAATAAACCTCTTTCAAGTATCACTACCTCCCTTTCACAGTTCTTCTTGAATAATAAATGACAAAGTATACTACTGATGTTAAAAATATTTCGTGCACTGGCTTACTTCTGTTTGAATAGAAAGAAAAGCTAAAATAAATTGTTGAAATCTGCTTACCTTGTTATCCATGTCTGTAAATAAAAACCATACTACAAATAAATGCATCACCCAAAATAAAACAAGCATTTGTCAATGCCAAACGTTCGCTTGCAGGTATTTGCAGTGGTATTTGGCACTTGGACATGGCTTAAAAAAATCAGTGACAAAGAAATAGAAGCATTTGTCAATGCTGAGTGTTGCCTGCTTCTATGTGCTGTTTAGGTATTTGGAAGTCATTGGAGTGCAAATATTGAAAATTCGCGAACTTACGAGTGTGCGTAGGAACTGCGCAACGCACGCTTATAAAACAGTCATTTTTAGGAATTTTTTCACCAAATTTTCAACATAGCCATTTTAAGACTTCTGCTCATGAACAGTGTCACTGTGATTTTCTCAATGTGTCCCATACATTGATTTCGCACACCGACTGCGCCATTGTGCGCTGCATGGGCGGAAACACGTTTTGGGCAGGATGTGAAAAATGACAGCTGTACTGCTCATAAGGAGGTGTGGTAAAATGGCAATGTTGAAAAATGTGAAGTGAAAATATTGAAAATACGCAAACTTACGAGCGTGCATAGGAACTGCTCAACGCACGCTCATAAAACAGTCATTTTTAGGAATTTTTTCACCAAATTTTCAACAGAGCCATTTTAAGACCTCTGCTCATGAACAGTGTCACTGTGATTGTCTTAATGTGTCCCATACATTGAGTTCACACACCGGCTGTGCCATTTTGCGCTACATGGGCAGAAACACATTTTGGGCAGGATGTGAAAAATGACAGCTGTACTGCTCATAAGGAGGTGTGGTAAAATGGCAATGTTGAAAATCTGGGTGGTATCTTGAAAATTATGACTTCACCTGATGGAACTGCATAGCATAAGCTCATAAAATGAGTCATTTTAGAATTTTTCACCAAATTTTTCAAAACAGCCATTTTAAGACCTCTGCTCATGAACAGTGTCACTGTGATTTTTAATGTGTCCCATACATTGAGTTCGACACACGACTGCGCCATTGTGTGCTACATGGGCGGAAACACGCTTTGGTGAGATGTGAAATGACAGCTGTACTGCTCATGAGGAGGTGTGGTAAAATGGCAATGTTGAAAATGTGGAGTGAAAATATTGAAAATTGTGAACTTACGAGCCTGCATAGGAACTGCGCATGATACACACTTGTAAAATATGGTCATTTTAGGAATTTTCCACCAATTTTCAAAATAGGCTTTTTGAGAGCCCACCTTATGAACGCTGGCACTGTCGTTTCATTAATTGGGCCCAAAAGGTGATTTCACACAGTGACAGCGAAATCACCCTTCGGGCCCAAATAACGCCATGACAGCAACAGAATTCATGAGAAGGGGTCCCAAAAACCCCATGTTGAAAATTTGGTGCAAAAATTCCAAAAAATGCCTGAGATATGCAACAAAGTTGAAAAAAAACCATCTAGCCCATTATACAGCTTACCGGCATTTCCTCAGTTCACGGTCGCCTTTGAAGAATGCAGACGTGTTCCCAGTCCAGCTATGAGCGTTGCGCCAAGCTGCGGAGGTAAGTATGGGGTGAGGGGTGGGGAGGCAGGGTGCACAGTGGATGGGTGCGGGTTGTGGGAGGAGGCCAGGGAGAAGCGCCGTGGGACCATTTTTTAATTACAGGTTTTAAAAAAAAAAAAAGAAGCGACATGGGACATTTGCTCGCTGGGGTGGGCTCCCAGCATGGTGAAGGATGACTGGGGGCCATGGAGCCAACGGGGATTGACACCCCGTCGCAGATGACGCGGTCGTTTGCCATGCTGGGTGGGCTCCCAGCGTGGCAGCAAAGATTTGGGCGGACGCTGTGCAAGCACACAGCGGTGATTTTCTTTGAAGACAAGACCACCGCTGTCATACACAGCACTCGCGTCAGATTGGTGCAGGACTCGCCATGCCTGCTCAATGGAGCAGGAATTGCAGAGGAGGTGCACACTCAAAGTGTCCCATTTCCAAGACGCCCTTGCGCATGCGCGCAAGTGAACGTAAAATTATTAATCCACAAGTGTAGCCATAACAGCTCTTCCAGTTGTAATCCAAAAAGAAAAGTAAACATGTTGCGACTCTTCAAGTCATAATCCACATAGCCCAATGAATCCATAGTCGACAGACAAAAAAAATAATGTTCCAAATTGATCTTCCCGACATATATCCAAGAACTGACCACCTGACTGAAGCAAAATCCATCATGACGACTCAGCCATTGGAGAAGAAAATGCCCCGAAGAAATCCACCACAGGCCGCTGAAATCACCAACTCCCATGTAGAACTCCATCCGTAGACAGCATCTCCTCTCTGGCTCCGCTGAAGATCCCATGCTGACTCAAACAGTGCTCCACTAACATGCCGTTGCCGCCAATATTTTCCCAACTGTGCCACAACTCCAAGACCTGCTCATCGACCAATCAACAACCTCAACTAGTGACTGATTCATACATCAACCAATAAAAAAGCTCCACACATTATACACTCCCTCCAACCAATCACATTGCATTCGTACTCGCCAATCACACAACACAAGCCACATCTCTTAAACTAAACAACCAATAGGAACACCACAGTAAAATCACAACTAACCAATTATATTACAAACTTTCAATCCTCAACCAATGAAAATACACCATTTCAATCCCATTCAAGGTACCTAACAAACGCGGAAGAACCACATACAGAAGAAAGTAGACCACAAACAATTATAAAAAACATACACCTCACCAAAAAAACACCACCACAAAACAAAAGCTGCCTGTTGCACAAATCGAATATGTGAGGGGTCAGTGTGTGATATTGCATTTATCTTGTACAGTTTACAGTAACCTCTCATAACACTCACTCTTGCCTACGGCACTCGTGAGGTTACTTGAGGTCATTGTAAACTGTGCAAGATAAATGCAATATCACACACTGACCCCCACATATCCCTATATATATATATATATATATATATATATGTGTGTGTGTGTGTGTGTGTGTGTATATATATATATATATATATATCTCAATATCTATCTACCTATCTATCTATCTATCTATTCTTTCATTAAACATCATTAATACATCACTTAGGGTGAATACACAGTGACAAAGCAGGAAATGAGGTGTTAGGGTTTCAGCTCTAATGCCTCACCCCCAGGGTTCCAACCTCTACCACCCCACTACCATCCCTCCACCCTCCACAAACCAACAGGCATCAGGGTGTGCCATTGGGTCATCAGGCCCAAGTTTCACTCCATTCCATGTATAAAGAAGCTTATACACTACAGAATAGCAACTTAGAAACATAGAAACATAGACTTTGACGACAGATAAGGACCGCTTGGCCCATCTAGTCTGCCCATTTCCCTACCTATAGGATAGGCCGCAGATCCTAGTTAGCCAACAGCCTATTTCTTCCTACCCCCCACAAGAATTGCTTTATGTCTGTCCCATGCATTCTTGAATTCTCCCACAGTTTTAGACCCCACAACCTCCTCAGGAAGGCTGTTCCATGCATCCGCTACCCTCTCTGTGAAAAAATACTTCCTCACATTGCCCTGAACCACCCCCATCTTTAAATTGTGTCCCCTTGTTCTTGCATGTCTCTTTTTCTGAAAGATGCTACCCTCTTGGACTTTGTTGATTCCACTGAGGTACTTTAAAGTTTCTATCATGTCCCCCCTCTCCCTTCTTTCCTCAAGGGTATACATATTAAGCTACTTTAGTCTCTCCTCATACGGCTTCTCTTGCAGACCCTGCATCATTTTAGTTGCCCTCCTCTGGACTTCCTCTATTCTGTCTATGTCCTTGCAGAGATGGGGTCACCAGAACTGGACGCAGTACTCCAGATGGGGCCTCACCAACTGTCTGTACAGAGGGATAACAACTTCCTGTTTTCTGCTGCTGATGCCTCTCCCTATGGATCCCAGTATATCCCCAGCCCTCCCTACTGCCTTCTCACATTGCTTGCTAACCTTAAGGTCATCTGATAAGACTACCCCTAGGTCCCTTTCCTTTTTTGTTGTTGTTACTACCTTCCCCCCATTGTGTATTCTTCCCCTGGGTTCTTGTTTCCCAGGTGCATTATTTTGCACTTCTTTGCATTGAATCCTAGCTGCCATACTTCTGACCATTCCTCCAACCTTGCCAAGTCCCTTCTCATCCTTTCCACACCTCCTTGTGTATCAACCCTGTTGCAGATCTTTGTGTCATCTGCAAAGAGGCATACTTTTCCTTCCAGTCCATCTGCAATGTCACTTATGAAGACATTAAAAAGGACTGGATCCAATACTGAACCCTGCGGTACCCCACTAGTAACCCCTCTTTCTTCAGAGTGGACTCCATTTACAATTACCTTCTGTGTCCTGTTGTCCAGTCAATGTTTTACCTAGGCTACCACCCTGGGACCCACTCCCAGGCTGGTTAATTTGACTATTAGCTTTTGTGTGGGACTGTGTCAAATGCCTTGCTAGTCTAGGTAGGCCATGTCCACAGCCCTTCCCTGGTCTACTACTTTGGTGACCCAGTCAAAGAAATCTATTAGATTCATCTGACATGACCTTTCCTCTGTGAACCCATGCTGCCTTGGGTCATGTGCCCCACTGGCCTCTAGGTACTCAACTATTCTTTCCTTCAGAAATGACTCCATCACTTTCCCTACCACAGAGGTCAAACTGACAGGTCTGTAGTTTCCTGCCCCTATCTTGGTCCCACTTTTGTGAAGGGGAATCACATCCGCCTTCCTCCAGTCCTCGGGTACCACACCATCCTTCCATGATTTATTAAAAATAGTAGCCAGTGGTTTCACTAGTTCCCCCCTTAATTCTTTTAGAATTCTGGGTGAATTCCATCAGGCCCCATTGCTTTGTCCACCTTCAGTTTTAGGAGTTCTTGCAGAACCCTTTCTTCTGTGAAAGAACTGGGATCGACCCCTATCAAGAGTGCTTCTGTTAATCTCATTAGGTACTTCCTCCTCTTTGTGAGTACTGAGCAGAAATATTCATTCAGTATCCCTGCTTTTTCACTGCCCCTCTGCCCACCCAATCGCTCATTCTATTCAGCCTCACTATCCCTCCTTTGTCTTTTCTACGCCACTGATGTACCTATAAAAGGTTTTATCCCTTCTTAACCGAGTTGGCTATCTTTTTCAGTTTGGGCCTTTGCTATTCTGACTTCCCTCCCTGCTTCCTTCTGCCTTAACTGGTACAGCTGTCTGTCCTGCTCCTTCTATGTTTCCTTATACTTCTGGAATGCTGTCTTTTTCTTCCTGACTTTCCCAGCCATCTCTTTTGAGAACCAGAGTGGCTTTTTCTTTTGTTTTGATTTGTTTGTTTGCTTTACACAAAGGCTTGTTGCCTCTGTGATGGCAGTTTTGATGATTCCCCATTGTTGCTCCACGCCTCCTTCTAGCCTGTTTGCTAGTGCTTATCTGAGGCACTCTCCCATCTTGATAAAGTCAGCCCTCCTGAAGTCCAGTACCCTCACTTTTGTATGGCTTGACTCTGTAGCTGAGTTTAACGTGAACCACACTGTTTGATGGTCACTTGTTCCCAGATGGCAACCCACTTCTAGATCTGAGATCCGCTCACTGCCCCCATTTGAGAGTATGAGGTCTAAGATTGCTCCCTCACGAGTGGGTTCCAAAACTAGCTGTCTGAGGCCTGCCACCTGTAGGGCATCAAGAATGGCCCTGCTCTTGGATGTGGCTGCAGCAAATGTGCTCCAGTTAACATCTGGCATATTCAGGTCTCTCATCAACAGTATCTCCCCTTTCACTGCCATTCTAAGAATGCCTTCTATCATATCTTTGTCCATTCCCTCCCCCTGACATCGGGGTCTGTACACAACCCCTGTGCGGATTGTGGTGCCCTTTCCAGTCTCCAAGGTGACCCACAGTGCCGCCTCTCCTCCTGTTTACTCTTTTGTTCAGTTGCTTTATCCCTTCCTTTACATAGAGAGCTACTTCTCCACCTCTTCTCCCTGCCTGTCTCTCCTGTAGGTTATGTACCCTGGTATGTTAACATCCCAGTCACGGTTCTCTGGTGCCATGTTTCTGTGACTGCTGATATCCAGGCCTCCTCTTCCATCAAGGCCACCAGCTCAGGGAGCTTGTTGCCCAGACTACAGGCATTGGTACTCACTACCCTCCATTTCCTGATGGCCTTACTCCTTTTTGCCCCATCCCTGTCCTTCTTGCCTTTGTCACTTTCTCCATTTACCCCTGCCCTTCTCCCTATTGACACCTCTATGTTGGTGTTTACTGCATTTACTACCGTGATTTTTTTTGGGGGGCTAGAATTTCCCTGCTCCTTTCCAGTGCCTCTCCCTTGTATAGTTTAATAGGAAAATGGGGTGAGAGATAAGCCTGACAACACAATGGCACACCCGACGCCTGTTGGTGTGTGGTGGGTGGGGGATGGGGTGGGATGGTAGGGGTGGGAACCCTGGGGGTGGGACATTAGGGTTGGAAACCCTAACACCTCATTTCCCTGCTTTTGTCACCGTGGTATTCACCATAACTGATGCATTAACAAAGTTTTTTGCAAAGAATTTCCCTTCTTTTTTAGATAGTATAATTGCATCCTCATTTCACAGTGGCTCCCATCTGTCCATCAAGATAGTACAATTTTGTTCCTTCTTTCTGTTATATAAACATCATTTGTTATTAAGAAATATCAGTAATAGTCACATCAGTAAAAAAAATGGAAGAAATCAGCTAAAAAATAGGAATTTTGCCGGTGTTTAAATTAGGAAAAAAAGTGTAACTTGCTAGATTCAAACCCAGGATGTTCCAAACTGCAATTCTGTGCACTACCCACCACACCATTGCACCACTGTTGCTAATTTCTGCTTTTCTGGGTATTAGTATCTGTCACTGTGGAAGTGAAGAAATGTTCAAAATAAACAGAATGATTCTGAAAGCAGACCAGACAATTTTTGTAAGCACCACATCTTTGAAAAACGTGAAAATTGAAGAAAATGATCGAAAAAGCACCTTTTTTTTTCCAAAAACAACACAAAAATGTTTGAAAACACTCCCTTGCTTATGAAAATGGAACACTTCCATTTCTATAGACAGTATTTGATAACATGCTAAAATTGGAGAAAATGGTAGAAAAAGAACCTTTTTTTGTGAAAACAATACAAAAATGTTCAAAAATGCTCCCTTGCTTCCAAAAATGGGATGCTTCCATTTCTGCCCACAGTACTTCATTTTCAGAAAAAATGCCCTATTTTCAAACAAAATGCCCCTTTTGCAAAAATTCCAAATTCTCAAAAAAAATTTCAATTTTGAACAAAATGATCAATTTTGAAAAAAACATTTTTGAAAAAATCCATTTCGTGCAGAACACAACTTTTCCCATAGGAAATAATGGAAATTAAAAGTTTAATAACTTTTGAATGGATTAATAGTCACCAAACCTTTAAAATGCTCATTTGTGACTCAAATCCTTCCTACTCTGAAAATGTCAGCCCACAAATAAAGCCATTTCTGAGATATAGGATGACAAAAAAAAGTCATAAAATCCAGATTTTTCTGTTTTTGCAGCACTTTATATCTCAGAAATTACTCAGTGGAGTCCCACCAAATTTGGCAAGTCAAGAGACTTATGCCTAGAGATTATGTATGCAAACGTTCGTGCAAATCCATTGAACAGCTCCAAAGTTATTAAGCCTCAAAGTTTTAACTTTAACATAGACATGCACTTTCACCCTACCTATACTGGTGCAACTGGGCCAGAATAATATACTATCTATCTATCTATCTATCTATCTATCTATCTATCTATCTAATCATACTGAAACCATATCTTTAGCCAAAGAGAAGTTAAATAAGCATAAACATACTCATATCTATCATCTGGTACACAGGTGGAGAACAAGAAACCAGTTAGAGCTATATACAAAACTGTAGGCAGTAGGGCTGTGCATGGGCCAAATATTATTTCCTGAATACCATGAATAGTAGGCTTACTGAATATTCGGATGCCTTTCCCAAATAGTTCACTATTCGGTCACTATTCAGGAATTACTATAAAGTGAGATTTCCAGATCTCACAGGACTTTGCTGGCCAAACAAAAGCTGTTTCTAGAGCTCATGGGTAAGCACACCATGTCACTCCCTCACTCTGCATTGGTGAAGAACAGGAGACAGTCATTTCTGGGATCTGGCTTTGCGGTACTTCTGAGACCTTAAACTTGTCAAAAAAAGAAGTCATTTTTGCTCCACAGGCATTTCTGGATCAGTATTATTTGTTTGATCAGTGTCAGAAAAGTTGGTTTGGCTTTCTGACTGAGTAATTGTGTCCTTGTTGCTGTGCTCAGTTATAGGGACCAGGAGGGCTGTCTGCTAATGCCCCTTCCTCCACTGCTGTCTGACACACAGCTCCAGTGATTTTTTGGTGAAGCACGTTTTGCTTTTGTGTTTAGTTTTCTGCTATTGTCTGGTTCCAGGCTTGGTTCCCTTCGTGACTGAAGAGGGTGTCTGCTAAGTCCCTCTCCTGTAGCCCACTGTGCATGATTTGCCTATGTGTGCATAATATTTGATTTTGTGACACAGCATCCTGCATGTGCAGCTCACTGCACACAAGTTGGATGTGCATGCTTTATATATTTTTTCATGAGGCTGGTCCCCACACGTGCACAGCTCTGTGCACACAGTTTTTGAAACAAACATGCCATTCTCATTGTTAGTCATCTGGTTCTGGGCTCGGATTCTTGTACATCTGAGGAGTGTGTTGGCTGACTCCCGTTCTGCAGTTCATACATAGATTAACCTGTGTGGGTGAAATATTTTTTTTTAATAAGTCTGTGCCAGGGTGGGACAAACAGGTTAGCCCGAGGACCAATGGCCACTAAAAAATGAGGTTGGCTACTAGATTTTTAAATTTTCTGGCCAACAGGTTACTGGTTCACAAAGTGATTTTTGAATCCTTAAAATTGATAGCCACTAAAAATAATGATTTGGCTACTAGATTTTGAAAGTTAGTGGCCAAACTGTCCACCAGCACTAAACTGATTTTTTCCTATCCTGGTGTGCCTTGGGTGTGCATGGCTGTGTGCATGTGATTTGTTGTTTTTATTAAACTGTTGCAATTCTTAGTGGGCAGGATTTGCTCATGAGTTGAGTGTGTCATCTGTCAGTTCCTTGCTGAGTTCCATATTTGACTAAAGAGGTTGCCCTCTTTCCTCCTTCTTAGTAGCACTGTTTTTTTTGTTTGTTGCTGCTTTTGTGGTACTGCTAGGGTTGTCATGAGTATTACTGTAGTTCCTCAAGCACTAAATAAAGCACCACACACAGGCACTACCAGTAGTTTGTGTTTTACACAGTAACCACTAGTCACCTGAGCCACCATGTCTTAGCAACCTTGCAAACATGCTTGGTCCAGCCCCAGCAATGCATCTGTACCGTTGGTCCCAAGTGGTGAGTGACAGAATGATAGACACACAAAAGTACAGCACATATATGAGATTACTCCCTGGGCTGCCAAACACAGTAAAGAGCAGAGCATAAAGTTGCCAACACATTTATTTGTGCTGAGGCTGGAGGATGCCAATAAAGCCCTGGTGCTTTGATCAGAATCTGGTTTTTGTCAGGGGCATCTCAGTAACATACAAACAAACTGGATCTGATATTCAAAGGTGAATGCAGGGCTTGCAGCAAACACTACATCTGATGCAACGGTGGTCACAGATGTGCCTCACACGTTGGACGCAGCACAGTCCAATTTTACAAGGAGTTGCACAGTTTGCTGCAGTTGACCCTATTTACAGCACATTGCACCCAATCTGTGCTGCAAGTCCCATTGCAGAGGTCATCCAGGGATGCAAAGTTTTGGCAGGGGAGAGCTGCTGCAAGGCACTTGCATCCATCAGTTGTGGACGCTGATGCCCAAAAATCGCAAACTCCCTGGTGTTTGTCGTAGGTCACCACTTACGTCAAACTCCCGTCTGCAAGTCCCTTGTGGCTTTCCAACAGGGTCTGAAAATTGGGCACACTAGGAATATTAAGCCCTTAAAGAAACACACAACATAAATAAGTGAAGTTATAAAAAATGAGACAGAGATGCCCTTCTATCAAAACAATCTTAATGTAATGAGCCGAAGGATGAAACACTTGATCAAGATTACAAAACATCGTAAGATTAATTCATACAGTTGTGATAGACAGTATGCTGCTGCTCCTACTGTCACCATCTGTTCCATCTGTACTTTCACTGTCACATCCTTCAATGCCAGTAGCAGGAGGGCATTAGAGTTTACATGCCTTGTGCAGGAAGCAGCAGACACCACCACCAGTGTTCCCACCACTACCACTAAGGCTTCTACATCCATAGCCAGTGTGACCCCCACTACCACCGATACCATTCTTGCATCAGCCACCCTTTCAGCTGTCACTACCACTTCAGCCAATGTTGCCACTATTCCTATGTCCATGACCAAAGAAACTTCTACCCATGTGACTGTGACCATGAACACCTTACAGTGTGGACCCAACGCAGTACTTGATATTGTTTTCACAGAGCTATGGGTGTGGTGTGGTATAGCAAGTGTGTCACATGTAGCTTGTGTTACATTAGTGACAGCTTTATGTTGATCATTGGTCGTTGAAGTGACGATGAGGTGTATATGGTACACCAGGTTTGAAGGGGGATTAATGGTGTTGTTTAAGTGATTTTTTAGCTACCCTTAAAAAAACACCTTTCGTGGCCAAATACCAGGGACTCAAATACCAAATATTTGGCCGAATATTCGGAAAAAGGTATTCACACAGCCCTAGTATGCAGTACTGTTATATTTTACCATCTTAAGGATGTAGTAAGTAGTAATTTTCCATGGATTCTGAGGCAAGAATAGAGAGCCTCTCATTAGTGGCTATTTGACCTATAGACATTAGCCATTCTTGAATGGAAGGGCACTTATCTGTCCTCCAGAGCATCAGGAGAAGCCGTTTGGCTGTGGCTCACACCGCTGTGACCCACTGAGCTCTGTGATCTTTTCTAGGTATCCCCTCATGACAGCATCCCAGGAGAAAAAGGGGAGTATCAATGTGGAGGTCTGGGCCTACCATTTTCTGACAAATCTCACATACTTCACACCATAAAGATTGTACCTTGGGGCATGACCATAGGATGTGATATATTTGGGCCCCTGCCTGCCTGCATCTGCAACAGCTGTCATTGGAGTGTAGGCCAGGTTGTTTTAAATGGAATGGGGTATGATGCAATCTCAGAAGAGTTTTGTTCATAATAAGCTGGCTCCTGCCATCTCTGCAAGCCAAATGAATTCTGTGCCAGCTGTGGGACCACTGGGTATCCGAAATGTTGACACCTATTTTTGTTCCCATTGTTGGCAGAGAGAGAGGGATCAGGATAGCCTCTCTGATGGCTCTGTAAATCTTGCTAGCCCTACACTTTGGGAGTCTAATCCATGAGACCATGGAGAGGCTTCCTCCATAAAACTTGGGTCCTTAGACGATTTACCCATTTGGAGTACCATGTCTCGAATCTGGAGATATCTCCAGAAATGGTTCTGTGGAATCTGGTAGCGTGCTTTAAGGTTTGAAAATGAGTCAACTGCTAATGAGCCTAGCATAAAGATATCTTTGATCACGCTTATACCTTGTGCCTCCCATAATCGCATTGTACGCTAAAACCCCATGGTTAAACCTGAATTACTCCAAAGTGGAGTGAAGATTCAGGGGGTTGAAGTTTTATGGACTTTCTTCCAGTTGGTAATAGAGAGAGTAACAGATGGGGGATGGGGAATGGAGGAGACCTGTGAGGAATACAGCAGCACCGCTGGGGTAGGAGCTCCTGTAATGGTGGTTTTCAGTTGCAACCAGGATGGAGATAGTGAGGTGGGGCTGGAGAACCATTTTGTGGCTTGCGCTGTGATGAATACCATATGGTAGCCATAGAACCATGTTAACCCCCTTCCACCTCTACTCCAATGCTGCTAGAATTTCACTCTGCTGTAATGAGGGAGCTTGCCTTCCCAAAGAAACTGCCCTATCATGGTGTCTATTTTCTGAAACCATTTAGTAGGAACCAAATGGGCAGGTGGGCCAGGAGGTGTAGAATTTTGGTGCAAGCGCCAATCTTATGGCATCTACCTTCCCTGCAAGGGAAAGATGTAGTGCCCACCATCAATCTAAGTCCACTCAGGAGGCTTGTAGGAGGTCCAAGAAGTTCATGGGTACTGTTTTGGAAAGATCCCAATGCAGTTTGATCACCAAATATGTAATCCCATCTGAGGACCATTTGAGGACCAATTCCTGGAAGGCATCTGCCAAGCATAGTTTGTTTTAGGGTAAGGCTTCTGTCTTGGACTGATTGATTCTCAGCCCTGAAACCTTAGAAAATGTGGTCAACAGGAGGAGCTCTTGCCTGGTGGCATGGTGCTCCTCCAAGAAGGTAATAAGAAGGTCATCTGCACATGGGAACATCTTAAAGGGTTCGGATCCTATCTGGATGCCTGGGATCTCCATTGCTTCACAAAGGGCAATGGCAAGGGGCTCAATTGCTAACACAAAGAGGAAGAGGTAGAGGGGGCATCCCTGCCTAGTCTTCTTTGTTGTCTGAAAGGTGGTGATTTATGCCCATTAGTGAGGAAGAAGTATAGAAACCCCAACCAGTTGTTAATGTTCCCCATACCCATTTTTCCAGGACCGCCATAAGAAAAAACATTCAACAGAGTTGAAGGCCTTTTCAAAGTTCACTGCCAGTGCAGCTACAGGGGAAGCAAAATTCTGGGATTGATGTATGAGGAACACAACATCCTGAGGTGACCTGAACTAAGGTGACCTTTAATGAAACCCACCTGGGATGGGTAGATTAAGCCAGGGAGGATAGCTTCTAATCAAATTGCCAGCACCTTAGGCAGGATCTTGGTGTCTGCATTTATGAGAGAGATGGGCCTGTAGCTGCTTGAGGCAGCCGGATCCTTCCCTTTCTTTGGAAGCACCGTTATCACTGCCTCACACATTCTGGTGGGCAGTATGCCTCTATTCATGTAGTAAATAGACATGTATTTAATCTCCTAGGATTTTGTAGCAATCTATCAGGAAGACCCCCCAGCAGAGCCTTGTCTGTGCCACTGATTTCAATTCCATCTGGGATATAGGGGCCTCCAGTGCTGATGCTATTTGTGATGGAATCTTAAGATTTGGTAGAAATGCCAGAAAGGCATTTACATCAGAAGAGTCTGGGGAAGTGGGAGATGTATACAGCTTCTCATAAAATCAGGACATGCCCAGGTCAGGGATTTGTTTACTGAGGGTTCGTGCACGGACTCAGGTACCATAATGGCTTACTACTCCATAGACCGAAACAAATTTTTAAAGTTTGGCAGCTAAGACATCTTTTGATGAAGATGTTTCCAGGAACAGGGAACTCAGACATGAGCTGTACCTGGTTGGAATCTTTGATTCCAGTATGTGGGAAACCCCATGCAGTATCCCAAATATACTCCTGTCTATGAGCAAACATGCTTGACACAAGCAGTGGGGTGCCTCAGTACTGGAATTCTTGTTTTCCAAACTCTCCCAAGAAATGGAAGTCCATTCATTTAGACTCCTTCAGGTACATCTCTCAAGATTGACTGAAGCTTACACAGTACAGAATACTGAATGATATGTATTGGACCCCCATCAAACTTAAAAGAATAGGCAAATCACCAGATGCACTTTGTTTTAGATGTAAAAATGGCAAGGGGGACCTTGTTCATATATTCTGGGAGTGTCCCTTGAACAAGAACTGATAGGAGTTATTTAGGACCAGGGCTGATCCCCTATTGGGAACTGGAGAGTTATTCATGCCGAAGATCTGTCTTTTGGGGAATTTCTCCACAATTCCAGTTAAAATTCACAGGTACCATATAGCCATGATATCACTTACCCTTAAAAAACTAATTTTGTGTCATTGGCTAGATGCTCATACCATTACTTATGATGAATGGCTGCAAGATCTTTTATTTAATGTCTGTACTGAACAAATGAAAGCCAGTATGGGTGGCTCCCTCTCCTGTTATAGAAAAATATGGGAAGGTCTTCACACCCTACATCTCCTTCAGACTGGGGCCTCGCCATAACAAGGAATCCAGGGTTATGGTGTTTCTAATTACCTCTGTACACCTGCTTTGCTCTGGCACGATGTCTGTTTATTTCTTCTGTCTACCATGTTACCTGGTTTCTATGGGGGTGACAAGCTGGGGAGGGAGTAGGGAGGGGAGGGGGGCTGTAGCATGGAGCTGATGTTTACATGGTATAGCTTTGTGTTATGCTGCTTGTCCCTTCATGTTAAAGCTTTTATGGAAAATTCAATAAACTTTGAATTAAAAAAAAATAAAATCAGGATATCATTTTATTTATGCCTCTCTCAGCCAGGGAGAAATGCTTTGTCCTCCAATAACAAAGGGTTCAATCTCCATGAGGAGGGCAGTCTGGCTTTGTAACCCCATCTTAGGTGAATTTCCAGAGTAAGCGTGGTCTGACAAGAAAATTGGATCGGTTTTATCAAGGAAAGAAGTTTATACAGAGGTTATGAGATTAGCCATAGATCAAGTCTACTGTAGGAGCCATGTATAGCAGAAAGGCAGGTGTAACTCTAACTCCAGGGTTGTGGGTACGCCAGACATCTATCAGATCCTGCTCAAAAGAAGCCTTGGCACTGCCTTTGTCTGCCCTTTAGTGGGGTTCATCACCCCCTCGACTTCTATCAACCCTGGGGTCCAATGTGAGGTTAATATCCTCATCAATTATAATGGGGATATTGTCTGCATTAAGCTCTGTTAAGGTTTGTTGCGGCATGAAAAAGTCCAGGTCATCCTCATTTGGGGACATAGACATTGGCTAGTATCATGGAACCTTCAGTGGTGGCAATTTTCACCAAAATCCATCTCTCCTCCTATTCTGCAGCAGATTGGGTCACCTTCCATGCTAGCCCTTTATTTATCAAGATTGACACCCCTCTTTTGGTACCTGCTACAGTGTGTAACTCAGTTCCCACCATCCCTGTTTCAGTTTCCCAGCCTCACTGGCAGTTAACTTGGTTTCCTGTAAAAGACCACCTGGGCCCTCAGGTTCTTTAAATAAGAGAGAATCTTTGTCTTAACCATGTAATTGAGGCCCTTGACATTCCAAGTGATAAATTTTGACTCCATCTATAAGCCAGGCATCTATACCATCTTTTAAGCCTACATCTGTCCTCAGTGGTGATTTCTTCCAGGTCAACCAGGATATACTAGCTGCATCACTGTAGCTTCAGGATTTTATGACCTCTCCAAGTATGGGGTAGAACCTGCCTGCTGCAAACAACTAACAATAGTAAACATTTAAGAACACTTATAGTATAATACAAGAAACCCTAAAACACATAATATTTACTCCTTACCCCCAGAAAACCCTAAAAATGTACCAGCTGTCACTTTCGGTGGGGACAAACAAGGTGCCCAATAGCAACCATCACAGGGGGATAGTAGCACATTACCATGAGAAGAAATACACAACAGTAACCATCATCTGAGATGCCCTTTAACAATTAGTAGGGCACACCCCATATGTAGCTTAACTGTAGAATGTGGATGTCACCTCCTCACCCAAGGGTGCATGTGCCTCAGCACTGCTGACCCTTTAAAAATTATCATACCTGCAGCCTAAATCATTATCTCACTAGGACTGATCATTGTCTCACTACAAAGCTGTAGACTCAGGCCCCCCCATGTCTCCGCCTTGTAGGATAAACATCAGTTGGTCCCCAGAGGAAGGGTGTACCTGCCTCTGTAACAGGGGGAATCTTCTGAAAACTGGAATCACTGGGGTCTCCTGTTGTGGCCCAGTTAGTCCGTAACTGCCCAGGACTAAAATGGAATGGCCAATCAGACCTAGCCCAGTTCAAGTACAGTACGGATCAGAGACAAGGAGAGGTGGTGGAAGGGATATGACAAGTGCCCTCACAGGGTTTTGTACTTCCTGCTTTAAACAAAAGAGGTAGAGACCAGGGCTAGCCTGTAAAGTATGTATTATTTGGCTTACCTTACCACCTGAGACATGGAGTCAAACCCAGATCTCCACCTCTGAGCAGCTCCACCTGGTTTAAGGGCAGTTACTCCTTCCAGCCCTTGGGAGGTACTCAGTTCTGTAATGCCAGGGATTAATTCCATGCTTAGCAGGTATGTCAGCATGACTTCATCAGAGTGAATATGTAAGCAGCTGCCAACCCCGAGGAAACAAATAACCAACAGTATTTTAGCACTGATCAAGCTGACTATTTAAGCCTAGTCAAGCAGATAGGCACCATTCCTCTGCCCAGCTCCATCAAGAGAGATCCCATAAGCATACCTCCCACAGATTTAAAGCAATGTCTATGGATAAGTGAATGCCAAGTTATCCCCCACAAAGGCAGTGCTGCTTTAAGTAATTTTCAGCTCTAATTGAGCTACAGCCCCTATAGGGCAAAACAGCCTGATTGCCCCATTAATATACATTAATCGAACCAACTGTGAGTCTATAAGCTGCATCAGCAGTAAACGGGTGCAACCAGATCATTGTACAGGAGTACCAGTCAGCCCACACTGGAGCTAGAGATCGGCGCTTGTTGAGTCTGCATGCAGCCTGCTCCTTCCTCCATGCTGAAAGCTTTACTGGCAGGGAGGGCTGGGAAGGCCGCCATTTCAGCAACTGGAAGGGACAGCCAGTGGATGGATTTCAAGCAGATCTGCCATCAGTTGAAGAGATGGAAAGTCATCTGATAAATCTTTCAGCACCTCATTCTGATTGTTGCCCCCACAGGCCCTGGAGACCCTGTCAATGCCTGAGATTCTTGGCTATGGCTTCTGCTGGGAGACTGGACCTGTGGGGAGTGCTCCCTGCACCTTCCCTCATCCGGTCTCTTCTTTTTGTTGCAGCACTTGATTTTTAGGGCTGGGAGCCAGGGATCAGTGTCCTCCAGCAGGGGGGTAGATGTGGGCCTGATCCATGCTGTCTAGCAGTCACAGGGCCGGGGCCTTGTGTTATACCCATGGCTGAGCTTTCCTCCTGATTGCCGGAAGGTCGGGGGGGGGTGGCGGTCTGAAGGAGTCCAACTTGAGATGAGGAGCAGACCTCGACAAGAATTCTTCTGCCACCTCAGGCGAATCAAAGATTTTAGTAGTCCGACTAGACACAATCCGAAGGGTAGCATGATATCAAAGTGAGTGCTGAAGGCCCAATTCAGCACAGGCCTGGTGAGCTGTCATGAAGGCCATTCTCCTCACTGACAATTCTGCTGAGTAATCAGTGAAGATTTGTATTCTGTGGCCCTTTCAAAGCAGTTTTGTTTCTCCCTGGCAGCTGTCATGATCTGCTCCCAGTCAGCGAACCTCAGGAACCTGACGATGATGAGATGTGGTCAGGTCCTGGGTGCTGGTTTCGTTGCTAAGGGAATGATGAGCCCAATCAATTTCTATCGGGCCATCCCAGGAGTGGCTTACCAGGACTGGGAGCATTTGCTGCAGGAAGCAAAGGACGCTGTTACCTCACAACCCTCCAGAAATCCAACAAACCGAGATTGTTCCTCCTTCCTCGGTTCTCCAAATTCTCAACTCTTTGCCAAAGTGTTTTGATAGTACTGTCCTGCTCTCTGATGTATGCTATAATGTGTTTGCTCTTGTCTTCTTTTCCTGTGACGACTGCTCCATCACATTTGTTCACTGTGAAGAGGAAATTATATCTGATGTGGTGTTTTGTGAGGTTATTTCCAATCTGTTAATTTGTGCCATCATTTGCAGGAACATGTTTTATTTCTGTCGGATTGCCTTCAGTGGGTGGATGGAACAGTCACCATGGTGGGATTCAGTCTCAGGCTGCAGGAGCAAACAGCTGGAGATGTGGTGGCCCTGAGTAGTCCTAAATCCATGGTGCTCAGCCGGAAAAGAAAAAGATCAGCAGAATCCCCAGGTTGGTGACTTTTCTCTTAGATGTACTTTATCCCTGAGGTGCACCCCAAACACAGATCATGCAGGATAATGTTAGGGCATTTACAGAGCACTCAAATTAGGTGGCTATTTGGCAGCCATTTCTTAGGCTGGCTAGACATTCCCCCAATTTCATTAATATGACTGTAGTAGTATGTCACACTGGAACACCACAATCATGTTAATAAAACACAAGCTGTCTGATGAAGCAAACCCGTCTCTTCCCATGCACCCCGAATAAGAAAAAGGCATACATGTACACCCTATTAAATAAAACACATCAAAATTGCCAAGACAGGGCATCAGAAGAGATCATACACAGCACACCTGCCCCCCCCCCCAAAAAAAAAATAAATATTTCCAATCATTACTAAAACACATCCCAATAACAATTCAAAGTATCCCCAGGCACCTACCTGTGGTTATGTTCAACTGTTCTGGGTTTTCCTCTAGGTTCTTGGGGTTGCTGGCAGGGCTCCTTCTCACGGCAGGAGGTCACTTGCTCCTCCTGGCTGGATGACCCTCACAATAGCAGATCACACTCACAGCAACAGACCCTCAGGGCAGGTGGGCAGTAAATGGGCTGGCTGCTGGCAAGTAGCAAAGATCTCTGCAGGCAGGTCTGGAGCTGTGATGGTTCTGTTAAGTGCAGGGCAGGTGGGCTAAGGCAGCAACACAAAGTCACAGTACCAGGCCAGGGGCCAGTGAAGAGTTTGGTACTGGAGCAGGCAGCACTTATAACAATGGAGTGCCCAGGTGCCCTTTTAATAGACCAGGTGGACCCCCAGTCTGTGCAACAGCCAAAATGAATTCTAGCAGCTGAGGCAGCTAATAGGCTGTCCCTGTGTCCTTGGAAGGTACAGAGTTGGAGTAGAAAGATGACCACCAGGCTGTGCTGCAATCTGTTTGTGCTCTAGCTGAGCAGACTTGTAAATCCCTTCCTGCTTTTTTTTATGTTAAGAACTCCTTTGAGACAAAGTGGTGGACAATCTTTATATTTATCTAGCTTACTGGACACATTAGCTGTCCCGCAGACACAGAAATCTTTAAATTTGTTTTAACTATTAAGTGGTAGGTAAATCGTAGGGACATCAGCAATAGACAGGGTCCGAAAGTGAACATAGTATAGGAGGCAGTTTTTATTATTTTTTGGATGTATGCCTGTGGTGTACTGTGGAGGAAAAAAATCTTTATTCTGAATGCCATCTTACTAGAGGCATTTGAAGTTCTGAAGGCATCCTCTCCAGAACTAAGGGTGAGCGATGGTTGGATGAGGATGAGGTCGCTAAGCTCGAAACTGAATGGGATAAGCTACTATCTAGAGCAGAAGGCTGGAGCTGGATTCACTGGACTCTCGTGCAATCAGGAGGTGGAACCGCTGTTAGCGGTCGGAGACCTGAGTAGGGTCTGAGTGACCTCAGGAGGGCTGCATGCCTGAAGATGCCTCATGAACTGGTGTTGATATCCTGCTGCCAGCTACCTCTGGATTATTTGGCCACTCCTGTGAGTACTTTCACTGCTAATATAACCGGATCATTCGGAAGATATGCTGCTTCTACAGAGGGGGTGGTGAGAGCCTCTTCCCGTTGGGAAACCTGTGATTTTTCTGTTTGACAAGTTGTGACTTGTGCTCCATTATGGTGAACAGAGGGGCCCTGTTTTTGGACTCTATCTCTCAGGACTGTGTGGTGAGAATACCTTTTCTATGATTTAAGACCTCCTCGTTCCTGGTAACTGTGTCAACATCGAACAGTGGTGAGAGCACTGTGGCGTTTGCTCAAAAAGATTAGGACATTGCTCTGTCTTAGAGCTTTATTCCCATATTTTCTATAAAGTTTCTGGGACTTCCTCTGCAGCCCATTGCAAGGATTCTCCTACACCTTATTGTTTTATACTAACGCACTAATTGCCAGCAGATTAGGCCTTACAGTCCATCGAGTCTGCTCGAACCTCAGATCCCTAGTTGGGTGCCGAGGCCCTCCCCCCACCTTGTGTTCCAGAAACCCCTATCATCCATCCCCACCCCCCGGGGCCAGGCCATCATCTGATACATCCACTTTCTGTGTCTGTCCCACCCTCTCTTGAAGCCCTCCACTGTGGATCTCTGAACCAGCTCGCCAGGCAGTGCATTCCAAGGGTCCACCACCCTCTCAGTGAAAAACCTCCTCCTCTTTTCCCCCTCACCCTTCCACCTTCCATCTTCAAACCATGCCCTCTGGTGATACCTCCCTGCTTTAATCTAAAGATCTCCTCCATGTTTACCCTATTTATTCCCTTGAGGTACTTGAAGACCTCAATCATGTCCCCCTGTCTCTCCTCTCCTCCAATGAAAACAGGCAGAGCTTCTCAAGTCTGTCCTCATACGTCAAATGCCCTAGTCCTCATATCATCTTAGTTACCCTCCTCTGTACCCTCTCCAGGAGCTGTATGTCCCTCTTCAAGTGTGGTCTCCAGTACTGTACACAGTACTCAAGGTGTGGTCTAACCAGTCCATTGTACAGCGGCAGAATCACTTCCCTGCTCCTAGAGGTGATCCCCTTACGATGCATCCCAACATCCTGTTTGCCTTGCTAGCCACTCTCCTGCACTGCTCAGAGTTATTCATACATGCATCCACCATGACCCCTAGGTCTTTTTTCCCCTATTGAGGCCTCCAGCACCTCCCCTCCCAGGGTGTACCTGTGTTTAGGGTTTCCCCACCCAAGATGTAACACCTTGCACTTGGTGATATTGAAATTTAATTTCCATGTGTGAGCCCAGCTTTCCAGGGTGTCCAGGTCCCCTTGCAGGGCCAACCTCCCCTCTTCCCCCTCAACTACTGCTCCCATCTTGGAGTCATCAGCGAATTATTGTTATTTTAGAGTCATTGTGTTATTTTATTAGTGTGAGGATTTTATGTAATTTATTGAGGTATTGAAGAAGATGTGTGTGCATCTTGGTCCCCCCGTGTCACCTATACAGTGTCTCTGCTGCATGACCTCCACCCCTTTGTCAACCCCTTCCTTCCAGCCACAGCAGTAAGATGCTGTCATGAGGTCAGCATTGTTAAGGGTCATGTAGGATGGCAGTAGAGTGCTGAGTGCACAGCAGAGGTGAGTAACATCGGAGTGGTTAGGGGCAAGAGATGCCCTGGGTTAAGATGGGGCCTTGAGAGAGGCCAGACATGTTTGGTGCCCATCCACAGGGTTCCTGCTGAACCCAATGGGCAGGTAGCCAGGGGGCCTACAGTCTCCACTGTCCCCATTTGGGTGGTGCTATGCAATGCCAGATCGGTGAGGAACAGGACCACAATTACGTCAGACTTGATTTTCTCAGTTGATCTGGCTTGCGTCATGGAGACCTAGCTGGGAGACAACGCAGGGCCAATTTTAGAGGCGTCTGTCCTGGCTGGGTACTCTGTAGTGCACTGCCCAAGGAGGGAGCGTAGGGGTGAGGGGGTGGCCATCTACTCTAGATCCAGCCTGAACTTCTCCATTCACCCGGTGAGATCTAGCTCATCATTTGATTGCATAGCAGTATGTGGGAGTCCAGGTGCAGGCTGCAGGATCCTCCTCATGTACTGGTCTCCCAGGCATGGGAGGAGTTCATGCAGGGAGTCGTGGAATTTGTCACCGAAAGGGTGTTGGAGTTGCCCAGATGGTTGATTCTGGGTGACTTCAATGCCTGGGTCGACAATGAACTCTCGCATTTTGGTAAAGACTTCCTCCAGCTTATGAAATCTTTGGGCCTCGCACAAGTTGTTGCTTTTGTGACTCACCACCATGGCCATGACTTGGATTTGGTATTCTGACTGGGGCTTGGGGTCACTGACCCCAGGATTGATCTGGTCATGTGGTGAGATCATTGTATGGTGAGGTTCTCGTTTGGGCTCCCCCCCCAATAGTCCCTTCCCTATTGAGATGGTCTATTACTGCCCATTGAAGAGACTGACACCAGAGGGACTATTGGCAGTAGTGGACTTTTCTGGTGTGAGTACTGCATGTGTGGTTGATACGGGCATGGTGGTGACAGCCTAAACTACTACTGTTTTCAATGCGCTTGATGCAATCGCATCGATCCATATATGACCAGTGTCTTCTTGCTTGAGACCCCTTCCCCCTTGGTTTGATGGGGATGTCAAGGCGTTGAAGACCAGGGGTCAGAAGTTGGAGCATTGCTGGCAGAAGACACAGTCTGAGGAGAACAGACTGACTTTGAGAATTCACTATGGTGAATATCAAAGGTCAATCAACTGTACAAAGACAGAGTTCCTGTCCAGGGAGATTGCTGCAGGAAAAAACTGACCAGCCCAGCTCTGTCAGACTGTAGACAGGCTTCTTCATCCTGCCTGTCTGCAGCCAAAACGAGCATTTTCAGTTGCTTTGTTCGAGGAGTTTGCTAATCTTTTCTTGGACAGTGTCCTCCATTCGGTCGTGGATTTCCCCAGTGGGGCTAAGTCAGCCTCGCAGCGGTAGGCCTTGTATGGTCAGAGGCACTCCTATTGCTTGGGGGGAGATCTAGCCAGTGGGGGTGATGGAGGTCTTCGAGGAAATCTCAAAGCTGCAGACCACCTTTTGTGAAATGGACCAGGGCCTGAAGCATCTACTAGTGGGATGTGCCAGGTCTGTGGGTCCAGCATTCACCAAGGTTGTCCAATTTTCACTCTCAGAGGGGTCCTTCCCTGCCACCTTAAAGAAAGCGCTGATAAAACCACTTCTGAAGAAACCATCTCTCAACCCTAACGTCTTGGCGAATTATTGACCAGTCACCAGCCTCCCATTTTTAGGGAAGGTTGTTGAGAAAGTGCTGGCTCTGCAGCTTGAGGCCCACCTCATTGCCTTTGACATCTACAGGCTGTTCCAGTCTGGATTTAGGGCAAAGCATAGCACTGAAATGGCACTGGTTAGGGTGCAAAATAAGATCCTCAGGGCAAGAGATAGAGGAGACTGATCAATTCTCATTTTCCTAGATCTCTCCTCAGCATTTGATACTGTGGACCACATTGTGCTTCTTGATCACCTTAGGGAGTATTGTGGACTCACCATTACTGTCATCAATTGGTTTGAGTCCTATCTCACAGACAGGATGCAATGGGTTGTGATAGGGAATTTTTCCTCCTGCCTGAAGCCCCTGTCTTGTGGAGTTCCTCAAGATTCGATCTTGTTACCAATGTTGTTTGTGGTGTACATGCTGCCACTGGTGAGCTCATTAGACATTACAGTCCGGTTTTCACTGCTATGCAGATGATACCCAGCTGTATATGTCTTTGCCCCAGGACAGATGGTGCCATGGAAGTGCTTAATAGGTGCCTTGCTGAGATCCAAGACTGGATGTTCTCTAACTGACTGTGACTAAACCACAACAAGACAGAGGTACTAGTGGTTGAACCTAGTCGCTGGCGTGATGTGGCTGCCATGTGTGTGGGAACAGGGTGGTTTCTTGGTCCTACTCCATTGGTGGCTGCTCCTAAAGTGACAAATCATGGCATTGTCTTTGATGATGTTTTGACACTTGAATTTCAAGTGTCGGCCATTGTCCAGAGTGGTTTTTACCACTTGAGAAACATCACCAAAATTAAACCCCTAGTTCCGCCTGGTGACCTGCCAACACTGGTGCATGCCTTTGTTGTATCATGGCTGGCTTACTGCAAAGCTCTCTACTTCAGGGTCAGTGGAGGGAACCTCTGTCCGGCTGCAGCTGGTGCAGACGCAGCCGCCAGGTTGCTGACAGGTCTTTTGAGATCTATTCATGTGACCTCAGTCCTGCGTGACCTGCACTGGCTGCCTGTCGGGTGGAGGATTCTCTTCAAGTTTGGCTTGCTGACCTATAAGGCCCTATATGGATCGGGCCCTGGCTACCTAAATGAGATCCTTACCCTTGCCACCCCTGTGTGTTCACTCTGCTCCTCCACTGAGGGCCTCCTAGTGGTTCTATGGGCCAGGCTGAAAACCTCAGGAGATAGAGCATTTCAGGGGGCCAGCCCAACCCCCTGGAATTCACTTCCCAGACCACTGAGGAAAGGCCCTTCAGTGGAGGTTTTTAAAAGGGTTCTAAAGATGCACCTTTTTATTCTTTTATTTATATTGTTCTTGTATGTTACTGCACTACCTGTAAGGTGCCCAGAGCCTCTGGGATTGGGCACCATATATAAATAAATCTTTACTTACTTACTAATAAAGTTGGGCTGGCTGAGTGCTGTGGCTTCTGTTCTGTCTCTCAGTGCTGATTTCCCTTCCACTGAAGGTGGCTCCGTGAGCTTCCGACTGTGCTGAATCCTTGCCTGAAGTGTAAAAAGCCCCAAAACATGGAGCTCAATGCACAAAAAGAGAACAGCCCAACTGCACAGGCAGCAGTGGTGTGGCTTTCTTCTTCTGCGCTCCTCGGTGCGGTGGCTCAGGCTGGCTGCGGTCCTCCTCTGTTAAGCATTTTCCTTCTTGCTGGTTATGTTCTCAGTCCTTCCCCTACAGTGGTCAGACAGAAAATGAGACCGATGCTATGGGTTCCTCCTCTGCTTAATCTAACTGCTATATAGCACAGCAGCAGACCTGAGGGGGAACCAGACATTAAGAGTTAAACATTTTGGGGTGGGGGCAGGAAGGTAAGGTGGGGTGGACAACTGAGCACTCTAATGAATAGAAACATCACTTGGGGGGGAGAAAGGAAGGAAGTTGGTTGTTACTGACATGCAGCAAAGAAATCAGCGCATAATACTTGCATTCTGGACTGGCAGCCATGCGGAGATGTATGGGGTGAAATGGGAGCTGCAGGTTAGGGCAGGAAGAGCCACAGGTTGCTGACCTTTTTAGCAACAAATGAACAAAGTCAGTGAGTGTGATTGAATGAGAGATGCTATGGTGTAGCCTGCTCTCAGTTGGGTTCTTAATTCCAAAGTGTAGGCCCCCCTCCCCCGCAAGTGCAGGGCAGCTGCCCTGACTGCTCCCCAAGGCCGGTCCTGGGTCCCTTGGGACCTGAGTGAAAAGATGTGGATGTGCAGGGCCCAAAGGAAAAAAGGGAAGACTCCATCCAACTACAGAAGTGCAGCAGAAGATTGCAAGAATCAAGGGGCTGTCTAGCGGGCCCTCTTTTCCCTGTGCTTCCATGTCACCAAGATACAGATACACAGGGCAAAGAGTCCATCTGTCAGCAAATGCACAGGGTACTCTGCCACTCATAGGTGGAGATGTGCAGGACCCTATGCCAAGAGAAGAGGGCACTCAAACGAGCAGCTCACCCTTTCCACTGGTGAGCATATGGTCACAGATCCTATGGAAATTGTCTCCCTCTTCAACAACTGTTTTGGAGGTCTTGACAAACACAAGCCTACCCTAGCTCTCTTCCACAACACTCCCCCTCCACACCCCTACCAAACCCCCACCCCAGTTTCTATTTCTGTTACCTTACCCCCTCTGAGGTAGTAAAACTCATTAAGTCACACAACCCCAAGCCCTCCATCGGGCTAGACAATATCAATTACAGAATCCTTAGAATGGTTTTCGATTCCATTGCTATTCCACTCACTAACATATTCAACCACTCCCTTTGCTCCAGGACTTACCCTCACAAATGGAAATGCATAATAATCAAACTACTTCACAAAACCAGGCCCAAAGATGCCATCTCTAACTACAGACCCATATCCCTCCTGGCCCTCTATCCAAAATCCTGGAAAGTTATTCACAACCAAACCACCACATTTCTTAAGGCATACAATCTACAAACAGTAGCCTGGCATGGGTTCAAGTCTGGCCACAACACTGAGATCACCTTATCAAATTCACAAGCCTCATCAACAGAACAAACGATGAAGGCCTGTACACTGCTTCAGTTTTGTGGACCTCACAAAAGCATTTGACCTCATAGAGCATGATGTCCTTCAATTCACCCTATCCGACCTTCACTTCTCACCTGATGTCATCACCTGGTTTCAAAACTACCTGAGCCTCAGATCCCACCAAACCATTATCAATGGTGTCCTGTCCAACCCTGCCCATAAAGTTTGGAGTTCCCCAAGGGTCCATTCTGGGTCCACCTCTTCTCCTTGTTGTAAATTCTCTACAAAATCTGCATGAACATAAAACTCATCCTCTCATCCAACGATGCTGCTCTCTTCTGTAAGGACAAAGACCACTCCTCCCTACTTCACAAGTTACAAAGTGATTTCCATACCATTCACTTCTGGTTCATATCCAAAGGGTTAGTGCTTGATGCAAAAAAACACAAAAAATGGTATTCGCAGCCCACTTAAAACCTCCTTCCTTCAATTTCACACTGCTAGACAACAACGCATAATACAAAGAAAGTGTCAGCTTAATTCAGATACCTCAGTGTGCTTCTTGACAGCTGCCTCAACTTTGACTCACACATAAATCAACTCATCAGGAAAACTCACCAATGGCTAGGCATGCTATACAGAGTTAAGTCATTCCTGACTTACGAATCCAAAACCCTCTCACCACCAGATTTCTCCTCCCACTGTTCAACTACAGCACACTAGTCTATTATCCACCCCTGACCCACAGTAACCTCCTAAAACTCCGCACTACATCCCACAGCATCATTCACTTCATCTCAGGTCTCCTCCAACTCGCCCACCACTGCTACCTGTACAGAATCTCTAATTGGTCCTCTCTCAAAGACAGGCTTAACAGCAAAATAGTCACTTTCTTTTTTTAAAATATCCTTAGGCTACCTCCCTGACAGCATCCTATCCCTCTTCCCTAGGTCTACCCCCCCCTCAGACCACCAGGAGGTCTTCAGCTACCTCCTTCTCCATCCCATTCTGTTGCACCACCCAAAGCCAAAACACCCTCTCCTACAAGGGTGCTGAATGGTTCAACAGCCTTCCCTTCCCCATCACCTAGTGCCACACAATGTCCTCTTTCAATCTCAACCTCAAGGCACACCTCTTCCAGGTCACCATCTGCAAGTGCCATACTTTGTGATATCACCCTCAGTGTGCTCTATCCTCCCTGACACCTCAGGTAACTGAACCTATCTCTGCCCTTTTACTATGAGACACAATCTCCAAGTCTGAAACTGCAGAGTGCTTCCCTCCAATGCACTTAGTTTTGTTTATCCCTTTTTGTTGATCCAATATTTGTTTGATACTTTTGTTTAAACTGTTCTGCACCTCATTTTCTGTATCCCCGAATTGTGTACCTTGACTGTTCTGCCTCATTTATGTAACCTTATGTTGTATTTGTCCAAAACTGGATGCTCGTGAAAATGAGCAACTTTTGCTCACATGCCTTTTCAGTATAACCAATAAACTGAACTGAACTGAGTTGTCTTCACTATGTGGTACCTGGGCCCATGAGGCAACCCTGTATCTTTCATTCCCTGGCTGAGGGGGGTCGTGTAGCAGTGCCATCTCCCCCAAAATTCATACCCCATCCAGCTAAGTCACTGAGCTTGCCCCTGAATGCAGGTCACCAGGATGGGATATGAAAGCATACCCAACAGGATTAAGACTGGCACTACATGCAAAATTTCATAATAATTATATACATTTTTTTAATTTTTACCACAGATTTTCAAGATAGTTGTTTTATGATGCCCCTTATAAACACAACATGTTGCAGTTGTAGTACATTAGCAGAAATGGCATTTCACACCAGAAGTGCAAAAACATGTCTCATTCAGGACTGAAAAAGTGGCACCTGTCACATTTATGAGGTGGTGTGAAAAAAATGGCTACACTGAAAGTCATGAGTCACAATATTGAAAATTACTGAAGTTATGACTGAATGTTGAAATATTGCAATGTTCAGCCACAACTCGATCATTTTGCCATATTTGTACACCAACTTTTCAGCATAGTCTTCTTATTACTTTACCTTATGAACTCAGTAGGTGCATTTTCAAATCCCTGCCAAAACATAATCCCATGCCACAGGTGCAAAAATGAATTTTAGCCAGGACTTGAAAAATGACAGCTGTCACATTCACGCGGTGGTGTAAAAAAATGGCAATTTTTCAAAATATTTAAAATTACCACATTTATGAGTGAGCATAGATAAATTTGAAATTTTTACATATTTTGACCCCAAATTTTCAACATTGCCATCTTATGACCCCACCTCAAGAATAAGGGTGATGAAAATGTTCAAATCCCACCCAAAATGTGATTTCACAAAATGAACACAAAGCCACCTTTCAGGCCAGATTTGTGTAATTCCACCACCATTGGACATGAGGTGGGGTCCCAAAAAGATCATGTTGAAAATTTGGGATCAAAATGTATAAAAATGGGAAAGTTATAAATCAAAGTTCAACCCCCATTTAAATACATTAAACCGCACTTGCAGTGGTTGCTATAGTAAAGTTGCCTGGTACTGCAGTGTACTGACTGGTGCCGGGTGGTGCGACATGGTACTATTCAGTGTACCACTTGGTGTGGCACTCGGTGCGGCACATATTTTAATTCAGCAGTGCAGTATAGTTAGGGGTATAGTGTAATTCATTCTTATTCCAGGAGGTTGTGCACACAATTCATCAGCAACCCTGATGTGCCAGAATTTTTATTTCTCTGCCTTTTGTATCATATCACCCGCAGGTGGCGTGTAATTGATTTGCAAGATGCTGAAATTAATTCCCTTTTGCGTGGATGAGATACTGACAATTTGGTACTGCTGCATTGTAACATACTGTAGCAGTACAGAACTATAATAAATCTGCTCCCTGTGTAAGAGAAATTAAAATAAATTGGATATTACAACTTGGAAAAAAAATCTCTTTGAAAGGTCTCAGCATTTGATCTGCAATAAAAATGCATGTGTATAGTTCGATATGCAATAAAATGTGGTTTCAAATGAAAAGTAGTTTGTGGTATTAGTGTACAATATTACCCATCTAATTTTACAAAATTTACCCACCTGTTTTACATGACAATTTTACTCTCCATAGTGTTTATAACAACTAAACATGCAGATGAATGCTTTGTGAATTATGCTCCGTAATTAATTTTACTTTTCCTGCTGATAACAAAATGACTCAAATCTGAATTTTTGACAGTAAAGCAGACTTCAATGTGTTGATCTCCGCTAGCATCTGGACTCACTAAATCCACTTTCTAGTGCATCTTGACAATAGGATTTCCTAAACTGTCTTTTTTTTTGTTTTTGAAAATGTTAACATGGCACTTCAGTACTGAATTGAGATTTAATAATCATACATCAAATGCTAGCAGTCTGATATTATCAACGTCATAAACAAGTAGTACTGTATGCGGAGCGAGTAATACGAGTATATGAATGCCATGCATTAAGAAATAATAAGGGGTACACAGCAGTTGCCATCTGACCTGCCTGTGATATGTAAAAGTGTTTTCTAACAACTCATAACCAATCTGAATGGGGGTCATGAAACGAGCAGCACACAGACACACCAAGAGAGACCAGCTGTAAAAATTGATGCACATTGATGAACAGGACTATGCTATACTCATGCCCCATTTTGCAGTGTGTAGATGTAAAACTGTACTGTAGCACACGTACAACTTTTGAGTTAAGCACATACTGTACTAATGTTTTGTGACCTGATACAGACCTAACACTGCATTTCAAACACATGCTAGACCAGTAGTATGATTTTTGTTATTTTAGTATGGTTTACTAGTTTTCATTATTTTGTGTAGCAGGGCCCACATAAAGTGAGGAACAGTTGAGAGGTACAGTATGTACTCTATGTGGGGCTCCCAGTATATCAAGATTCGGTAAGAATGAGCTTAATGTGTTAGGCACACACCACATCTTGAGGCTGAATTTTGAACACAGACGTGGAAGGATAAGGAGAAGTCCAAATGAGGATGAAGTATAGCAGATGGCATGTGGATGGTGGCAGATGTGAGAGACCTGATATCTGGGAGAGTAAGATTAATACAGTGAGGCACTCAATCTGGAAAAACAAGGTTTAGACTGTGTATCACAAAAAAGTATAATTTAAAAAATAAAGAAAAATGAGCATTCCCCCTCCCATGGCAGTGCACCACACATATCACAGGTGCTCTATTGTGCCATTAGCTTGATAATCAAGTATTCCTGTTGAAACCATCCATTTATTTAGATTTTGGTAACCGGGTAAGCCCACTGAGACCAGAGGTCCCTTTTTCAGGGGTGACCCAGAATTAGTTACAGTAGAATACATACATTGGTATCAATATACAGTATTTACAGCTGATACATACAAGGAATTGGTATCAAACGCTTAACACAGAGACAGCAAGCTTCACAAGGCTCACAAAGGTTAGACAGGTGCACAGTACATTTAACAATTTTGCATAAGAGTTTCATGGGAGAAATAGAAATGACAAAAATAAGTGACAGCATGACATCCAGATATCCCTTTCATTGTATTATTCCTAAATGGTGATATGGTGTTTTGAAGTTGTTTTTAACAGGTAAGTGTTTTCTTGCAATTCCCTTTATGAATAAATTAAATGTTTGGGCATGGTGGTGCTGTATGCCTCTAGAAATGTGCACTAGCACCCCACCAAGCACAGTATGAATCCAATGTGTAAAGTCAAAAGTAACATCAAGGGTGGGCTTTAAAAAATGCTATTTTGTGTCATTAATGATAACATTTTGCAAAAAAAGCTATTTGAAAAAATATTTCTGAGTGAAGTAACAATATGCTGTTGTTGAATCAAATCCTGCCAGAAATACATTATTGGCCCAGGGCTCCAAGATCTACAGGGATTTGTTCACTTAACCGAAACTGGCTTTTCAGTTGGGCTATATTAGTACAGCCACTACTATAACAGGGATTTGAGGGACTGAGCCTGGAAGAAACTGACCCTGTTTAACTGTTGAAATGCTAAAGCCTTTGAGCATTGAAGAAGAATGAACAATTAGTTACATACCTCTCAACTGTACCACATTACGAGGAATGTTCCTCATTTTACTTCAGAAAAGGTCCCTGTTCCACATTGTGAGGACTTGTTCCACATTCAGAGTCAACATTTTAAAGCAAATATCCATAATAAATGATGGAAAAAATAACTTATTCAATTGATAAAAGACATTCTCAACATAAATGCAACATTTTAATAGTGTTTTGAGCTTCTTAGGTAAAGATTTGATTAAGTGTTCCACATTTTGCCCATTTGTTCCACATTGTGACAGGCAATGTTCCACATTTGGGGACAAAAGGTTGAGAGGTATGATTAGTTACCTTGACATCAATTTCATAACAGCATTTTGCCATTGTGAGCTGTGGGCAGGAACTAACTGCTGTGCCATTTTCTTCTTTGAGTTGGGGGGTGGGGAGGGTGGAGTGCCTGTGTAGTCCTATTGTTTTCAGTTACATTGAAGTAAACAGAGTTCACACCGCAGGGTTTGATCTGATGGGGAGGGAATGATTGGAAAAGTTATTGGCATACAGTTTGAATGCAGGTCTTACTAACATAGAAAGAAAGGGGAGAGCATTTCATACCTTGGTGCTTTGGGTGAAAGGGTGGGAGAGGGTCTGCTAGCCACAAGAGAATTTCTTTTGTGTCTCACCTCTAGTTTTGTCAGTTCCAGCCTTTTAGCAGCTTTCAATGGGTTTGTGTAATTTGTAAAGGGTAGTTTTCCCCACAGAGCACATGTGAAGTCTTGTGGGGAAATGCAATGCATGCCCCACTCCAAGTGTCCCTAGTCCAAATCCAACAGCATCAGTACCTTTCTTCTCTGGCATGTTGCAAAGCTAATGTCTGGGAAAAATATATAGGAGATCCATCATCCCTCTTGCAGTTATGTAATTAATTTATGTGGAGTCCGAGGTTGTTCTTTAGGGAAATTACTGTTGAAACAAATTCTGTATCAATCATGAAAACCTTCTACTGAAAATGAACAACCACCACCGGTTGAAGTCCAGGTGTCGCTCTTTTGTCCTGCACTGTTCTGACATTATAGAAGCAAATTTATTGCAGACAGAAACACATTCCTCAGAAATTAATTTTAGCATAGAGTCAATGTTTGATATTCAGCGGAGACAGGTCCAGCTGATACTATACACTAACCTTGTACAATGATCAAAATCAAAACTAATCAATGAATGTGAGAAATTATTAATTTTTATTTACCCCATAACAGTTTCACAGTTAGAAAATCACAGCCTTCATATGTAAAAGTAAAATTACTGTATGTTGAACTGCAGACAAAATGTTATTTACTGTATGCACAGTATTTGTAATATTTTATCAGGAACAGCAAACAAATCTGTGACAGCTCATATAATTTTGTCTAAGTCACGTTCTGACATTTGTCTCCAGGTTAGTGCTACTAACACTGTACTGTTGTACACATGCACAGGTAGTGACGGGTTGGTGTGTGTGTGTGTACAATAAGGATGCTTGAGGTTTATTTTTCATCCCCAGACATTAAACACAAAACTATATATTAAATCATGTAAGATTAAATGTGACATTTCATAAAATTGATTAAATAACAGAGGGACACTGGGAGTTCCACTAGTGAGCATTCTGCATTTTGGGCAGAAATGTTTAATCTTTAACACAAACTTCATTTGGGAGACTTCCCCAAGGTAATTCTGTGCTGACTCCTCAGAGAGTCATCCCTCTTGGAGTTATGTAATTAATTTATGTGGAGTCCATGGTTGTGCATTCTCTAACTCCTCTGGTAACCCACATAAATTAACAAACAAAACTCAATGGTGAAGAAGTTTGTAATGTTTAATGCATAATTAGTAAGGAAAATTCCTATTGAAACAAATTATCTATTAAACATGAAAACTTTCAGCTGAAAATGAACAGCCATCACTGGTTGAAGTCTAGGTGTCGTTCTTTGTCCTGCACTGTTCTGACATTATAGAAGCAAATTTATTGCAGACAGAAGCACATTCCTCAGAAATTAATTTTAGCATAGAGTCAGTGTCTGGTATTCAGTAGAGACAGGTCCAGCTAATACCATAGACTAACCTTGTACAATGATCAAAATCAAAACCAATCAATGAATGTGAGAAATTATTTATTTTTATTTACCCCATAACAGTTTCACAGTTAGAAAATCACAGTCTTCATATGTAAAAGTAAAATTACTGTATGTTGAACTGTAGACAAAAGATTTTAACATAAATCCGCCCCCCAGACCCACTTCTAAAAATCTTGATATTAGGAATTTCAAATTATGAAAAAGACTTTTGCAAAATTTAGATGCAGACAGAACTGTGTTTTCATGCTCTAAAGAAAACATTGCTTTCTAAACTTAATAACTAGCGTGACCACAAAATATAGGTGTGGTTCACTGCCTTACACAACCCCTCTCAGTTGCAAATATTAAATGAAGTGTTTGACATTTTCTCAGAACCCTGTGTCTCATTCCCCATGTAGATAACTGTTTCTCAAAATCTATTTCAAATGCAATAATAATCTTGTTTCAGACATGAATTACTTTGTGAGACAGGCAAGGAAATTATGTACTTTATTTGGGGTTTACAAAAAACAGTCTGTTTCCAGCAGTATAAGCTTCAGAAGTATACATTATGCAAAACTAATCCAAGAGAACTTAATCACCAGTTTTTGTTATTTACTGTATGCACAGTATTTGTAATATTTAATCAGGAACAGCAAACAAAACTGTGACAGCTCATATCATTTTGTCTAAGTCACATTCTGACATTTGTCTCCAGGTTAGTGTGCCACTAACACCGTACTGTTGTACACATACACAGGTAGTGATGGGTTACTGTGCGTGTGTACAATAAGGGATGCTTGAGGTTTATTTTTCATCCCCAGACATTAAACATAAAACTATAAGTAAAATCATATAAGATTAAATGTGAAATTTCACAAAAAATTGATTAAATAACAGAGGGACACTGGGATATCCACCAGTGAGCACACTGCATTTTGGGCAGAACCTTTTAATCTTTAATACAGACTTCATGTGGGGGACTTCCACAAGATAATTTTGTGCTGACTCCTCAGAGATTCATCCCTCTTGGGGTTATGTAATTAATTTATGTGGAGTCCGAGGTTGTGCATTCTCTAACTCTTCTGGTAACCCACATAGATTAACAAACAAAACTCAGTGCTGGAGAAGTTTGTAATGTTTAATGCATAATTAGTTAGGGAATATCCTGTTGAAATAAATTCTGTGTTAAACACGATCCGGAAGCAAATGATTTGATACCTTTTAAAGGACCAACACAGATGTAACAACAAGAACAAAGTGCTCTAACTTTCGGACCAACCAGTCCTTCTTAAAAGCTAATGGCAGTTGTTTAGAAAATACAATACTTTTAACAGCTAGATCATGCAGAAAAAACAGAAAAAATCCCCATTGATTTAAAATACTCATTTAAAAAATACAGAAGATGATGTCAGAGAAGTTTAACAGTACCATACTACCTTCAGCCAGGAGGGTCCCCGGGTCAAAGGTGCTTGGTGGAACACACATACAAAGAATCCTACTGCATATAAATTTAATTGACAAAAGATAACACTGCTGGAGCAGATGACTCTTAAATCAAGCTGTAAGTGACACAGTTTGTAAAAGGATGTGATTACTGAAAAGCAACCCCCACCCAGATTAAAGACATAACTAAGATTGTCTTAGGACTCCAAGAAGTTTCAATGCATGCATTATAGACAAGAAATTACCGGTAAAGTTGTCTTAAAAACATCAGTGCACACTATATGATGTGTAAAACCTAGCTGGACCTGTCACTCAGCTGTACTCTCCAGCTAGATATTATGCCCCATAAATTTCAAAAACCTCTAGTGTAGTGACAAGACTTTATACATGATAATTTAAATATAAATTGACAGTATTAGTATCAAACAAAAAACTCTAGTTGAGGACCATCAAGGAATTAAGACCATGTAGCCTGATATGTACTGATGTCAATATACACTGAGAATGTAACAACTTGATGTACCGGAAGTGTGTAAGGAATCTAAAAGAGATAAAAATGTAATTTCTCTCCTCCTCTTCACACAAACAATACACCCTACCCCACCCCACATCACCATGATGTGGGGAGAAGGGCTACCTATCCTTAAGGAGATGCTCTCTCTCTCTCTCTCTCTCTCTCTCTCTCTCTCACACACACAGACACACACTCACACACACACACACACACACACACACACACACACACACACACGCCTAGTGAACCTTTATTCACATCAGTCACTGCAATTGTTCCCCAAAGGAATTCAACTTGTCATGAAATCTTAAGTAAAAGGGCTCATGTATCCTACAACCCACAGAGCAAAAATGTGACACTGTTTAACTGTACTACTATCTGCATAGTAACATTTCCAAGGATTCTGGATATAACTACAATGAAATAAAACTGCTACCCTCCCCAGGATAAGGTAAGTAGAAGTAAATATAAAGTATGTGTGTAAGACCAGAGGTCTAACATACCTACATTTCCACAAATTACTACAATATTAGCCTAATGTAAAAAGATCAGTCCAGGACCCCCATGCAAATGAGATCTCGCACCCCAATATGTACAGAGTTAAAAAAAAATATGTGACAGTCTATGATAACACTCCTGTATGTACAGTAACAGGCTAGGTAATCTGAATATGGTGCAATGGAATCAACCCCACTCCCAGGCAAAGATAAAAAGTAAGGAGGAATTAATATTCATTATGTGTGTGAAGTAAGAACAGCAACACACTGTAACTCAATGTTTCTAAATAGAGGCCTACCTCAATGTGACAGCAAGCCCTACACCTGTTATATCACATACCTCACAGCACATACCCACACACATACATACACACACGCACCCACATCCCACATATGCTGAAGTTCTATAATATGTCAGTCTGCAGAAGAAGAGGTCTGTGGATGTCAGTTTCTGTAGTGTCCCATAAAACCCAGATCAGTGTTCATCCCATCTGCTACCATATTGAGATGTAAAATAAGTTTAATCTCAAAAGCTCGTCTCTGTTGTGTGTTTTCGAGATTTCCTTTTAAGACCATTACTGACATATCTGAGATTGAGTGGTCAGGCTGGGAGAAGTGGTGCCCCACTGGTTTTTCAGCCTTCTTTGCTGTAATAGTATGTCTGTGGGAGTTCATCCTAGTGCGGAGCTGCTGGCGTGTCTCTCCAACATAACCTGTTTGTGGACATCTCTTGCACTGAATGAAATAAACATGTCGTGATGTGCATGTATAACTCCTATGCACCTGGAATTGGCTGTTTTGTGATGTAACCACACAGTCCAAGGTGGAAATGAGCTCACAAGTCTTACAGGGGCATTGATTGCAGGGTCATGTGCCATTGTGTGACATGGTATTCTGTTCTGGTGAAAGTTTGCTCCTAATAATTAGGCTGGATAAATTTGGTGGTTGTTTAAAAGATAGTAGTGGGAGTTCCTTAAAAATACAATTAAGGGTTTCATCCTCACTAAATATTGGGTGGCGGTCTTTAATAATCTTATGCAGACGTTCAGGGTCTGGATGATATGTGACTACTAAGGGTATTCTGTCTGTAGCTATCTTTTCTTTATATTGAAGTAGTTGTTGTCTTGGTACTTGCGTTGCCCATTCTATTATCCTGCCAATTTCCCTGGAAGAGTGCCCCTGCTCAATAAAGGTGTTTTTCAACATAGCCAAATGTGTATCTCTGTCATCCTCATTTGAACAAATATGGTGACATCGGAGTGCTTGACTGTACATGACAGATTTTTTTGTATGGTTTGGGTGATTAAGAAACATAGAAACATAGAATTTGATGGCAGATAAGGACCGCTTGGCCCACCCAGTCTGTCCATTTCCCTACCTACTGGATAAGCTGCAGATCCTAGTTAACCAGCAGCCTACTTCTTCCTACCCCCACCCCCTAGAATTGCCTCATGACTGTCCCATGCATGCTTGAATTCCACCACTGATTTTGACTCCACAACCTCCTCCGAAAGGCCGTTCCATGCATCCACAA
This sequence comes from Neoceratodus forsteri, assembly GCA_016271365.2. Classification (NCBI taxonomy): domain Eukaryota; kingdom Metazoa; phylum Chordata; order Ceratodontiformes; family Ceratodontidae; genus Neoceratodus; species Neoceratodus forsteri. Next base: position 1,342,269,956 of record CM057455.1, on the reverse strand, counting down.
CCCCTCTCTGTGAAAAAATACTTCCTTAAATTACCTCTGAGCCACCCCCCCATCTTCAAATTGTGCCCTCTTGTGCTTGCACACCTCTTTTTTTGAAAGATGCTACCCTCTTGGACTTTGTTGATTCCCTTGAGGTACTTGAACATTTCTATCATGTCCCCCCTCTCCCTCCTTTCCTCGAGGCTATACATATTAAGTTCCTTTCGTCTCTCTCTTCATATGTCTTCCGGTGCAGACCCTGCACCATTTTAGTTGCCCTCCTCTGGACAGCTTCCATCTTGTCTATGTCTTTGCAGAGATTGGGTCTCCAGAACTGCACACAGTACTCCAGATGGGGTCTCACCAGCTGTCTGTACAGAGGGATAATAACTTCCTGTTTTCTACTGGTGATGCCTCTCCCTATGCATCCCAGTATCCCCCCAGCCCTCCTTGCTGCCCTCTCACATTGCTTGCCCACCTTTAGGTCATCTGATATAACTACCCCCAGGTCCCTTTCCATTTTTTGTTGTTGTTAGTATCTCACCTCCCATTGTGTACTCTTCCCCAGGGGTTCAGTTAACTCCATTTCTGGAGTATCTGACTTCCAAAAATAAGGCAAAAACTTCCAAAATAAAGGGGGAGGAAGTCATCGACTTCCATGTGTAAAGACAAACATTAGATGACTTCCAAAATTGCAGGCATGGAAGTCAGAAATCATGGTTTTTCGTGAAAGAAACTATTTTACCACTAGTATATTACATTAATATCCATAAATTGGTCCTTCTTAGAATATTGACTTCCAAAAGTGGGATCCTGGAAGTATTTTGACTTCAAAACAATTGGAATGACTTCCATATTTCAAGTCGTGGAAGTTTTAGACTTCCACTAAAAATAAATTAACTGAACCCCTGCTCTTCCCCTGGGTTTTTGTTTCCCATGTACATTACCTTGCACTTCTTAGCATTGAATCTAAGCTGCCATACATTTGACCATTCCTCTAACCTCGCCAAGTCCCTTCTCATCCTTTCCACCCCCACCCTGTGCATCAACTCTGTTGCAGATCTTTGTGTCATCTGCAAAGAGACATACTTTTCCTTCAGTCCTTCTGCAATGTAAGCATAAAAGACATTGAAGAGGACCAGTCCTAATACTGAACCTGCGGTACCCCACTAGTAACCCTCCTTTCTTCTGAGTGGACTCCATTTACTATTACCTCTGTGTCCTATTCTCCAGCCAATTTTTACCCAGGCTGTCATCTTGGGACCTACTCCCAGGCTGGCTAACTTGCATATTAATCTTTTGTGTGGGACTGTGTCAAATGCCTTGCTAAAATCTAGGTAGGCCATGTCCACAGCCCCTCCCTGATCTACTACTTTGGTCACCCAGTCAAAGAAATCTATCAGATTCGTCTGGCATGACCTTCCCGCTGTGAATCCATGCTGCCTAGGATCCTGTGCCCTCTGGCCTCTAGATACTCGACAATTCTTTCCTTCAGAAGTAATTCCATCATTTTCCCTATCACTGAGGTTAAACTAATAGGTCTGTAGTTTTCTGTTTCTGCCTTGCTCCCACTTTTGTGAAGAGGAATCACATCTGCCCTCCTCCAGTCCTCGGGTACCACCCCATCCTCCCATGATTTGTTAAAAGAGTAGTCAGTGGTGTCACTAGTTCTATCCTTAGTTCTTTAGAATTCTGGGATGAATCCCATCAGGCCCCACTGCTTTGTCCACCTTCAGTTTTAAGAGTTCTTTCAGAACCCTTTCTTCTGTAAATGGGCTGGTATCAACTTCTGTATCCAGAGTGTTTCTACTGTTTGTTTTATGTACCTCCCTCTTCATTTGTAAATACTGAGCAAAAATATTTGTTTAGTATCTCTGCCTTTTCACAGTCTCCCTCTGCCCACCCTCCCTTCCCTTTATTAAGCCTCACTATCCCTCCCTGGTCTTTCTTCGCTCCTGATGTACCTATGTGTGTTTATCCCTCTTCTTAACTGAGTTGGCAATCTTTTCCTCGGTTTGGGCCTTTGCTGTTCTGACTGCCTTCCCAGCCTCCTTTTGCTTTAACTGATACAGTTCTCTGTCCTGCTCCTTCTGCGATTCCTTGTACTTTCTGAATGCTTTCTTTTCTCTTGAACCTTCACTGCCACTTCCTTTGAGAACCATAGTGTTTTCTTACATCATTTTGTTTTGTTTATTTGTTTCACACAAAGCTCGTTACCTCTGTGATGGCAGTTTTATTATTCCCCACTGTTCTTCCACCCTCCTTCCTGCCCATTTGCTAGTGCATTCCTTAGGCACTCACCCATTTTGCAAAGTCAGCCCTCCTAAAGTCCAGTACTTTTGTCTTTGTATGGCTTGACTCTATTGCTGTGTTTATTGTGAACCATACTGTTCGATGGTCGCTAGTTCCCAGATGGCTACCCACTTCTACAGCTGTGATTCTCTCTCCATCTCCATTTGAGAGAATCAAGTCTAGTATTGCTCCCTCTTGAGTGGGCTCCAATACTAGTTGTCTAAGGCATGCCCCCTGTAGGGCATCTAGAATAACTCCACTCTTTGAAGTGGCAGCTGCAACTGCACTCCAGTTAACATCTGGCATATTCAGATCACCCATCAGCAATATCTCCCCTTTTTCTGCCATTCTAAGTATACTTTCTATCATTTCCTTGTCCATTTCCTCTCCCTGAGAAGGGGGTCTGTATACAACCACTGTGCAGATTGTGGTACCATTGCCTGTCTCCAAATTTACCCACAGTGCTTCTTCTTCTCCCTGTTTACCCTTTTGTTCTGTTGCTTTTATTCCTTCCCTTATGTAAAGAGCTACTCTTCCTCCTCTTTTACCCTCCCTGTCCCTCCTGTAGATAGTGTATCATGGTATGTTTACATCCCAGTCATGGTTTTGTGTGTACCATGTTTCTGTGACTCCCACAATATCCAGATGTTCCTCCTCCATCAAGGCCACTAATTCAGGAAGCTTGTTACCCAGACTACGGGCATTGGTACTCATTGCTCTCCATTTTTTGATGGTTTTACCTTCTGTTGCAGCATCCCCCACTGACCGTTCTATCTCGGTCTTTTTCTCATTTAGTACCCTGTTTTGTAGGGAGAGGCTGGGATTTTCCTGCTGCTTGTCAGTGCCTCCCCCTTTGACTAGTTTAAAAGCTTGCCAATGAAGCATTTAAACTGATTGCTCAAAAGACTTGTTCCCTTCCTGGACAGATGCAGACCATCCTGCCAGTATAGGCTGGTGTCCCTCCAGGTGGAACCCCAGTCCTCAATGAAGCCAAACCCCTGTGCTCCACACCATTTTTTCAACCATTCATTAAACTGCATGGTGCTAATTACCCTCGCCTCACCCATGCCTCTGACAGGCAGCACCTCTGAGAAGGATACTGTGTGTGCTACTTGTCTTAGGCCCCTCCCCAACTCTGCAATGTCCTCCTGCACTGCTGTAATCTCATGATAAGCCAAGTCATTTGTCCCTAGGTGGACAATTATGTCCAGCTCAGACTCCCTTGCAGCTGTTCTCATTATCCTGAGGATGTGCTTCCTGTCCCTCCAAGCCATGGCACAAGGCAGGCACCTTACTTCAGTTTTCCCAGCTCCCCCCAGTTCTATACCCCTAATAATTGAGTCCCCCACCAGGAGCTGCTTCCTTTCCCTGTGGTGTCCTCTGCCTCCTTCCTGTGGGCCTCCCTTGGGACAGTTGTCATCAGTCTTCTCTGCGGGTGCATCCTTAGGGGAGCTATGCTCCCCCAGAATGGTGTATGGATTGTGGAGTGGAACAATTGACTGGGTGTGCCTCTGTTCCACCATCCTCACCCTCCCTGAGCCCACTGTGGTCCAACTGCTGTGCTTTCTTCACAACCTCTGAGGTAGTGGTGGTGGCGCTAGTGCTCCCTGGATGGGGGAGGTTCCCTTCCTACTGTCCAGTGTGGCCTGGGGGAAGGTTTCCTTACTACTGTCCAGTGCGGCCTGAAGACGGGCAACTTCCTCCCTCAGGGCAGAGAGTTGTCTGCAAATAGGGCAGCATCTCAGCCTCCAGAAAGACTCCTAGAAGACTGCTGCCCCACAGCCATTACATTGCACTACTCCCCACATGTTTATCTACTTTTTTTTGTTTGTTTGTTTTGTGTGTGTGTGTGTGTGTGTGTGTGTGTGCGTGTGTGATTGGTTATATAGAAATATATATATTATACAATGCGTATGCTTATATTGTCAGTGCAGTGTGCTAGAGAGGATATGACAGTGATATGCACCTTTGCACTCTTGAGGAAATGATGTCAGAACCTCAGGTATAAGGAACTATTTCCAGGGTTGGGTGGGTGAGGGGTGGGAAGGGTTGGGCCTAAACTGTACCCTCACAAAACAATCAGCTAAAAGCTCTCACCCTCCATGAGCGATGAGTGCCTTCCTGTCAGCAAGATACCCTACACAACAATTTGACAGAAAATACCCTGCTAATCAAACAGAAAATCCAGATATCCAAGTCAGACACAGGTAAACCTCTCCAGCCCCAAAACAGCCTGGTGGTTTGTTAGCCACAAAGAAAAATCAAATATGCAGTTATTTCAGCCCTTCTGAAGATGCTGACAAGATAAGCAGTTTTGAAAACCCCCTTCCTGAATTAAAAACTAAAATAATTAAACACAAAGCAATACCACTGTAAAAGTAAGGAAAACTTCTCTCAGATGTAAGCAAGAGAGAGAGATTAGTTACAGATATCTTGTCCAATATAGTATATCCCACGCAGCTTCTCAGTTGTTTCAAAGCACACCCAGTACACAACTTGGAAGAAGATGGACTTTTCTTGTGCGTGTATCTCTGTCTGTTGGTTGGCTTCCTGTAAATACATGTATGTAAGGTTCCATCCTTAATGGTGACTGTGGTATCCAGACTGTTAACATTGGTGGTAGAGTACTCCCAGGGTAAGCTTTATGGTAGGGTGGAGATTATTAAGTTTGTGATGAAAATCTCTAAGTGCATCTGTGCCCTCCGTTGAGATGATAAACAAATCATCAATGTAACGGAAATAAGCTAGTGCTTTGTGGGGACACTGCCTTAAAAAATCCTCCTCCAAGTCAGCCATAAAGAGGTTAGCATACTGTGGAGCCATTTTGGTGCCCATTGCTATTCCCATAGTTTGAACAAAATGTTTACCATTGAAGTTGAAGTTGTTATGTGTCAAAATTAATTCCATAAGTTCCCCCACCACTTCAGGGTTGATGTTTTGTTCTGGTCTTTTTCTCATGTATGTATTTAAGGCATGCTGTAATGCCACCTGTGTGTGGAATATTAGTGTAGAGGGATGTTACATTCATTGTCACTAAAATTATATCAGGTGGTAAATCCTTATAACCAGAAAGTACACACAAAAAAAAGTGCGTAGTGTCCTGGATATAACTGTCTCTTTCCATAACCAGCGGTTTCAAAATGGTCTCTACAAACCCTGAGATTCCCTTAGTCAAGGTACCATTACCAGAGACTATGGGTCTTCCCGGATTGCCAGGTTTATGTATTTTAGGCAGCATGTAGAATGTCCCTGGCCTGGGTTCAGCAGGGATGAGGTCAGTTAGTTTTTCTTGGACATGGTCTGGAAAAGCTGTAATTAAGTCACGTAGTTCATCTTTATATCTTGTAGTGGTGTTACTCTCTAGTTCTCTGTAGTATGTAAGATCTGTTAGCTGTCTGTTAGCTTCATTAATATAATCCTCCTCTGTTTAAAATCACCACTGCAGAGCCTTTATCAGCTTTTTTGATGACAATATTGTGATTTGATTTCAGTGTCCCTATAGCTCTCCGTTCCAGTGGAGAAAGGTTATAATGGGCCTGTTCTTGCCTAGTAAGGATCTGACCACTGACTTGTTGGTGGAAACAATGAATGTTTTTGTCTAGTTTTTTGTTATGCGCACTTGAGGGGGTAAATTCAGATTTATTTTTCTTATCCATTCATTTATTGCTGTTTGCGATGTCTTCGCTACCAGTGATTTCTTCCTTGCCATGAAAGAATTCTTTAAGTCTCAATCCATGGAAGTATTCCTCCAGTTCACCATAAAACTGTATTTTATCCAGTGGCTTTGTTGGGCAGAAAGTAAGGCCCTTTGAAAGTACATTTAGCTATCCAGTAGTCAGTGTGTGGTTGGACAAATTAACAACTGAAAGGTGCTCATCTGTATTGTGTTGCTGTTCAGTGACACCATTATGTTCTTCATGGTTGTTAGGAAGTATGGTATGTTGAAGGGCATCCAATTTCCTGTTTTTCATAAGCATGGACCGGAACAAAACATCAACCCTGGAGTGGTGAGGGAACTTATGGAATTAATTTTGACACATAACAACTTCAGCTTCACTGGTAAACATTATGTTCAAACTATGGGAACAGCAATGGGCACCAAAATGGCTCCACAGAATGCTAATCTCTTTATGGCTGACTTGGAGGAGGATTTTTTAAGGCAGTGTCCCCACAAACCACTAGCTTATTTCCATTACATTGATGATTTGTTTATCATCTCAACGGAGGGCACAGATGCACTTAAAGATTTTCATCACAAACTTAATAATCTCCACCCTACCATAAAGCTTACCCTGGAGTATTCTGCCACCAATAATAACTTTCTGAACATCACAGTCACCATTAAGGATGGAACCTTACATACATGTATTTACAGGAAGCCAACAGACAGACAGAGATACATGCACAAGAAAAGAAATCACCCAAGCCATACAAAAAAAATCTGTCATGTATAGTCAAGCACTCCGATGTCACCGTATTTGTTCAAATAAGGATGACAGAGATACACAATTGGCTATGTTGAGAAATACCTTTATTGAGCAGGGACACTCTTCCAGGGAAATTGACAGGATAACAGAATGGGCAACGCAAGTACCAAGACAACAACTTCTTCAATATAAAGAAAAGACAGCTACAGACAGAATACCCTTAGTAGTCACGTATCATCCAGACCTTGAACGTCTGCGTAAGATTATTAAAGACCTCCACCCAATATTTAGTGAGGATGAAACCCTTAATTGTATTTTTAAGGAACTCCCACTACTATCTTTTAAACAACCACCAAATTTATCCAGCCTAATTATTAGGAGCAAACTTTCACCAGAACAGAATACCATGTCACACAATGGCACGTGACCCTGCAATCATTGCCCCCTGTAAGACTTGTGGGCTCATTTCTACCTCAGACTGTGTGGTTACATCACAAAACAGCCAATTCCAGGTGCATGGGAGTTATACATGCATGTCACGACATGTTGTTTATTTCATTCAGTGCAAGAGATGTCCACAAACAGGTTATGTTGGAGAGACACGCCAGCAGCTCCGCACTAGGATGAACTCGCACAGACTTACTATTACAGCAAAGAAGACTGAAAAACCAGTGGGCACCACTTCTCCCAGCCTGACCACTCAATTTCAGATATGTCAGTAATGGTCTTAAAAGGAAATTTTGAAAACACACAACAGAGACGAGCTTTTGAGATTAAACTTATTTCACATCTCAATATGGTAGCAGATGGGGATGAACGCTGATCTGGGTTTCATGGGACACTACAGAAACTGACATCCACAGACCTCTTCTTCTGCAGACTGACATATTATAGGACTTCAGCATGTGTGGGATGTGGGTGCATGTGTGTATGTAAGTGTGTGGGCATGTGTTGTAAGGTACGTGATATAAGAGGTGTGGGGCTTGCTGTCACATTGAGGTAGGCCTCTATTTAGATACATGGAGTTACAGTGTGTTACTATTCTTACTTCACACACATAATGAATATTAATTCCTCCTTACTTTTTATCTTTGCCTGGGAGTGGGGTTGATTCCATTGCACCATATTCAGATTACCTAGCCTGTTACTGTACATACAGGAGTGTTATCATAGATTGTCACATATTTTTTTTTTAACTCTGTACATATTGGGGTGTGAGATCTCATTTGCATGGGGGTTCTGGACAGATCTTTTTACATTAGGCTAATATTGTAGTAATTTGTGGAAATGTAGGTATGTTAGACCTCTGGTCTTACACACATACTTTATATTTACTTCTACTTACCTTATCCTGGGGAGGGTGGCAGTTTTATTTCATTGTAGGTCTATCTAGAATCCTTGGAAATGTTACTATGCAGATAGTAGTATGGTTAAATAGTGTCACATTTTTGCTCTGTAGGTATTAGGATACATGAGCCCTTTTACTTAAGATTTCATGACAAGTTGAATTCTTTTGGGGAACAATTGCAGTGACTGATGTGAATAAAGGTTCACTAGGAGAGTTTGTGTGTGTGTGTGTGTGTGTGTGTGTGTCTGTGTCTGTGTGAGAGAGAGAGAGAGAGAGAGAGAGCATCTCCTTAAGGATAGGTTGCCCCCCCCCACATTATGGTGATGTGGGGTGGGGTGGGGTAGGGTGTATTGTTTGTGTGACGAGGAGGAGAGAAATTACATTTTTATCTCTTTTTCAGATTCCTTAGACACTTCTGGTACATCAAGTTGTTACATTCTCAGTGTATATTGACATCAGTACATATCAGGCTATATGGTCTTAATTTCTTGATGGTCCTCAACTAGAGTTTTTTGTTTGACACTAATACTGTCAATTTATATTTAAATTATCATTTATAAAGTCCTGTCACTACACTAGAGGTTTTTGAAATGTATGGGGCATGATATCTAGCTGGAGAGTACAGCTGGGTGACAGGCCCAGCTAGGTTTTACACATCATGCAGTGTGCATTGATGTTTTTAAGACAACTTTACTGGTAATTTCTTGTCTATAATGCATGCATTGAAACTTCTTGGAGTCCTAAGACAATCTTAGTATGTCTTTAATCTGGCTGGGGGTTGCTTTTCAGTAATCACATCCTTATACAAACTGTAACACTCATAGCTTGATTTAAGAGTCATCTGCTCCAGCAGTGTTATCTAATGTCAATTAAATTTATATGCAGTAGGATTCTTTGTAAGTGTGTTCCACCAAGCACTTTTGCCCCGGGGACCCTCCTGGCTGAAGGTAGTATGGTACTGTTAAACTTCTCTGACATCATCTTCTGTATTTTTTAAATAAGTATTTTAAACCAATGGGGATTTTGTCTGCTTTTTCTGCATGATCTAGCTGTTAAAAGTATTGTATTTTCTAAACAACTGCCATTAGCTTCTGAAAAAGGACTGGTTGGTCCGAAAGCTAGAGCACTTTGTTCTTGTTGTTACATCTATGTTGGTCCATTAAAAGGTATCAAATCATTTGCTTCTGGATCTATTCTTGCAAGAACCTATACGGCAACTACTAAATCTGTGTTAAACATGAAAACTTTCTGCTGAAAATGAACAGCAATCACCGGTTGAAGTCTAGGCATCGCTCTTTTGTCCTACACTGTTCTGACATTATAGAAGCAAATTTATTGCAGACAGAAACACAGTCTTCAGAAATTAATTTTAGCATAGAGTCAATGTCTGGTATTCAGTGGAGACAGGTCCAGCTAATACCGTACACTAACCTTGTACAATGATCAAAATCGAAACCAATCAATGAATGTGAGAAATTATTTCTTTTTATTTACCCCATAACAGTTTCACAGTTAGAAAATCACAGCCTTCATATGTAAAAGTAAAATTACTGTATATTGAAATGCAGACAAAAAGATTTTTTAACATAAATCAGCCCCCCACCCACTTCTAAAAATCTTGATATTAGGAATTTCAAATTATGAAAAAAGACTTTTGCAAAATTCAGACGCAGACAGAACTGTGTTTTCACACTCTAGAGAAAACATTGCTTTCTAAACTTAATAAACTAGTGTGGTCACAAAATATAGGTGTGGTTCACTGCCTTGCCTTGATGAGTACTTGTCATTTTTTACATGGGTATTGAAGTAAACTACTGTATGTGGGAATTTATGGGCACAATTCTATACCTATCTGCAGAATATGTGCACAGTATAATCAGAAAACCTTATGTGCCATGGGCACAGTCCGATGATGTTTTTTCCCATTAAAAATAAGGCTACATGACTGATTTAAAGTGGAGTCAAACTAATAGAAATATTTATTCACAATAGAGGTGTGCACAAAGATGAGAGCAGGAATGTCCTGTCAGGCACTGCAGTCACTGATCTTCGTTTCCTGACATGAATGGACTTCACATATACTGTGCAGTCAATTCCTTATTATAGTACTCAGGGCACTATTAATTGAACTGGATCAGAACACAAAAATGTGCACGTCTGACCTACTGTGCTCTGGCAGTACACTGACTGCAGTGTATTACTCTGTAGGAGCCTACCACTAGGCAGATTTTGTCAGTGTGTCAGAGTGTGAAGTAAAAAAAAACTAGAAAAAATAGGACTCTGACTAATATTCTGTAATATGGTGATATTATAACAAAAATAACAGGTTTGCCTCGGTGGTCGTAAGGGGTAGAGGGTGGACCTCTCTGACCCTCATTTTTGTTGCGTCAGTGTGCGAGCACATTGACTAAACAACTAAGGACTAAACCAACATAAAAATCATCACTTCTGATACTGTAACAGGATAAGGGAGGTCCGTCCCACTGTTCCATATGACCACCGATGAGTACTTGTGAGTTTTTTACATGGGTGTCAAAGTAAACTACAGTATGTGGAAATTTATGGGCACAATTCTATGCCCATTTGCAGAATATATGCACAGTATAATCAGGAAACCGTGTGTATGGGCACAGCCCGATGATGTTTTTTCCAATTAAAAATAAGGCTACGTGACTGATCTAAAGTGGAGTCAAACTAATAGAAATATTTATTCACAACAGAGGTGTGCACAAAGATGAGAGCAGGAATGTCCTCTCAGGAATTGCAGTCACTGATCTTAGATTCCTGACATGAACGGGCTTCACATATACCGTGCAGTAGATTCTTTATTATAGTACTCAGGGCACTATTAATTGAACTGGATCGGAACACAAATATGTGCACTCTCACAGTACACTGACTGCAGTGTATTACTCTGTAGGGAGCTTACCCCAGGAAGATTTTGTCAGTGTGTCAGAGTGTGAAGTAAAAAAAAGTAGAAAAAACTGGACACTGACTAATATTAATTAAACATAAGGGGCAGTGGGGCGGACCTCACCGACCTTACTTTTTGTTGCATCAGTGTGAGAGCACATTGGCTAAACAACTAAGAACTAAACCAACAAAAAAAGCATCACTCCTAAGACTATAACAGTGTAAGGGAGGTCCAACCCACTGTTCCATATGACCACTGATGAGAATGTGAAATTCTAAACCACAGTGTGAATCAAAGTAACCATGATGGGCTACACTAAATGGCAAAGGACACAGAACTTACTGCTCTGCGATTCAGGTCACAAACTACAAATGAAGTTATGCAAGATCAAACTGTCCACTGGTATACAACAGTCAGAAAAAAATAGGTTATGTAGAAAGAAATAAAGGTAGTAAGTCAAGATAAAAAAAAAAAAATAAAAACCATATTTAAAAAACTCAAATACATGGTACAATACATCAGAATGAACGGCATAAAGAACAGAATTCAGTGAGAGATACATCACAGTATGGTCAGGAGTAAGGGGATCTTTATAGGGCAGTGCTTATCTGGAAGGATGGATAGGAAAATGAAATGTGTATAAACAAAACTATTAACTATGAGGAGAAAGGGTTCCCGTTTATTTTTATAGCATCATTATAGTGATTATTTTTGGTGTGATGTGCTTTATTTTCAGTGCAATGTGTATCTGTGGACTACTCCAAAGTTGTCGAGGAGAGCTAAAAAATGAATTTATGAAATCAGCAGGATAGCAGGATAACAATGCACATTTTTTTATTCCGAAATTACATTGTCTTACACGAGTTAGTCTTTTTGAGAAAAAGGCTCAAACAGGGGAGGTTGTTAATTGGAGTTTGGACTGTGGGGACACCTACCGGAAAGCTTTAATTAATGCAGCTAAATTAAACCACAAACAGTGCCACCTGGTGCATTTTAGCTGCTATGGATAGGACTTCAATTCAATCAACTAATTAAGAACTCTGATGCTACCTACAGCATTACTGAGCCATGCCACGGTATTTCTTGGTACCCGCTTGGTCTGCCTCTTGGTATACTGTTGCTGCCACAATGGATCAAGACACCGAGCAACTTTTCTTTAGTGATCTCTGTACCTGATGTTCTCATATCACAGTCGTTAGTTCCAGTAGCAAGATGCATCTTCAATCAGAGAATGGATCTGTGGGGAGTCACGTGATGCGGAGCGCGTAGCGGTCGCCTTTCCGAGAGCTCCGTGAACCCGACCCGAATTTTTAAGTTTTTGGCCTGCATTCCTAAAGCTGCAAGACAGATTTCACCACTGCAGAATCGGGAAACAGTTAGAGAGTGCAGCCCATGGAGGAGGATATGCGGAAACCGCCGCAAAAGCACACACCTCCGGCGACCCCGGAAAAGGCCGCCAAGAAAGCAAAAGCCTCGGCATTACAGTCGACTCAGAACCCAGGAGGGACGTCCCTGGAAGATGAGCTGCTCACTTTAGCGCATTTTCTAGAAGAATTCAGGCCGTTCAGGGCAAATGTGGAAGGAATGGCTAATGAGATCAAATCTATTACATCAGCCCTGGAAGATTTAAATCGGAGGCTAGCAGACAACGAAGCACATATTAAACCTTAGAGGGAGTAGGAATGCATGGATTCTGCCTTAGTGATAGCTAATCAGAAAATTACAAGGATGGAAGCAAAACTGGAAGATTTGGAAGGAAGAAGCCGCGAACAATGTGGTAGTCATTGGGCTACCAGAAAAGGCAGAAGGCTCCAATCCTGTTAAGTTTGCCCAAGTTGGTGGAGAAGATAGCGGGCCTCACCATTTGGGCCCACATATATTATCGAAGGGCACATCGGGCATTGCATCCTTCACCCTCCATCTGGAACACCAAGGTATTTATTTTCAAGTTTCTGAATTACCAGGAATGTCAGCTGTTTATAACAAAAGCCAAAGATAACAAGGAAATATATTGGGAAGGTACAAAATTGAGAGTAGCCCAAGACTTGCCACTTTCGGTGAGACAGAGAAGGGCGGCCTTTCATCCACTAGTTAAGAAATTGATAGCAGCAGAAATTAAATATCGTGTGCTATATCCTGCTAAGCTGCAGGTATCCATTAAGGAGCAATGGAGATCGTTTGAATCATTGGAAGCCGCAGCGGAGGCACTGCAAATAGCTTTCCCGGAATTATTCAAAGTCCCCTGAACGGCTGGTGTGGAAAGACCAGGGCTGAAATGGAATTTTGCGGAAAGAGATGATCTGAAATTTGGGACTACAACTAGCTGGAATTTCCCTCTGGATTCTGACTAGACTGAATGTTGTGACGCTGGACAAGTACCCGGGCTGCTTTATATTATTTTATATTGAAAACAGTCATGAGCAAAATGTCTGTTACACATTGGGCTTATTTTATTTTGCAGCTTATGATTTGCCTTTAGTTAAAGCTCCAGCACAAGGATGGAACGGACAGAGCCGAAATGGCAGCCTGGAGACCTGACAAGTCATAATCTGGGGACTATGTTTTTCTGAGGTTATTGTGCTTATTCCTCAGGTTATGGACCCAATAGACTGATATTATATCGGACAATAATGCTGGAGGTTTCTTTATAGATTACAGTATATTCTCTAAGAGGGTAACTCTTACCTATGGGGCATTATTTTATTTTATTTGGTACTTTACTTGGTAGCTTTTTCCATGGCACCACTTAAATGTTCTGTGTTTGTAAATTTAAAAGGGCCCTTTTCCTATAAAGTATACAGCCGATAGTGGCTATGCAGTTTTGGGGCCTTAGTTACTTCGCAGGGGTGGAGACCACTAGTTGTATTTAATGTTGTTCTTCTGTAATTTAGCATTTAGTTTTAGGCATTCCTTTACCTCTCCTGCAGATGGCTTGTTGTTATAGCTAAAACAGAATATTTGGTTGATGGGAGGCGGGGCAACTGGTTTTTGGTTTGGCATGTTGGGACGGAAAGGTAGCTCTGGGATTGGGCGGAGTGTCCTGTCATCATGGACCAAGTTGTTGGTAAGGGGAGGAGGGAGGGTGGGAGGGACTGGCGGGTTTGGAGTGTTGGGTTTTAGATACTGATTAGGGTTTTGGATAAGGGTTTTATTTTTGGAGGCACCATCTTATAAGGGTAGGTACTGGATGATAATTCAGGCAAATCAGGTTCTTTCTGGGACAATGGCGGATATATTTAACATTTTGAAACAGTTTATTTAGAATGGGGCAGATATCCTACTTAAATTTCTCACGTGAATGTCAGGCACGTCAAGGTTAAACAATACAAAATATTGAAACACATTGAGGCGGTTAGAGCTAGGGTTGTGTTCTTTCAGGAGACACATTTACTTCAGTCAGAGGCCAATTCCATGAGGAGGTTACAAACTGGAGAAATATTTCTCACAGGGCACCACACGGAGTAGTGGTGTTATGTTGTTGATACATAGAGCAGTGCAGTTCACTCCTCACAGAAAATACAGGATAGGGAGGGCAGATACATTCTGGTTAGAGGATTGTTGTACCATACTGAAATACTATTGGGATCAGTTTATGGCCCTAATTCGGAAACTCAGGAATTTATAGTGGGTCTCTTAAAGGCTCTTTTACCATTTAGCAATCTGCCTATGATTTTGGGTGGAGACTTTAATTTAATATTAGATCCTTTGCGGGATAGGTCTGGTAAAGGACGAACATACCAAACTCCCGCATCTCGAGCTATGGGGGATATGTTAGAACAGTTAGGACTGGTGGATGCATGGAGGGTCTTACATCCGGACATCAGGAAATATACCTTTAGTTCCCCAGTACATGGAAATTCCTCCCGTATAGATTATATTTTTATTTCACGGTCTCTTTTGAAGGGAGTTTTTGACTCTAATATTGTACCAGGCCCAATTTCTGATCATGCAGCTGTATCTTTAAATATCACCTTCCCATCTCTCATTAAAAGAGGGAATAGGTGGAAAATCAACAACCAGATGTTAAGGGTACCTGAATTGGTTGAATACATATTGGGCCAAGTGGAAGATTTTACATCAAATAATTTGGATAGTAACGGCCGGCTGGATTTTTTCTGGGGAGCACTTAAGGCCTATTTAAGGGGAGTACTAATTGGAGTAGCAGTTAAAAAGAAAAAAGAAAAAGAAATCAAAATTAAGGAACTGTTACGTCGTATCAGACTCTTAGAGATTAACGTTTCTGTGCATCCGTCCGAAGAGGAAAAGGAAGAACTTGTGAGAATTAGAGATGCCTATCTTAAAACCTTGGGGGAGCAGGCTGAACTTGCATTAATCAAAACAAAATCAAATTATGTTGACCAGGGGGAGAAATCTGGAAAGCTTCTAGCTAGGCGAATCGCCAAGCTGGAGTCCTCTCGGTTGATTGAGGGAATACAATCGGGTACTGACGGGGGAATTAAAACTTCTCCAGAGGAGATGGCTAATGTTTTCCGGCAATATTATGAGGATTTATATGGTAAGATGGAAAATCCACCCAGTGAATATCAGATTTCTTCCTTTCTGGAGGGGTTAGATCTGCCCATGCTAGATGAATTGGATAGGTTAGGTTTGGTGGCTGATATAACTCAAGAAGAAATAGAGTTAACTATTAGAAATCTCCCTAACGATAAGACACCTGGCCGGATGGATTCTCATCCAACTTTTATAAAAGATTTTCTCAAAATGGCGCCTTTGCTCCTTAACTTATTTCGCATATTCTCTCAGGACAGATGTTGGATAAATCACTTCTGGAAGCGCTTATAGTTTTAATTCCCAAACCCAATGGACCCTCCATGGATCCGGCCAGTTACAGGCCTATTTCCCTACTGAATTATGATTTAAAAATTTTGGCTAAGTTGTTAGCAGATCATATTAGTAAAGTTTTGCCTAAGTTAATAGGGAATGAACAGGTGGGGTTTATGAAAGGCAGGTCCTCGGTTGATCATTTCAGGACATTAGCTTATGTCTTCTCTGTGTCCGAGGAGAGAAGGTATCCAATGGCGCTGCTCTCCTTGGATGCAGAGAAGGCCTTCGATAGGGTTTACTGGGAGTACTTATTTATGACTATGGTAAAGTTTGGTTTCCCGGAGACGTTCTTAAATTGGCTTAGAACATGTATTCATGCCTCGTTCATTAAGGGTTGTCTGTAATGGTGCTATTTCTAGCCCATTCCAGCTCTTTGTAGGTACTAGGCAAGGATGTCCTTTGTCTCCCCTGTTATTTAATTTATATTTGGAACCCCTTATAAGGAGCATAGTTCATACCAAAGAAATAGAGGGTATTAAAGTATGGGGGTCGCAAATTAAAGTAACTGCATATGCAGATGACCTTTTAGTGTATGTCTCGAATCCCACTAGATCTATTCCAAGACTGCTGGATCTAATAAATAATTTTAGTCGGGTAGCTAATTTCAAATTAAATCAAGATAAATCAGTGGTTTACCCTCTTAATAATATATTATTCAAACAGGAGATAACAGGATTGGGCCTGGGGTGGAATTCTGATTCGCTTAAATACTTAGGTCTTTATTTAACCAGAAGTAAGGCCCGTATATGTCAACTGAATTTAGAGTCCCTAATACATAATATTGGACTGGACCTTAAGAGATGGGCTCAGCTCCCATTATCACTGTGGGGGAGAATAAATATAGTTAAAATGAATATTTTTCCAAGAATTTTTTATCCCTTGAGTAGATTGGATATTTACCTTCCTGTAACTTGGTTTAGGAAACTACACACCAACCTAGCTGATTTTGTCTGGGGGAATAAAAATCTAGGATGGCCTATCAGAAACTAGTCACTCAAAATCAGTGGGTGGGTTGCATTACCTCATTTTGGTCTTTATTTTTGGGCAGCGCAGTTGAGCAAATACGGTAAATGGGCCTCATACAATGACCCTTCCTCAAACTCGGGTTATGTGCCCTTATGGGTAAATGCAGAGGCAAACTTCATTAAGAAATGTGCCGTAAATCCTTCAGCTTTGTTCTATTCTAATTTCAAGACCCTCCCTGCCTTATTGAAGAAATCCCATGTAGGGATGGCAGTGAAACTCCACACGCAATTGTGTGGGTTTATTAAATACGACCATGTTAAAGATTGGGAGCAACCGATGTGGGCAAACCCGCGGTTTCTAGTTGGGGTTAAGACTATCAGACCAGATTGGTTGCCGTTACTGGACAAGTGTGTTCTTAAAGACTTTCTTACAGACGAGGGAGCTATAATGTCGGCTATAGACATAATTAGTAAGTTCAACTCATCAAGTAAAACCATTTTTAAAGCATATCAGCTTAGACATGTCTTAATGCAGAAGTATACATTGGGGAATGTTTATTCCCCGAATTTTTCCTTTCTGGAGGATATACGCCTGCTAATAGGTAGTCCCCAGGCCATCTCAAAGATTTATCTAACTTTATTCCAATGGGCCTACCCAACAAATCTAGCCCCTTGCTCTTATTGGGAAGCAATCTTTCCAAATATTACATTAAATTGGTTAGGGATTTGGAGAGCATGTCACAAGTTTGTTAAGCATGACCAGCTGAGACTTATACAATATAAGCTATTGCATAATATTTATTATTCACCTCAAAAGCTGAGGGGTTTAAAGTTATTGAAGGATTCCAAGTGTTTCAGATGTGGGGAAGATGTAGGGGACCTCCTACATATCTTCTGGGAATGTCCTAAAATTAGGCCCTTATGGACTGAAATTAAAAATAAGTTGGACCCCTTATTGGGACTAGAAGAAATGTTTAGACCGGAGGTTTGTCTATTGGGGGAAATGAGTGACTTTCCAATTAAGACTAGGAAATACCACATGACCTTGATATCAATTATGGTGAAAAAATTAGTTCTTCGTCACTGGAAGGATAAGGTACAGATTTCTTATTCGGAGTGGCTTGCAGAACTCCTTGCGTTTCTAAGGGTAGAAAGAATGATTGCTATATTGCACAATCAATTGCCCCTTTATGATAAGATTTGGGCCCTGTTCTTTACTTGTTTTTCTATTGATTCCTGATCTCATCCGGTATTGGGATAAATGGTGAGGTGCCTCGGGGGGAGGGGGAGGAGGAGCATTGGGGTTAGTAGGGAGGTGGGTGATGGATTGGGGAGTAGGGAGGGGTATGTTGGGGAAAGGCAGAAAACTTGGTTTACATGTGAATGTATTTTTAATTATAATTAGCTATATTGCATGTATGGCAATTTTTGGTCTATGTATGATACATTTCTGCCTGAAATAAAGAAAATGTTAATGGAAAAAAAGAGAATGGATCTGTCATAGGGCATGTTCAGGACAGTGAAGGTGTGTGGGAGGTGTGGGGGTGGGGTTAGGGGTGGTGGGTGCTGAGTGGGAGGTCGGTGGGGTAGGTGGGGTGTGGTATGGACAGATCAGTAAGAGACCATTTTCTTTTTCACATGGTTACAAAAAAAATTGTGGGATAGTTTTCTTTATTTCAGGGAATATTCTGACAAAAAACATTCAGGAATGGCTTTATTTATTTCAGAGTATATTCTGACAGTTGGGATTGGCATCTCAGTGTCATACTTGTGTTCTGCTGCCGGTGCCACTGCGTACATTGAGGGAATGGGGCAGGTGACCTGGAGGGAAGGGGGATCAAGAGAAGTGGTACAGGAAGTGGGAATCCAAGTCCACTTATAAATTAAAAAATATATAGATATCGGGAAGGGCAGGTGAGTAAGAAAGAAAGAAAGAAGGACAAGGATAGAGAAACAGAGAAAGAAAGCAAGAAAGCAAGAAAGAAAGAAAGAGAGAGACAGAACAGGGGATCGCTGACTCACTGCTTCAAACTGCAGTTGGCAGTATGACTTCCTGCTCCAGCTTCAGCATTCAAGAAACTCCCACTGATCTTATACAGAGAACGCAGTTGAATAACTTATTTCACTAAGCTGGCCACCTAGATGTTGGGGTGCCCAGAAAATATATTTCTTGCAATTTTTTCCAAAAACAAACACCAAAATCTTTCTAAACAAGTCCCATTTAACCAGGTTCACGTGTTTCTGTTTGGAAAATGTATCCTTTTGATGTATTTTCAATGTTTGTGAGTTAAAATAAATGGCGTCTGTCATGATAATTTTGTTCCACATAACAAATAAATCATAAAATAAGCAATTGCAATTTTTTTTTTACAGCTCGTATTTGTCGATTAACTCAAAAATCCTTATAACTCTGAAACGTCATAGCATTTTTTCACAAAACCTTCCAAAGGCACACTCTTGGTACAGGCCCCTTCAACCTTGAACATTTCATTAAAAAATTCACACCATCTACAGCAGCCACAGACACTGCCAGCTATTTCCTGAAATTTTTGTGCTATTTCCAGAAATTCCTCCTGCTTTCTGCATTTCCACAGTAGGGGCTGCAGAGAGAAACTCTTCAGAAATTTCACGAAATATCTGGAAATAGCTGGCAATGTCTGTGGCTACTACTGTAGGCTGTAGGTGAGAGCAAAAATATGCAACAGAGAAATCAAATGTGTTTTTTTCCATTTTTTGGCACTCTGTAGCTTGAAAACCAAACAAGATGCTGTTGCAAAAAGTGTCATGTCTTAAGACTCTAACAGTTTAACAACATATGCCAAATTTTGTGCTGTTTTTTCAAATGATGCTTAAGTTTATTAAGGTGCAAAAATTGGGCTTTAACTTTAAACAGCCTACTCAACTCCAAGTATAGGGGTGCTACCACTTCACTATTATATATAGCGCTTGTTAGGTATTAATGAATTATTAAGGTATTAATAACACATTAATACACTAATTAGCTAATTGATATCATAATACACTTATTGGCTGCCATCATATAAGGGGAAATATATGATGTTTTTTCTATGGGGATGAGGGTCTGACCATGGTGGTAGTGCCTGTATATTGAGTAATAACTTCTAAGATAAACCCCAGTTTTAGTACCTTAATAACTCTGCACTGTTCAACTAATTTTCCTGAAATTTGGTAGGCATGGAGCCTAAGCCAGGGGCTCTAAATCCAGGAAATTTTGTGTCAGTCGGTTGGGGGTAAACTTACAGAGGTGCAAAATGCAAAAATTCTCCCAAATTAAGAGTTTTTTTTCTCACCTGTAGCTAAAACTGTTTTTTTAACCTGAAACTTACAGTTTGATAGAGTCTGACCCAAGGCATGTGCTTTCATGAGTTTCACATTTTTAACATACATAGTTTTTTTAAATATTTAAAAATGATGCCATTTCCTGGGCATGCTTAGGTCACAACATGTACATTCTAAGGAAAACTGGACTTCTGCGTTAGCGGTTTGAGTGAAAATGATTTCCTTCTAAACTGCTGTCATCAGCCAGCTGACAAAAGCAGTTTGAGGGAAATCAAAGTGATTTTTTTGAAAGTGATTTCCTTCACACTGCTTTGACAGCCAGCTGACACAAGTGATGTGAAAGAAATCACCTTCCATCACACTGCTAATGCACAACCACCACCCCAGAATACCTCCCCGTCATGTTACAATTACCAGACGGTAGGTGTTCAATCCCATGTTGGTATCCCCCCTCCCAACCCACATTTCATTTTATATTATCAGATGGCAGGTGCCTAATCCCACTGCAAATATCTCCCCAACCCATGTGTTAAAAAAATAAATAAAAATGACTGGCAGGTACCCAATCTCACTTGTGTTACACATTTGTGAAAAATGACACCAGGGTGCCCTCCCCTGGTGCTGGCTGAGATAACCCACCCACATAAGAAGAACTGGGATGCTCCCCAATACCAGTTTTAAATAAACCCTCTCCAATCCTTGACCCAACCACACTCCCACACACAGCTGGTGACACTGGGGTGCTCACACCTAGTGCCACTGAAGACTCTACTGACGCTAGGGTGCCCAATCCACAGTGTTGGTACCCTTAAAAATAAGAAAACTAGCCCTCAAAAGTCTTTTTTTGCCTGAAAAGAAGAAAACGATTTCTCATCAATCTCTAACCCCTGACCCTCACACACCCCACCTTGACCCCCCCACTTAGCACCCTCCACCACACACACACACACACCTTACACCTTCACTCACTTACAGAGGGTCCCTCAGTGAAGATCCACTCTCACTGAAAAATATATCCTCCTTCTTGAAGCATGACCATGAACTGATAAAACAAGGTAAGTGCCATCAAGGTATTTTCAATCCATTTTGAACTTTTACTCATAACTGCCATTTTTTAATATTTTTGCAACACATTTTCAACATGGCTTTTTTTGGACCACACTTCATGAACAAGATAGGTGAAATGTTTCAAATCTGGGCTGAAAAGTAATTTCTCTGTCACTCAACAAACTCACCTTTTAGGTGGGATTTGAACAACACCTACCAGGTTCATGAAGTGGGGTTATAAAAAAGACCATGTTGAATGTGTGGTGAAAAAATATAGTAAAATGTGCACATTATAAGTGAACATTGAAATTTTTCAACATTCACTCATCACTAGACTATTTTTCATTAGAAAATGACAACGGGGGCGCTGATGAGCAGTTAAACAGACTGGTCGCACTACTCCAGAGCTCCACATTTTACAAGCAATAAAGTGCTTTAAATTTGTTTTTTTATATATTTAACTCCAATACAGTCGGTGCAGAAAGTACGGGAGAATGGATGAATATATCACCTCGGGCAAACCGGCCCGTCAGTCAGCTAAACAAGTGAAGAAAATCTCGATGCAGGAGAGAGGCACGAGCAGTGGGCAAGGCCTGATTTCTCTGTTGGCAGCAGAGTTTACCGTGATCAGCAGAGCGGTCTCAGAACAAATACTCAGCAAATTCAATCCATGCTGGGACAGCCTGGATCATACTTTAAAGGGGCTGGCTCAGGAATTGAAACAGCATGCAAGGCAAATTGGCGAGGAGGAGCAGAGAATATCAGACCTGGAGGACCAGACTAATGACATTCCCAATAAGATGCAATGATTGGAAAAAGAATTTGAAGAGTTAAAAGAAGCTTTAGATTACCAAGAAAATTATAGTCAGAGAAACAACCTCTGCATCAGAGGCCTGCCAGAAGGAGCGGAGGGCGGGAATCTCCTGAAGTTCTGCGCAGAGACTTTGCGGAAGCTGCTGGATATGGAGATGGATAAGCCTAAATTGAAAATTGAAAGGGTGCATAGGGCCCTTGCTCTGAGACCCCAGAATGGTAAGCTTCCTCGTCAAGTGATTTTTCACCTGCATAATTATCAAGACAGACAGGCACTGCTGGTGGCTTTCACAAATAAGAAAGACTTAATATACGAGGGGCATAAACTTACTTTACATCAAGATATGTCACAAAGAATACAAAAAAAGAGGCAGCAATTCAATACCCAGATGGGTGGTCTACGGAAGAGAGGGCTTGACTTTTTCATAGTGTACCCAGCCACAGTCAACGTGAAGATGGAGGGAGCTGCATACTCATTTTTGGAGTCGGATAAGCTGCAAGCTTTCCTGGATGAATGGGATAGGAAGAATCGGAAGACTTGAGATGGGCTGAAGTTCCGAGGTGGGGGAAGGAGATGGCAGCCTGTTGATCGGGAAAAGACTGGATCGGTGACTGCATCTGCGGGGGAGTATAATTTGGTAAATTATTAATCAAAGGGCATTAAATGGGTTTGGGGGGTCTCTCACCTCTTTTGGTTCAGCATCTCCTCCTACAGGCCCGACAAAGTGTGATAACGGCAAGCTAGGTCTGGCAAGATTTTCTGAAGGTGCCTGGCTTGAGCTGATATATGTGTGGCCGAAGGGAGGGGTTGGGAATGAAACAGCCACCAGAGGCCTCATGAGTGTGGACTAGAGACAGAACTTTATCTCCGTAAGGAGCATATGGCACCATGGGGCACAGGCCTTTTGGGCGATAATAGATGGCTGAGAGGGAATATGCTGAACACAGGGGCATACATATTGCTTGGACTAAAGGAGGTACACCTAGCAAAAGTGGGAGCAGAGGCCCATCTTGGAGGTTAAAGAGGGGCCACGATCATATTGTTGATTGAATTGGTTGGGATTGTGGGACATGGCTCTGCAGGGCCTGAGGGTGGTGAAACACCTGGATAATGTATGAAGGGTTATAACAAGAGGGGGGAGGAGAAAGACATGGAGGCCCTATGGTAATTGAATGAGGGGGAGGAGGAGGCCTGGATAGATAGGGGGTGCAGACACCTATTCTGGGGGGGGCACAGGGTGATCTGATAAGAAGGGTAGTACATTACTGGTACAATAAGAGAGACCTTTAGGGGTTTGCAGAGACAAAAGTAGCACACGGTTTAATATGGCACAAGAAGGGCAGAGTAGGAGTAGGGTGTATGGGGGAGAGATTTTATACTGAAGTTTGTGGTATATGTGGACGGGGAACAGTTGGGGTTAGGGAAGAGGGAGGGGCAGTATAAGGGAAGGGGAGCCAAAGGGATTCTATTTTGGAATTTGAAACGAGTGAGGGAGGAGGGAAAAGTTGGGGTTATTTCTATAAGGTTTGTTGTTGTTCAATTGTTCACTTGTGGTTCTATTTTTAAAATGGTCTCTGTAAACTGGTATCTGTGTAAGGCAGAGGTCTGTGTTATGATCAGAATGCTTTTCGGATGAATATGCTGGGAAAATGGCTAATAATAAGTCTCAGTCTTTGGTGGGGATTAAAGTAGTCTCCTGGAACATAAAGGGTTTTATGTCTCCTGTTAAAAGAGCAAAAATCCTAGTGGCTCTTAAAAGATGTAAGGTCTCAGTGGCTATGTTACAGGAGAAGCACCTGTCCAATGGTGAGCATACAAAGCTCATACGAGGATGGGTGGGAGAATGCCATGCAGCAGCCTATAATTCACATAAGAGGGGGGTGGCAATCCTAATTAATAAACATCTGACCTTTAAAGTGCAGCGGGTGGTGAGGGACCCTATAGAGGGGAGGTATGTTTTTGTAGAGGAGGAGCTCGGGGGTAAAGTGATTACTTTTGGAAACTTATATGCACCGGATGACAAGGATAGGAGCTTTTACCAGAAGGTGCTGGATGTCCTGGTAAAGGAGCAATTCACTAATTTAGTATTGGGGGGGACTTTAATTGCATAGTGGATCCTAAGTTAGATTACCTGGGGAACAGGGATAGAACAGATGGAGATATCCAACAATGGTTACTTGGGCTAACAGAGTTAGGTTTGATTGATGGATGTAGAACAGCCAATCCTGGGGTGAAGGAATATACTTTTTTTTCCCAACTCACATCGTTCCTGCTCACAGCTGGACTATGTCTATATACATAGAGATCTGTATCAATACACTAGAGCAATGGGGCATAGCCCAATATTCCTCTCAGATCATGTTATCGTGGAAGTGGAGCTTTCCCTGGGTCAGACTGATGTACAGAAAGGCCGGTGGAGATTTCCTACGTATATGTTGGTTAGGGAGGAGTTTCGGGACTTTGTAAAAGAGCAGTGGAAATTTTAAGAGGAGACAAATAAGGGCACGGTGGAAGATGAGGGCACGTATTGGGAAGCTGGCAAAGCATTTATGAGCAGGGTTATAATTGGGTACATAGCTACGCAAAAAAGAAACAAAAGACAGAAGCAAAGGGACTTGGAAGTCAAAATTAGTGAATTGGAAAGAGAAATCCTTAGGGGAGGAGGAGAAGAAAAACAAAGAGAGCTAAGGGTGGCGAGGGAGATGCTTAATGTTAATTTGGGTAAGGAAGTAAATACTAATATTTTCTTCTCAAAACAGAGGATGTATGAAAGGGGCAATAAACCGGTTCCCCATTGGTCTGGCTTATGAAGGGAGGGAATAGTAGCCACAAGGTAGTTCAAATTAGAAATAAGGAAGGGAAAATACTCAAAGAGGAAGTGGGAATTCAAAATAGATTTAAGGAGTACTATGAAGAATTGTATAGGGCTGGATGTTAGGGGAAAGGAAGAGAAAGGGACAGATTCCTAAAGGATTTGGGAATACCCAGGTTGAATGAAGCACAAAGGCAAAAGCTGGGGGGAAAATTACGGTGATGGAAGTAAAGAATGCGATAAGCCAGCTGAGGAATGGGAAGGCGGCTGGACCTGACAGGCTGGGGCCGGAGTTTTACAAATTATTGAAAGAGGAGGTAGCGGGTTCACTGTGCAATATTTTACAAGAAATCAGGGAAGGAGGAGGGCTTCCCAGTACATGTTGTCAGGCTGTCATCACCGTTCTCCCTAAAGTAGGAAGGAACTTGGAGGATTGTGGGTCATTTAGACCGATCTCGCTCCTGAATCATGATTGCAAAATTATGACAAAAGTCTTAGCGAGAAGATTAGAAGACGTGCTTCCCCTACTGGTCAGCCTGGATCAGACTGGGTTTGTGAAGGGAAGGCATTCCTACCATAACTTAAGGAGATTACTAAATGTCATCTGGTGGGGGGGGTGAGGAACCTAGGGGAGGCCTGTGTCCTTTCGATGGATGCCGAAAAAGCATTCGATATAATTGAGTGGGAATATCTCTTGCATATCTTGCAGAGATTTGGGTTGGGGGAGGAGTTTGTAAACTTGGTAGGGGTATACTATATACATCCGAGGACTCAGATTTTAATTAATGGAGCAGTATCTCCGGAATTTAGATTACATAGGGGAACGAGACAGGGATGCCCCTTATCCCCCTTGCTATTTGCGTTAGCAATAGAACCCTTGGCAATTAAAGTTAGAAATGAGCCCACTATAAAGGGTATTCAGGGAAACCGGGGGGGGGGAACATGTTATATCTTTATATGTGGATGACGTTCTTTTGTTTCTTTCAGAGCCAGAAGTGTCGACTCCTAAAGTTTTGTCAATGATAGAACAATTTGCAGTTTTCTTTGGGTATAAAATTAATTTGCAAAAGTCAGAAATATTGTTTTTGGGAGGGGGCAGAAGAACGAATGCCTGGGGATTGAAGATAGTCCAACACACATTCACGTATCTAGGGATTAAGGTGGGAAAACAATTGGGGAGCTTGTATTGAGGTGAACTATCAACCTCTAATTAGGGAAATCCTACAGGACCTGAGTAGGTGGAAGGAGTTGAGTATTTCTTGGATGGGAAGGATTAACCTCTTCAAAATGAATGTTCTACCCAGACTTTTGTATAAAATGCAGATGATCCCTTTCAGCCTGGTATCTCAGGATATAAAGAAATTGGAAAAGGCATTTACAACTTTTGTGTGGAAAGGCAAACACCCTAGAATTAGTCTGAAATGGATGAAAGCACCGGTAGCACAAGGGGGGCTAAACTTCCCGGATGTGATGGGGTACTTTTTGGCAACACAATATAGGTACATCCAAAATTGGGTACACAGACTGGAAGTGGCCAGTTGGGTGGAGTTAGAAGAGGATGGGGCTCCAGGGAGAATTTCGAGTTACTTAAGTGGAGAAGGCCTTAAGCAGTACAGAAAGCTAGTAACACCTAACCCAATGGTGGTGGCGAGCTTATTGGCTTGGGAGAAAATTAAAAAGAGATATGGCATTGACACGTATCAGACTTTGCTGGTCCCAGTGGTGGGAAATCCTGAATTCCTGCCAGGTCTGGAGGACAATGGGTTTAAATTGTGGTAGGACAAGGGGGTGCAATGTATGGCAACTCTAACATCTGGGGGGCATATGTAAATTCCAGGATTTGAAAGAGAGATAGAACTTGCCTACCTCACACATGTATAGATATTTCCAAGTGAGGGACTATTACAAATGGCTCGGTGGACCGGGAGAAGCAAGGAGATCAATGAAAGACGTGGAGAGGGAGATAATGGGGGCTAGTAGATGCGAGAAGGGGCTAGTAGGGTGAGCAGTAAAACTGGAGAGGAAAAATTTTTTCAAGAACCTCCCTAGAAGGTGAAGATTTGGTGGGAACGGGACATTGGGGAAGACATTAGTGAGGCCAATTGGCAACTAATGTTGGAATCCCATCAGGGATTATTTGTGCATAATAAGTTTAAGGAGGCTCAATTTAAATATATACAAAGACTATATTACCCGCCAGCTATGGTGCATAGGTTTTGCCCGGGCGTCTCACCATTCTGCAATAAATGTAAAATAAATAGGGGGACTTATCAGCACTACTATTGGGATTGTCCAGTGATAAAGTCCTACTGGCAAGGCATAGCCAAAGAAATTGCATCTATGAGGGGAAAACCCCTTGAGATTTCCCAATAATCATTGCTGTTAGGAGTGGAAGGAGAAGAGAATGGGGACTGGTTTCTCTACCCTAGGTGGATCAGAATCTTAATTACAGTAGCTAGAGTAGGCCTACAAAATGTATGAACAGCTCTGGGACCTACGGTTGCACAGTGGAAAGAGCTCTCGGTGAAGGTGTTAGCAATTGATAAGCTGACATATTGCCTGAAGGGGGCAGAAAATAGGTTTGAAAGAACCTGGGCAGAATACTTGGGTGCTCTGAGTATGGGGGGAGAGAATGCTTCTGGAGGGTAGTGGATTATTCAACTGAAAGAAAGGGCCTCTATTCAAGTATGAGATAATTAGGAAAGGATAGACACAGATCAAGTTATTCATTAGGGTTTGCTAGTTTAGTTGGTTAATGGGGAGGGTACTTAAAATTAAAAGAAAAATGACAGTAATGTTGAATGATGTATGAAATGTTATAACAATAAGGTGTTGGTACAAATGACGATGGTAACGCTGTATGGACTGCCTATAGATGATGGATACGAATTGTATTTGCTCAACTGTCAATTAATAAATATATTAAACAAAAAAAAAGAAAACGGCAACAATCAAATCTTAAACCTGATTGGCTGAGACAGGCTTCAAGCTGGGCATTTATTTTTCAATAGATGCCCAGCTAAAAGTAAGAGGCAGTCCAAGAGCTTCTTCACAGAGTAACATTCTCCGATGGGCCATTTTCTAAGTGAAATAATACCCTCCAGGGTGGGCATTATTGGGAAATACCGGACCTTCCAGGGGCTATAAGGCCCTCCGCCTGTGGCATCGGGCCTCATTACGCCCCTGGACGGTCCACTATTTCCCAATAATGCCCACCCTGTCAGGTATTATTGCTTACATATTTTGATCCCAAATTTTCAATACAGCCTTTTTTCACCACACGTCATGGACAAGGGAGGTGACATTTTTCAAATCCAGCTGAAAGGTGATTTTGCAGTCAATCTGCAAGATCATTTTTCAGCCCTGATTTGAAAACTTTCTCTTAGCAGATTCTTGAGATGGGTAATAAAACAACTATGTTGAAAATTTAGTGTCAAAGTGGAGACACTACTCAAACAGAGGATCATAGCATTCCTCAAAACTAGCAACCGAGAAGACCCTAAACAGCATGGTTTCACAGCAGGTAGGTCATGCCAGACAAATCTGCTCAAATTTTTTTTTTATTTAAATTTTATTGAATTTATACAAAAAATTACAGCAATCTTCAGAACATACCGTACATACAGTAACAATGAAAGCATAAAAGTAACCCCTCAACCCTAAGTCCCCCCACAGCCCACCAGCAAACCCCTCCTCCCCACTCTTTACCCATAAGGCATCCGAACTATCCCTTTGACCCAACAGTAGTTACAGGCACATGCCATACCAAGGCCGGTTTACACAGAGTACAGAGTGTGAAATGGGCCTCAGATTGACTCAAATCTAGATAACCTGTTGTTGAGACTAGCTATCATTTTCTCAACATGAAGGTTATATAATAGTTCTTGCAGCCATTCAGTATAGGTAATAGGTTCACTATCCCTCCAATGCCGTAGTATCAGTTTCTTAACCGACATGGAGATAAGAGCCATGTAGTATCGCCTGGCAGTAACACCAATGCTGGAATAGTCCCCTAAAATACAAATGCTGGGAGTGAAAAAGTCATCCAGGCCCAACAGGGGATCAGCCTTTTCCTTGATAAGAGACCAGAGCGGAGCTACAGTAGGGCACTCCCAAAGAACGTGAAATAAAGTTCCTTCCTCACGAAGGCAAAGGACACATGGTGGGGAGAAGGACTTATTAAATCTGGATGGCCTCACAGAAGTCAGGTAAATATTGTGTAAGATTTGAAGCTGCATCAACCAGAGTCTATCTTGGGTGACAAATCTGTGGCAATTACGCAACAAAGTGGTCCAGGTAAGGGGTGTGATAGAAAACCGGGAATTCCAGTACCTGACATTCCCTGTAACATTTGGGAAGGCCCAGTCATATTGGAGCTGGTATACCTTAGACACTGCATGGGGTGCAGCTGCTAGAGAAGACACCATTGACTGAAAATCAATCTCATTGTCGTGGGGCGGAGGAGATCTGGAGAATTGTACTAACATAGGCTGGACCAGAAATATTTTTAAAATTGAACTAGTTTTAAGGCTTAGTTTTTGCAGGATCACAGATGAGGTGCACCAGGAGCCTGCTTCATTCGTAAACTGTTTTATGGTTACTGTGGCTAAAGAGGCGACCCAGTGGAGGGGGATGGGTTTACCGTCTATCTTAAAGTTGGGATTGCCAACAAGGGGTTGATTAAGATCTCTTAATTTATCATATTTCAGAAACCTGCACAGCTGATTATGAATTCTGACCAAAGTCCAAATTGGCAAAGACCGAAGGGTCAATGCGAGAGAGCCGAGTTTTAAGTGTAAGAGGGCTGCAGGAGAGAGGCCAGAAGATGTTATTCATTTCTGTTCTAGGGTCAGCCAGAGAGGGACATAGGTAACTTCATTGATCTGGCTATCCAGTGCAGTCCAACAACAGTATTTGCAGGCCTGACTGGCCCAGTAGTATAGACTTAAATGTGGGAGCCGCAAGCCACCTCTGAGTTTAGGAGTCACCATTTTATGGTATGCTTTCCTCAGAGTTTTCCCTGCCCAAATGAAGTCAGTAATGTATTTATGGGCTTTCCTTGAACCACTGAAGGATTGAAGGGGGAGCCAGACATTCAAAAGAGCAAGAGGGTAGAATAGTGCGGAAAGATGTTCATCTTCACTAAATTGATTCTACCCCATAGAGTAAGTGGGAGCAAGCTCCACCTGATAAATCCTGCTGGATAATCTGGAGTGTGGCATCTAGATTTAGTTTTTTAAATTGGGAAACATTCCTGGTAAGCTGTACCCCCCGATACTTCAAAGATTTAGGAGACCATGAGAGGCTAAACCTAGTAATCTCACTTTTATTTTCCCTGTAATTTAATGGAAAGACCGAGGTTTTCTCAATGTTAATTTTGTAGTTGGATAATGAGCTAAATTCTTTAATTATAGCCAGAATTGTTGGGATGGATGTGGCGGGATTACTGATATGAAGCAGGATATTGTCTGCATAGGCAGAGATTTTTGGGCTCCAGGGGTCCCAGGTCTATCCCCTCAGCACTAGGGCAAGTTTTTAACTTACAGATTAATGGTTCTAAATATAAATTAAATAGTAAGAGGGAGAGGGGGAAGCCTTGTCTAGTACTGGAGGAGAGCTGGAAATAGGAAGAAAAGGCCCCATTGCAATAAATGCGCTCCGTGAGATTAGTATACAGAGCCCTTACCCACTGTATAAATCGAGGGAGGAACCAAAACAGGCCAATGTCATAAACAATAACTGCCAGCCCACCCTATCAAAGGCCTTCTCTGCATCCAGGGACACCAGCACTGCAGGAGCAGGAGTGTCCCTGGACACGGAGAAGATATGTGTAAGCTTCCTGAGATGGTCTGCTGATGATCTCCCTCTCATAAAACCTACGTGCTCAGGGCCTTTTAATAATGGAAGAACAATGTTTAGGTGGTCTGCCATCTGTTTTGCCAGTATTTTAATGTCTTGGTTTAAGAGGGAAATCAGCCTGTAACTGGTAACTTGGTCCAACCTTTTGCCTGGTTTGTGCAACACAACAATCAAGGCTTCAAAAAGGGTACTATCCTCCAATCCCTCATCAAGATTGTGATGAAAGAGGGATTTAAGAAGACGGTCAAGGTTTTCCTCAAATACCTTATAAAAATTTGATGAAAAACCATCCGGACCCTGGGCTTTATCGGAAGGAAGGCTTTTAATCACTCTCAAAATCTCAAGTTATGTAATCGGTACTGAAAGAGAAAGCTTGTGAGCTTCCTGTAGTTTGGATAGAGGGATATTCTCTAAAAATTCATTTACCACCCTCTCTGTGGGTAAATTCTGCATGGGGGTATAGATGCTCCAGTAATAGGCCTCAAACTCCTGCACAATACCCAAAGGAGAGGTTTGTAAAGAACCATCTGATATGGAACGAATGGCACTTATAAGCCTTGAAGCCTCTTGTTTTTTAACTCTGAGGGCCAGTAGACACCCAGCCTTTTTCTGCTGGTCAGTATAATTGGCCTTGGATTTGAAAATGGCATACTCTGCCTGTTCCCTGAAGAGATCCGAGTACTGGTTCCTAAGCTTAATAAGTGCCTGACGAAAGTCCTCAGAGAAGTGTGGTGCCAATTGAGCCTCCGTGGACCTGAATTGAGAGAGAGTGTTAACTATCTGCTTATCCATTTTCTTTTTTCAGTCAGAGGCTATACTTATAAGGATCCCTCTAAAGTATGCTTTAGGGGCTCCCCAAACCATATCTGGTTTCTCTGTCAATTTCAAACTGGTGTCCAGAAACTGCTCTATGTGTTCACTAAGAACTTGAACAGTTTGTTTAAATTAGAGAAATTGAGATCTAATCCTCCAGATCGCGCCTGTTTTCAATAGTGCAGGGAAAGATAGTTTACATATCACTGCGGTGTGGTCAGAGGGTGTCCCTGAGGCAATTGTTGTGTCAAGGACCCCAGATAATAACAGGTGACTAATTAGAAAATAATCAATGTAGGAAGATGTCCTATGTACTGGTGACTTAAATGTAAAATCCCTGTCTGTAGGATGGAAAACCATCCAGACATCACAGAGGCCCAAGTGATCCATTAGATTATGTATGGCATGTTGCACTGGAGAGAGACCACCCTTACAACCATGGTTCTGTCCAAATCTGGATCAAAGGGGAGATTCCAGTCACCCCCTATCACCATGGGTACCTCAAAGAAGGGAGATAAAATGGTTAATAATTGCATAAAAAATTGAGGGGAATCCCCATTAGGGCCATTCACACTACCCAGAAGGATGGCCATTGTATGTATTAGACCCTTGAGGAAGATATATCTCCCTTGAGGGTCTCTAATGGTATGGGTATTAACAAAGGGGACAGAATTGGCTATCAGGACCATCACCCCATGGCTCTGGGTACTATCACCTGCTGCAAATACCTGGTTACCATTTTGTCTCCTTATTTTGACTGCCGCAGCTTCAAGTAGGTGGGATTCCTGAAGAAAAGTGATATCACTTTTCAGGAACTGTAAATGTTTAAGTATTTTATATTGCTTAACCATGTGCCTGGCGCACTTTACATTCCATGTTGTAAAGACAATGCTCTGGTCATCCTCCAACTTTAGTCATGTGAAACCCTCTCACTAGGAAAATATTATGACAGAAACCTCGGCGTGCCCTATCTAAGTGGATGCTTGTCCCTCCCCTCACCCCCCCAATAAGCCTCTCACCACAACCCAGTATCCCCCCAACAAAGTCCCCATAATACACAATAGAACTAGTAACTATAGCTCTTGTTTGAGAAAGATAGCCCTTATCCCCCTCCCACCAAATAAAACAATATTGAGGTCCATGATTCACAGTTCACCTTCACCCAGCCCCCACCCCAGTCACCCTTGATCTTTGTGAATGAAACCTACCAGCAAACTTGGTAAACAGTCTAGTCAAACAGGTAAGCCAAAAAAATGACAGTGACAATATATGTTAACAGTGAGTCCCCAAAACAGTGTATATGGTAATCGGGAACAAAACAAAACCAACAAGATAAACTTTTGAGTTAAGCCCTGGAGAGAGACTTTAAAGTGATCCCCAGTCTGGCTAATTATGCTTGTCTCAGGTTAAAACCATCGGGTCCACCACTGAGTCTGATAAACTTAGCTGAGGACAAAATGAAACGTATGTAGCTAGACCATCTTATGAACAAATCGTTCCCCATCAAGCTACAATATGGAGAACTAAAACCATAGATCCCTTCTGAAAAAATAAGGGGGAACTAGTGCTGGCCCCTTTAAGTCCCATCATGTCCCTGAAAATCAAGTCTCTTTAGGCAGGAAACTTGTTGAGGCTGAGGGTGATCAGTGTCCTGATTTAGAAGGTGATGTCTCATCAGTAAACAAACAGGCCAGCAAAACATGCACAAAGATATCCACCCAGGGAAGTGGAGCGCACCTCAATAATGCACCAAGCAAGCGAGTGGGTGAGAAAGTTGGTTCGCTGCTCCCTCTAGTGGCACTTTAAGAATCCTAACAGTCACTGCGGAGACTAGATAAGCTGTGCAAGTATACAAACTCAGGCCAGGTCGGGACATTTTCTCCCTTCTGACACAGTCTCTCCAGCCGTGCAGAAACCACCAAAGCCACAGGGGAAGCCAATCCATCAAGTCAGAGCAAGCTAATTAAAGAACCCCAAATGCACACCTAGTAAAAGGTATCCAGGTCGTGTTCCCACAAACATAAAAAGTGAGAGAACTTATCATATCTCTACTGGGTTGTCATAAGTAGCAACATCATACAGACCAGATGGGAGAGTGGGAAAATTCAGTTGTCTAGATGACATACCTAAATATGTGGACTTTAAGCTTCAGTTCGGATCCCATGCTCAGCCGGTAGTGAACAGATCTGGCAACGCTTATGTAAGACCTGTAGTTGCTGCATCCATGTCCTCAAAGGTGGTCCAGGAACCAGAAAGGAGTACCTGCAACCTCGTGGGGTATCCCATTTAAAGCATATACCTGCTGCAATCAGCTTTGTCACCAAAGGGTGAAAAGTTGCTCTTCTTTGGTGCATGGAGGCAGGCAAGTCCTGAGCGACTCTTATTCTGCTGCCTTCCCATTGGATTTCCTGGCTTTCTTTCATTTTTGAAAGAAAATGCTGCCGTTCCAGAAAATTGAGGAAACAGAAGATAAATGGGCATGGGGGAACTCCAGATGGTGGTCTGGGTTGGAGAGCATGGTGGGTACACTCGATCATGTATTTAGGCCCAAAAGGTGAAGGGCCGATTAGCTTTTCCACAAACTTTTGATAAAACTGATCTTGTCTGTCCCCTCTTCTCCTTCAGGAATCCCAATAATCACAGTGTTGTTTCACCAGCTACGGCCTTCTAGATCTTCAATTTTGGTCTCCATTTTGGTGATCCTCTGGTGGGTTACAGCAAGATCGGGGTTGACTTTAGAGAAGCGCTTCTTGAGCAAGATCAGCCGGGCTTTGTTGTCTCCTGTTCTGCAAGACAGAGTAGTAGATAACCTCCCTCCTTGCAGCCTGAGGTCATATTCCCCGGTTCTGGAGCTCATTTTGAGGTGAAAAGTTCATGTGCTTGTACCTTGTTAGTGCCTTTTATGTACTTGAATGTTTCAATCATGTCCTCTCTCTCTCTTCTTTGCTCCAGAGAGTACATATTCTTCACAGAAAGAGTGGTGGATGCTTGGAACAGCCTACCCCAAGAGGTTGTGGTGGTCAACACTGTGGGGGATTCAAGAATGCACTGGATGGATATAAGGGAGCCCTGGCTGCAAAGGGCAACTAGAGTGTCAAAATAGGTCTAAAACAAATGGGCAGACTAGATGGACCTAGCAGTCTCCATCTGCTATCAACTTCTATGTTTCTATGTTGAAATATTAAAAAACAAAAATGTTATGAAGGAACCCTGAATTTTAGTCAATGCCCACTCATAACTGTTCCATTTTTCAATATTTGACCTCAAATTTTCAACACAGTCTATTTTGACCCCACCTGATGAACATGCGAGGTGTCATTTTTGAAATCCTGCCCAAAATGTGTTCTTGCACTTATGGCATGAAATTACACTTTGACCAGTATTTTATAAATGCCACCTGTTACGTTCAGAAGAGAAGATCATAAAAAGCCTGTGTTGGAAATTTTTGGTGAAAATGCCTGAAAAAAGTCATTATGAAATGTATGTGCAGAGACAGCCATTGGCCCAGTGGGTAGCTCATTATGATCCTGTGGCAGTGAGCTGTGTTCAGGGACAAGCTCAGTGAACCTGCTGGATAGGCCAAGGCTGTGGTTGATGGTGCTGATATGCTGTACCACTTCCAGCCTGCAAATGGATGGTGCAGTGCTATGCCACATGGCCAACAAGTAACCAGCCTCTGATCCATAGCTGCATGACAGCCCAGGACCCAGAGGGAACCTGCGCTTCCATAGCCAATGGACTCCTGGCCCTGCATGTCCCCATCTGCAGCCACATAGAAGCACAGGGCCCAGAGAGCCATATGTTTCTGCAACCTCCATGGATTCTTTGCATCTGTAATGACACAGATGTGTACGGCCCAGAGAGCCCCGCACTTCTGTAGCCAGAATGACTCTTCCCTTGGTGTAGGGCCCAAAGGGTCCTGCATGTTTGCATCTGCTTATGCAGGTCCCAAAGAGACCTATGTAAATACGAATACAATTTCAGTATCACAAAAATAAGGGAACTCCACTGAAATAAAAAATATGTTAATGTGGACATTAGAGTTGAATAATGAAAAATGCTCAATGTAGGGAAATAAAAAAGCTATTAGGGTTTTGATAATAAAGAGTCTTGGTGAATCAATGGCGGGGTTTCCTTGTGGTTGTTAACCCTAATGTCCACCATCTCCCTTCCCCTCCTTTCCCCCAGTCCATAGCCTATTGTCCGAAACACAAGATACAGCTCCATGCCAGTGCCTCACAGTGATGTACTCTTTTGTGATATAGAAGTATCGCTCACCGACAACCGAATCAGTCAACTTTCTTCATGCTGTGCCCTATGTGAAGAAAAGAGATCATGTCTGACCTTGTTTGCTCAGGGGAGGGTGTGGGCATTAGATTTGACAACCCCAAAAAAGACCCCACCACTGATTTGTCAAGATTCTGGAGACTCAAAATCCTAATATTTTTTCATTTCCTCACTTTGTGCACTTTGCATTCTTCAACCTTAATGTCTGCATTAACATAGTTTTTTACTGAAGTTCCCTTCTTTTTTATGTTTGCTTGGGCACATGTGCAAGAAACATTATGCGGCAGCTTAGGAGAGAAGCAGGTTGTGGAGGAGTGGCAGTGTGGTGGCCAATGCCAGCACTGCATTGTGGGCTTGGCAGTGTGCACCAAATGTGCTCCTGATGACACTGGTTCTGCAGAAGTGTCACCAACTTGAAACGATTTGGCTGCTGCAATGAGGGGCTGCCTCATCATTGCAGTGTCAGCAATTCCACTGCAATGAGGGAGCGACCCGTCATTGCAGGGCAGTACCTTGCCTGGTATAACATTACCAGGAACATGGCAGCTCTATGTGGCCACCTGAGAGCCCCATGAAAGCTGACAGGGGTGCCCAATCCCCCTGTCTGCATGACCCCAACCCACTTCATTTGCTGACGGGGAGCCCACTCCTGGTCAGCATAATGTCCCCATCCCCCCAATTTCTGTTGTCTGCTGAGGGGTTGCCCAGTTCCCCTTGGCATCATGCGCTCCCCAAACAGTCTTTCTTTGCCAATGGGGGACCCAATCCCTGTCTGTGTCAGTCCCCCGTTCCCAGTTCAATTTGCTGATGGGGATCCCACTCCCCGTCGGCTTAATGTCCCTTCCCCAATTTCTGTTGTGTGTTGAGGGGGTGCCCAATCCCCCTCAGCATCATGCAC
The DNA here is from genome assembly GCA_016271365.2 of Neoceratodus forsteri. Lineage (NCBI taxonomy): Eukaryota > Metazoa > Chordata > Ceratodontiformes > Ceratodontidae > Neoceratodus > Neoceratodus forsteri. The sequence goes on along the minus strand of CM057455.1, from coordinate 1,342,233,356 downwards.
CCCCCCACCCATTTCTGTGCTGACGGAGGCCCAATCCCCAGCTTTGGTCCTCCTCCTTACAAATGCAGGAGGCACACTGGGAGCCCACCCCAGTGTACCAAACACACCTGTGAAAGAAGAAAACCAACCCTAATTGCCCTTTGTTTTTCTTTTACCTGTAAAACAAGAAAATGGTTCCTCGACATGTCTAGTGCCCCTCCCCCAACCAGCTCCCACCCTCTGAGTACCCCACCTCCTCACACACTCCCTCACCCCATAATTACCTCCATAGCCCAGTGCAATGATCTTCAGTGGACTGGAAACACATCTGCACTCTTCAAAGCCAACCATGAACTGAAGAAATGCCAGTAAGCTGTATAATGGCATAAATAGAGTTTTTTAAACTTTGGTGCATATCTCAGGCATGTTTGGGAATTTTGGCACCAAATTTTCAACATAGGGTTAATGGGACCCCTCCTCATGAATTCAGTCACTGTCATGGCATTATTCAGTCCTGAAAGGTGATTTTGCAGTCACTGTGTGAATCACCTTTCTTGGACTGATTAATGAAACAACAGTGCCACTGTTCATGAGGTGGGCTCTCAAAAAGCCTATACTGCAAATTTGATGAAAAAAATCCAAAAATTGACTGTTTTATGAGCGTGCATTTTTCACTTTCCACCCACACTCGTAACTTGGCGAATTTGTAATATTTTCACTCTAGATTTTCAGCATTGGCATGTTTCCACACCTCCTTATGAACAGTACAGCTGTCATTTTACACATCCTGGTCAAAATGTGTTTTCACACTTTGGGCGCAGTCGCTGTGGGAAATCAGTTTTTGGATCAGATTAAAAAAATGACAGTGAACCTGTTCATGAGCATACGTCCTAAAATGCCTATGTTGAAAGTTTGGTGACGAAAGTCTATAAAATGACTGTGTGACAAGCATGCGTTGCGCAGTTTTCACACAACCTTGTAACTTCGCAAATTTGCAATATTTTCATGCCAGATTTTCAACACTGGCATTTTGTAACACCTCCTTATGAACAGTACAGCTGTCATTTTTCACATCTTGGCTAAAATGTGTTTTCACACTTCCAACGCAGAATAGCACGGTCACAGTGGGAAATCAGTATTTGGGACAGATTAAGAACAAGCAAGGGGGGGGGAGTGAGCGAGCTCAACAGAGCTCTGTCAGAACTGCTGCAGATTTCTTTGTGGGCATAAAAAGGCACCAGTGCAGGCAGGAGCCCAGTACAAAAGGGCAGTCTTCAGCACCAGGAGAAACAGAAAGAGCAAGTGAGAGAGGGGGAGTGAGTGACCTCAACGGAGCTCTGTTGGGACTGCTGCAGATTTCTTTGTGGGAAGAAAAAGGTGCCAACACAGGCAGGAGCCCAGTACAAAAGGGAAGCCTGCAGTGCTGGGAGAAACAGAATGAGTGAGTGAGATGGGGGAGTAAGCGAGCTCAACGGAGCTCTGTCAGGACTTTAGAGTTGCCCACCCAACCACCCAGGGCCCTGTGTGGTCCTATATTACAGCAGGGTCTCTGGGGTGGAGACAAAGCAATGACTGGATACTTTTGGGATTGCTGTAATAATTCAGATTTATTTGTTCTGTTTATTTCTCTAACTGAGCTGAGTAATACTTGGAGTGCAATACAATTTCTAACTGGGCTAAGTGAAACTATGAGGGCTGAGAACAAAAAGTATGGTAGCTGAGGGGTGAAAAACTGACAAGGAGGCTTTAGGATTGCTACATTAATATAGTATCTAATGGATGAGATTTGAGACTGAATTAACCCAGTCAGCAAGGGGGCAGTAGGCGGACTAGTGTGGGGGGAACAAGAATATGAGTAAATAGGGCCCTAACAGTTGTCGTAGGGTACAGAAACTGGGATTAAGAGCCTGTAACATTAGATGGGGGCCAAAATGGGGCAGGTGCCACATGTGACTAGGGTGGGCATCTTTGGAAGTTTGGTGGGGTGTACAGGGTGTGGGTCCGCCATGACCCTGGACTGGGCTTGGAGGATGGGGGGGTATGGTCTGTAGACAACTGGCTAGTTTGAGGGAGGAACTGTGGTGGCTAGGGAGGAGTCTAAGTGGCAGGACAGATGAGTATGGTAGGCATCCTGGTTGGGGGATGAGGGATGGCGAGGGAGATGGGGGAGAACAACTAGGGACTGAAACCGACTCCAGTATCAGAGGCACTAGCAGAAAAGAGAGGAGAAGGGAGGGTGACCGAGCAAGGGGACCTGCTGATGGGGAGGAAGAGACCACAAGCATTACCAAAGGAGAGAGCAGATGGCTGTGGGTAGGGACTAGGGGTGGGACCGGGGCATGGAGGGAACAAGTAGGAGGGGGAACCAATAGGGGAAGAGGTGTAGGAGGGTATTGACAAGGAATAGATTTGACCCTCTGCTATGGGAAAGAGAGGGGGGAGCAAGGACATACTGAAGGGGGAGGACAAGCAGGGTATGAAAGGGATGGCAACAGGTAGGGGAAACGATAGCGAGGACAAAAGGGTAGAGGGGGACTAGTAAGGAAGGAGGGAGGGGGTGACTGGAGGAGAGAATGTTACGGGAAGGGGAAGGATGGGTGGGGTATCACTATTGGAGTCGAAAGGAATGGGGGCTCTAAATCAACAACAATGGGGCTAGGAGAGGGGTTGGAAATCAGCAGAGGAAGAGGAGAGGTCGACATGGGAAGCCTAGTAGGAAGTAGTCAGGCTGGGAAGGGGTTCAAGGGGGATTGGAGGAATAAGGCAGAAGTAGGGGTACAGATACAGAAGTCACAGAGGGTGCAGCTGGTGGGGGTAAGGGCTGGGAAGAATGAATACTGGGGTGGTGGAAGGGGCATTAGAAGGGAAAGGGGGTAAGGGACAGGGGTACTCATCCTGGGGGATTCTATACTGAAAGGTGTGAGATGGGGTGGAAGGGGGAAAGACACAGCAATATTTGGAATGAAGCTATCCCCAGGTTGACTGCAGGAGGAGCAGGGCAGACACTGCTCAAATGTGCAGCGAGGGGGAGGAAGAAACCTCATTTAGTGTTGCATGTGGGTACAAATGACTTGGTGGGAGAGACTGTAGAAGTAGTGAGGGGGAGGTTCTAGGAGTTGGGCAGGCAGTTTGAGGGGTGGGGGAGTCGGTGGCATTCTCGAAGGTACTCCCGGTACCATGTGCAAGCATGGGGAAGAAGGGTAGGATCAAGGAGTTCAATGAGTGGCTGACGGATTGGTGCCACACCAAAAATTATGGGTTAGTGACTAACTGGGGTAGGGTCTGGGGGAATAGTGGCTTGTATACGGGGGACAGGCTACACTTGAGCAGGGAGGGGAGGGGAGTATTAAAGGTGGGATTAGAGGGGTATATCTCTACTAAGGTGGATTTAAACTAGTGGGGGGGGTGGCCAAAAGACAAAGGTTGGTAAAAAGGTCCAGACAGGGGAGCCTAATGAGCTCACTCCACTAAATGTAGGTAAAGGTGGAGACATAGTAACCCTGGGAGGGGGCTGGCAGAGTGGTCTGAGTGTAATACAAAAGGCACCACCACCTGGTAAGAATAATGAGGAGAAAGGGTGCAGACTACTGGGATGAGGGACTCAGGCCAAGGAGAAGAGTGTGGAGAAGGAGGGGTATGGGTGGAAGGTGATCTCTCTCAATGCAAGAAGCCTGGGAAACAAAACTGCAGAACTTCAGGTGCTCCTTTCAGAGGGGAAGGTGGACACTGCTGCAGTGACAAAGACTTGGTCCACAGAGTACCATGATTGGGACTTGGTAATCCTGGGATACAGGATATACAGCAGGAATCGGGGGGATTGCACTCTATGTGAGGGAAGGGATCAAATGCATAAGGGATGAGGGAGAAGAGGAGAGGACAGAGGCACTTTGGGTGCAGCTTCTGAACTCCAAGGGCAGAAAGCTGAGGCTGGGAGTGGTGTACAGACCACCAGCCCAATCCAGGGAACTGGATGGGGAGTTGGCAGAGCAGATAAGGAGGGTGTGTAGAAGGGGGAGTGTGGTGATAGTGGGGGATTTTAACCTACCAGAGGTTGACTGGAGCACCCCAGCCACTAGCAGTAACAGGGAGCAGGTACTCCTTGATGCATTCCAGGATGGCCTTCTGATGTAATTGGTAAGTGGGCCTACAAGGCTTGGTAGCACTCTGGACCTAGTAGTGGCAAATGGGGAGGAGGTGAGGGAGGTAAGGGTGGAGGACCCACTAGCGGGTAGTGACCACCAAACAGTGTGGCTCATTCTCACGCTGGGCAGGGAGACAGGAGGCATGGGCACTAAGGTGGTGGACTTTAGTAGGGTGGACTTTGGGAGGATGGGAACAATACTGAGAGGGAGACTCCAGGATATAAGGCAAGGGAAGGATGCATAACAAAAGTGGGGAGTCATAAAGCTAGGCTAACAGAGGCAACAGTAGCCTGCACCAGAGCCAGGAATAAGAAGAGCAGAGCCAAGAAACCATGCTGGCTGAACAAGGAAGTGCTGCAAGGGGTGAGGGCATAGAGTGCTGCATATCAGAAGTACAGGAGAGCAGGGAAGGGAGAGGATAAGGAGGCTTAAGGGAGTTGGTCAAGGGACATGGCCAGGAGGGTGAAAAAAAGCTAAGGCCACAAGGGGAATTAAGGTTAGCACAGGGCATAAAGGAAGGGGAAAAGGACTTTTTTAGGTATGTCAGGGGAAAAGAAAAAGTGCAAGGAACATATTGTGAGGATAAAGCAGGGAACGGATTGGGTGGAAAAGGGAGAGGAGCAAGCAGAAATTCTAAATGAGTACTTCTGCTCTATTTTCACTAAGAAGAAGGATGATCCACTACCAGCATTTGCTGGAGAGGTGGGGAAAGGGGGGGAGGAGGTGATGGACAAAGTGATCACAGGGAGTAGGGTGCTAGAGGGGCTGAGGGCAGTAAGGGTGGACAAGGCACCAGGTCCTAATGACATCCACCCCAGGGTGCTGAGAGAGATGGTGGAGCTGTTGGCTGAGCCGCTGGCAGACCTGTTCAACACCTGCCAGGAAATGGGGGTGTGTGCCCCATACACAAGAGTGGGCCCAGGGAGGAGCCAGAAAATTATCGGACAGTCAGTCTTACATCCATAGTGGTTAAGCTTATGGAGGAAATACAAAAGCAGAGGCTGGTGGCATTCCTAGAGAGTAATGTTCTCCAAGATGGCCAGCAACACAGGTTCGTCTCGGGGAGGTCTTGTCAAAACAACCTAATAGAGTATTATGACTGGGTGGCAAGGGAGTTGGACAGGGGCCATGCGGTACATGTCCTCTACTTGGACTTCAGTAAGGCCTTTGATACAGTGCCTCATGGAAGACTGGGGGGGAAGCTGACAGCAGTGGGTGAGGGAAAAAGCTGACTAAATGGATAGAGAACTGGTTACAGGGAAGAGTGCACAGGGTGGTGGTAAGTGGGAGCTCTCAACAACCAGAGTAGTGACAAGTGGGGTGCTGCGGGGGTCAGTGCTGGGCCCGGTGCTATTTGGGCTCTTTATTTCTGATATAGCACATGGAGTGGGGAGCAGGGTTAGTCTGTTCACAGATGATACCAAATTGGGGGCATTGTGGACACAGAGGATGGATGGGAAAAACTTCAGGGCAACCTAACCGAACTAGAGACATGGTCAGTGGAGTGGCAGCTAGGATTCAGTGTAAAGAAGTGTAAGATAATGCACTTTGAAGCTAAGAACTAGAAGAGGGACTATTGGTTGGGGGGTGAGGTTGGGGATCACATAGGAGGAGAAGGACCTAGGGGTGTTGGTAACTGGGAGCATGAACAACGCAGCCCAGTGCAGGAGAGCAGCAGCAAAGGCAAACAGGATGCTAGGGTGCATCACAAGGAGGTTCTCATCCAGACACAGGGATGTGATCCTATCTCTCTACAGATCTTTGGTCAGACCGCACCTGGAGTACTGTGTGCAATACTGGAGGCCATGCCTGAGGAGAGATATAAAGTTACTGGAGGGGATGCAAAGAAGGGCAACAAAAATGTTAAAGTGGATGGAAGGAAAGGAATATGAAGTTAGGCTGAAGGAGCTGAACATGTACACACTGGAGGAGAGGAGGGATGGGGGGTATGATTGAAGCATTTAAGTATCTGAGGGGGGTAAATAAACCTAGCACTGAGGGGGTGTTTAAACTGAGGAGTGGAAGAGAGACGAGGGGCATGGACTAAGGTTGGAAGGGGGACGTTTCAAGAGGGAATGAGGAGGCACTACTTCACTGACAGGGTGGTGTCTAGTTGGAATGCGCTGCCACAGGGGGTAGTAACATGTAGGACTGTCAATAGCTTTAAGAAGGAGTGGGAAAAAGCAAGAGGAAGACTCAGGGGGGTAGGGGCTGGGACAAGCTGGGGAGGAACTGAGGGGAAGGAGGCTGGGGCAGCTGCAATCTAGGGTGCTAGCTGCACACTCAGGCAGACTTAGATAAATTGATTGGTCTGTTCTGCTGGCAAATTCATATGTTCATATGTATGTATGTTCATATGTAAAATCACAGTGACTCTGTTCATGAGCAGAGGTCCTAAAATGCCTATGTTTAAAATTTGGGGACAAACGTCCATAAAAAACTGTGTTACAAGTATGTGCTGTGCAGTTTCCATGCACCCTCGTAACTTCGCAAATTTGTAGTACTTTCACTCCAGATTTTCAACATTGGCATTTTTCAAGATCTCCTTATGAACAGTACAGCTGTCATTTTTTACATCCTACCCAAAATATTTGTTTACACATCTGGCGCAGAATAGCACAGTTCCTGTGGGAAATCAATGTTCGGTACAGATTAAGAAAATCATAGTGACAGTGTTCACGAGCAGAGGTCACAAAATGCCTATGTTGAACATTTGGTGAAATAATTCTACTAAATGACTGTGTTATGCAAATGCATTGCGCAGTTTCCACGTACGCTCAGAATTTCGAGCATTTTTATTATTTTCACACAGATTTTTAACATTGTCATCTCTTCAACCCTCCCTATGAATGGTGCAGCTGTCATTCTTCACAACCTGCCCGATCTGTGTTTTCGTACATCTGGAGCACAATGTGGCATGGTTGCTGTGGGAACTCAAAGTTCAGGACTCATTGACAAAATCACAGTGCCACTGTTCATGAGAAGAGGTCCCAAATGCTTTCATAAGGTGGGGGTCACAAAAAGGTCATGTTGAAAATTTGTAGTGCAAATACCAACAAACTCCTGGGGCATTAGGGTTTCTAACCATAACGTCCCACCCTGTACAGACTGACAGGCATCAAGGGTGTGCTTTTGGATTGCCAACTGTACTGCGCATGTCATTCCATCCCCACCCCTCCACTCTGCAGCCAGTGACAGGCATTGAGGTGTGCCTTGGACTCTTTGGCCCCAGAGTTCACCCCATTCTCCTATATTGCACCCATTTCAGCATTTGTCCTTATGAAGTGGGGTGACTATAAAGCCGAACACCCCAAGGCACACCTCAACATTTGTCGGTGTCTGCAAGATAGGGTGAGACTAAACGGCATGAACGTTATGGGTGACAACCCAAATGCATACCCCAATGCCTGTCCATCTCTGCAGGTTGGAGGTGGGGTTGGTGTGAAGTTCAATACTTCACTGTCATTCCTATTCGGCATCTGTCTAATTCCTGCATTTCCAATGCTAATACCAGCAAGCAAACATTCGGCATTGACAAATGCTTGTCTGATAGTGGAATCATATCCTCATTCCCACAGGTCCTTAAATGAAATGAAAAGAGTACTGGTGCTAGAACATACATAATACAACATAAGTACAACATAATGCATGGATCCATCAGGCCTCAGCATGCACATTAACCCCTTGTGAGGGAAGGCTCTCTGGCCCACCACAAGGTGTTTCTGTGGACAAGAACACTGCTCTGTCCCACTCCAGGATGGGGCCTTTGCCCCATGCCACAGTGCCTTCCCCCTAGCCTTGGCTCATTCAGCAAGTGCACTGAGTTCACATCTGAATTCAGGTCACTGATATGGGAAGGTAACATGATCCCACTTGGACAACAGCCATCTCTGCAAACAATGTCATTTCATACATTTGTTTTTGTGACATTTTTAACCATACATTTTCAGCAGTCTTTTCACTCTCCCCTTCTGAACATGACAGTTGTCATTTATAAAATGCTGGCCAAAATGTCATTTCTTGCCTCAAGCGTAAAAACACATTTTGGCCAGGATTTGAATAATGACACTTGTCACATTCATGAGGCTGTGTGAAAAAATAGCTATGTTGAAAATTTGCTGTCAAAATATTGAAAATTTCCAAAGTTATGAGTGAGCTCTGGAATTTTTCAATGTAACTATGTTGTTTATTTTATATTTTGACCCCACATTTTTAACATAGTCTTCTTATGACCCAACTTCATGAACCCCATAGTTAAAATTTTTCCAGTCCTGGGCAAAATGTTATTTTATGCAAGAAGTGCAGAAACACATTTTGTCCAGGATTTGAAAAAATGACACTTGCCACGTTCATGAGGTTGTGTGAAAAAAGGCTATGTTGAATATTTGTTGTCAAAATATTGAAAGATACCAAAGTTATGTGCAAACATTAAAAAAATGTAAATGCACCTTCATAACTTTATTGATTTTTAATATTCTGACCCCAAATTGTCAGCCTTCTAATGACACCACCTCATGAACCAGGTACTGTAGGTGAAACATTTCAAATTCTGCTGACTAGGTGATTTCATGGAGTGATGGCAAAATCACCTTTTGAGCCGGATTCAAAGAATTTCACGTATCTCATTCATGAGGTGGGGTTCCAAAAGGTCATGTCGAAAATTTGGGAGACAAAGATTAAAAGTATGACCAAGTTAGGAGTAAAAGTCCAAAACACATTGGAAATTCATTCACAGTTGCAGTTCCAATAGGAAGACATCTTTCAGGTGAGAGACTAGATCTACAAGGGTAGACTGAATTTAGGTGAGCGAGAGATGTGGGGGAAGGGTGAGGGTCATGGATGCTGAGTGGTGGGGTTGGGTGGGGGTCTGGATGGTGGTTCAAGACACTATGGGACCATTTTCTTAATTTCAGGTTAAAAAAAGGAAAAAGACATTGATGGACTGTTTTCATTATTACAGCTACTTACCAACACTGGGGATTGGGCACCCCAATGTTGGCTTGATATTTTGGAGCACTGGAGTGAGCATTCAAGTGTCCCAAACTGTTGTGTCAGGTGGTGGACTATGCAGACACTGGGAACTGGGCACCTCAGTGTTGGAGGTTGGGGTAGCGGGTGGTGGGGGGAATGTTATGGAGGGGCTAATTATCTGGCACTGGGGGTGGGCACCCCATTGTCAGAATACATGCACATAAGCCAGCACTGGGGATTGGGCACCCCAGTGTTCAGTTCACATAAATTAGACTGCTGATGCAGCTGATGGTGAATGGTTGGGGCAACAAAATGTATTCTCACCCCTCCATTCAGCAAGGGTAAGGCTATGCACTGACACGTAGCCCTGTTCCTGCTGAATGAACACAAGAGAATGTGATACAGACCCTCTAAATATTCTTACCACCAGAAACATGAAAGCATTTTTGTAAAATTGATACATTAAGCAATGTGGTTGTAAAAATTCAGTTATTTTTAGAACGCTTATTTTTCTTACTGTGCATCCTGAGTAACTGAACTGTTTTCTTAAATATTTTAGACACTACAAAAGCACACACCTTGGGAGATTAAAAAAAAAACACAAAATACACACCTTTGGGCAAGCTCTGTCAAACTTGCAAGGTTCAAATTTGAAATCATGCTATTTCTTTTAGTTATAGGTGAACAAAAAAAATGTCTTAAAGTCTTTTTTTCATTTTTTGTACCTCTGTAACCTTACCCATGGTAACCCAATTGCCACACATTCTGGCACCAAGTATGTACCTTCCAAATTTCAAGTAAATCAGCTGAACAGGGGCAAAGTTATTAAGGTGCAAAATCAGGGTTTAACATTAAAGTGCTAACTCAACTCTAACATACAGGTGCAGTCACCAGATAAGTAAAGTATTTCAAATTCATCCTGAAAGGTAATTTCAGTCAGGTGGAATTTGAAAAATGTCATCTACCCGATTCATGAGGTGGAATCATAACAACACTATGCTGACAATTTGGAGTCAAAATGAAAAAAAAAAGTTATGTAAGAATACTGAATTTTTTTTTACTGTTCACTCAAAAGTTTGACAATTATCAATGTTTTATTTTTTTAAAATCCTGCCCAAAATGAGTTTTACACTTGTGGCTCAAAATGACATTTTGGCCAGTATTTTATAAACCTCTGTCATGTTCAGAAGGAGGAGGGGGTTATTAAAAGGTGATGCTGGGCACTTGGGGTCAAAATGTGAAAAAACCTTACGAAGAAACATTGTATTCAGGGCCATTCTGAAGACAGACAGACTCTTCCCTTGGTGCATGGTGCAGATGGCCCTGCATGCCTTCATCGCTAGTCACACGGAAGCACTTCTGCAATCAGATGGACTCTTCCCTTGGCCAGGGCCCAGAGGGCCTTGCACATCTGCATTTGTAGTTGCACAGAAGTGCAGGCTCCCCTATGCTTCCACATATGATACCACTATCACAACGAGAAAGGAACTTCATTATAAAAAAATACATTATTACAGATATTGGGGTCAAGAAATGCAAAGCAGACAAAATAAGGAAATGTAAAACATTATGGTTTAAAGTCTCTGGAGTCTTGGTAAATTGGTGGCATGGTGTTCCTTGGGGTAGTCAATGCCCATCCCTTCCCATAAGCAAACAAGGTATACATGGCCTTTTGCTCCACACCAGGCCTGCAGGGCTCTGTGTGAAGAAAGGTACAACTGATTCTGTTTGCCACATGTGGCAAGTTATTCTCTGCCTCCAGAGAGTATATGCCTGTGAGGCTCAGGCTTGGAGCTGTACCTTATGTTTCACTCAACGCTATGAGCTGCAGGGGGCATTAGGGTTAACAACACCAGGAACACCATGCCACCAATTCGCCAATGTTCCTGAGTCTCCAAACCCTACTGTTTTTAATTGCATTACTTTGTCTGCTTTGCACTCTTCAAGACTTATGTCTGTCATCTGTTGTCAACCCAAATGCCCCTGAACCCAGCCCCTAATCTCCTATCTGAAGCACAAGGTACAGCTCCAAGCTCATACCTCACAGGCATACTCTCTGGAGAGAGCTGTATGGCTCACCACATGTGTCCAACATAACCAGTTATACCTTTCTTCACACAGGACACTGTAGATAAGCCCTATGTGAACCAAGCGATCATGCTTAACCTTGTTTGGTCATGGGAGAAGGTGGGCATTACGGTTGACAGTTATATCGCTATTTACTTGACCTGTTCCAATGTGCATTGATCTTATTATTCGATGCTTACAGTTTTTGTTGTACTCCCCCTCTGTAACTCCCCTTCCCCCAGGACATACCTGGAAACAAGCTTTGGGTCAGTGCGTTTTTCCTGCTCACATATTTCTAACTAAATAAATGAACAAATCATTTTCTTTTTGTTTTGAAGATAATAAACATAACACAGAAACATTTCTTACAGTTTATATCTTCTTAAGGCACATTTTTCATTCAGAAAGTGCATGTGTTTTTCTTACTTGCCATGGCTGGAAGGTACGAATTCCTGAACATGATCCATTTTCAAATGGTCCTTTGCCAGGTGTGCAAGAATATAAATCATGCAAGGCGTGTGCCAAGGCATACACAGCATTGTATGCACTGTAGGTGAATCTAAATTCTTCTTCATCATAAGCAGGCCTGCCAAGTTGATCCAGTTTCTCTGCACCTGTGCAAAGCTCTTTTCCTTCATTAATTCTCAGATATACTTGTGCCTCACTGTTAACATTGACAGGCCACTTACAACTAAATTCCCGTTCCCAGAAATCTTTAATGAAAATGTCATCTGGAAATATAGAAGGATGGATGTTGTAAAGGAAGTCCTTATATCCTGGGATATCACCTCTGTGGAGGGAGAATCCAAGGGTACCATTCAATAACTTCTGCATTACATTTTGGGAGAATACTGGAGAAATTGACCAACCTGAAGAAGCAACCCATATTTTTGCGGTTATGTTGAATGTGTAAAATGCTTCCATTAGAGGAACTACTTGTTGCATTGCAGCATAGATCATAATTATATTCACTGATGTTTTCTGTATCAGATCAACTATGAGGGGAACCTTTGCTGCTGGGTTTTGTATGAATATGGTTTCAAAGAAAGCAATGCAGACACCACCTTTTAGAAGCTCTTCTTTTAGTTTTTGTCCTCCCATCACACCATAATCCTCATCTGAAGCCAAAAGTCCAACCCAAGTCCATCCAAAGTGAATAACCATATGGGCCAGGCCTGTACACTGGTAATCATCATTTGGAATGGTTCGAAAAAATGATGGGAACTGGCGTTTATCACTTAGTATGTTAAGTGGGGCACCGTAGCTGATCTGAAAACAAAATCATTCTTTACAGTGCATCCAAAATGCTTTACTGGACCCTCTTCTATCCTACACCAAGCATGCTAGCCACATTACTACGTGCCCCAGGTTAGAAACTCACTTCAAGGCATCAGAGGCCTGAACTCACATGAAGAAACAGATTGTGAAGCAATATTTCCTGCATCTGCTTGATCATGGATGGAGCCATCTTCTGTTTTGCTCCCCAAACCACCTTTCACAGGCTGGATGTGCTGTAAAATAACCTCTGTAGATTTGCTTAGGAATGTAACTAAAGGAACCATCACCACCACCGCTTTGTCAATAACCCCAATAGTGGGTTTGAATCCCACTGTTTCCACTTGCATACTGTGTGACCCTGAGCAAGTCACTTAACCTCCTTGTGCTCCCAGGTTGCTCCTGTAAAAAAGCTTTCAGCTTAGTGTGCTATACCTGGTTAAACAACTAAATTAAAAAAAAAATTAAATTAAACCATTTTACAAAAATATATCCATGGCCCCACCACGTACTTCAAATTCTTATTCTCAATAACACCTTTCCCACACTCATTTAGATTGGTCAAAGTCCATGGCTAGATTATACCTTGATTTAAAGATTAGAGTCAGTGGGCCTTCGCTTATATAGGATCAGCCATCTGGTGCAAACTGCCTAATCCTCCTGTACAAGACACATAGCTAGACTCCTTTAAGAACTAGTAGCACAAAAATAGAAGGTGGAAAATGTTATTAATTTTTAAACTGAAAAATTACAAAATAAAATAAAGTAACCAGTTTTTACATTTTGCTCCAAATGCATTTCTTTTTTTTTTATTTGCTCATTAGAAAGTTTTTTACCTAGGCCAGCCCAGTGACATGGGGCCCGATTCTCAAAGCCCCACTGAATGGCACAAGAGGCTTGCTCCACAAGGAAGGGTGCAAAGTGCAGCTTGCATCAAAAGATGTACCGGAAGCAATTCACAAAAGCAGCCTGCGTCAAATGCAGGCTGCATGCACCAAAGGGGGCTTGCACCATCCATGCACCACAAAATGGGCTGAGGCAGGGTGCTAGAGGGCTTACTGCAGATGCAGGCTGCCATATCCCCTAATTCAGGATTCTCAAAACCCTCACAGAGGGCAAAATTCTAAGTATGACCTCTGGGAGGGTTAGAGACCATGCACCGCCCCTGGAGCCCTCCCTGGATAGGAGGTAACATATGCAACAGTCCCCCCCCCAGCCCAGATCCCCTTTTGAGTACAACTACTCATGTCTCTGGTGGTCTAGTGGACCCCTCTCCCTATCTCTGATCCCCCCATACATTATTATATATATTTTACTGGTGATCTAGCGGACCCCCCATCCCCGATCTCCCCCCTACATTATAATATATCTTTCCCTTGTTGTCTAGCAGACTCCACCTCCCTATCCTTGAGCTCCTCATGACCTCATTATATATCTTTCCCTGGTGGTCTAGCAGACCCCCTTCCCTATCCCAAATGTATACAGTATGCGATCCTTGACAGCTCAATCCGCGGCCAGCCATGGTGGAGAGCAGAGGGCTGTGCCGGTCACCAGCTCTGGGATGGGATGGGGGAGTGGGGAGGTGGGGCACTGCCTGCCAGGATAGAGGAGGTGGGGTCCTCTAGACAACCAGGGACAGATATATAAATATTTATGAGGGAGATTGGGGATAGGAAGGGGAGTCCACTAGACCACCAGTGAAAGATTAATAATTAGGATATCTGGGATAGGGAAGGGGAGTCTGGAAGACCACAAGGGAAAGATATATTATATGAGGCAAAATGGGGGTAGGGAGGTGGGGTCTGCTAGACTGCCAGGGAAAGATATATAATAATTTATGGGGGAGATTGGGGAGAGGGAGGGGGTCCTCTACACCACCAGGGAAGAATATATGAATGTTTAATGAAGGACATCAGGGATCGGGGGGACCATTAGGCACAGTCACTGTCCATAGGTGCAGCTGCCACCCAACTGCCCTAGAGCTTGCAGCAAACCTCACAGATGCACCGTCTGTTTGGCATATGGCCACAGTTGCTGCAAGCTGTGGGACTTTGCCACTGGGACCCTACCCAACAGAGAATAGGGCACAGGGTACATGGCACACTAGCAATTGGCATGAGCTGCCACTGGAACAGCGTGTGCTGACCTTTGTGAATTGAGTCCATGGAGTGCTAAGGTGCTGGGCACCTTAGTTCCTGTCACGCTGGTGATCTGAGATTGGGAATGAGCTTGGATTACAGGGGGTTGGCCAGGGTGGTAGAGGATCTTGCAACTGAAGGATTGCTCCCCTCTCCAAGGGTGTGGAGGTTTGTTTGCCTGGCACTAGACTGCCCACAGCACAGCTTGGGTGGCAAAGTAGGGAGGGGCAACAACTGCATGATGTGTGTGTGCCTCTGCATGCATGTACAGCATATACATCCTGTGGCATGGACGAGAACCAGAAAAACAGAAGGAGTGATGGCAGGGACTTCAGGAAGCCCTGCCTGCCCACCTCTGACCTGGGCCACTAACCAAGGACCTCAGGTCAGAACAGTATTCTAGAGAGCAGGGAGGACAGCCTTTGCTCCTTCAGCCCTGCCACAGCAGGTAAGCCACAGCAGAACTGAAAACCAGGTGAGTCTCTGGGGGAAGCAGTTGCTGGTTGAGGGAGGCGGGGACAGGAGTGAATACCTGCCTCAGCCATCAGGGTGAAGAAAAATCTTTTTGTTATAAAAAGAAAGCTTTCTATCTGCTAGTGTTAGGTGTGATGTGAAGAGCAATACTTTACCTGGACTGAGATATCTAGTTCTAGTCCACGTCACAACTCATCAGCATTGTGACCTTACTTATTGTGACATCACAAGAGACTGAACTGCAACAGGTAATTAGCTCTGCTTCATCAACTGTGACATAATAATCAGTGAGGTCACAGGGCCGATGAGGTAGGAACAGAACTAGATATTTCTGCCTCCAGGCACAGTAGTGTTCCACACATTATATTATACAATGGCAAGAAGAATCTTGGACTGTGATTGGTCAGTTTGGGGCTGGACCCATGGCGTTATCCCAGCATGTCATCACAGGTCTAGTCTCAACACTGTGAACCAATGCAGATGAGCATTTTATGGCTGAGCCTTTGATTGATTTTTTTTATGGCTGAGCTTTTTATTGGTTGTATGCTTGAGCATTTGATTGATTGTTCCATCTTCTCTTAAAAACAAAAAATATTTCTCCACACAAAAACATCTTTAAAATTATTTTTTTTATTCTGTATAATAACGAGCCATTGTATAATAGGAATAATGCATTCCAGGGTGTGTATCGTTTGGGATAACGCCACGCCTGGGGCATTGGATGCACTTGGCCTGCGGTCTCGTGCCCAATCCCCCCCCCCCAGGCGTGTCGTTATCCCAGCACGACACACACCCTTTCGTGCATTATTCCTTTATTAAATAATGTCTGGTAGAAAATCTTTTAATTAGTAAAAGGGAAAAGAAAAAAACTTCTGATATACAAAGTAATATTTGACTGCTTTTAAAAGTTAACATTTAACTCCTCCCAGTGAACTAGCTCTTTAAACAATCTTTTGAAAAAGCACCTCTAGGATCCCTGTCACAGCCAAGGAAACAGTGTACATTGACCAACCTGCCTTCTACCTTGTTATCACCCTTGTGCAATAGTATTACTAATACATCTTATCTAACAGCTCATTTCCACTAAAATTATAGTCTTTTACTGTACAGTATAGGGATATAAGCTGCTTCCCCAGAAGGATATTTTGCAGAACCTCTGTTCTGACTACAGCTTGCAGATTAATGGAGATATGCTAAAGATAAGTAAGCTAGATGCTTTTCTCTTCTTTTCTTAAACAGATTCCTTCCCCTTGCCCATTCTAGAAGTCCCTTCCAGACCCCAACCCTCATTTTTAAAAATGAATACATTTCTTCCCTTCTCACATCTTGGTACTCCCTCACAAACTAGATGCAGTTATGATATTTATTGTAAAACCCTTCCCCTTCCCATCTCATCTGTTCTCTGTTAAAATCCATTAGTTGATAATCTGCTATTCATAAATAGGTTGGCAGACTGAGGTAAAAACTTTAGGGTACTGTATGAGTGCATGCATCTACATGACCCAAAACTTTGCAGTTGATAAGTTCAGCCAATTTGGCATGGCAAAAATTAGAAACAAACACTACTTTTGTGATTTATCTTGGGGGTGCCTTGCTTGCTTTTGGCTACAGCAAAAAAACATAAATGCTTAAATTCATAAATTTGCCAGAACATTTGAGGGTGGTCCACAGTTGGACCTTTTGAAGTTTAACATGTTCATATTTGTTTATTTCTTTAATATTTACATTTAAAAATTAAGGTTAGAGCATGATCAGTGACCAAAAAAGAGAACATAGCCTATTTAAAAAAAATAGTTGCCCACCCATTTTACATTTCTGGAGTCTCTCCTATACCCCGACTCTCAATAAGAAAAATTTGGATACCCTTCCTGCTCACATCCTAGTACTTCCCATCAAGTTAGATGCCGTTACGATGCTTATTACAAACCCTTCCTCTCCCATCTCATCAGCTCTTTGTTAAAGCCCAATTTTTGAGCATCTGCTGTTCAAAAAGTGGGTGATTAGTGTTAGAAATGGAAAGAAAAATCACTGAACCCATCTGCTTTGATGTAGGACTAAACATACTTGACAGGGGTCTGAGGACATGTTTCCTTATTAAATGCTGCATTTTCTTACTTTAGACTATTTTAAGCATTTTAGTGGGTACATTTTAAACATGAGCAGTCCTTCCCCTTTTGCTCCTGGAAATTTCTCACCCGGAATTGATTTCTCCTGGCACCCTGCTCACCCTGTTTGCACCACTGGGACTTATGGATTCTGTTAACATTGTCCATGGCTTTTTGTGACTACCAGAATCTAAAAGCCTTTAACTTTAAAATCAATCCATTCAGCAATTTTTTAATGAGGTATGTTAGAAAACCAATACTGCCTTTGTTATTTTTGCCATTCAATTTTTATTATAAAACCCTCCCTGCTCTCTTCTCATTACTCCCTCCCAGTCCCTGACCCTTTGATTTTTGTTTAAAAATAGATAACCTCCTGACTCATATCTCAGCACTTCCTCAGAGTCTGTAACCCTGATTTTTTTGTAAATGGTACACTCCAGCTCTCATTTAAGTGGTAACTCCCAAAGTAGATGTGGTTGAAGTTTTATTGTAAAACTGTCCCCGTTCCCATCCTGCCATTCTATGTTGAAGCCAATTTTCATAATTTGCCACTTAGAAAATAGGTTGACAGATTGTGCAGAAATTTTAAGGACCTTCTGTAAGTATCAAGAAACCCTAAAATGTGAAGTCATTCTGTTCGGTAATTTCTGAATGGCTGATGTTAGAAAAAGAAGGCTACTTTTGTGAATTTTACCTGTTTTTTTTTTTCACCATACAATATTTATTGTAAAACCAACCCCACACTATTGCCTCGTAGTCACTGACCCATGTTTTTTTTTCCAAATTGATGCTCTTTCCCTTCTCTAGTCTCAACAAGCCCTCCTAGTCCCTGACCCTCATTTTTAAGAAAATGGATACCGTTCCATTCCCATCTCAGTTATTACTACCATAATAAATGCAGTAATTATACTATTTATAAAACTCGCTCCCTCCAATTTCAGCACTTAATCCAGGCCCCCAGCCTTTCTTTTAAATAGATACCCTCATTGTTCCATCTCAGGAGTCCCTCCCACATCCCAAGCCTCATGCTTTTATAAAATGGAAATGCTCCCTGCTCAATTCTCAGTGCTCCCTTCCAAATTAGATGCAGTTATGATATTATTTATTATAAACCCAACAACTTCACAAATCACCGGTTCTTTGAGAAAGCCAGTTTTTGATCATCTGCCAATCAAAACTGGTTGACAGATTGGGTGACATTTTTGCAGCTTTGTGTTCTAGGATCTACAAATCCTAAGCATTAGAACTCAGTTTATTCCGCTGTTTATGAACATTAGATGTAAGAAAAAAATATTACTTTCATGATTTGTGCCAGTGTTCATACAATATTTATAGCAAAACTCTTTCTACTCTAATCACTCCCTCTTAGCCCCTGACCATTGTGTTTTTTTTTTTCTGTATGGATTCCCTGCCAGTCACATTTAAGCAGTTCCTGGCCCTCACTTTCTTTTTAAATGGTTACCCTCCCTGATTCCATATCAGTTTTCTCTCCTGAAACAGACGGAGTAATATTCACTGTAAAATTCTCCCTGTTCCATCTCATTACTTTCTACCTGTCTAGAAAATGTTGTTTTTTTTAGATACCCTTCCCAGTCCCATCTTAGTAGTCCCTTTCAGACCACAACCCCTTTCATAAAATAGATACCTTCCCTTGCCAGTTGTCATGTCTCAGTGCTCCCTCCCAAATCAGATGTAGTTAGATATTTATTGTAAAATCCACCTTGCTCCCATCTTAGCAGTTCTGTTTTAAAGCCAGTATTTTCATCACCTATAAACAAAAGGGTTGATAGAGTGTGTTGATATTAGCAGAGCATTATGCAAGTGCCAGGAGCTAGGAACCCTGAAAACTTTATATTAATACATTCCAATGTTTTAAATGGCAGACATTAGGAAATAAACATTAGTTAATACTGTATATTTTCCTTGCAGGTTTTCTTAGTGAAATTGTTATTTTAGCTAAAGAGGAAGGGTAAATAAATTTAACAGAGAAACATAAAAACATACAATCTAACAGCAGAAGGCATCAAGTCAACCCATACTGTGCTATCTCACCCCACCAACTGTACTATGGGATTGTCTCAATTTAACCCACTCTCCCAGTACTCAATCCCATATTGCCCTACCCAAGACTATGAATCCACTTGCCCTGTCCCAGCCATGTTTAAACCCATTGAGCATAGCTATCCCACTACTTCTGCCAGCATTCTTCTCAACAGTTTCACCACCCTTACTGTGAAGTAAAACTTTCTCTTGTCTCTGTGGAACCTAACCCCCGTCAGTCTCCATTTATGCCACCTCGTGACTGCATCCTTATTTATTATAGACATATACTTAGACAGATCCTACTCACCCTGCTTGTAACCCTCAGAAACTTATATGTTTCTATCATGTCCCCTCTCTCTCACCATGCCTCTAATGAGTACATATTTAGAGTCTCCGGTCACTCCTCATAGGATCAGCCTTGCTAGTCCTGTATCATCTTGGTGACCCTTCTCTGTACTGATTCAAGTCTGTTTATGCCCCTCCTCAAGCGTGGACTCCAGAACTGAGAACAGTACTCCAGGTGAGGCCTCACCAGGAATCTGTACAGGGTCAGTATCGCCTCACTTCTCCTGCAAACAAAACCCTTCTCTGTATACCTCAGCATCTTCAATACATTGCTATATGCTCTACTACAGTGATTAATTTGCTTGAGGCAGTCACTGATTATGACCCCCCCAATCAGTTTCCTCTGTTACAATGGCCAGCCGAACCCCTCCCATTCAGTATTCTGTGGCTGTGTTCTGTCTCATTAAGTGCACTACCTTGCATGTCTTGGCTTTAGATTTTAACTGCCAGATCTTAGACCATCTCTCCAGCTTCTTTAGATCCATCTGGAGCCCCAACACCCCTTCCTCATGATCGACCTTGCCACTGAACTTTGTGTCATTAGCCAAGAAACACAGCTTGCCCTAGGTACCTTTCTGTATGTCACTGATGAACATACTGATTAGGATAGACACAAGGACCAATCCCTGTGGCACCATGCTTGTGACCTTCCTGTTCCCCAACATGGCCCTGTTCACTACTACCCTCTGTTGCCTTTCTATAGTCAGTTTTTTACTCATCTGATAAACCCTGCTGTACTTCCAAGCCCTGCATCTTTTTCATCCTTCTCCTGTATTGTGCTGAATCAAAGACCTGGCTGAAGTCAAAGTAGAGCAAAACTACCACGTGTCCTCTGTCTTCTTCTATATATTTAAAATGTATTGAATATGTCAAACATAAAAACACAAGCTATCAAGGTGGGTATAGGACACATTGCAGTACAACCAGCACTTCAGCAAAACACATAATTCATAATCTTCTAGATAGGCAAATATAGGATATAACATGATTTAAAAATTCCCATATAAACCTACAATAGCTGATAAAATTCACAACAATAAAACCCAGAAGAAGGGACATAATCTAGTATAATGATCTTTAGAATTTAAAAAACCCCTAGGGAACAAAGGGAGGGTTCTGTGACATACAGTATATTATCCAGGGTTGCCATCTATCTCTGAACTGTTGTATGTGTCACCTCAAGTAAGATGTTAACTTCCCCATATTGTAAATCTGGGACACAATCTGCTGCCAGTGGGAAATATTTGGTGGTGATGGTTTCAGTCATAGCCTGGTGATGGCCTTCTTTGCAGCAAGAAAATAAGCATGTATTAAAGAATGGGAGTTGCCTCTCTGACCCTGTAAGGGAAAGGCTAAAAGAAAGAAAGTGGGATGCAGGAGCTGAGGATCTATAGCTAGAAGGGCAAAATGGGAACTGCAAATGCTGCCAAAAATCCTGCAGCACAGAGCATGGCCAAAAGATGTGTGTGGACTGCATCCCGTTGCCTGCAGCCCTTCCAACAGAGACCAAATCAATCTCCCATATTTGCTGCTTATATATATATATATATATATATATATATATATATGTTGCTAGCCTTGCTTGTAGAGCAGAAAGCAGCTAACTAAAAGAAGCTACATTTTCTTACTAATTTAAAACTTATATCTCAGCAGGAGTCAGTGTCTGTAGAGATTAAGTAGACAGATACTTTATTAGAAGTAGAAGGGGTCTTATTTAGGGTTAAAAAAAGAAAGAAAATAAATAAAGTCGGTGTGTATTATGTGCTGGGAAGGGTACTGTATCAGCTGACTTTGCTAAACCAGTAGGAGGAGAGAGAGCTTAATTGGGGGTGTGGCTTAGACACTATAAAAGCAGGTGACTCAAATTACAACTTCCTGTTGGCCTTTTTTCTTACTAATTGCCCTCCATCCCACCCACCCTAAGTCAGTTCTACTTTTATAGCCACTGGATTTGACTGTCAACAGGAACTTCCTGTTTGGCAGTAGGAAGGGAAGGATCATAGAGAAACATTGGTTTTGTCAACCATAAAGGAAAAAAGTAGCTCACTCTCCCCCCCAGCTGCTGGTGGTTTGACATTGAGCAAGGAAGAAGAAGGCTACTGAAGAAAATAGGAAGTTGCTGTCCCAGAACAGGAAGAGTGAGAGTTGTAAGGAGAGGAGAGAGTAAGCATACAGAGAAACAGGAGAGGGGACACAAAATAAGACATGATAGGAGGGGTGCAGTGCAATGGCTGTGGAGCGGCAGTGTTCCGGGAGACATTCTGGAGGCTGTGATGCTGCCCAATTTGCAGGCATCTCTCTGGTCTGAGACAGGAGGTTGCCCTTCTCCAGGCTGACCTGGCTAGAATTCATGAAACCTCCTCCCGCACCCAGGGACCACCAGGGCCAATGCCACTACCTCAGAGGTTGCCAAGAAAGAGGAGAGGCTGGACCAGGCTGGGCTCAGGGAGGGAGAGGGTGGTGGAACAGAGTTGCATCCCTCCAGCTGTACCTCTCCACAATTCATTCGCTCTTCTGGTGGATAGTGGTTCCTCTATGGAGGCACCTGCAGTGGAGACCAAAAAGGATGCTGGGAACCTTCGCAAAGGAGACCCACAGGATGGTGGCATGGGACCCCACAGGAGAAGGAAACAACTCCTGGTGGGGACTCAATCATTAGGGAGGTAGAAATGGGGGAGGAAAGGGAGAGGGAAGTAAGGTGCCTTCCTGGCACCATCGCTTGGAGGGACAGGAAGCAAATCCTCAGGATCTTGGGAGGAGCTACATGAGGGAGGGAGCTGGATATAATTGTCCACCTAGGGATAAGTTTCCTGGCTAGTAATGGGATCAGAGCAGTGCAAGAGGAGTTTGTAGAGTTGGGGAGGGGCCTTAGACAAGTAGTGTATACGGTAACCTTCTTGGAGGTGCTGCCTGTCTATGGCAAGGGTGATGCTAGGGCACATCTCACCAGTGAATTCAATGAGTGGTTGAAAAACTGATGTGGAGCTCAGGGTTTTGGCTTCACTGGGGACTGGGGAGCCACCTGGAGGGATGCAGACCTATACTTGTGCGATGGTCTGCATCTGTCCGGGGGGGGGGAACCAGGATCCTAGGTGAGAGGTTTAAATGCTTCATTGGCAAGCATTTAAACTAGTCAAGGGGGGAGGCACTGAAAAGGAGCAGGGAAATCCCAGCCTCCCCCCACAAAACATGGTAATTAGTGAGGTAAACACCAAGGTAGAGAAGTTGTTAGGGAGCAGGACTGAGGTAAATGCAAAAAAAGACAATGGCAGTAAGGACAGGAATGGGGCTAAAAGGGGTAAGGCTATCAAAAAGTGGAGGGTGATGAGTACCAATGCCCGTAGTCTGTGTAACAAGCTCCCTGAGCTAGTAGCCTTGATGGAAGAGGGTTGCCTGGATATTGTGGCAGTTACAGAAACATGGTACACAGAGAACCATGACTGGGATGTCAACATACCAGGATACACAATCTACAGGAGGACAGGGAGGGTAAAAGAGGAGGAGGAGGAGTAGCCCTCTATGTAAAGGAAGACATCAAAGCAACAGAACTAAAGAGTAAACAGGGAGCAGATGAGGCACTCTGGGTCACCCTGGAGACAGAAAATGGCACCACAATCCGCATGGGGGTTGTATACAGACCGAGGACCAGGAGGTCGAGAGCGGCTCTTCCTTGAAGCCCTCCCCACAGCAGGTGCGGGCAGTCAGGGACCGAGTTGAGTCCCCTGGCGCTCCTCAGCAGAACCCGAGGGACCAGGAGGTCGAGGCGGCTCTTCCTTGAAGCCCTCCCCACAGCAGGTCACGGGCAGTGCATGAGGACCCGAGTTGATCCACCACAAGCGCTCCTCAGCAGAACCGAGGGACCAGGAGGTGAAAGCGGCTCTTCCTTGAAGCCCTCCCCACAGTAGGTCGCGGGCAGTCACAGGGACCGAGTTGAGGTCCCCACAAGCGCTCCTCAGCAGAACCGAGGACCAGGAGGTCGAGGCTGACTCTTCCTTGAAGCCCTCCCCCACAGCAAGGTCGGGGCAGTCGCCAAGGGACGAGTTCGAGTCCCACACAAGGCTCCTCAGCAGAACCGAGGACCAGGAGGTCGAGGCGGCTCTTCCTTGAAGCCCTCCCCACAGCAAGGTCACGGGCAGTCGCAAGGGACCGAGTTGAGTCCCCACCAAGCGCTCCTCAGCAGAACCGAGGACCAGGAGGTCCGAGAGCGGCTCTTCCTTGAAGCCCTCCCCCACAGCAAGGTCGCGGCAGTCGTGAGGGACCGAGTTCGAGTCCCCACACAAGCGCTCCTCAGCAGAACCGAGGACCAGGAGGTCGAGGCGGCTCTTCCTGAAGCCCTCCCCACAGCAGGTGCGGGCAGTGCAAGGGACGAGTTCGAGAGTCCACACAAGCTCCTCAGCAGAACCGAGAGGACAGGAGGTCGAGGCGGCTCTTCCTTGAAGCCCTCCCCACAGCAAGGTCGCGGGCAGTCACAAGGGACCGAGTTCGAGTCCCCACACAAGCTCTCCTCAGTAGAGTAAGTTATCCACGGCAGGCAGCTCCTGTTTTGCCTTCGAGATTTGGGACACTGCAGTCGGATTTTACAGAACTTAATCTGGGTTCCCCTCACTCAGCGGACTGATAAATTTGTCTAGAGGCTCTCGCTGACTCTGAATGTGCACTGTGTTTGTGTAACTGTAGTCCACCATTTTAAATTGCTTGCTGTATTGTAACCTGTCTGAATCGGTGAGCGCCGTTTCTGGCGCCGAAACTGCTTTATTTTAAACGGACCAGTTACTTGCAGTCCAGAGAGCTCTCTTACCTTCAGGTGCCTCATTTTAAATTCCCAATTCCCACAAAGATTAGTCCTGGCTAAAGCCACAGTATATGCAGCTGAAATTTATTGAATTCCCACAAAGAAAAAATAAATAAATAACATTTATATTAGCTTGGGGTTAAGCTGAATCCAAGTCTGCTCAGTAAGCCCAGCCCATGAGAAACGCCCTGTGGTCTGTGGTATTTAATCAGCTTACTTACCCTTTCTCTCTTGTCCACAGACCGAGGACCAGGAGGTCGAGAGCGGCTCTTCCTTGAAGCCCTCCCCCACAGCAAGGTCGCGGGCAGTCGCAAGGGACCAAGTTCGAGTCCCCACACAAGCGCTCCTCAGCAGAGTAAGTTATCCACGGCAGGCAGCTCCTGTTTTGCCTGCGAGATTTAAGCCCCGCCGCCCCCACCACCACCCTTGGTCGACTCTCACATTTATAGGCTGCATCACGTGAGCGCAAAAACCAATCAGCTCACTTTTCCATTTGCTCGTTATATCAACTGAACAGTAGGGGGCTCAAGCTCACATACAGAGGAAAGTAAGACTAAAAACAAAAACTACAACCATGTTAAGCAACCAAACCATACTTAATCTAATAATAATTATGTTAACTTTGGTCTCATACAGATCCTCTCCTATCCATCCAAGAAACAACCTCCCAAACACAGGCCTTATGAACCCACATCCCTTCCCTAACATAACCTTGAACCTCAGCTATACCACGATTGGACGTAGGAAGGCAGCCCAAGCTCCACTACCCTATGCAAATCAACTCAGTTTTTCCAACACGCTCCCTTTACATGTTCTAAAAGCTCTAGTCATCCAGGCTCTCCCCATGCCATGTATAGCTCAAAATAAAGTTCCAATTACAAGCAACAAAAACAGACTCTCAAAACGGCTCCAGCTAGCCATACTCAGGCATCGCTCTTGTTACTTCTACTATTGGCTGAGGACATACACACCCTAACCAGGGCCGTCCCCAGCTAATACTGCAAAAACAAGCTATGCGGGTCTGAAGCTGGCTTCCATGAACATCGTAGCCTACCAAAAAGCTACCTCTTCTCCAAGGGTGGGTAGCACAACATTCTCCCGACATCATTGCCCTATCTGAAACATGGTTAACTACTCGTATCCCAGACTCCGCAGTTGCATTAAATGACTACACTATATTTAGAGATGATAGGGTTGAAAAGAGGGGAGGTGGGAGCGCTATCTACATCAGAGCAAAATTTAAGCCACTACTAATCCCTTTGCCTAAACCAAAACTCGGGGCCCAAGCAGTCACCATCAAGATTACAATTGGCCCCTGCGGGAAACCATTGTATATAATGTCTGTTTATATACCCAACAACCAGAGTGAAGCATTCGATTCCATCCTGGCTAACATAGCTATGCTCCCCTCAAATAGTGACCTCGTAATAATGGGTGACTTCAATATCAATTGGTTATCAAAGGTGCTGATCCTTTAAAAGACGCAGCAACGCCCACAATCTGACTCAGGTTGTACTAACCCACACGCCGGGACCCAAGAACAGGCAAATACACTCCTTGATCTCATCCTGACGAACTCCCCAAACACCTATCTGACATCAAAGTTCTCCCAGATGTCCTTAGTGACCACTCTCCTCTCTCTGTACCTGGTCCAACAGGAGCCCTCACACGTCCTAAATTATCCTACCAAAGACACCTCAAACAGGGAGCAATATCCAAGATTATCCACAGCCTATCCTCCAGTGACTGGTCCCAGGTCCCGCCGCCACATCCATCGATGGAGCCCTCACCTCCTTCATAAACATTTTCAACTCAGCCTGTGACAAACATGCCCCTACAAAAGTTTATAAAAGCTAGGGACACTGTGGATAACACAACCCTACTTGACCAGATGTCACATAGAGATAACCTCTGGTATAAAGCCCTTGACTCCAGAGACCCTCAAGACAGGCAGCACTACAGGGAGGCCAGAAATAAGTGTACCAACGCCATTCAACAAGCTAAGACAAACCACTACAAACAAGCCCTAACGGAATCCTGGGGTGTGGGGAACAAGTTCTGGAGAAACATCAAAGAACTAAGTGGGAAATCTGTTAGCCAGCCACCCACACAAATAACTCATAATGGCACCCCCTCACAAGACCCCGTCATCATAGCCAATACACTGAATAATTCCTTCTCTGACCTCAGCCACATACTCCCTCCAAACTTCTTTAGCCCTCCCACCTCGTCACCACAAAACCCGGCCCTCAAGTCCAGCAGTCCACCTTTCTGGTTTAAATCTATCTCATGCATTAAACCAAGCGCTATATTACACAGGCCTTAAAAGATAAGCGATACAGCAGTGATAGCTTAGACCTCAAAATCCTGCGACTAACACTAGATGTTACTATCCCTCACCTGACCAAACTTTTAACCTATCTCTTCGCTTAGGGCAATTCCCAACTCTCTGGAAAAAGGGTATTATCACTCCTTTACTGAAAAAGGGAGACCCAACTGACCCCGGTAACTATAGACCTATCACGATTCTTCCCCCTCTCTCAAAAGCCCTCGAAAGAATAGTGGCTGACCAACTCACCGATTACCTGACAAACCACTCGCTACTCTGCCAAGAACAACATGGCTTCAGAACAGGTCATAGCACTACCACGGCTCTCCTCACGCTTACGTCATATTTACAGGAAGCTCTCAGCATAGGTGACCTAGCAGGGCAATTTTCATAGATCTAACTAAAGCTTTCGATACTGTTAACCACGATTTACTTTTACAGCAACTCCCATCACTCAGCGTAGGTCCAGGACGCCATACACTGGTTCAAGAATTACCTTACAGACCGGACACAAGAAGTAAAATAAATACCACTCTATCTTCTAAACTTTCAGTTAAGTCAGGTGTACCACAAGGATCAATTCTAGGCCGCTCCTTTCACCCTATTCCTGAATGCAATCCCTAGTGCCTGCAACTGCAAGCTCCTGCTGTATGCAGATGATGCAGTAATCTTTGGAAAGACTCCACTCTGAATGCTCTTCAGCATAAGCTACAAACTAATTTCCATGAAATAGAACACTGGTTAGTAAACCAACGACTAGTACTAAACCTCAACAAAACAAAATCCATGGTCTTTACACAGACAAAGTCACCACTTTAGCTCGCAACTAAACATTACCAACCATCAGGGTAACTTAATTGACCAAATATCACATTTCAAATACCTGGGTATCACACTAGACATATCATTAACCTATCACAGGCACATAGACCAACTGTCAGCCTCAGTAAATGCCAGACTAGGGACCCTGTTCAGACATAGACAATGCTTCCTGCCCCGCGCCCTTTGGCTGGCAGTGAATAGCTCGGTTCTATCTCTGGTAGATTATGGAATAACAATATATGGATCAGCTGACCCCACAGCAAGAAAAATAATCAACCTGGCTCTAAACAAAGCTAGCCATCTGGTAACGGATAGTGACAAGCAAACCCATACCTGCGAGCTCTACAAAAAAGCTAACTGGCTGACTTTCGCAGGCAGGCTAAATTACCAAACCTGCCTCCAGGCCAAAAAAATCCAATTGGGCTTTGCTCCCATTGGACTCCACCCACTAATAAAACTTAACACTCACAGGATTACTCCAAGACATACAGCCAAAACATGATACGCAATCCCCCAAAGAAGGACCTCGCAGGGCCAGAGGTCTTTTTCTTATCGAGCTCCCATCTGGCTCAATGAACTACCCCCATCCATAGCACAAGCCACAAGCATTAGTCAATTCAAAACCAGCATCAAGATTTACCTACTAGAATCAGAAACATGCTGTTGCACCTAAGCACACTTCACCACAAAACTGCAGGTTTGCTATCCAACCTAAGACAAGGTCTTTGACTGCAAAATGCATAGCGTCTGAAATTAATCTAGTTTTTCTTTGTTTATCCCTCCAGTGACAAGGTCTTTTGATTGCAAAATGTAAAATGCTTCTACTAAGTTATCGTATTCAGTGTTCATCAACCTGAAACGAGGTCTTCAACCACAACATGTACAATGCTTCTGCAAAGTATTCTAGTTCATAAATTGTGTAATATCATTCAAACCTGGGCAGCAAAAAGCAATCCCAAACTGTAATCTACCCAAGCTTGGATTAATGTCTCCTGTCTTCCTGTTATCTCCTTGGTACCTTTTTACTACTTATTTGTTGTCATTGTCTTTTTGCCCGGACGTGGAGCCTTTGCAAAGGAGTCTCTGACTCAAAGGTTGTAATTCCGAAACTTTAAATAAATAAATAAATACAGACCCCCATCTCAGGGGAAGGGAATGGACAAGGAAATGATAGAAGGCTTCCTTAGAATGGCAGAAAAAGGGGAGATATTGTTGATGGGGGACCTGAATGTGCTAGATGTTAACTGGAGCACCTTTGTTGAAGGCACATCCAAGAGCAGGGTCATTCTTGATGCCCTACAGGGGGCATGCCTCAGACAGCTAGTATTGGAACCCACTCGGGATGGAGCAATCTTAGACCTGGTATTCTCAAATTGGGACAGAGAAAGAATCTCAGATTTAGAAGTGGGTAGCCATCTGGGAACAAGAGACCACCAAACAGTGTGGTTCACGATAAACACAGCCATACAATCAAGCCATACAAAAGCAAGAGTACTGGACTTTAGGAGGGCTGACTTCGGGAAAATGAGAGAGTGCCTCAGAAAAGCACTAGGAAACAGGCAAAAAGGAGGGGTGGAGGAACAATGGGGACTAATCAAAACAGCCATCACAGAGGCAACAAGCCTTTGTGTAAAGCAAATCAATAAAACACAACAAAGGAAAAAAAACGCTATGGTTCTCAAAAGAGGTGGCAGGGAAGGTTAAGGAGAAAAGGACAGCATTCAGGAAATATAAGGAGACACCGATGGAGCAGGACAGAGAACTTTATCAGTTAAAACAGAAAGAGGCTGGGAAGGCAGTCAGAATAGCAAAGGCCCAAACCAAGGAAAGAATAGCCAATTCTGTTAAGAAGGGGGTATAAGACCTTTTATAGGTACATTGGGGAGCGAAGAAAGACCAAAGGAGGGACACTGAAGCTTAATAAAGGGAAGGGAATGTGGGTAGAGGGTGACAGTGAAAAAGCAGGGATACTGAACTAATATTTCTGCTCAGTATTCACAAAGGAAGAGAAGGGGGAGGTACCTAAACCAAACAAGAGAAACACTCTGAAGATGGGGGTTGATACCAGTCCATTTACAGAAGAAAGGGTTCTGAAAGAACTAATAAAATTGAAGGTGGACTAAGCAATGGGGCCTGATGGGATTCACCCAAGAATTCTAAAAGAACTAAGGGTAGAGCTAGTGACACCACTGACTACTCTATTTAACAAATCATGAGAGGATGGGGTGGTACCTGAGGACTGGAGGAGGGCAGATGTGATTCCTCTTCACAAAAGTGGGAGCAGGACAGAGGCAGGAAACTACTGACTCGTTAGTTTGACCTCAGTGGTAGGGAAAATGATGGAATCACTTCTGAAGGAAAGAATTGTTGAGTACCTAGAGGCCAGTGGGGCACAGGACCCAAGGCAGCATGGATTCACGATGGGAAGGTTGTGTCAGATGAATCTAATAGATTTCTTTGACTGGGTGACCAAAGTAGTAGACCAGGGAGGGGCTGTGGACATGGCCTACCTAGATTTTAGCAAGGCCTTTGATACAGTCCCACACAAAAAATTAATGCACAAGTTAGCCAGCCTTGGAGTGGGTCCCAAGGTGGTAGCCTGGATAAAAAATTGGCTAGACAACAGAACGCAAAGGGTAGTAGTAAATGGAGTACACAGTGAAGAAAGGAGGGTTACTAGTGGGGTACCACAGGGTTCAGTACTGGGACCGGTCCTTTTTACGTTCGCTTGCGCGATTG
Source organism: Neoceratodus forsteri (assembly GCA_016271365.2). Classification (NCBI taxonomy): domain Eukaryota; kingdom Metazoa; phylum Chordata; order Ceratodontiformes; family Ceratodontidae; genus Neoceratodus; species Neoceratodus forsteri. The sequence goes on along the minus strand of CM057455.1, from coordinate 1,342,203,135 downwards.
CACAAGGAACGTTTTGGGAGAGTAGCACACTTGGAGGTGTGCCTCTCCCATCCAATGCACTGCTCCCTTGAGCAGGCATGGTGGTACTGCACCAATGGGTGCAGGAGCTCAGTATGACAGCGGTGTTCCTCTGCTTCAAAGGAAAACACCACTGCCATACTGAGCGCCACTGCCATCCCCTCCGTCACGCGCTTCCCCCCCGTGCGCATCATGCCCCCCCCAAAGCTTTCCTGCCACGCTGGGAGCCCACCCCAGCATGGTAAATGTTGTTTGTTTTGCCGACAGGGGTGCCCAAACCCAGTTGGCTCCACAGCCCCCCCCAAGCCATCCTGCTGCCTCGCTAGGAGCCCACCCCAGCATGGCAAACCGTTGGTTTGTTTTGCCGACCGGGGTGCCCAATCCCCCTTCGGCTCCTCGGATCCCCCACATAGTTTGCCAACGGGGGTGCCGAATCCCCCATCGGCTCCTCGGCCCCCCTCACATCTTCTGCCATGCTGGGGCCCACACCAGCGTGGCAAACATCCACATTGTCTTTTTTTCCTGTAAAACAAAAATGGTCCCACAGCGCATCTCCCAACCCCCACAACCCGCACCCACCACTCGCATTCAGCCTCCCACACCCCACCCCATACTTATCTCCGGACTCCAGCGCGATGATCTTCGGTGGACCGGGAACACGTCTGCACTCTTCAAAGCCGACCGCGAACTGAGGAAATGCCGGTAAGCTGTATAATGGGCTACATAGGGGGGTTTCAACTTTATTGCATATCTCAGTCATTTCTTGGAATTTTTGCACCAAATTTTCAACATGGAGTTTTTGGGACCCCTTCTCATGAATGATGTCACTGTCATGGCGTTATTCGGGCCCGAAGGGTGATTTCGCAGGCACTGCGCAGTCACTGCGCAAAATCACCCTTTGGCCTTGAATAATGCCATGACTGTGACATCATTCATGAGAAGGTCCCAAAACTCCATGTAAAATTTAACAAAATGTTTTTCTTGCGTCATGTTGTGCAGTTCCTCATAGGCTCGTAGAGTTCGCGAATTTTCAATATTTTCACTTCAGATTTTCAACATTGCCATTTTACCACACCTTCTTATGAGTTATATAGCTGTCATGTTTCACATCTCACCCAAAACATCTTTCCGCCCATGTAGCACACAATGGTGCAGTCGGTGTGCGAAATCAATGTATGGAACACATTAAGAAAATCACAGTGACACTGTTCATGAGCAGAGGTCTTAAAATGGCTATGTTTAAAATTTGGTGAAAAAATTCCTAAAAATGACTGTTTTATGAGCATGCGTTGCGCAGTTCCTACACATGCTCGTAAGTTTGTGAAGTAAGCAATAATACCTGACAGGGTGGGCGGTATTGGGCTATACCGGACCACCCAGGGGCGTAATGAGGCCCGACGCCGCAGGCGGAGGGCCTTATAGCCCCTGGAAGGTCTGGTATAGCACAAGACCACCCACCCTGTCAGGTATTATTGCACTTAGAAAATGAGCATCTGTTTAAATTTTGATTAAGTAGTAAAATAAAGGAAATCGGTTTAAAAACAAATACAAATACTAGGAAAAAAATTGTTTTTATTGTTAAAGTAGGCCCTCCATTTGGGTACTGTTCCATCTGCTGTTGCCCCCCCACACAAAGAGATCACAGAGCTATTCTTTCATACTGATTTTGTATTGTTTTTCAGCAGTACGGAAGCACTTCTTAAAAGCTTTGCTCACATTGCTGGTGTGTCCAGAGTGCTTCAGTATAGCCATTTTTTTTTTAATACGTCACGGCTAGTAGATGTTCCATCAGTGGGACATTTGCAGAAATGATGGGAATTATATATGGAGGGTTGTGGAGTGAACCAGCAATAATTAATAGAACAAATGTAAGACTGTGAAAAACAATATTTTTTTTCTTAGGAACAGAGCTAGTATCGGAGCGGTGAGACCCGACTGCGGACACTTAGTTGTGCAGTGCAGCTAGTTTCTAACATACATGATTGCGCTGGACAGTGTTTTAAAATTCAGGCTTAATGGAGCCCATAAATATGTGCTTGGGGACAAAGAGACCGGTCAAGAAAATGCTGGAGCAATAAGGGAAATTTAAGATGGAAAAAAGGTACATTTTGCTGTCCTGCTTGTCGGTATAGGGCGCAAATACGTTCTCTGTTACGAAACGGCAGGTGAGCTGTGCAAGTACTGTGTGCCTGGAAATGGTACGTTTCTGATTACAGATTTTTTTGGGATTCTTTCGTCAGGTTTTAACAGATGCCTGTCTATTGCAAACATGAAAACAGCTTGCTGTGATTATGTATTTTGGCTACACATGCTGCGGTGGTGGTGAAAGGGCAGAAAGTCGAGCAGCACAAGTTCTGAGGAGGTACAGAACAGTCCTCGAGAAGTATGGCAACAGTACTTGCTGCATTTTAAAAGATCCGCTTCCCACTGTGAAGCTGATAGCAGCAACGGCTTCTGTTTACCTTTTCAGTGCGGAGGTTGTGAGACCGCAGTCAGGAGAATGGAGCCATAGCAAAAGAACAAGACTGTGAGGAATAGTTATTTCCTCACTCATCCCAACTGCAAATTTAGTGTGCTTTCTCTTTTTTCATTAACAGGGAGGCAGTCAAGACTGTAGTGTTGGGGGGGTGAGCTGCAATTCTCACTAAGCGAGAGAAAAAAATGGCAGGCATTTCAAATTTTCTAGGTTGCTTTCAGCTAATTAGAAAGCAGGCTGGCACCACTGGAAAATGTTACACTGTAAAGTGGCATTTGGACTGGCTCTTATTTTTAGCTGGGCATCTATTGAAAAATAAATGCTCAGCTAGGAGCCTGTCTCAGCCAATCAGGTTTGAGAATTTATTCTTGCCATTTTCTAATTTTCAATATTTGCACTCCAGATTTTCAACATTGCCATTTTACCACACCTCCTTATGAGCAGTACAGCTGTCATTTTTCACATCCTGCCCAAAATGTGTTTCTGCCCATGTAGTGCACAATGGCGCAGTCGGTGTGCAAACTCAATGTATGGGACACATTAAGAAAATCACAGTGACACTGATCATGAGCAGAGGTCTTAAAATGGCTGTGCTGAGAATTTGGTGAAAAAAGTCCTAAAAATGACTGTTTTATGAGTCTGCGTTGCACAGTTCCTACGCACACACATAAGTTTGCGAATTTTCATTATTTTCACTCCAGATTTTCAACATTGCCATTTTACCACACCTCCTTATGAGTAGTACAGCTGTCATTTTTCACATCCTGCCCAAAACGTGTTTCCACCCATGTAGTGCACAACGGCGCAGTCGGTGTGCAAAATCAATGTATGGGACACAATGAGAAAATCACAGTGACACTGTTCATGGGCAGAGGTCTTAAAATGGCTATGTTGAAAATTTGGTGAAAAAATTCCTAAAAATGACTGTTTTACGAGCGTGCGTTGCGCAGTTCCTACGCACGCTCATAAGTTTGTGAAGTAAGCAATAATACCTGACAGGGAGGGTGGTATTGGGCTATACCAGACCACCCAGGGGTGTAATGAGGCCAGACACCGTAGGCGGAGGGCCTTATAGCCCCTGGAAGGTCCGATATAGCAAAATACCGCCCACCCTGGAAGGTATTATTGCACTTAGAAAATGAGCATCTGTTTAAATTTTGATTAAGTAGTAAAATAAAGGAAACCAGTTTAAAAACAAATACAAATACTAGGAAAAAAAACATTTTTATTGTTAAAGTAGTCCCTCCATTTGGGTACTGTTCCATCTGCTGTTGCCCCCCCCCCCACACAAAGAGATCACAGAGCTATTCTTTCATACTGATTTTGTATTGTTTTTCAGCAGTACAGAAGCACTTCTTAAAAGCTTTGCTCACATTGCTGGTGTGTCCAGAGTGCTTCAGTATCGCCGTTTTTTTTTAATGTCACGGTTAGTAGATGTTCCATCAGTGGGACATGAGCAGAAATGATGGGAATTATATATGGAGGGTTGTGGAGTGAACCAGCAATAATTAATAGAACAAATGTAAGACTGTGAAAAACAATATTTTTTTTTTCTTAGGAACAGAGCTAGTATCGGAGCGGTGAGACCCGACTGCGGACACTTAGTTGTGCAGTGCAGCTAGTTTCCAACATACGTGATTGCGCTGGACAGTGTTTTAAAATTCAGGCTTAATGGAGCCCATAAATATGTGCTTGGGGACAAAGAGACTGGTCAAGAAAATGCTGGAACAATAAGAGAAATTTAAGATGGAAAAAAGGTATATTTTGCTGTCCTGCTTGTCTGTATAGGGCGCAAATACGTTCTCTCTTACAAAACGGCAGGCGAGCTGTGCAAGTACTGTGTGCCTGTAAATGGTATGTTTCTGATTACAGATTTTTTTTTGGACTCTTTCGTCAGGTTTTAACAGATGCCTGTCTATTGCAAACATGAAAACAGCTTGCTGTAATTCTGTATTTTGGCTACACATGCTGCGGTGGTGGTGAAAGGGCAGAAAGTAGAGCAGCGCAAGTTCTGAGGAGGTACAGAACAGTCCTCGAGAAGTATGGTAACAGTACTTGCTGCATTTTAAAAGATGCGCTTACCACCGTGAAGCTGATAGTAGCAACGGCTTCTGTTTACCTTTTCAGTGCGGAGGTTGCGAGACCGCAGTCGGGAGAATGGAGCCATAGTAAAAGAACAAGACTGTGAGGAATAGTTATTTCCTCACTCATTCAAACTGCAAATTTAGTGTGCTTTCTTTTTTTTTATTAACAGGGAGGCAGTCAAGACGGTAGTGTTGGGGGGGAGCTGCAGTTCTCACTAAGCGAGAGAAAAAATGGCAGGCATTTCAAATTTTCTAGGGTGCTTTCAGCCAATTAGAAAGCAGGCTTGGCACCACTGGAAAATGGTACACTGTAAAGTGGCATTTGGATTGGCTCTTATTTTTAGCTGGTCATCTATTGAAAAATAAATGCTCAGCTAGGAGCCTGTCTCAGCCAATCAGGTTTGAGAATTTATTCTTGCCATTTTCTAATTTTCAATATTTGCACTCCAGATTTTCAACATTGCCATTTTATCACACCTCCTCATGAGCAGTACAGCTGTCATTTTTCACATCCTGCCCAAAACGTGTTTCTGCCCATGTAGCACACAATGGCGCAGTCAGTGTGCGAACTCAATGTATGGGACTCATTAAGAAAATCACAGTGACACTGATCATGAGCAGAGGTCTTAAAATGGCTGTGCTGAAAATTTGGTGAAAAATTCCTAAAAATGACTGTTTTATGAGTCTCGTTGCGCAGTTCCTACGCACTCTCGTAAGTTTGCGAATTTTCAATATTTTCACTCCAGATTTTCAACATTGCCATTTTACCACACCTCCTTATGAGCACTGCAGCTGTCATTTTTCACATCTTGCCCAAAATGTGTTTCCGCCCATGTAGCGCACAATGGCGCAGTCGGTGTGCGAACTCAGTGTATGGGACACATTAAGAAAATCACAGTGTCACTGTTCATGAGCAGAGATCTTAAAATGGCTATGTTGAAAATTTGGTGAAAAAATTCCTACAAATAACTGTTTACCGATCTGCGTTGTGCAGTTCCTACACACGCTCGTAAGTTCGCAAATTTTCAATATTTTCACTCCAGATTTTCAACATTTGCCATTTTACCACACCTTCTTATGAGCAGTACAGCTGACATTTTTCACATCCTGCCCAAAACGTCTTTCCCCATGTAGGCAACAATGTAGTCGGTAAAGGAAATCAATGTATGGGACACAGTAAGAAAATCACAGTGACACGTTCATTAGCAGAGGTTTTAAAATGGCAATGTTGAAAATTTGGTGAAAATTCCTAAAAATGACTTTTTACAAGCGTGCGTTGCACAGTTCCCATGCAAGCTCGTAGGTTTGCGAATTTTCAGTATTTCCACTCCAGATTTTCAACATTGGCATTTTACCACACTTCCTTATAAGCAGTACAGCTGTCATTTTTCACATCCTGCCCGAAACGTGTTTCCGCCTATGTAGCGCACAATGGGGGTAACAAAAAAATCATGCTGACAATTTAATGTGCAAATACCAACAATCGCACAGGGCATTAGGGTAAAGCACTATACATGCCAAACACCACTGCAAATACCTGCAAGCGAACGTTCGGCATTGACAAATGCTTGTTAATGTCTTTATAAGTGACATTGCAGAGGAACTGGAAGGAAAAGTATATCACTTTGCAGACAACACAAAGATCTGCAACAGGGTTGATACACAAGATGGAGTGGAAAGGATGAGAAGGGACTTGGCAAGGTTGGAGGAATGGTTAAATGTATGGCAGCTCAGATTCAATGCAAAGAAGTGCAAGGTAATGCACATGGGAAACAAAAACCCAGGGGAAGAGTACACAATGGGGGGTGAGATACTGACAACAGTAAAAATGGAAAGGGACCTGGGAGTAATTATATCCTATGACCTAAAAGTGGGCAAGCAATGTGAGAAGGCAGTAAGGAAGGCTGGGGGATACTAGGATGCATAGGAAGAGGCAGCAATAGTAGAAAACAGGAAGTTGTTATCCCTCTGTACAGACAGTTGGTGAGACCCCATCTGGAGTACTGTGTGCAGTTCTGGAGACTCCATCTCTGCAAAGACATAGACAGAGTGGAGGCTGTCCAGAGGAGGGCAACCAAAATGGTGCAGGGTCTGCACCAGAAGACATATGAAGAAAGACTAAAGGAGCTTAATATGTATACCCTTGAGGAAAGAAGGGAGAGAGGGGACATGATAGAAACTTTCAAGTACCTCAAGGGAATCAACAAAGTCCAAGAGAGTGGCATCTTTCAGAAAAAGAGATGTGCAAGAACAAGAGGGCACAATTTGAAGACCATGGGTGGACGGCTCAGAGGTAATGTGAGGAAGTATTTTTTCACAGAGAGGGTTGCAGAACAGCCTCCCTGAGGAGGTTGTGGAGTCAAGAACAGTGGGGGAATTCAAGAATACATGGTACAGACATAAGGCAGTCCTAGTGGGGGGCTGGAGGAAGTAAGCTGTTGGTTAACTAGGATCTGCAGCTTATCTGTTCGGTAGGAAAATGGGCAGACTAGATGGGCCAAGCAGTCCTTATTTGCTATCAAATTCTATGATTCTATGTTTCTATATATTTTGCCTGGATCCTAGGAGTGATGAAATAGCACTGTCGGCACTTCTAGGCATACTCCCACCAACCCACTGAGGCAGTAGCCCCACAGGGGCACCTGGGAGTGTGGCACACATTGATCGTAAGTTTATGACAAAGAGAATATTGGATGGGCAACTAAGCAGAACCAGTGTGCTCTGCCACAGAGGGGTTCTGATTCCCTCTGACCTCGAGAGTGACACTTAAGAGATCCATGGAAATCAGAACCTCGAGGTGGCAGAATGCACTGGCTATGCACAGAGTTGCTCATCCTGTATTTTTTATAGTGTATAGTACTATGTGAAATATGTGTGCATGAGTTCTTTTGCTTTCAAAATGAAACTGACTCAAGCAGTCTCTAGAGGTTCTAGAATGCTGTTCTACCACAGTAGGGTAGAATCACATTCTATGATCTTTGGAACTGTGGTACAACAGTATTTTGAAAGGGATGAAATTCTACACAGAACAGCACTCTACTATACACTATATAGCTAGTTCTGTGTTCCATTTGTCTATGCTAGACTGAAATGCCTGGATACCTCTGTAGAGATGTCCTATTAGGTGAGAACAATTGTCTCCTCAAAGTAGGCCCATAAATATTGGCAGGAGACAGGGACAGGGGAAGGGAATTCTAGATGTGCAGCTAGGTTTCTCCTGTCCTCTGTCTATCGGTTGGTATGGCATGATCTCCCTGACACAAACCCATGCTGCTTGTTACCTAGTAGTCCAAACAAATGTAGTTATAGAACTCCAGGTCAAAAGAGGAATGCTTCAGTCCAAGCTTAGGCAAAAGAAGTTTTTATTGTTTTAATCCACAACATATAAGGCTCCCAACACTCTGGCCCCACAACTGGGCCTTCATCATGGTGTGTGTCTTAGACAGCATATTCACATACCTTTATAGGTACACCCTTAAAATGATATATACATTTAATTTAAGGAAAACATGATAAAAATATTTTTAGTGTGCAAATTTAAAATAATTGTAATTATGCAACAGTATCAAATAATTATAAAACATGGGTATCCTAAAAGGTAAATAACAAAACAAGACAATACATAGAGGTGAAGACAGGAAGTTAAAAGGTCAAAGTCGGGGGAAGAAAAGGCAGAAAGAAAATGAAGTGAAGACAGGAGGTTAAAAGGTCAAAGTCGGGAGAAGAAAAAGCAGAAAGAAAATGACTAGACAATTAGGTACCCAGGCAGATGTTTCAAATGTATGTAGGGTGCTGGTACTGACCCTAAAGGAGAGGTTAAGCCTACTTGTTGTGGAGAAGATCTCTGTAAGTTTTGCTATTGTTTTTAAACTACAGGAGAGAAGGGTTAGTTAATTCTACTTGCTGTTGAGGGATTTATTGTGTAGATGATTTTTGTAAGTTTTGATATTGTTTTACTTTTCTTTTTAAATTTAGCTTAAAGCGGAATTTAGCTTAAAGGTTTCTGTGGCTGGAGTGACTGTAAAAGTTTGTGGCTGGAGTGACTGTAAAGGTTTCTATGGCTGGAGTGAGTATAAAAGCCCTCCCACCCACTCCTTCCACCAGCCTTCCTTAAATACTGAAATACCACTGGGGGTTGGATTTGAAGGCTGTGAAGGAGAAGCTTGGGGAACTGCAAACTGAGCCCTCAGAGCAGGTCAGGAAGGAGGAAATGAAGAACAGCCATGGGAGCTAATTCTTAAAGATATAGGTTCATAGGTTCATAGAGAGATACAAACTCAGGAGGCAAAAAAATGCCCTTAGTGAGCTAGCCACCAAACTTGGTGGATTAATCCTATTACGAATATATTGTTTTATTACTATCCATATAGTTATCTAACTTTTTTTTTAAAGATTCAATATTACTACTCTCCATCACTTCCCTTGGTAAAGCATTCCCCTGTAGCACCACCCTCTGTGAAAACCAGTTAGCCCTTTTATTTGCTCCTCTTAGTTTCTAGCTATGTGATCTTGTTTGTGTATCAGAGTTATTTCTTATTAAACCTATAGTCTCAAGTAGATACTGATCATTAATTGCCTTATATAGTGTATATAAGTCTCTAATTTGTCAGTAATGTAGAGAATAAAGGTCTAACTGTTGAAGTCTCAATTTATAGTGATAGGATCCCAAGCCTCTAATTTTTTTAGTTATTTTCCTTTGAACCCCTCCATTAATTTTTTACTTTTTTTCGTAGTTGGTCCACAGAAGGATGAACAATATTCTAATTGAGTCCTTACCAAACTAATGTAAAGTAGTAGTATTACTTTTGATCTCTACTCTTTATATGTTTGGGAATAGATCCCACAATTTTATGACACTTTTTAACTTTAACCAAAGTATGATTATCAAAGTATAAGTTGTTGTCAACAACAACCCCCAAATCCTTCTCAGTTGTGGTTTCTACTAGCAGATCATTATTATTTTTGTAATGGAATTTTTGATTATTATATCCAAAGTGCATAACCTTACACTTTTTTTTATTAAAGCTCATCTCATTTTTAATTGCCCAGTTACAGATGTCATTTAGTTCATCCTGGAACTGGATTGCATCTTGCATGTTATTAACTAAACAGCCAAGCTTACAATGATCTGCATACTTGGCCATCCATACCTTTTTTGTTGGTTGCATTGTTGATATTAATAAATTGAACAAAACAGGTCCTAGAACCGATCCCTGGGGAATTCCACTACCCACCTTAGCCCATGGAGATAGATGTCCTCTTACAGCAACTCTTTGGTATCTGTTTTGTAACCATGATTTTACCCAATTAATTATGTTAGAGTGAAAGCCTAATGTTACCATATAGTCTATTATTACTTGATGTGAGACCTTATCGAAGGCCTTGGAGAAATCCAATAGGACTACATCCACAGATAATCCTACGTCAAGAGATGCACTCACATTTTCATAAAAGTTCAGTAAGTTTGTCATACATGATCTACCCTGAGTAAACCCATGTTGACCTATATCCTGTAAGTTAGTGTTAGAAATATATGCTTCAATTCTGGTTAATAAGGCTCTTTCAAATAATTTACCAATAACCGATGTAAGACTTATCGGTCTATAATTGGATACCAATTGTTTATTACCAGATTTATGTACAGGAATAACTATAGCTCTGTTACATATTTGAATTGTTTCACCTTGATTAAGAGATGCATTAAACAACATGGTCAAAGGTCCACTTATGGAGTTAGCAATTTCTTTTAAGAATTTATGATGAATATTATCTTGTCCTGGTGAAGATTGTGTTTTAAGTTTTTGAAGTAAGGTTCTAACCTCGGACTCAGTTATTGGTGGTAAAGACTGGTTTTTGTCCTACTTTAAGGCTATTGGTGATGTATCATCAATAGCAAATGTACTAGCAAAGTAGTTATTAAATTAAATTGCCATTTCAGTTTCATCATTTATAGGACCCTTATCATTTACTAGTAGTCCGACTGTTGAGCAGTTTTTTCTAAGAGAGCCAACATAGTTATAAAACGTTTTATAATTATCCTTAGTTTTAGATGCTAGTTTTACTTCAAAATTAATCTTCGCTTTTCTAAAATTGTTTTTAACTGTTTTTGTTTTTTCCTTGTATGCATTCCAGGTAATAGGAGAATTTTTTTTTTATATTTCTTATAATAGGTTTTTTAAATAGCCTTGTTTATACTGTTATTCCACTAAGAGGGAATTCTACTTCCTTTGTGATATTTAGGTCTATTTGGTACCCATGTACTCAAGCAGTGATTGATTTTATTATTTATATTTTCCCAAATATGGCCTAATTCCAAGTCTTTAAGATTATTTTCCCAGTCCCAGTCATTTAGGTATCTCAATATCTCACTATAATTAGCTTTATTAAAGTCTTTTATAGTGGTCACACTATTTTTAATGGTATTACATAGATTAAATTTAACTGATACCATATTATGGTCACTATCTCCAAGTGGAATTTTGATAATTGGTGTAGACATTCTATTCTCCACCCTAGTTAGTATGACATCGAGTATATTGTTCTGTCGAGTACCTTTGGTCACAATTTGAGTTAAGTTTTGTTTAACAGTAAACTCAATAAATGCTTTTTCTACATGTCCATATCCTTCCAGGTTAGTCCAATTTATTTTTGGGAAATTAAAATCTCCCATTAATATGTAATTATGTAATGTTTCTATCTCATTTAAGGTAGAAAGTAATTCAGTATCTTCCGTTAAAGTTAAACTAGGAGGTCTATAGCACAGAGCGACCACTAGTGGTTCATTTTGTAGGTGTAATTGAACCCAGATGACTTCTATTTTATCTCCTTCTACCTCAATTGGGGTTATACTATAAGCTTTATAGTTGTTTGAAATATACAAAGCGACTCCCCCACCTTTACGGTTACTTCTATTTTTATAAAACTTATTGTAACCCTGAATTTCAGTATTCCAATCCTGATCAGTAAACCATGTTACAGTGATTCCACAAATAGTTAAATTTTCTTCTATGAGAATATGTTCTAATTCCTCAATTTTTTTTATGCGACTACAAGCATTAAGTAAAAGGATATTAATAAATCCAGTATCTTTACTTTTCTGCTTTCCATGGCAATCTTGTTTTTTATAGATCTTACTATCATTTTTAGCATCTCTAGCTAATTTTACAGGCAGTATAGCAATTTCAGAAGGGCATAGTGTAAATTTCCCTCCCCCCGATAAGTTAGTTTAAAGTATTGCTAATAAAATCTGTTATATGTTTTGCCAGTAAATAGTTTCCCTTTCTACTTAACTGTAATCTAGCCCATGAGTAAAGTTATTTGTGGTAAATAAATTCTTCCCAATGTGTAATGTATGTTATTTTCTGTCTCAGGGTCCATTTTCTCATCCAGTTGTTTATGTTCCTAATCTTCAATTTATGATAATAAGATGCTTTAGGAACTGGTAGGATTTCCGAAAGTACAGGAGTACAGCCTAAATCTAAAAGCTTATTTATAAGTACAACAAAATCCTTTTTTATACTCTCTTCCAAATCTCTAAAGATGTTGCTTGCTCCAAGATGTATAATAATAATGGGGTTTGTCCCAACATTACTTAGGATATTTTCTAACATAAAGACTATGTCCATTATTTTCTCTCCACTAAAACTTGATAAAACTCTTGAGCTCTTATCAGGATTGCACACTGCTCTATCAAGATATCTGAACATTGAATCACCCAAAACTACTATATCCTGATTAGACATCTCAATAGGTTGAGTTACTGTTAGAGGAATGTTAACTTCACTATCTGTAGGAGCTCTAGGGAGCTCTGGTACTAGAACTGCCGAGTCACAGTTTTCAGTAGATAAGGCATCATAGCTATTGTAGAGGGAGATGAAAAGTCTCTGCTTTTCTTCCTTTTTTTGAAGCTTGTGAATTTTGCACTGTAAACCAGTCCTCTTTTAAATATGAAGTAAAAGCTTCTTCTCTGGACCTTTTCTTTTTTATAGAGTGTGTTGAAGAAGGTACTATAGTAACTGGTTAATTTTGTATCTGACTGCTACCAGATTGTGTTGTAGTACTTGGAATGTCCACTAATTTACAAGATTCAGTAATTAATACATTATGTCCCTCAATAAACCTTGAGGCTATTTGTTTTTGGCTTGTTTCCAAGTATTCAAGTCGCTCATTGAATAAACTAATTTCTTTAAGTAAATCTATATTTAGTAAACACTTATTACAGGTAAATGAGTCTTTCGGGATAAATTCCATGATAAGGAACATGTTGCAGTTTGAACATTTAACTCTCAAGTTAACTTCCAAGGTCATAATAGTGTCCATAATGGTCATTAAAGTTAGTTTTTTATTTTAGAAATGTGTGTATAAACTCTGTCAGGATCTTAAGGTTACAAATTAAGACAATGTATAAGCACTCACTCAAGTAGTTGCACAGAACAGTGAAATTTATTTTTTCTTAGTTTTCAGTCCTAGCACACCCGGCACACGCGAACACGCAAACAAGCGCTGACGCGCGTGTCTTTGTGCACGGGCGCACGGACCTGCGGCACCCCGCTCATGCTTGTCCCACTTGCAGAGGGGATGAATTTAAAGTGGCAGACCCAGAAGTGCGCTCAAAAGCCAGCGTTTACTGCATTTCAATAAAATAAAATTTGTACTGTACTTATTTAAAAGAAAGAACAAATAAGCCTGGCACAATACCACTCATGCATGGATTAAATGTTTAAACCCCTTGATCTGTGTTCCCCAAATATACTCTTAAACACAGAGCATGTCTAATGCTAGTTGGAGATTAGTTCTTGTCACCTCACAACTACTCCACCTGAAAATTTAACTTTGACAGGGCTCAAAAAAATCCAGTAGCAAGTAAAAGCAATAGTTTAATTTATGGAGAGAGTCGACCGCTGTGGGAACAGCAGAACAGCTCTTTGGTATATGCAAAAACTTGCCCCGCTCACAGAGGAGCTGAATTTAAAGTAGCAGACCCAGAAGTGCGCTCAAAAGTGAGCATTTACTGTGTTTCAATAAAATAAAATTTGTACTGTACTTATTTAAAAGAAAGAACAAATAATCCTGGCACAATACCACTCAAGCATGGATTAAATGTTTAAACCCCTTGATCTGTGTTCCCCAAATATACTCTTAAACACAGAGCACGTCTAATGCTAGTTGGAGATTAGTTCTTTTCACCTCACAACTACTCCACCTGCAAATTTTATTTTGACAGGGCTCAAAAAAATGCAGTAGCAAGTAAAAGCAATAGTTTAATTTATGGAGAGAGTCGACCACTGTGGGAACAGCAGAACAGCCCTTTGGTATATAGTCTATAAATATATAGAACTTATGAGTAGGTCCATAGTCCTTATGAGTAGGATTGTGGTTTCCAGTTAGTACTGTAGTTGGCTGTCTTATGCTGCATGCAAGGGCATTTGGGATTAAAATTTCTGTTAGAGGCTGGGCTAGGATTAGTTAATTCTACTTGCTGTACAGAGAGTTTCTGTGGAGAGGTTGTATAGGTAGTGTGGATCATGGGCAGGATTGTAGGGTGCAATGGTGGGGAAGCAATGCGGATGAACATATTGTGGAGGCTGGGAGGGTGCCCAATATGCCACAGGCAAAGCTCTTGAGGAAGAGGTTCAGTGGCTTGGCAGGGAACTGGGGAGGTTGAGGGATGAGGGGAGAATTGCATCAGTAGGAGGGCTGACATCTGAGAGTACTGTGGTTGCACCACAGAGAAGGAATATTGGGTCAAGGGCGGGGTCAGGGGAAGGGGGAAAATTAGCCAGGAAGTCAGCTGATGAAGGGTGGACTCTAGTAGGAAGTAGAAAAACAGGAGCAGCAGTAGGTCAGAGGGAGGAGAGAACACATAGTAAGGCAAAGGGGGGTAAGGAAGTTGTTTGCTTTACTAGCAACACATGGGAAAGAGGAAACAGGAGGAGACTGTACAAGGGATAGCACTCACAAAGAGGAGGGAGTGAGGGGCATTACTAGTGGAGAGATTGAGCAAGGTGTGGCAGGAGGAGGAATAATATTCAGAGAGGTGAGGAGGGAGAGGGAGAGAGAGATTGGCAGTCAAACAGGAGGAGGGGAGGGGTCTCAATTGAGAGAGGTGGGGGGAAGAAACTGGGGCACATGGTAAAAGCACCATCTTGTGTGGCCCCAGAAATGAGAACCTGAGTGGGGAGGTGGTGACGGGCACAAGGAAAGAGGAGGGGAGTGTACTGGTGTTGGGAGACTCCATACTCAAGGGGATCAGATGGGGCAGCAAGGGGGAGAGGCAAAGTCAAAAATGGGTGGAGTCCATACCAGGATTAAAGGCAGACAAGGCAGGACATGCAATCCTAAAATGCATATGGAGGGGTAGGAGGAAACCACACATTGTGGTACATGTGAGGACAAATGACCTAGTGGGGGAAATGGTGGAGGCAACAAGGGAGAGGATTGAGGAAGTGGAAAGGTTGTGCGAGGAGACTGGGGAGCCTGTGGCCCTCTCTGAGGTGCTCCCAGTACTCTGCGCAAGCACAGTGAGAAAGGAGAGGATTAGGGAGTTGAACACATGGTTGGTAGAATGGTGTCAAACTAAGGGTTACAGGGTTGTGGGCAGCTGGGGCAGTACCTGGGATAATAGCAATCTGTTTGCAAGGGATAAGCTGCACCTGAGAGGGGAGGGGAAGGAGGTATTAATGCAAAGACAGGGGAGGTATATTGTGACAAAGGTGGACAGCAGGTAGGCAGGAATCAGATAGAGTGGAGTCACAGCCTACACCCCATGCTAGCAGAGAAGGACTCGGAGTGGCCAAAACGAAGAGAGAAGGGAGGAGATGGAGGCCGGTGAAGGGAAGGGGGAAGGATGGAGGGTGGTCTCATTGAATGCAAGGAGCTCAGGAAACAAATTAGCTGAGCAACAGGCACTCTTAGCAGTGTGGAGGGTGGATATTGCAGCTGTCACAGAAACGTGGGCAACTGAGCACGGGACTGGGATCTGGCAATCCCAGGATACAAATTATACAGTAAGGACCATAAGGAGGAGGGGGTGGGGTAGCAGTCTGTGTGGGGGGCGGGATCAAATGCACAAGGGATGAGGGGGAGGAAAGGAGAACAGAGGCAATCTGGCTGCAACTCCAAGACTCAAGGGGTAGGAAGCAGAGGTTTGGGGTGGTATACAGGTCACCATGCCAGTCTGAGGAGCTTGACAGGGAATTAGCAAGACAAATCAGAAAAGTATGTAGAAAAGAGAAGGTGGTCATCGTGAGGGATTTCAACTTGCCAGGGATTGACTGGTGCATTCCGGTCACCTCCAGTGCTAGGAAGCAAGTGCTCCTGGATGTGATCCAGGAGGGTCTCTTGACACAGTTGGTTAGTGTACCTACTATGCTAAAGAACACTTTAGATCTGGTGTTGTCGAATGGGGAGGCAGTAAGGGAAATAGTGGTGGAAGACCCACTAGCTGACAGCAATCACCAAATAGTATGGTTTATTATCATGATGTGCGGGGAGCCAGAGAAATCAGTTACTCTGGTGGTAAACTTCAGGGGGTCAGACTTTGGGAGGATGCAGAAAGTACTGAAAGGGAAACTGGAGGACATAAGGCAGAAGATGGATGTGGAGCAGAAATGGGATATTAATAAATGGGGGATTACAGAGGCAACAGAAGCCTGCACCAAGACACAGAGTAAGAGGAGCAGAGCAAGAAAATCATGCTGGTTGAACAGCGAGGTTCTGGAGGTAGTGAGGGAAAAATGAGTGGCGCACCAAAGGTATAGGAGGACGGGGAAGGAAGTGGATAAGGAGGAATATGCAAGATGGTCCAGGGAGGTGACCAGAAAAGTGAGAGAAGCCAAGGCCAGAGGGAGCTGAGATTAACGTAGGGAATTAACGGGGGGGAGCGGGGGACTTTTTCAGATACATCAGGGAGAAAAGGAAGTGCAAGGAGACGATAGTGAGCATAAAAAGGGGTGGGGAGTAGACAGAAAAGGGGGAAGAGCAGGCAGAAGCACTGAATGAACACTTTTGCTCAATGTTCATGGAAGAAAAGGGGGGACCACTACCACCATGGTCTGGGAGGATGGGGACGAGGGAGAGGAGGTGACAGATGGAAGAATTGAGGCAAGTAGAGTCCTAGAGGGACTGAGGGCACTGAAGGTAGACAAGGCACCAGGGCCAGATGGTATCCACCCCAGGGTGCTGAGGGAGATAGCGGAGGTGTTGGCGGAGCTCCTGGCAGATCTGTACAGCACCTCACTGGAGTTGGGATGTGTGCCACAGGACTGGAGGATGGCACATGTAGTACCATTACACAAGAGCGGGCCAAGGGATAAACCGGGAAATTATTGGCTGGCAAGTCTCACCTCTATAGTGTGCAAACTCATAGAGACAATACTAAAGGAAAGACTGATGTCATACCTGGAGGACAGTGGTCTCCAGGATGTGAGGCAGCATGGGTCCATTTTGGGGAAGTCTTGTCAAACCAACTTGACACAATATTATGACTGGGTGACAGGTGAGCTGGATAAGGGTCATGCGGTGGATGTTCTTTACTTGGACTTCAGCAAGGCCTTCAATTCAGTGCCTCATGGGCAGCTTGGGGGGAAGCTAGCTGGTGTAGGGGTAGGGGCAAAAATGATGAACTGGATTACAAGCTGGCTGAGTGGGAGGCTGCAATGAGTGGTGGTGAGAGGGGAGCTCTCAACTCTAAGGCCAGTGATGAATGGGGTGCTACAGGGCTCTGTGTTGGGGCCAGTATTATTTGGGCTCTTCATATCAGACATTGCACATGTGTTGGTGAGCAAAGTAAATCTGTTTGCTGATGACACCAAAAATCGGAGCAGTGGTGGATGGAGGGGAGGGATGGAAGCAGCTGCAGGAGGACCTAAGCCAGCTAGAAGAGTGGTCAGAGAGGTGGCAGCTGGTGTTCAATGCAAAGAAGTGTAAGGTTATGTACTTTGGGGTGAAGAACCCAAGAAGAGAACACTGGTTAGGGAGAGTGAAGCTGGAGATCAGAGGAGGAGAAGGACCTGGGGTAATAATAAAAGGGATCATGAACAACACTGCTTAGTGCAGAAGAGTGGCTGCAAAAGTGAACAAAATGCTGGGGTGCATAGCGAGGGGGGTTTCATCCAGATGAAGAGAGGTGATCTTGCCCCTCTTCAGGTTGCTGGTAAGGCCGCACTTAGAGTATTGTGTGCAATTTTGGAGGCCATATCTAAAGCGTGATATCAGGCTACTAGAGGAGGTGCAGAGGAGGGAAACAAAGATGATATGTGGAATGGAGGGGAGAGACTATGAGAGCAGACTGGGAGACCTGAATATGTACACTCTGAAGGATAGATGGCACAGGGGGGACATGACAGAGACGTTCACGTATCTGAGGGGACTCAATAAGGATGAGGCAGACAGGGTCTTTAAGCTAAGAAGAGGGAGGGACACCAGGGTGCATGGGCTAAGAATAGAGGGGAGGAAGATTTAGGAGGGAAATTAGGAGACACTATTTCTCAGAGAGGGTGGTAGCAAAATGGAATGCACTACCACAATGGGTGGTATCATGTAAATCTATGAACAGCTTCAAAAGGGCATGGAACAGTGAACAGGGGAGAGTGAGGATGAGGAAGGTGGGGGGTGGCAGTGGGATGACAAAGGGAAGGGGGTTGGGGGAAGCTGCAAACTAAGGGTGCTAGCTGCGCACTCGAGCAGACTTAGATAGTCCGGATGGTCTGTTTCTGCTGGCATATTCATATGTTCATACATGCTGTAGAAACAAAGGTCACAGGTTTAATTTTTAACTTTAAATTTGGGACAATAATTTTATGTCCCTTATCCCAATCATTATCAAAGTAGAAAATTTCCAGGAAAACTGGAGAGATTTCCATTTCTGTGACCTTCATGCCTAAGCTTAGACTGAAGCATTCCTTTTTTGACCTGGAGTGCTATAACTACGTTTGTTTGGACTACTGTGGGACTACCCTTCCCATTTATCAGTACCCTGGATACTACCTGTGTCGCACCTGCATTGTTCGGTTCAGTTGTTACTATCTAGCGGTGCATTATAATCTTAGTAGTCCACCAAGCTTTCTTTGACTATGGCCACCATCAGCTTATGTATAATTGAGGTAAGATTGACAGGCCTAGTCAAGTCAAAGGGACACATTAATGACCAGCAGCCATCATAGTTTGAAAGCCCATGAAACCTCTTTCAAACACCGTAGTGGGCTCTTATGCAGCTGGAAGCCCCTGCCCCTTCACAGTTATCAACTACTGAGTCTGTTCAACATTATTACTACATTACCATCATTTTTAGTAAGTTATGATGTCACTGAGGAACAAGAAGTCCCTAACTACATAGATAACATGCAATGCTAAGATTGTCACTCTATAAATACCCTTTATTGTCTGTATACTGTATCCTTTTGAATATCATGTTAACCTTGCTATGTCTGTGTATTTCCTGTAATCTCCTGGGTCACACCTGAAAATAGTCATATGTTTGTCTAATATGCTTACCTGGTCAACTAAAGCTAAATAAATAAATAGAGTGCAGCACAGCTTATTCCATGATGTCATCACAGTGTTCTACAAATGTCAGCAATGTAGCGTTAATATTGAGCACACTCAGTCATCAATATCTCTGGAGTACTACCAGCTATAGGTGAGCTCAATACCTCATTTGAAAGAGCGTTTCATGGACTTTCGAATTTTTTCATTTACTGTACATGAATGTTTCCCTTTAAAGGTACTGCCAGTTCTGTGGTCAAGTCTTTAAGTACCCACGAGTGCAGGCCATCCACGTCTGGTGTCTTATCTACCTTGGGGGCTTCCTAACTCTTTCTCACCCAGTCTACCTTTATCTCTAGGTCCAAAGGCTTTGTAGCACACATGTGCCACGATAAGAGTAAAAGTGAGACCAGATAACTGGTGCAAAGTTTTTATTCTCCAAATAAATTGACACAAAATCACAAGTATATACTTCCATTCGACAAGCTATCCCAATCTCAGCTGTTGCAGAAAATCTGCCTCAGCGGGTCCGTAGCCCATCAAATGGAAGTATATACTTGTGATTTTGTGTCACTTTATTTGGAGAATAAAACCTTTGCATCAGCTATCTGGTCTCACTTTTACACTTATCGTGGCACACAAGTGCTACCTAGCCTTTGGACTTCGCAGTTTCGTCTAGGGTTGACCATCCTTCTTCTGGATAGCAGCATCCCAGTACCACGTGGATCATGGCACCCCACATCTGGATACCTTTATCTCTACCCTGCCCATTTCCTGACCCCCCCCATGTGGTGGCCTTAATACAGCTCTATGGTAGAGATCCATTGTTCTCTACCATGAATACTGTGCAGAAGTAACTATTCAGGGCATTTGTCTTCTGCTCATAATCTTCAGCTACCCTCCCTCTCTCTGCTAGCCTGACTATCCCCCCTTAAAAAGGTACTTACCCACTGCCCAATATATGTAAAATAGAAACAACATAGGAATAACATGCTATTTTCATTTCAATTATGTTACCTGCAAAATAATTTCAACGCTTTTATGTGTTGCTCTAAGAAACAATAAGGTGTGCATTATTGTGGGATAATGGCACACTTCAGGTATGTAGTGAGGTATCAGGTATAACTTTGTGCCTTGAACAACATGAGAAGTGCAAAAAAAAAATCCTACAACAATAAACACCTTGGAGTATCTTATTGACGTTATAAAATGGGACTTTAGGGAGTGGGTTACTACATAAAAATGAAATCATTATGATGTGGTTGTGCCGCTACAGTTAGGGCTGAGTAGCCACTTCTATGCTAAACCCCTATTTTGACAAACTGTAGCTCAGCAATCATTTGAATTATGAGCCTAAAAATTGGTATACTCACCCACTGTGACAAGATCTCAGAATCTCAAATGTTAAAGGTTCATCAGAAGGTTTTTAAGTTATAGTGTGTCAAACAGGAGATGGTTTTTGCTCTTAAAAAACACAAGGATTTAAAACTTGAAACTGTCTGGTTCATTACAGTCAGTCCCAAAGGTGTGGTTTTGTTATTTCTATAATAAAATGCCTAAAAACTACAAAGACTTTAATGTATTTAGTAACACAGTGGCTGTGCTTTGACAGTAGCATTTTTCAGTGATTTTCATAAGAGATTTTCACACCCACATGGTTTGTCACAGGTGCACAGCCACCTTTGAAATCATAGAAATGCGGAACATAAAAATGCAGAAACCTGTCAGACAGAAAAAGACCAAGGTCCATCTAGACTGCTCTGTTGTTACCTAACCCACAAACAAAATTAGCTTCTTCCTCTGCATGTGCCACAATGCCCTCTACTGGTAATTCTACCCCTCCCTCTTTTTTTTTCTTTACTTCTCCACGGAGCTGGACAGGTGGCTATGGCTGCTCCCTCAAAGGAGACTTATCTCTCCGGCAGGCTTTCCCACCACACCCACACCCACCAACCATACCCCATGGGTTGTCCCCCATGACAAGGACAGTGGTGAGGGGTGCCGGCCTCCCCCCACCCCCGGAATCCAACATCTAGATCACTGGGGGGGGAGGCGTGGCTGCAGCCTGTCATCATTGAGCCTGCCAACTCTGATGCCTTTATCCACTTTTATCCCCAGACCCACACATGTGCAATGGGCAGGGTGACTGTCTCCACCTCTGCAGAGGCAGTCTTATACCCTGTGCATGGGTCTACTCCTTCCTAGCATCATGCTTGTACTGACCTCAGCCACTGCTGGGTGTCAGTCTACAGTGTGATGTGAGCCCCCCCCCCCGAGGAAGGAGAACAGTCAGCAGACACTCAATCCTTCCTCTCCCCAGCTGACCCCCGAGTGACCAGAAGCTGTTCCCAAACCTGGGTCGCTGGTGTAGTGCAAGGAAAGGTGTCCAACACCTCAGGCCTCTACACTACCATGCCGACCTACCCCCTCCCTCTTGAACACATTCTACTTTTATCAGTCCATTATGACTGTCCTACCCTCTCTTAAAACCCTCTACAGTTTTGTTTCCTCCACCTTATCACTGGCAAACTATTACAGCCTTTCTCCACTTCTCTGTGAAGCAATGTTTTCCCACAAGTTTTCTGAATGTCTACCCTGCAATGAGTTTATAACCATGCTCCCTAGCGGTGGAGCCCTCACAGTTGCTGGGTGTCAACTTTGTTGATGCCCTTCATAACTTTGAAAGTTTCTTTTATACCGCCCCCATTCTTTCCTGGTGTCCAAGGAGTACAAGTTCAGGCCACACAGTCTCTCCTTGCACATCTTCCCTTTCTGCCTCTGAATCATCAGGAATGGGAGGGGAAGCAGGGCAGTGGGCAGGGGGAAGGAAGGTGTGGAGAGCCACGTGCACCAATACGAGGAGTCTTGGTAATCGATTTCCAGACCAGGAAGCCATCCAGTGATGTTGTGGTGTCCTTCTCATTATGTATCTAGACTTTTTCATCTTGTACACTGTTCTCAGAGGAGAGCAGTTCATTACTCCAAGATAGGAATCTGGGGTATCCTGCTGTTTTTGAGGGAGAAACTGAAGTAACTCTGGTACCATTGCTCATGCCACAGTCCTCACTTCTCTGATTTATCTCCAGCTCCCAAGCTACTCCTCTATGAACCACCCCTTTGAGCCTCCAAACACCAGACCTATCAAACCAAGTGTTTCAGCTCACTCTGGAGTGCCACTATTTTACCTGAGGGTTGTTAGTCCTGCAGAGGTCTGCATGATGTTAAAATGTTTGTACACAAACAAAAGTTCTGGTTTAGATGACAAAGGGATTTCTGCATACAGCATATCTGTCCCAGAAGCAAGACATTTCAGTTTATTGTTCACTAGAGGCAAAGTCCTCCACATACTTATGATAAATTTTAGAACCTTGAAAACGGTGCAGGGACTACATCAGAAAACATATGAGGACAGATTAACGGAGCTCAATATGTATACCCTAGACCAAAGGAGGGAGAGGGGTGATATGCATGAAACATTCAAACACCTTAAGGGCATTAACAAGGTGAAAGAGTCTAACATGTTTCAATAGAAGAAAAATAGCAGAACAAGAGGACACAGCATGAGATTAGAGGGAGGTCGATTAAGAGTTAATGTAAGGAAGTTCTTTTTCACAGAAGGGGTGGTGGATACATGGAACGGCCTTCCTCAGGAAGTGGTAGATATGAATACAGTGCAGTGCTTCAAACAAGCATGGGATAGGCATAAGGGAGCAATATAGATGAATATGAATAGATAGGCCATTGACAGAGCAAAGGCCAATGGCACATTTATAAAGTAGAAAAATAAATGGGCAGACTGGATAGGCCTTGCGGTCCTTATCTGCCATCAACTTCTATGTTTCTATGTTTCACCCCAGTGCTACCAGGTCACCCCTGAAAATGGGTACTTGTGCCTAGTGGGCCTTAGCTGGTAACCAAAGAATCACACACACACACACGCACACACACACACACTAACCCCTTCCTATCTTGTTTAGTCTGTTAAGCAAGTTGTGCACTGCTAACAAAAGTGACTTGGTGACTGAAGGAGGGTAACATGACAGTAGAGCACAGTAAATGACAGGTGATGGCTTGAGAGAAACATAGAAACATAGAATATGATGGCAGATAAGGACTACTTTGCCCACCCAGTCTGCCCATTTCCCTACCTAATGGATAAGCTGCAGATCCTAGTTAACCAACAGCCTACTTCCTCCTACCCCCACCCTATAGAACTGCCTTATGTCTGTCCCATGAATTCTTGAATTCCCACACTGCCTTTGATTCCACAACCTCCTCAGGAAGGCTGTTTCATGCATCCACAACCCTCTCCATGAAAAAATATTTCCTCACATTACCTCTGAGCCATCTCCCTCTATCTTCAAAATGTGCCCCCTTATTCTTGTACATCTCTTTTTCTGAAAGATGCTACCCTCTTAGACTTTGTTGATTCCCTTGAGGTATTTCAAAGTTTCTATCATGTCCCCCTTCCCCCTCTTTTCCCCGAGGGTATACATATTAAGCTCCTTTAGTCTTTCTTCATATGTCTTCTGGTGCAGACCCTGCACCATTTTGGTTGCCCTTCCCTGGACAGCCT
This sequence comes from Neoceratodus forsteri, assembly GCA_016271365.2. Classification (NCBI taxonomy): domain Eukaryota; kingdom Metazoa; phylum Chordata; order Ceratodontiformes; family Ceratodontidae; genus Neoceratodus; species Neoceratodus forsteri. Next base: position 1,342,179,497 of record CM057455.1, on the reverse strand, counting down.
CCACCCTGTCTATGTCTTTGCGGAGATGGAGTCTCCAGAACTGCATGCAGTACTTCAGATGGGGTCACACCATCTGTTTGTACAGAGGGAAGACAACTTCCTGTTTTCTACTGGTGATGCCTCTCCCTTTGCATCCCGATATCCCCCCAGCCCTCCTTACTGCCTTCTCACAATGCTTGCCCACCTTTAGGTCCTTTGATATAACTACCCCCAGGTCCCTTTCCATTTTTATTATTGTCAGTATCTCACCCCCCATTGTGTACTCTTCCCATGGGTTTTTGTTTCCCAGGTGCATTACATTGCACTTCTTTATGTTGAATCTAAGCTGCCATACATTTGACCATTCCTCCAACCTTGCCAAGTCCCTTCTCATCCTTTCCACCCAACCTTGTGTATCAATCCTGTTGCAGATCTTTGTGTCTTCTGCAAAGATACATTATTTTCCTTCCAATCCCTCTGCAATTTCACTTATTAAAGACATTAAAATGGACTGGACCAAGTACTGAACCCACTAGTAACCTCCCTTTCTTCATTGTAGACTCTATTTATTATTACCCTCTGTATCCTGTTGTCCAGCGAATGTTTTACTCAGGCTACCACCCTGGGACCCACTCCAAGGCTGGCTAATTTGTTTATTAATCTTTTGTGCAGGACTGTGTCAAATGCCTTGCTAAAGTCTAGGTAGGCCATGTCCACAACCCCTCCTTGGTCAACTACTTTGGTCATCCAATCAAAGAAATCGATTAGATTTGTCTGACAAGATCTTCCCGCTGTGAATCTATGCTGCCTTGGATCCTGTGCCCCACTGGCCTCTAGGTACTCAACTATTCTTTCCTTCAGAAGTGACTCCATCACTTTCCCTACCACAGAGGTCAGACTGACAGGTCAGTAGTTTCCTGCCTCTGTCTTGGTCCCACTTTTGTGAAGGAGAATCACATCCACCTTCCTCCAGTCCTCGGGTACCACACCATCCTGCCATGATGTATTAAAAAGAGTTGCCAGTGGTTTCACTAGTTCCCCTCTTAATTCTTTTAGAATTCTGGGGTGAATTCCATCAGGCCCCATTGCTTTGTCTACCTTCAGTTTTAGGAGTTCTTGCAGAACCCTTTCTTCTGTGAAAGGACTGAGATCGACCCCCCTATCAAGAGTGCTTCTGTTAATTGGATTAGGCACTTCCCCCTCCTCTTTTGTGAATACTGAGCAGAAATATTCGTTCAGTATCCCTGCTTTTTCACTGTCCCCCTCTGCCCACCCACCATTCATTCTATTCAACCTCACTATCCCTCCCTTTGTCTTTCTACGCTCGCTGATGTACCTATAAAATGTTTTATCCCCCTTCTTAACTGAGTTGGCTATCTTTTCCTCAGTTTGGGCCTTTGCTATTCTGACTTCCCTCCCTGCTTCCTTCTGCCTTACCTGGTACAGCTCTCTGTTCTGTTCTTTCTGTGTTTCCTTATACTTCCGGAATGCTGTCTTTTTCTTCCTGACTTTCACAGCCACCTCTTTTGAGAACCATAGTGGCTTTTTCTTTCATTTTGATTTGTTTATTTGCTTCACACAAAGGCTTGTTGCCTCTGTGATGGCAGTTTTGATGATTTCCCATTGTTGCTCCACACCTCCTTCTAGCCTGTTTGCTAGCTTTTCTGAGGCACTGTCCCATCTTGCCAAAGTCAGCCCTCCTTAAGTCCAGTACCCTCACGTTTGTATGGCTTGACTCTAAAGCTGAGTTTAATGTGAACCACACTGTTTGATGGTCACTTGTTCCCAGATGGCGACCCACTTCTAGATCTGAGATCCTCTCACTGCCCCAGTTTGAGAGTATGAGGTCTACGATTGCTCCCTCACGAGTGGGTTCCAAAACTAGCTGTCTGAGGCCTGCCACCTGTAGGGCATCAAGAATTGCCTTGCTCTTGGATGTGGCTGCAGCGAATGTGCTCCAGTTAACATCTGGCATATTCAGGTCTCCCGTCAACAGTATTTCCCCTTTTTCTGCCATTCTAAGAATGCCTTCTGTCATATCCTTGTCCATTCCCTCCCCCTGACATGGGGGTCTGTTCACAACCCCTGTGCAGATTGTGGTGCCCTTTCTAGTCTCCAAGGTGACCCACAGTACCTCCTCTCCTCCCTGTTTACTCTTTTGATCAGTTGCTTTTATCCCTTCCTTTACATAGAGAGCTACTCCTCCCCCTCTTCTCCCCTGCCTGTCTCTCCTATAGATTATGTACCCTGGTATGTTAACATCCCAGTCATGGTTCTCTGTGTACCATGTTTCTGTGACTGCTACGATATCCAGGCATCCCTCTTCCATCAAGGCCTCCAGCTCAGAGAGCTTGTTGCCCAGACTACGGGCATTGGTGCTCATTACCCTCCATTTCCTGATGGCCTTACTACTTTTTGCTCCATCACTGTCCTTCTTGCCTTTGTCACTTTCTCCATTTACCCCTGCCCTTCTCCCTATCGACACCTCTATGTTGGTGTACACCGCACTTACTACCGTGATTTTTTTGTGGGGGCTAGGATTTCCCTGCTCCTTTCCAGTGCCTCCCCCCTTGGCTAGTTTAAATGCTTGCCAATGAAGCATTTAAACCTTTCACCTAGGATCCTGGTTCACCTCCTGGACAGACGCAGCCCATCATGCCAGTATAGGCTTGCATCACTCCAGGTGGACCCCCAGTCCCCAATGAAGCTAAATCCCTGAGCTCCACACCAGTTTTTCAACCACTGATTGAATCCCATGGTGTGAAACACCCTAGCCTCTCCTATGCCGTAGATGGGCAGCACCTCCGAGAAGGTTACAGTGCGTGCTACTTGTCTAAGACCCCTCCCCAATTCTACAAACTCTTCCTGCACTTCTCTAATCCCTTTCTTAGCCAGGTCATTTGTCCCTAGGTGGACAATGACAGCCAGCTCCCTCCCCTGTGCAGCTGCTCTGGCAATCCTGAGGATTCGCTCCCTGTCCCTCCTAGCCATGGCACCAGGCAGGCACCTTACCTCCCTCTCCCCTTCCTCCCCCAGTTCTACCTTCCTAACAATGGAGTTCCCCACCAGGAGTTGTTTCCTTCCCCTGTGGGGTCCCCTGCCATCCTCCTGTGGGTCTCCTTTGTGGAGGTTCCCAGCATCCTCCTTGGTCTCCACTGTGGGTGCCTCCATAGAGGAACCACACTTTGCCAGAATGGCATAGGAATTGTGGAGAGGTACAGCTGGAGGGATGTACCTCTGTTCCACTACCCTCACCCTCCCTGAGCCCATTGTGGTCCAACCGCTCCTCTTTCTTGGCAACCTCTGAGGCAATGGCAATGGCCCTTGTGGTCCCTGGATAGAACAGGAGGCCCCATAAATCATGGCCAACTCAGCCTGGAGATGAGCAACCTCCTCCCTCAGCCCAGAGAGGTGCCTGCAGATGAGACAACACCGCATCCTCCAGAACGTCTCCCGGAAGACTGCTGCTCCACAGCCACTGCAAGACTCCCATCATGTCTTATTTCTGGTCCCTTAACTGTTTGAAATCCTTACTCTTTCCTCTGTTTTTTTTCTCTATCTCCTTACTTTCTGCCTGTGTACCCTTTAAGCTCCTAATTGTCCTGTTCTGAGACAAGAATATCCTATATTTCTCAGTAGACCTCTTACTTGCTCAGAGGCAGACCTCCAGCAGCTAGAGGGGACCGGAGAGCTACTCTTGCCCTTCTAGGATGGTGGGTCTTTGGTGGCTCTGTGATCACTCACTTCCTGCTCCCAAACAGGAAGTTCCTGTTGTCAGTCACAATTCTGTGCCTATAAAAGTAGAACTAGCTTTGATTGGGAGAGTGGAGGGCAATATAGTCCCAGTAGAGAAGTCCAGTCACACAGCAGTCCTTTCTCCTGGTGTCTTCTGCCAAGCTGCCCTTGCTGCATTAAGCTGGTTTAGAAAATACCGCTCCCATAGAAAACAATTTGTAAAATATGGACCGACATCTTCAGATGTTGCTTGTGCCCTAGCGGGTTTCCTGTAAGGATACAAACTTGGTCCCTTGTTCTTCTCAATTTATACTATCAGTCTGCCCCTTAGAGTTTCTCACTGCACCTCCCTTCTATATGCAGATGGTCATGTCCTCATGTACTGTTTAAACTGAATCAATAACCTTGACAGATAGAAAAATGATATGCTAACATACAAAGAAGCCAGCAGAAGAAGGCCATTTGGTCTATTTAGTCTGCTCATATTGCAGGGTTCATAGTTTGACCTAATGTCCCTGCCTTCCCTCCCCATTCCTCCCATCCTTCCTACCCAAGACCCTTACCCTCCCCGAGCCTGTCCCAACCTCTCTTAAAGCTGCCCACTGTCTTCAATGAGATTACCTCTTCTGGCAGTGCATGCCAAGTGCCCACCACCCTCTCTGTAAAGAAGTACTTCCTGACCTCCCTCCTAAACCTCCCACCCTCCAGCTTAAGACTGTACCCCCTCGTGTTATGGTTGCCACTCAACTTAAAAAGACTCTCCTTATTAAACTTATTTATCCCTTTCAATCAATCAATCAATCAAAATCTTTATTTAACCATGCGGACACCGTTGAGCAAGCTCATTTTTTAGGTGGACCTGGGACATACAAATAGGTGGATACAATTTTGGTAGAGAATAATAATACAAGTACAGGTTTCGTGTACAGCAATTGGACATGGACAAAACAAATGCAATTAAAAAAGTGTAGATTAAAATATAACGTTATTTTACAAACAAGCAGTGCATACAGCACAGCCAGAATTGCAGGTACATACGAGCAGGCAGTAGTTACAGAATAGGCTCAAGTGAGGATGATTGGCTTGGCTCACCCAGAGGAACATAGTAGAGATAAGTTCAAATCTGGGGAGTGGGGGAGAAAGGAGGGAGGACAGAAAAAAAAGACAAAAAAGAGGTTGAGAAGTCACAGATAAGTTGATATGGGAGATAAACTATTAAGAGGAATGATACGGTGAGGACAGGGGAGTGGCGATGATAGGCATAGGGATGGCGATAAATGGAGACTAAGACCAGAGAGTGACCTAAGATCATAAGGAGGCAGAGACAGAGTCAGAGATCTATGCAGGGAACTCTGTGAGGGATAAGTGTCCCAAGAGTCGGGGGGAGCAAACTCAAGATTCTTTCATATGGAGTGAATATAAAGATTTGAAGGCTGCTAGACTAATGGGATAATTAATTTTTAGTTTTTTTTGTATCTTGTTCCACAAAAGGGGCAACACATGACTAATAGAAGCCCTGCTAGAGCGAGATTTGGCCTTGGAAACCTTCAACGAAATGTAAGAGGCACTTCTCAAGGCATATTTACTTATTGGGCAGAATGGTAGACAGTCTGAAATATAGTCAGGAAGTTTGTTTAAGATAACTTTGTAGGTCCAGATAGCAGCGTTTCTCTGGCGTCTAAAGCTAAGGGATGGTCAACCTTACCGCCGTGTACAAGGAGCAATGATGAGTGGAGTAGGGAAGGCCCGTTATAAACCTTACAGCTCTATGGTAGAGCGTGTCAAATTTGGAGAAAGCACCTGCAGAAACCTGGCTGTAGAGAAATTCGGCATAGTCCAATAAGGAAAGAAAGGTGTTTTGGACTAGCCTCAATTTTGCATCCCTCGGGTGGAGATTTTTTATCCTGAAGAAGAGTCCAAGTCTTATTCTAAGTTTCTTTATCAGCTCTTCTATATGACCAAGGAAGGAGAGTCTAATATCCAACCAAACCCCAAAATATTTATATTTTTATGCATATTCTAGCTGGTAACCCAGAATAGTGGTGATAGAGGGGAGTAACCCAGCCATGGCCAGATTTGCTGAGTTGGGAAAGGGTGACAAGAACATAGCTTTTGTTTTTTTGGCATTTAGGAGCAACTTCTGGTTTAGGAGCAGGATCTGTAGTAGGTTGAAATCATCCTGGAGATCTGAGCATGCCATCAAAGGGGAGGTCCGCTAGCATAAAGCACTGTATCATCTGCAAATAGGTGTATTTGGGCCTTTTTGATGGTGGCATCAATTCTATTGATATAGATTGCAAAAAGCAGGGAACCCAGGATGGAGCCTTGCAGTACGCCCCTCTGAAGGGGGTTTCAGCGGTGAAACTTCATCATCCGCTTTTACTTGCTGTGAGCGGCCTAAGAGATAGTTACCGAACCATCTAAGAGAAAGAGCATCCAGACTGATAGTTTGGAGGGACGAGAGGAGCAGACTATAATCGACAGTATCGAAGGCCTTACTTAGGTCCAGGAATACTGTGCAAACAAAGTTCTTTTTGTCCAGTTCATGCTGCTAATCATTAGTTACCTTGGCCAGTGCAGAAATTGTGCTGTGTTGTGCTATGAACCCTGATTGTAGTGGGTTGAGAAGCTCTGATGATTCCAGATGGTTTCTAAACTGGGTGTTCACAATTTTTTTCCAGCAGCTTAGACAGGATAGGGAGAACGGAGATTGGCCTGTAGTTGTTAAGGTTGCAGGTGTCTCCCGACTTAAAAAAAAGGGATGACGTGTGCCATTTTCTAGATGGGAGGAAGGTCAGCTTGCAAAAGGGATAAGTTGAATAGGTGTAATAGGTGCAGCTAGGACCCAGTAACCCACCTTTAAGAAATATGGATCAACAAGGTTGGCACCTGCACTTTTTCTGATGTCCAGTTTTAGCAATAGGTCTTCAACGTCTTTCAGGGATGTAGGTTGAAGTGAGAAAGTCAGGCTGGAGAAGGAGGGGCCTTGATTATCAAACCCAAGTTGCATACGAAGGTTGCTAGCTGAGGGAGTATCGAAGGCTAGTCCTGCAGTAGCAAAGTGATTATTGAAAGCATCAAGGATTGACGGTTTATCAGTAAGTGTGGTAGTACCCATCAAAATTCTGGTAGGCAAGGAATTCCTGGTAGAGTGGCCTTCTATATCCTTAATTACTATCCAGAATTTAGAAAGGCAATTAGCTGAACGATCAAGTTGTAAGTGACAAAAGTTAGCCTTTGCTTCTCTGACCTTCTTAGTACAAAGGTTTCTCACCCTCCTGAAAGAAATCCAATCATTTGTAAGTTTAGTTTTATGGGCAATTTTCCAAAGCATGTCCCTATTCCGAAGGTTGACCTTCGGCTCCTCTGTAAACAACTGGCAAGATTTGTTTATGACTTGGACTATTAAGAGCTCCTAACATGATTTCTTGGAAAATGTTGTATGCAGAGTCCACTGACTTAGCGAGATAAAAGTTCTGCCAATGCATGGAATGGACCAACTCAGAGATATAAGCATGGGGATCAAGACTGCGTCTACATCTTTTGGTAGAGAATTTAGAAGCAGGTGGTGGTGAGTGATTTGACCTTACACAAGCAATGAAGCAGTGATCACTGATATCTGAGAATAAGACACCAGCATGGGTAAAGAAATAAGGTTTGCTAACTAGAATAATGTCCAGCAGAGTACTGTTGGTAGGGTTTATCCTGTTTGGATGAGTAGATTCATTGATAAGCTGGGTCCATCCAAGCAAATCGCAGAGCATTTTTAGAGGAGTGGAGGCACTGGAAAACCAGTCAAAATTAAGGTCACCTAGTAGTATTGACTCTGAGGACCTGTGACCCAAGACCATACTTAAATGATCCAGAAGCTGTAGCCCCACAGAAGGGGGTCTATAACATCCCGACACATAAAGAGAAATGCCAGTTGAGATCCCAACCTGAAGGGTAAGGCTTTCAAACTCATTTTGGATGGATGTGGAGTCAATAACAAAGACAGAGAATTTTTACTTAATATAGATAGCCACCCCACCACCTCTGGATTGTCTATCAGCTCGGAACAGGGAGTAGGCAGGAAGATTTACTTCAAGGTTAATTGTTGCCAGGCGAAGCCACATTTCTGTGACAACCAAAATATCAGGATTAGTGTGGCAAATCCAGGCCTGAATGGAGCTGATTTTTTTTAGCAGGCTGCACGCATTAATGTGCATAAAGCTTAGACTTTTAAAGCTTGGTAGGTCAGCGGGTGATCCAATAGCAGCTAGCGGGCCAGGGTTGAGCTCAACATTCCCTGAGCACAACAATAGAAGAAGCAGAAGCTTCCTGGTTAATTCTATGAGGAGCTTCAAAATTTTGATTCAGTCACGTTTGAGGAGGACATGATACTGACATGGGGTAACCCTAAGACTAATGCCTAATAGGTTTAGAACTATGTGTAGTAAAACCTTACCAGTGACAGGCAAGAGGGAGTGTGTGGAGTGAAGAGACAGATGTATGTCCGCTGGGGTATATCCTGGTAGGGTACCAATGTGCCAAGTGAAATATGTGTCCACGATCAGAAAGGAGGAATAGGTGGCACAAAATGTTCATACAGCACAGTTCCCTAGGTGTTTTCTTTGAGGACGAACTAGAGTAGAGAGAGTATAATGTAAACAGAGTGCTTGAATATCTCAGTCTTGTCCCCCCCCCTCCTGTCTTCCAGGGAGTACATGTTCAGTGCCCTCACATTCCCTTCCTCATATGCCTAACCCTGTTGACTGGCTAGCATCTTTGTAGCCCTCTTCTGGACATTCTCCAGCAGGTTAATGTCTTTTTTGAGGTGTGGACACCAATACTGAACTTCATATTCCAGATATGGCCTTACCAGCGACCTATACAAGGGCAGTATAACCTCCTCTCTCCTACTGCTGATCCTCCTAGATATGCATCCCAGCATCTTGTTTGCCTTTGCTGCTGCTTTCTTGCACTGCATGGAGTGCTGCAGGTCACTAGTGATCATCACTCCCAGATCCTTCTCTTCGTTTGATGCAGATACTCGGACTCCATCCAGGTAGTACTCTGTCCTAGGATTCTTAGCTCCAATATGCATAACTTTGATTTCTTGGCATTGAAGCCAAGCTGCCATATCCTGGACCACCTCCCTAGCTTTTCCAGATCTTCCTGTAGGTCCTGTATCCCTTCAGCTGTGTCCACTCTCCCACAGAGTTTGGTGTCATCCACAGATTGCCACATTTTGCCCTTAATGCCGTCTCAAATGTCATTGATGAAAATATTGAACAACACCAGCCCCAGCACTTCAATTCACTTCAAACTTGGCTTATAAAAAATAAATTGATTTTAAAATACTAGAAAATTCAGGCTATGTTATTTGTACAGCTGTGTGGAAATTTTTAAATTCCATTTCCATCAGAAATCTGTAGAAAGTGAAATTACAAAACTCTGAAAGTAGATTTTTAAAAAAAACTGCAGAGTAGTAATCCACAGTTTACATAAACTGTGGAATAGTAGCAGTTTATGTAATGTGCAGATTCCTTTTCCCGCTAACTGTGAATTACGTAAACCACAGAATATTATTCTGTGTCTTACATAGAAATGCTTTTCAGAATTCCATAGAATTAGAAAATACAATAAGTCCTGAAAAGCATTTCAGAAGAATTCCACCTGCCAAATGCTACATATCTGAGTCTGCATGAGAACTCTTGTGGTGGCCTTACAAATGTCTTGCCATGATCGCTCTCTGTTTGCGGTATTAGCTCGGGCATTAGACACTTTCACATATCTAGGCATTACTTTTGACCCCACCCTTGAATTCATACTTCTTGTAACTATGATGTGTAAATCTGTTAATTCCAGGCTGGACCTTGTGTACAGACTGGAACATAATTTGATCCCCCCAACAAGCTTAAGTGGTGATAGCACAAGCCACCCTACTACCCACATTAAACCATGGAGCCTTAGCTTATTTCAACACATCCAAATTCAACTTGTAAAGGCAGGCTGTAACATACAGTATAACATTTGCTGCTTTGCTCTGGCTACCACCCACCTAGCGCATCATTGTTTACTGGGGAATTAGTTGGCTCTCCTCTGCTGCCCTGTGCACATTTAATCTTGGATGTCTTCTTATTAATTCTGTCCTGTCAGTCCCCCTTTTCCTTAGCCACACTCCTTATAAAGCCACCTTGTGCCTATACCCTTATGTCCTTGGATCAGGATGTATTGTCAATCTCAAAATGGCATACAAAAATGGGAGAACTTGCTTTTTCCTTCTTTGCATCCAAGGTTTGAAACTCACTTTTGCTTGGAATTTGTGGTGCCTCTACTCATCAACTGTGCAAAACTGAAGATTTATCACTGGAAAATTCCTGCTCCTCTGCCTAACCATACCTATGGCCTGATCATTTTGTCATGTTCAAATTGTTCTCTGGATGGACCTCAAGCCGCTGCACGTAGTCCATGTATACACAGTATTTTATTGTTGCCTTACTTGTCCTAATTGAAATCTGGATGCAACTGTTGTTCGTATGTATCAGTTTCTTTTAACTTTGCAATCATGTTAACTCTTCACTTCTCTGCTTGTTTGTGGTATAACTCATCCACTCCTTTTACCATACTGTGACCTCCCGGACTGTTCCTGAAAATAGACAAGTGCATGTCTAGAGCACTCACCTGGTTACCAAAATAAATAAATAATTGGAGCTGTGTACTGGTAGATTGTTGGACCTACATCAATATGGGGGACTGGTTCACAAGGTGAGCAGACTGGACAGGGGGCTCTATTGACAGCATCAGATGTGGAGCACTGTATTATGTGACTGGGTAACTACACTGGGGGACCACATAGGTGTACTGTATCAGGTGATCAAGGGATTACGTTTAGTGATGGGGCGCCACTTGAGCAGTGATTTGAGTTGCACTGTACCCACAGGGAGACTTCCAATTCTCAACCCTGTAGTGAAGGACTGCAGTTGTGTTTAGTGCAATTGGGTGGTGATGCAACAGAGCAGGTGAAAAGTGCTTGTCTTGTGCTGCTCCCGATTGTAAATCAAAGCAGTGGCAAGGTGGCTTATACAGTCATCTGTAATCTGTTTCTAAATGAATACAAGAACACTGAATAGAGTGTGAATGGTGTCTTTTCCTGTGTCTGGTAGGGTTTTGTAATGGTTTACACAGGTGCTGGCTACTCTCTGAAAAAGTTTTATTGTGTTAATTACAGTACCGATAGCATCCAGACCTGTGGATGAATCAATGTTGTGACCAACATTTTTATGTTTTTCTTCATACATTACTTCCTCCTTATCTACACTAACTCTGCAAAATAATGTCTAAATATGAGAAATGTTGCTTACTGTATAAAGGATTACAACAGCTTCTAAGCAGATGTCACCATAGTAAAATGTTTAATTCTGATGACAGTGGTGAAGATCATCAAAAGTGTCGATATACAGTGTGATTTATTTTATTGTAGTATATGGATCTTGAAAATAATACTACTGAAACGATGTAAAAAATTGTTGTAATACATAGCACAGAACATGGCACTCCCAATAATACTACACTTCACTGCCAATAATACTATTGTTCCAACAAATGATAGTATTATCACTGCAGCGCTACAGCACAAGCACACCCTTCAACCTCGCGCCCACCACGAGCCACCTTCTTCACCACACAAGCACCAGTCTGGCTGCCACACAAATGCTGTTGCCATAGTGCCACATTTCATCCGGCTCACCCAGTGTAACAGCATGCAATCCCATTAGAGCATTTTCTCTACAGGCGGGCAAACCAACTTCAAAAGCATGGCGGACGTTTACTCTCTCTTAGTGAGAGGAATGCGGGTTGTGGCCAGTTCATTTCATCGGTTTTATTTCTTCATAAAACATACAGTGGATTACCTGCCAAACGAAGAAAAAAGTAAAAGATAGGACTGCCAAATTAAAATAAAAACTATCAATAAATACCTGGGTCGGGCAGGACTTCAGTACTGGGCAGCCAAGAGCAAGCGCATCTTCAATGCAACAGGCGGCCAGCCCATTTCACAAAATGTGAAAAAAGCAGAAAATTTTCTGAATCGGATATATATATTACAAAAAATAAAAAATAGGTTACAGTAAATTACTCAGCTGAAATTCCATCTCGAGGTTCTGGGGACATAGAAACCTCTTGAGCTTCGCTCTTGAGGTTATCTATGTCCCCAGAACCTCTCGATGGAATTACAGCCTTGTAATTCACTGTAACCTATCTATTATTCTATTTGTAATAAACCAAGACTTTTACCTGTGGATACCTGTACAGTCCCAGTATCTTTGCTATAGCAAGGGATGTTGATGTTGCTGAGTCACCAATAATACCAGCAAATCTTTGGCCTGGTTGGCAATTGTAGTTTGGAACTGGGTCTTCCCTTCCAGATAGCAACCGTAGTGCATTCCCAACACCTCTGGCCACAGCATAGCAGATGTCATAAATCTTGAAGCCTAGTGTGATATTTGGTAGTATGTAAGGATTTCGGTTAATTTCATCAATGGCAAAAACCATAAGGAGGACATATTGATACGTCTCTATGTAGAATCTATAAAAACAATTATCAGTTGTTAATAACCAGAATTTTTATTTCCAAGCAATGTCAGTTAAGTAATATCAACCACAAATCTTTTGAATATTGGATGTCAATTTGCTCATTAATATTTCAGTTGATTACACTGTGAGTCTTAGAATACAACTTCATGGTCAGCAGTCAGTATATACAAGTATTCACTGGTTATGATGCTGCACACAGTTTTCTTTGGTCATGGATATTACACCTTATGGACAAACTTGACTTTAACATTTCAGAGACGTATGTTGCACCAGAAGTGCAAACTACACTAGGTACTGAATGTTCAGAGGCTGCAATATATGTACAGTGCATGAGCTAGGATGCAGTGCAGTAACGTTGGAGTATGTCAGAAAATGCTGCCATATACAGCAGGGAACAGAGTAATTCAATGGCAAGTGAGCCCTTTTGCCATGCAATGTTTTGTGAGATGTCATTTACTGCAAGATATTGTGTTGTATCATGGCTCACTCCACTGTACCTGTTATGCCAAGAGCTGATGGGCATCATCTTTAAATTTCTAGCACAGTGCAAAAAGGGACTTTGTGCCACGATAAGTGGCCTTTGCATGTTTCATTGGGGAAAACATTACTGATGCTATATTCAACTCCAAGTCATTTGCAAAACAAAGTCCTTGGCACCACATAACCTAGCGACCAACTGCACACATGCAAATGAGGGTAAGTGCTGCATTCTATGTGCAGCAATATTTTAGACATAGACAGCAGGCACTAACCTGATGGGAGCACCATGTGCAGTACCACCTGAGAAAGTCATGTTTTAATGCTGCCCACAACCTTGATAGTAGCACTGGTACAAGCCCATCCATGGCTGTACATTAATTAGCAGAGGTATATGCTGTAGCAGTCAGCATCCCAAGCACTGCACATGAGGGATATCTCTACCAACAAATAAACAACAGAGGCATTATCTTCTGCAGCCTGTAATTGGCAGCACTGTCAGTCATGATTCCTGTTACCGCACACATAAGGCACTTCTGCATTTCAGGAGATTTTTTTTTTAGTTGTAGGATCTATCCATACATACTGAATGGAATTGGTCACCCCAGAAGCTAGTCTCCTGACATTATTTCTGTTTCACACATATAATCACAGCTTTGCAATAATAAGGCAGTATACTGTAGCTGCAGTGGGATGGCAATGACCTTAGGTGTGTCAAGCTCCCCCTCCATCAATGGAGCAAAATATGGTTAATGAGATTTATAACGTGTAGAAAAGTTGCTGTAATTTCATTGCCTGAAAGCAGCTCAGAGTTGTGTAATTACCAGTGATGTGCTGCCTTGGGTCCCCCCAGCATCATCCCCTCATCAGCTCCAGAACTTCACCCCCTTCCAATATGGTCAACTCACACCACACCCTCTCCATCATTGTATTATTGCTGCTCTGATATATCTTGAGTCTTGCCAAGTCTGATTATCAGCCTCACTGTCCTCTGACTCCCTCCACAAGCCCCAGTCAGTGCCCCACCACATAGCTACTGTATGTCTCCAGAGCACACAGAATGATGAGGAGACCAATGGCCCTAAAATTCAACTAGCTTTGCTTGACACATTGTACACAGATGACTTCTTTGTGCTCACATATCAGTTAGGCGTTAGGTCCTAGCACAGCAAAGAAGCAGCCTGTTTTTTCACTTTAAGTGTAAAAAAAGAAACAATGCAATGTCACACAAGAGGTTTGTCATGTCACTGTATCTGAATGGCTCCCTCCAGCACTGCACCACTTCAGACTCCCCCAACAACTCTCAGACTCCTCCACTTATGCAGACCAGACCTCCACTCTCCTTTTCTTAATCATCAGTTCGACCCACTTGATAGAGGGCATGCATCTGACATGTCCTAATTCCTGACCTGAACAACTCGAGCACTTCACATCACACAGGCAATGGTGCCACACATGTATCACTTACTGACTGCCTGCATGCTACTCGTGAGTTGCAATGGCAATGGTAGCAAAAATGGTGCTTTAGGCAGCAGGTTGCAATGTCATCGGACTCCAAGTCCATGAACATGTGTCCACACATTGCAAGTGCCACACATCATCACATCACGACTGGGATAGTCCACTACTGTGTTGCTCTACATATGATGGAGATTGCCCATGGTGAGTCAAAAAGGGGTGGGGGCATACAGAGGGCTGCAGGTGGCCAGGCAGGGATGAATAAGAGGAGGAGATTTATAGCTTAAAGATGCATTGCAAAAAATCAGATGTAATAGTGCTGGAAGCCTGGAATTACCATATTGAGTGAGCTGATAAAATAGCTTAGGCAATTAACTACCAGACTGAGCAAGCCGGTGCTAGATGACTCCAGCGCTTCATTGGTAATTACTGACCCATAATTACATGCCTGAACTACTTTCAATATTATGAGCCCTAACTACAAAAACACAGTAGATACATGCACTACTGCTGCCCTGAATAATGCTATGCAAAACTGAAAATGGAAAAAATGATCACTGAGGCTGTGTTCACAGAACCCTCTCCCAATACTGCCTGGCTCCTACCAGACCACTGCAGCTACCACAGAATGAGGGCTCATTTCTTAGTTCTTCCTGGAAAAGTGAGGCACAAGTATGAGGTGACATTCTCTCCCCCGTGGAGCCACTGTCCACAGCATAGTCCAGACAGAGAATGGACTATATAGCGGTCGGTACATACATTATGAAATGTTCCTCTTTTCAGCAATCTCTAAGTCATTACCTGTGTTTTTTAATTGATACATTTTTGAATGCATGTTGCATGCTAAGCAGAGGGTCATGGGAGGTTTACACCCTGCACGTGTAATAGCATCATTGGCATGTAACACGTCAACTATCACAACAATGCTCTGCAGCACAGTCAAGTTCCTGCTGCCCTAGGTATTTCTGCACTCCTGCACTGTCACTGCATCTACCCTCCTGGAGTTCCGTCCAAACATAGGAGGGGGCTTTACAGTATATTTGGGTAGCAGTTTGTATAGTGCCCTTGCAGGGGTATATTTGATCAGATATTGTGCATGTATCCTTTGCACAATGCTATGTGAATAAATCTCTCTTAGGGCTGCATACTGTCATAGGACTGTACACGGCGCACTGCAGGAGTTTTAAATATACTGCCTAAAGTGTATTATAAATGTACTGAATTGAAAAAATATTTTCTTGGTTAACTTCAGGCTATAGATTGTGTTTAAAATAAAGGACTTATTGTTTATGAAAAGACATATTGCTGATACTATAATATGAAAACAGTGCAATCACTTTGTGATGTGCTATAATGAACTTTTAATTCTTCCAGATAGGTCAGCTTGTTGCTTCTCTTTTTCCAATGTTTGGACCTGCGATAAGTTGTTCTCTTTTCTAATTATGATCTTTTGGTTCATATTTGGTGATGGATCTTTTAGAACTGACTTCTCTGGGTTGTGGTTTATTGTATTTGATATATTTCTAAAGGGCATGATAGAGGTCTACAGAAATGTAAAAACAGAATTTGTCATCTGAAAAGGACAACTCGGCCCACCCAGTCTGTTTAGAATCTAAATGGTCCCTACCTAGTCTGTTTCTGCAGACCCTAACTTGTCTCCGGCAACCCTCCCTGCCTATTTACTAATATTCACCTATGTCTATCCCATCCATGCCTAAAACACCCTATTATTTTCACCTCCACCACTTCCACTGGCAGTCTGTTCTAGGCATTAATAGTGGTAGTAGTAGTAGTAGTAGTAGTTTGATTTATTTGTGGTGCCCTTCCCCAGAGGCCCAGGGCATCATTACAAAAACAGTTAAACATATGCAGTATATGAGTTTCAGAGACCACTGATACAGTGGCAAAACCTTCCAAGAGTTGCTTTGTGTAAAAAAACTTTGTGGTGCATTCATCTGTCTATGTGACTATCAGGGGAATAGATATTTCCTTTGGGGTGGATAGCCGAGTGAAAGCCGTTGCTAGGACGCTGCTCAGCTAGGGAGGTGGAACTTGTAGTTTAGGCAGCCAGTAAAGAACTGCAAAAATGGAGTGGTGACACCAGTGCACACTGCGGAGCCTTTTTAAGCATTTTTTTTAGTTAGCAAGCCTTATTTTAGTTAAGGAGGGACTACTTCCAAAGCCTGGGTGTTATTTTTAAACTTATAAATTTATAAACTTGGAGCGGAAGTGTGACCAAAGAGTCACGTGGCACCGCATGCCTCCAGGTTCCAACAGGATATATTACATTCCCTCTGCAAGCGGGGCAAGCATGAACGGGTGAGCACACATAGAGACAGGCACAGAGACAAGTGTGCCTGTGTGTGTCTGCCGTGTCCACTGGGGCAGAGGGGGGCAGAGGGATAACAGAAGCCCCCACAATTAAAAAATACAATATCTAAGTACTCTCTTCTGTATTTTTTTGTCTATCAAGTAAAGGCTACATTTAGGAATCCTACGCATAAGTTGCTAATGGTTGGTTAAGAACAACAATTATAAGTGAAAATAGAGAAGGTCTGGGGGTCTACAACAAATAAATAAGAGACAATAAGAGTGGGAGAATAATAAATAAAGTGAACAGACAACACTTACCACACTATGGCACAAATCTAGTAACCCTGACAAATAGTACACTTGGGATCGAATGCATAAAATGTAATAAATTTAGCACTGAACCTGATACCTGTCTTTCAGAATTCATGTGTAACCAGTGACAGGAAATCTGCAAACTTAAAGAGTATGTTAACAACAATGGAAATGGAATTTATAAGACTAAGGAAAATAGTATCTGGGAATATGTATCGTAGCAGAGGTCAACATAAAACAACTTCTGGTAACATCAAAGGTACAATAGAGGGGAGTAGGAAGGAGACATTGGGGATTCTGATTGCACAGAGGATATACTGGAAAATCAAGAAAACATGGACCAAAATATAAATGATATTAGTGTGGAAGAGAATAGTAAAAAGAAAAACAGTTGGACCCAGTTATACTGGACCAAACAGGCGAAGAAGAGTACTGATGTAAGGTCACTAGAAGTAAATGAATAACAAAAAATTGATGAAGGGGAGAAAACTTTCAAACTGAGACAAAAAAACAGTTTACCTCACTTGTAGACCTTCTGGAGCAAATATAAAATAAATCAGAAGGATTGATAGAAATGGTTAATAATATTGAGGCAGATTCAAACCCAATTATTCCAGAGTTTGACAAGGTGGATGAGAATAATATAGACAATAAGGCAAGGCAAATTTTATATTCTGTGGGCCTGTGTAACAAAATTAATAGGCAGGTACACCACATCTGGGAACAAGGAGAATGTTCCTGTAAGCAGCTTTTCAGAAGCCAAAATTAAGGATATATAGAGAATGCTGCCAGACATAATTACACTGACAAGCACAAAATCACTAGCCCTGATTCACGTGGGAACTAACAATTTATGGAGAAAAGATGGAGTAGAAATCTGATAGAAACTTAGAAACATAGAATTTGACAGCAGATAAGGACCATTTGGCCCACCCAGTCTGCCCATTTCCCTACCTAATGGATAAGCTGTAGATCCTAGTTAGTCAACAGCCTACTTCTTCCTACCCCAACCCCATAGAATTCCTTTATGACTGTCTCATGCATGCTTGAATTCCACCATTGTTTTTGACTCCACAACTTCCTCTGGAGGGCCGTTCCAAGCATCCACAACCCTCTCTGTGAAAAAATAATTCCTTAAATTACCTCTGAGCCGCCCCCTCTATCTTCAAATTGTGCCCCCTTGTTCTTGCACACCTCTTTTTGAAAGATGCTACCCTCTTGGACTTTGTTGATTCCTTGAGGTATTTGAAAGTTTCTATCATGTCCCCTCTCCTCCTTTCCTCGAGGCTATGCATATTAAGCTCCTTAAGTCTCTCTTCATATGTCTTCGATGTAGACCCTGCACCATTTTAGTTGCCCTCCTCTGGACAGCTTCCATCCTGTCTCTGTCTTGTGGAGATTGGGTCTCAGAACTCGCACGAGTAGTCCAGATGGGGTCCCACCAGCTGTCTGTACAGAGGGATAATAACTTCCTGTTTTCTACTGGTGATGCCTCCCTGTGCATCCCAGTATCCCTCAGCCCTCCTTGCTGCCCTCTCACTGTGTGCCCACCTTTAGGTCATCTGATATGACTATCCCCAGGTCCCTTTCCATTTTTGTTGTTGTTAGTATCTCACCCCCCATTGTGTACTCTTCCCCTGGGTTTTTGTTTCCCAGGTGCATTACCTTGGACTTCTTAGCACTGAATCTAAGCTGCCATACATTTGACCATTCCTCTAACCTTGCCAAGTCCCTTTTCATCCTTTCCACCCCACTTGTGCATCAACTCTGTTGCAGATCTTTGTGTCATCTGCAAAGAGACATACTTTTCCTTCCAGTCCCTCTGCAATGTTGCTTATAAAGACATTGAAGAGGACTGGACCATACTGAACTCCTGTGCACCCCACTAGTAACCCCTTTCTTCAGAGGACTCCATTTACTATTACTCTCTGTGTCCTATTCTCCAGCCAATTCTTTACCCAGGCTGTTATCTTGGGACCCAGTCCCAGGCTGACTAACTTGTATATTAATCTTTTGTGTGGGACTGTGTCAAATGCCTTGCTAAAGTCTAGGTAGGCCATGTCCACAGCCCCTCCCTGATCTACTACTTTGGTCACCCAGTCAAAGAAATCTATCAGATTCATCTGGCATGACCTTCCTGCTGTGAATCCATGCTGCCTTGGTTCCTGTACCCCTCTGGCCTCTATATACTCAACAATTCTTTCCTTCAGAAGTGATTCAATCAGTTTCCCTATCACTGAGGTTAAACTAACAGGTCTGTAGTTTCCTGCTTCTGCCTTGCTCCCACTTTTGTAAAGGGGAATCCTATCTGCTCTCCTCCAGTCCTCGGGTACCACCCCATCCTCCCATGATTTGTTAAAGAGGGTAGTCAGTGGTGTCACTAGTTCTACCCTTAGTTCTTTTAGAATTCTGGGATGAATTCCATCAGGCCCCATTGCTTTGTCCACCTTCAGTTTTAAGAGAGTTCTTTCAGAACCGTTTCTTCTGTAAATGTGTTGGTATCAACTTCTGTATCCAGAGTGTTTCTGCTGTTTGTTTAGGTCCTCTTCTATTTGTAAATACTGAGCAAAAATATTTGTTTAGTATCTCTACCTTTCTCATTTTCCTCTGCCCACCCTCCTCTCCCTTTATTAACCCACTATCCCTCCCTGGTCTTCCCTTCGCTCCCTGATGTACCTATAAAAGGTTTTATCCCCCTTCTTAACTGAGTTGGCTATCTTTTCCTCGGTTTGGGCCTTTGCTGTTCTGACTGTCTTCCCAGCTTCATTTTGCTTTAACTGATACAGTTATCTGTCCTGCTCCTTCTGTGATTCCTTGTA
The DNA here is from genome assembly GCA_016271365.2 of Neoceratodus forsteri. Taxonomy (NCBI): domain Eukaryota; kingdom Metazoa; phylum Chordata; order Ceratodontiformes; family Ceratodontidae; genus Neoceratodus; species Neoceratodus forsteri. Next base: position 1,342,159,827 of record CM057455.1, on the reverse strand, counting down.
CTTCCTGAATGCTTTCTTTTTCTCTTGAACTTTCACTGCCACTTCCTTTGAGAACCATAGTGGTTTCTTACATCATTTTGTTTTGTTTATTTGCTTCACACAAAGGCTTGTTACCTCTGGAATGGCAGTTTTTATTATTCACCATTGTTCTTCCACCCCTCCTTTCTGCCCATTTGCTAGTGCATTCCTTAGGCACTCACCCATTTTGGCAAAGTCAGCCCTTCTAAAGTCCAGCACTTTTGCCTTTGTATGGCTTGACTCTATTGCTGTGTTTATTGTGAACCATACTGTTCGATGGTCGCTAGTTCCCAGATGGCTACCCATTTCTACATCTGTGATCCTCTCTCCATCTCCATTTGAGAGAACCAGGTCTAAGATTGCTCCTTCTAGAGTGGGCTCCAATACTAGTTGTCTAAGGCATGCCCCCTGTAGGGCATCTAGAATAACCCCACTCTTCGAAGTGGCTGCTGCAACTGCACTCCAGTTAACATCTGGCATATTCAGATCACCCATCAGCAATATCTCCCCTTTTTCTGCCATTCTAAGTATACTTTCTATCATTTCCTTGTCCATTTCCTCCCCCTGAGAAGGGGGTCTGTATACAACCCCTGTGTGGATTGTGGTGCCATTGCCAGTCTCCAAATTTACCCACAGTGCTTCTTCTCCTCCCTGTTTACCCTTTTGTTCTGTTGCTTTGATTCCTTCCCTTATGTAAAGAGCTACTCCTCCTCCTCCTCTTTTACCCTCCCTGTCCCTCCTGTAGATAGTGTATCCTGGTATGTTTACGTCCCAGTCATGGTTTTGTGTGTACCATGTTTCTGTGACTGCCACGATATCCAGATGTTCCTCCTCCATCAAGGCCACTAATTCAGGAAGCTTGTTACTCAGACTACGGGCATTGGTGCTCATTGCTCTCCATTTTTTGATGGCTTTACCTTCTGTTGCAGCATCCCCCACTGACCTTTCTACCTTGGTCTTTTTCTCATTTAGTACCCTGTTTTGTAGGGAGAGGCTGGGATCTTCCTGCTGCTTATCAGTGCCTCTCCCCCTTGACTAGTTTAAAAGCTTGCCAATGAAGCATTTAAACCAATTGCTCAAAAGACTTGTTCCCTTCTTGGACAGATGCAGGCCATCCTGCCAGTATAGGCTGGTGTCCCTCCAGGTGGAACCCTAGTCCCCAATGAAGCCAAACTCCTGTGCTCCACACCATTTTTCAACCATTCAGTAAACTGCATGGTGCAAAGTACCCTTGTCTCATCCATGCCATTGACAGGCAGCACCTCTGAGAAGGATACTGTGTGCGCTGCTTACCTTAGGCCCCTCCCCAACTCTACAAATTCCTCCTGCACTGCTCTAATCTCATGATGAGCCAAGTCATTTGTCCCTAGGTGGACAATGACATCCAGCTCAGACTCCTGTGCAGCTGTTCTCATGATCCTGAGGATGTGCTTCCTGTCCCTCCAAGCCATGGCACCAGGCAGGCACCTTACTTCAGTTTTCCCTGTTCCCCACAGTTCTATCCCCTTAATAATTGAGTCCCCCACCAGGAGCTGCTTCCTTTCCCTGTGGTGTCCTCTGCCTCCTTCCTGTGGGCCTCCCTTGTGACAGTTGTCCTCAGCCTCCTTAGTCTCCTCTGTGGGTGCATCCATAGGGGAGCTATGCTCCCCCAGAATGGTGTATGGATTGTAGATTGGAACAACTGACTGGGTGTGCCTCTGTTCCACCATCCTCACCCTCCCTGAGCCCACTGTGGTCCTACTGCTGTGCTTTCTTCACAATCTCTGAGGTAGTGGTGGTGGCTCTGGTGCTCTCTGGATGGGGGAGGTTCCATTCCTACTGTCCAATGTGGCCTGGGGGAAGGTTCCCTTACTACTGTCCAGTGTGGCCTGAAGACGGGCAACTTCCCCCCTCAGGGCAGAGAGTTGTCTGCAAATAGGGCAGCATCTCAGCCTCCAGAAAGACTCCCGGAAGACTGCTTCCCCACAGCCATTACATTGCACTACTCCCAACATGTTTATCTACTTTTTTTTTGTGTGTGTGTGTGTGAGAGAGATTGGTTTGTTATATAGAAATATATATTATACAATGTGTATGCTTATATTGTCAGTGCAGTGTGCTAGAGAGGATATGACAGTGATATGCACCTTGCACTCTTGAGGAAATGATGTCAGAACCCCAGGTATAAAGGAACTATTTCCAGGGGTGGGTGGGGTGGTGGGCGAGGATTGGGCCTAACTGTACCCTCACAAAACAATCAGCTAAAGGCTCTGACCCACTGCTGCAATGAGTGCCTTCCTGTCAGCAAGATGCCCTACACAACAGTTTGACAGAGAAAATACCCTGCTAATCAAACAGAGAAAAATCCAGAGATCCAAGTCAGACACAGGTAAACCTCCCCAGCCCCAAAACAGCCTGGTGGTTTGTGCTCTGAAAGCAGTCAGCCCCAAAATAAGTCAGCTGTGCTTTAAACTCTTCCTGCACTGAAAATCTTAAGAATTGTAACAAAAGTAAAGCTAGATCCACCTCCCTCTGTTACTTGAAAGACTGTCTTTTCCTGATAATTCTAAGTTCCTTATTTCACCTTTCAGTTAGAAGTAGTCTCCACCTGCAGAATATCTGCTACAAACCAAAGACAATTGTAAGGTTCACTTCCTCTGTTGTGAGCACAACTCACTTTCTTGCAAATCCTATGTTCCGCATTGCAGCTTCCAGCCAGAGGTAGCTTCACCTGAAGAATATTAGCTGTTCTGATGAGTTTGCTATAAAACACTTGCTTATAATACTATTGTTCTCAGGTCTGTAAGACTCTTCCAAAGCTATTGGCTGATAAGTAGCTATGATGTAAGCACTTCCTGACACAGTCTGGTCTGGCCTTTTAAGGCACACATAGATAAACACTAAAAACAGTTTCCACCTCCTAGGGCACTGTCTGGGTCAAATACAAAGCATGTACCTGCACTTACTTCAGGACTTGTGACAAATTCTTAGCCCAGGGTTTAAACTCTTCCTGCACTGAACATCTTAAGAATTGTAACAAAAGTAAAGCTAGATCCACCTCCCTCTGTTGCTTGAAAGACTGTCTTTTCCTGATAATTCTACGTTCCTTATTTCACCTTTCAGTTAGAAGTAGCCTCCACCTGCAGAATATCTGCTACAAACCAAAGACAATTGTAAGGTTCATCTCTCTCTGTTGTGAGCACAACTCGCTTTCAAGCAAATCCTATGTTCAGTATTGCAGCTTCCAGTCAGATGTAGTTTCACCTGAAGAATATTAGCTGTTCTGATGAGTTTACTATAAAACACTTGCTTATAATACTATTGTTCTCAGGTCTGTAAGACTCTTCCAAAGCTATTGACTGATAAGTAGCTATGATGTAAGCACTTCCTGACACAGTCTGGTCTGGCCTTTTAAGGCACACACAGATAAACACAAAAAAACAGTTTTCATCCCCTAGGGCACTGTCTGTGTCAAATACACAGCCTGTGCATGCACTTACTTCAGGACTTATGACAAATTCTTAGCCCAGAGTTTAAACTCTTCCTGCACTGAAAATCTTAATAATTGTAGCAAAAGTAAAGCTAGTAATGATAGGATTATGTAGCCCTAAAAGGAACCATGGATAAGCTTCATTGTGAATCAATCCTCTCTGAAATCCTACCCATGTCAACAGTAGGTTGGAAAAGGAATAAAAAAATAATAAGACTAAACAACATGATAATAAAATGGACCTTAGAGAATATTATACAGTTTATTAAGACTTGGGAGACTTTTTATGGAATGAATTATCTCTTCTGTAAAGATGGATTACACTTGAGCAGGAAGGGCTGCAAACATCTAGGCAGTATTTTCTATAGTTTCATGACTAGCAGGGATTTAAACTAAGGAAAGGGTGGGAGTAAAAAAACAGAAATACAGCATTAAATAATGTTGCATCCAAAAAACAAAAGAAATATGGATTGAATATCGTACTTGCTAATACTAGGAGTTTGATTGAATATAATAAAGAAAACAGAACTAGAGTGTACTGTTGCAGAAAAAGATATAGATCTTTAATTTAATTTAATTAGTATTTCGGAAAGACCTTTGAGCATGAGCTCTTTTACAAAGGTTTCACATCAGGGTGGACAATAAGATAATACACATATTCAGTGGTTACAGAGGCCTGATCATTAGGCATTAAAGAGTGATTACATGGCAATTAGACAAATAGAAAAAACAGAGCAGCTGTAATTGAATACTAAGCTATTTCTAATTGGTTGCCCTAGGTAGCACATCCCTGGAAACCTCCAAATCCATTGATAGAATATGACAGAGTAACTGCATAGGGTTTAACACTATCCCAGATGGTGAGAGGCTGGGTGACAGTGAAACAAGGGGGATTGGGTTTGAACCTACCGCAGACAGCGAGAGGTGGGGGTACAGTGAAATGGGGGGGCTGTAATGGGGGAAGCAGCTCCAGAGGGCTTTGTCAAGTGTGGTGTGTATGGGGGAGGTTAGGGAGGTAGTACCAAGTGCATTTAAAGAGGACTGATAACTTTCTTAAGCCCTTGGCTAGGCTGGAATGGAGGCAGGGTTCTCTAGATAGCCCTGTTGGGTGCTACCTTGGGGGTAGACCCATCTATTAAGTGGGGCCTGAGAATCAGGTGCATTTTGAGCTAGACATTAGGTGCTGTTTGAGGCCTGCTTTGAACTGAGACAGGCTATTTGTTTGTAATTTCAATGGGAGTTCATTTATCCAGAAGGGGGCCCGACAGGAGAAAGCATGCTGCCCTAGTGAGGTTCGGTGGAGTGGAATGGTATGGACAGTGCTCCGTTCTTCCTCTGTCTGGTGATGTGTGTATTGAGAGAGAAGCCTCGAGCAGGTTTCCCATACAGGGTGGGATTTTTCAGAGGAGTGCCTTCTTTACCAGGAGGCAAGTTTGGTACTTGATCCTGTCTTTTAGGTTAAGCCAGTTTGTACGCTCATACAGGGCGCAAGTATGAGCGTAGTGATCTGCATACAGGGTGAGGCTGCATGCCTTATTGAGATCTGGCAGCTATTACAGAAACGTGGTGGAATGAACACACAGACATGATTTGGGACATAAAGGGGTCTAACCTACTGTCAAAAAATAGAAGAGTTTGAAAGGGTGGAGGAGTTGTGGTCTATATAAAAAATAATATTGAATATAAAGAGATTACACTAATGGAAGGGAGTAATCTGGAAATACTGTGGGTAGAAATTGCAAAGAAAGACTAAAAAAAAATAATTACTGGTGTATGCTATAGACCTCCAGATATTAATACCAGTGACCACCAAGAACTTATTAATAACATCTCTAACATGGCAGAAAGTAATGAAATATTATTATTAGGTGACTTCAGCCTACCTGGGACTAATTGACATAAACTAATAACAACAAAAGCAAATGAACAGTCATTCATAGACACAGTGGCTAGCAATGGGTTATTTCAGTTAGTGTCCCAACCAACAAGAATAAACAACATGGTTTTGTTTAATACAGTCATAAAGACCAGAATAATAAAAGCAATCACGGTGGCCAAAATTACTCTAAGGTGAATTACAAAGCCATTGCTGCTCCCCTACAAAAATAGGAATGGGACAAACCCTCAAACATAGGGTCAGTATCTTCAATGTGAATGGAAATTAAGAATAACAGATTAGAACTCAAAAACAATGTATACTTAACAAGAAACTATGTAATAAATAAAGTACAACGGCTCACTAGAAAAATAATAAAATAAATAAATAAAATGAGGTCTGCATACAAGGCAATGAAACCTGATAACAGTGAATATAACAGTGAAGTGTACAAAAGAGAACTCAAACACAGCAAGAACTTAATTAGACAGGAAGGAAAAAACTTGAATTCCATTATGCTCAGATAAAAGACAATGGTTAATCGTTCTTTGCCTGTGGAACCATTAATCTCAGGGACAAATTAAGTGAAGGAACCAAAACACATGGCAGAGGTGTTTAATAATTACTTTTGCTTGGTCTTCAGCAAACCAAACAATAAGCCAGCCCATTAGCACAGCAGAAAGATCTACCACTGTGATGCAGGTGTCCCGGTTTCAGGAACAGACTCATGACACTTGAGGAATGGTCATGGTGGGGGTGGATTGAGTGGCTGTAGCATGCTTTCCACCCCGAGGGGGGGAGGGGATAGAGTGACGCTGGTTTCAGTGGTCCCAGGTGACCATGGGATGCACTGTCACTGGAGCATCAACTAGTGTCATGGGGGGGTGGGTCGGATGCATGACATTGTGCATTGCAGTCTGCGCTAGACTCACCCTCTACCAACAACACAAGAAAAAATCCTCCAGCGTGAGAGTGATGCCCCCCACCAATGAAGGCCTTGGTCCCCACCACATCCATTACCTGGCACCCCCGGAGTAAGCAGCTTAGGCTCCAGGGGCTCTTCCCTTGGGGGAATCTAGGGGGCACTGGGGTGGAGGACACTGGGACTCACTTGCAGGATGGGGAGGCTGAAGGGGGCAAGTCGCCAGATGCACAAAGTATAGTAAGTCAGAAAATAAAACAATAAACAGGAAGTAGCCATCAGTTCTGACAATTACACAATGGTTAAAACCCATACAGGGATCATACATGTCAGCAAAAGTGAGGTCCAAGAGCAAACAGGTCAAACAAAAGCTAATAAATCAGCAGGACCAGATAAACTGAATCCAAGACTGATACACAAGATCAGAGAATTGCTTATAGAGCCTCTTACGGCACTGTTTAACCTGTCCTTGACCACAGGGGAGGTCTTAGATGATTGGCAAATAGCAACTGTGGTGCCAGTCTATAAAAAGGGGGATTACCATAGACTCAGTAATTATAAGCCAGTTAGTCTGACCTCTATTCTCAGGAAAATAATGGAGACCATAATAAAAAACAGACTAGAAGATGAAATAATAAATAAAGGGTTAACAGACAGAGGCCAACACAGATTTAAACATAACAAGTGGACCAAGGGGGTGCAGTTGATATTGCATACCTTGATGTCAGCAAAGCTTTCGATACTCTTCCATATAGAAGATTGATTAATAATGTGGGTATGCTTGGGTGGGTAAGAGGTTAGTCAACTGGGTGGCAAACTGATTGGCAGACAGAAAACAGATAGTGGTGGTAAATGGTATACAGCTAGAAGAGATATAAGTCAGAAGTGGGGTACCTAGGATCAATCCTGGGGCCAGTCTTCTTCAATATCTTCATCAGTGACATTGCAGATGGACTAGAGGGTAAGGTTTGCCTGTTTGCAGATGACACCAAGATCTGCAACAGAGCAGATGATCCAGATGGGGTGGGAAGAATGAGAAGAAGAGATCTGAATAAACTGACAGAATGGTCGGAAGAGTGGCAACTGGAGTTTAACACAAAGAAGTGCAAGATCATGCACATAGACAAGAGAAACCCTGAAGCCATCTATAGGTTGGGAGGGGAGTTGCTGGAAATCACAAGGGAAGAAAGAGACTTGGGCATCATCATCACAGATGACCTGATATCATCCAAGCAGACCACTAAAGCAGTAGGTATGGCTAGAGGGATGTTGGGGTGTATTAGTAGGGATATCACAAGTCGTAAGAGGGAGGTAATAATCCCTCTTCACAAGACACTGGTTAGACCCCATCTGAAGTACTGTGTGCAGTACTAGAGGCCGCGCCTGCACAAGGACATTAACAAAATGGAGACAGTCCAGAGAAGGGCAACCAAAATAGTGCAGGGGCTGCATCAGAAAACATATGAGGACAGATTAACGGAGCTCAATATGTATACCATAGAGCAAAGGAGGGAGAGAGAGGTGATATGATCGCAACATTCACACATCTTAAGGGCATTAACAAGTTGAAAGAGTCTAACATGTTTCAGTATAAGAAAGACAGCTGGGCAAGAGGACACAGCATGAGATTGGAGGGGCGATTAAGGGGTAATGTGAGGAAGTTCTTTTTCCCAGACAAGATGGTGTATGCATGGAACAGCCTACTTCAGGAAGTGGTGGATATGAATACAGTGCAAAGTTTCAGACAGGCATGGGATAGGCATAACCGCATAAAGGAGCAATACAGATGAGTATGAATAGATAGGCCAGTGACAGAGTAAAGGCCTATGTCACATTCATAAGGTAGAAAAAATGGGCAGACTGGATAGGCCTTGCAGTCCTTATCTGCCATCAACTTTTATGTTTCTATAACAGATCTTGTGCTACAAACACTTTGACATTCTATGAAAAAGTTAGCCAGTCACTAAGTAAGAACAAACCAGCTGATGTTAAATACCTGGACTTAAAAATGCTTTCAATAAGGTCCCTCATGATATCCTACTAATAAAACTGGACAGGATGGGTTTAAATGGCAAACTATTAGCCTGGATTACTACATGGTTGGGAAAGAGAACACAGAAGGTAAGGATTAGAGGGGCATATGTCCATGTGACTAGTGGGGGGCTGCAGGGCTCGATTTTGGGCCCTGTTTTGTTTGGAATGTTCATCTCAGACATGAATAAAAATGTTAAGAACTGGTTCATCACATTTGCAGATTATTCGAACTAGGGGCTGTGGTTCGTACTGAAGAGCAGGTGTACAGTTTAGAAAATTACCTCAGGGCAATAGAACAGTGGGCTCAGGAAAATGAAATGCTTTTCAACCAGGAAAAGTGTGTGGTTATACATTTTGGTGGTAACAAGTATCACAATTACTATTTCAATAGATGCCAACTAAGAAGGGTGGATAGTGAGAATGACTTGGGCTTCTTGATATAAAAAAGATCTAAATTTTGATAGCCACTGTAATAGAGTGACAGGAATAGCTAATAGAGTCCTGGGATGCATAAAAGAGCCTTTGTATCTAGGGACAAAGCTTGTGTGATGTCCCTATATAAAACTTATATAAGACCACACCTGGATTTCTGCTTCTTCCTGAGGAGTCCATATTTGAGAAGGGACATAAATAACATCAAACGAGTGCAGCACAGAGCTACAAAGATGATTAGCACACTGAAAGAAAAATCTTACTAACAGAGACTGGGTGAGCTGGGTCTCTATACTATTGAGAAGAGAGAGAGGTGATATGTTAATGATGTTTAAGATCATAGGAGATGGTGCACTAATGGACAGTCTGGGGCTAAGCTTCAAAAGAAGGGAGATCAATCTAAGAAGTCATAATAAACAAATAATTACTGAACCCTCAAAAAAGAACAGCCAGAGAGGCTGTTTCACATATAGAGCTGTAAGAACGTGGAACAGTCTACCCAATGAAGTAGTGGCTACAGCTACACTGGATGCGTTTAAATCCAAACTGAATAACTTCCTATTGCACAATGGTTAAGAAAAGTGACCCCACTATGGGGGAGACAGGTTAGATGGGCACAAGCCTTCTTCTGTCTGACAACCGAGTATAGAACCGAATATAAAATATAAAACATAACACACTCACAATTCTGTTAAATACAAATAAAATGAAGAAATACAAATTTAAATACATCTAGCTAATATACCCACTTAATCCTCAAATGCTTGCATGAACAAAAACCTTTTCAGCCCTCTTTAAAGGCCTCAACTGAGAGGTCTCCTTCAAAGTCCTAGACAAGGAATTCCATAGGGTAGGGCTGCAAGCTCAGCCCCCGGATGATTTTAATCTTGCCTTCAGGACAACCAGGAGGCTTTCCTTGGCTGAACGGAGATGGCAACTAGGGACGTGAAGATGCAGAAGCTCTGACAGGTAGCCCTGGCCTAGCCTGGACCCCCCCCAGCTGTATCACATGCCATCTGGTCCTGGTGCTCATTCTGTTTGAAAGAAACTCCCCTTCTGAATCCTGTTCACCCCTGTGAAGTACTCATAGGTCTGTATTATGTCTCCTCTCTCTCTCCTCTCCTCTTTCCAGGGTGTATATGTTGAGATCCCTCAGTCTCTCTTTGCAGGGCTTTTGATGCAGCCCCTGCACCATTTCAGGTGTCCTCCTCTGGACTGCGTCCACCCTGACTATGTCCTTTCTGAGGTGCGACCTCCAAAATTGGACAAAAAACTCCAATTGGGGTCTCACAAGCAAGAAATACAGTGATAACAGCACCACCCTCCTCCTGCTGACTATACCTCTCCCTAGGTATCCCAGCATCACACTGGCACTACCCACTGCTTTGTCATACTACCTGCCACTTTGAGGTAATCAGATACAATTTTAGTAAGAAAGTAAAAGATTTTTTGTTCAACTTAGTAAACATACATGTATACTATAGTCTATGCATCAAGAGTGGAGATTATGACATGTATACAAGACTAACGGTTCTCATAGCATACAATTTAAAAAGAAGTTAAGGTGTGCTCTATTAAAGTGACATATTCTGTACACATACATGTAATATTTAATAAATTCTCCTTAAAAGACATGTGGGGAACAGATATTCAAAAGTGCACACAAGTGCAATGTTTGCACCGTGCCATCATTTGCACTTGCACCAGTTTCACAGCCTGCTATATTCAGACTGCATAGTACCAGTACTATGCCGTCTAAATAGAGGACAGATGGCGTGTGATGCAAATGACAGGCAGAATGCACATGGCACAAATGACAGAGGTTGCAGTGCAGCTCTGAATACATCCTGAGGATAACACTGAGCACATGAGGCCAAGCAGGGGCACAGCCATGACCAGTGCATTGGGTACTGAGCTGCAAACTGGGGGTTGCTGTGGGCAGAGAGGAGGATACCAATGACACACACATGACATAGCAGCATGTGTAACAAAAATATACTTTATTAAACGAAACAGGCAACAGGCCAAATAATACAACATTAAATCCAACAATAGGGGATACAACAGAGGGTGGGGAAAACAAAACTGGGGCTGCCGTCCATAAGCAGGGGAGGTAGAAAATGTATGGGGACACCTGTGCGCTGCCAGTGCTGGTCCACATGAGGGCACCACCGGAGGTGATATGGTCGGGCTGAAAGTTCTGCAGTGTTGCCTCGGCCAGGATCCTGATTGCCTGCTTGTTCTCCTCCACCCACCTAATCAGCAGTCCCTACAGGCAGATCAGCATGCAGAGCTGGTCATTCCATTCCTCCACATCCTCTGTCTTGCCTGACATATGGTAGTCCTCTGGGCACCTAAGGACAGAAAGACAGTGAACTCAGCCAGCTGTGCACACAAGATGGGGCATGCAGCTGTTGTATATGTTATGTGGCCAAGATAAACCCAGAAGGCACTTATGCCAGTATACCACACAAGGATGTCGGGCATCTCACATCCACAATGGATCATACGTGACATACCAGGGATAGCCCTGTGGGCCTGTACACAGAAGGGGTGCACATGCAACAGCCACATCATTCATCATTCATCATTCATCTGGTGCTGAATGATGTGGCTGTTGCACATGCAACAGCCACATCATTCAGCACCAGATGAGGGCTGTCCATGGTATGAGCACACCCCATCAGCGGGCATGGCACAGGTATGCCTATAGAACATGCAATAGCAGCACCACACCAGAGGCCGATATGCAGTGTCATGTCCCAGGTGGCAGGGAGGGCACCCACACATCCCATGGCTGATGACCAGGCATCCAATACTTAGGCCATTCCTGGCATGCAGGACGCCAGACATCCAGGTACCTCCCTGGGTTGCCACTGGGATGAGGCATAGGCATACACACATGGCAAACCACACTGCTGCACATGGCTGGGCCCAGCTGGCAACACTGTGTGCAGCAACCAAGGAGCATGTGACTTCAGCAATGGTGTATATGGGAGGACACAGAACACACAGTGCACCAGTCATCACAAAATCTATGTAAGATGTACCGCGGCCTGTACATGTCCAGTGTCTCAGCAGTCACTGGTGCACCCTATGTAGAGTGTGGCCAGAGTTGGACTGGGCCACTAGGATACCCTGACATTTGCAGGTGGGACCCCTGCTGGTGGGTATGTGGCCTCACTATATACCCTGACAATCACTGCGTGTATTAGCTGTACCTTACCTAACTGTGACTGACGGGCACCTGTAGGTACCGTTACAGTGCTGCCCAAGTATATGACAGTGCCACCTCAGGCCCGCCCCACTGATTGTCCCATGTGACCCTGTAGCCACTGTCCAGGTGGGACCCCTATACCCTACATTGACCATGGGTATGTCCCTCACTACAGGGACTGTGTAGGTCACTGGTTGCATGGCCCCATTATGTCTGACATGTGGCCGGCCATCCTGTATACAGTGGGATCACCATACCCTAATCAGCGCAGTGTTAGGTGGTCATTGACGCAGCTATGATCCAATGCAGTCGCACAAATTTCCCTGACATGCACCAGCCACCAATGGCCCCACTGTTTGCTGGCCCATACAAGTACTGTGGGGCACTAGTGAGTGGTTGAGGCATGCAATGCACTGCATGTGGCACTGGATAGTCCAGCAGTGCAAGGAGACTACCACAGCAGCTGTCAATGGCACACAGCTAGTTGCAGTGGTATACTGACAACACATGGACAGATGTCTGTCACTTGCAGCAACTGGTTGCCACAGTTCTGGCCCCAAGGTGTATGGGCCTGACAACCTATAATGCAACCACACCCAGGGCTGTGTACACTGGCAGTATCCCCATGGCACCTGTCCAGTGGCACACGTTGCTCATGTCTCTACTGTGGGGGTGCTGGCATGGCATGGTAGACAGACACAAGGCAGCATGATGGCAGCACATGTGTGCACCACAGTGGGGTGCGCACAACATGACATAGGCCTGTGGCACTGTTGGCCCACCCTCCCATGTGCATGGTGACTGTCCGCCACCAGAATCCCTGGGGTGATGTCCCTACAGGGACACAGCCTGCCTGGTGGCCTACACAGACAACCATCACTAGACCTTGACACAGGTGGCATCATGTGGATGTGTGGTGGACAGGTCAGCTTAATGTCAGGCCAGGGATGTAAAGAGCACATACCCCCCACCCTGCCCGGGGTCACCATCATCCAAACAGCTGGCCTGAGTGGGTGTACATGGGTGGTGCAGTTCTCCACACACACGATGATGGTACACTGTACCTTGTTCGCCCCCCAATACATGGCATGTCTTTGACACTGTGAACAGCCACCCAATGTGCCATATCCCAGCAGGAAAGGATCACGGCCACCCTAGCTATACTCCAGGGGGTGCTGTTGTCCCCTATGCCACCACCCCCATCAGGCCACACAGATGGTGCAGTGTCCAGATCCCCCTGGACAGCATGTGTGGTGTTGGCAAGTCGCACCCCTCTGGAGTCAGTCATAGCCGTGTGGACAACAGTGAGGGCCAGGCCCAACACCCATGACAGCATGACAGCAGTAGGTCCATGGCCACCACACAGCCACCATTACCAGCACCCATGCATGTACATATGTAATCCTGTGTGCTACACACAATGCAGGGTACACACCTGTTTGCTGCTCCTCTGCAGTACTCTACAGCCTGACAACTCCTCCCAGAATGTCCCCTGGCATAGCTGACTCCACGTCAGGTGGGTCCTGTCCTGGGCAGATTGGGTGTTGAGATCTGTAGGGGTGGAAATGTAAGGTGGGATTAATCCCCAACAGTGGTACACAGTACCCCGATCAGTACACTCTACCCAGTGTAACCACCCATATGCCTGTATTGTGCTCCAGTAGCAACATAATCCTGTCCTTATGATTACACCCCCCCCCGCATGGGGTGGGGCAGTCACAGTGTGTGTCACCCCATGTCGAGGCCACAAGCAGCTGGTCACCCAGCCCACATACCACCGAGAGCACATGCCAGCCCCAGCCCTGTCCAGGCATCATAGGCTTGGGTATGCATGGTGCACCAGGTAACAAACAATAAGAGCAGGCAGAGCATATCAGCACAACACCCAGGGGCCTTGATACATTAGGCGCATGCCTGCACAGTGGCCAGTAGATTTCTGGGCCCCTGTTCAGTACTGTCACACCCCTTGCAGTGCCCATCACATGCAGGCTTGTGGCCACGAAGCACAGTTCGTACAATGTGTACAACATCACCAGGGGACAGTGCCACATCCTGTTGGGTATGGCACCCTGGACAACCAAATGTATGACATGTGTCTGTCATCCTGGCCATACCTGGCTACAGATAGTGACACGTTGGGGTCCCCGTAGGTGGCTAACTGTCCCTGCCATCCATGCCATGCCACTACACAGAGGGCTGCCATGTATGTGATCCTGCCGCCATGGACTTGTGTAATCCCTTAATGTGTGGGAATAGCTTGTGCACCCCTCAGGCATCTGTGGCAGGTCCAGTCATGCACAGGGCAGATGGGCTTCCATTGGGTTAGGGTGACTGGCCAGCTGCATATGTTCAGTGGGCCATGCAGTGGGGCATGTTCCAGTGCACACAGGGGAACACAGGTCGCAGAGGGTGTGTGCACAGTGTGGGGGGGTAGTAACCCTAACACATATTATCACGCCATGGGCCTGCACTCAAGCATGTATACATACCAACCTTACATGCAGCCAAACCATTGTTCCAGCTATATGCTCACATCCTCAGCGAGTCTTGCCATAGCCCGTGGCATACTCCTCCCATCACTCACCTACGGGGCTGCAGTGTATGCCTCAGCTGGTAAAACTAGTCTTCAGAAGTGGGATGTAACTTACAATAACATCTGTAGATATATGTCCTCTGCTCATCGAATGAAACATCACTGCCTCCTATACGAGGAACTAGGGTGGCTTTCTCTGGATGCCTCTAGAAAATTTGCGTACGGTTCGACAATAGATAACATCATCCGTAATCAAACTCCAAAGCCCCTGGCGGAACTATTTCTCAACCAAACATCTAGATATGGTCTATGCTCTACTAATAATGCCCCTGTACTCATCCCCCAACACCACTCCTCCAAAGGTGCTAGCGCCTTCTCCTGTTATGCCCCCCATCACTGGAATTCCTTCCCTCTATCTATATGGCTTGTACCATCCCATGCCTCTTTCAAGAAATTGCTACATGACCATCTTGATGATTCCTGCTCCTGTTTCAAACCCCCTAGCCCATAACTTTTTTTCTCCTAATCCATACACCCCCTCACCCCAACAACTAACACCGCACTTTCCTCCTGACACCTCCTTTGCCCTTGTTTATCACAACTAGTCCTCATCACTTTACCTGCCCTATTTTCCTATCCTATCCTACCCCCATTATTGCATCTCCACCCTTTCAAGTCCAGATCCATCCAATATGGTTATTATAATGGTATGTGTTCCTATAATTCTCGCCCCTATTTCACTTAACTTACTTCCTATTGTCTCTTCATTGTATTTGCTCTTTTATCATTCTATGTTATACACTATTGTTGAGTCAATTATATTTACCGATTTCTACTGCTTCACGGTATTACTATTGTCTAGGCTTTATTCATTAAGGATTATTTCTGCCTTTATCAAAATAATGTTCTGTTAAACTAATGTTTTGTTTCTGTAAACTCCTGGGTCGTGCCTGAAAATAGTCATTGCTATGGCTAGTGCACCTCAACCAAAACTAAATAAATAAATAAAATGATGCCACTGGAGATCAAGCTTGGTGCTTTATACGGGAACCAGAACTGCCTCCCTCTCCTGGCAAGGCGTGAACCTTTCCAGAAGATGATTCTCCCAATATTTGACTATTGTGATGTAGTCTACAGTGCTGCACCCAAGTCATCCCTGGCTAGATTGGATACCCTCTTCAATTCCTTCTGCTGCTTCGCACTGGACTCTCCTCCTCTCACTCATCACTGTTCTCTCTATCATTCCCTGGCTCTCAAGTCACTTGAAAATAGCATCATTGTGCCAAATTTGGCTCTAAATTCAGGTTCGGTTTTCTTCCCTCCTACCTCTCTTCCCACCTGTCCGTCCCCCCTCCCCCCACCACCCTCCACTCCCTAAGATCTATTAACTCTCATTCCTTGGCAATCCCCCAACGGTCTATCTCTGCCGGTCAGAATGCTTTCTCACATCGTTGCTCACACCTCTGGAATGTACTCCCCCTAGAGATCCGCCAATCCTCCTCCCCCTTTCCATATCCTCTGCCTTACATAACTTCCTCTCTGTGAATTCCTCATGCATTTAAACTTCCCCCACACTCCAACATCTACTATTTACTGCCCCTTTAACTGTATCCCCACTATGCCCCTTTAGTTCTTCTCTCCTACCAAATCCTACTCCTCCTTACTACCCCTCCCTCTACCCCGCCCAACTGCATCCTCCTAATGTGCCTATTCCCCCTCACTGCCTTCTACCCGCTTCCCTCCTGATGTGCTCCGCCTCTGCCTTGTGCAAGCAGGGTTCTTAACATACTGGTGGGGGCAGACCCTGGCAGACCTCTCACCCCCTGCCTTACCCCCCACCACCACTACCTGCCCAGACCCACTAGTCCCTCTCCATCCCCTTATCAATTTTCTTCTCTCCTTACTCTATCCTACTACTCCTTACTCCCCTACCCCCCCTTAAACTGTCTACTACCTGCCTCCCTCCTGTTATGCTCTACCTCTGCCTTGTGCAGGCAGGGTTCTCAGCAGCCTGGAGGGGTCATACCCTGGCAAACCTCTCTCCTACTCATCTTTTTCCCCTCCTCCTCCCTTCCTGTTCTGACCCCCAATGGAGTTCTCAGCTTTACGTGACTATCCCTTATTGTTCCTGCACTTAGACTACTGCACTTCAATTATAGCTTGTACCGTCTATGTTACTCATCACTAGCTTGACCGGAGATCTAATCTATGAGTTTTCCATTCAGTTATTTTTCCTTCACATATGCGTGCATCCTAATGGAAATTTTGTGACATTGTATCTATTTTCAGTTGTTTATGTTTATCACCCAGCTACCTACAGTAGTTCAAAACAGTTCGCATTCCGCTATTTTATCACTAACATATTAAAAACACTAGCAGAGTAGGCCTCATGGTCTATCGATTATTCTCGAGCCTCAGCACCCTGATTGGTTACCGTAGCCATTTTTTTGGCTCCTTTCATGCTTACCCCATCTCCCATTCCTGCCCTCCCCCAGGCAAGCCATCCTCAGCTTCACCCCTCACCTATACCTGTTCCATACTCTCTTGAGCCCTTTCACCGTAGCTACCTGTACCAGCTCCTCGGGCAGCGCATTCCATGGTTCCACTACTCTCGGTGAAGTACCTCCTCCTCCTTCCCCCCCCAAGCCTTCCATCCTCAATCTTCCAACTGTACTCTCTGGTGACTCCACCCTCCTTCAGCCAAAGGATCCCATCTTGGTTTACCTTATTTACTCCCTTGAGGTTCTTGAAGACCTCAGCAATATCCCCCCTGTCTCTCCTCTCCTCTCCTCCAGCAAGAACAGGTTGAGCTCCTCCAGTCGCTCCTCATATGTCATATCCCCCAGTCTCCGGATCATTCTAGTTGCCTTCCTCTGAACCCTCTCTAGGAGCTGGATGTCTCTCCTTAGGTGCGGCTTCCAGAACTGCACACAGTACTCAAGGTATGGTCTAACCAGGCTGTTGTACAGCAGCAAAATCACCTCCCTGTTCTTCGAGGTAATCCCCGTGGCAATGCAGCCCAGCATCCTATTTGCCCTGACCGGGGCCCTCCTGCACTGCTCCAAATTATTCATGTTGACATCCACCAGGACTTCCAGGTCTTTTTCCCCTACTGAAGTCTGCAAATCATCCCCCTCCAGGGTGTACACATACAGTATTCGGGGTTCCCTCACCCTAGGCGTAGCACCTTGCACTTGGAGGAGTTACATTTCAACCTCCAGGTGCATGACCAGCTTTCCAGAGTATCCAGCTCCCCTTGCAGGGCCAACCTCCCCATCTCCCCCTCCACCACCGCCCCCAGCTTAGAGTAGTCTTCAAAGAGACTCATTTCCCACCCGATATCTTCCCTGATATCAGAGATGTAGGCATTAAACAGGAGCGGCCCCAGAACTGATCCCTGTGGGACCCCACTAATGACCTCCCTAGGAGATAAGACCCCCCCCACACCACTACCCACTAGGTGCACTCAGAAAGCCAATTTCCAATCCACCTAACCATCAATGGTCCTACCCCCATCCTCATCAGCTTCTCCAGTAGGCCCATGTGAGGGACCAAATCAAACGCCTTGCTGAAGTCCAGGAATAGTACATCCGCCGGTCTCCCCTGGTCTAATGCTGATGTCATCCACTCGTAGAACTCCATAAGGTTAGTCTGACATGATCTACCTGGCACAAACCAATGCTGCCGGTCATCCAGGTAGCCCTTCTCTTCCAAGAAACTCCCCAGCCTCTCTCTAAGTATGCCCTCCATTAACTTTCCCACCACCGACGTCAGATTGATGGGTCTATAGTTACCTGGCTCTTCCCTCGAACCCCCTTTATGGATGGGCACAACGTGTGCCTGCCTCAATCCCTGGGCACCCACCCCATCTGCACTGACACATTAAAAAGATCCACCAGTGGTGCAGCCAAAACATCAGCCAACTCCCACAGTACTCTAGGATGAATAGCGTCAGGACCTGGAGATTTGTCCCTTTTTAGGGACTTGCAGGCTTCCCACACCTGGCCGATAGGGATATCATCATCTGCCCCCTCCCATCGGCAGATCCAGCCTGACACCTCCCCCCAGACCTTATCCCCCAGTGGCCTGTTTGCCACAAGGTACCCTAACAATCAGGTCTGCTGCCCCATCTGTTCCAAGCAACCCCTTTTCCGGAAGTTCCCTAGCATCCTCCTTAGTGAATACTGAGGCAAAGTACTCACTGAGTACCTCTGCCTACTCACCAGCCCCTTCTGCCCACCCCCTCCCCATCCTCAGCCTACTGAGCTGGCACCTGACTTTCCTCCTCTCACCAATATACCTAAAGAACCCTTTTTCCCCACCCCATATCCCCTGCGCCAGCCTCTGCTCTTTCCTAGTCTTTGTCCCCCTCACTACTCTGGTGACCTGCCTGGCTGCAAAATGATAGTTCTCCCTATCCAACACCCCACGCAATCTTTTGTACCTACTGTAGGCAGCCTTCTTCTCTCTCACCACCTCCTGGACCTTCTTGGTCCACCAGCATGGTTTTCGAGACCTACCACCCTTGCACCTCACTCTCGCACAGGACCTGGTAGCCTCCTGTAGCCCCCGTTTGATGATCCCCCACCTACCTTCTACATCCATAACTGTTTTATCTCCCCCAAATGCCCCTTGAGAATTTCCCCATGTCCTAAAGTGTGCCCCCAAATCAACTGTCTCCATCTTTGTACAATCCCTCCCCCAAGTCGAGCAGAAACCAGACTATGTCATGGTCACTCCCAGCCAGGGGATCCTCCACAACTAAGTCTTTTACCAGGTCCCCATTTGCTAGAACCACATCCAGGATACGACCCTCCTTCATTGGGTCCCTCATCTGCTGATTAAGGAATGTGTCCAGGAAGCCATCCGGCAGTCTCTGCTCCCTAGTCACAGTGGACATCATAGTTTCCCAATCAGTAGCTGGCATATTAAGGTCCCCCATCAACTCCACCCATTCCCCTTCCTACCCGCCCTGACTCTTAATGTTAGCCAGCAGGCAGTCCTCCAGATCCTCAGCCAGCCCTGGGGGCCTATATGCCACCCCCATCTTGATCTTCCTTCCCCCGGGGGTTCGCAAGGTGACCCATAAGGCCTCCACATTGCCCACAGCTTCCTCTACTCTAATAATCCCGATGTTATCCCTAATGAACACTGCTTCCCCTCTCCCCTGCCCACTGTCCTATCCTTCCTAAGTGCAATGTACCCACTCAGATTAAGATCCCAGTCATGGCCAGGGGTGGCCCAAGTTTCAGTGACCACTGCCACATCCACCTCCACCTCCCCCTCCACCAGCATGGCCTGGAACTCAGGCATCGTATTTCCCAGGCTCCTGGCAATTATTAGCACCACTCTCCAACCCTTGTCCCTACCCGCCTTTACCTTATCCACCTCAGAGCTTACATACAGCCACCCACTGTTCTCCCCTAAGGCACCATCTGCCCCATTTTGGGGTCAATGGTTAGTCCTACCCTCAATAGATATGGCGGGATCAGCCCCGCAGTCCTCCTCTCCCCCTTCACAAGTTTAAACTCCATCTAGCCTGAATAAACTCCGCCATTCTCTGTCTGAGAATCTCCTTCCCTACCAGATTAAGGTGAAGCCTATCCCTGGCATACAGTCCCTTGTCCTAAATTCTCCCCCAGTCCCCTAACACCCCAATCCCCCATGCTTCACCCCACTGCCTGAGCCAGTCATTAATTTTCTGATCTTCTGTTTATTCTCCACAGTGGCCCTTGGCACTGGCAGGATTTCCGAGAAGGAGACTGTGCAGCCATTGTCCAGACAGACCCTGACCAGCTCGTGGAAACTTGCCTGAATTTCCAGCACACTATTCCCTTCAATATCATTGGTCCCCAGGTGTACCAAGAAGTCAGGTGATCCCCCACAGTCTTGCAGCAGCTCATACAACAGGAACTTTGCCCTATGCACAGTCAGACCAGAAATACCCACTACCTGGTTCTATGTGATAATGGCTAATGCCTAAAGGCAATCACCATTATCACACAGTCAGAGTGCTGAAAACATTTTCGGCACTCTGACAACCCGATCAATGGTGCTGGGACATGTATTTTAATGCTTGGGGACGGGCTGCGCCCAACACCCTCCTCACAAGGGGTTGCTCACGACCTCCTTACTAAAGGATTCTCAGCTCCAGGGGGTGCATGCTGGGGAGGTGAAAGCATTGTAACAAGGTTCGCTGCTAATGAAATCACACCAGCCCGGACCAGAACCCAGTAGCTCACCCACCCCAACCACTAACCAACCCCGACGCCATGATGCAGCTCAGCAATCCACTGCAGTGCCACCCCCTACAGCTCCTCTGCCCCTCCCAGCCTACACTCATCGTGTTCGCTTTCCCAAGACGTACATATAGACATCCTGTCACCCAGTTCACCCACCCCTCAGCCGGGTCACCTTACCTCGATCACTGTGAGGATTGTCTGCGGAAGGAGCTGCCATTATGGACGTGTGCCCTTCCATGCACTCACCTCATGGGATACCCACTACCGTAACTGGGCTGGATTTTCCTCACCCTGCCCTCCCAATGGATACCCCTGATCATGGAGTCCCCTGAAGCAGTATCTTAGTGCCCCCTTTGACCTTTGATCGATTCCTTTTTGGCTCCCACCGGCTCCCTAGCTCTCCTCCCTCCAGTGAGCCCACTTCCGCTGATCTCCGGACCTCTATGCTAGAACCCCTTGCAGCCTCCCCTCTTGGTTCATCTTTTTTTCCATCACCCCTGCCCCCAGTTCAGCATTCACCCCACTCCCAACCCCGTCAAGCTTCTTCCACCTGCCTCCCCAGCCCCTACCACCTGAGTCCCCCCAAAACAGCACTCCTAACACCATCACCCCACCTGCCTCCTCCACCGTCCCCTTATCCCTCCATGCAATTTCTGCAAGGCCCCTGGACCTCTTGGTTCTTATTTCTGGTAGGGTCCTCCACCCCTCAGCGATGACCCTCCCTGACTCATTTTCCTCTTTTTCACACTAGAGAGCTCTCGCCTCACACTCTCCCTCTGCAGATTGCCCTCCCTTTTGACAACAGACTTGCCCACTCCCCTGCTAGCTTGTCAATTTGAATTATCGGTCCCAACCACACTCCGATCTCCCTTGTCACTCCCTCCTTTTCCTCCTCAGCGTCCCACACCCCTCCTTCCACACCCAACTTGTGATCCATCCATCCATCTGGTTGACCCTCGGTAGGCCCTAACCCTCCTATCTCCCTCCAGCCCCCTGTGTCTTTGATGTCTTCCCTGACTGGTTTCCTCCCAGGTAGAATCTCCCCTTGCCTTAAGTCCATGCGCCATAACTCCTCCCCTCCTGTCTGATGAAATGAGTTCAGGTCTCACTCTATCACTGCCCACCTTCCTCCTACAGCCCCCCCCAGTTATGTTCAGCCCACCCCCAACACCTCCAGCTGCCTCCTTACCCAGTCAATCTCCTGAGTTGTGATAACTGCCTACAGACTGGGCAACCTCCCTCTCTCCCTCCAAGCCCAGTTTAGGACCATGGCTGCCCCACAGCCAGTGCACCCCACAACCCTGCCAAAGATGCCTGCCCTAGTAGCTGAGGGACCCCTCCATGACCCATCCCCAAACATTTTCTGATGTTCCCCTTTGTCCCCAGTCACAGGTGTATCTACCCACAACCCACTACAGTCAGCCATACAGGGATATATAGACAGTGAAATTAAAAACAGAGTCTTTGTACCTAGTCACTAAGCAATATACAAGAAAATGAACAGAGCTCCAGTCCCAAACAGTTACAAGAGATAATTAGAGTCACATGCGTAGAAATGGTCTCCCCCAAGATCCTCCCCCTCCCAGATCCACCAACCCCAGCACAGTCTCTCAGTCAATCAGTGACCTACCTCCACCTGGCCCCATCCTCCGTGCATTTAACAGAGGTCGGGGCCATGGTCGGTGGGCAGGATGAAGATACTAGCTCCAAGATAGTCACAGTAACAGTTGGGCTCGCTCTTTAAAAAGCCCACCATGAGTCTCGAAGAATGGTGCCCTGCCTTCCTATTGGGCACTCCAGACTGCATCTTCTTTAAATCCCTCCTTGCCACCGATGCAGCCACCCCCCGCTCCAGTTCTCTCCATTGGCCAGACCTCCTGCCGCTGATGCAGTCAGCACAGTCCCCCTGCTCCTCCCGGAGTTAGCTCCAAGATAGTCACAGTAGTGACTGGGCTCACTCTTTAAAAAGCCCACCGTGAGTCTCGAAAAATGGCACCCTGCCTTCCTATTGGGCTACTTCATTGCTCACTGAACAGTCTGCCTTCCTATTGGGCTTCTTCATTGTTCCCTGTACAGTCTACTCGCTTTTATTTGCCTGTATTCAAATGCTTTTATTTGCCTGTATTCAAATGTAATCTTGTTATCTTGTGTTCAAATGTAAATCTTATTATCTTGTGTTATTGTATCAAATCCCAGTATTCAATTCTCATGTCCCTTCCCCCCAGGTCGAACCAGGAGACGAGCAACTTGTTGTTCAGTGTGCCTTCCTGGTGAAACATTTAAAAAAATAAATAAATAGTGTCCTGCAATTAGAGAAGCCTGCATGCCTACCTCCGCTGCAGGTCATTTTAACAGTGGTGACATTGGTCCCCAGTGTGGATAACCCCCTTTCTGCAGATTAGGCCTTGCCCCACCAAGACTCAGACCTCACACCAGGGTCTGTCCACCCTGCCACCTCCCCCAAAGGTTCATCATCCCATGCCACTACAAGGCTGATGAGGTTTGTGACCTTGATTGATGACCACCTCTTATTGCGCTGATCAGTAGCCCAGTGTCAGTGTTGGCTCATGACTGCTGCCTCTAATGTGCTGCATAGGTGGATATCACACTGCTTCCTGTGTTAGAGCCTGTGCCACACTTGTGCAGTACATTGCATTGGCTGCACTGCATAACATGCATGTCCAGGGAAGGGGCAGGTCCAGGGGCACATTGCTGGGTTGCGGTGGCATATGCACATGTGGCACATGCACCACACTGTGCAAGACTACATGCTTGCACAGTATTGCCATGCACATGGCCACACAGCCTGATGATGTCACAGGAGGGACACATCATCATGCATGCTCAATGGTCATACAGTGCACAGCCAGTCACACAGCACAAACCCGTGCACAGGCGCAAACCTGGTTAGCTCTGCAGGCAAACCTGCAATAGTCAGCCAGGGTATGAAAATTAGGTCACTGGTCAGTCCTTGGGCAAGCAGTTACATTAGCATGTCATTACAGGCAGTTCTGCATACATGAGCATGCCAGACTGCACCTGGGTTATTTAAGGGAGCCTACAGCACCACCAAGACACCACAGTGGAACTGCAGGTGAGCAGGGGTAAGTGTCCTGTGGGATGCACTAGAAAAAGAGGTGTGTGCAGTGCACTCTGTGCACGTGTTGTGACTCAACATGGTCACCTGATTAGAGTCATGTGATGCAGGCGGCCTAGAAGCAGCAGAGATTTGGAGCTCCCTCCTCTCTCCTCCTAACACTGCAAATTATACACTTTCCTGGATGCTTTTTCACTAAAATCACCACAATATCACTGAGTACCTCACTTCAACACTCGAATTGTGCTTAAAACTTGCATCACAATTGGAAAATATTTCCGTGATGGATGTTGATATGAGGCAGGCCCAGTTGAAGCGTACACTTCCCCCTCACCTGAAAAGATGCCGAAAAAGTCTAAGGCCCAAGGAGGGCAGGCCGATAAGAGCAGATCCACATCAAATCAACTGATCCCACTCACCAAGGATTGTTTTTTGCAAGAATTGGTGCCATTTAAGGAAACACTCTCCGAAATCTCCTCCAAATTAAAATCTATCAGAGGGGATCTGTCTGATCTCAATCGGAGAGTAGGAGACTCAGAGGCTTGTGTCACACCTATAGAAAAATGGAAAGTCAAGCTGCATCCTGAATAGTGGTGTGTGAAGTGGCCGAAATTCGCTCCGTGGAGTGATTCAGCGGAAGTAACATGGAATCCATGAAGTGCCATAACCACCGAAGCAAATCGTTGCATTATAATAAGTAACACAAGTCCATTGAAGAACCAATGACTTTATGTTATTCTGCCTTCCCAAGCCACTTCTCCACCAATTTTAAGGCGAAGTACATTGAAGTCAATGTACTTCACATCACTTCGTCTAGTAATTGAGCTCCAAGGTGAATTTTGCAGGGCTTCATGGGATTGCAGGTCACATGGGCTCTATATTGTGCAGTTTTCTAATTCTATATCAATAACACTTGCAAAAAGGAAACAGTAAAGCACTGATGTCATGCTAGTCTAGTTTGTTTCTTACTTAATTCAAAATTTATACTATATGGATTTTATGCCAATAATTGTAATATTTTTAACATTTTTAACAATGGTTTTTCACATTTTAACCTATGCCATTAAACTATTTGTATTCATTTGATTAAAGGCATTTCATCATTGAAAAAGAGGTGTGTGCAGTCTGTGCATGTGTTGTGCCTCAACATTGTCACCTGATTAGAGTCATGTGATGCAGGCGACCTAGAAGCAGCAGAGATCTGGAGCTTCTGCCTCTCTCCTCCTAACACTGCAAATTATACACTTTCCTGGATGCTTTTTCACCAAAATCACCACAACATCACTGAGTACCTCACTTCAACACTCAAATTGTGCTTAAAACTTGCATCACAATTGGAAAATATTTCCGTGATGGATGTTGATATGCGGCAGGCCCAGTTGAAGCGTACGCTTCCCCCTCACCTGAAAAGATGCCGAAAAAGTCTAAGGCCCAAGGAGGGCAGGCCGATAAGAGCAGATCCACATCAAATCAACTGATCCCACTCACCAAGGATTGTTTTTTGCATGAATTAGTGCCATTTAAGGAAATATTCTCCAAAATCTCCTCCAAATTAAAATTTATCAGAGGGGATCTGTCTGATCTCAATCGGAGAGCTGGAGACTCAGAGGCTTGTGTCACACCTATAGAAAAATGGAAAGTCAAGCTGGATCCTGAAAAGTGGTAGGCGAAGTGGTCGAAATTCGCTCTTCGGACTGATTCACGGAGTAAAGCGGAATCCATGAAGTGCCCGCAATGCGAAGCGGAGTACGTCGCATTATAATGAGGAACACAAAGTCCATTGAAACCAATAACTTTGAGTTATTCTGCCTTCCCCAAACCTCTTCTCCACCAATTTTAAGGTGAATTATATTGAAATCAATGTACTTTGCATCACTTTGCCTTGTAATTGAGCTCCAAGGTGAATTTTGCAGTGCTTCGTGGGATTGCAGGTCACAAGGGCTCTTTATTGTCCTGTCTATCTCTTTTAATGCAACTTTTTCAAAACTTCTTATCAACTGGATGTTTGTGTTGGGGCAAAGTTGTGAGGGTGGTTTAAAAAGTTTTTTCCTTTCTTTAGTCAAAAAACTAGTTGTAGGCAGTTCCCCATCATCACCCTCCCACACATGTTTATCCCCTGCATCAGTTGTGCCCTCCTGTAATAAACTTTCCAATACCTGTAAATCTTCATTTATATCACTGTATAGGGTAAACAAGTCAACACAAGTTGACTTGTTTAAGTGATTCAGAAAGATAAGACTGAGAGAATATCATGGTAAAAAGAAACTTTGCTAAATTGGTTTTGATATATAATGCTCCTTGGGGAAGGGGGACAAACTGTGGATATAGAAATGGTTAACATATTAACTGACCTAAGTGATACTCATGTACATGCAGAGATTGAAACTAATACACTAAAAAGTGATATAAACCCATTGGTAGGCACTTTGCAGAAAGACACAACAACATGGTTGAGCGTATAAAATTCATGGCCATGGAACAAGCCGAGTATAACCCGAGGGGGGGAGACAGACTGAATAAACTACATCAAAAGGAAAGCTTTTGTATTTTTACCCTTAAAAGTCTGCAGCCAACAGGCCTTAACACAGAGTGGGACTTGAAACCATTTTTGAAAAAAGCATAAATGAAAGTACTAACTGAATTTTATAGAATGATTGTATAATTTTGAATAATCGTTCTAATGGAATGTCCTGCTTTTCTCCCTCTAGTTCTATGTGGATTATCTGACTGTGAAATGGTGGAGCCCCCTAGTGAAAGAGTTGGAAAGTACAAAGGGAGTGATCACTGTTTCATCCATTTGCACATCCAGAACTTGAAAGTGTCATTAAGGAATCTTTGATTTAGTATGACAACACTAGTAAGAAAGAGTTTGGACTATATTTTGAGATTTTGCTTTGGTACGTAAGTTAAGTCTGAAACTCAATGGTATCTTTTTTGTTTTTTAAAATGCATTTTCACAAAAATATTTTATGTTAATGCATGACTCAGTGATGAAATGCCTTTAATCAAATGAATAAAAATAGTTTAAAGCCATAGGTTAGAATGCAAAAAAAAATGTTAAAAATCTTAAAAGTATTATAATTATTGGCGTAAAATCCATATAGTATAAATTTTGAATTAAATAAGAAATGAACTGGATCAGCACAACATCAATGATTCACTGTTTCTTTTTTTGCAAGTGTTATTGATATAAAATTAGAAAACTGCAAAAAATGTTTTGAAAAAACAAGACTGGTAATGATGAACAGCAACAGGATGAAATCTTCCCAGGGCCACTGAAAAGTAACAGTGAGTTATAATAATAGTAATGAACAAAGGTGGCCCCATGTGTTCATATATGTGGCTATTTAAGGGAGGATAGGCTGAACAAACTCCACCCACTGAGGAAGACCACATCCCTGGTCAAAGCGCTGGGGAGTGTGTTTAGCTAGTGGAGACACTGATTCCACAACAAAGAAGGATATGTATGTAAAACTTCTACAATAGATGCTGTTTGAATGACTTGAACTGGCAACTTCTCATCATTTGCTCTAAGCGAGTGCAGAGCAACCTTGGATTGTCAGTGCAAACACTGGCACTCCAAATCACCAGGAGCTTTCTCCAGATGCCTTGGACGTTTAGCTCCAACACCATAGTTCTTTCAGTCGCATGAATACCTTCTTCCTATTCCCAGTTAATTGATCGATTGACCAATAAAGTCCTGCAAAAGGCCTCCTGCCTTTCTGACACACAGCCTGAGCCATTCTTTACTTGATCAGAGCCCAGATCAGATTACCCCAACTGCCCAAAGTTCCTGGGTTTTCACATAAAAATCCCGGCTTCTGAGTGGTTAGATACTGCTAACACTCACAAATACTAATAATCATTGCCTAGTTTGATTATTGATTGGTAACTGGGTTTTGGCACCTGGAATGAAGTTCACACCTCTCCCATAAGTCATTTCTCTGTCTTTTGGGCACCTAAGCTAGTGATTGGCTGTCCACTGGGATCAACGTACTAAAGATGGCTGCCAACATAACAGTCCCACAAAGTGTACATGGCAGTCACCACTTTAAAACATTCTTGCAGCCCAACAATACAGTTTGTAAACAATTTGGCCCTATTGTCCAACAGCAGCCCTTTTCCCCTATCAAGTGACTGCACATTTGAAAATAGGGAGTTAGTTTGTCTGTTGCAGCTGCCAATTCATTCAGTCTCCCCCAGGTAGCAGGCAGTGGGCAGACCATTAATATTCATGAAGTCCTTTTTAATATGTATATTTGCCCCCAATACTTAAGTGCTATAGGTGCTTTTGAAATAGCATTTGCAGCCACTTCTCAGCCACCCCCACCCTGGTAACAAATATTGTCAAAGAGAGAAACAGTTACAAAAGATGGTTAGAATTCTTGACTGACCCTCTTAGAGGTATTACTAAGAAAGGAGTCTTAATTGTGCACTGGATGAAGTCACTGTGCAGAGGCTTGCGCAGCATCAGTGAACGGGGGGCAGAAACCCCACAAAGCCAGGGGGTCTGGGGGCATATATAAGCAAGCAATAATACCCAACAGGGTGAGTGGTATTGGGCAATACCAGACCTCCCAGGGGCATAATGAGGCCAAACACCACAGGCAGAGGGCCTAATAGTCCCTGGAAGGTCCGGTATTGCCCATACTGCCTACCCTGGAGGGTATTATTGCGCGTAGAAAATGTGCACTGTGGTAATTTGATATGGGATTTAAAAAATAAAAAAAAATAGTTAAAAGATGTAGTAATAATGAAGTTTAAATGTTTGTATGGTAAAGTAGTCCTTGTTTCTGTGCTGTGCCATCTGTTGTCTCTTCCTTCCCCTTGCATTCTCTTGCACTTATGCCACGCAAGACACAGAGTTTGTAGTTATTGTCTACCACAGTAGCGTCTTTGCTTTTTTTTTTGTTTAAGCAGTGTATTTGGTTTGTTTTTTTGTTTAGAAAATGTATACTCTATCATTTTAAGAGGGAGATGCAGCATTACATGCGTGTCTGGTGATGTCAGACCTGGAAGTATAACAGGCGGTAGAATGAGAAACACATTTATTTATTTCTTCATTTTTATATTTAATTTTGATTTGTATTCTTATTTTTTCCCTCCTGTGATGGTCAGAGATTAATGTGTGGTGTTGGAGAGTGCAGCGAGGAGAAATGAGAGGGGGCACTGTGGACTACTGAGGAGAAATAACTGCCAGTGCTGTGGATTAGTTTGGAGACTTCAAGGTACCGTGGGAGCTGTGAGCCACAGCACAGTGTAGGTGCAGAGCAGGAGGGTTTTTTGATATTGCAGAATATATTAGAACAGTTCTTTTGCCCATCGGAGGTTGATCTGGGGTTTTGTTTAGGCAGCTGGTAGTAAACAAAGGAGCACTGGTGGGCAGTATCTCTCGCTAAGCGAGAGAAAAAAATGACGGCAATTTTAAACTGAAAGGAGTTGTTTTATGCAATAAAGAACAGGGTTGGCACTATGATACTGCAGTGGGTTCATGCTCCAGGGACTTTTTATTTAAAGGGCTCTCACTGCCAGATAATGTACCCCAGGCAGCCAAATTATATTTCTTGAATTCCGAAGCCCATTTTCTGATTATATTATAATTTAGTTGGAGGATGATTTTTAACAGGGGGCTGGGGCCAGGGTGCCTCCCCCCTTGCATGCCTATGTTAATGCGTAGTAATATAAAAAAATGCTGTAGTACATTTTCTTGGAATCTTGCACTTTGTCATGTAATGTTATAATATGCAATAAAAATAAAAATAAAAGAAATGCGATGGTTTAAAATAGCCTCCCAGAACCCAAGAAAGGCAAAGAAAATTGTTTACTTTTGCTGGTAGATCATTCAAAACAAAACGATACTCGAGTTGAAGATCATCATCCGGATCCGATTGTTGGAGACTACATTCACAAAGCACAGCAGCAGCATATAACACTTCTGGGAGCACATCTCATTTCTGTGCATCATGCAACTGTTTCCAGCCATGAAAATTCACTTTTTGTTTCCAGGCACTAAAGTGCATCTTGAAAGTTGCTGTAGAAACTCACACAGCACAGTACCTGCTACCAGCAGCAGCATATAACGCTTCAGGGAGCACATCTCATTTCCAGGAGTCCTGCACATTTTTTCAGCCACGGAAATTCACTGTTATTTTCCAGGCACTAAAGTGCATCTTAAAAGTTGCTGTGGATACTTGCAAAGCACAGCACAAGCTAGAAGCAGAAGCAGCATACAACACTTTTGGGCACACATTTAATTTCTTGGCATCATGCTAAATTTTCCAGCCGTGGAAGTTCACTTTTATTTTCCAGGCACTAAAGTGTGTCTTGACAGTTGCTGTGGAGAATGCGCAGCATGGCACCAGTTAGCAGCAGCAGCATGTAACTTGGGGGAGCATGAGCATCTCATTCAATGTTTCAGAAAACTTCACAGCAGCAATGCATTTAGCATCCTGACCTATTCTCTCACTTGTGCATGAAAATACTGGAATACAGAATGAATGCATATTATGCTTTCCAAAAAAAAAAAACTTGGATTGTGATTAATGCACAATTAACACAAAGTGCATTGCAACAACAGTGTTTGGGACGGTTGCACACTGTGAACTCTGGAGTGGCAGCACATAGCAGCCTGTCCAATTTTTTGTGGCACTGCAGGAAAATTCTGGAGTGCACAAAACTGGTATGCACCGCCAACAGCAACACATTTACAGCGACCGTCAGTATAGCAACTGTACAGATGATCGCTGGACCCAAGCACTGTATTCAGGGGATTGGCACCCCCTCCCCAAACCAGCTCCCACCCAGAGTTTATAATATAAAGTGGGGGTGGGGGGTTTGGGGGGATGAAGCCCCCAAAGAAAACAAGGTTCCAACCTGGAAACCATCTGCTGACTGCAAATGCAGTCAACATGATGGTTTTGCTGTCCAGTCATTCAACAAACTTTTTGTCGAACACTGGCCATAGATCCCACAAAATTCATGTGAATTGTGATTAACATGCAATTAACACAAAGTCCATTACAACATGAATGTTTGGGACACTAACACTTTGTGACCTACCATGTGGCAGCATATACAGTAACAGCCTGTCCAGTTTTTTTGTCACACCTGAGAACATTTCTGGGAAAAGAGAATTTATGTACTTTGTGATTTATGCACAGTTAACACTAAGCGAGTCACAACAGTGTTGGGGCACTACAAATTCTCAGCACAGTACCATGTAGCAGTACCTGTAGCAGACTGTAACATATTTATTCTGGTAGTTTAGAAAAATGGAGGAAATAGGCAGATATAAACATGAAAGGTATTAAGAAAATATAGGTAGGAAATATTTTTTTGTTTCGTTTTTTTCAAAGTCAGTAACGAGAGTACAGAAACAAACATTAAGACAATGAACAGTAAGTGAAACAATATGGTTAATAGTAAAGACAGAGTTAAATTTTTTGGTACTGTTAAACTTTTGAGAGGGAACATACGAGTAGGGCAGTTGGAAAGAAAGAACAGAAAGAGGATAGGAAATAGTTAAAC
This sequence comes from Neoceratodus forsteri, assembly GCA_016271365.2. NCBI lineage: Eukaryota > Metazoa > Chordata > Ceratodontiformes > Ceratodontidae > Neoceratodus > Neoceratodus forsteri. Next base: position 1,342,128,460 of record CM057455.1, on the reverse strand, counting down.
AATAATAGGGATTTAACCTGCTTTAGTATTTTGAAGCAAGTGACAAGCTCACTGAATGCCACTACCACTAGGACCCAAACAGCCACAGCAGAGCTCAAGCATCCACTTCAGCAACTTCTCCTGATTGGAGAGGATAATTTTTTTTTATATTCTGCTCCACCTCTGTGAGCTGGCAACAGAGATTCCAGTTTCTTCCCTTCAGCAGACGAGCTGGTTGCTGATGGAGGTGTGGGTGCTGCTGCTGCTTCAGCAGCTTGAAGCAGAACTGAGGGGCCAGCCACTTCAAGAGGGCTTGCCTGCTGCCCCGCTATGTTATGTGAGCTTCCCTGATGCTCTGTTCATCGGTCGTTAGCCGTTACAGGCAGACCACTACCTCCACCACCACCACTCTTCGCTTCCCTCTATTGCTTCTCCCACTTGGACCAATTATTTATTTTTAAATTTGTCCTTCAACCCCCAGTACCCAAGTGGGAACCCTGCTTGCCTCAGCTGACCCAGACTTGCCTAAATTACAAGTACCCATGCTGTGGTCACTAGAATCAGTGGTAAAAAACTCCCACACCAGGGAAGATGTGGAGTATTGGCATCATAGGCAAGCTGCTGCTGCTGCTGCTAGAGGAACGAAGGCGCTCGAGGATGAGGAGCAGGGCTCCTCTGTTGTGAGGGAGATGGTGCCAGTAGTGCAACCATACTGGGAAGCACAGGGGTTCTTGCTGCTCCTTCTCAGGAGGAACAGAGGGCTACTGTTCCTCACTACTAATAATTTCTGTCTCCTGCTGCTGCTCATCTGGAGCAAGACGCATCTCCTCCTGCTGCAGGCATGGCCCTGCTGGAGGATCAGGTGGCTCTCCTCCTGCTGCAGGCATGGCCCTGCTGGAGGATCAGGTGGCTCTCCTCCTGCAGCAGGCATGGCCCTGCTGGAGGATCAGGTGGCTCTCCTCCTGCTGCAGGCATGGCCCTGCTGGAGGATCAGGTGGCTCTCCTCCTGCTGCAGGCATGGCCCTGCTGGAGGATCAGGTGGCTCTCCTCCTGCTGCAGGCATGGCCCTGCTGGAGGATCAGGTGGATCTTCTGCTGCTGCAGGCATGGCCCTGCTGGAGGATCAGGTGGATCTTCTGCTGCTGCAGCATGGTTGAGGGGAGGTAAGGTGCTATAAGGGAACACACTCCTCAAAAAAGCAAGGGAGGTGAAGAGGTGTGGCACTGCTAGAGGTGAGAACACCTCCATCACAATCCAAGTAAAAAAAGAAAGAGAGACAAAAAGGAGACAGAAAAGATTAAAGACAATGATGAAAATGAAACTAACAGATGTCTAAAAGAGAGATTAAAAAAAAAAGAGTGTCTATTAAAATAGTGTTCCCTAACTAAAGTACAATACAAGAAAGACAAAAAAGCAGCATTTTAAAATATGTTTTTTTCTCTTGTGCAAAACATGCTTTTTCCACTCTCTCTGTCTGACTAGAAATGAGAAACAGGAAGCAAGTCAGGCAGTCACGGTGCAGAGATGTACCATGTGACCTGCAGAAGCTCTTCCATGTGACATTCAGAGAAGTTGTTTACCAAAAGGGTCATTTTCACAAATGATAACCTTATAATCACCAAAGGAGAAGTTACAAGGCAAAGTCACAAGATGAAGTTGGAAATTCACAATTTTTTAGCATAGGGATAGATCCAGAAACAAATGATTTGATACCTTTTATTGGACCAACATGGATGTTACAGAAAAGAACAAAATGCTTTAGCTTTCGAACCAACCAGGTCCTTCTTCAGAAGCTTTGTGGCAGTTTTTTCAAATATCCCATACTATTAACACTAGATTATATAGAAAAGCAGAAATAATTCTCATTGGTTTAACATATACATTTAAAACATAATAGAAGATTACGTCAGAGAAGCTAATTAACACCAGTATGCCTTAAACTGAGGAGCCTCAGAAGGGCAAAGGTTATCAAGAATTCTCTACAGCCAGAGAGTTCTTGTCACATAAATTTAAAATGTCTCAGTATGCCAAGAAAGCATTCTAGTGATAAAAACCTTGAGTGGCATTCTCCTAATACATGTAAGATGAGCTTACAACTTACATTCCAATTGTCCTGGTATATTAAAGGACAGATAATAAGAGACAAAATCCTGAAATTAGGTATAACTGCAAGTTGAAATCAAGCTTCAAATTAACCTACACATATAAACATGATGCATGAAAGTATCACTTGTAAGTGTAAGTGCAAAAAAAAAAAAAAAAAATCCTTGTCAAGGACCCCCAAGAAAACGAGACCATGAGCCTGATAAATGCAGATTTCAACACAGAGTCTGTGTATAACAAAAATGCACAGAATCAGTCTAAGCAATCTAAATGAAAACCCAAAGGAATTACACCTTTAATGACCCCCCAAGTAAATGAGATATGCATCTTAATATGAGCAGTTGAAAATGTGACAGTGTGAAATCCACCCACTGACAACTAATAGAAGGAAATAAATGGAAATAGAAGGAAATAAATGCACACTATATGTGAAAACTAAGTGTTCTAGCCACATAACAACTGCCCCATGCCACGCTCCACCCACACATATGTGTGTACATACACCATACCACACCCCCATACACACACACACACACCTGCACACCCCACACAACCACAACACACAACAAATATAGCAAACACATTCTGCACACACCACACCACACCACGCACAACAAACAAAACACACTTACACACCATACCCACAACACATAAAAAAATCTTTAAATCTTTACATCTTTAAAAGATGGACATAAACAGTTTAGTTCTTCAGCGAGCCTTTGATTTTGTAAGTTTATGGTTATCTAAACTTGTTGTGCGTGGTGTGGGTGGATTTCACACTGTCACATTTTCAACTGCTCATATTAAGATGCATATCTCATTTACTTGGGGGGTCATTAAAGGTGTAATTCCTTTGGGTTTTCATTTAGATTGCTTAGACTGATTCTGTGCATTTTTGTTATACACAGACTCTGTGTTGAAATCTGCATTTATCAGGCTCATGGTCTCGTTTTCTTGGGGGTCCTTGACAAGGATTTTTTTTTTTTTTTTGCACTTACACTTACAAGTGATACTTTCATGCATCATGTTTATATGTGTAGGTTAATTTGAGGCTTGATTTCAACTTGCAGTTATACCTAATTTCAGGATTTTGTCTCTTATTATCTGTCCTTTAATATACCAGGACAATTGGAATGTAAGTTGTAAGCTCATCTTACATGTATTAGGGAGAATGCCACTCCAAGGTTTTTTTTTATCACTAGAATGCTTTCTTGGCATACTGAGACATTTTAAATTTATGTGACAAGAACTCTCTGGCTGTAGAGAATTCTTGATAACCTTTGCCCTTCTGAGGCTCCTCAGTTTAAGGCATACTGTGTTAATTAGCTTCTCTGACGTAATCTTCTATTATGTTTTAAATGTATATGTTAAACCAATGAGAATTATTTCTGCTTTTTCTATATAATCTGGTGTTAATAGTATGGGATATTTGAAAAAACTGCCACAAAGCTTCTGAAGAAGGACCTGGTTGGTTCGAAAGCTAAAGCATTTTGTTCTTTTCTGTAACATCCATGTTGGTCCAATAAAAGGTATCAAATCATTTGTTTCTGGATCTGTTTTTTAAAAGGACCAATACGGCACCTACAACATTTTTTTGTTAGCATAGGGATACAAATTTGCAAATTAATCTGTGAAGGTGGAGTTTGGCAATTCTCTTGAACTTTGCAGATGAATTAAAACTTCACAGCATCTATGTTGCCTGACACTCCCACCCCTCCAATTAGTCATCAATCCTCAGTGCCCTCACTTACCCAACAAATAAAGAAAGCCCAGAATCTTCTTTTGTATTTGTTGTGTTTGGAGCTGTTAAAACACTTTAAACACACAAAAAGGCACAGTAAAAAGCCTCCCTCACCTCCTAGCTGAGCAATCCTGCCTCCCAAGCACTCCATAAAACTACCAAATAAGTAGAAAAATATTCAAAATAAATATTAACTGTAACAAGAGTGTTCCATCTCTAAAGTAATAGAACAAGACAGAAAAAGTAGTAAAGAAATTGCTGGAAACTAGCTTTTTTTAAGCAGTTCTCAATCTCTCCTAGATTTAAATAAAAGAAAAGAAAAATACTAATAGGCAGTCTCCTTCTCCTCTCTCTGTCTGACCAGCAGTGCAAAACTGAAAGTAAGGCTCAGTCAGTGTACAGAGCTATACATATGACCTGTGGAAGCTCTTCTGTGTGACCTTGAGACAAGCTGTTTACCAGAAGCCTCATTTTCACAAAATGTTACACTTAGTATCCCCCAAAGCAGCGTTGCAATGCAAAATTACAATGCAAAGTTGTGAAAAGTGAATTTTGAATGTGAGGCAAAAATTCACAAAAGGTATCTGCGGAGGAAATTTGTGCCATACGCCTTTAATTCGCAGGTGGATTTAAACTTTGCAACATCTCTACATGTGAAGAGTGTTGCTATAGTGATATAACCCTTCAACATTCCATTCTGACCCCCAGAAATCTACCCATGTGACTACACATCCTGGGGAATAGGGTTTGGATGGCTTTCATGAAATTCAATACTTAGATAGCTGCCCCATCGATGGCCTGATGCAATAGCTCTCTAGAAATAGGCATAGTTCCAGAGGACTGGAGGAGAGCAGACAACAGTCCCTCTACACAAGAGCAACAGCAGAGAGGAGGTTAGCAACAATAGGCCGGTCACTTTTACCTCAGTGGTGGGAAAATTAATGGAAACCCTGTTAAAGGAAATGTTGTAGAGTATCTTGAATCCAGGTGGCTTTAAGACTACAGGCAGCAAAGATTCATGGGGGGGGGGGTCATACCAGATGCATTTGATTGATTTCTTCAACTGAGTGACCAGGGAAATAGATCAGATGAGTGTAGTGGACATGGCCTATCTGGACTTTAGCAAGGCCTACGTTACTGTGCCACACAGGAGACTGATAAGACAATTGGGCAACCTAGGGGTGAGATCCTAAGTGGTTAATTGGGTTAGGAACTGGTTAAAAGATAAGAGACAGGATAGTAGTTAACAATTAACGGTACTCACTCTAATGATGGGAGAGACCAGAGGTGTGCTGTACACTCTATACTGGGACCAGTCCTCTTCAATGTCTTCATAAGTGACATTGCAAAAGAACTGTTAGGGAATGGATGCCTTTTTGCAGATGAAACCAAAAATAGGTGATTGGGTGGACCTTCAGGAAGGGATGTATAAAATGCATGGGGATCTTGTGGAACCTGAAGAGTGATCAAGTGCATGGCAGTGTGGGTTCTATGCCAAACAGTGCAAAATCATGCACCTAGGGCATAAAAACCCAGGCACTGCGTTCTAGATATGGGGTGGTAATGGCAGTCACTAAGCAGGAAAGAGACCTTGGGATTATAATATCTGATTACCTCAAAGTGGCAGGTAATGTGACAAAGAAGTAGATAGGGCCAGTGAGATGCTGGGATGCATAGAGGGAGGTATCTCCAGCAGGAGAAGGGAGGTGGTGTTGCCACTACATCGTTTGTGGGTTATTCCCCACCTGTGTCCAGTTCTGGAGGCTGTACCTCAGAAAGGACATCGACAGGTGAGAGGCATCCAGAAGAGGGCAACTAAAATGGTGCAGGTATTGCAACAAAACCCCTATGAGCAGAGACTGAGGGATTTCAACATGTACACCCTGGAAGACGGGAGATCCAGAGGGGACATGCTAGAGACCTAGAGGTACATCACAGGGGTAAACAGGCTACAGGAGGGGAGTCTCTTTCAAATAAGAAAGAGCACCAAGACCCGAGGGCATGTGATGAAGCTTGGGGGTATTTAAGGGGGATGTGAGGAAGTACTTGTTTACTGAAAGAGTTTTAAACACTTGGAACAAACTGCAAGTAGAAGTGTTAGAGGTGAAAACAGTAGAGGCCTTCAAGCATGTGGGGGATAGACACAGGGGAATATTAGTAATAGGCAGGGAGGAGAGAGGGTCACCAGAGGTCAATTAGGGTCTGTGGGGACAGAGTAGGCAGGAACTAACTGAGCAAACTGGGTGGGCTAATTGGTCCTTTTCTGCTGACAAATTCTGTGTTTCAGCAATTGAATTTTGGCCTGAATAGAACAACCACGAAATAGTGTTGTTTGTTACGAGGAGCAGTGTCAGCTGAAAGAGAGGATTTTGTATTGCAAATATACCTTTGACATCTACAGTATCATCTAAAAGAAGACACTTACATAACTATTTCTTGCAGAATAACTTTCCTCAAAATTCAGTGCTGAACAACGAAATGACTCCGTTGATCTGTACAATGAATATAATGATAACTTTGCAGGAGGTTAACTTTCTTTTTGCATTTTATTTTATGTTATTCATTCCAAAGTTCAGTTGGAAATTCCATTTGACAGAACGAAAATCTACAAAAAATTTGGAATAGGCTGGATTTTGCCAAGGGCAGAATTTCAGGAAACTGCAAAAATGTTGGAAAGTCATTTATTTTTTATCAAGAAGTAATGCTGATATGCCAACTATGCCACATCATTATCATCATCATTGCCCTAGAATCTAGCATTGCAAAAAAAAAAAAATCTAAATCTGACATTTTTTTGCAGGGCATCAGCAGCAGCAACTAAAAATAAAAATATCATATATCATTTGTCTAAATAAGTAGCTAAATGATGAGTCACGTGATGCAGGCTGCCTGAGTGGATGCTCTCTCCATCACTCCGACCCGTCCCGAGTTAAATCTCCCCTTTCCTCGGCACTTTGGTGTTTTTTCGTTTCCTGAGCTTAGACGGCCAGCAAAATCGTGGGAAGGTGAGGAAAATTCAAATTATGGAGGTCAAAATGAAGAAAATGGGCCCCCGGCATACGCCACCTATAACACCTGAGAAGGCCCTGAAGAAGCAGAGGGGCCTTGCTGCATTATCCTCGGCCCCGCTAACCTCCACTAAGGCAGAGCAAGAACCACTAACACTGGCGGACTTTTTGGCCAAATTTTTTCCATTCCAGGTGAACTGTGGAGCATGGCTGCAGAAATAAAGGTATTATCAGTTGCCATGGAGGAGACTGGGAGGAAAGTCTCGGATAATGAGGTCAGGGTGGTTTCTCTAGAGCGCCAGGCTGAAAAAAGGGATTCCGAGGTTGTCAGGCTGCACCAAAAGTTCACCAAGATGGAGCTGAAGCTGGAAGATCTAGAGGGGTGCAGCCGATTAAATAATATTGTGATCATAGTGCTCCCGGAACAAGAAGAAGGTCCTGATACAATTCTGTTTTCTCAGAAGCTGGTGTGTAAGGTGGCAGGCCCCTCTCCCTATGGCTCCAACTATATTATTGAGAGGGCACATAGAGCCCTGTGTCCCATGCCTCGACCAAGATCTCCCCCCAGACCACTGATTATGTGCTTTTTAAACCACGTCGAAAGGCAGCATTTTCTGGCAAAGGTCCGAGAGATACAGGACCTGGAGTGGGTGGGGAAAAAGTTTCAGGTGACTCAGGATCTGCCCCTAACTATCCGGCAGCGTAGGCAAGCTTTCCATCCTCTTGTCTCTAAGATTATTGCTGTGGGTATTCGTTTTCACATGATTTATCCCGCGAAGCTGCAAGTTATGATTGCAGGATCCTGGGTGTCTTTCAAAGATGCTGAAGCAGCCAAAGAAGAGCTTAAAAAAGCCCTCCCAGACCTGTTTCGAGGCACTTGATGTGGCACATTTTGGAGTTGAATTCTTGAGAGGAAAAAGGAAACCTGTTGGTTCAAGGATCTAAAGACTTGTTTGTGCTATGTTACTAACATGCTGAATGTACTCAGCTTTACTTTACAGCGAAGGAGGCTATGTTATGGAGCCGATTTCAGTTGGACTTCCTGCTTCAACTCAGAAGGAATAGTAGTTCAGTTTGGAGCCCTATCTGGTTGATGGCTCTCTTCTATTTGCAAGAATTTTATTTGGACTCTTGGTCTCTTTGTATTTAGAGTGTCTAAATTGTTACTGTAGCTAAGGGGCACTGTGGTTCTCAAGCAAGGGGCTGTCTATGCTTGGGTCTATACTGCAGGAATTGGAAGGAGAAGCTATTTATCAGTCTATTCACCTTGGATTTAACATTATGTTAAGTTCTCAGTTTGTCCACTAGAGGGGAGCAGTGCCTTAGTTACAGTGCCTTTTCTTTTTTGTTTAACATTCTCGGGTGCCTTGTGTTATTTAATGGGACAAGGAATGGCTCACAGTCAAGTCGGGATGGGGAGGTTTCCCCCACCTCTTCCTTATTCCGTGTCATAAGTTGGGATCTCCCCATAAATGGGCATACAGCAACCTGATTACAAAGGGAGTCTTGTTATTTCAAAAGGGTTGGAGGCGAGATGGGGGGTTAAAGGTAGTAGCAGAATGTTTTGCTGGGCAGGAAATGGGGGGGGTTTAAGGGGGATAGAGGGGAGTTTAAGGGAGTTAGGTGTTGTTTATGGGTTAAGAGGGGTTGGGGTCGGGAGGATGGTACAGCAGTTATCAGGGGGTTACGGATCTTTGATACCCGTTGTAGCAATTTCTGGATATTACATATGTGCTTTCTTATTAATAGTCTAGATGGCTAGCAATATTAATTTTGCAATCTGGAATGTGAAAGGGATAAGGAAAAAAACCTAAACAATATCAGGTGCTGAAACACCTGAACCTGTTGCGATCTCAGGTCACGTTTTTGCAAGAATCCCACTTATTAGACTCCGAGGCTTTACAACTCAGGAGGCAATGAGTGGGGCAAGTTTTTGCTGCTCATGGGTCCACTAACAGCTGTGGGGTTATGTTAGTTGTTAACAGATGTATCTCCTTTATTTCCATGTAGGTCTTCAGGGATCCGGGTGGTAGATACGTTATGGCCAGTGTACTCTTTGGTCCATGCCACTCTTACTTTGTAGTATTTACAGGCCCAACATGGACAACCCTAGCTTCTGTATGAAGCTTATTACCCTTATACTCCCTTTGCTTCCTATAACGATAGTAATGGAAGGGGATTTCAATTTAGTATCGGACCCTATTATGGATAGGTCAGGTTCAGTGTTGAGGGGACTTTCCCCTGGGCAGAGAGCATTTCAGGACTTACTAGACCAGTGTGGGTTATGTGACGTATGGCAAGTGTTACACCCCAATTGTAGGGAGTACACTTTTGTTTCACCAGTACATAGGTCACATTCCCGCACTGATTACTTACTAATATCCCAATCTCTCTCTTGCCAGGGGTCACGTCGGCTTCAATTTAACCAGATCCTATTTCTGATCACTCCCTGGTGATATGTTGCTTGGCCTTTCTTAACATCCCTAAAAAGAGACTCAGTGGAAATTAAATGAGCAATTATTGAAGGATGCCCAATTTTACAACCAAGTGAAAGAGAAGATAGATTTGTTCTTTTCAGTTAACTCAACAGAAGGCATAGCGCCGGACATTATATGGGGCACTTTCAAGGCCTACATGAGGGGGATTCTGATCAGCTTAGCAACAAAGTGGAAAAGAGCCCTGGAGGCTGAACTCTTATCATTATTGTCTCAGGTTAGGTCCTTAGAGGCTAACTTATCTCCTAGTACCACAGAAGAAATCAAGCGGAAACTTCTTGTAGTTAAAGACAGGCACTTGGTCTTGCTAAGGGAAAAGGCTGAGCTGGCCATTATCCACACTAAAGCAAGTTACACCAATCAGGGAGAAAAAGTGGGTCACTTGTTAGCTTTAAGGATAAAACAGCAGGAATCGGCAAGATTTATCCCACCCTTGAGGGCTCAATCAGATGGATCCCTGAGGTCGTTCCCTTCAGAGATTGTGCATGAGTTTGTGTTGCATTACGAGCAATTATATCAAGATATGGACAGTCCCCTTCCCCGATGGAAGCATTGGAGGCCTACCTCCGGGAGTCTCATGTCCCTTCTTTGTCTGAATCGCAAAGGAGATTTATGTCCTCCCCTATATCCTTGGAGGAAATAACTGAGGTAACTAAGGCCCTGCCCTCGAACAGAGTCCCAGGGCCAGACAAATTCTCCTCCTTATTTTATAAAACTTTTCTGGAACAATTAACGCCAGTACTTCATCAGCTGTTCCTCCATATTCTTTCTGGGGTAACATTGATTCCCATCTGTTTGAAGCCTTGATCGTTCTCCTCCCTAAATCTGATAAAGATCCTGAGCTGGTACAGAGTTATAGGCCCATATCTCTTTTGAACCAGGATATCAAAATCCTGTCAAAGATATTGGCGGAAAGGATTACCTTGGTTCTTCCGGACTTGATTGGCATGTCACAGGTTGAATTTATGAGGGGGTACTCATCTTCAGACCACCTACATACCCTTTCACATGTCTTCTCGGAGTCCAGGGATGCTACCTCCCCTGCTGCGCTGCTGTCCCTGGATGCCGAGAAGGCATTTGGTCGTGTGAACTGGAATTTTCTGTTTCAGGTTCTCAAGGCATTTGCTTTTCCCTCCATATTCATAGACTGGATTTGAGCCCTATATCAGGTTCCCTCAGCTAGGATTTCAGGTAATGGGGCATTTTCAAAACCTTTCCTTTTATACTCGGGAACAAGGCAAGGTTGTCCCCTTTCCCCTCTGTTATTCAGTATATACTTAGAACCACTTATTCGAATCAGTTTAGATAATCCGGAAATACAAGGTATACCGATACGAAACAAGGTAGTAAAGATCACGACATATGCTGATGATCTTCTTCTTCATCTGTCCCATCCTGTCACGTCTATCTCAGCCATGCTAACTGTGATTGTGAAGTTTAGTTCCTTTTTGAATTACAAATTAAATTCCAATAAATCATCCATCTTTCCCTCAACCATAAAGTTTTTAAGCATGATATTACCCCCTTTGAGTTGTCCTGGTCACCTGGTTTTCTCAAATATTTGGGTATTAGACTTACACACAATCCTTCCTTGTGGTTCAAAGAAAACCTGAAACCCCTTTCCCAGGTGATCATTCAGGATCTTGATAGATGGTCAAAGCTCCCTATTTCATTATGGGGCCATATTAGTATAATTAAAATGAATGTATTTCCCCGCCTTTTCTACGCTTTATCCCACCTTAATTCATTTATCCCACTATCCTGGTTTTGGAAAATGCATAGACTTTTTACCAGTTTCATCTGGTCCAATAAGCACCCCAGATTAGCATACCACAAACTGGCGGCTCAAAAATTAAGAGCGCAAATGCAAAGAGGCGCTCAGAAAAATTTTCAGAGCACCTCTTTGCATTACCACTCATAATGCATACATTCGGCTGCTGGCAGTGGAGGTGAGAGGTGGGTTGTGCCAGTCGCCGGCTGGGGAAGGGTGAGGAGGTGCTGGGTGGGCTGGCACAGCTGGGTGGGAGGGCCACTAGACTACCAGGAAATGTGAAATAAATATTTATTTTATTATAATAGGGGGGCACTAGACTACCAGGGATATCTATAGTCACAGTGGATATTATCTCATACAGATGGGGGGGCACTAGACTACCAGGGATATTAACAGTAATAATTTTTTTATACAACTCCGGGGGCCACTAGACTACCAGGAAATGTGAAATAAATATTTATTTTATTATAATGGGGGGACACTAGACTACCAGGGATATCTATAGTCACAGTGGATATTATTTCATACAAATGGGAGAGGCCACTAGACTACCAGGGATATTAACAGTAATAATTTTTTTATACAACTCCGGGGGCCACTAGACTACCAGGGATTAAAAGAGACACATTGGGGGGGCACTAGACTACCAGGACATTAGACATCATAACATTATTTATTATGATGGGGGGGCCCACTAGACTGCCAGGGATATTTCATACACTATTATTATTATTATTCAGATGGAGCAGAATGAAGCCCCCTGAGAAAAACCCAGCATCATTTATGTTTGTAGGGCACACCTGGGCTGAGAAAAGTGATTTTAAAATCTGGCCATCTTGTCCCTCGCTCTTTGTTCATGAGCAAGCAAATTCTTTGACCACAACTGTGCAAATTCTTTGACAGCGAGATTCTTTGATCGCGAACGTGAGAGTAGGACGAGATGGCCGGATTAAAAAATCATTTTTTCTCAGCCCAGGGGTGCCCTAGGAAGTCAAATGAGGGTGGGTTTTGCTCAGGAGGCTTCATTCTGTCGAACCATGGTAGTGGTTTGCCATAATTCTTTCAATTTTTAAAATTACTAACGTTTTTATTCTTTGAATGCGAGTCTGCAAATTCTTTGATCGCGAGTCTGCAAATTCTTTGATTGCGAGATTCTTGGATGGCGATCATGCATCGTGAGGGAAGGACAAGATGGCTGGATTAAAAATTCAATTTTCTCAGCACAGGGTTGCCCTAGGAAGTCAAATGAGGGTGGGCTTTGCTCAGGGGGCTTCATTCTGTCGAACCATGGTGGTGGTTTGCCATAATTCTTTCAATTTTTAAAATTACTAACGTTTTTATTCTTTGAATGCGAGTCTGCAAATTCTTTGATCGCGAGTCTGCAAATTCTTTGATTGCGAGATTCTTGGATGGCGATCATGCATCGTGAGGGAAGGACAAGATGGCTGGATTAAAAATTCAATTTTCTCAGCACAGGGTTGCCCTAGGAAGTCAAATGAGGGTGGGTTTTGCTCAGGGGGCTTCATTCTGTCGAATCATGGTGGTGGTTTACCAGAATTTTTTACATTTTTTGATTTATAGCATTTTTAATTCTTTGTTCATGAGCCTGAAAACTCTTTGATCGCGAGCCTGCAAATTCTTTGATCGTGAGATTCTTTGATCGCCATTTTCGATCGTGAGGGCAGGACAAGATGCCAGATTTCTTATAATGCAATAGATAGGAAAATTTTACCAATCTTTAACATTGAATGTCTCGGAAACGGTTTGGTCTTTTTACTTGAAATTTGGAGGGTGTTTACAGCATGTCCTGTGGATGTAAATTACACTGTTTATATGTCAGAAAATTATTTTTTACCAGAGACATGGCATGGCGCAGTTTATGTTCTGCGGACAGCGTTTTGCTTGTGGTGGTGCCTTGAAATTGATAGGATACCTAGCCTTAGTGTCATGGATGTAGTTTTCAGTCATTGTGTGTGTTAAATGTCAACAGGTGTGGAACTCTGCCAGTCTGATGAACGAAAATTTCAAACTGTGACATGTTATATCTCGGACATGGTTTGGTCTTTTCACTTGAAATTTGGAGAGTGTTGATGGGATATCCTGTAGATGTGAATTGTGGTGCTTACATGTTGGGCAATTTATTTTTTGTGGAGAGATTACGTGGCACAGTTAATGTTCTGCGGACAGCATTTTCTATTGTTCTACTACATTTACATTTGTTTAGTGGCTGGTCATGCTGTTGTCAATGTACTTTTTAGTCATTAGGTGTGTAATGTGGCCCAACACTTACAAGTTGGTGGGAGGCGGGGCCCTCCATGTCCCCGCTCCCACCAACTTGCTCAACTTTCTACTTTTCTATTCTTTCTTAAAAAGCAAGGAAATTCTATGCAAAAAACTTCATCAATACATCAGTTAGGGTTATTCTACAGTGGAAAAAGTGAGGACATTTGACATTAGGTTTCCCACCCTTGCATCCCACCCCACCCGGCCTCACCAACAGGCATCAGGCTGTGCATTGGGGTCGTTGGCTCTAACTCTCACCCCATTCTCCACACTGCACCACCTCAGCTTGTTTACATATGGGTGGGTGAGAGTAGGCTCAGTGACCCTAACGCAGAGCCCGATGCCTGTTGGTGAGGCCAGGGTGGGGAAGGGATGCAAGGGGTGGGAACCCTAATGCTCTAATTTCCTCACTTTTTCGCTGTAGAATAACCATAAGTAATGCATTAATTAAGTTTTTTGTATAGAATATATATATATATATATATATATATATATATATATATATATATATATATTTTTTTTTGTCACATGGATTCTGAAAATATTGTCTTCTGGTTCATCCAAACAGGTCACCTGAGCACTGATTAATCCCTGATATACCCACGGTTGCATGTTCACTGGGCTTTATTGTATTGATTCTTTAGGTAAACCTCTAAGATAACATTGCCCATGTTATAAGATGATTAACCCATTCCAGGGTATGGGTTTACTAAACATTAATCCTTGCTTGGGTGGTTGAAGTCACTCGGCTTTGCCTCATGACTCCAACCCTCCCCCCAGGCATGGAGTAATGCTCAGTAAATCCATACCCTGTCATGGGTTAGTCCCTCCATATATACAACATATACATATTCATTTGTATATATGCTTGTAATTTATCTGCATTAAAATATCATGATATTCTCACTCTAGACATATGACAAAACAAATATTATCAATGTAGATCCTTCAGAATAGAAGCCTGCTATTTACAGACCTTTAACTATAACCTGAGTCAGCAGCCCATTAAAACATTTTACCAAACCAACCAACGTCATTACATGAATCAGATAAGGCATGGGCCAAAGAATTACATTTAAAATTAGCTGGAATAGCACACTCTTGTACCTGTAAAGGTGCTGCTGGCAAAAAACAACAGATTTGGAAATGGCCCCCTGACAAAGCTTCAGAAGGAGGAGCTACATAGTTGTGTTTGGCTGCCTTCTGCAAGGGTCTGCTGCATGTAAATAAATGTATTTGCATACACCACTCAGTGTTTATGTATTTATTTGTTCATTCATTTTAATTTTGATGATTGGGTAGGCCCTCAGAAATATGCAAATCCCTTTTTAAGGGGTGACCCAGAATTTGTTACATACAGTTGAATAAAACTTTCTCACAATGATTGCAGTGCAGAATAAGACCATAATACAATAAGCAGGAGAATTAACAAGTAAATAAAAGAAAGTCTACATACAGCGAGCATTAGTTAGTCACAGTATGAGTACAAATGGCATGAACATTCAGTGCCAAGTAACAGAAATCACAATTTCAACAAGACAACATCACAATCAAGTATGTACTGCCTCTTTTTTTATTTTCTAGCCCAGTAAAAATATGCCTAATATTATTACTTATGATCTATGACCCCTGTGACTTCCCCACTTGTGATGTCATAGACCACTTAGAAACATAGAAACATAGAATTTGAATGCAGATAAGGACCGCTTGGCCCACCTAGTCTGCCCATTTTCCTACCTAACAGATAAGCTGCAAATCCTAGTTAACCAACAGCTTACTTCCTCCTACCCCCCACTTAGGGTTGCCACCTGTCAGGTTTTTTATCTGGTGATCAGGTTTTCAGGGTCCCTGTCAGGTAATCCAGTTTTGCTCTGTGCTGGTCAGGTTTTTGAGCCATTTTGAGTGCTCACATACCTTTGAAACAAATGTTGTCCTGTAAGTCATTGTTTCAGCTACATGTCCAGGTTACAGACAAGTTCTGTTGTCAATATAGCCTTTTGTTTGTGAATGTAGTCACCCTGGGAGGTGAAAAGTATGGCCATTAACACCATTAGCACTTACTTACCTAATCTTTCCACTGCATCTTAAAGCGGCATAGCAGCACAGCTGCCCCCACCTTTGTAACAGTAACAGAGCCAGTTGTCTTCCACTTTCATTTGCTGGTAAACATTTTCATCCCAAACATAATTTAGGCATTTTTAAATGTTTTAAATTCTTTTTTTTTCCCTCAAGAAAAAAGTATGGTCACTTCTTTGGCTTTGAAATAGTACTGTAGACAAGAACAGGAAATTGAGCCAGAAAATATATAAAGTATGTGTACTGTTGTATGCTATTTACAGTATTTCCCTTGTCTCCCAGATTATATCTGTAATGAGATTTCTTTTATCTCTGTATGTTTATCTGGTTAACCAATGTCAATAAATAAATAAATACATAAATAAATAATTAGGACGAACATAGGAAAGTAACTTTAACAGGCACAGTACAGTTTTTATTTAACTACTGCATTAAGTGTTGTTTTTTAATGATATAACAAATGGACTTCTAGGAGGAACAATGCATGATGAGTCATGAAAAGGGGTGGGACTAGGGGCGAAGTTTAGGAACCGGTTTTTGCCTCATCCAAAGGTGGCAACCCTACCCCCACTAGGACTGCCTTATGCCTGTCCCATGCATTCTTGAAGTCCCCCACTGTTCTTGACTCCACAACCTCCTCAGGAAGGCTGTTCCATGCATCCACAACCCTCTCAGTGAAAAAATACTTCCTCACATTACCTCTGGGCAGTCCCTTCTATCTTCAAATTGTGCCCTTGTTCTTGCACATCTCTTTTTCTGGAAGATGCTACCCTCTTGACTTTGTTAATTCCTTGAGGTACTTGAACATTTTATCATGTCCCTCTCCCTTCTTTCCTCAAGGGCATACATATTAAGCTCCTTTAGTCTTTCTTCATATGTCTTCTGGTGCAGACCCTGCACCATTTTGGTTGCCCTCCTCTGGACAGCCTCCACTCTGTCTATGTCTTTGCAGAGATGGGGTCTCCAGAACTGCACACAGTACTCCAGATGGGGTCTCACCAACTGTCTGTACAGAGGGATAACAACTTCCTGTTTTCTACTATTGATGCCTCTTCCTATGCATCCCAGTATTCCCCTGCCTTCCTTACTGCCTTCTCACATTGCTTGCCCACCTTTAGGTCATCTGATATAATTATCCCAGGTCCCTTTCTATTTTACTGTTGTCAGTATCTCACCCCCATTGTGTATGCTTCCTGGGTTTTGTTTCCCATGTGCATTACCTGCACTTCTTTGCATTGAATCTGAGCTGCCATACATTTGACCATTCCTCCAACCTTGCAAGTCCTTTCTCATCCTTTCCACTCCATCTTGTGTATCAACCCTGTTGCAGATCTTTGTGTCATCTGCAAAGGCGTACTTTTCCTTCCAGTTCCTCTACAATGTCACTTATAAAGACATTAAAAAGGACCGGTCCCAGTACTGAACCCTGCGGTACCCCGCTAGTAACCCTCCTTTCTTCACTGTGTACTCCATTTACTACTACCCCTTGCATCCTGTTGTCTAGCCAATTTTTTTATCCAGGCTACCACCTGGGGACCCACTCCAAGGCTGGCTATCTTGTGAATTAATCTTTTGTGTGGGACTGTATCAAATGCCTTACTAAAATCTAGGTAGGCCATGTCCACAGCCCTCCCTGTCTACTACTTTGGTCACCCAGTCAAAGAAATCTATTAGATTCTGTCTGACACGACCTTCCCATCGGAACCATGCTGCCTTGGTTCTTGTGCCCCACTGGCCTCTAGGTATTCAACAATTCTTTCCTTCAGAAGTGATTTCATCATTTTCCTACCACTGAGGTCAAACTAACTGGTCTGTAGTTTCCTGCCTCTGTCCTGCTCCCACTTTTGTGAAGAGGAATCACATCTGCCCTCCTCCAGTCCTCAGGTACCACCCCATCCTCCCATGATTTGTTAAAGAGAGTAGTCAGCGGTGTCACTAGTTCTACCCTTAGTTCTTTTAGAATTCTTGGGTGAATCCCATCAGGCCCCATTGCTTTTTCCACCTTCAATTTTATTAGTTCTTTCAGAACCCTTTCTTCTGTAAATGGACTGGTATCGACCCCTGTCTTCAGAGTGTTTCTCTTGTTTGGTTTAGGTAACTCCCCCTCCTCTTCCTTTGTGAATACTGAGCAGAAATATTCGTGCAGTATCCCAGCTTTTTCACTGTTACCCTCTACCCACATTCCTTCCCCTTTATTAAGCTTCAGTATCCCTTCTTTGGTCTTTCTTCACTCCCTAATGTACCTATAAAAGGTCTAATCCCCCTTCTTAACAGAATTGGCTATCCTTTCCTCGGTTTGGGCCTTTGCTATTCTGACTGCCTTCCCAGCCGCTTTCTGCTTTAACTGATAAAGTTCTCTGTCCTGCTCCTTCTATGTTTCCTTATATTTCCTGAATGCTGTCCTTTTCTCCTTAACCTTCCCTACCACTCTTTTGAGAACTATGGCGGTTTTCCTTCGTTGTGTTTTATTGATTTGCTTTACACAAAGGCTTGTTGCCTCTGTGATGGCTGTTTTGATCACTCCCCATTGTTCCTCCACCCCTCCTTCTTGCCTGTTTGCTGGTGCTTTTCTGAGGCACTCTCTCATTTTCCCAAAGTCAGCCCTCCTAAAGTCCAGTACCCTTGCTTTTGTATGGCTGTGTTTATCGTGAACCACACTGTTTGGTGGTCGCTTGTTCCCAGATGGCTACCCACTTCTAAATCTGAGATTCTTTCTCCATCCCCATTTGAGAGTGCCAGGTCTAAGATTGCTCCCTCCTGAGTGGGTTCCAATACTAGCTGTCTGAGGCATGCCCCCTGTAGGGCATCAAGAATGGCCCTGCTCTTGGATGTGCCTGCAGCAAAGGTGCTCCAGTTAACATCTGGCATATTCAGGTCCCCCATCAACAATATCTCCCCTTTTTCTGCCATTCTAAGAAAACCTTCTATTATTTCCTTGTCCATTCCTCCCCTGAGATGGGGTCTGTATACAACCCCATGCGGATTGTGGTGCCATTTCCTGTCTCAGGGTGACCCAAAGTGCCTCATCTGCTCCTTGTTTACTCTTTAGTTCTGCTGCTTTGATCCTTCCTTTACATAGAGAGCTACCTCCTCCTCTTTTACCCTCCCTGTCCCTCCTGTAGATTGTGTATCCTGGTATGTTGACATCCCAGTCACGGTTCTCTGTGTACCATGTTTCTGTGACTGCCACAATATCCAGGCAACCCTCTTCCATCAAGACCACTAGTTCAGGGAGCTTGTTACACAGACTACTGGCATTGGTACTCATCACCCTCCACTTTTTGATAGCCTTACCCCTTTTAGCCCCATTTCTGTCCTTACTGCCTTTGCCTTTTTTTACATTTAAATCTGTTCTGCTCCCTAATAACTTCTGTACCTTGTTGTTTACCTCACTAATCACCATGTTTTGTGGGTGGAAGCTCGTATTTCCCTGCTCCTTTTCAGTGCCTCCCCCCTTGGCTAGTTAAAATGCTTGCCAATGAAGCATTTAAATCTCTCACCTAGGATCCTGGTTCTCCCCCTCGACAGACGCAGACCATCGCACCAGTATAGGTCTATATCCCTCCAGGTGGCTCCCCAGTCCCCAATGAAGCCAAAACCCTGAGCTCCACACCAGTTTTTCAACCACTCATTGAATTCCCTGGTGAGAAGTGCCCTAGCATCTCCCTTGCCATAGACAGGCAGCACCTCTGAGAAGGTTACCATATGTGCTATTTGTCTAAGGCCCCTTCCCAACTCTTCAAACTCCTCTTGCACTGCTCTGATCCCATTCCTAGCCAGGTCATTTGTCCCTCGGTGGACAATGACATCCAGCTCCCTCCCTCTTGCAGCTCCTCCCACAATCCTGAGGATTCTTTTCCTGTCCCTCCAAGCCGTGGCACCAGGAAGGCACCTTACCTCCCTTTCCCCTTCCTCCCCCATTTCTACCCCCCTAAAGATTGAGTCCCCCACCAGGAGTTGTTTCCTTCCCCTGTAGGGTCCCATGCCACCCTCCTGTGGGTCTCCATTGTGAAGGTTCCCAGCATCCTCCTTGGTCTCCACTGCAGGTGCCTCCATAGAGGAACCACTATCCACTAGAAGAGCGAATGAATTGTGGAGAGGTACAGCTGGAGGGATGCAACTCTGTAAAATATCATATGTTTTCAATACAAGGCTTAAGAATGTCCAGGTTACTCCTGTAAATGGAGATTAAATTCTGCAGTGAATATTAACCTGGTTAAAAAATATTAAATAAATATCCCAGAGTTATATATCGATATTCATTATCTGCATCTTACCTGACTTAGGCAGTCAGATAGAAAACAAATATACAGCTACAAAAGAAAGCAAGGAACTGCCATACCCCTTGTATATCTAAATGCACACATTTGTTTGCAATATAATTTATCTTTCTTAGCATGTTTGTTCATTTAAAGAAATATTAAGAAAAATCTCACAGTTAAGGAAAACTTGGTTGCACAGATAAAATGCAATGTCTACCCAGGAAAGCCCAGCTGAGATGCAGAATCTCATATTCAGTGGGGCGCTGCATTTATCCAGACTTTCAGATGGATTAGACTGGAGTGCAGTGAGGTTAAATGGCTTTCTAAAGGTCACACAGTAAGTGACTCTGTTTGAACCTGCGCCTCCTGGATGTCATGCCTGTCTAAGAAACCCCACTGCCTCCTACAAAAAATAGTTGCAAAAGTAGCTGTGAAAAGGTTTCTCAATATTATCACCCACTGGAAATGGATAGATATTATTGCGCTATATTTGCTTTATTCTGAGCACTTAACATAGCATCAGTCTCTTCCTTTAAAAAGAAGAAACGTGGCCTAGTGGAATGGAGGGCTGAGGCACTGGTGCCTTTCCTCCAGCCACGCCATCGACCTGGCTTCAGAAATTGACCAGGGTTGCTTGGGGGCTAGCCAGGTAAGGGAGGATTAAGTATCCCAGGACAACTCTCCTCCCTCGGGGAGTGGGTACTCTGAGTCCTACAACTTGCCTGCCACCTAGTGGAAACTGGGTGGTAGCACCAGCAGGACCAGCAGACATGTGTGCATGCATCTCTCACAGATGTCCCAGGGAAGAAAACAGAGGATAATACCTCAGCTCCCTCACCATTCCCTACAGGTGCTGCATGACTCTATGGGGTTGGCCACCCACTGATATGGCTCTGTTTAAGTAGTGGTTAACCATATTCCTATGAGATGGTCTGTGACAGACAGGGCTGGCTTTAGAGTTTTGGGGGCCCCCAGCAAGACAAGTCATGGGGTCCTTCCCCAATCCAAACATACTTCATATTTTACTTTGTCCAAAATGAACATTTTATTTTCAATACAACCAGTTATATTTGTATTTTTAGGGAGTGGTAGCAATGTTAGTTTTCGGGGCCCCACTATCCATTCAATCAATGTCTGTTCATTAGCCTCTGCGTGGACAGGGCATACCTTAGTGAATCATTTCATGATGTTATAACACCACAAGAAAAGGCTTCACAGAGCCTAGTGATGTCTTTTGGTGCTGTTTTACATTCAACATGAATAATAATAATAATTAAAAAGAAATGAAAGTGGTACTCTGGATCTGGCCACGGGTCCCTTGTTAGCAGGGGGCCCCCTGCAACTGTAGGGTTCGCTGGTGTCTAAAACCGGCTATGGTGACAGAGTTGGGGGGCTGCATGACCTTATATGGCTTGCCACCCACAGATATGGATCTACGTAGGTGTTGATTAACAATAAGTTCATGAGACGGGTCTGTGATGGAATTGGGAGGATGCTGCCAGGACTGAGGATGGTACCAGTCAGAAACAGGCCAGGCCCACTGACCCACCATCTTCACCACCCTAGTTGGCACCCCTCTTGAAGCAATTCAGTTCTTCAAGTATCTGGGGTGTGGCTAGACAGTATGCTAGACTTCTAAATCCACATTGATGACATCCATGCTAAGCTTTGTCCAAGGCTAGTGCCCTCTACTGCAACAAAGACTGTTTATCTTCGCATGTCCACAGGGAACTTGTTACCAAAATGGTACATCCTGCCTTTGACTATGTGGATATGGTCTATGGCATTGCCCCTTCCTCTTCCCTTGGCAGACTGGACACACTCTGCAGCTCCTTCAGCCATTTTGCAACTAACTCCCCCTCCATACACACACCATTGCTCACTGTTTTCTTCACTTTCAATCCCCCCCCACCCTCTTGTCACAATGCTCACTGCACCTCCTTGAAATCCAAATACTGGTTTGCTTCTCTTCCCTCTCATCTCTCCTCTCTCAGCTCTCACCTGCTTCCTACTCCCTCCATTCCAGAGAACATTGCAATGTTGCCATTCCTCAGCCCCGCTCCTCTGCTGCACAGTCTCCTTTCTCCTATCAGCTTCTTTCATACTGGATCAAACTCCACTCCTCCCAGTGATACTCCTCATCCACTGGCTCACTCAGACACCAGTTGAAACTTCAGCCCCCCACACCTGTTCTTGTTACCTCTCCTCCTGATCCTCATGATTGAGTATCCTACTCACCTTCTGGTCAGTTGCTGCTGCCAGTATGTGTTCTTGCCATTATCTAGTGTCACCAAATTTTTTGTGCACTGTAGGAGTTTTCTGCACTTTTATCTGTACTTGCATTGTTGTTTAAATATTTATTCTATTTCTTTTACCACATTGTACCATATGTTTGAACTGCTGTTCTGATACTCTGTGTATTTTACATTTGATCCACCTTCCCCTTCCCCTGGCTCACACCTGGAAATGAATCTTAGCTCAGTGTGCTTCTGCCAGTTGCCAACTTTCAAATAAACAAATAAATTTACTGGAAGAAGTACACCAGCAACAGGATAACTCTGTAAACAAGGCTTATAGCCCTAACAGTTATAGCACATATTTGCCCTGTGAAAAATGTGTAAATTATGTATGTATCAGTATATATATATATTGCTGGTAACACTGTGTCAGTGACTTTGTACTTTATTCCACTGACTGTGTCTACTGTTGTAACCTGAGATATCCTACTATGTATATTATGGTTCTCCTGACTTCAGTGTATCTGCCCTAGTTGCCTCAATTTGTACTCTGTATGTTCTTTGATTTCCTGTACTCTCCCGGATCATACCTGAAAATAGGCACGTGTTTGTCTAGTGTACTTACCTGGTTAACAAAAGCTAAATAAATATAAATTACTACTACTCAGGAAGCGAGGGAGGGAGGGAGGACATGATAAACCTACAGTCCCTTCCAACCTTAAACTATCATGTTATTACATATGTTACTATGTTATTATGTACCTATTTACTACTCACTGCTGCTGTATTCTTTGCCTCTGTAACACCATCTCAGGCTGGCAGTATAGCCTAGAGCTTACAGCAGAGCTGTGAATAAGCATGGTACATCTAGCAGATTAGGGTTTGATTCCCACAGCCTCCACTTGCATACAGCGTGACTATGAACAAGAGATGTAACCTCCCTGTGCTTGTGGAGCACCCCTGTAAACAGGCTTTGTGTTCAGTGGCCTCACTCAGTTACTAAAGAAGAAAAAATAAACTCACCTTCAGTTTTAATAATGCTTGCAGATTCATACTTTAGGCTATTTTGTGTCTAACTGAGACATGCATAAGGTGGCAGACATTCTATTATTGGGTAAAAGGAGAATTTACATGGGGTGATTACAGTACTGTGTTTAACACTGCACAATGCATGTTGCTTACATACTGCAGCAGTCTGCTCACAAAATCCAAAACTAGGCAGACAGAATTAGATCCAATGTAAAGGATCTCTTCCACATTCCCCATACGTAACTATTTTTTGGTGAGAAGTAATTTCGCTGTGGTGCCCCTGTAACATGGAATATTTGTCTGGAGCACCTCAGAGGCATAACCAGTTTTTCCCATTTCAGACCTGAAATGTACAATCATGTACATAAACTCTGTACTGGTTCTCAGTTATTTATATAACACCCACCCACCCCCATCTAAAATGCCTGGGCCCTCTCACCCAACATCTTAGTGACTGCTTCCTCTCAATCTTACCTCTTAGCCTCTTGTCTCACAGATGTGGAATAAGGCTTATAAAAATTAGGGGCAAAGAC
Organism: Neoceratodus forsteri; assembly: GCA_016271365.2. NCBI lineage: Eukaryota > Metazoa > Chordata > Ceratodontiformes > Ceratodontidae > Neoceratodus > Neoceratodus forsteri. The sequence goes on along the minus strand of CM057455.1, from coordinate 1,342,104,941 downwards.
CCCAAATCAGGGACACATCTTAAAAAGTGGTAATATTCACTCAGCAAGCTGATAGAATAAGGAGATTAGTGTAAGATGCATTTTCTGAAGAACAAGTCAGTAACTTTAATCTTTGACATTAGTTTCTGCTAACAATCCCCACTGTTCAGTCACAAAAACACAAATTTTATGAGGGACAGAGGAAAATTCTGAGCCAAAATCAGGGACATCCCTGAAAATCACGGACAGTTGAGAGGTATGCTCTCAGTTCTTCCACAACACCTTGCAGCCATTCTCTCACTTATAATTCCATTATCCCGAGTAGAAGGATGGCTGGACATCGCTTTTGCACAGTACTATGGGACTCCATACCAGTAGGATTATGGAGGATTCATTCTATCCTTAGATTAAACTATCTGAAAAGATTGTTTGTTAACCAAGCATCTGTACCTCTGCCTTGTTGCTTGTCACCAGAATGGAGAACTATGATATTTGCAATGCTTTGACCCATGGAAAAACAAATTTAACTTATGTACATATATTGTATTTATGTTTTGTAACTCTTATTGTGATTTTATATTGTTTTATACTGCAACAGGGAATGCATGCAGAGGGTCCTTATTAGAAATGTGCTATGCTCAACTGAGCTGCTATCCCTATTCATAATTTATGAATAAAAAGTTACACTACTACTACTTATGCAGGTAAGTAAGAGGACACTGCTTTAACAGTTGAATTCTAATATCATAATTGGCAAATTTGTAAATATATTTATTTTACATTACTAATGTGAATATCTCTATACTGTATATATTTTTTCAGTCTGATAGTAACATACAGAAAAAATGCATCACAGCTGTGATAATATATAACTGTAATGAAATAATGCACAGGGAAGCCCTATAAATGAGTACATGTCTGCACTGCATACTTAGTCATCTCTACTTATAAATCAGGGGAAGGGAGTCATGATTGACATACAGTCTCTTCCACCTTAAACTATCATGTTATTGCATATGCTACTATGTTATTATGAAAGCAGTTACTACTCTCGGCTACTGTGTTCTTTGCCTCCCTGAGACCATCTTGAAAGCTAGGTAATGCTTACAAAAGTTAGGCCATTCTGTTGCCGACAATTCCATATAAAAATGTTTCCAAAAACTACTTACACCACTGCATGTAAGAGACAAAATGAGAATTAAATTATTATGTCTTACGTCTCACAGCGTATTGGCATTGGGGGCTCCAAGAAAGTAGTCTCTGGATATATTGTATTATAATATACTGGTGCCATCCCACCAAAAATAATATCCCCTGCCCTGGAGTATGCCTTGGAATTTGGTGTCGGCAGTCTGCAGCCTGGTTGTTTAGTGTCATAGACAGGAACAGGACCCATCAGCAGCAATGACACAACAGCATATATCATCACCATCTTCTCTGAAGGGAGTAGCCAGAAAGACTCTAGAGTAAAGAATATCCTGCAGTAGTTTTAAATAAAGATGAGGAAAAATAAATCAAACTCAAACTGCAAGCACTTTTCACATCAAGGTTCCTTTTCTGTTCATTTATGGTGTGCAATTATTGAACGACTATTCATCTTTAAAGACAATGTCTAACTATTACTGAAAGGCTCCAAAGACATTAAGACATCCAAAACTGGACATCATACAGTGTTCCTCCATAATGTTTAACTGTGTAACAATATTTATGCTTGCATTTTAATTTCTGTTAAATCTTTGAAAACGTTAAATGAATATCTGTTACTGAGTTAATCAAAGAAGGACAGCATACCTTGTTGCAAATCCAAGTAACCTATGCCTACCTGAGATGATATGAAGGCAGATCATGGTGTAATAGCCAGTTTATAGCCTCCTGGTTTGTAGCTACTGAACCGGAGCCTTGTGGGAATTATTACTGTTTTAGTAAATTGGCATCTTGTTCTACTGCCCTTCAATAATAGACTGAGTACTATCTTTTTGATAATGAAAGGTTACTATATTTAACATATCTAGGGTAGTTGTGTCCCTTGATTTCCAATTTGTGACACAATAATCAAGGCAAACCTGCTGTGCAATAATTTTCTAACAGATGTGTTATGCGTTGTTAGAGGAGAAAGAAAAACAGGGTTGTTTTTCTTCAAAAAAAAAAGTTTCTTCTTTTATTTGATTTTTGTCAGGCAAGAGACTTATTTATTTCTTTATTCCCAAGTTCCAGTTTCAGAGGCAATGCATTGTCCTGTTTTACGCCTGTATGTATTATTGCCCCATGTACCCTTCCTCCAGGTCACACATGGAAGCAAGCCTCAGCTTTGTGTGCCTTTCCCAGCCCCCAGTTTCTAATTAGTTAATGAATACGTAAATAAAACATGGAAGTAGAAAGGCGATATTTGAAAATGTGTCGGATTCAATAGTTTAACTATATCACACTACAGCTGGGATTTTCAAAGCAGCAGACCTGGATAGAAATGGGTGTTCTGCCTGTTCCTACATCTGCCGTATGTGTCCAAACATGGGAGCCTGATTTTCAAAATGTCATGAATTTTTGTAATATTTTGAGTGATTTCTAGCAGCTTATGTAAAAAGAAAAAAAACAACAAAGCTGCATTCGTCATTTTTATTTTGCAAATTGCGTTCATTTGGATGCAAGACAGGATGCATTAGTTTGAAGCTCTTGCTCTGCGTCACCAAGATGAGTCATTCAGACCCTGGGAGGGAGGGAGGTCATGGGCCACTGATTAAGAAGCAGTATTGGCATCTTTAAGGAAGAAAGCAGCTCATCTGCTCTCCAGGCTGGAGGAAGGGACAGGTGCAGCTAAGATAACCCTGACTGGTGAGGTGTAGTGGGAAAAGGGGATCAAAGGAATGAAAACAGAGTGACAAGGTTATTTAAAAAAATATTAAAGATCCCTAGATACCACAGGAGCAACCTCTAACATACACTGCAGATTTTATGGTATATTAATTGGAAAACAGTACATTAATGTATCTATTAGGGTTAAAAAACAAAGTATAAAGTAAGAAAATAAAAAATTAGGAATGCAAATTTCTGGAACCTTGACAAACTGCGGATGTGGTGTTTCTTGCGGTTTGAACAATGATGCGACACAAGGTTGGTGTTACCCAAGTATCAGCACTCTCTGTGCAAGCACTGTTGAGTCATTTTACTTTGCGTGACAAGATAGTGCTGATATTTTATATTTTATCAAGTGGGAGGAGAAGTACTAGCAGTCAGAAAACAAGAAAGGGCCCTGGAGGGAATCATTTCTGATTACCTGAAGGTAGCTAAACAGTGTGACACAGAAGTAGGAAAGGCTAGTAGAATGCTTGGATGCTCGGATGCCTTTGACATCTCTCCAGCATCTAAACTTCACTCGCAACTGAGCAGCCATGACCTAGCATGCCATGACTCAGCTATCCCCCCTCCCATGAAGGCGCATTCTCCTTCACTCTATTTACCTTAAAACAAGTAGAGGATCTATTATTGAGCCTGGACACCAAAACTTCAGCAGGTACTGACAATATTGAACCATAGTACCTAAAGCTGGGATATTACACTCTGTCACCCTATATTACTCACCTCTTTAATATGTCCCTTGCACAGGGAGCACTCCCCCAAGTCTGGAAGATAGCTCATGTACTTTACCTGTTTAAATCTGGGGACCCCAGTGACCTAAATAACTACCAACCGATATCGTGGTTGCTCATCCTATCCAAATTGTTAGAAAAGGTGGTCAATGAGCAACTTAGGTCCTTAGGTCCTATCTGGAGACCTACAACCTGTTGAATCCAGTTCAGTCAGGCTGTAGACCTTGCCACAGCACTGTATGTGCATTGGCTAAGGTCACTAATGATTGACAGACTGCCTTGGACACAAAAAATTATGTGTGTGCTTTGTTTATTGAACTGAGCAAAGCTTTTGATACTGTGGACCATGACTTACTCCTGTGTGTTCTAAGTAATATTGGAGAAGATCAACCAGCCTTGAATTGGTTTACTAACTACCTTACTGAGCATCAACAGCTGGTTAAGGTTGAAGAGGGCCTCTCTCCTCAAAAAAACCTGTTAAGGGGTGTCCCTCAAGGGTCCATTTTAGGCCCGTTACTATTTGCTGTCTATATTAACAGGATTAATACTGGTATCTCCGCAGCAAACATCCACCTGTCTGTGGATGATACTGTCTTGTACATTACCAGACCTACTCTGGATCTTGCCTGCAGTGATCTCCAACAAGACTTCGATCATTTACAGAAAAATCTACTTCAATTAAAGCTCCTCCTAAATGCCAAAAAGACCAAGGCTATGATACTTGCTCTCTCTACCTTTGCAAATAAACACGGTCTCCCTGGTTCTGTTCCCTCTGTATAAACATTACTGGGTGAGCCGCTGGAGTTCGTTGAGAAATTTAAGTATCTTGGGTTTTGGATAAACCACAAATTGTCCTTTGTCCATCATATTGATGAACTCTCAAAAAAAATGAAACAGAGACTTGGTCTCTTCTTCCGTATTAGAAATCTACTTATGCCAGACGCTAAAACGGTTGGTCCAGACTACATTCTTGCCTCTTAGATTATGCCGATTTCCTAAATGGCCAATGCCCAATGCTCTCCCTCTCTAACCTGGATATACACTACCATCAAGCTATTTGATTCATAACTGGTCTCCCTTATGCCACACACCACTTTGAGCTCTATACCAAGGTAGGGTGGAGCTCACTAACATTCAGATGACAAAAGAATGCAGTGCTCTGGACCTACAGAGCAATCACTGATATGCTCCTACATTATATTGTGAGTTGCCTGCCCACCTGTAGGGTTGGAAACTACACCTTGAGAAGCCTCTCTAACATCTCAATATTCATCCCTAAGGTGAGAACCAGATATGGCAAATCTGCAGTAAGTCATGCTCTTGCTGTAATTTGGAACACAGTACAGAAAACTCTAAAGTTGTCAATCCCTGTGAAACTGAGCTTCTTCAAATCCCTTTACCAATGTTCTTTTTCAGAAACCTGTACTTGTTTCCATTAATGGCACTTTTACCACACCAACCCTACTCGCTATTCTAAGTTCCTCTCCCCTATTTCTTTTCCGTGCCCTGCCCCTTTTCACATTGTAGCTTTACAATGACCTATTCCCTAAACTATGTAATGCCCTCCCCAAACATATCACTCTTCCTCCCCCTCTGTCTTTGCCTCCTTCCTCTTTCTACTCCCCCTTCTCCTTACCCTTTCTTGCTTCATAGGTTCCTGTCATAGCTAATGTACATAGTTTTTTGTACCATAATATGTATGCTACTTTCATCTAAGATATGTGTACTTTCTCCTTGTTTGCACTAGCATTACTACGTGGTATGAACACTAATTTGTTGTTACATTGTATATATCCCTGCCCTGTACATATCGTTTACTTTCTTTTTTTTCCTTTTCTTTTTTTTATTTGCTGTATTGTTGGACTCTTAATTGTTGTAACATTGCATATACGGTTGCCTGTACTTATATATGTGAATGCCCTGGCTCATCTTGCAAATGAGTTCTTCTCAATGATGCTCACCTGGTTAAATAAAGACTGATTGATTGATTAATATAGGCAGGGGTATCAATGGCAGAAAGAGGGGGGTAATAATACCCCTGTATAGATCCCTGAGTGAGACCCCACCTTGAGTACTGTGTCCAGTTCTGGAGGCCCCACCCCTAAAGGGACATAGACAGGGCAGAGGCGGTACAAAAGAGGGCAACCAAAATGGTGCAGGGCCTGCATCAGAAGCCCTATGAAGAAAGGATTAAGGAATTAAATATGTATCCCTAGAAGAAAGAAGGTGGGGGGGAATATGATAGAGACATTCAAATACCTCACAGGTATAAACAAAGTAATGGAAGGGAGCATTTTCCAAAGAAAAAGTTGCTCAAGGATAAAGGGTCACACTAAGAAGCTGGGGGGGGGGGCTGAGAGGAAATGTGAGGAAGTACTTCTTCACAGAAAGGGTGGTGGATGCTTGTAACAGCCTCCCAGTGGAGGTGGTGGGGGCTAAAATGGTTACAGGAATCAAGAATGCATGGGATGGACACAAGGGATCTTAGAAGTAAGACAGGGGGGATGCAAACCAGAGACTGAGTAGGGTCTGCGGTGGCACTGTAGGTAAGGAAAATAGGGCAGACTAGGTGGGCTACGAGATCCTTATCTGCTGACAACTTCCATGTTTCTGTGTTTCTATTGAGGTAATGCCAACCCCGAGATGCATCACCACTGAAACCACAAGAAATACCACAACACTGATTTGCCAAGGTTTCAGACACTTATAACACTCATTTTTCATTTTATTACTTTGTACCTTTTGCATTTTATCCCTAATAAATGCATTAATATAGTTCCATAGCCTGATAACAGGGCACCAGGGCTCATTGTGAGAGGCTGAGTCCTGCCAAGATTTTCATCAACAGCTCCCATTCTCCTCTTAGTTCCAGGTCAAAGCTGGAAAAGGTGAAGGAAACCAGGCATCGAACTTTTAGATCTGGTTACTTATGCAAATGGGATTGTTCCTTCCTGGTGAGAGGGGGGTGCTGATCTCACCCACTGTTGCTTTTTATAACTCTGTGTTGTGAATATCTCATTTGTCTATACCTTATTCTTATCCCAACTTTGGTATCCCATGATAAGAGCTAAGGAATATAAGCAAGGTAATTATAGAAAGGTCGAAAGAGCGACTGTTTTTTTAGCGACATGAGTTTAAGAGCACCTGGTGTATTTAGCGAAGTTCTGAGGTGGTGTATAGTAAGCTGGCTGAAATTGTAGTTGGCTGTTTCGTGGCAGAAACCTTTGGTGCTCCAAAGTACAGTGGTTAGAGGTATTAGCTGTGTGTCTGTAACCTAACTGAAGCAGATCTGGGTTTGATGCCTGTGACTGTTTTTTATGTTTGTTTTTTTTGTTTGTTTTTTATGGCAAGGCATGTTTGATTTCTATGGCACCCATTCCCAGAGGCTCTGGGCACCTAATAATAAAATAATACAGGTAATAAGGCAAAACTTTAAAATAAATAACTACTAAAATTCCTATTCATAGCTTCCTCATATACATTAAAATTACATTAAAGTTGTCTACTTTTATTTTTTTCTCCATGTTGCGCTGCGGTTCACCCCCCCCCCCCGCAGTTCTGTTGTGTAACTCCCTCCCAACTTTGTCCCCCTCCCTGAAATCCATCCCCCAAGGAGTTTTTGTATTAATTTGGGGGGCAATGCCCCACAAAGGGGACACAGGAGCATAGCCTCAGATAAAAGTCAGTTCACATCGCCTCCACTGAGAAAGTCATCACCTGTTGCTGTTTCTGGAGCATGCTGTAGTGCTCATTGCCATTTTCCTCTTCACTCTTGAGTTTTCACTGTTTTTGTCGGCGCTATTTTGTATTTGGCCATATCAAATAGAACCTCCAACTTTGAACATCAAAGTCTTGGACTCACGGTTTAATGCTTTTAAAATTCTGATTATGTCATTGCACATATTCTTAACAGAGTTTTTTTTAGTACTAGTAGTAGTATAAGTTTTATTAATTCATTCATTAATTAATTGATGAATTTGTTTTAGTGCTTGTTTTTAATTACTATTTTGTTTAGTGGAATGACTGGGGTGTGTGATTGCTCGTGAATTGCTTATATAGTTAACCTGAATGATTCCTATGGTTGGGGTAGGTCAACTTTTTAATTTTGGGCTGGTGCAGTATGGGAAATTTTTGAGGTATCTTCTTGTTTATTTAACTTCGGCAGGCATTGTTTTGTTATGTGTTTCTAAGCATCTAGACTCCCAATAGTCTACATCATGGGCCAACTCTATGTGTTGTGCCCCTTTGGAGACTCCCGTGTACCCTCTCAGTGGTAGTGATTGACCATTGTAAGAGGTTAGTGGGCCTCCAGGGGCACTGCTCAAAACACAGATTGGCTCTGTGGGTAGACCATGAGAAGGGAGGTGGAATCAAGAGTGTGATGTCTAGAAGATGCCCCAGAAGTAGGCCTCACTTGGCAAGGAATCCTCCATGCCTAACTCCTATTCTTCGGGCTACTGAAATGTTTAGCCAGCAAGTAGCTAATGGACTGGCCAACTGAGCTCCTCCCCTTAAGGCAGTTCTTTGTAACTCCAGATCTTTTAGGAATGAAACTGCTGTGATGGAGGCTTTCATCGCAGATTCCTCAACAGCTCTGGTATGTCTCATGGAGACCTGGCTGGGAGGCCACTTAGGCCCTGTGCTCAAAGCACCTATTCCACTGAGTTTTTCCATGGTGCTTTGTCCTAGGCAGGAGCGCAGGGGTTGTAGAAAGCCATCTGTTTTAGATCTGCTTTGGGACTGGGGCTGTACCCCATGGGACTGACCAGCTTGTTTGTATGTGTGGCAGGGAAGGAAGTGCTGGGTACAAGCTGCAGATTCATGCTCATATACCATCCACCTGGGTATGGGTGCAACTTTCTGCAGGAACCTGAGGGTTTCATGGCCAGTCTAGTATTGGAATTGCCCAAGTTTCTTGTTTTGGGTGATTTGAATGCCTAGGTGGATGATGAAGCTTCTATCTTTGGTAATGAGTTCCTCCACTTCATGTCATTACTGGGCTTTGTACAGGCTGTTGCCTCTGGCACTCACCAGCATGGACCTGGTCTTCTCATTGGGTGTTGATATTAGTAATATCAAGATTGATCCAGTCATTTGATCAGATCACTGTGCTGTGCCATTTATTTGTTGGGCTTCTCGACTAACTTTCCCTGTAGAGATGGTCAGTTACTGCTGTTTTAGAAATCTGGATCCTCAGAGTCTCCTGGTGGCACTGGATATCTGCAGCATGGAGATGACTTGTGCAATGAGAACTGAGTCAGCAGTTGAAGGATACAGTGTGGCTCTTGTTGTGGCTGTTGTCTCTCTAGCACCTCTCCAGGTGTGCCTCTTGATTTCCCACCACAAATCACTATGGTTTGATGGTGACCTAAGGAGGCTGAAGACTAAGGGGCAGTGGTTGGAGCATTGTTGGAGCAAGTCCTGTTCAGAGGAGAGTAAACTGGCACTGTGCATTCATTATAACGAGTATCAGCAGGCAATCACACTGAACAAGTCAGCGTTCCTGTCATGAGTGATTGCTGCTGGAAAGAACCATCCAGCTCAGCTCCTCAACACTATGGACAGATTAATAAATTCTATCTGTCCCCAGTCCTGTACAGCTTTTCCACAGAAAATTGTAATGAATTTAATCAGTTCTTTCTGAACAATGTATCTTCTGTCATGGTTGTTATATCTTCAAGTGGCCTGTTATCAGTTGACAGTGTCTGGTAGAGAAGTTGTGAAGTTTTAATTTGCAGGTGAAGTTAAGGCAAAGTCACCAAATTTGCCCCCCGTGGATAATTTAGCAAAGTTTTTCTATTCAATAGGAAATATGCCAGTGAAAACTTCACGTATAATTTCTCCTTGGACTACACCAAGCAAAGTTGGGTCAATTCATCTTGCAGTTCACCTGTAACTTCTGCTTGGGGTAAATCAAGGTAAGGTCGTATCAATGTAAAGCTACTGATATGCAAAAGTCTCAAGGTCAGCAGTCCCCTGCCTCCCCCTCTTCGCAGCCTGAAGACCCATTCCACACCCACCCCCCCATGGTACCACTACCACAGGATGCTTCCACTCATTTATCTCAGTCAGGAGCAGTTCTAACATTTTCTGACCTGTGTCTGTGATCCAGTTACACCCTTCACCGCCAGTGTGACATGTTGGCAAATACCCAGATTATTGCTATCACTGCATTTGGGCTTAGGGCGATTGTTTCTTCCAGGCAGAGTTGAATACTTCCCAAGGTACCTGTCCCCAATGTACTGTAATGCAAAGAAATGAGCTGTCAGCTGTTTGGACACTGGTCTCTATATCCATACTGGGGACCTATTATCCAGATCAGGCTCAGTGCACCATGCCACCAGCAGTCAAGGGGATAGCAGCAACCTCCTCCTTGACCACTGTTCCTGAGCCAGAGATTTTGCTACCTCTCAGACTGATCCTCTTGCTGTCACTTTCTCCAGCACCCACCCACATGAATGACACAGATATAGCAGAGAATAATCTGGCAACACAAATGCCACCACCCCACTTCCAACAACTACTCCTTTGTTTTTTTTAGGTATAACTTGGTTAATTTTTGTTGAATTTGTCAGAAGCTTTACATGATTGTAGTCCAAGAGGAGGTGCACATTTAGTACATATTTGATGATTATCAGACTTAAATTGTGGATTTGGTACCATGGTGAAGTCAGGAGGTAATTCTGGGGTGCTGTGCATACCCCATGAATTTTTGTGTTTCTATTGCAGTAATTATTGAGGCCTTTGTTTGGATATTTAGAATGCCCCTTAACTCCAAAGACTGGTGGAATTACAGCTTGTTAAAGATGCAATGTTATCCTACTGTGCTTTAGAGTTAGGACTAGGGTTAGTGTGATCACTTAGTAGTAGTAATAGATACATTTTATTGATTAGCATAAAGCCATTTACAATATAAAAACTTTTACAGAAACAAAAATACATAAATAGTTAAAAAACAGCAGACTTAAGCATATGTCATAGATATCTCTCTGGTCCAATTCAATAATACAATAATGGTAATATTTGGACATATATAGTACCTTTGTTAAAGTCATACTCAGATCATGATAACACAAATCCATAATTACAAATGAGTTGTCAAAAGAAATGTTGCTAAATTTTCAATCGTTTTCTTATCTTTAGTTTTAAACAAGTAAACCAAATGATCAGAAGGGGGAGACTGAGACCGTCGAGCAACCCACTCAACCATTTTTTCCTAGCAGGTTTGTAAAGGGGGCATAATAGAACCACATGTTTTAAATCATCTATAAGACCCAGTCCACATTTGCAAGATGGGGAAGGGCACCCTTTCTCCTGTGTCTAAAAAGTATATAATTAGCCGTGTAACTTTCAGTTCTGAATCTTGTGTAGATTCTCCTAAGTTTGGGACATGTTAATAGTGATAGATTTAACTCAAAACTGCACAATGTTTTGAGTGTTTTAGAATAATCATGGAGCTTGATCATGGAGAGTTGAGAAAGCAAGCAGTTTTTATCCAAGTCACCAAGTCTCAGTTTAACATCCTGCTTAATTGCTGTGAGAGGTCTAAGATAAATTTCATGAAGAAGATGTCCCAGGCCTGCTGGCATCATCTCCTTGATAAGCTGCATGCAGGGATGTACTTATCCCAAACTAGCCAATCAAATACTCTCTTCTAGGCACATTCTTGGATATCTATTTTCTGGTAAAAGAAAAAGTTTCAACAAAAATAAAATTTGTTGCTCTTGCATAAGAGAAGATAAAGAGCGCTGACCTAACTCCAGTGCTAGGGAGTTACAATTAGGGGTTCCTTGTAGTAACATAAGAATATATCTATAGAGCTTATTTAATGTTATTTGTATCCTTCTAACCTCTATATATCCCCATATCTCAGAGGCATATAACATGCTTGTTCTTATTTTAGCATTAAGCACTTTCATAATTCCTTTTACTGATGATTTCCCCATTTTATTATTAAAGATTTTTAAAGCATTTCCTGAAGATCTCATTTTACTTTGAATAGTATCCAGATGTTTTGCTCAGGATAGACTATGGGTAAATCATACCCCCAAATAGTCATAATACTTAACCTTATCTATACATATACCATTGATCTTAAAGCTTGGCATATTTCTATTTTGGTTTCCAAATACAACTATATTGTCTTTCTAAGATTAATCTTCAGTTTTTGTTGGACACAAAGGGATTCAAACAACATCAATTTCCTTTCTGTCCAAGGGGCTGAAGTAAAAAACAGGACTAAATCATTTGCATCTGCAAGACTGTCAATCCTGCAGTCATTTACCTTGGGGGCATGAAAGTCAGGATTATTAATCTGATCCAGAATTAGGTTAATACATATATTAAATAAAGTAGGTGCCAAAATACACCCCTGCCTAATACCCACATTCATGGGGAATTGTTCAATTACATGTCCATATTGATTGTATTGGACTCTAGCCCAGGTATTTTCATGGAGTCTGATAATAATATCAAGTAGGGAATTCTCCAGCTTCAGGTCCTTGAGCATTGCCCAAAGGATTTTCCTGCTAATACTATTGAAGGCTGAAGAAAATTCTACAAAACAACAGTATAAGTTGGATTTTCTGACTTTAACATATTTCCAGATCAAATACTGCAGCACATAACAGATTTGAACTGTGCAGCAGTTCTTCTGGAGCCCATTCTGTGACTCATTCAGCACTGAATTTTCCTCAGGCCAATCTAGCAATCTACCCAAGATTATTCTGGAGAAAACTTTCTGAGATACATCTATCAGGCTGACGGGCCTGTACATTTTGGATTATTAGGATCCTCTTTTTTAAAAATAGGGTATATAGTACTACCTGTTTAATTAGAAGGGCACTGAAGACCTTGGGCCAACCCATTGAATAGGAAAAAGAAAAGAGGAGACCACCAGCTGGGGAATGCTTTATATAGATCACCTAAAATTCCATCAGTGCCCGGAGCTTTATTAGTTTTAAATGAGCATAGGACCCAATGGATTTCATCTTCTGTGATCAAAATGGGCCATGGGAAAAACATCTCTCCCTGGGATTTATAGAAACCAGGCATTTCCATCTCTACCTGAGAATAGTATAGCTCTGAAAAATGTGAAATCCATACTTCAGGAGTAATATGTGCTTTGAGTTTATTAGAATACCTATTGTATCCTTGAGACACCATTTTCCAGAAACGTCTTCCATCCCTATCCGAAACTGTCTGTCTTAGTTTCTCCCAGATGCCCTGAGTATATTTATTCCTTGCACTTTTAAGAATTGTCATGTACTTTTGTCTCTCTTTTTTCAGCAGTTTAAAATATGCTGCTGATTTATTTCTTTTATTCTTATGTAATCTTAAGAATTTTCCAAATTACTTTTTTGTCCGTTAACATTCCACATTAAACCAACTTTTTAAATGCAGTATTACAATAGGATATTTTTTTGCACCATGGTTTTAATAACATATGGGTCCTTTCCAAACTTTCTATGATGCTGAGCAATCCATTTTGGTTAACAATGGTGTCATGTATGTTGCCCAATTCTCCTGTGCTCAGAATAACCTCAAAATGTATATGATGTATTGGTCACTTGCAACCTATCCAATAAACATTCTCCCTGGGGCAAGCAGGGGACCCATATAGGTACTGGGGGCCAGAGGACCCATCTCATGGCAAATCACCAGGCTGAGTGGGAGGAGAAGCAGAGGGAAGTGATGATTGGGGTTGGTTGAGGTGGTGGCCCATTTATCCCAGCAGTGATTCATGGAGGGCATAAGGGAAGTTTTTATGTCACAGTGGGGTGGTGGGCACACCTTGTGGAAGCAGCAACAGCACACACACTGACAAAAGTTTTTTTCTTTTTTTTCACAAACACACTACAGTCATTTCAGTGACTAAGGGGATACACACACGATGCAACAACTTAGGTAATTATAATGATGTTACTATGTACATGAAAAAATGCCAACTTCAATCAATAAACAAAAATGAAATCAATACAGTCAAACTACAGTGACAAAAATAATTAGGTAAAACACACCTAACTGTTCTACAGAGCTAAAATTATAAACCAAAGAAAACAAGAAAAAAATTCACACAAAACACTGACTACAGCAGAACCAGTACTGCTAAGACAGAAAGACTGCCCAACTTGCCTTTGTCTTGCTGGAAGATGCTGCAGCTAAGCGCCCCCCACACACACACACAGCACTTCCTCTTTACACAATACAGAAAACAAAACTACAGCTTTAAACTAATTAAATCACAAAAAAACACCACAAATAATTGGTGTTCTGGAGGCATAATTAAGGTACAGTAGACAGTTAACAGAGTGAGTTGTTAGAAACAACTGCATGTTTTAAATGCTTTCCAAATGTTTTCAGGCACAATGATACGGAACACATTTATTATCAACTGTCACTTCCTCACACTGCACTGAATTCAGCTAATACATGGCAACACAGCTCATTGCAGCACCATGTGACCTCCAATCCCATGAATCCTTGAAAACTTTGCCTTACAGCCAAAATTCACAGGCAAAGTTCACAATTTCGCCATTTACAAAGTTCTTCTTTAAGGAGAAGTAGAATTTCATCCTAAAGAAGACCTTTATGAATTTGGTAAAATTTGTGAATTTCTCTGCAAAGTATTTTAACTTCATCCATATCTATTTATGGGAGAAGTCTGAGCTACTGTTGGCAGAGGATATCCTAGGGGTAGTTTCTGAATTGCATACCACCTACCATTGGACCATGTGATGATCCAGCTTCTCTTGGAGTGCTGGGGGAATGCTCACTCCAATTTTTGTGGGGATTATCAGGTGTTTGCTTGAGAAGCGTATGTATCTCAATGCCTTGAAAAGGGCAGTGTTGAGGTCCCTTCTTAAGAAACCATCTTTAGACCCTGGCGTCCTGCTAAATTACAGGTTGTAATTAACCTTCCCTTTTGGGGGAAGCTGATAGAGAAGGTGGTGGTGGTACAGTTGGAACAGCACTTGGATCCCAGTCTGGATTCTGCCCTTGTCATGGTACAGAAACTGCTCTGGTCAAGGTGCACACTGATCTACTTCTTTGATTCTGCTTGATCTTTCTGAAGCCTTCCTCATGGTGGCTTATAGGGTGCTGCTGGTTAATCTGCTGTGTCATTCAGGACTCACAGGGATGGTGCTACAACAGTTTGAGTCCTACTTATCTGGCAGGGTGCAGCAGGTGTCACTTGGCACTTCCATCTCTGGCAGTGCTGCACTTTGTTTCAGTATGCCCCAGGGTCAGTCTTGGCTCCCATATTAGTCACTGTGCGCATGTTGCCATTGGAGGAGATCATTAGATGAAATTGTTTGGTGTTTCATTGCTATGCCAATGATACCCAGCTGTATGTGTCTTGTGCACTTGATGACAGGACAGCTATCATGGAACTGTCTGAGTGGCTTATGGAAATTCAGGACTGGATGGCAGTCAGCTGGCTTAAGTTGAATTCTTCAATGAGATGCTACTGGTGGATCCGGAGTTGTCTGGTTCATCAGTTTTGAGTGGTGGTATGTTTTTAGCATCTTTGAACTCTGTTACTCTCAAGGCTGCAGATAGAGTGAGGAATCTAGGGGTCATTGTGGACTCCAAGTGGACATTAGAATATCAGGTGTTGTCTGTTGTCCACAGTGCCTGTTATCACCTTCGGAATATTTCCTGAATCAAGCCCCTTCCTGACTCTGATGACCTAGCAACACTAGTGCATACCTTCATCTTGTCAAGACTGGATTACTGTAATGTTCTTTAACTGGGGTTATCTGTGTATTTGTAGCATTGCCTGCAAGTGGTCCAGAATGCAGCAGCCCAGCTGGTTGCTGGTACCTCTCAGTTCGAGCATATCATTCCAGTTCTCCACACTCTGCACTGGCTGGCAACGTGGTGCAACATCAACTTCAAGGTCTGCTCGTTAACCTACAAGACCCTGCATAGTTTAGGTCCTGGCTACCTGAAAGACCTCCTGACACCATATGCTCCTGGCTGCTCCCTTCGATCAGTGGATGAGGGGCTTTTTTCTGTTCCAAGGTCTTGTTTAAAATCATCAGGGGATAGGGTGTTCAGAGTGGCAGCTCTGCTTCTCTGGAATGCCCTTTTCACAGAGGTAAATGGTGCTGCTTCCCAGACTGTTTTAAAATCTAAACTTAAGACTTACCCATTTACTGTCTGTTTTGTGGCATGTTGTTGTTTTTTTTTACATGAATGGTGTCTATTTATTATCTGTTTTATTATTTATTGTTTTAATTGTACTTTTATTAATCTGTTCTATTTTTGTGAGGCTGTCAGAGCCCCTGGGATTGGATGCCATTTAAATAAAATTGGCTTATCTTGCTTTCTAAATTAATTTCATTACTTTTTGAGAATATCTGAAAGCATATTCATAGTGATGTTCACTCCTCCACAGCTGAAGCCTGCTTCATGAGTTGCCCTGCGGGTCAGTCATGAAGCAGCTGCTTAGTGATGTGCGTTGCCCCAGACCTGTACCATACTTTATGAAGTAGCAGTGACATTTACAGCACTAGCACTAGCATTACAGGCCACTCACAAAACAGCTGCATAGTAATGCTCATTGAACCAGACCTGCAGATTCTGGGCCACCAACAAAGCAACTGCATTGTGAAGCTCAATGCGCCAGACATTGCAGTTACATAAGAACTTACTGTAACAGTAGATCTTTGAGAGAGGTTCCTGCAGTAGGTCTTCACATATAGGACTGCCCCCCTGGCATCAGGTCTGCATGGCAAATTTGTAGCTAGTAATCATCAGCGGGGACCACCACCAATGTCAGGTGACATGACATCGGACCGACTATAAATGGGGCAGTCCCACGCCCACCCTCCAGTTCTTTTCCACCGGAGACCTAGAGATAGGAAGCAGAAACAAGTAGTAACAAGTCCTGGGACCCTGTGCCCTGGCTGAGCCAGAGGGATAGACAGGAGAAAGGAAATAACTACAGGAGCTGGGGGAATAGGTGGATGGGAAACTAGGCCTATGGCAGGAACTTCTCTTGAAGATCTACTGTTATGGTAAGTTCTTATGTAACTGCTATATCTTACTTCGAGAGGGTTCCTGCAGTCGGTCTTCACATATAGGACTGAATACCAAGCAGTCCAACAGAAAATGAAAGAAGTCAGAGACAAGGTTCTGGGAGGAGGAAGATGCCTGCCAACTAAGGGTCTGCCATAAGACAGAAGACCTTGCAAAACTGCAAGGCCAAAACCAGCTCGACGCCTAGAGGCAACGTCCAGACTGTAATGCTTTATGAAGGTATGGACAGAAGACCAAGTGGCCACTGCACAAATATCTGCAGTGGACACATTCCTGAAAAAGGTGGTAGAAGTGGCCAAGCTCCGGGAGAAGTGACCTTTGACCATCCCCGGAAGGGGTTTCTCATATTTCTGGTAAATTTTTTTTTTTATTTAGCTTTTGTTGACCGGGTAAGTGCACTAGATAAATCATGCCTATTTTCAGGCACGACCCGGGGGAGGGGGATACAGATGAATGCCAACTGACCTTGAACCAGATTAAGCTTTTTTTTGTAAATGTAATGAATACAGTTAGCCAGCCACCTAGAAAGAGTATGTTTAGTAATAGCCTTGCCCTGGCACTGGGAGGCAAAGACCACAAAGAGTTGGTTTGACTTTTGAACCTCCTTAGTCCATGAGATATAGTACCTCAGGATCCTATGCACATCAAGGGTGTGCAAAAGGTATTCCCCCTTGTTGGAATGCTGAGGAAAAAAAACAGCAGTTCAACACTCTGGTTGAGAGTCATCTCCGAAATAACCTTCAGAAGAAAGGAAGGATTAGCCCGTAGGGCCACACGGTCCTTATGGAAAATTAAGTAAGGGTCTCTACAAACTAGGGCCTGTAGCTCAGAAACCCTTTGAGCGGAAGTGACTGCAACCAAAAACAGTGTCTTCCAAGCCAGGAAGTGCATACCACGACTTGCTGCTGGTTCAAACGGGGGCAAAGTAAGTTTTTCTAACATAAAATTAAGGTCCCAGGGGGACAAGGATTCTGGACCGGAGGTTTAATGTGAAGGATCCCCTTCAAGAAAGTCTTGGAAACCTCTACCTGAGCTAGGGTTTTGCCCTCCACTGGTCAGTGATAGGCCGACACCACAGAGAGATGGACCTTCAGTGAGGAATAACTGAGGCCCAACTATAAAAGATGTAAGATTTACTCTAGCACCTGGGAGGCTGAGCAAGAAAAATGGTCCAAGATCTTGGCTGTGGCCCAAATAGAAAATCTCTTCCATTTCATGGCATAGGTAGACCTGGTAGAGGGTTTTCTAGCCTCCACCAGGACCTTGGCAACTTGCATGGAAACCCCGTAATGAGAAATTGCTATGTACACAAGTGCCACACATGAAGGTAGAAAGACTTGAGGCTCAGATGGACCATGATGCCCTGCTCCTGAGATAGAAGGCCATGGGAAAGGGGCAGAGGAATCTGTGGTTCTAGAACTAGTTGTTGCCAAAGCAGGAACCAAATCTGCCAAGGCCACATAGGAGCTATCAAGATCATGCGAGCACCCTCTGCCTGTACCTTCAGAAGAACCTTCTGAATGAGAGGAAAGGGAGTAAACGTGTACAGAAACTTCCCTGTCCAGGAGAGAGACAGTGCATCTCACCAAAAAACACCATGCCAGGGAACAAGCAATCAAAAGCTAGATAGTTTTGCATTGTATGGGGGTGCAAACAGATCTAGGTCTGGACGACCCCACTGAAGAAATAGGTCTTCTACTACCTGCTGCTTCAGTTCCCACTCATGAGTCCTGGTGACTGATTGGCTGAGACTGTCCACCAGGGTATTGTGAACTCCCAGCACGTGGACTGCTGTCAGGGTCGGGCCATGCTGAATTGCCCGATACCATACCCTCATTGCTTCTCTACAGAGAGGATACAACTGGGTACCTCCCTGTTTGTTGAGATACCAGACAGTGGCCATGATGTCCATCTGGATGAGTAGTGTTCCCAGACAAAGTAACGATTGGAAGGTCTGGAGCGCATACAGAACTGTTCTTGTCTCCAGGATATTGATGTGAAGATTCTCCTCTGAAGGGGACCAGGAACCTTGCGTCCGGTGATCCCCCAGATGAGCTCCCCAATCCAGATAGGAAGCATCCGAGGTAAGGGTTTAGCAAGGAGCCTGACAGTGGAAGGGGGCCCCTACCAACAGGTTGGTGAGGTCCTGCCACCAGAGTAGATCTTTCTGAAGACTGCTGGAGATCATGACCACTTGGTCCATGTTGTACAACCGCTGATCCCACTGGACCCTCATGTGCAGCCTGGCCAGGGGGACTTTTGGGATGGCTGCCACCATAATACCCAAAAGGCAAAGCACTGAGTGAGCTGGAGTCCACCGAGACTTGGCGACCAAGGTGGCCTGAGAGACCTGTTTGGTCTAGTGGAAGGAAAGCCTTGCTCTGGACCATATCCAGCACTGCTCCAATAAATTGGAGGTGCTGGGAGGGTAGCAGCTGGGATTTTGTAAGTCCACCGAAATTCCCAGGTGAGAAAACAGATCCAGAGTGAAAGATAGGGAATCTTTCGGGCTGTCCGGAGATGGTGCTGAAAAGAGCCAGTCATCCAGGTATGGGAACACGTATATGCCCCTGAGGTGGAGAAAAGCCGCAACCACCACTAGGCACTTGGTAAATACCCAAGGTGCCAAAGACATGTCAAATGGCAAGGTCTTGAATTGGAAGTGATTCTCCCAAAAGGAGAACCTGAGGAAGCAGCGGTGGGCTGGGAGGATAAGAATATGTAGGTAAACATCCTGCATATCCAGGGAGCACAGGCAGGTGTTTGGCAGGAGCATGGGTAGGAGTCCCTGGAGAGTAAGCATGTGAAACCTCTTTTACTCCACAAAGAGGTTTAGCATGATGAGGTCCAGAACAGGTCTTAGATCCCCCATCTTCTTTGGAACTAGGAAGAAGTGGGAGTAAAATCCCCTTCATATCTGATCCTGAGGAATGGTCTCGATAGCAGCCTTTTACAGTAGAACCTGGATCTCCTGATGGGTGATGGGGATCTTACCCGGAGGGTAAAATGATTTTCCCAGAGGGTTGGCTGGAGGAATCTCCAGGAACTCGATGGAGTGACCTCTTTGCATGATCTGAAGCACCCATATGTCTGCGACGTTGACCTTCCACTCATCCAAGTAAAGGCAGAACCTCCCTCCTACCAGCTCATCCATGGATGGTGGAGAGAGCGGAAGGAGGGGGAGAAAGTCAGAATGCAGAAGGGAGGGGAGCCTTAGCTCCTGAGGCCACCTTGATGAACTTGGCCTGAGGATGTTGTGCTTCTGACGCAGCGGCACGCCATTTACCTTGACATTTTGCCCTGGTTCTGGTTCCTGTTCCAATTTCTTCTGCGGTGAAAGGGCTGTTTCTTCTGTCCTGCCCAGTACATGGAGTGTACATCTCTTAATGACCTACCACTCTCCTGTAGCTCGGTGATGATATCTTTAGCATCACTGCCAAAGAGAACAGGTCCCCTAAAAGGCACGTCCAAAATGGTGGACTGAAAGTCCGGTGCCAGACCTGTCAGATGCAACCAAGCGAGGCATCTAAGGCAGATCCCTGAGGCTGCAGCTCTACCAATCAAATCAACTGAATCATAGGTTGCTCAGAGTGCGTGTCTGCATGATGACTTGTTCATCCTCACCTTCTCCAACAACTTCTCCCTGAGTTGTTCATCAGGGATGTCTTGGAGGTCCTTCTCTAACTCTGAGAGCGAGAACTTCCGGAACGCCACCATGTGCGAGACATAGTTGAGAGACTGTAAGGCACAGGTGGAGGAGACGTAAATCTTTCTGCCAAACTGATCCAGTTGCTTCGAGTCCTTGTCTGGAGGAGAGGAACTGAAGTGTTTGGGTTGGGCTGAACAGTCATGAGCAGCAGTAATGACCATAGAATCAGCTTTGGGCTGTGAGGGCAGGTGTGAGACCCCTTCCAGGGGGGAAATAGGTCCTGTCAGCTTTTCTGAATACTGATGTGATTGAAGAGGACTGCTGCCAAATAGTGGATGCAGGGTCCTCATGTGGATCCATCCAAGGGGGATAGGAAGGGGATCCACATTGGTGAGATCTAAATGCTCAGCTGATCTCTTCTGCTGAGGGTCCAGCTCTTTAAATGGCCAGCCCGAGTCCTTTTGTATGGTCTGTAGAAGCTCCCCGAATGAGGGGTCCTCCGGTGGAGATTTGGGTGATGTCTTAGGTTGGGGTTCAGGAATTGGAGAATGAGATTCCGATTCATCCCCATCTGAGTCATTGTCGCCTGACTCAGAGGACTCCAACCTACTGGGCAAAGAGGGATCTACTCCCGTGTCACCTGCCAGTAGAGAACCTGAAGCATGGGCTGATGGCACTGGGCTGGGAGGGGGAGCCCCTGGGACAGTGGTGCCCCCTAGATGCTGGGACTTTTTTTTAACTCAGACAGGAGCTGTGACCTGGAATCCTGTCACCAAGCTGGTATAGTATCAGGCGGCGGAGGTGGAGGAGGTGTTGTCTGAGGCTGAAACCCGGGATATGCAGGGTATGAATAGCTGGGGGGGGGCTACCAGTAAGGGTATTGGCAATGATAACCCGGAAACCCCATTGATGGGTATCCAGGCATGGGATATCCAGATGGCGGATAGCCCAGCATTGGGTAGCCTGGCTTCGGATAGCCCGGCGAAGGGTAGCCCGGCATCAGTGGATAGCTAGGAGCTGGCAACACGTGGCCCAGCATTGGAAGTGAAGAATCCAGCAGTGGGTCACCCGGTGGCGGAAGGTGGGGTTCAGGCCCCATACCAGCACCAGAGGGACCAGCAGGATGAGCTGAAGATCCAGCTGGGGGAGGAGCCAATGGGCCACTAGGCGGCAGCCAAAAAATCAGGCAAAGGGCCTGAGGGTCCCAAAGGAGGAGGGTTCATGCCTATGATTCCCAATTCCGGTGACTGGTCCCTTGGAAAGAAGGGATCCAGTGGTGGGACATTACCTGGCAACGGGGAAAGCTCCAGGAGGGACCCCAGCGACAGGTCTGGAAGCGATACCGATGGAAGGGAAAGGTCGTGAAGGCTGGCGAATCCCTGAGAGATGGAGACTGGGATGATGGTTCCTCCGTGAGCACTCTCGTGCCGGGGTCGGGGTCCACAAGGGAGCTCAACGGGAGAGAAGAGGTGGCTGTGCAGTTGATGGGGGTACCGTCGGCTGACTTATCAGTCGCTACTGTGCTGGCAGCGGCTGTTAGACCACAGGCAGGCTTATTGGTCAGGGCCAGGCGCCCAGTGATGGAGTTGGAGGGCAGCTTATTGGCGGTGCTACTAGTGGGAGAATGCACAACAACCACCAAAGAGGTGACCCCTGGTTGCCCACTCACCTCGGCGGGGGGCAGAGAGGATGTCTGAGCTGCCAAAGTGGACGAAGGCCCTTTAGCAAGAGTACTCACGGTTTGAAGAGGATGATGCACCCTGGTGGTCGACCAAAGGATGTCTGGTTTCACCCTGTGGAGACGGGCTTCTCTCCTGGCACTTCTCCTTTTCCTTTTTCTCAGGGGCTTACCTCTTCCTAAGCTCCCTAAGCTCCTTTTCCATTGAAGCAAGCATCTGGGTCAGAAGGTGGGCCTCAAGGGTCTGCTTGCAATGGGTCCGGGTGGCCTGGTTAAAGCCTTGGCAAATAGCACACTTAGCTGACTTGTGCTTAGGCCCCAGACAGAGGAGGTAGCGAGAGTGGTCGCCTCCATGTGGGATTTGGGCGCCGCACTTGGTGCACTTTTTCTTTGACCGAGACGACATACACTGCGAGAAAAAAAATAACTTTTAAACTGAAAAAGATGAGTTAAACATCGAATTGAAGCGGGAAACTGTTCGCTGTTCTACCACGTTGTCGAACAAACCGACTCGATGTTGGGAAAGAACTGGAGGCGGTGGGGACCACCCTTTTATAGTCAGTCCAACGTACTACACCTGGCGTTGTGTGGCCCCCTCTGATGATTGCTAGCTACAAGTTTGTCGTGTGGACCTGACGCCAGGGGGCGCAGTCTTATATGTGAAGACCTACTGCAGGAACCCTCTTGAAGTAAGATCTGTGGCTTACTTTGTACAGAGCCCTGCAGACCACTAACTAAACAGTTCAATAGTGATGCTGACTGCTCCAGACCTGTGACTTGCTTTGAAAGTGGCTCTGTAGTTCATTCACAAAGAACCTGCATAGTGACACGCATGGCACCAGGTTTGTAACTTACTTTGTGAGTAGCCCTGCAGGCCACTCATGAAACATAGAACCTGATGCAGATAAGGACCATATGGCCAACCTTGCCTGCCCATTTCCCTGCTCAGTGTTGACAGCCCAGATCCTATCTGATCTGCAGCATGACTTCTCTGCCCATCTCCAGGGTGCTCTTACATCTATCCCATGTGCTCATGATCCCCTGTGTTGTTTGTGCCCCCACCACCTACACTAAAAAGCTATTCCATGAATCCACCACCCTTTCTGTGAAAAAGTACTTCCTGACATTCCCCATGAGCCTTCCTCCATCCAGCCTCATATCATGTCCCCTTGTCCTTGTGCAATGTTTCTTCTGAAATATGCTTCCTTCCTGTACCCTGTTTATACCCCAAGGTACTTGAATGTCTCTAACATATCCCCCCTCTTCTCCTCCAATGAATGGATATTAAGGTCCCTGAGTCTTTTCTCATACAGTTTCTGGTGCAGACCATGTACCATTATCGTCACCTGTCTCTGGACTGCCTCCATCCTATCTATGTCCCTTCTGAGATGCGGTCTCCAGAACTGGATGCAGTAGTCCAGGTCAGGCCTTACCAGTGATCTGTACAGTGGCATCACCACTTCTTTCTTTCTGCTGGTTATGCCCCTACCTATACATCTCAGCATTCTGTTTGCCTTCCCCACTGCTTTTTCACACTGCTTGGTCACCTTTAGGTCATCTGATTTGATGATCCCCAGGTCTATCTTGCTTTGTGGTGGCCAGATCCCCCCCCCCAATCCTATACTCTTCTCTTGGATTCCTGTGACCCAGGTACATTATTTTGCACTTTTTAGCATTGAAACTTAACTGCCATACACCTTACCATTATTCCAATAAGCTAAGATCCTTTCACATTCTTTCCATCCCTTCCAGTGTGTTAGCTCTGTTGCAAATGTTGGTGTCATCCACGAACAAGCATACCTTTCCCTCCAAATGCTCTGCAATTTCGTTAATGAAGACATTGAACAGGACTGGTCTTAGCACTGATCCTGTGGCACCCCACTGGTCACCTCCCTCTCTTCTGATTTCATGCCATTTACTACCACCCTCTGACTCCTGTCCCTTAGCCAGTTCTCAACCCATTTTACTACCATAAAGCCCACTCGCAGGTTTCTCAATTTAGTTAGCAATCTCCTATGTGGGATGGTGTCGAAGGCCTTGCTGAAATTCAGGTAGGCCATATCCACCGCCCCTCCCTGATCTACCACCCTGGTTACCCAGTCAAAGAAATCAATTAGATTTTTCTGACAGGACCTTCCTACTGAGAATCCATGCTGCCTTGGATCCTGTGCCCCATTAGTCTCCAGAAACTTCACAATCTTCTCCATAAGTAGGAACTTTATTAGCTTCCCGACTATTGAGGTCAGACTTACAAGTCTGTATTTGCCTATCTCCTCCCTACTGCCACTGTTGCGGAAAGGGACCACCTCTGTCCTCCTCCAGTCTTCAGGTACCTCCTCTGTCTCTAGAAATGAGTTGAAAAGGTCATTCAGTAGACCTGCCAGTACGTCCCTGAGTTCCTTTTAATACTCTGGGGTGAATCCCATCTGCCCCATTGCTTTGTCTGATTTTATTTCCCCGAGGTTCCTCTAGGACTCTTTCCACAGTGAATGGGCTGGTGTCAACCTCCTTCCCCTGACTACCCCTCCTAATGAGTTTTGGTCCCTCGCCCTCCTCTTCCCTGGTGAACACTGAGCAAAAGCATTTGTTCAGTATCTCTAAGTCTTTTCTAGGTCATTTTCTACCCACCCTCCTCCTCCTTCCTTCTTCAGCCTAACAATACCATTTATGGTCTTTTTCCCTCTCACTAATGTATCTGAAGAGGGTCTTGCCTCCTTTCTTAATAGCCTGTGCCGTATCTTCCTCTGTCTGTGCCTTAGCCCTTCTGACTGCTTTCCCAGATTCTTTTTGTTTCTCCAGATACATCTCCCTGTCCTCATCCTTTTGAGTCTGCTTGTATTTCCTAAAGGCCTTTCTTTTTTCTCTTACTTTTTCGGCCTCTACCTTTGAGAACCATAGTGGCAGTTTCTTTCTTTTACTCTTACTATGCATTCTAACACAGTGTCTTGTTACTTTCGTTATGACTCTTTTGAGTCTAGACCACTGTTTCTCCACATCTCCTCATGTACCTTCTGCTACTAGGGTACTTTTAGGCTGTTCCCCCCATTTCCTTAAAGTTGACCCACCTGAAATCCAGAGCCCTAATCCTTGCATGACTTTCCTCTACCACTGTGGTTACAGTAAACCATACTGTCCTGTGGTTGCTGGAACCAAGAGGACTGCCCACCTCAACATCTGTGATCCTGTCCCTGTTGGTCAGCACCAAGTCCAGTATAGCCCCTTCCCAGGTGGGTTCTGTTGTTAACTGCCTTAAATTTGCTCCTTTCAGGGTGGTCATGAAGTCCCTGCTCCTTGTTGTACCTGCAATCTGAGTGCTCCAATCTGCATCTGGAAGAGTGAATTCTCCCATTAGCAGTAATGCCCCTTTGGCTGCCATCTTTTTGATGGTCTCCACCAGAATTTCATCTGTTTCCTCCCCCTGTGCAAGAAGCCTGTAAACTATTCCAGTGTGAATGGCAGTCTTATTTCCCCACCTCTAGGGTGACCCACCATGCCGCCATTCCTTCCTGTAACTCTTGAGCCTCTGTTGCTTTGATCCCCTCCTTCACATACTGTACATAACCACCCCCCTTCTCTTCCCTGTCCTTCCTAAAAAGTGTATTTCCTGGTATGACTGTATTCCAGTTAAGGTTCCCCGTGTACCATGTTTCGGTGATAGCCACAATGTCCAGGTTTGTGTCTGCCATCAATGCCATTAGATCTGGGATATTGTTTCCCAGACTGCAGCATTTGTGCACATTATCTTCCATTCTGTGCACCCCTTTTCCCATTTTCCGGTCTGTGCCCGGTGACATGTTTGAGTTATATTTTCTGTTTTCCTTCCTATTGTGACCAATTTTTTTCTTGTGTTTTTTTTGTGTCCACCTACTAATTGAGGTGTCCCTATTTCCAGATATGTAATGTGTGGGGGGGCTACAGTAATCCCATGACTGCATTTGCCTCCCTCCTTGGCTAGGTTAAATGTCTGCTGAGGAAGCATTTAAACTTTTCAATGAGGATACCTTTACCCCCCTGGATAGATGTAGGCCATCCAGTCCTTCATCCCTCCAGATGAGGTTCCAGTCCCCAGTGAAGCCATACCCCACCCCTCTCTACCATTTCTTCAGCCATGTGTTGAACTCCTTGGTGTTGATGTCTCAGCCATCTCCCTTGCCATGGACAGGTAGAACCTCCAAGAAGGTTACAGAGTGTACTACTTGCCCAAGACTCCTCTCCAGCTCCCTGAATTCCTCCTGTACTTTACCTACATCTGCCCCCTCTCCTGCTGATCTGCTGCTTTCACAGCAGTCGATGTTCTCTGTATAAACCAAACTGTTGTTTGTATTTTGCCTCTGCATTTTATTATATACTGGAGCCCTGCTAAATTAACATTTGCAGATGGAGTAGTTGTGGGGTGAACTTGTGAAAGCAAGGGACAAAACTACAACTAGCACTATACTTGTTCTGTTTTTCAAACTGGGGAACACAGATCAGGGGATTTAGCCAAATCCATGCATGAGTGGTACTGAACCAGTCTATATTTGTTTTTTTTAAGTACACTACATAATTTTAATCTACTGGAACATACTAACGCTCATCTTCTGAGCGTACTTCCGGGTTTGGCACTTTAAATTCAGCCCCTCTGCAAGCGGGGCGTGTTTACATACAGCCAAGGGCTGATCTGCTGTTTTTACAGTAGTCGATGTTCTCTGTATAAACCAAACTGTTGTTTGCATTTCGCCTCTGCATTTTATTATATACTGGAGCCCTGCTAAATTAACATTTGCAGGTGGAGTAGTTGTGGGATGAACTTGTGAAAGCAAGAGACAAAACTGCAACTAACACTATACTTGTTCTGTTTTTCATACTGGGGAACACAGATCAGAGGATTTAACCAAATTCACGCATGAGTGGTACTGAACCAGTCTATATTTGTTTTTATAAGTACACTACATCATTTTAATCTACTGGTATGTACTAACACTCGTCTTCTGAGTGTACTTCCAGGTTTGGCACTTTAACTTTGGGCCCTCTGCAAGTGGGAGGCAGGCATGGTAGTCACCGTCCATGCTGTGAAGGCGTACAAAGACAAATAAAGTCAAGCACATATTGCCATGTCGCGGGTGTCCCAGGACTGAGAAACCAAAACGCTGTCTTTGTGCAATCACTTAGAGTAAGTGTTTAAACACTGTGTTACTAATTGTAAAATTAAAGTTCTTAACAGAGTTTAACGTATACTACTAAAGTAGAAAACAACATTATTAGACTATCATGGACACCATTATGACTTTGGAAGGTAATTTGGGAGTTAAATGCTCTAACTGCAACATGTTCCTTATTATGGAGTTAGCCCCAAAAGACTTATTTACATGTAATAAATGTTTACAAAACATAGAACTGCTGAAAGAAATTAGCTTATTTAACTAGCGACTTGAATACTTAGAAACAAGTCAAAAACAAATGGTCTCAAGGTTTATAGAGGGACAAAATGTAACAATTACTGATTCTTGTAAATTACTGGATATACCAAGCACTATATTGCAACTTGGAGACATTCAGACAAAAGATCAACTAGAAACTGTAGTATCTTCCACAATGCAGTCAACAAAAAAAAAAGGACCAGAGAAGAGGCTTTTACTTCACATTTAAATGAGGAATGGTTTACAGTGCAAAATTCTCAGGTCTCAAAAAAGGAAGAAAAGCTGATACTTTTCATCTCCCTCCATATAATAGTTATGATGCCTTATCTACTGATAACCATGACTTTGTAGTTCATGGACCAAATACCTCTATCGCTTCTATAGATACTGAACTTAACATTCCTCCAACAATATCTCAACCTATTGAAATTACTAATCGAGATATAGTAGTTCTGGGTGACTCGATGATCAAATATCTTGATAGAGCAGTGTGTAATCCTGATAAGAGCTCAAGAGTCTTATCAAGCTTTGGTGGAGCGAAAATAATGGATATAGTCATTATGTTAGAAAATATATTAAGTAATGTCAGGTCAAACCCCACTGTTATTATATATCTTGGAGCAAACAATAACTTTAGAGATTCAGAAAAGAGTATAAAAAAGGACTTTGTTGTACTTATAAATTAGCTTTTAGACTTAGACTGTGTTCCTGTACTTCCTGAAATCCTACCAATTCCCAAAGCATCCTATTTTCATACCTTGAAGATTAGAAATATAAACAACTGGATGAAAAACTGGTCACTGAGACAGGAAATAACATGCATTACACATTGGGAAGAATTTAACCACCACAAAGAACTTTATTCATGGGATGGCCTACATCTAAGTAGGAGGGGAAATCATTTATTGGCAAAACATATAACAGACTTTATTATCAATACTTTAAACTAACTTACTTGGGGGGAGGGAAATTTATTCTATGCCCTCCTGAAATTGGCATATCACCTGTAAAATTAGTAGAGACACTAAAAATAATAGCAAGATCTTCAAAAAATCGGAATGCCATGAAAAACCAAAAAAATAAAGATAGTGGATTTATTACTATTCTGTTAGTTAATGCAAGTAGTCTCATAAAAAAATTAGAGGAATTAGAACATATCTTCGTAAAAGAAAATGTAACCATTTGTGGAGTTACAGAAACATGGTTTTCTGACCAGGATTGGAATACAGAAATACAGGGTTACAATAAGTTTTATAAAAATAGAAGTAACTCCAGAGGCGGATGAGTCGCATTGTATATTTCAAACAACTATACAGCCCACAGTATAACCCCAGTTGAGGTACTAGGAGACAAAACAGAAGTCATCTGGGTTCAATTAAAACTACAAAATGAATCACTAGTGGTAGCTCTGTGTTATAGACCCCCTAGTTTAACTTTGACTGAAGACATAGAATTACTTTCAACCTTAAATAAGATAGAAACATTACACAATTATATATTAATGGGACATTTTAATTTTCCAAAAATAAATTGGTCTAATTTGGAAGGACAGAGATATGTAGAAAAAGCATTTATTGAGTTTACTATTGAAAAAAACTTAACCCAAATTGTGACTAAAGGTACTCGACAGAACAACGTACTTGATATTATATTAACTAATGCAGAGGATAGAATGACTACACTGATTATCAAAACACCACTTGGAGATAGTGACCATAATATGATATCAGTAAAATTAAACCTATGTAATAACATCAAAAATGGTGTAACCATAATAAAAGACATTAATAAAGCTGACTATAGTGAGATATTGAGATACCTAAATGCCTGGGACTGGGAAAACAAACTTAAAGATCTGGAATTAGGCCAAATTTGGGAAAATATAAATGATAAAATTAACTATTGCTTGAATACATGGATACCAAATAGACCTAAATACCATAAAGGAAGTAGAATTCCCCCTTGGTGGAACAAAAACATAAACAAGGCTATAAATAAAAAAAAGGCTTACCATAAGAAATATAAAAAAAAAACCTTCCCCAGTACCTGGAGTGCATATAAGGAAAAAACAAAAAAAAAGTTAAACAATACATTAGAAGAGCTAAGAGTAATTTTGAAGTAACATTAGTATCTAAAACTAAGGACAACTATAAAACATTCTGACTATAACTATATTGGCTCCCTTAGAATAAATAGTTCAGCAGTTGGACTCCTTGTTAATGATAAGGGTCCTACTAATGATGAATCTGAAATGGCAATTGATTTAACAATTATTTTGCTAGTATATTTACTTCAGATGATACATTGTCAATAACCTTGAAGCATGACAACAATGAGTATATACCACCAATAACTGAGACTGAGGTTAGAACTTTACTTCAAAAACTCAAAACTCAATCTTCACCAGGACCAGATAACATACATTTCAGATTCCTAAAAGAAATTGCTAATGCTATAAGTGGACCCCTGACCATACATCTCTTAATCAAGGTAAAACAATTCAAATATGGAATAAAGCTATAGTTACTCCTATATATAAATCTGGAAATAAACAATTGGTATCTAATTATAGACAAATTAGTCTCACATCAGTTATTGGTAAATTATTTGAAAGAACTTTATTAACCAGAACTGAGGCACACATTTCTAATACTAACTTACAGGATATAACTCAACATGGGTTTGCTCAGGGTAGATCATATATAACTTGTTAATTTTTTATGAGAGTGTAAGTGCATCTCTTGACTTGGGGCTATCGGTGGATGTTGTCCTACTAGATTTTTCCAAGGCTTTTTATAAAGTCTCACATTAGGTAATAATAGACTATATGTGTATGTCAGGCTTTCACCCTAACATAATTAATTGGGTAAAATCGTGGTTCCAAAATAGATATCAGAGAGTCATTGTTAGAGGATATTTATCTCCATGGGTCAAGGTGGGTAGTGGAGTTCCACAGGGATCAGTTTTTGGGCCCTGCTTTGTTCAATTTATTAATATCAACAATGCAAACATCAAATAAGGTCTGGATGGCCAAGTATGCAGATGATTGTAAGCTTGGCTGTATAGTAAACAACACACAAGATGCAATCCAGTTCCAGGAAGAATTAAATGACATCTGTACCTGGGCATTTAAAAATAAGATGTGCTTTAATGAACAAAAGTGCAAGGTTATGCACTTTGGATACAATAACCAAAAGTTTAACTACAAAATTAACAATGTTTTGCTTGTAGAAACCACAACTGAGAAGGATTTGGGGGGTTTTGTTGACAACAACTTAACCTTTGATAATCATGCTTTGGTTAAAGTTAAAAAGTATCATAAAATTGTGGGATGTATTCTTCAACATATAAAGAATAGAGACCAAAAAGTAATCCTACTATTTTATACTAGTATGGTTAGGACTCAATTAGAATATTGTTCGTCCTTCTGTGGACCAACTACAAAAAAGGGTAAAAAATTAATTGAAGGAGTACAAAGGAAAATCACTAAAAAAATTAGAGGCTTGTGGTCCTACCAATATAAATTGAGATTACAACAGCTACATTTTTTTTCTCTACAATATAGACAAACACGAGGAGATTTATGCACAATATACAAGGCAATTAACAACCAGTGTCTATTGAAACTCTAGGTTTAATAAGGAATAACTCTGAGACACAAACAAGATCACATAGCCATAAACTAAGAGGGGTGAATTGCAAAACACAAAAAAGGGTTAAATGGTTTTCACAAAGGGTTGTAATAGAATGGAATGCCTTACCAAGGAAAGTGGTGGAGAGTGTTAATATTGAATCCTTAAAAAAAAACAGTTAAATAACTACATGGGAAGTAAAAAAACAGCATATCTGTATTAGGATTACTTCACCAAGTTTGGTGTCGAGCTCATTAAGGGCATTTTTTTTGCCTCCTGAGTTTGTACTTTTTCTATGAACCTTCCAGATCATTTGTCCTCATGTGGATAATGATGTCCAGCTCCCCCCTCTTTGCCACTGCCTTAGCGATCCTTGGAAGAAGATGTATAGTGACGTGAACTGTACCAGACCTGTAGCTTGCTTTATGCAGGGCCCTGCTGATGATATGCAAAGCAGCAGTTCCATTTGACATGGGCTGGACCTGTAGCTGGCATCTCTCAGGGACCTGTGGGCCCTATGCATAGTAGCTTACCTACTGGCATGGCTCCAGACACATACCTAGCTGTGTGCAGGGCATAGTGTGGGAATGCAAATACTGTATCAGGTAAGCCATGGCTTAAAAATTAATGCAGAAACAGGCCACATTTTAGGCCCTGACTACTGATTTGTGTTACTCCTGCTGTTTGACATCCACCCCTACTGATGTTATAATGTAAGTATTGTGTTTCATTGCAATACAACATAATGTTAAATGCATAAAATTAAGTACTGCAGTAGTTTCACTCTTGTTATGCAGTTCTTAAAGTACAGTATTGAGTCTCCAAGGGATCTGGGTAACAAATGTAGGCATGTCTACAACGGGGGGTGGGGGTAGAGGGGCAAAAAAGAAACAAATTGTCCTGGCTTCTAAAGTTTATTTCCCAAGCTACATTCCTGACACAAGGCACAGCAGGCCCAACACAAAGCAGCACACCCATCAAACAGGCATGAAACTTGCCAACTGGGTGTTCATGAGGAAGGTAGTAAGTAATCTGTCCCTCAAATCTGGTGAAAAATATCAAGAAAAAAGTTACAAGTGTTAGAAAAAAAACTTGAAAAAAGACTAAGAAAATAAAGCCCTTGAGCATGTGCTATGTGCATTTCATAAGACTGTTTTTTGGAAATTCATGTTTTCAAAGATGCGTAATATTTTAATTTTTATTTTACTTTACCATATTTGCAGCCTGGGATTCTTTCCACCCACCCACCTATTCAACCCCCATGAACAGCTGGTTGGACATTTTTGTCCGTAAGTTCCATTTTAGCCATTCTCTTTTTTCCCCTTAAAAAACCCAAGTCCCAGTTTAAGGACTTAGGGTATTTTTCCCCTTTTTTTTCTTATCTGTAGGTAGAGGAGCACATAGAGGGACATTGAGAAATCGTTATGTAAGACATTGAGGATCTGCGATGAGAAAAGGTGACATCATATTTATGAAAGTACATGTTGAAGTGCAGAGTTGTTTTTTAAGTTTGGGAGGGTAAAAGGGGGTACCAGTTACAGGGCTGAGCATCTACAACAAGTGTTATTTAAAATTGGGTGAGTGGCAGCATGGGTGGCAGGACTGTGCACCCACTACTGGTGTTAGTAAAAATTGAGCAGTTGTGACAGGGTACCAGAAGTACCAGAAGAGGGGTTGGGTACCAGCTGCCAGTGTTACTAAAGATCGAGTAGGCAGAAGCAGGATCCTATCAGAAGGACTGGACACTAACCGCCGGTGTTGTTAAAGACTGGGTGGACTGGAGAGTGGTACCTGCACTGGGGTTGGGCTCCCATTGCTGGTGTTACTAAAGATCAGGCAGGTGGGAGGGGAGTACTTGTCATGGGATTCAGCACCCATTAACATTGTTATTAAAGACTAGACAGATATGCAGGGGTACCAGTGGCTGGGTTGGGCACCTTCTACTGGTGGGAGTGGGTGCCAACAGTAGGGTTGTGCACCTGCCGCCAGTGTTTGTAAACATGCTGGAGGGAAGGAGGATGTACGGGTGGTGGGGTTTGGCACCTGCAACTGGTTCTTCAAATATTCTGGCTAGCAGGCAGGGTTGCAGATGGTGAAGATGGGATCCTGACCTATCAAAAAATCATCCCTGGGCCAAGCTGTAATGAACCTGAAAGTGTGAGGTTTCAACTCCCAGTCATTTATGAGCTATCAGTGTGCTCAATAAGGTCTTAATTTCCATATTTTTAAATGTGTTTTCAACTTTCCAAAACTTTTATAATTCAGAACCGACCATTACTATATTTACAGGATCCCGAAACTCTGGCACCGATGCAACAAATGGCAGATTTATTTATAATTCAAAGTTTATTAATTTTCATATACACATATAAGAGCAGCACCAAACTCAACTGATAGAGATAAAGATACACATAGATAAACTCCAAAAGCTTCTAAAAAGGCTGCTCTCCCCCATACCCAACCCCCTCCTCTCTGCCCTACCCTCCCCCAGCACAGCTCATATTATCCAAAGTATGCATCAGCCAAACCCGTGTTAATTATTGGGAGAGGAATCTAACCACAGAGCAGCATGTAAAAAGGATCCCAGATTTGTCTGTATCTGTTCAATTTATTGTTTAGACTAGCTACCATATTCTCCATTCTGAGGTTAGCCAAGATTTCTTTAAGGCATTCGGAAAAAGGGATATCTACGTCGTCCTTCCAGTACCGAAGAATAATCTTTTTGACTGATAATGAAATTAAAGCCATATAATACCTTCTTGATGAGACAGGAATGGAAGTGTAATCCCCTAACAAGTACACCTCTGGAGTGAAAAGATCGGAAAGGCCCAAGAGGGGGTCCATCCTCTGCTGGACTTCTCCCCAGAAGGTGGAGACTTTCGGGCATGACCAAAATATGTGGTAAAGCGTATCTTCCTCTTGCCCACATCTGGAACAGGAAGAAGAGTCAGCAAGACCATACCTATGCAATTTTTGGGGAGTGTAATATATGTTGTGTAAGATATGGAATTGCGCTAAACGTAATCTATCCTGTGTAATATATTTGTGAAAGTTTACCCAGAGTGTGGCCCAATCTATCTCTAAGCCAGGAAAGTACATTGCCCAGTATGCCCTCGGTATAAACACCTCCGGATATTTGTAATTATATAACCTTTTACAAATATCAGATACCGAATGACGACTGCCCATCAATGAGTGCAGCATGTCCTGGAACGTTTTCCTACCTCCATGAGATGGGGCCGGGCCAAATTCTTTTATTAGCAAGTGCTTCAACTGAAAAACCTTAAAAATGGATTTAGTGGGTATGTCAAATCTACTCAGTATAGTAGTAACTGAGAGCCACGAGCCATCCTGAGCCACCAGTTGAGTAAGCTTGACCTTACCCAATTGCAGAAGCCAATTAGACCTGATCGGCTTATTACCAGTTTTTAAATTGGGATTACCCCCAACGGGTTGGGCTAAGTTGGCCGTCTGATTATATTCCATAAATGAGCATATCTGGGCATGGACTCTAACCGATATCGCCAGTGGAGTAGATTTCACCGGGTGGTATTCGGCCTTATATGGAGCAACAATGTTGGTAACAAGCCACACTACTTAATTGCAGATAGCTCTATTTTAAGCCAGGTAGAGAATCCGTCCTCTGAGTCAGATTCTCTGACACTATCCACCCATCTCAAATATTTCACCATATGGCTTGCCCAATAGTAAAAAATCAGGGATGGGAGAAGAAGGCCCCCTTTATCCTTGGGAGCCTCTAGCTTATGAAAAGCAATCCTGGGTTGTCTTTTGGCCCAAATAAATTTTGTTATCAATGTATTAACTTTGCGGAACCATGAAACGGGAATCCAAATATTGAGCAGATACAGTGGGTAAAAGATCCTAGAGAAAAAATTCATCTTGATAAGATTCACCTGTCCCCAAAGTGAAATAGATAACTTGGACCACCTATCCAAGTCTGCCTCTAAGGTTTTGACTAACTCAACCAGATTCAGTTTTTGAAGCTGGGCCGGGTCCCTCGCCACTTGTATACCTAAATATCTTAGGGAGTTCGTCACCCAGGACATACAACATTGAACAACAGATGACTTAACCACTCTATAATTAAGCGGGAACACCAGAGATTTATCAATATTCAATTTGTAATTGGAAAAGTTAGCAAATTAGCGTACCGTCACCAGTAAGGCCAGTAACGAGTTATCTGGATCGGATAACTGCAATAGTAAATCGTCAGCATATGCCGATACTTTGACCTCATGTCCCTGAACTGTCATGCCTTGGATCAGCGGGGAAGACTTCAACCGGCGGATAAGGGGTTCTTGATATAAATTGAAAAGCAAGGGTGATGGGGACAGCCCTGTCTGGTCCCTGAATAGAGTGGAAACTTTTTGGAAACCACACCATTGACCATTACTCTGGCTGAGGGGGCACTATAAAGGGCTTTAATCCAATTCTGGAAAAGTTCCAGGATCTTGTAAGCATTAAGGGCCCTAAATAAAAAATTCCAATTCACCCTGTCGAACGCCTTCTCCGCATCCAAAGAGACTAGCACTGCCAGAGAAGGGGCCTCTCTGGTTGCGGAGAAAACGTGCGACAGGGTTCTGAGATGATCCAATGAGGAGCGCCCTTTCATGAACCCTACTTGCTCTGGCCCAACCAGGTCAAGTATCACAAGTCCAAACGATCACCAATATCTTCTACAATAATTCAATATCTGATTCTAATCTGCACGCAATAGGGGACCTACAACAGGGAAACACTGGTCTAGGAATTTCTTATAAAATACCCAGAAACCATCAGGACCAGGTGATCTGTCAGGAAGCTTGGCCAACCTAAGAACTTCCTCAGCCATAATTGGAGAGATCAGTCGATTCTGCTGGGGGCTCTAACAAGGGAGATAGACCAGAGGTCTCAAGTAATTATCTATACTGTCATCAGGTACCGGATTTGCTTTGGCACTGTACAAGCTAGTATAGTACCTCTGAGACTCTAAAACCATCTCTTCTGAAGTTGTCATCAGTACATTATTTATTTGAGAACGTATAGCCAAAATGTGCCTGTTCGCCTCTATTTGCTTAATCCTTAATTCCAGCAGCCATCCCCGCTTTTTGCCCATATCTGAGTATGCTGCTTTAGCTTTAAGGATTGCAAATTCAGCCTTATCTCTTAACAACTCTAGGTAGTCTTCCTTTAACTTAACCAGTTCCCGTTGTTCTGATTCAGAGAAAAATAGGCCTACTCTTGTTTCTTTATACTGAAGTTCCCCTAATAGCGTAATTAGCTTCTTACCTTTTTCTTTCTTTCTGTAGGTAACAATGCTGATTAAGACCCCCCAATAAACATTTTGAAAGCCCCCCATAACATATCTGGCCTGGAAGTAGTGCCAGTATTGGTTTCTGTAAATTGCCGTATATGCTCACAAATTGTTTTAGCCATACTATCATCTTTTATCATCTGGTTATTAATCCTCCACCTAGGAGATTTCTTAAGGCAAGAGGATGGTGCTAAATGACATACAACCAATGCATGGTCCAAGGGAGGGCCTGGTTGTTTGGAGACTTGAACTACTCCGGGGAGGAGGGTTTGAGAAAGAAATATATAGTCAATACGTGAGTCCGTATCATGAACTGGGGATAAAAAAGTGAATTTCTTCTCTGAAGGGTGTAGAACTCTCCAGACATCACACAGGGCGTATTGCTCCAAGAGTTCTGATAGGGCCCTCTGAGCTGGGGAGCAACCTCTTCTCATGGGAGAGGAGCGGTCCATCAACGAACCCATAGCAACATTCATATCTCCCTCGATGACTATTGGCAAAGCTAGATATGGATATAATATATCAATTAGCTTCACAAAGAAGTCAGGGGAATCTAAATTCGGCCTATACAGAGTCCCCAAAAGGATTTCACTAGCATACAAATGGCAGTGAATAAACAGAAATCAACCCTGCGGATCCCTGAGTACTTGCTTCAATACAAATGGGACCTTCTTATTAATCAATATCAGAACCCCAGTGCTATTAGTGGCCCCCTCGGCGGAGAAAACGTGGCCAATCTGCAAGCGCCTCATACAATTGGCTTCCGAGTCCAATAAACGTGACTCCTGTATAACAGCAATATCTATAGATAACAACGCAATATGCTTAAGGATTTTATATTGCTTAACACGCTCCTTGGGCCATAACATTTCAAGTTGCAATTTTATGGTATTAGCTATTTTACTGATTCTTAAATACACAAGCATTCAAAGTAACTCCCTCAGTAATATGCATCCACAAAAACCTCATTGAGCTATGCTGAGGCCCCTCTGCCTCATAAACCCCCACCCTCCCCTCCCTCCCAAAAAAACATGAACAGGCATAGATATCCCTCCCCATGCCTCCTCCCTCCCATTATTAAGCGGAGTTTCCTCCCTCCCACCCTCCACCCCTAAGGAATGTATCATAAAGGCAATAAACTAAACATCTGTACCGAGATTCCTTAAGCCCTCCTGTCATTGTTACTCAGTGCAGCAAGTCCTGCTGCAATCCACAGCCCTTCCCCTCCCGTCATCC
Source organism: Neoceratodus forsteri (assembly GCA_016271365.2). Classification (NCBI taxonomy): domain Eukaryota; kingdom Metazoa; phylum Chordata; order Ceratodontiformes; family Ceratodontidae; genus Neoceratodus; species Neoceratodus forsteri. Next base: position 1,342,067,423 of record CM057455.1, on the reverse strand, counting down.
CAAGATTTAATGAAGCAGTTACACCTCAGGAAAAGTTGTATTCCAATAAGTGAACCCAGATAACAGTCCACCAAAATAGACGAATAACACTTTATGTAGACCATTAAGATGACCCAGGGGGGTTACGCTATGAGGCTGCTTTCCATGTGACCGCAAATTCACTGAGCCACTACCTTATACTGAAATGCAAAAAGACAGGAATGACTCCCATCTAAAAATGTAAAAATCGTAAAAGAGGCCCCCTAATGGAACCTCCGCAACATGGCATTTCACCTTGATAACCGTCATCCTCAGGGTGATTAAACCCTCAGCATCATAGCATAGCCAGAACAAAATTAAAGAAGGCTCAATAATAATGGGGACAGCACCCGGCCAAAACACTGGGCCTGAATACTAAATTATTACCCACCTGTAAGATTGTGTCAAGAGATAACCAGCTTTCTTGACAGACCCCCCCCCCCGAGAAGTCCAAACTTAACCAGTCATTATAAGGTCCTACAAGTCCAACTAAGAAAAAATGAACCAGACAGTCTGTGTTAAAGCAGACAGAACATGCTTGTAAGGCTAGAATTAAATCTTTAAGGTCTTCACTCTCCAGAGCTTCTCCGTTCTTGACTAATCCTCAGTGAATCACCACCACTTTCTTGCACACTTCACTTAGGCTTAAAAAGGTCGGGATATTCTTTCTGCAGTGCCTTCGTGGCAGAATCAACATCTTCAAAGGATATCCAGGTCACCGAGGACAATATCTGAAAGTGAGCAGGGTACCCTGTGTGGAATTTTATTCCTGCCGCTATAAGCTTAGTCGCCATAGGGTGAAAGAGTGCCCTTCATTGATGCACCGTAGCCGGGAGGTCCTGAGTTATATGGATTCTCTTGCCTTCCCATAGGACTTGATCCAGCTCTTTTACCCTTGACAGTAAGTAGTGTTTCTCCTGGAAATTTAAAAGCTTGATCATCAGGAGTCTGGGCTGTTGACCGGGAGCCGTGATCGGTCCCGGGCATGGCCCTTGCAGTGGGCCCTTTCCAAGCGTGTGCAGGGCCCAAAAGGTGAGGGACCGGCAATCTTTTCAAACAGTTTCTGGACGAACAGGACAGTATTCTGGCCTTCCTCTTTTTTGGGGATTCCCAGAACCACAATATTATTTCCATGGGATCGTCCCTCTAGATCCTCGACTTTTTGTTCTAACTTCTTAATGCGTTGCCAGTTGTCCACCATGGCATCCTCCATGCGACTCGCCATCTTCTCCAAGGAGGTAATCCGAGCCTCTGAATCTGAGACTTTAATAGTTAACTCCTCTAATGCACCAGACATTTGCTTAATCTTGGTTACGATAGATTTAATGTCCTCCCGAAAAGGCTGTAACTCTGCCCGGAGTAATTCCAGGGTAAGAGGCTTTGTTTCCGGGACCACCACCTGAGAGGCAGTAACAGTAGAAGTCTTGCCGCTTCCCATCGACTGGGCCTTGGGTCTCTTTCCAGACTTCTCAGGGGAAACAGGCGGGGTATGTCGGGGCAGCGCTGATCTCATTTCTGTCTCCATTTCTCAGTGAAAACTGCATACACAGCAACTCTGATACCAGTAACTGCCTCTGGAATGAAACAAGCCTTCTTTCTAGGCTAATTTAATGAAATAAAAGCTTGAGACAGTGGGAGCTTCGACCAGGCACTGCTACTCAGGCTGCAGCATCACGTGACTCCCCCACAAATGGCAGATTTCAGGCCATTCTGTCCAGGGATGGCTGCATTATTAACATGCAGACATCAGGGTTTAACAATAAACTGTTTACCTAAACCTAATATAGGGCTCTACCCTGCCCCTGTAAGGTCAGGTACACACAACATGATTCATTTTAAACCATCTTAACTCTGTTAGGATGGTTAAAAAGGGTTGTGTCTAGATTGTAACTCGGTACAAACCATGCTACAGTCCAAGTTCTAAAACCCTGCTCCAACCCTGTTCATAGGTAAGCTTGAGCATGATTTTAGACCAACAAGGTTACCATATCCCATATTAGAGGCAGTGTGGAGGTGATGCATGCTGTAACATGGGTTAAGGCAGTGTAGCCTAGAGGTTAGAGTAACAAGCTATCAATGAGCTTGGTACATCAAGCAGACCTGGGTTTGATTCATAAGATCATATCAAGTCAGCAGTTGTTAGTCATAATGACTTGTCTTTCTGGATATTAAAACCCACCCTGCCCCTTCTCTCCATAACCTTGTCCAGTGCGCTCCTGAAATGAGTCATGTTTGGACTCTGAACTACTTCATCCTGCAAGTCATTCCATTCTGCAACCACCTTGGGCCTCTGGTTAAACCAGTGACCCCTAGCATTCCCCTTGCAGTTCTCTCCCTTGAGTATCAGGTCCTACAGCTTCCAACTGTATACTGTGTGAGCGTGAGCCTGAGCATGGGTCCTGGGTTGCCCCTGAAAACAAGCCCAGTGCCTGATGGGTCTTACCTTGTTACCAAATAATTTAAAAAAAGTGACCCAAAATCTGTAATTTTTGGCTGTTATAAACAAAAATAAATGTACTCAGTTCACAGTGAGTTCCTGATTCCTGTGCCATCACTTCTTCCGTGATTTGCATTGATGCCAGACAGCAAATATCCTGGCTTGCATTGCGGTACCTGCACTGGGGCCACAGTGATGCATGGAAACACACTCAGGCTAGTATGGTGTCTGGATGCTCCAACAACCATGCTATAACATGCATAAACAAGCATTTGTCAATGCTGAATGTTTGCTTGCTGGTATTGGTACTGCAGGAGTTGGAGAGATGCATAATAGTAATGGCAGTGAAGTATTGAACTTAACGCCAACCCCCACCCCCACCTTGCAGAGACTGACAGGTGTTTGGGTGTGCCTTTGGGTTGTCAGCCATAACGCTCACACCATTCCACCTCACCCTACCCTGCAGACACTGACAGGTGTCACAGTGTGCCTTGGGGTCTTCGGCCCTTATGCTCACCCCCATTTCATAAGGAAATAAGCTGAGATGGATACAGTATAAGAGAATGGAGTGAAGGTTAGGGCCAAAGACCCCAAGGCACACCTCAATGCCTGTCAGTGGCTGCAGGGTGGGGTGGGGGTAGAACGGGGTGAGCATTACGGCCAACGACCCCAAGCCACACCCTAACACCTGTCAGTCTGTACAGGATGGGGCATTACGGTTGGAAACCCTAACACCCTGGGTGTTTATTGGTACTTTTGCTCCAAATTTTCAACATGGCCTTTTTTGGGACCCCACCTCATGAACAGTGGCTGTATCATTTCATTACTCAATCCCAAATGGCGACTTTGCCCAGCGAGTGTGCCATTCAGTGCCACAGGTGCGAAAACACAGCAGAATGTGAAAAATGACAGCTGTACTGTTCATGAGGAGGTGTGAAGAAATGGAAATGTTGAAAATCTGGAGTGAAAATATGAAAATGTGACAAAGTCATGAGTGCATGTAGAAACTGTGCAATGCATGCTCATAACGCAGTCACTTTTTGGAATGTTTTCACCACATTTTCAACATGGCCTTTTTGGGACCTCCCCTCATGAACAGTGGCACTGAGATTTCATTAATCTGTCCTGAAAGTTGATTTTACACAGCAAGCACGCCATTCTGCGCCACAGGTGCAAAAACACATTTCAGGAAGGATGTGAAAAATGACAGCTGTACTGTTCATAAGAGGGTGTGAAAAAATATCAATGTTGGAAATTTGGAATGAAAATATTAAACACTGATGAAGTTATGAGCATGCACAATGCATGCTAGAAATGCAGTCATTTTGGGGAGTTTTTCTCCAAACTTGCAACATGGGTTTTTGGGACCCCACCTCATGAACAGTGGCACTGTCATTTCATTAATTGGTCCCAAAAGGTGATTCCGCATAGCAACAATGAAATCACATTTCAGGACAGAGAAACAAAATGACAGTGCAACTGTTCATGAGAAGGGGTCCCAAGAACCACATGTTAAAAGTTTGGGACCAAAACTCTCAAAAACAGCTGAGATATCAACCTAAGTTGAAACCCCTCATTGATTGCCATTATAGGGCTTACCATGATTTTCTGCAGCTTGTGGTCGATTTTGAAGAGTGCAGACATGTTTCTGGTCCACAGAAGATCGCAGCACCAGACCTCCGGAGGTAAATATGGGTGGGGGGAGGTGGGGTGTGTAGAGGAAGAGTCGGGGTGGGGGTGGGGCGGGCGAGACCAATGAGGGACCGTTTTCTTTTTCTTTAGGTTTAAAAAAAAAAAGACCTCAGGGGAAATTTTTTCTTTTTACATGTGAAATAGTATGAAAAATACATTTTGGCACACTGGGGTGGGTTCCCAGTGTGCCAGACTAGTGGGGGGATCAATGCCAACCCAGGGATTGGGCACCCTGAGCTCGGCTGAAAAAAAGGGGGCATAGAGACAGCATCTGACACCAGGAGTGGGCATCCTGGTGTCGGAAAATCTAAAGAATTACTTTGGCACACTGGGGTAGGCTCCCAGTCTGCCACAATAGTGGGGTTGGGGGTGCATGCAGACATGGGGATTGGGCACCCTATTACTGGCAGAAGATATGTTTGGGCTTGGGGGAGTGGCATGCCAACAAGGGGATTGGGCACCCCATTGATGGCAAAACATATGTTCACCGGGAAAGGCACACTGAGCAAACGAGTTGCTCATAAGTGCAGCCATGCACATTATTGTGCACTGTAATGCGCATGGCTGGAATGTGCCTGGTTGCCAGGAAGTGGGGGGAAGACATTTGCCACTGCAATAACAACACTGTCCACGACTCCAGTGGCAGATTTCTTTCAAGTCCAGCACTCGCTCTGAAACTGCCGTCATTGACAGCTTTCCTGTTGATTGGTGGCTGAGGGATGCACCCATTAAAGTGTCCCGAGCATTGGACCCAACACTGCCATGCCTCTGCAATGCTCTACTAACCTCAGTATTTTTTTCCTCTGCACTACACATGCAAGCAAACACAAAAATGGTTTACTAAATGTTTTTTAACATACTACGTAGTGTGTACAGGGCCTAATACTTCTCATCTGCTCATTATTCATGATCTCTGTCACTTGATCATCTGCTGTCACAGAAGGACTATGATGTCATTTGTAGACAAGTAGCCAGAGCAGAGCAGATGAAGACCAAGTGACAGAAACTTGCTTTCACCTGTTTTCATGGAAACTTCACAAGTAATATAGAATAAAAGAAGGTAAATGCACGTAATATCTAAATACGGTAAAAAGACAGATTTTGTCTGAAGATAATATTTCTTAAAAGATTTTCCTGGGATGTCAGAGGCTCTTTATAGAGTTAAGTTTAACATTAAATCCCTCCTTTAGTTTGTGAGTCACCATGTAGATGGCAAATGAGTGGAGGAGCTGACAACTTCCATCCACTTACGAGATCAGTCAGTGGATAACAGAAAGGATTTCTATATATCGGCTTAAGGCCTCCCAGGCACACCACATTCCACAGTTCAATTATCGCTGCAGTCTGACACAGAATCAGGAGTAATTTTCAAAATTTATTAACTATTTATTTATTTGAAAATGTTTTACCAGGTAATCCATACAGTAATGCTGTCTCATTTATAGATGTGACCTGGAGGGATGGGGGTAAGAGAGGAAAAAGGTACAGGACTAGCAGTAAGATAAAAATAAAATGCTAATGACACAAGTGCACATTATTAGTTTCCACAAGTCAATATACACAGTGCATACATAGACTTGGCAGCAGTTGGTACACTGTACAATACAAGGGAGGCTTCAGTTTCATAATAGAGATACGTGGCAGTCAGGTAGGACACTCACAGTGGACTAACTATTCCAATCAGAAGTTATCTTTGTTAAATGTAAAGGTTCTTTTCTGTTTACCAGCAGGAGCAAACTGCAACTACAAACAAAAGGCTGCAGTTGCAGTACTTTAATGAAAAATTGAAAAGTGTCCCTTCTGAAGTGGAGTGGCTTGTGATCCCCTTGGATAATCCTGCCCACTCACATGTACTTTTTTTAATAAAGCTTTTTAACCCCTCTGGGTCACTGGCTACTCCATCTCCACCTCCCCCAGACTGGCTGTCACCTTCCCCAGGCTTACCTCTGAGCAGGTTCCCCCACAGATTGCCCCCATGTTGGGGCTGGATGGGAGAGGGCCATCCTCCTCCCCCCCATGAACACATCCAGAGAGTGCCAAGGTGTCCAGGTGGTGGTGATGCAGGTCTGAGGAGGTGCAGGGTGTGCCAGCCAACCCTTTGGCCCCTTTTCCGTTTTCTGTCCAATGTGTAACCTGAGGCAACACGGGATGTACATGCACTTATAAAACAGGTCTCAACTTCCTGATTGGCTGACTTGTACCTCTAGCTGTGTCCATATCATGGCACATGGTGCCAACCAGCACCTCTTTATCCATTCAGGACACATTACAAAATAAATCACTGTGCCTAAGTCTTCCGGCTGAAACTTCATGGGCAAGCTTCAGAACAGTCACTATCCTGCCTCACCCCCCCCACCCCCCGCACACAAACACAAGTGCAGTGCATTAGGTATTAAAATGCACTTTAAGAGAAATGCTCCAAAATACAACTCTGAACTGTGGTTCTCCAAGAAAAAAAAGAAAGGCAACCTCAATGAAACCAAATGATGGTGCATGCTGCCACAAAGCATCTTCCTAATAAAACTCCATACCAACTCCTCCACTTGCTCTCTTATACACTGGTTTCTTTGTTGAGTCAAACATTTATTTAAAACTTAAATTATGATTAGTATCACAGAGTGAGTGCCCGATGTTAGAAACTGCTATTTAGAAGCAGGAAGTATGGTGCCTGTCAAGGAACACGCTCACTCGGAATGAAAGGTGATGCTCGCTCTGAAAGAAATGCCTGCTCTGCTCAGCAGTAGAGGTGGCAGAGACACACTACCTAATTAAAATGGTGTGTGCCGGCTGGCCCAATGGTGCAGAGGCATGGCTGTCATCTGTGGCGCTGACGACCCAGGCTCGGGAACGGATCTGGGTGTTGAAAGGGTCGGCCTGGGGGAGCAGGATTGAGCATCCTTCAGACTAATTTCCTGCTCCGGGTGGAGGGGAGCTGTGTGTCCAGCACAATGTGGACCCCCAGCGGAGGCTAGGGGTACCGCAATGCGATCCGGCACCTGAACCTAAGGGGGCAGGGCAGACACTGGTCATCATTGCACGTCCCCGGAATAACCAAGAAAAATCTATGCTGGCACCCCTCTAATGAGCTGGCTCTGGTGCCGACCCCTCTGGTCGCCTAATTCCACCACTGGTGGCCCCATTCGGGGGGGGTCAGCCCCAAACAGGTGGGGGTATGTCGCCGGAGCAGGGTGAACACCGAACGGGGTTAGGGGAAGCCAGGCAACAAAAAGAATACAATTTAAAAAAATTGGTGAGTGCCAGTCAAGGATACAGTGTGAGAGGAGATGGAATAACAAGCTGACCAGTATCTGTGTGTGCGTGTGTTGAGGGGGCCCTGTACTGGCCATCACAAATTTCCATTAAGGGGACTATTTTTACTGTTTCAGTATTAAATCTGTTTTTTACATTTGTTTGCTATTTTTTTGTTCTTTTTTTTATTCTTAAATAGTTACTTGGGGACCCATTTAATAAGCACAATAAGACACTCTGAGGTGTGGGTTATGGCCTGATAAGAGCACTTCTCAGGTGAAAAAGACACTCGGTGCAAGAGCTTCATGCCTCATAACCTGGGGCATGCTCTTATCAGGCCCTAACCCACACCTCGTTGTGTCTTATTGCTGGCATGGAGGCGCACATGCTCCTTGGAACCTGCAGCTCTCCCTCCACCACCCCATGATGCTCACGTCTGTTGCTCACATTCAGTGCTGCCACCAGACCTCCATCTGGTGGCAGTCAAGAGCCAAGTCATCAAGCCTTCCCAATCCAGAAGAGGAGAGCTGCCTGGCAGTTGCTACATCCACTCCCGGTCTATCTCCCTGCTCACCTCCAACAACTTCAGCTCATTCCCAAACTTGAGTCATTGGTATAGCATGAGGTAAGGCATTCATCAGCACCTCAGCTCTCAGTGCAACCGGGCTTGCTCCCACATGTACAATTTAAATCAGCTGTGTTCTGTATTGTGGCACTGAAATGTGACGTCACCTTGTAATACATGCTGCAGTATTGCACAGTTTCAAGCAGTTATAACCTTTTGTGGGTCCCTTGCTGTTTATAAAGATATGTGTATGTGCAGTGGAACCAGTCTATTAAGTACATCACTGAGCCAAAGAATCTGCTGTTAAATTGATTTTCCACTTTCCTGCAAATATTTACGATGGCATTGGCAGAACTCAAATCTCACAACAGTCCCTAAAAAATCTTGATTTCGGTACATTCCTTTACTGATTACTAAAGACACTTATATGAAACAGGATCCCAGGGTGTAACCTGTTAAGGACAGAATGGGAATTAGGAAAGGAAGGGAAGTAGTGTTGTACACAGAGGGAAGCACAGGGTGCATGGAAGAGAAGTTCACTGGAGCGCTGTAGGGGCTGTAAACTCTGTGGATCCTTCCTACTGGTGGAGGGGATAAAAACATAAGGATGTGTATGCTGCTTATAGCCCTTAACCAGTCTGAAGTGGGGGACCATCTACTGGGTGAGGATATCAGGAGGGTAGAAGTGGTGGGGCAGGTTGTCCTGGTAGGTTATTTAATTATGCCTGATATGGACTGAAACAGTACAGTTGCTAGGAGCTGTTGCCATCAGGCGTTGGTGGACACTTTCCAGGACTGCTTCATGTTGCAACTTGTTAAGGATGACACCAGACATGCAGAATGACCTGATGTTCATGAACATGGACACCTTGACATTGTTATGGCTGAGGCTCTCCAGGGACCAACAACCAAAACACAGTGTGGTTTTCTTTGCTGCTCATGGCAGGGCCCACAAAAACAAGGACTCGGGACTTAGTCTTTAGAAGGGCAGATTGCTGAAATGACTAGGATACTAAGGGACCAGCTGGTGGGAGTGAGTAAGGTGGTAGGGGCACAGCCAATGTGGCGGCTATCAAGAGGTCAGTTCTGGTAGTATATCAGAGCTGTATGAGTGTGGTGGACAAGGCCAGGAAGAAGAGGCAACCTTTCTGGCTTACCAGGGGAGTTCTTTAAATGTCACATGACTTATTTAATTAGTATATAAGGGAAATGAATACTGGATAACACCACCCTTGAAAAAGCCTGAAAGAGGTGAAATGGGATTTTTTTGTCCCTCTATTTTGTGGACTTCACTGCCATTGTTTGAATAAAAGGGAAGATGTTGTAATGGTTATAGAATCTTCTAAAGAGGGGGGAGAATTGGATTAGAGATTTTTAAGTTACAGAGCATTTTACTATGTAAATATTTGCAAAATTTTGTGAAAACTCTCAAAAATGTGGATGTTTGTAACTTCTCTGTTCTTGCAGGCATAGGGCAGAATTCACAAAGCAGATAAGCTGGGTGCATCCAAGATGCGCCAGCACAACTGGGAAATGTGCAATGGCGTCATTCACATAGGCTAGAGATGCTCCAGCACATCCTGGATGCACTGTGCCGCACAGGATGTGCTGGAGCCTGAAAATAATGATATGTGGCACATCTGGCTTGCAGCTGCATATGTAGAGCATCCCCATTCACAAAGCAAAATGAATGCTCACACAGCGCATTCACAGCGCATCTACCAAATGCACCATAAGGAGATAAGTATAAAAGAAGTAGACTTAAGTGCAAGCCCCCCAGCAGGCAGACTGCAGGATAGCAGCAGCAGCAGCAGCAGCAGACAGAACATCAGAAGCACAGCAGAGGCCACAGAGATACATGCTGCACTGGTCCTGATGGTGGGAATGATAATGGGGATGAGGAGATGGGCAAACCAACAACGTGAAGGCAGAAGACACTGTAGGCAGCCTTTCCAATGGCAGTATCATGCCAGACTAACATCTGAATGACTGACAGACACAGAAACGTCGTCTGATACTGCCTGAACAGGGCAATTCTGAGGCAGCTCTGTGAGCTGTGCCATGATGAAATGCAGGCACTCACTGGAAGGAGTCATGCCATAAAAGTGGAGACCAAGGTGACAACAGCAATGTGCCTGCTTGCCACGAGAACTTTCCAGAGGTCAACTGGAGACACCACTGACATATCCCAGATGTCCACATCTCGTCTTCTCACACACTTCCTCACCACACTGCTCCCACATGCTTCAGAGTTCATCCACTTCTCAAGCACACAGGCAGAGTGGACAGAAGCTATGCAGCAGTTCCACAGGGTGGCATGCATGCCAGGCATCATAGGGGCCATTGACTGCACTCATGTGGCAATCTGTGCACCACCTAGTGATCAGGCCATGCCGTACATGAACTGCAAGGGGTTATACTCCGTCAACTGCCAGGTGGCGTGCAGTGCCACAGTACCCATCAGCAACGTCTGCACCACACACCCTGGGAGACACATGATGCCTTCATATGGCACCAATCCACCCTGTGCCACCGGTTTGAGACCGGGGACATACCCAGTGGCCACCTAGTGGGTGAGTGGGGCATGCATAAATGCCCACAAACAGGACATTGTGATGCAACAAATGTCAGGAGGTAGTGCAGGTGTGCATGGGCCTCAGCAGGGCCTGCACAGGAGGAAGTGCCCAGGTGGGACAGTGGAGGTGGGTGTGCCGACAGGGCGGTGCACGCATCATGGGTGACAGTGCAGCAGCACAGCACAGCATGAGAGGCAAGGTTATGTGGAACAGCAGACACATGCGGCAGTGCGGAATGCACCACTCGCACCCAGGCATGGGCGACCACTGGGCAATGGAGGGCAAGCAATGCTGGACTGGATAGGTGTTGTCAGTCATGGTAGCGTGTATGGGCAGGTACAGGGCAGCTGAGGGCAGCCAAGGCAAAAAGTCACTGGTGAGTGCATGAATGTGCCGACCCGCCGTGGGGAAGGGAGACGCACCAGGAGGTGGGCCACAGGGACAGGGGTGGCTGTAGCCGCACTAGAGCACCATGGTGGAATGAGGGGGCTTTGGTACGCAATATACATGTATGTGGGGTAGTAACAGTGTGCTTTGTCACCCCACAGGTGATGTGGCATATCTCAACCGACCCTGGCTCCTCACCCCCTTCCACCATTCTGGCACAGAGGCAGAGGAGCGCTACAACGGGCACACATCGCTACATGCACCATCATCGAACGTGTCTTCGGCATGCTGAAGATGCGCTTCAGGTGCCTGGATAGGTCAGGTGTTGCCCTACAATATAACCCAGAGAAGGCCTGTAGCATATTCCTGGCCTGTTGTATGCTACACAGCATGGCCATTGACCGTGGAATATATGGACATATGAATGTGTCGGCAGAAACAGACCTCCTAGTCTATCAAAGTCTGCTTGATTGTGCAGCTTGCTCCATAGGTTGCAGCTGCCCTTCCCCACGTCCCACTTGTTCTCCCTTGGTTGTCTACCGCCTCACCCACCCTTACCCACCCTCTCTCGCTGTCTCTTTCCCATGCCTTCTTGAAACCATTTACATTTTTGCTTGATATCACCCTTTCTGATAAAGCATTCTACTTCGACATCACTCTCTCTGAGAAGTAATGCCTCCTCATCTACCTCCTGAGTCTACCCCCCCCTCTATTCTTAGCCCATGCCCTGTAGTAGGGTTGTCAGAACTAGTTCGGTAAAGATTTGAACCCTCCTCGAACCCTGGTGTTCGAGTTCTAACTTAGAACTCGAACACTAAATGGTTCACAAAGGATTCAAATCACCGAAGATGCGAGACGTTGTCTGCACTTGGCGCACGGATGCGACGAGCCGGGTGGGGTCGGCAGCCGCGCGAAATGGGATCTGTGGGGTATTTAGGAGATGTGCAGCGAGGAGGAGCACCATTTGCAGAGGATCGGGCGGAGGTAGCAGCAGCCTAGCTAAACTGTAGCGTAGTGGTGGTTAGCTGCTGCTACCTTGTCCAGTGGCCACTTCCATCATCCATTTTCCTGTGAGACCGAGAACAAGAGAAAGGCTGAAAAAGCTCAAAATCGGGTGGGAGTGGGACTAGGGGAGGTTCAGGACAGGTGGAGGGATTAATCAAGAATTGGGAAGGGACTGGGGAATAGGGAGGGATCGAGACCGAGATCAATCAATATCAGGACTGGAGGAGGACTCAGGAGGACTCGGAGAGAGAATAAAAAAAGAAGAAGAAGTGAAGAACCTTTGTGAAATGTGATTATTTGAAACTGCAGCACTGCTCAGTCAGTGGTGCACACTGCACACTCAGCAGCTGCCAGCAACAAGCATACAAGGGGGCCAAAAAAAGGCAAATAAATCTGAACCCTTCCCAGTGTAGTGTGTGTGTCACAGAGAGAAGCCCAGTGTGTGCCCCTTGACTGCACTGTACCCTACCCAGTGTGTGTTACAGAGAGAAGCCCAGTGGCCAGTTGTGTGGTGGCATTAACCTTACATGACAGAAATGTAGAAATATAATTCTCATCCCTGGGTTGTGTATGTGACTCCATCTCCTGTGGTCAGCCCATCACCCTGCTGCTGTGTGCCCCTTGACTGCACTGTACCCTACCCAGTGTGTGTGTTACAGAGAGAAGCCCAGTGGCTAGTTGTGTGGTGGCATTAACCTTACATGACAGAAATGTAGAAATATAATTCTCATTCCCTGAGTTGTTGGTTATGTATGTGACTCCGTCTCCTGTGGTCAGCCCATCACCCTGCTGCTGTGTGCCCTTTGACTGCACTGTACCCTACCCAGTGTGTGTTACAGAGAGAAGCCCAGTGGCCAGTTATGTGGTGGCATTAACCTTACATGACAGAAATGTAGAAATATAATTCTCATTCCCTGGGTTGCGTATGTGACTCCGCCTCCTGTGGTCAGCCCATCACCCTGCTGCTGTGTGCCCTTGACTGCACTGTACCCTACCCAGTGTGTGTTACAGAGAGAAGCCCAGTGGCCAGTTGTGTGGTGGCATTAACCTTACATGACAGAAACGTAGAAATATAATTCTCATTCCCTGGGTTGCATATGTGACTCCGTCTCCTGTGGTCAGCCCATCACCCTGCTGCTGTGTGCCCTTGACTGCACTGTACCCTACCCAGTGTGTTACAGAGAGAAGCCCAGTGGCCAGTTGTGTGGTGGCATTAACCTTACATGACAGAAATGTAGAAATATAATTCTCATTCCCTGGGTTGCGTATGTGACTCCGTCTCCTGTGGTCAGCCCATCACCCTGCTGCTGTGTGCCCTTGACTGCACTGTACCCTACCCAGTGCGTGTTACAGAGACAAGCCCAGTGGCCAGTTGTGTGGTGGCATTAACCTTACACGACAGAAACGTAGAAATATAATTTTCATTCCCTGGGTTGCGTATGTGACTCCGTCTCCTGTGGTCAGCCCATCACCCTGCTGCTGTGTGCCCCTTGACTGCACTGTACCCTACCCAGTGTGTGTTACAGAGAGAAGCCCAGTGGCCAGTTGTGTGGTGGCATTAACCTTACATGACAGAAATGTAGAAATATAATTCTCATTCCCTGGGTTGCGTATGTGACTCCGTCTCCTGTGGTCAGCCCATCACCCTGCTGCTGTGCACCCTTGATTGCTATGTGTATGCTATGCCCAGCAGCCCAATCATTCTGTAAGCCTTGAACCTGGGATCCTTTAGTTGCAAACTGTCATATTCTTCAATTACTTTCAGTCCACGGTATCACAGTGTACACAACCAAAATAAAATTTTGGAGTTGTAGCAGCGATCACAGATCACATTGCTTTGTTACACAGGAATTGTTTGGGTGTGGGTGTGTTCACCACAGTATACTGGTAGTACTGGTACTTACTGTCTGTTATGGCTGACAGCAACATAGATGAAGCATCTAGTGCTTGTGCTGGAGCAGGTGTTGGTGGTAGTGGTAATCCTGGTGCTAACAGAAATAACCAAAATGTTTCACGTGATTAAAATTCAACAAACAGCAAAAGAGCAACAGTGAAGTGTGGTAAAGGGGGACCTTTTAAGAAAACCTGTACAGCTGCTGGGGTCACACGGAGATGCACCATAAGGTATGCCATTCATGCTGTTAAGATCCCTGTGACTAGCAGCAATAATGCAAGTGACAGTGAGTCTCTCTCTGACTCAGACAGTAGCTCTTTGTCTCAGTCCGACACTGTTGTGTCTCGCGACAAATCATTACTTCCTCAACAAAGTGAAATGAGCAAGTCTGCTGACAATGAATCAGGTAGTGCACTTGCAAATACATCCAGCACTGTTGGCAATGAAAGGACATATCCATTGAATCCACCACTTCTGTGTTGGCCAGCAATGAAAATCCATCAGAGTCTTCTGCCCACTCTTCTAGCACCAAGGAGCATGTCCCAGGTTCTGTTAGGACAGGTGAAAAGACACAAACAGTCTTTAGCTATCTTCTAGTACTCGAACAAAATCTGTCACATCTGAGGTGTGGAATTATTTCTCTGTCAGTAAAACTGATCCATGCAGAGCAATTTGTTCCCTTGTAAACAGAGTGTAAGCCATGGTAAAGTTGTGTCATGCCTTGGCACTACAGCTCTTAACGTCATCTGAAAAAGCATTCGGTTTGTTTGATCATCAAAACCCATGTCCTCCATCTTCCAGACCGCACGTGAGAAGGGTCAGGAATCTGAAATGGATACTGAATTGTTCGAACTTGATGCGGCAGAACCACTGCCAGCCCTAGGATCACAGTTACCACCAATGCCAGCACCATTAGTACCAGTTGCACATCCAGTGATGGCACTGAATGATAAGTCCTAGTCCACCATCTCTGCGCCCATCTGCCCATCAAGCACGTGTGTATAATAAACCAGCAGGGACATGTTGCAAACAGCTAACACTGTCTCAGGCATTTGAAAGGAAGAATACCTTTACTAGAAATCATCCAAAGACCCTTCATCTTAATCACCAAATTGGTGAACTGTTAGCGGAGCCCTTCTCCCATACTCTTTGGTAGATCATGAGGATTTTAGGGAGCTCATGACATTAGCAGAGCCTCGTTACAATGTTCCTCATTGAAGGTACTTTTCCTATGTTGAAATACCAAACATTTATCAGGCTTTAAAAGTGACAGTGGTGCTTGCACTTAAAACTGCAGAGGGTGGGGTTATTCATGTCACAACAGATATGTGGACCAGCACTCAAAACATAGATTACATGTCCCTTACTGTTCATTGGGTCACGTTTTCTTGTGCTTCTTCAAAAACAAAGACACCCCAAAAGATGGCGCTGCTGCATATAAAGAAGTTTGGGCAAAGTCATACTGCTGCAAACATCTTGCAGGAACTAAATGACCTCCTTGACTGAATGGGTTTATTCTCACGGTCTAAAATGTGGCTTCATAGTAAGTGACAATGGAGCCAACATCTTAAAAAGCAGTACAGGATGGAGGATTTCTGCATGTTCTTGCTTGCACATTGCTTACACTTAATTGTCACGGATTTCTCAGCAACGAAACACAAGTGGATGGTATGATAGCTGTTTGCAAAAAATTGTGACTCACTTTTCACATTCAACCAAGGCTATACGGACATTGTCCGAACTGCAAAAACACAAGCTGCCCCAGCAAAAGCTGATTCAAAATGTTTCCACTGTTGAACTCAACACTTTATATGCTGCAGCACCTCTTGAGCAAAAGCAAGCTGTACATGAGTACTGCTCCAGTTACATTATTGGAGATGGCATTATGCTGTCTGTGCTGCAGTGGAAATTAATGGAGACAGTGTGCTGTATCCTAGCTCCTTTGAGACAGCTACAAGGGACATGTCTTCTGAAGGTGCATCTGTGAGTCAGGTTATCCCACTCATAATGCTCATTTCACATCATCTTAGTGTTCTAAATCTACAAATAGAAAAGACAGATCTGAGCGCAGACAACATGTCGCCTGTATCATAGGAATCTCATAAAGAGAATATGCGAGCCTTCAAAACCAATGACAAATTAGTTGCAATGACGAAATCAAGACACTACATCCTTGCAACTCTCTTAGATCCCAGGTTCAAGGCTATACATCTTCCAAAACAGATGATATAGAGCAGTACAAATGTATGTTGCTAGATGAGCTGCAGCACTCACAGGAGTCAAACACAGACACGCACAGTACCTCAGGTTGTCTTCACCACAACATGCAGGTTCATCTTCACAAAGGGATACAGAACTGGAAAAGTCACCAAACATTAACAGTAGTTGTTCCACAACTGCCACTTCTTCAGCCCTTAGTAGCAAGCTAAATCTGTGGCAAAACCTTTCCCAAATTGCTGCCATACCAGCTGCTTCTGCTGATTCCTCTTCTGAGCGGTCTCTGTCCAACATGGTAGACAGTTACCTGCAAGAACTACCTATTCCTATTGATGCATGCCCTTTTGAATACTGGAGATCAAAAAAGTCAATTTGGACAGAGCTGTATGATGAAGCCTGTAAATATCTTGGTTGTCCTGCAACAAGTGTCTCTTCAGAACGCATGTTTAGTACAGCTGGCAATATTGTGACAGACACCAGAAATAGGTTGCTGCCAGAAAATGTACACATATTAACTTTTATTAAAGTTAATAAGTCAAGATTTTGTATCCCACAAGAGTATACAAACTGATCCTGAAGTGATTGATGTTGTGGATGTTGATGGTGATGACAACTCAGATGGTGGTGGCTGGTAAATACTGTGTGGACGGAGTCTCTCTGCACCAAAAGAAACTTTTACAGACTGTGATGACTTTGGTTGTCGCCTCTCCTTTCTCGATCTACTACCTTGGACTATATACCCCCAAAACTTTCACCATTTCATGGCAAACTGCTTTGTAGCTAGGGTCTAAACTAAAGTCAACAAGTTTTATATACAGGGCAATTTTAACATCAGTGGGAACAGGCCCAAATTTGGCATAAAAGGGACACTGTCACAGCAATCCTTTCTGTATCATATTATTTATAGTTAAAGTGAAAACATATATTTTGGATTTACCTTCTGTGACTTTGTGGTGCATCAGTATGGGCTGGGACAGGAGATGGTCTATTTTTCAATTTTAAAGAGGACAAAACAATGAGTTCTAATTGGTAGCTGTTTATTATTTTTCAATTACAGAAATGTTAGCCATAAACGAAAAATGGATGCTAGTACATGGGTGAGGGTTGTGGGTTGGTTTTAACATGGGTGTGGGGTGGCATGGTGCTAATGCACAGATGAGGTGGTGGAAGAAAAGTGGAATGGGTGATGGGGTGAAAGGTGGGTGTTGTTTTAGTTCTTTCATTTGCAGATTCGTGATCAACTGGGAATGGTGAGGAAAAAATGATGACAGACCGAACCTACTGTACACATAATATATATTCTTATTAAATACATTGCAAACTGCTGCCACCTAGCACAATTGTCCTGTCCCCTTTAAAAAAGAATAAAGAAATCAGAAATAAAAGAAAATCTGCATCAGCAGTTTTCACAGAATGTGACGTATCATAAAGTGTTTTGCTTTACAAGTAGTGATAATTTGATACATAATGGGGTTGACAGGCGCTGTCCCTTAAACATCACATGCCAACTGCTGCAGCTACATTAAATGTTCCTTAGTACGTGGTGAGAAACCACTTTTTTATTTATGTGACTGAAATACAGATTTTATTGAAGTATCAGCTGCAAAATGCATCATCTTAGAAAGTTGTAAGTATTACTTCAATTTGCCAACAAAATGTTGGTATATGTATGCATTACCTTAGAAAATCGATGCATTTTTGCCAGCAACAATGACTGGCATATTTTTTTATTCAAATGTCTTGACTGACTACGTTATGACATACATGTTTTGCAACAGTTCCACATGCTGCTGCTGTAGTACAAGCTTAACTTTGTTATAAAGCTCTCTTTTAAACATAGCAAATTTTGATTTACTCATTTAAAACAGAAAGCAGCAAATAGCTGAAATTAGGTAATATCAGTTATTTTTCTCATAATTCATGACGATGAGTATATGTAGCTGAGTACATAAATGGCTAATGTGCCTCTTTCTTTCACTAAGGAACTATGATGCAGCTGCAGCAGGAAAACTTTAACATATGGGTGGGTGGGTGGGCCTGTTACGTATTAAGTTGCTGGCTTTAGCAAACAGAAGAAACCATAGATAAACCTAGTTGTATTCCTATCAATGTCACACAAGATAATTTCTCTCCCCCTTATATTGAACAGTTTTTCCTTTACATGTATTTTATTACTATCTTTGTTACTGGCAGCACAATAAAAAAATAGGGTTTGAGTTCTAAAAAAGATTAGAACCCTAGAACTTTTTCAAAAGTTCTAGACTAGAACTAGAACCCAGAACTTCAGAGGGTTCTGACAACCCTACCCTGTAGTATCTCTTCCATTCTTAGTTTAAACACCCTGTCTTCTCCCCCCCTTGATGATTCCCTTCAGGTAGGTTTGGATCATGTCCCCCCATCTCTCCTCTCCTCCAGTGGGTACATATTTGGTTCTCCCAGCCTATTCTCATAATCCTTTCCCTCCATCCCTTGAATCATCCTCATCACCCTCTGCTGCACTCCCTCCAGCAGCTTGACATCCTGCCTCAGGTATGGCCTCCAGAACTGTGCACAGTACTCCAAGAGTGGCCTGACTAGTGACCTGTAGAGGGGCAAGATCACCTCCCTGCACCTGGATGTGAACCCCCTCACTATGCACCCCAGCATCTTGTTCACCCTCACAGCTGCTTTCCTGCATTAGGCAGTATTGTTCACGCTTCCTTTTACCATTACTCCCAGGTCCTTTTCCTCCTCAGAGATCACAAGCTTTACCCCCTCCCCTCCCCAGCCAATACTCCCTCCTTGGGTTCTTTGCCCCAAAATGCATAACCTTGCACTTCTTCGCATTGAACCCTAGCTACCACCTCTCTGACCACTCCTCCAGCTTGACTAGGTCCTCCTGTAGTTGCTTCCAACTCTCTTCCTCGTCCACTACTGCACCCATTTTGGTGTCATCTGCAAACAGGCTTACCCTGCTCTCCACCCCATGTGCAATGTTCAAAATGAATAACCCAAATAACACCGGGCCCAGTACTGAGCCCTGCGGTACCCTGCTCATCATTGGTCTAGGTTCAGAGACTCACACCACCACCACCCATTGTAGCCTACCACATAGCCAGTTTGAAATCCAGCATGCCATCTTTCCCCCACTCCCATTCCAGTCAATTTCCCCCCTAGTCACCCATGGGGCACTTATCTGAAGGCCTTGCTGAAGTCCAAGTAGAGGACATCCACAGCATGGCTCCATCCAACTCCCTTGTCACCCCTTGTCACCCAGTCATAATGCTGCATAAGGTTAGCGTGACAGGATCTCCCCAAAATGAACTCATGCTACAACTCTCTGCCCTGAGGGAGGAAGTTGCCTGTCTTCAGGCCACACTGGACAGTAGAAAGGGAACCTTCCCCCAGGCCACACCAGACAGTAGGAAGGGAACCTCCACTATCCAGGGAGCACCAGAGCCACCACCACTACCTCAGAGGTTGCGAAGAAAGCACAGCAGTTGGACCACAGTGGGCTCAGGGAGGGTGAGGATGGTGGAACAGAGGCACACCCAGTCAGTTGTTCCACTCCACAATCCATACACCATTCTGGGGGAGCATAGCTCCCCTATGGATGCACCCTCAGAGGACGCTGATGACAACTGTCACAAGGGAGGCCCATGGGAAGGAGGCAGAGGACACCACAGGCAAAGGAAGCAGCTCCTGGTGGGGGACTCAATTATTAGGGGGATAGAACTGGGGGGAGCAGGGAAAAGTGAAGTAAGGTGCCTGCCTTGTGCCATGGCTTGGAGGGACAAAAAGTGCATCGTCAGGATCATGAGAACAGCTGCAAGGGAATCTGAGCTGGACGTCATTGTCCACCTAGGGACAAATGACTTGGCTCATCATGAGATTAGAGCAGTGCAGGAGGACATTGTAGAGCTGGGGAGGGGCCTAAGACAAGTAGCACACACAGTATCCTTCTCAGAGGTGCTGCCTGTCAATGGCATGGGGGAGGCGAGGGTAATTTGCACCTTGCAGTTTAATGAATGGTTGAAAAAATGGTGTGGAGCACAGGGGTTTGGCTTTATTGGGGACTGGGGTTCCACCTGGAGGGACACCAGCCTATACTGGCAGGATGGTCTGCATCTGTCCAGGAAGGGAACAAGTCTTTTGAGCAATCAGTTTAAATGCTTCATTGGCAAGCTTTTAAACTAGTCAAAGGGGGAGGCACTGATAAGCAGCAGGAAAATCCCAGCCTCTCCCTACAAAACAGGGTACTAAATGAGAAAAAGACCGAGGTAGAAAGGTCAGTGGGGGATGCTGCAACAGAAGGTAAAGCCATCAAAAAATGAAGAGCAATGAGTACCAATGCCCATTGTCTGGGTAACAAGCTTCCTGAATTAGTGGCCTTGATGGAGGAGGAACATCTGGATATCGTGGCAGTCACAGAAACATGGTACACACAAAACCATGACTGGGACGTAAACATACCAGGATACACTATCTACAGGAGGGACAGGGAGGGTAAAAGAGGAGGAGGAGTAGCTCTTTACATAAGGGAAGGAATAAAAGCAACAGAACAAAAGGGTAAATAGGGAGGAGAAGAAGTACTGTGGGTAAATTTGGAGACAGGCAATGGCACCACAATCCGCACAGGGGTTGTATACAGACCCCCTTCTCAGGGGGAGGAAATGGACAAGGAAATGATAGAAAGTATACTTAGAATGGCAGAAAAAGGGGAAATATCGCTGATGGATGATCTGAATATGCCAGATGTTAACTGGAGTGCAGTTGCAGCAGCCACTTCGAAGAGTGGGGTTATTCTAGATGCCCTACAGGGGGGCATGCCTTAGACAACTAGTATTGGAGCCCACTCGAAAGGGAGCAATCTTAGATGTGGTTCTCTCAAATGGAGATGGAGAGAGGATCACAGATGTAGAAATGGGTAGCCATCTGGGAACTAGCGACCATCGAACAGTATGGTTCACAATAAACACAGCAATACAGTCAAGACATACAAAGGCAAAAGTACTGGACTTTAGGAGGGCTGACTTTGCCAAAATGGGTGAGTGCCTAAGGAATGCACTAGCAAATGGGCAGGAAGCAGGGGTGGAAGAACAATGGGGAATAATAAAAACTGCCATCACAGAGGTAACGAGCCTTTGTGTGAAGCAAATAAACAAAACAAAACGATGTAAGAAACCACTATGGTTCTCAAAGGAAGTGGCAGTGAAGGTTCAAGAGAAAAAGAAAGCATTCAGGAAGTACAAGGAATCGCAGAAGGATCAGGACAGAGAACTGTATCAGTTAAAGTAAAAGGAGGCTGGGAAGGCAGTTAGAACAGCAAAGGCTCAAACCGAGGAAAAGATAGCCAACTCAGTTATGAAGGGGATAAAACCTTTTATAGGTACATCAGGGAGCGAAGGAAGACCAAGGGAGGAGAAGTGAGGCTTAATAAAGGGGAGGAGGGTGGGCAGAGGAGACTGTGAAAAGGCAGAGATACTAAACAAATATTTTTGCTCAGTATTTACAAATGAAGAGGGGGAGGTACCTAAAACAAACAGTAGAAACACTCTGGATACAGAAGTTGATACCAGCCCATTTACAGAAGAAAAGGTTCTGAAAGAACTCTTAAAACTGAAGGTGGACAAAGCAATGGGGCCTGATGGGATTCATCCCAGAATTCTAAAAGAACTAAGGGTAGAACTGGTGACACCACTGACTACCCTCTTTAACAAATCATGGGAGGATGGGGTGGTACCCGAGGACTGGAGGAGGACAGATGTGATCCCCCTTCACAAAAGTGGGAGCAAGGCAGAAGCAGGAAACTACAGACCAGTTAGTTTAACCTCAGTGATAGGGAAATGATGGAATCACTTCTGAAGGAAAGAATTGTCGAGTATCTAGAGGCCAGAGGGGCACAGGACCCTAGGCAGCATGGATTCACAGTGGGAAGGTCATGCCAGACGAATCTGATAGATTTCTTTGACTGGGTGACTAAAGTAGTAGATCAGGAGGGGCTGTGGACATGGTCTACCTAGACTTAGCAAGGCATTTGACACAGTTCTACACAAAGATTAATACACAAGTTAGCCAGCCTGGGTGGGTCCCAAGATGACAGCCTGGGTAAAGAATTGGCTGGAGAATAGGACACAGAGAGTAATAGTAAATGGAGTCCACTCAGAAGAAAGGGGTTACTAGTGGGGTACCGTGAGGGTTCAGTATTAGGACCAGTCCTCTTCAAAGTCTTTATAAGCGACATTGCAGAGGGACTGGAAGGAAAAGTATGTCTCTTTGCAGATGACACAAAGATATGCAACAGAGTTGATGCACAGGGTGGGGTGGAAAGGATGAGAAGGTACTTGGCAATGTTAGAGGAATGGTCAAATATATGGCAGCTTATATTCAATGCTAAGAAGTGCAAGGTAATGCTCCTGGGAAACAAAAACCCTGGGGAAGAGTACACAATGGGGGGTTACAGACCTATCTCACTCCTCCCCCCACTATCCAAAGCGCTGGAGCGAATAGTGTCGGACCAACTAGCTGAATTCCTGGATAAGTACAATGTACAGTGCCCAGAGCAGCATGGCTTCAGAAAAGGGCACAGCACCACCACTGCACTACTGGAATTTACAACCTTCATCCATGCCACGCTTAACAAAGGGAATTGTGGAGGGGCAGTATGTATAGACCTTACCAAGGCATTCGACACAGTTAACCACCCCCTACTGCTCAAGCAACTGTCCTCCATTGGGATCTCCAGCGATGCCCTTCCATGGTTCACCAGCTACCTTGATAATCGGATCCAGCGTGTAAGGATTGCAGGGATCTCTTCGGATGAGAAACCGGTCCGCTCCGGAGTCCCCCAGGGGTCTATTCTGGGCCCTCTACTCTTCTCCCTCTTCATCAACAATCTCCCCAGTGCCTGCCACCAAAAAATATTACTATACACAGACGATGCAGTCCTGTTTTCCAGCCACCATGACATTACAGTCCTTGAATCCCAGCTGCAGCTCGACTTCAATCACATCGAAGACTGGTTCAATTCTCATAAACTTGTCCTGAACCACAGGAAGACTAAAGCCATGTCCTTCTGTAACCGACAGAGCAGGCATAACTCTCTGTCCCTCACCATCAAGAACCACGCTGGGAACCCACTCGAACATGTCAAGGAGTTCAAGTACCTTGGTATTACCCTGGATAGTACCCTCTCCTACACTCGGCATATTGACACTGTTGCCAAGACCGCAATATACGGATTGGACTACTACACAAACACAAGCACTGTATGCCTGCGGATGCCCTTAAACTAGCCATCTACAGCTCTGTCACCTCTATCATTGACTACAGCCTTGCCATCTATGGCTCTGCCCCAACAAGTGCCCTCATGGGATCTCAGTTGCTCTCAACAAAGCCTGTAGACTACTGACAAGTGCAGCCCGACTAACTCACACCTGTGACCTCTATGCACAGGCCAGCTGGCTACCCCTAAGCAGCAGAATACAATACCAGACCTGCTTACTTACCAAAAAGATTCTCCTTGGTCTCATGCCACCTGGTGTTAGCTCACTCCTTACTACCTACAGTGGCACTCAACAAACACGTGGTGCCCAATCTCTAACCTATCAGGTTCCCAGATGTCGTACCTCCATGGGTCAGTGGTCCTTTATCTATAGAGCTGCTCAATGGTTCAATTCCCTCAATAAAGAATCACTTTCCTCTACTACACTTGGACCTTTCAAAAGGAATCACAAACTTTACCTCACCTCTACCACTCAATGTGATTGCTTTGTTGAACAGAGATCTCTCTAAACACCTCCCAGTTCACTCATGTCTCACAGCCGGCCCTTTCCCAATCTCATTCCCTCTGGCACTGGGCCTTCCTTGTGACTCCTTTCCTGCTTCACATCTCCACTGGTACAAGACATTTTCCACCACCATCGGACAGTGGCCCATTAGCCTGCCAACTTCCTCTCCCAGTCGCACGCCTGCAATACTAACTGCCTATGGTGCCCTCTTTCTCTTATTGTTACCGCAGCCAGCTGCCTACTCAAGCTGCTCGTTTTATGAATATTATCTCAAAGTATGTTATAACTGAGTATCTTTATTTTTTCTTTTAGTTGTTTTGGTTGTTTATTGTGCATTCTTTTACTACCTCTGTATGTATGTTGACCCTCATCCTTTGACGTGGAACCTTTGTAAATGAGCAGTTTCTGCTCAAAGGTATTTGTAATCCGAGAATTTAATAAATAAATAAATAAAATTAGTGGCAGTGGCCTGGGTGGTCTCTGGGGGGGAAGGTTTCCTGAATCCTTGCCAGGTCAGCGTGGAGATGAACAACCTCCTCCCTCAGACCAGAGAGGTGCCTACTAATAGGGAAGCAAGGCAGTTTCCAGAATGTCTCCCGGAAGACTGCTGCTCCACAGCCAGTGCATTGCATCATTCTCCACATGTCTGTGTCCCTTTCAGTTACAGATTTTTTTTGTTTTTTGTTCTTGTTTTAGTGTGTGCAAGTTTGTGAGTGTCTCTACCCCTATTCACTGTGCTGTGCCTTTAAGGATATGAACAGGTGCATGTTGTTAGCAGCTTTGAGGAAGTGATGTCAGAGTCCCTACTATAAAAGAAGTTATGCGCTTGGGGTGGGTGGGGTGAGGAGAAGGGTGGGTGAGAGTAAACATATGCTGTCCAGAAACAAACACCTACAACTCTTACATTCCACCCCAGGGAGTGCCTTCCTTCCTTCATTTCAGACACCTATCTCACAAAGGCTAAGTAACAGGTCTAGTCACAACTGACTGCAAATATCTCCCAGCTACAGTTCCTCTCAGGCAAATTAAAGTTAAAACTAAGAAAAGTCCATCCCAAAAGCAGAATCAATACTAGTTACAAACACAGATCCAAAAAGTAATAATTCAGTTCAGTGTAGTCTAGAAAATAACCTCACTGATTCAAGGAAGCTGTGGCTGCTTTCTCACTCTCCCTTTCTTCAGTGTGAGAAGGAGACTGCAACACCTCTGAGACAAAAAACACCTTTTCAGCAAAAAAGAAATAAATAAAATAGGAGCAAACAGAAATTTTGCTTAGCCTAATGATAAAAAGTCACAAAAATGTAAGCACCACCTGTAATAATTTCACAGAAGATATACCCTGTAAGAAACACTTTGCTACAGAGAAAAAGAAAACAGTAACAGAAGATATACTGTACCATGCAAAAGACAATTTGAATCAGAAGATTACAGCTGTAATCTGTTAGCACACACCTGTAGGCTCACCTTGTAATAATGCAGCAGAATGTATACCCAGCAACAGCAATGTGAATCAGAGAAAAAAAAAGCAATAAAATGTTTGCAACAAGCAGTAACAATCCATGTAAATACAAAATAAAAACAACACACAGTAAATCTGCCTAGCCAAAAGTCTTAATCCTTTCCCTTACTCTGATAAGTTTCTTAGTTCTGTCCTTTCAAGCAAGCTAGAAGGAAAGAACTCAGGTGACACTAGGTGCCTTGGCCAGCAAACCTAGCCTTCCACCTTTTGCCCCCCCTCATTCTACTGGTCACTTCCCTAGACCAGGGGTTCTCAAATGGTGAGGCCAGCCTCCCTGGGGAGGCCGCACCCTGTTCCAGGGGAGGATCAAGCAAGTCTTGAAAAAGTATTATATTTCAATTTTGAACTTTATAGATTTTGTGTGAAGGGATAAGGCAAACTGAAAGAGGATAATAGTAGGTGAATTTATGTATTTAGTCACAAGTCTGTGACCAGGGAAGGTACTGTACACTGAGCAATGGCTTATTTCAGGTATACCTTGGGAAGGGTAGTGAGAGAATACAATTCAAAATGTAACTGCAAAACACTCAAGAAAATACAAAATGAATAAAAGTAGAAGCAAATTAAGAACAATAAACTAACAATGCGAGGAACAATTGATCAATTAGACTGGCAGCAGAACTGTCTAAATACAAGAGTTAACCATACAGGTACTAGGAATAAGAGCAGGAGGAGCAAATGATCCCCAGAATTTGTAAGAGCAGGGTGAGAGGGGAGAGGCAGAGGTTGGCAGGAAGGTTATTCCAGTTAGAGGAAACAGAAAAAGCAGTCTGACCCATGAAGGTATGGAAGTAAGGTAACAATGGTTCGAGAGTCAAAATATTGGAGCAAGTAGGTTGTCCTGTTGGGGGGGTTACAATAAGCTTAATAAAATGAGAGCCAGCTATGCAAAGTTTCAATTTATTCCTGATGTACTGTGAAAAGTAGGCTATTTTTCTATGGGGAGGCACAAAAATATTTCAGTATTTTGGGGGAGGCTCAAGATCTTTTCCATGGCTTAGGGGAGGCTCACTATGACAAAGTTTGAGAACTGTTGCCCTAGACCATCTGGTATACTCTTCCCTCCCTGTTTTTCTAAACTTCCGGTACACTGCTTTTTTTGCTCTCGCTGCTTCCATCACCTCCTTGTTTAGCCAGTATGTTTTTTTTTGTTCTGTTCTTCTTACTCTGTAGCTTGGTACATGTTTCCATTGCCTCTATGATTCCTTGTTTAATTATGTCCCATTTCTGTTCCACTTCCATCCCTTGCTTTATGCCATGGAATAGTCATCTAGGCTAAGGAGGGCAACAGTTTCAGGGAGGAGAAGGATGTAGTGGAGCAGGGGCCCCGTGGAAGAGGTGGCCGACTGCCCCTGGCCTGCCAGGACCCATGCCTGGTCATCAGATCCTGGTGGCACAGGGACACCATCATGGAAGAGCACTTCAGGGACTGCAAGTGAGTAACACAGATGTGACAAACTCGGCAGCCCCCCCCACACACACACACACACTCACACTCCCACACCACAGATCAGATGAAATCAACACACCCATTGTGTAGTGCACCCGTGATGGGTGACAATGATGCACAGACACACGCACAGCAGGACACATATGGACAGGGGGGATACAGAGTCTGTGCTAAGGATGGCATGGATCAATGTACATCTGCCAGCATACATGCACAGCAGACATAGTGCCACACTCATCACACCCATGCCACACAGCACAACAGTAGTGACCCAGCCATGCACAGTGCAACACACAGGTGACCCACACAAGCGTTATACCAGGGCAGGCACATACCACCCATACCACCCCAGGCACTGTCAGCCTGGTGTGTGGTCTACTATGGGTGCTGGTAACAGGAGCTGTGGGGGCTGTCAACCCAGGCATCGGTGGGAGCCACCATGGCTGCCACGGACATGTGGGCAGCCATGCCCATGCCTGGTGGTTGCTGAGTCAGTGCCACTGGCCACAGGGGGGTTTCCACCACCCCTGGAGGGGTACTGCAGCAAAACTGTGAACAGGTGCTCACTGGTGTGATGTCCCCAAGACCCAGGTTGGATCCGGGGATGTTGGGGATGGCCATGTGTGGTGTTGGTGTCAGTAGCAATAGGTTCACCTGACGCCATGACCTGGGGGTCTGTGAGGCACTCCTGGGGGTATGACTGGCATCCCAGTGGCCATGTGGTGCACTGTTAGCACTCGCTGTCTTGGCATCAAGCGCAATGTGCTCCAGAGCAGCAGTCGTTCCCACCCACAGTAGGTGAGCCTCTACCAGCCTCTGGGCATGCCACACAGCTGACAACTCATATTCCATAGCCAGCTGCATCCAAATGCCCCTCAGCTCCACCCTGAGGGACATCTGCCCTTCCACGGTGTCCCACAGGAGCCATGTACAGACCCCAACCTCGTCGGCTGGGGATGAGTCACGGGGACAGCACCGAAGGTCAGGAGAGGTATCAGCCTGCTGTGCTGCATCCACCTTAGGCAGATGCACCACATCAGGCCACTGTATAAGCAGACACTGGGCGTGGGCAACCAGTGTGCATCCAGGGATGGCTGCATCATGGTCCCCTGCCACCCGCTGCTGCATTACATCACCCTGCTAAACAGTGCCTGTGGTCCCTGTCCCCACAGCAGCACCAGACACAGGGTCCCCAGCAACCACCACCGTGGGTGGATGTGCAGGCCCTGCAGGTGCTCCTGGAGCCACAGAACTGCTGACACCACATAGTTCCTCCTGTGCATGAACCTGTGCCTCTGCCGGCCACTATTGGCCATGTTCCCCCAAATCTGTGTGGCGTCTGGATCATCATCATTATCATCATCGTACACCCCATGCATACTGGATGCCAGCACCAGCAGGGCATCTGCAATGTCCACCCTTTCCTCTGGGTCACCATCAGCCAAACCCAGTATGCTGGCCAGCCATAAGTGATCATGGCCACCAGCCATGGCACAGGTCGTGGAGGGGTTCGACGGCCCGATAACAACTGCCACTGCATCCGAGGCTGTGGTGAAACATAGAAACATAGACTTTGATGCCAGATAAGGACTGCTTGGCCCACCTAGTCTGCCCATTTCCCTACCTACTGGATAAGCTGCAGATCCTAATTAACCAACAGTCTATTTCTTCCTACCCCCCACAAGATTTGCCTTATGTCTGTCCCATGCATTCTTGAATTCTTCCACAGTTCTAGACCCCACAACCTCCTCAGAAAGGCAGTTCCATGCATCCACCACCCTCTCTGTGAAAAAAAAATTTCTCACATTACCCCTGAGCCATCCCCCCTCTATCTACATAGTGTGTCCCTTGTTCTTGCACATCTCTTTTCCTGAAAGATGCTACCCTTCTGGACTTTGTTGATTTCACTAAGGTACTTAAAGGTTTCAATCATGTCCCCCCTCTCTCTCCTTTCCTCAAGGATATACATATTAAGCTCCTTTAGTCCCTCCACGTATGGCTTCTGTTGCAGACCCTGCACCATTTTAGTTGCCCTCCTCTGGACTGCCTCCATCTTGTCTATGTCCTTGCGGAGATGGAGTCTCCAGAACTGGATGCAGTACTCCAGATGGGGTCTCACCAACTGTCTGTACAAAGGGATAACGACTTCCTGTTTCCTGCTGGCGATGCCTCTCCCTATACATCCCAGTATTCCCCCAACTCTCCCTACTGCTTTCTCACATTGCTTGCTAACCTTAAGGTCATCTGATATGATTACCCCCAGGTCCCTTTCCATTTTTGTTGTTGTCACTGCCTCCCCCCATTGTATACTCTTCCCCTGGCTTTTTGTTAACCAGGTGCATTATTTTGCATTTCTTTGCATTGAATCTAAGCTGCCATACTTCTGGCCATTCCTCCAACTTTGCCAAGTCCCTTCTTATCCTTTTATCCCCCCCCCCCCGTGTATCAACCCTGTTGCAGATCTTTGTGTCATTTGCAAAGAGGCATACTTATCCTTCCAGTCCCTCTGCAGTGTCACTTATAAAGACATTAAAAAGGACTGGACCCAGTACTGAACCCTGCAGTACTCCACTAGTAACCCACCCTTCTTCAGAGTGGACTCCATTTACTATTACCTTCTGTGTCTTGTTGTCCAGCTATTGTTTTACCTAGGATGCCACCCTGGGACCCACTCCCAGGCTGGCTAATTTTTTTATTAATCTTTTGTGTAGGACTGTGTCAAATGCCTTGCTAAAGTCTAGGTAGGTCATGTCCACAGCCCCTCCCTGATCTACTACTTTGGTCACCCAGTCTGACATGACCTTCCAGCTGTGAATTTATGCTGCCTTGGGTCCTGTGCCCCACTGGCCTCCAAGTACTCAACAATTCTTTCCTTCAGAAGTGATTCCATCATTTTTCCTACCACAAAGGTCAAACTGACATGTCTGTAGTTTCTTGCCTCTGTCTTGCTCCCACTTTTGTGAAGGGGAATCACATTTGCCCTTTTCCAGTCCTCAGGTACACACCATTATTGCATGATTTGTTAAAAAGGGTGGTCAGCGGTGTTGCTAGTTCTCCCATTTATTCTTTTAGAATTCTGGGATGAATCCCATCAGGCCCCATTGCTTTGTCCACCTTCAGTTTTAGGAGTTCTTTCAGAACCCTTTCTTCAGTGAAAGGACTGGGATCGACCCCCCTACCCAGAGTGCTTCTGTTAATTGGATTAGGTACCTCTCCCTCCTCCTCTTTTTTGAATATTGAGCAGGAGTATTTGTTCAGTATCCCTGCTTTTTCACTATCCATCTCTGCCCACCCACCATACATTCTATTCAGCCTCACTATCCCTCCCTTTATCTTTCTACACTCCCTAATGTACCTATAAAAGGTTTTATCCCACTTCTTAACTGAGTTGGCTATCTCTTCCTCAGTTTGGGCCTTTGCTATTCTGATTGCGTTCCCTGCTTCCTTCTGCCTTAACTGGTACAGTTCTCTGTCCTGCTCCTTCTGTGTTTCCTTATACTTCCTAAATGCTATCTTTTCTCCCTAACCTTCCCCGCCACCTCTTTTGAGAACCATAGTGGCTTTTTCTTTCATTTTGATTTGTTTATTTGCTTCACACAAAGGCTTGTTGCCTCTGTGATGGCAGTTTTGATGTTTTCCCATTGTTGCTCCACCTCTCCTTCTTGCCTGTTTGCTAGTGCTTTTCTAAGGCACTCTCCCATTTTGACAAAGTCAGCCCTCCTGAAGTCCAGTACCCTCACTTTTGTATGGCTTGACTCTGCAGCTGAGTTTAGCATGAACCACACTGTTTGGTGGTCACTTGTTCCCAGATTGCTACCCACTTCTAGAACTGAGATCCTCTCACTGCCCCCATTTGAGAGTATGAGGTCTAAGATTGCTCCCTCTCAAGTGGGTTCCAACACTAGCTGTCTGAGGCATGCCCCCTGTCGGCATCGAGAATGGCCCAGCTTTTGGATGTGGCTGCAGCAATGGTGCTCCAGTTAATATCTGGCATATTCAGGTCCCCCAACAGCAATATCTCCCCTTTCTCTGCCATCCTAAGGATGCCTTCTATCATATCCTTGTCCATTCCTTCCCCCTGAGATGGGGGTCTGTATACAACCCCTGTGTGGATTGTGGTGCCATTTCCAGTCTCTAAGGTGACCCACGGTGTGCCCTCTCCTCCCTGTTTACACTTTTGTTCCATTGCTTTTATCCCTTGCCTTACATAGAGAGCTACTCCTCCCCCCTTCTACCCTCCCTGTCTCTCCTGTAGGTTGCGTACCCTGGTATGTTAACATCTCAGTCATGGTTCTCTGTGTACCATGTTTCTGTGACTGCCACAATATCAAGGCATCCCTCTTCCATCAAGGCCACCAGTTCAGGGAGCTTGTTGCCCAGACTATGGGCATTGGTACTCATTATCCTCCATTTCTTGATGGCCCTACCCATTTTTGCCCCATCCCTGTCCTTACTGCTTTGTTGTTTTCTCCATTTACCCTGCCATTCTCCCTATCGATGTCTCTATCTTGGTGTTTACCTCACTAACTACCCTGATTTTTTGGGGGGGAGCTAGGATTTCCTTGCCCTTTTCCAGTGCCTCCCCCCATGGCTAGTTTAAATGCTTGCCAATGAAGCATTTAAACCTATCACCTAGGATCCTGATTCCCCTCCTGGAAAGATGCAGGCCATCACGCCAATATAGGCCTGCATCACTCCAGGTGGACCCCCAGTCCCCAGTGAAGCCAAACCCCTCAGCTCTGCACCAGATTTTCAACCACTGATTGAATCCCATGGTGTGGAGCACCCTAGCCTCACCCATGCCACAGACAGGCAGCTCCTCCGAGAAGGTTACTGTGTGTGCTACTTCTCTAAGGCCCTTCCCCAGCTCCACAAACTCCTGCTGCACTGTTCTGATCCCTTTCCTAGCCAGGTCATTTGTCCCTAGGGGACAATGACATCCACCCCTCCCCCATGCAACTGCTCCTGAGATCCTGAGGATTTACTCCCTGTCCCTCCAAGCCATGGCACCTGGCAGGCACCTTACCTCCCTTTCCCCTCCCTCCCCCAGTTCTACCCTCCTAACAATGGAGTCCCCCACCAGAAGTTGTTTCCTTCCACTGTGGAGTTCCATGCCACCCTCCTGTGGGTCTCCTTCATGGAGGTTCCCAACATCCTCCTTGGTCTCCACTGCAGGTGCCTCTACAGAGGAACTACACTCTGCCAGAGTGGCATATGAATTGTAGAGAGGTACAACTAGAGATATGCAGCTCCGTTCCACCACCCTCACCCTCCCTGAGCCCACTGTGGTCCAACCAGTTCTCTTTTTTGTCAACAACTAAGGCAGCAGCTGTGACCCTGGTGGTCTCTGCATGGGAGAGCAGGTCCCCCAAATCCTGGCCAACTCAACATGGAGATGAGCAACCTTATGGTGTTTGAAGGGCACAGCATTGGCCACAGCCCTGGTTGCATCCCGGTGTGATGGTCCAGCGTCCTCCCCACCAGGTCGCCATGGGGGTTCACTGGCCGTGGCAGCACCCATGAGGTGTGATGCAGCTGTAAGACAGAAGGGAAACATGGTTACTGACATATGTCAATGGTGTGTTTAGACAGTCATGTAAAGGGGACATGCACGTGTGCCATAAGTGTGTTTGACTTGCCATACAGGGGGGCTGCCAGCAATGGGGCCACTGCTGTGGCCATGCACCGGTGAAGGCAGGCAAGCACTGAGGCCTGTACAGGTGCTCATGGACATGTGTGACACCGGCCTACCCTTCTGGTCACCACCTGTGGGAATATCATCCCAGTCGACCACCCCGCCCACCACGGTTGGGCCCCCCATTCTGCACTGGGGTGGCATTTTGTGTGTCCGCAAACACATTGTAGATGGATGGGACACACAGCGATATGTTCAGTGCACACCAACATATGAGTGCTTAGCGGCCCATGGTGGGGCTAGTCGGGGCATCCATGGCTTGCACACATGGACAGGCACAGTTCTTGGGACATGTATACTCACAGTGCTGTGATGGGCTGCCACCCATCTGGAAGCCCCCACCCTGGAACTCCCAGCACAGCCATCTGGCACATGCTGGCCACCAGCAACTCCTCATTGGGTGTGAGGTGCACACCATTCTTCAGCCCTCCCCCGTCACATCCAGGGAGGTCTTGATGTTGGCCATCTTCTCCTTGGCCCTCCTCTTCTCATCATTGAAGTGCTTCCTGCACTCCTGCAGTGTTCTGTTATACTTTCCATGGGCAATCACATGCCTGGCCACCACCTTCCAACCCTCATCCCTCTGCTGACAGCTGCCACCCCTGCCGGATAGGATGTCCTGCCTTATGAGGTAGGCCTCCAGCAGTGCTCTGTCCTCATCTGATGTAAAATTTGGATGTCTCCATCTAGCTGCTCCGTCCTGTCCAGACATTGTGGTTCATGTGGGGGACAATGTGCAGGCATTAGCACAGTACAGGCAAATGTAGATGTGTGCCAGCACAGTGGCTGGATGCTGCACAGACTGAGCACCCTGTTTGCCCTCAAATCCCCACTTGCAGACTGTGCTGACAGGCTGCAGATGTTAGCCTGTGAACAACCTACCTTCAAGGATGCAATTACTGTCGGTCATCTGAGGAGTGTGGAGGCACATTCAGGAGCATTTATAGCTCAGGGCATGCAAATGAGATTTGGAGCATCTGTAATGAGACACTAAACAGGTGAGATACACCTGAATGTGGCAACAAGCTGATTTGGGATCATTGTCTGTGAACTGCAGAATTGCCCCAGCTCATTTCAATCAGCAATACACAACTGATGTATTGAGTGCATCCCCCTATGGCACATTCCCCATGCATGTGCTGTTGACTTGGGGGCATTTTCTGAATGCAGCGCAAGTCTCACAGTGTATCCCCATGCATGCATGATGCAGACTCCATGACATGCCAGGCATAGTGCAAACTGTCCGGTGGTTCTGGGAGTGTGATCAATGATGGCAGCACATCCAGGTCGCTATGTGCTATTGGTGTGGTGCTGCATGACTCGTTGAGTGTGTGTATGGTGCATTGGTGTGACACTGCATCAATGCGCATCTGCAGTGCATGTCACAAATACTGGCAGTTTGAGCAGCCCCAGTGCACTGTGTGTGGCACTGTTTGCCATTCACAATATGGCGGAAATGCATGACCCGGTCGTGACCCTGGTCTTCTGCCTGTGCTGTGCACTCTGTGCACTTGTAGTGACACACAATGGGTGGCAGTCGCGCATTGCCATGCTGCAACACCATGATGTGTGGTCCGGTGCACAATAGCCTATCACGCATCTGGTGTGAATGGGCCATTGCACACCAGCAGCCTGATCAGTGCATACCCGTTCAGCAAAACCATTTAAAAACCATGCCACATGCTCAGGCAGCAGGGCTCAGGGCCATGAACTGGGGAGAGGTGGAGTTGGTGAACCTTGTGGCACTAGTTATGCCACTGGAGGGCCAGGTGTTTGGGACCCAGGACCTCACTGAGCCACACTCAGCAGTGTGGGTGAGAGTAGCGAAGCACCTGGTACATAGAACCGGAGTGGAGCACACAGGGGAGCAGTGCAGGCACCACTATGGGGATCTACAGTGCCAAGACCTGGACAGGCTCCAGAGTCTTCACAATCAGGCAAGCAGGGGTGCAATGCCACACCCAAGGAAGTCACAACACCATACAGCAATGTAGGCATGGGTGTGTTTCAAGAGTGGGCAGTGTGCACTGGAGCAAGGCCACCTACTCACCACACACACACACACACACACACACACACACACAGACATGCGCGTGTGTGGCATGCCATGTCCCAGAGGCATGTGGGATGCAGACATGGCCACCGAGCATAGCTGTGTGCGGCATGGTCCACAAATGGGGGTGCATGGGCACTATGGTGGCCACATTGTGGTTCAGACAGTAGCATGGCACACGCCCATCCAACAAGCATGGTGGACATGGGCTGGGGTGCTGTATGTCACTGCACACTGACTGGGGTGCCTTCATTGGAACACTGTGGGGGTGGGTCCATCACTGCATGCTGGCACCAATGGTGTTGCTGTGAGTCATGGGGGGTGGTACACACCTACCATCACCTCACAATGCTCTTTGCTTGTGTTTCCCTCACAGAGCCAGCATCCAGGTGGAGAAACATGATGGCGTGGAGGTCCGGCTCGCTAGGGTCAGTGGTGGAGGCCAGGGATCAGGTCATGCAGATGCCAGTGTGTGTTCTGCTTGTGCATCCTATGTGTGTTCATTGGTGGGGCAGTGCCCATTGCAGTCCATTGTTGGCCTCATGTGCATGTCCATGTGCTGCATGTTGCACACACACATTGAGTGTGGCCATGGCAGCATGTGCTAGGGCCACAGTGCACATGGCTCCTATGTGTCTGTCCACCTTGTGTGCATCTGCTGCAGACCATGGGCACACTGTGGTGCTCCACTGGTGTTTGGATGGAGTCTGCATGGTTGTGCAGCCTGCTGGCATCTGCACATGCTGTATGGGACATGACTGCATGGTCCTCTGTACGTCTCTCTCTACATGCACATGTGGGCCTTGTGCTGTCTGAGTACCATTGCATGGTTATACTGTGACACTGTGTGCCAGCCTGTTGCTGGCATGCGGTGTGCCTGGCAGGCTGTCGGCCATTGCTGTGGTGGCTGCCTCCTGCAAACTCACGTGGTGGGCAATGGGGGAGGCAAGTGTGGACCATGGCACTTAGTACCTGTTGTCTGTGTCCCCACTGTAGGTCCATGGAGTGTCCAGCCAGGTGTGTCAGGGTGGCAAAGAGGAATCATTGTGCAGATGACAGGGCTGCAGATCAGAAGGGCACTCCAGAGGATTATGGAGCTACTCTGCAGATGGCAGGGGTAGCTCCTGCATGCCATCACACTGCTTGTCAGGGTGCTGAGTACTGGGGGACAGCGGGGTGGCCGCCAGGCTGTGGCCCATCCAGCATGCTAGGCCACTGGGCCACCTGTACATATCACCTTTGTTGTTTCACTCCCACCCTCCATGCCCATCCCCATTGTCTGTTGCTGTTCTCTATTCACCCCACAACCATATCATCATATTCCTGCATACTACAGGTATACATAGGAATACATAGGAATGTGATGGCAGAAAAGGACCACCAAGCACACCCAGTCTGCCCAGAGTGCCTAGAATTCAACTAGGCTTCTGTTGTGCCCCCCCTCCAGCAACACCTTGTGTTTATCCCAAGCCCTTTGAGCCCTCAGTCTTCTCCCCCACCACTACCTTAGGCAACCCATTCCAGTTGTCCACCACCCTCTCAGTGAAGAAATACTGGCTAAGATGCGAAGAGCTGACTCCTCTCTTTGTACAAGTTGTGGGAACTCGGAAGGCACTCCTTATCATATCTTCTGGATTTGTCCCAAAGTGGCTTCATTATGGTCAATAATTCAGCAGAAGGTAGATCTGTTATTGGAAATTGATGGGTACTTTTCCCCTGAAATATTTGTGGTCAGAGATTACTCAAGCATTGCCATTAAGGAGCGTAGATGTTATATGGCTATGATATTTCTGATGGTTAAAAAGATTGTCCTTAGGTCATTGGCAAGATGGCCAATCCTTAACTTACCCTGAATAGCTGCAGGAACCTCTGTTTAATCTCAGGGTTGAGAAGATGATTGCTAACCTAAATAATAAATTACCTAGACATGAGAAGATATGAGGTAAGCTGCACACTTTATATACATTGTAATGTATGGCCGGGCACCCTTGACAGATACCGGTAGAATTTGTTTATGTTTTAACTAGCCACCCATCTACTTTTGATTACAGATTTTGTACTTTGTTTAGGCTCTGCCTTGGGGAAGGGGTGGGTTTGGTGTGGGAGGGAGGATTTTGGTGTGTTTATGTTAGTGGATGTTATTCTTCATTACTGACTTTGCTTGTTGTATTATTAGTGTGTTTTTTATTGGTTAGAAAATTAATGAAGTTTATTAAATTAAAAAAAAAGAAAAGAAATACTTCCTGAAGTTACCCTTAAATTTCCCTCCCTTGATCTGAAAATCATGATCCCTTGCCCTTGGTCTCTCTTCCAATTGGAAAAGGTTCCCCACAGGAACCTAACTGATACCTTTGAAGTATTTAAAAGTCTTGATCATGTCTCCCCTCTCCCTCCTCTGTTCCAGAGAGTACATGCCCAAGTCATTCAGTCTCCCCTCATATGTTAAGTGCTACAGCCCCCTCACCATCCTTGTTGCCCTCCTCTGAACTTGCTCCACCCTCTCCATGTCCTCTGAGCTAGGGCCTCCAGAACTGGACCCCATACTCCAGGTGAGACCTAACCAACTGCGTGTACAGGTGTACTATGACCTCCCTCTTCCTACTGGTGATCCCTCTCCCTATAAAACCTAATATTCTGCTTGCTCTTGCCACTGCCCCTTCACACTGCTTTCCCACCTTCAGGTCTTGTGAAATGATAATGCCTGGACTTCCGGTGAAGTCACCGTAATGGCGAGAGGTTGAAGAGTTGTGTTCCCCGGAAATCACCCCCTAAAATAGGCAAACTCCCCTAATTGAATGAAATCTAAAAGTACATAAATACGTACGCAGCAAGCTCAGGATGGCAGGAAAACCCCCGAAAGCAAAGGGTTCCAGACAACTGCACTCAGGAGGCAAAATGAGACAAACGTTGAGCAGATCACAAGAAGGCCTCATGGCCCTGCCAGCATACAGACGATATGCTTCCAATTCCTTGGTGGGCTTAGAGCAGGATGAAATGGACTCCAATGATGGCACAAAGCATACTTTACAAAAGATCTTGGCTACAGTGAACAAAATTGATAGTGATCTGGCAGACTTAAGGCAAGATATGTGCCTCCTGGATAAAAAAGTCTCTAAAAATGACGCTCGCCTGGAAGAACTGGCTGAAACGCAGGAAAGCAATGATTGCCTGCTATTATACTTAATGCAAAGAGACCGAGAAATGAGTGTGAAACTAGAAGACCTGGAAAACAGGTCTCGGCGTAACAACTTTCGAATACATGGGCTGATGGAAGGAGCTGAGGAAGGGTTTGCTACGGCAGCTGATTTTATCCAGCAAGTACTGAGATCCAAGTTGGAAATCCCTTCGGATCTTGACCTAACGATTGACAGGGCTCAACGATCACTTGTGCCCAAGCCAACAGATCCAACAGTGAGGCCAAGGTCATTCGTGATAAGAATGCTGCATTTTCAAACAAAGGAATGGATATTAAGGGAAGCCTGGTGACACAGGGACTTAAAGTACAAAGATATGGTAATTTACTTTCATCAAGACTTCTCAACGATGTTGCAGGCGGAAAGACAGAGAACCAGAGGAATAATTAGAGAACTAAGAGAGAAAAAGGGAATCAAAGCACAATTATTATATCCATCAAGACTGAAAATACCAGAGGAAAATGGTACAAGTATCTTTCCTACATTGCTCGAAGCGGTCCCATATTTGAAGAACTTAGAGATTACAACACCTGACTTAGCATGCGAAATGATGGAAAAACAACTGAGAGCAAGCATGTGGAGTGTCGTGACCAGAGGCAAGAACAAGAACAGAGGGACTCCTTTCTCTTATCCAAAATCAACAATGGGTGACATTGCAAAGTTATTGCAGAGAGCAGAAAAAAGAAACAAACTGGCAGACTCGAGTAGGGAAGACGTTTCGCCATTGAAGAACTGAAGACAGTAACGGTTTTAACCGTGGTATCTGTGGTTGGAATTTTTTCCATCAGAAGCGCCAGAGAGAGATGTGGAGAACTGTTTGAGAACTCTATATGACAATCTGAATAAAACAGTAATTTGAGATGGGGGAACAAAAAAAAAGGGAAAGATTTCAGGTTGAGAGGAGGATGTGAGAGGGTAGAGTCATGTTAACTCTCGGGAAGGTGTAGGGGGAGCCGAGGTGGAGAGGCCTGCAGGAAGGTTTAGGATTTAAGCCTTATAGAGCAAGCAAGCAAAAGGTTATGCAGGTGATTGCTAACTTTCAGATGTTTGTCCACCTATATACGGAGGGAAGGGGGGGAGAGATGGAAAACAAGAGAAGAAGGGGATCCTTGGTTCCTAAGTCGATGGGGGGGGAGAAGGGACTGTCATTCCTGGGCTAAGTACACTGAGCTCGAATATGAAGGATAAGCATGAGAGGAGGAGAACTAAAAGAACATGTACAATTAGAAAACTGTTGGGGGGGTCTCACGGGGAGCACAGTTTTTTCTTTCTCTTTTTCGCACCAAGAGGCGTCTACAC
Organism: Neoceratodus forsteri; assembly: GCA_016271365.2. Taxonomy (NCBI): domain Eukaryota; kingdom Metazoa; phylum Chordata; order Ceratodontiformes; family Ceratodontidae; genus Neoceratodus; species Neoceratodus forsteri. The sequence goes on along the minus strand of CM057455.1, from coordinate 1,342,028,404 downwards.
ATAACAGAGAGTTGTCAGCAAGCCATATCTACAAGGGTATTTGCTACAACACCCCACAAACATCAGAGGGGCATAATAAGTGGTCACAGAGGTGACTAATGATTCCCTTGGAAGTCAAAGGTGGGGAATTTAGAGCTAATTACGCAGTTAAAACAGTTTAGTAGGATACACAAATGTTGAGTATAATAATGTACAAGTTATATTTGTTTTTTCGATGTGGTTTCTTTCCGCTTTACACAAAGAAGCAAAATCAGATCTTGAGGGTGGCAGAAGAGGGAGGGGGAGGTGCGTGGCAGCCTGTCCAAATCTATATAATCTGGATCCCTGGTAAAACTTAACACCTGAATATGGCGTCTTGAAATATAATTTCATATAATGTTAATGGTATCCACTCACCCATAAAAAGAACCAGATTACTGGTGGAATTGAAGAGATTGGACTGCGACATAGCTCTCCTGCAAGAAACTCATCTCTCGGATTCAGAGCACTTAAAACTCAGGAGAACTTGGGTAGGGAGAGTGGAAGCTGCGGCATGTGGGGGGGGATTAAAAAAGCAGGAGTGGCTATCTTGGTGAAAAGAAATAGTTCCTTAAACATACAGGAAGTGGATAAGGCATTTGAGGGGAGATATATCAGGGTCATGGGAATGGTTCAGGATGAAGTGATACACATAGTTAATATATATGCACCTAATACAGGAACAGACAAGTCCCCCTTGGAAGTCTTTCAGAAGATTGCGGACCTTTCCACGGGAATCTTGATATTGGGGGGAGATTTTAATGCCGTCCCATGCCCAACAATGGACCAATCAGGAGGGCAAGCATGCTCCCCAAAAAGTGGTAGATAAAAAATTCTAAGCCAGGTTAGAGGAAGGTGGATTGGTGGATCTATGGAGATACCAGCATGCAGGAGAAAAGGACTACACATGTTTCTCCACAGCTAATAAATCTTACTTGCGGATAGACTTCATATTGACCCATAAGGTCAATATGCATTACTTTACATCATCTAAGATAGGATCATTTACCTTATCAGACTATGCCCCGATCATGGTCAAAGTGGTGTGGGCGACAGATTCCAGACATACCAGCTGGAGACTAAATGTCTCACTACTTAATGACAAGTCAACAATAAAGCAAATTGAGCAGGCTATTGCTAATTTAGAGATTGATTCCCCAATCTCAGACAGCTCTCCCCTTCTCTGGTGGGATACTATGAAGGCAGTAGTAAGGGGGCAATTAATTAGCTTGGCTTCTGCAAAAAAAACTTAGGGAAAAAAAGAAGAATGGGTTATTAAAAGCCATAGAAGAACTGGAAAAGGAACATAAAAACCACCCCAAAGGGAAAGGAGAAGGAACTTTAAAATAATTACTCAAAAAAAGGGAGGAATTGCAGATGTTGGACAATGAAAAAGCGGAAGGTATTCTAAGATTTGCAAATCAAAAGTATTATGAGGGAGGGTGGAGGGCAATTAAGTTATAGGCCTTTCGGTTGAGAAAAGAGCAAGCAAACAGACATATTCCATTTATCTTAGTCAACACTAAAGATAAAAGAAAATGGGAGAAACCAAATGATATAGCCACAGCATTTAAAAAATATTACAAATTATTGTATACAGAAAATAGAAACCCGAAGGAAGTTAAAAGGGATACAGTGGAATTTTTAAAGACCATGGATTTTCCCAAATTGACCCCAGAAGTAAAGAAAGAGCTGTCAGCCCCCATTACAGAGAAGGAGGTTCGAGGGGTTATCATGAACCTTCAAACCGGTAAGTCACTGGGCCCAAATGGGCTGCCCGCCGAATTTTTCAAAAAACTAAAGAACTCCTTCATTTCAAAATTGACTGCTGTTATGAATGTGATCTTGGAGAAGAATAAAATCCCCTATTCCTGGCAGGAGGCAATCATCACAGTACTCCCTAAACCAGGCAAGCCCCTTGGATGCTGTGAGTCGTTTCGACCCATGGTGTTGCCATCTACTACAAAAGTCACCTTAAGCTAAAAGCTGCCCCTATCCCTAGTCCCAAGATGTGCTGCGAATCACTGCATGCAATACTGGCCCTAGGTGTGAAGTACCTACACATTATATGTCTATACAATCCACCCACTGGTGGACTGGAACGTCTTCAGAAACTACCATCAACATTCATCACAAACAATGAACATGAATGAGACCATCTTGCTAGGTGATGTCAATCTGAACTGGCTGGGTCCAAATCATAGCACCCTGGCATCACTAGTTCAAAGGCACAACTTCCATCAGTTAATAACTGAGAACATGAGAATGACCAACTCCCTATCAGGAACACTGTTAGAGTGGATCCTCACAAACAGACCTGACCATATAACAAAGGTAGCCATCCTGGCTGACTCTATAACGGACCACTCGCCCACAATCTGCCACTGGCACTCCTGCCCACCACCTGCTCCTCGATCCCGCCTGGTCACCTTCACTAACTTTGCAAAACTGGATCTAGAAGCCTTTCTCCTCGACATTGCCAACACAGACTGGTCTGAAATTTTCCTTGCAACAAGTGCTGAAGTTGCCCTAGACGTGTTCCTTACCAGGTTTGGTGAAGTTCAAAAGCGGCATGTACCAAAAACAAAGAGGAGGGTCAGAGGTCAACAAACACGATGGCTAGATAAAGAACTACTCCACAAACTCAAAGCCTGGGACAAGCTCTGGAAACAATACAAGACTACTGGCCTACCCAGGGATCATCTTATCTACAAACAGCATAGAAGTGTCTGCAAAAAACAAATCAGGCTTGCAAAAAGCAAGTACTGCCAGAATCTCTTAACCAGCTCCTCAAATGATCCACGCAAATTCTGGAGTCACATCAAAACCTTCCTTGGCACCCCGCAATCTGTCACCCCCTCGGAAATGATTCTTCACGGTATCCACTGCAATGACTCCCTTACCATAGCCAACGCCTTCAATCAACAGTTCTCCAACCTAACTCCCTATACGTCCACCCTAAATGCTGCACCTGCTGCCCCTCAGCCACTCTCTACAAAAGAAAACTGATGCATTAACAAGTGACCCTCAACAAGCAGCAACAAAAACTTTTTATTTCAAGGCTGTGACTAGAAATCAAGTTCTTAAACTCCTAAATGCCATATCTGATAACACCAGCCCTGGCTCGGATACACTGGAACCTCGACTACTGAAAGCTGTTGCCCATCTCATCTCATATCCATTAGCCAGGATTTTCACACACCCTCTCCACAGGCACAGTCCCAGAGATATGGAAGGCTGCTAGAATTACCCCCATTTTCAAAAAAGGGAACAAAAACGAAATATCGAACTACAGACCCATTGCCATTCTCTCGGTCCTCAGTAAAATTCTAGAGAAAATAGTAGCCACCCAGGCCATCGAATTCCTCGACTCCTCAAACTCACTTTGTGAAGCACAACATGGTTTCAGGAAACATCACAGTACCACAACGGCGTTAGCAACGTTTACCTCTGATACTCTTATAAATATGGATGAAGGTCATCAAACGGGGGCTGTGTTCATTGACCTCACCAAGGCTTTCGACCTTGTGGATCACCCCCTTCTGCTAACTACCCTTAAAAACCTTGGCTTCTCATCCCCTGTAACAAACTGGTTCAGTAGCTACCTAACAAACAGGACACAGGTGATGAAACTCAACTCTGCTATCTCTGACAGTGCCACAATCAACATTGGAGTACCACAGGATGCAATACTAGGCCCTCTCCTTTTTTCACTGTTCATAAATAATCTTCCCAGCAGTATAACATCTGGTGCCTCGCTACTCTATGCTGATGACCTGGTTATCTATGTTCATTCAGGCTGTATTAACCATCTCAATGCCACTCTGACATCTGCCTTCCATTCGGCTCAACACTGGCTAAACGCTCATCGTCTCATACTTAATGCTAGCAAAACAAAAGCCATGCTACTGGGAACAACCCATAAACTTAGATCCTGCTCATCTCCCCTGAATATACTTGACCTAAATGGAACCCCTTTCGAGACTGTAAGTACATTCCGCTATCTGGGCATACTGCTCGACCAAACCCTTGACCTGAACCAGCACATCCAAGAAACCTGCAAAATGGTTAATTGCAAACTGGGGGCTGCCTACGAACTAACTACATGCTCACACCCTGCCAAGCTGGCCATTGCCAGGGAATCCTCCTGCCAACTCTATCCTACTGTGCCCCCATCCTAACCATGGCAAACAAAACTGCACTTCAAAAGTGGGATACCACCTACAACAATGTTTGCCGATATGCATCAAAGGCCCCACGCCTTAAACATCACTGCCAACTTTATAAGGACCTAGGCTGGCTTTCCCCCTCCTCCACTAGACAGTACTACCTCTGCTGCCTCTCAGACTCCATAATCAGAGCGTTTAGACCTGCTACACTATCTGAGCTGCTCCAGCCTGCTATCTCCCCGCGTGAGCTGAGATCGTGTGATAAGTCTTTCCTAAAAGTTCCCCTCTGCCGCACTTCCAAGGGCGCTGGTGCATTTGGGCATGCTGCCCCCCAAGCGTGGAACTCACTACCTATTGACCTAAGACGAGCTTCCTCACACCTTGCTTTCAAGCTAAGACTATGGAATCACCTTACTTCTATGGACCAATGTGCCTGTTTTGATCCTACCTAAATCTTTTCTTCATGTTACCTCTCCTTCCCCCTGTCTACATGCCCATTCGTCTACCTACACCCTACTTGATGCCTTGCATACTGGTTATTTGGACTGCTTGCACTTTCTTTTATGATCACAAAGAAACTTATATGGCTCTACTGTCTGATGTATTATATATGCCTCTATCACTCTACCTTTCTTAACCTTGTGTTGTGACAATTGCCGTTTTTACTTACTGTGTTATGCATTACAAATGTCTTCAGTCACCTTATTGTTACAATCGTTGTGTGTAACATTTGCCAATTACCTTATGATTGTGGTACCTGCTTTCCCATCCTGCTGTTTGCACTAATCTTTTGACATATGTATTGAAAACATCCTGCTGTTTTGCACTAATCTTTTGACGTATGTATTTATTGAAAACTGGTACTGGTCTCTCCTCATCTTCTTCCTCCCCTCCCCGCACACCGACTATCCCTGGTATTTCTTGCCGGCTATCAGTTCCGCAGCACTGGGTTGCTACCGCACCTTTTCTCGCTAAAGCTGTATGCGGCTGTAACTCTCCCCCTGGTGACTGAGTCCCCCTACTTTCCCTGCCGGCTTACGGTTCCATAAGCCCGGACGCCGACTGCAGCATTCTACCACTAATGCCATATCTTCCCGCTTCCCTGATCCCTTCCTTGATGCCAGTTTTCAGCCTTCCCCCCTATATCGACCTCCTCACGGGTCACCGCGCTCGTGAACAAACCTGTCTAGCTCTGGAACCCCTCGCTCATCCAGAATGCCAACCCTGCCCAGCTTGGGCTCCCTCCAGCCGGGCCCCTGCCTTTCATTCCAACCCAAGGTTCCCGTGAATGCGATTGCTGTTCCATGTTTTCCACGCATCAGCCGTACTCACGCCTGCTCCTGCCATTCTCAGCACAACTCCCTATGTAACCCTACCCCTTCCCTGTCTCCAGCCCCTGTAGTCTATACACTTTCCTTCCTACCCATCACCGGCCAGCCTACCCCTGGCCGCCCCCCCCACCTGAGCCTCTCATACTGGGAATCGGTTCCATAAGCCCGGTTATAGACTCTTGCCTCCTGCCACAAAAGCCGTAATCCTTTTCGCTATCCCACCCTACACTCTCCTAAGATTCTTGGCCAAAACAGTTGTCAGAGTTCTCTTACCTTGGTTCCAGGTCTGCCACCTTCCAACTACCTTGAGCTGTGCACTCACCCTTCCCTGCCCACATCCCCCCATTCAGTTTCCCCAAATCTAATCCAAAATCTGTCCTTCCTCCAGTACCCTCTGCTTACTTATAAAAAATTGTATGCTTGTATCTATGTACCTGTACTTGTACTGTATAAACTGCACTGTTCTACTTGTATTGTAATTGTACCTCCCACGTTGTGCCTGAAAATAGTCACTTGCTGGCTAGTGCACCTACCCGGTTAACAAAAACTAAATAAAATAAAATAAATAAAATATCCTTGCTGACTCAGGATTTTAAAATATGGACTAAGATCCTGGCCAGTCGAATTCAGAAGCATACTGGAAACCTAATTCACCCAGACCAAATGGGTTTTATTCCCCGTAGACACTTATCTGATAATATCAGAAGACTTCTCAATATAATTAGTAATGAGAGCAAATCAACAGCACCTCAAGTAGCGATTTTTTTGGATGCGGAAAAAACCTTTGATCGGCTGAATTGGGTTTATTTACAGGTAGTACTTCTTTATATGGGTTTTGAATGTTCGTTTATGCAGTGGTTTATGGCGGCATATCAAAATCCCAAAGCTAGGGTCCGGGTTAATGGGACATTATCGGGGGGGTTCACAATTGAAAGGGGCACTAGGCAAGGCTGCCCACTATCCCCACTATTGTTTGCCATTGCGATGGAACCTCTAGCCCAAGCAATTAGGACGAGAACAGATATTAAGGGAATCCAGATTGGGGGGACAGTGAATAAAATATCCCTGTGTGCCGATGATACTATGATTTATTTATCAGACCCAGATACATCGATTCCCCCAGTGCTGGCCTTGCTTACATTTTTTGGTAAAATATCGGGTTTCAAAATAAACAAAGATAAATCTGAAATCATGTTAATAGGGGGAGCCCCATCTTCAACACTCCACGGAGGGATCCCGTTTAAATGGGTAAAAGAGAAAATTAGGTATCTGGGAATACACATTCCAACCAGGATCTCCAGATTATATCAGCTGAATTATGGGCTACTTCAAAGGAAGATCTTTGAAGATATAAACAGATGGCAAACACTTCCTTTGACTTTTCCGAATAGGATTGACACAGTCAAGGTCAATATATTACCCAGATATCTATTTTTATTCACAAATTTACCTATCCCGTTTCCACATAAAGATTGGAAGGAACTTCAACACAAACGTTCTAGATTTATTTGGGCAAGGAGAAGGCCGAAGAAGAGATGGGAGCTTCTCACGGTACACAAGAGCCAAGGGGGGAGAGGGATATCTAACTTTTATAACTATTACAGAGCAACACAGGTTCTCCCAATTCTTAAAATACTAAATGCAGGTCAAAGCGGGGGTTAGTATTTAATGGAAGCAGAGGCACCCCACAGTACTTTTGAGATTTTTACCATGGATAGCCACTCAACCAGATGTTAAAGTAGTCCAGAACAGATGGTACAAACATACAATAAAGCATTGGTTAGACACACGGCAATGGTGGGAGATCCTGAGTCCGGTCTGGGAGTATATCCCTTTACATCATCTCCCTGGATTCCCTGCCAACCAAGGGGACGGCTGTTTTTCTAGGTGGAGAAGGGCAGGGCTGAATAATCTTACCCAATTTATAGAGAGAGAAGAGGTCAAATCATTTGCTGACCTGCAGAGAGAATATAACCTTGCAAGAACAGATTTTTTAAATACCTGCAATGCAGGCACTATATCTCTCCTATAGTAGGTGTGGAAGCCTTAATAACCCACCCTCCTCATCCTCCTTTAATAGCCACTTATCTAAAAAGTCACTTAGCTGACCAGAAAGGTTACATTTCACTCATGTATAAGGCTCTACAAGAAGATGTGGGGAAAGTTCAAGTGGCTAAGATAGAGAATGAATGGCAAAAGGAACTGAACACTAGAATAACTGAAGTGGAATGGGGTAAAATCTGGTGGGGGGGGGCGGTATCTCCAAAACTACAAGCTCTCCTGGATGGAAAGAATTTAAGTAGAAGGTCACCGCCAGGTTTTTTATTACTCCGTGATCTCTGCACATTATGCTACTTCCTCTACAGATTTATGTTGGAGGGGGTGTGGGAAAAGGGGGACATTTACACACATTTTCTGGGATTGCCCCCAGATTAGAGACTTTTAGCAGGAAATTATGCAGGCAGTACAAAACATTTTTCATCTTCAGGAAAATCTCTCAGTAGTTAATATGATATTAACTTTGACCCCAACAGAAATTAGAACAAAGAACCAAAAATATTTATTTTACATACTGGTAACTGCGGCCCTTAAGGTTATCGCTCAGCAATGGCTAAAAAAAAAATTCATTGACCAAAGATATGTGGAAAAGTAACATTAAGAAAATTAAAATCATGGAGGCGGTCACCGCATAGTTAAATCTTAGAGTGGATCAACATAATGCGAGGTGGTTACCATTTTATGACTATATAGAAGAGACTGAAGGAGTCTCAGTTTTAGAACAGCTTCTTCAGAACTAAAGGGCATAATCCAAGAGATGGGTCATTAAATGATAGTAAGGAGCCAGGGTGGAGAAAATCAAAGGCAACATAAGACCTGAACAAGGAAGCCTTGGGAAGAGAGATCAAGCGGTTGAATTAAATCACGTCGAATAAAAAGTTTGCATAGTTGAAGTGGGTAGTTATCTACCTTTTGGAAATATACTACATTGCTGTCATAGTTTGATGTATTGTAAATGAAAATAATAACTGAAGGCAGTACATTGGAAAGCAATTATTGTGAGGGAAGGGGGGGAAACAAAAAATCTGTAATGTATATATAAGCTGACTAATTGCTACAATATGGCGATGTACTAAGAATGGAATTCAGCCTAAGATGTATCAGTATGATAAACTATAAATAAAAAATTATGTAAGTTCAAAAAAAAAAAAGATAATGCCTAAGTCCTTTTCTTCTTCCGTTACCTGCAGGACACTACCTCCCAGCGAATACTATGCTGTTCCATTCTTTTTGCCAAAATGCATAATCATACACTTAGCTGTACTGACCAACAATTTCCACTCTTTGGACCATTCCTGCAGCTCCTCCAGGTCCTTTCGCATCATCTCCATCCCCTCTTGTGTGTCCACTCTATTTCCGATCTATGCGTCAACCGCAAAGAGACTCATCTTCCCTTCCAGACCCACCACTATATCACCTATAAAGACATTAAACAGAAGAGGCCCTAGCATTGACCCCGGGGAACCCCACTGATGACCTTTGATTCCTCCAATATTGCCCCATTTACCACTACCCTCTGCGTTCTTCCCTCTAAGCAGCTACCAACCCAATTTACAACCACCTCCCCCAGTCCCAAGCAGGCCATTTTGTGCAATAGTCTCTTGTGTGGCACTGAGTCAAAGGTTTTTCTGAAATCAAGGTAGGCCATATCCACTGAGCCCCCCAATCCACCACCCTGGTGACCCAGTCATAAATCTCTGTCAAGTTTGTTTGACATGATCTGCCCTCTGTGAACCCATGCAGCCCCATGTCCCAAAGCCCATTTGCCTCTAGGTAGTTGTTAATTCTGTTCCTGATCAATTTCTCCATGAGCTTCCCAGCCACAGATGTCAAGCTCACTGGCCTGTAGTTACCCACCTCTTCCCGACCCCTGTGTAGGGATATTTTATTTTTTTTAATTTTTTTTATTTATTGAAAATTTCGGAATTACAACCTTTGAGTCAAGGACTCCTTTGCAAAGGCTCCACGTCAGTAATGACAGGACAAAACATCAAGACAGAGTGTACAAAGTTCTCAAAACAGAGATATTACATTACAACAAAGATTAAAATCATAGCATACGTAAAAGGCTACTCGTAAGTTGTAATAGAAGATTTATACAGAGACAGGATTGTACAGAAGCTTCCAAAACAGGACATTACAAGGTTCAACAATCACAGTATAGTGTTACTGCCATGGCTCAGAGAAAATCTGAGGGTTGAGATGTTCCTACCGGTGTGGTGGCCCCTGTAGTCAGCAACCTAGGGGGAAAGATGGAGAACAACTACAGGTCTCCGAGTTAAGGAGAAACTTCTTGAACCCGGTTTTGAATAGACTTAGATTGGGGGCAAGTAGGATGGAAGATGGTAGATTGTTTAGCCAGAGGGGAGCACGATAACGGAAAGATCTTTGCCCTAGAGAGGTTCTACAGTGGGGAACTATGAAGGAGGTCCCGGCCAAACGTCTAGGGGTGCCCCTATGGGGGGCTGGTTGGATGAGGCGGTGTAGACAAATTGGTGTGAGTTTCATAAGGATCTTTTTGGCTTGGAGGCAGGTTTGGTATTTAAGCCTCCCTTCTAAGGTTAGCCAGTCCGCTCGATAATAGAGCAAACAAGTATGAGTTTGTCTATTGCTGCTAGTGACCATGCGGCAGGCTTTGTTGAGTGCTGTATTGATGCTGTTTAGGGCTGATTGGTCAGCAGCGCCGTAAATAGTTATTCCATAATCAACCAATGAGAGGACTGAGCTAGTAACAGCTAGCTGTAATGCCTGAGGGGTAAGGCAGTGTTTGTGTCTGTAAAGAATGCTAAGTCAGGTATTGACTGAGGTGGAGAGAAGTTTAATATGTTGGTGGTAGGTAAGGGATGTGTCCAGAGTGATACCTAGATATTTAAAACAGGTGATCTGTTCAGTGTGGGTACCCTGTAAGTTTGAGATTGAGAGCTGGGAGTTATTGAGGGGGGATTTGGCGATGGGCAAACATCATGGATTTTGTTTTGTCATAGTTAAGTATTAGACGGTGTTCAGTGAACCAGTATTCACGCTCCCTAAAACAGCCTTGAAGGGTATTTTGGAGATGGATGAGGTTGGTGTGTTTCCAATATAGCACGGCATCATCAGCATAAAGCAATAGCTTTCCACTACAGGCTAGGGGGAGTGAGTTCAGAAAGAGAGTGAACAAGAGAGGGCCAAGTATTGACTCTTGAGGGACCCCAGCAAGAACTGGTTGTTTGGAGGAGAATGTGTTTCTAATTTTTACTTGCTGTGTTCTGTCAGTCAGATAGTTTTTGAACCAGGAGATAGTTTCAGGTGCAATATGGAGGGATGCAAGTGCATGAAGAAGAAGCTCATGACTGACAGTGTCAAATGCCTTGGTCAAATCAATGTAGATTGCCCCAACTGCTGACCCCTGCTCAAGGGCTTCATGAATGTAAGATGTAAATTCTAGTAGTGCTGTGGTAGTACTGTGCCCTTTTCTGAAACCATGTTGCTCATGGCAGAGGAGTCCATATTTGTCTAAGTATTCCGTGAGTTGGTCAAATACAATTTTTTCTAGTGCTTTTGAGAGGGGAGGAAGGATCGTAATGGGCCTATAGTTGCCAGGGGTTGTTGGATCACCCTTTTTTAGGATAGGTGTGATAATACCCCTCTTCCATAGTGTAGGGATTTGGCCATGGCACAGTGAGTAGTTGAGGAGTTTGGTGAGATGCGGCAGAGTCTCATTAAGGGTAAGCCGAAGAATTTTAAGGTCAAGGGAGTCACTGCTATAACGTGAGTTATACAGGGCTTTTGAGAGGTAACGTTTAGCCTCATTGCAAGAGATTATGCGCAGTCTGAAAGGAGGGTGTGTAGGGGAACAAGGTGTAATAGTAGGTGTGTGGGAAATGGGGTCAAAGAAGTTTATAGGGAGGACATGACTAAGGTCAGAGAAGGTGGTGTTTAGGGTATTGGCTACGGCGGTGGGGTCGTGTGAGAGGGTACCCTGAACTAAGAGCTGGGTTGGGTATGTGTTGGTGTCTTTCCCACAGAGTTCCTTAACATTGTTCCAGAAAGATTTCCCAGAGCTCCAGGTGGTGGTAAAGGCTTGGTGATAGTATGTGGCCTTGGCTTGCCGAATATGGGGCAGCTGAGAGGATAGTGCCCTGTGCCAGAGGTTATCCCTATGGTGCATCAGTTGTAGGAGGGACTGGGTAATCCAGGGGGTGTCCCAGGTTTTTATTACCTTCTTTTTGAAGGGGGCAAATATGTCACAGGCAGCATTGAAGATGGTAATAAATGCAGAGAACGCTGCGTCTAAAGATTGGGCAGTATGAACTGGATCCCAGTCACAGGTGGAGAGGTACACTCTGAGGTGAGAGAGGGCACCTTTTTTGAGGTGCCTTTGGATGGAAGTTTTAGGTCTGTTGGGAGTATTTTTATTTGTCCACCAGCATACGACAGGGGAGTGGTCACTAAGTACATCGGGAAGCACACTGACTTTGGAGAGGTGGTTCGGGAGGTTTGTAAAGATAAGGTCTATAAGTGTGGAGGAGCCTGTCCGAGGATCCTGCCTAGTGGGTGACGGTACTACTTGGATAAGGTCATATGCACAAGCTGCATCTTTGTAGGCAGCTGACATAGAGGATAGCCAGTTCACAGTAAAATCACCCATAATAATCAGTTCACTTTTTGGGGGAAGATATGTGATTGCAGATAGAATAGAATCAAATGCTAGCTTCTGGTTTGTTGGGGGGATGTAAACTGCCATAATATAAAGAGGTTTACCAGGAGTACCAAGGGCAACTTTGATGGTAGTGGCCTGAGCACCATGTTCAGGCAAAGGAAGTGGGACTAAGAGAGGCTGGAAGGATGTTTTAGCATATATGGCACATCCCCCACCCCTTTTGTCTGCCCTATCAGTTCTGAAAATGGTATAGTCCCTGAGGGAGACCGAGGCATCAGGGACATTTTTTGATAGCCAGGTTTCTGATAAGGTAAGGATGTCTGCGGGGTGTTGTGCAAGCCATCCTTGCAGCAGGGTAAATTTTTTTGGTAGGCTGCAGATATTGAGGGAGGCCAGAAATAGGCCACTATGCATGCCCTTCTTATTGCCACTGGGCATGGGAGGACCTGGATTGGGATGGACATTCCCAGATATAAGTAGGAGGAGAAGGAGAGTTTGCCGGAGAGCGAATTTCCTCATCAGCTTAGTTGTATTGCAGCGAGGACCTGGATTAGTGAGCGATTTGGTGGGACTAGTAGGTATGGGGAGGGTGGATACTAGATGAGTTAAGATAGCTAGGGATATTGAGAGGTATGGGCTAGATAGTGGGAGTGTGCTGGTGGGGGAGGGTGTTAGGGCAAGCCAGATGCCATTAATGGTGCAGCTAAAGCTAGGGTAACATCTGCATGCTTCCAATCTTTAGGTACTACTCCTGATCTTAAAGAGCTGTTAAATAGAGCAATCAAGGGAACAGACAGTACCTCCCTCAGCTCCCTTAAGACCCTTGGATGCACCCTGTCTGGTCCCATGGCTTTGTCAGCCTTCAAGTCCCTAAGCTCGCGTAGTATCTCCTCCTCCTGAAATGGGCTGACTTCCACTCCCTCCTGTAGTCCCTGTTACCCTTGAGTTGCCCCCTTCCCATTCTGCTTCCTTTGTGAAAGCCAAACAGAAGTACTTATTTAACAGTGTAGTCTTCTAGTCCCACACCACCCTCTCCCCGTCCCATTTTTCAGCTGGTAATCCCTTTCTCTGTTTTTCCTCCTTTCTCCTATATACCTAAAAAAAGGTCTTATCCCCTTTCTTAACCACCTTGGCAATGCTCTCCTCCATCCATGCCTTTCCTCGCCCGACCACCCTGCTCGCCTCCTTCTGCTTAACCTGGTATTCCTCCCAGTCCTCCCTCTCCTGCATTGTTTTGAACCTCAGAAAGGCTCTCCCCTTAACCCTGATGCTACCCTCCACTTCCTTGTTATACCATAGTGACTTTCTTTTCATCCTATTTTTGTTCACCCTCTTCGTGCAGAGGTCTGTGGCTTCCACTATGGCCCCCTTTATTCAGTCCCACATCTTGCATCCCCCTCCCGTGCTGCCCCACTCCTTCTAAAGCTTGTTTAACATATTCCCCCATCTTCCTGAAATTCACTCATCTGAAGACTAGAAATTTCACCTTGGTTCTGTTTAGGGTGGCCGTTGTGCGAACCATGAACCACATGGTGTTATGGTCACTGGTGGTTATCCCCCACTACTAATTCCCCTACCCTGTCCCCATTTGTTAGTACCACATCTAACACCGCCCTTTCCCTAGTTGGCTCCTGGACCATCTGCTTGAGCAGGATAACTTGAAGGGAGATCAGTATTGCCCTGCTTCTGGGGGATGCTGTCGACAACGTGTTCCATTCCACATCCAGCAGGTAAGGTCCCCCATCAGCAGCACCTCCCCTTTTGCTGACATCCTCAGAATTTCCTCCATCATGTGACTGTCCACTCCTTCTTGCTGCCCCAGTGGCCTGCAGACCACCCCTGTGCAGACTACCTCTCCCCTCCCTGCGGTCAAGGAGACCCATAAGGCCTCTGTATCCCCTGCCTGCCATGTAGTTCCACTGCTGGAATCCCCTTCCTCATGTAAAGCGCTACTTCCTTCCCCTCTTTCCGACCCTATCTCTCCTGAACAGCGTATACCCTGGTATGTTCATGTCCCAATCCTGCCCTTTGTGGCACCACAACTCTGAGATTCCCACCGGGTCCAGTTCTGCTTCTGCCATGACTGCTGCCAGGTCCGGGACCTTATTTCCCAGGTTCCTAGCATTTGTGCACATGGCCTTCCAAACTCCAGCCACCCCTGACCCAACATTTCTCACTGTCTTGACTCTATCACCAATAGACCCCACTGGATGTCTCATGTTTTGGGGAGGGGGCAGATTGCCCCCATGTCAGTTGTCCCATTCTTGGGTTTCTCATGCAACATCCTTCCCCCCGATTTAGTTTAAATTATAACATCTTTCAATGAACTCTTTCATTTTGCACCTTAGCACTTCTTTACCCTGCCTATTCAAGTGTAACCTATTTGGGGGAAACAGGCTTTCATTCTGCCAGGAGGTTCCCCATTCCCCCCACCATCCCAAAGCTTTTCCTAGCACACCAACCAGAGAGCCAACTATTAAACTTGGTTATCCTCTGCTTAACTCAGAGCTAGCTCTTGAAACAGGCAGCACTTCTGAGAACGCTATTGATCTAAAGTTCAGGTTCTGACAGAACAATACTAAAGTCTCAAACCTAGCCTGCACCTCCATCAGACTATGCCCTGCATAGTCATTTATTCCCAAGTGGAACATCAGGTGCATTCTTTCATCTTGCAGTTTCCCCCTGGAGAGGATGTGATGGATCATCTCAGCTGCTATCATGCCTGGCAAACAGCTGACTCAGACTTTGCCCCCACCCCCAGCCAATGCCCCTTACTATGGAGTCCCTGACAATTAGGATCTTGTCCTCTGCTCTTTCGAGCTTGCCCCACAATCTGTTGGTTCGCCTGCCACCCCTCCCTTGTCACCTATTTTCCTTTCCCCGTGTCCCCCCCAGCTTGATCGCCTTCTTCCTTGCCCCATAATCTGTCCACTACAGGGGCTAGACCCAGGGCCCATTCCTGTGCCCCAACAGCCCCCAGGCCTGGTACTCCCCTCCTCCCTCCTGATCCCACTCTCTGTGACTAGCACCCTTGCCTGCTGCCCCTTTTGCTGCCTTGCTGCAAGTTCTCTTACCTGTCTCTGTTTTGCCCTCTCCTGTCTAGGGGTTGGGTTTCTCAATTCCACCCCCCCCCCCACTTTTCTTCCAAGACCCTTGTCTTGCTGATGATGACTGTCAGTTGGGACACATCTACATTACGATCCTGCCCTTGCCCTACCTCTTTATCTCTGCTCCTTATACCCGCCCCACTTGTGGCACTATCTTGACTGCCATTGTTCCTAGTCCTAGGGCACCCGACTCTGGGTAACCACTCTCCTGCCTTCAGGACCTCCACCGTAGTGTTATCCCTGGTATCCAAAGCACTTTCCTGGCCACCACTACTCCCAGGTGGCTTCCCCCTTGTGCTATCTCCCTTGCTTCCTGCCAACACCTCCCCTTCCTTTCCAGGGCAGAACCTTTGCATTCTCCTCTCCTACTGGCATCCCTGTTTCTCTACCTTGATTATCCTTCTAGCAAACTTCATTCCTCTCATCCTTGTCCTGCCTCTGCAGCTCAGAAAACCTATTTTTGTGCACTATGCCCTCCAGCTGCCCTTCTTCCACAGGGGCACCCCCCCTCCTGCTGCTCTGCATACTTGCTTCATCTCCCCTTGCCCCCCACTAACCTCCAACCTATCCTGTTGGAATAGTCAGAATTCTACCTTCATTGTGCCCCAGATATTGTCTTCCCCATTACGTCATTTTGAGTACGTATGCATGTAATTCATGAACCTGGTGACCCCTGCACTACCTGCCTGTCATACCCCTATCCTTTAATTTGAACCCCCAGATAAGGCTGAATGAAATTAGCAAATTCCAGTTTTATGGAACTTACATAAAATTCCACAATTTTCACAAAGACTCAGAATTTGAATTTAAATACAGATGTTATTTTGCAGTTTGTGCAGCAAGCAATTAATAAAATTGCCACACACATAGTCTCCATTGCCAGTTTTGCACACCTCGTTATGATCGGTACAGCTGTCATTTTTCACATCTGGCCTGAAATGTGTTTTCACACATCTGGCGCACAATGGCACGGTCACTGTGTGAAATCAATGTTTGGAACACAGTATGAAAATTACAGTGACAGTGTTCATAAGGAGATGTCCCAAAAAGCCCATGTTGAGAATTTGGTGGAAAAATTTCCCAAAGTGACTGCGTTACCAGCATGCATTGTGCAGTTTCTACACACGCTCGTAACTTCAGCAATTTTTTATATTTTTACTCCAGATTTTTAACATTTTCATTTTTGCACACTGCCTTATGAACAGTACAGCTGTCATTTTTCACATCCTGCCCGAAACATGTTTTCGTACCTGTGGCACACAATGGGTGCAGTCACTGTGTGGAATCAACGTTCAGGACAGATTAAGAAAATCACAGTTACACTGTTCATGAGCTGCAGTCCCAAAATGCCTATGTTGAAAATTTGGTGTAAAAAATCCCCAAAATAATTGCATTACGGGTGTGTGTTGCACAGTTTCTATGCACGCTCATGACTTCACCAATATTGTTATAATTTCACTCCAGATTTTCAACATTACCATTTTTTTACACCTTTTCATCAATGGTACAGCTGTCATTTTTCACATCCTGTTTGAAATGTGTTTTCGCACATGTGGCATCAAATGGCGCAGTTGCTGTGCAAAATTACATTCCAGCTAACGAACTGATACTGTCACTTTTCATGCAGTGAAGTCACAAAAAGCCTGTGTTGAGAACTTGGAGTGAAAATACCAAGAAATACCAAGGGCATTAGGGTTTCCAACTGTAATGCACTACTCTGTAGGGACTGACAGGCATCACAGGTGTGACTTGGGATTGTCGACAGTAATGCTCATGCCATTCCACCCCACCCCCACCCTGCAGCCAGTGACAGGCATCGAGGTGTGCCTTGGGCTCTTCAGCCCCAAAGTTCACCCCATTCTCCTATACTGCATCCATTTCAGCATTTTCCCTTATGGAATGGAGTGAGTGTAAAGCCCGAACACCCCAAGGCACACCTCAACACTTGTCGGTGTCTGCAGGATAGAGTGAGGTGAAATGGCGTGACTGTTATGGCCGATGACCCAAAGGCACACCTCAACACTTGTCGGTGTCTGCAGGATGGGGTGGGGTTGATGTCAGTTCCATACTTCACTTCCATTCCTATTATGCATCTCTCTAACTCCTGCAGTACCAATGCCAATACCAGCAAGACAACATATGGCATTGACAAATGCTTGTAATGTTGTTGCTAAAATGTTGAGACCAGTACTCTGATGCACTTGTCTGTGACATAGAAGTGGGAATTCAGGGCACAATCAGCCGATTTGCAAGTGATTCAAAGTAATGTGGCAGAAATAAGACAGAAGAAGTTATCAGAATTCTGAGAAGTGACCTGGTAAAACTGGAGAAGTGGCCCAAGATTTGGCATCTCAAACTCAATGCAAAGAAATGCAAGGTGATGCATATTAGAAATAAGAACCCCAGAGCTGGGCTTTGGATGGTGAGTGTCAGAGTAAACTGGACTACTGAAGAGAGGGATCTGGGAGTCATCATTAACAACAGTCTCAATCAGGCAGCCCAGTGCAACAGGGCATATGTGAAGACCAACTAAATGCAGTGCTTCATAGGGAGCAGCATCACCTGTAGGAGGCAGGAAGAGATCCTGCCACTGTACAGGTCCCTAGGAGACAACACTTGAAGAACTGCACACAGTTCAGGAGCCATCATCTCAGAAATGACCAGCAACACTTAGAGATGGTCCCAAGAAGGGCCACTAAAATAAAAAGAGGTGTGCAGGTGAAGACTTACAAGGACCTGCCATCTAGCCTCAACATATGCACACTCAAGGTTAGATGGGAAAGGGGTGATATGATTGGGACTTTTAAATTTATTTATTAAGTTATTTGTTTGAAAATTGGTAACTGGGGGAAGTGAGTCAAATCCCATTTCCAGGCACAACCCAAGCGGAGGGGAACAGAAGAGATATCAGTTTACAAGCAGTTGAAATAGCATTCCTTGGTAAATACAGATGACAAACATGACAACTAGAAGCTATTATTTACAACAGTAGTTGGGCAGCTACTCAGCTTAACAAATAAATTATGTAATGGGGCAAACAATGAGTAGAATAAAATGGAATTTTTAAGTGTGGTTGAGAGGGAGACCTGCAAAATAAGGATGTGAAACAGACTAGGTTTGCATCAGAGGAGAAAGACCCAGAGGCCAGCAAGATCAGGTGCCAGCAAAGTAAGGACAGGAGCAAGCAGGAGGAAAGTAGGACTGCAGAAGCAACTTAACAGCAAAATAAGAAGGAGCTAGTGTAAGAGATGAGAGGGACAGAGTTCCAGAGTGACGGCAACTGTGCTGAGAAAGAGGACTGCCCAGTAGACTCACAGCAATGGAGAATATTGAAGGAGGAAGAATCATAGAAGTGAAGGGAGTAAGTGATGGGAGCAGGGGGAGAGACTAGGTCAGAAAGATAGTAAGAGAGTGACACAAAACAGTATTTAGAGAAAGAAGGCACAATGGGATAGGTGCCAAGATGATAGCGAAGGGAGAGGAGTTGGTAAATGAAACAGCCATGGGTAAGAGGAAAAGAACCAGTAGCAAAGTGGAAGCAGGAGCACAAGATAGGGTTAATTCTGGCTAAGTTGGATTTAGAAACAAAGAAACTGTCATCAGATAAGGACCGCTAGGCCCATCCAGTCTGCCCGTAGGCCCTATAGAGTGTATGTGGCCACTGACCCTATGTGATCAATGGCTTTTCATCACTCCCTCTACTCTCAAGCTTCCTTTGTGCCTGCCCTAGGCATGCTTAAACCCCTCCACTGTGCTTTCCCCACTATTTCCTGTGACAGACTATTCCAAGCATCGACTACCCTTTCTGTGTAGAAAAACTTCCTCACATTACCTCTTAATCTACCCTCTTCCAATTTCATATTGTGCCCCCTTGTTTTGGTACTTTTTCTACATTGGAAAAGGTCCCCCACCAACTGCACCTTGTTTATGCCCTTGAGGTACTTGAAAGTTTCAATCATGTCCCACAGCTCTCTCCTCTCCTCTAGTGAGTGTGCATATTGAGGTCCCTTAGTCTCTCCTCATATGTTTTGTGGTGCAAGCCCTGCACCATCTTTGTTGCCCTTCTCTAGATAGTCTCCATCTTATCTATGACTAGCACAGGTGTGGCCTCCAGAACTGCACTCAGTACTCCAGGTGAGGCCTTACCAATGTTTTATACAATGGCATCACAACCTCCTGCCTCCTGCTAGAGATACCCCTGCCTATGCACCCCAGAATGCCACTGGCCCTCCCTACTGCCTTTGTGCACTGCTTTGATCTCTTTAGGTCATCAGAGTTGATAACCTCTAGGTCCCTTTCCTCTTTGGTGACAGACAGCTCCTCCCCCCAACCTGTAGCTCTCCCCAGTGTTCTGTCTACCCAGGTGCATTATTTGGCATTTCTTTGCACTGAACCTCAGTTGCCACATTTCCAACCATCTTTCAAGCTTCTCCAGGTCCCTCTTCATTTTCTGTACCCCTTCTGGAGTATCCACCCTGTTGCAGATCTTGGTGTCATCTGCAAACAGACAGACCTTTCCTTCCAGCCCCTCCGCAATGTCACTAATGAAGATTTTGAACAGAACTGGTCCTAGTACTGATCCCTGTAATACCCTGCTGGTCACCCCCCTCTCCTCAGATTGTACCCCCTTTACCACTACCCTCTGTCTCCTATCTGTTAACTAGTTCCTAGCCCAGTTCACCACCTTGTCTTCCATGCCCAGGCTACCCATCTTATTAATCAACCTTCTATGTGGGAGGTATCCTGTGATAATAGTGAATGAAAATGAGTGACTGCTAAAACAGTGACTGATTTTCAACAATATCATCAAGGCTACCCTGCAAGGGTAGCAATCCTACAGCAAAAGTGACTGTAGGGAAAGAGACCAGAAGGGGGGGGGGACAGCGAAGGGAAGGGGAGGGATAGGGAAAGGGTCCATAGGGGACTGCTGCACCTGTTCCAGCTGAACTAGTCCTGTGACATGGTGATTGGTGATGAGGGTGGCTAGCTCTGGCTGAGCAGGTACGGGGTTAGGAACCGGGAGGGTTACAATTTTGCCACTGCCTTCAGGTGCGGCACTTAATTTTTCCCACAAATGCAGGCTGTGCCACTTCCCCAACATGAACCCCTTGGAGTTAATAATCTTTATTCAGGGGGGCTGGGGGGGTGCAGCCCCCCCCAAAAAAAACACTTTTTTTATCAGATGTCAGGTCACCAGCAAGTGTATATCATCGATTTGCTTTTCAGCGATATACACTCACCATAATAGTGATCATTATTTTGTGATCACTATTATGACATAGAACCGTGTGAGATGGTGTCGAAGGCTTTGCTAAAATCTAGGTAGGTGGCGTCTCCTTCCCCCCCCTCAATTTATTTCCCTAGTCACTTGTTATAGGGTGGGTCTACAGGTAGACAAATAACATAAACAGAATCAGCTTGTAAGGTGCAACCCACTGTTTACTTGGTGGAATGTTTATTAAATTCATAAACAGTCTTCAGAACCAAAAAGTAAAAATAAATACAGAAAACAAAATAAACAACATTCAAGATATTTCCAAAACTTCTTTTCACTCACAAACTGGAACTTTCCTCTACCTTGGTCAGGCAGCACTGACCTTCTCTCTTCATTTCCATCCTCCCTCTCTATCTAACTAACATTGTTAGAGAGGTCAGGCTTATATACCCGCCTCCTGATCAGGTACTCAGTATTCTTTTGGAACAAGGTACAATCAATGAATAACCTTTCAAAATAGTGTTCATTAGTATAACCTTGTTTTATACATCAATGCAAACTTTCATTTGAACTTTTTATACAATAAAAACTCTGTATAAAGGATTTGATACAAACAACGGTCACCTAACATTTGATTGACAATTTGCTCTTTTTCAATATAGACCACTAGGGGCCACTCACTCCCTATAGTGGCTCTCATTCTGCTGCAGAGCTGCTAGCAAGCAGGCCTCTTCTCAGCTTCCAAGGAGCAGCTCAGCAACAGCATTCTGGTAACTTCCTTGTTTGTTTAAATGTTTCAGTTCTTTCTAAGTTTTCAGTAATAAAACCTTCTTTGGTTTATTAGGACACAGGAATGTTTAAAACATAGTAAACCTGTAATCATTTCTTCCTTTTTCAGGTGTTTTGCAGCACAGGAGTTAGTTTGGCTTTAATTGTGGTTTGAAATCTCCAAACATATTTTTAGGGGCAAAACAACTAGCTGTAGCTCTGCTCTGTGTTTCCTTAAACAGAAACAACTTTTTATCAGCAGAAGCTAAGCAAATTAACTTAGCTATTCCTTTTGTTTCACCAAAAGGAGTTTTAAAAAAAAAAACACAGAGTCCAGCCAGCAGCTAACAGCTTAGTCTCTGTAGAGAGACACTTTTCTAAGAAAAAGAGGAGTTTTCCATACAAGTGCTAGCTTGGCATTTCTGAGCAGGAACACTGTTTAAGGGGGATTTATTTACACAATAGAGACTTTCTTTTAGCCTGCCTTTACATCACAGGTACCTGCAGCTTACAAATGCATTTATTTATAATGTGCTGCTAGTGTAAAAGAGTTTCTTTTACTTAGGAACTCAGGGTAACATGAATAGACAAGGGACCAGGAAAGGAAGAGAAAATTAAACGGCAGGGATAAGAAAGGGGAGAGATGGGAGTTTTGTAAGGAGGTGGCCTGCCTCCACACAGAAAAATTGGGACAGCATAAAGAGAAACAAGAAAGTGGTTGCAACCAGAGGTTTAAGAAGAGAAAAAGGTCCCAAGTCTCAGTGGCAGTGACAGACCCTGTCACATCACCTAATCAAAAAAATCTATTAGATTAATTTGACATGACCTTCCTGCTGTGAATCTGTGATGCCTCAGATCCTGAGCACCACTGGATTCCATTTGTGCCACTATCCTTTCTTTCAGCAGTGTCTCCATGATCTTTTCCACCACTGAGGTGAGGCTGATTGGCCTGCAGTTCCCTGCCTCCTCCCTACTGCCGCTTTTGTGCAGTGGGACTACATGTGTCCTCCTCCAGTCCTCTGGAACCCCACCTTTGTTGAGTGACTCTGTGAACAGGGCTGCCAGGCATGCTGCTAGTTCCATTTGCTAGCTCCCTTAATATCCTCAGGTGGATGCCAACTTAAACTTTATGAGTTCTTCCAGAACTCTCTCCACTGTGAAGGGACTGGTGTCCACTCCTCCCCCTCCCCCCATTGCCTCTGCAACCCAGCTGTGGTCCTTGACCCTCCCCCTCCTTAGTTAATACTGAGCAGAAGTATTTGTTCAGTATTTCTGCCTTGTCCAGATTACCCTCCGTACACTCTCCCTTGTCCCCTTTGAGTCTCACAACCCCCCCCCATTGATGTACCCTATAAAATGCATTATCCCCTTTGTTTACAGACCGTGCTAAACCCTCTTCTGTCTGTGTCTCTGCCCTCCTAACAGCCCTCCCTGCTTCCCTTAGACATTCAAGGTACACCTCCCTGTCCTCCTCCCTTTGGTTCCCCTTATATTTCCTGAAACTCAGCCTTTTAACTCTGACTTTGTCCCCCACCTCTTTGGAGAACCATAGTGGTTTACTTCTTCTTTTCCCTTTGGCCACTATTATAACGCATTGGTTTGCTATCTCCACTATGGCTCCTTTCAGGGTTCCTTTTTTGAATTTAAGGCAAATATATTCTAGTGAAGGGGGAGCAAGAATGTATGGAGATCTGAAATCCAAAGTCAATTCAAACTTTCTCACTCGACCAATAAGTAAATCATTCGGTGTAATACTTTAAATCTTCAGAATTTATTTCTTTTTCTGTTATGCTCTATTTTTCCTTCATCAGACTTGGAGCTTTGCAAAAGTATTTTTCATCTAATAAGTATTCTGAAAAAATCAAATGAAAACAAAAATGTTATTTCAGTATTTTTAGGTAATCCCCAAGTTTTATGCTTCTTATTATATCGACTTTATAGTTAAGCAAGAAGAACAAACCTGTTAATTCAATGCTTGCTTGTTCTGTAATATTCTCTTTGGAAACTTGGGGGTCTTGAAAAAATCTGCAAAATATCCAAACAAAAATATTTATTTAATTTTGATGTTTATCTTTTCTACTTTATTGACTAATATTGTTATTTATTTTAATTTCATTAGGTCAGGAAAAGCAGCAAAGCACCCACAAAATTGAAGTCTTCACTCCAAAACATATATAAACTAAAGCAGTTTATTGCATCATCCCTTGAACAGAAAAGAAACCGTGAACCAGTAGCAGACATGTAACAATTCAAGCACGGCACTCACATAATGACGTTTTGCCTAGGGATACTAAGCTTCTTCAGATTCATAGTCGTAATCACGCCACAGGTGTGTGCATTTGAGTGGCCTGGACCCTTCTTTTTAGCCTGAGTTAGAAGGCATATGTTGGTGAAGACCAACTTTGAGAAGGTGTATGTTGGTGAAGACCACCTCTGGTCCGGGTTGTTATTATTTCAGTAAAAGAATGCTAGCGGTAAAGTTTAGACCGCAGAAGAATGGGGGATCTCTGGTTTGACATTTTTGTCATGTGAGGTTTCAACTGACTGGGCCACCAAGGGTGATGTCACTCATGACATAGTCACGCCTGCGGGCTGGTGCACCTAAGTCGCCCGGCTCTTTCTTCTTAGCCTCAGGTAGAAGGCAGTGTGGTGAAGACCCGCGTTTATTTCGGTAATTGCTGTGGTCTCAGGAGGAGAGAGAGAGAGAGTGGGTTGACTGTCAGAGATTTGGCTCCTTCTGAACTGCTAAAAGCAAGTGAGCAAGAAATTCTGCCTTTAAAAAGGACAAGGTATTATAAAATTATAGGTGAGTAGAATAACTAAACACTAAGAAGCCCCTATTCTTACCACCTTCAGACAAACAAAGGAATGTTTTGTTTGGTAGTTGGAACCCCCGCCAGCAATGAATTGCCTGAATTGCGCTACAAAGCAAAATGCTTAAGGTAAAACTTTCTGAATGAAATTAAAATAAATAACAAAATTAGTCAAAGTATAAAACTAGACATCAAAATTAAATAAAAAAATTTTGTTTGGATATTTTGCAGATTTTGTCAAGACCCCCATTTACCAATAAGAATATTACAGAAAAAGCAAGCATTGAATTAGCATGTTTGTTTCTCCTGTTTAACTATAAAATCAATATAAGAAACATGAAACATGAGAATTAGCTAAAAATACTGAAATAACATTTTAATTTTCATTTGATTTTTTTAGAATATTTGTTAGAAAAAAAATACTTTCGTAAAGGCTCCAAGTCTGATAAAGGAACCTCGAGTTCTGAAAAGCTACCATTTAAAAAAAAAAAAAAAAATAGAGCATAAGAGAAAAAGAAGACAAATAAATTCTGAAGATTTATAGTATTACACTGAATGATTTATTTATCGGTTGAGTGAGAAAGTTTGAATTGACTTTCCTTTCAGTTTCTGCCATCGTTCCTCCACCCCCTCTATTACTCCATCTCTTCCCCAGGACTGCTTGTATACATCTACCCATTTCAGTGAGATTTGCAGCACCACTGTAGACTACATCAATGTAGTTAGACAGTGTGAAGATCACATTATGAACAATCTCACATCAGACCAGGAGTGGAAGGCAACATTTATTCCTGCAGAGAGCAACAAGTTTGGGGTACACTATTTTAATGTTGACATCGATGTGGACTGAAAAGTCAAGATGACTGTAAAACCACACACCAAGGTATTTGAAACAGGGGACTATCTCAAGGGGAGTTCCATTGACTGTTTTAAAAGTAGGTGTCTGAATGTGCCTACTAAGCCATTGGTGTGTATGAAAAAACATGGTGGCTGTTTCTGCAGTGCTCCATGTTGTCAATGGGTAGTAATTACAAATCTGTATTGTGCACCCTTATTAGGGGAAATGGCACATCCCAAAGGCTGAATCAGCCTTGGAATGTTGAGCACATGAAGATTCTAGACAGCAGCAACTCTCCAGCCT
The DNA here is from genome assembly GCA_016271365.2 of Neoceratodus forsteri. Taxonomy (NCBI): domain Eukaryota; kingdom Metazoa; phylum Chordata; order Ceratodontiformes; family Ceratodontidae; genus Neoceratodus; species Neoceratodus forsteri. Next base: position 1,342,003,142 of record CM057455.1, on the reverse strand, counting down.
TAGCTGAGCCATCACAGGGGAAACATCTCTCAAGATTCTCTGAAGAAACTTTCAGCTTCTAGGCCTTGCGGCTGCAATTCTGCATAGCAGATTGGGGCTACATGGTGATAGAGAGTACCCCTAAATAAAAATTGTGCCTCTTGAGCTGCGGCTTTCAAATTGACTAACCTTCTGTCCCCATTTGCACTGCCCGTGCTTGGATTGGGGCCACATCTGCCACTTATTTCAGGGTGTTATTCTCCTGAAGGGAGCTCTGATTTCGTTTACAAAAAAGGGAGGTGCCACAGGTAAGATTGGCTTCTATTTTTGGAGTCTTTCAGTTAGGGCTTTCCTGGGGGGTCTTCCTCCATCTCTAAGCATAGCCCCCCCCCCAGCTTTTAGGGTGTTTTATATTTTTGTTTACTTAGCAGGTATTTGTGTGCCTTTTTGGGGGGACATTCCCCTTTAATTGAAAGGCGCATGCCTGTGGTTATGTGGGGAAGAGCTCCTCCCCTACATCCTACATAAGCTAGCAGGCAACCGCCGCTCTGCTTAGAGCGAGTTGCACTTACTTCTCAGTGGCGTGGCTGGTTCCCCCCATGTTGTATTGTTCTGCCTCCTCCTCCTTTTCTGCCTGGCTGTTGCCTTCTTGCTTTCCTCTTTCATTGCCCCCCCACTCCCGTCCCTCTTCTGTGCTGTTCTGCTCCTTTCTTTGTTTTTTGTTTTTTTCCTTTTTTGGGGGGGTCTTCTCTGCCGGCCGTGCCTCAGTTCATCCACCACAACTCTGTATTTACCTTGCAGAAGGCATCCTCTGTCTGCTCGGCCAGTCCAGCACTGAGGAGCAGTCATGAGTTCCTCGCTGCCGTCTGCCATCCCTGGATTCTCCCACTGGGCACCTACTTGATTTGGCCTAGCCCTACTCTAGCACCAGATGTCTTCTCCTTCTGCTGATACAGACACCACATATGCACACTGCACTGCCATTAGCCACTACTTCCACCAGTTCTCTTTTTTAATTCCACACCACATTATCAAGTACTCGACTCATTTGCAGTACGTTTCAATTCATCTGCTCCTAGAGACGCATCCATAACACTTATGTGGAATTTTAATGAGGTAGTTCTGTTGTACTTCTAATGTCTAAGGGGTTTTGGCATCTGTGTACTGTGCTGCTTTCCCTCTGAAGTTACCTGCTATGGATGCGGCTATGTGGACGCCACATCGATGCCATACTGCTCAGTATGCCTTTTCAGGTGAAACTTTACGTAAACCCATTGAACATTTGAAATGTCAGACATGACCACTGTTCCAGCACCCCTCATGCACTGATGCTGGCTACACTTGGTCAACATCTCTGTTACATCTGCCTACATGGTGGCGCATAACAGTGGAGTGAGTTACTGCTGGCAACTATGAACCTTAATTAGTTGCTACTTGCTAACAAATGGATTTCAATACCCAACAACTTGTTTGAAATCTTCGTGTGCATTACCTCATACAGACAATGTGTCAGACTCTTTCAGGAACGCAATTGTAATCATCTGTTTCAGTTTATTGCATCTGCTTCAGGCCTCCCTCGTCTCGGTGCCATATTAGCTTGCTGTGGTGCTCATGCTGATCACTCTGTAGCACTTTTATTCCACTGCCCATTTGCAAGGCAGACAGTGAACATGTTTTATATACATTTTCTAAGGAACAAAATGGGAGTGCATTGCAGACCTTTGTTTTATTTACTGCCAGAATACTTGAACTGAGCCAATCAGTCCAATTTATTTACTTTGTCCAGTACAAGCCATAGAAATAGCAAGCTAGCCAAACAATTACAATATCACAATTTACTTCTTATAACAAGTGTAAGGACCTCCAACCACAGTACTACAACGTCACGCTGCCTTGCACTTCCAAGCTCATCACACACTGTACATGCCAGACCTAGTTATCCCTTTCCCAACTACTGCCTGCAGTATATAGAAGTCATTTCCAGCACTGCCTCACTTCTTGCATACCAGCTCATATTGTGCTCATTGTACATGATATGAAATCATATCCAGTTCAAAGTTTATTAACTTACTCCTTGGCAATCTTCCTTGGAATTCCTTACTCAGACCATCGTACATATCGTATATTGTACGCCAAAGAAAACTACAAACTACTGCCACTCGGCTTGGAGCTAGCTTGCCCAAAGCTAATTTGCAACTGTAAATGGGACAGAACAACCAACAGCTGATCATTCCACTAATGCTCATCCACTTCTACATGAGTCTTTTTATTTTATTGCTTATGACCGAGCCCCCTTCCTACTTAACATGCTGTTGCTCGCCTGCTTCATCTCCTCAGCTTCTGCCTCTGGGATGCCTGCTGTTCCGCACCACCCTCTGTGGCAGCGTCTTAGTCATCTAGCCTATGTGGGGTCTAGCTTGACTCGCACTTCCTTTCGCCTGGCCTATGTGAGGTTCGGCCACGCGGGGATTCACCTGGCAAACATCCCTGCTCTTGCTGTCCAGCACAATAGTTTACGATCTTGCTAACCTTTGTGGGGTTTATCTGCTGCTCTACTCATTTCCACCGGCTGACCTACATGTGGTCCAGCCCACACATTCTACACCTGGTATGGACCTAGCTTCCATTCACTTCCCTTGGATGCTTCCTGCTGCAATGCTTCAATTCAATCAGATCTATTACCACTCCCAGGTCCTGCCAGGATTTCTCAGCTGAGTTCTGTCATTATGCCTTCCTATATCATGACTTAAGCCTTGAACCTAACCTAGTTCAGTGTCCTACGGCTAGTAACTGTGGTTCACGTTGCCAGCTCATCCTCCTTTGTCTTTCTGCATTCTGCCATTCTTGATCAGGATTTCGTTTCCACAAGACCATTGCTGCCTTCAATTCAGGGCCTGAAGTTTGACTATTATTGCTGCCTTGTTCTGTGCTTCTCTGGGTTGGTCCTCCTTGGGTACACTTTCCGACCCATGTGCCAGTCCAGCCTTATCTATGAACTCATTCTTTGTTATGTAAATCATCACTTCATGCCTACTGCTCCCCAGCTTCGATCTCTGCAATTTCTAATTCTGGACTGCTTTCAATCCAGCAAGTTTGGCTCTCTCCCATGTTGATCTCGGCACATCGTTGTGCATTCAGCTGCTTGCCTGGGTTGCTTCTTCTTACACCAGTTTTACCCCTCTTGGGGTCCTGAAGGTTCTGCTATTACTGCTCTTCAACTGCCTTGCCAACATCGGGGCCTGGAGGTTCAACTACTTCTACTCCGTCTCTTCCTCGCTCAGCATCAGGACCTGGAAGTTCACATATTCTACTCTACACCTGCCTGCTCACCATGTCTGCTTGCCTTTGCTGTGCTCCTTGTTCCACTGTGGACTTACATTTGGATTAGTTTGGACATTCACCATCATTTTCTTTAGATGCTTATGCCTTGCCACCTCAGTTCTTGTGGATTTACTATTACCTCACTCCTGCAAGGACACTTAGCTGAGCACTATCTGGAAGACCACCTATCTCAAGATTTATACCTCAACATTACTCTACTCCATTGCAACAAGGCTTATTGGATGCTGTTACATTGCTACTTCATCTGATTCAGTCCTCTCCTTCATCTGTCACCTTCCATGCCTATTCTAGCTGCTATACTATCCTGGCTTTCCTAACCATACACATACATTGCTCTATTGAGCTATATTGCTCAGCTAACCACAAGCTTTGATTTACAGTCTAAATTACATTCCCTTAATCGTTCCGCTGTGTACCTTACTTTATCCATTCAATACTACCCCTTTGCTGCTATGTCTGCATCATGCAGATCAATTTATTACTACTACTACTACTACTACTACTACTGCTACTGCTGCTGCTGACTTATGCAGGTCCACTCTGTACTTTATCTACGCATACTTACCTGCTTCGCCCTTACAAGGCCTGGAGGTTCATCACAGGCTCTTGCCTATGTCTATGACCTGCTTCATCCCTCTGGGCCTGGAGGTCCATCAAGCTTATGTCTACCTATTTGTATTAAATCTATTGCTAATTCACATTACCTGCTTCACCCACTTTGGACAGGAGGTTCCTACTACACCGTCCTCTTCAGATCACGTGGCCTGCATTTAGCTCCTGAGCTGCATCACCAAGGCCTTCATTGCAAGTTTGCCAATCGGAACATCAACCACCATTCTTCATATTCTGGGTTCAGAGACATAGTTATTTGGTTACAGGTTCTCTTGGAGAAGACTTCCTTGTCTTTGGATTGGTCACCTACTACAACTTTTGATGATTTTAATTGTTTTGTTCAAAAATGGAATCAAATCACTATTCTGCCTTGGATATGGATATCATGGACTAGGAATTCACTAGAAGGATATTCTGCTATCTTCATCTGACACACGACAATCTGTATTGTAATTTCAGCCCTCTTGCTTTCACTGGATCAGGATCTATAACTCTGGAAGTTGGATTAACCAACAACTCAATATCATTATTTTAGGATTATTCTCCCTTAGTATGCCCAGAAGGATGGGTAGGTCAGTAGCCATGGGTCCTCAGAGGTTTTCCCCCCAAGGGTTTTTTTCATCTCCTGCGTGCTACTGGCCACACTCTCCAGAGTTGGAGGACTTAATCGTATGATATCATTCTTTCTTTTGGGGGGGGGTCTCATCCTACTCAACTAAGCATCCTTCCTATGGTGGGATACAGAGAGAGGCTAAAACATCAAGTCATAACAAGTTACTCATCAGTCCAAGCATCTATGCACCTTATATATACTATCCAGTTAACGTGTACTACAATCACTGACTTGCCCATGTCTATGTTGAAGTATCTAAGCACTAATCATTTCATACGACTACCACCTTGTAAGCATTGCCCTACTTATTGGCCTGGCATCTATATCCAAGCACAACCTACATCATACAGCTACAGTACGTAGCACAGCACTGAGCTATGAAGGACACATAATTGAAAGGTGCATGCCTGTGGTTATGTGGGGGAAGAACTCCTCCTTATCAATTGGCTTCCAGAGGGGGCCGAAGGGCAAAACCCTGTATTATTCACCCAGAAATTCTGTGAGAAGATAGCTAGGCCTTCACCCAGTGGATCCAGCGATGTAATTGAAACAGCCCACTGGGTATTGTGACCGATGCCTGCCCCTAATTCACCACCTCTCCCTCTCATTTTTAAAGTGCTGAATTATTTGGATAAAATGCACATCATGGCGAAACTGCGGGATATGAAAGAAATTGTATGGGGGGGTCAAGCTGCGTATTTTCCAAGACCTTCCCAAATCAGTCAGACTAAAATGGGCTGAATTTAACCCCATTGTTTCCAAGTTAATGGCAGTGGGTCTTTGCTTCAAGATGTTATACCCTGCTAAGTTACAAATCCTCTATCAGGGTTCCCCAATATCTTTCGATTCAGAGGCTCAAGCAAGAATTGAACTACTCACTTTGTTCCCAAACCTGTTCCAGGCCCCGAAGTGAACTGTACACATCTCGAACTGGGCTGTAGCTATGCACTTTCAAATCTGAAAATTGGATTGTCTTGGTGACCATTTTATTTTGGAATCTTAACCCCACAGTACACTCAGACTGTTGCCACTTAACTCCAGAAGAGGTCTTTTTGATCCCAACTCTTCCTCCTAATATCCCCCTTCTTTGCTGCCTGGAACAAGAGCCATCAGTGGGAAGCATGCTTACAGTGACTACACCCTGCAGCACAACCTAAGGCACCCTCGCTGCTCAGGCCTACTGACAGATGACCCATGTGAGTCCCTAGCACCTTCCTGCCTTTGAGATGACTGCAGAATTTGGGAACTTACTCAGGGCTGGAGCATGATGCATGACCCATGGACACACTCGAGATAGAGGGAAGGTAGGTCCTCGGGGATCTGTGGGGCTAGGAAGCTGTGTGGGGCTAGGGGGTCCTCAACACATCTCTGGTGCCAGTGTACTTTTATGGCTCCTTGCTAATCCTGTGCACACACAGAGCCTAGAGCCTTACAGAACATGATCCACTTTATCTGGTCCATGGGCACTTCAGGAGTCATGGGGTGGAATCTGTACCTTACCTCACCCCCTATCATGGCTGCCACTTGCAGGGACTCCCCCGAACTGAAAATAACCTTGGTTAGACCTTAACAGACAGGCCATTGGAGGTTGGTAGGATGGGGCCCTGGACCCCCCCCCCCATGGCCTATCTTAACTGGTGAGAAACCAAGCACACTATAGCTTAGACTGGGGGGCAGTTTTGTCCTGGAGTGAAGGATTGTTCCTGTATTTTGCCCAGCGGTTCTGAGCCTGCACGAGTGATTGCCCTGTGGGAGAGAACAGGTGAGCGGCAGCTCTAAAAAGCCATGTGGGGCCCTGGGCTGGAATTGGCTATGGCGGAGGGACTGCCTGTGAAAGTGCGCCAGGCAGGGAGTTGTGGAGGTAATCTAATCTGGCCCCGGGAGTACCTGATCTCAGAGACCACACCGAGGGGACTTTCCAATCTGAAGGCAAGGGTCCATGCAGGCTCGCATTCGCACACCCGGGGGGTAAACCCTTTTGGCTGTTTTTGCCGTTAATCAGATGGTGGCCCAAGGACTACTCCACTGGTATCAGCCTTCTAGAGGCACCTTTAACAGTGTCATGGACATGTGAATGTATGGGGATAGTAGAAATTAGCAATTTGAATCCTTGGACTTATTATTTGGAGGCATTACTTGTACATTAAAAGCTAATAAGTTCTCATTAGATCAAGGTCTATTTATGAACTGGCAGGGAGAGAACTTGCTCTGATGGAGGAAGTCATCACGGACAAGGATAGTTTGGTAGAGTGGCCTATAAAGCAGGGGCTAGACTAATGTACATAGTTGCTGGGGAGGGAGGGCCCCCTCGAGATGGCGGTTTCTGTTATCTTAAAGGGTATTGTTGAATTGCAGATGGGGGGCAGGGAGGAAGATTGGAGGGAGGGACAAATACATGGAGCTTGTGGTAGGGCATTAAGTATCCAAATGGAGGCTTGGGCAATGGTACTCTCCACCGACCAACATGGGGTCTCTATTTAAATTCTTATCCTGGAATGTTAAGGGGGTGAACAATAAGCGTAAACGCTACATGATTCTCAAGCACCTTAAAAAATTCCAACCAGATGTGGTATTCCTTCAAGAAATTCACTTGAAGAGGGAAGATGTACTGCTTTTTTGCAGGGAATGGGTGGGTCAAATGTATGGGCCGGGAGCCATCAGCAAGAGAGGAGGTGTTTGCATCCTGATTAACAAAGACCCCCTTCCAGCAAATAGATGAACATAGCGACCCCAGAGGGCCGCTTTATTCTGATATGATGCCGAATGGGAATAACAGAAGCTTTTGTTAGGAGACATTAACGGCCCTAACATAGACTCCCCTGTTTTTTTCACCAAGCTTATCACCCACCTCTCCACACACACCCAAATCTCTCATTATATTAAGGGGAGACTAGAATTTGGTATATCAAAATGACATTGACAAGTCCGGAGCTCACAGGAAAGGGCTCTGTCCAGCCCAGAGGGGACTTGGGGAACTCATGGACACGATTGATATGGGTGACCCTTGGCATATCCTTCATCTGATGGATAAACAATATATCTTTCACTTCTTCCGGCACAACTCCTTCTCCAGAATAGATTATTTTCTGACATCCACATCTCATCTCACTGGGCTTGTATCTTGCAATGTCCTCACTATGGTGGTTTCAGACCACGCACTGATCTATATGGAACACACCTTGGGAGGGCCAGAGGAAAGGGATAGAGTATGGAGATTCAACCCCGGGCTTTTGCTAGACAACTGAACTGTCAAGTCCCTCTCTGCCTTTATCACTACTTTTTTTTAAAGAAAACAAGGATACGGTGGCATCTCTGGACATGCTGTGGGGGGGCAGAAAATGTGCAATTAGGGGAAAATGCATAAGAATAGTCTCCAGAACTAAGAAATTAAAGGAAGAATCCACTAAAGTATTACTTGACCAAAAATTAGGGTGTTGGAATGGGAGCTTTCCTCTTCCTCTGATGAAAGTACCTGGACCAAACTTAACTCTCTTAGGGCACAATATTTCCGGCTCCTAGCAGCAAAAGCAAACCTTGCCTTGCAACGGGTTAAGTTTCTATACCTGGAGGAGGAGGGGGGATAAAGGCGGCAAGTTGTTGGCGATGCGGCTCAGGCAACTAGAGGCACAGAGTATGGTGCAGTCTTCAACCCACACAAGGAGGGCCCATCATCACTAAACCCAGAGAGATAGTAGAATCCTTTAAACAATTTTATGAACATCTCTGTTCCACGAATTGTGAGCAACCGTCCGACTCCACCCTCATAGATCAGTTTCTGGGGTCACTCTCTCTACTTAAGTCTTCCTCCTGGGGATCGAAGCCTCCGATTTTGGGGTGGAACCTGTTGGATGGTCCGATCACTGTACTGTGGGGTTCAGTTTCTGTTCCCCCCCCTTCGTAGGCCTACCCCTGTGGAGATGATCAGGCACCACCCTTTACGAGGTGTAAGCTCCGAAGGCCTGGTGGTGGTGCTTGACCTATCGGGCTTTCCAGTGGCAAACAATGACCCAGAGGCCTTAGTGATGGCCTATAATAAGACCATTCCTGTGGCTCTAGATCTCATTGCTCCTGTCCGGGTTTGTCTTCTCTCCCTTCGCCCTCGGTCCCCTTGGTTTGATGGGACTTAGAGGGAGATGTGTCGATTAAGACAAAGGTTAGAGCGTTGCTGGCAGAAATCTACCTTTGATGCTGACCACCTTAGATTGATAGAACATTACCAAATCTATCAATCCGCAATTACCCTTAAGAAGGCAGAGTTCCTGTCTGGGGAGATTGTGGCTGCTCAGAACCGACCAGCTCAGCTCTTTTGAATTGTGGACAGAATGTGCAACCCAGCCTGTCTACAGATTTGAAGAGCTGTTTTGCAAGTAGAGTGCGATGAGCTTGCTCAATTCTTTGCAGCTAAGGTAGCTGACATCAGGGCGGAGCACCAATCTGCACACTCTATGGGCATTGCTTTTGATATGTGCTTGGTCACAGTCCCTCAATTTTCCTGGAGTTCCTTCAACCAGCGTTCATGGATGTCACACGGATTGTCCAGGGTATGCGCCCTACGTGTTGTAGTTTGGACCCAGGACCAACAGCCCGGATCATGGGCTGTAGTGACATCATTGGTCTGGTCCTAGGATGGATAATCTGGTGCTCCTTGGAAACAGGTGAGTTTCTTAGCTCCCTGAAGGAGGCAGTGGTGACACCCCTCCTGAAGAAAGCTTCTTTGGACCCAGATTGCCATGCAAACTACAGACCAATCTCAAACCTTCCTTTTATAGGGAAGCTGATTGAGAAAGTAGTGGCCTTACAACTGGAGAACCATTTGACCATCCATGACATCTATGAAGCTCTCCAATCTGGTTTTCATAAGAGGAATAGCATGGAGGCGGCGCTGGTTCGGGTGCTCAATGATCTCCTGATGGTAAGGGATAGAAAAAGCCATTCCCTCTTGGTTCTTCTCAATCTCTCATTAGCATTTGACACTGTGGACCATGGGGTCCTTCTCGACCACCTGATGTTCATCTGTGGACTGTCTGGTACAATCCCCAGATGGTTTACATCTTTTCTCACTGGAAGATCTCAGAGGGTGGTATCAGGGATTGATTTCTCTGACCCAGTTCCTCTGTCTTGTGGGGTTCCTCAGGAGTCGGTGTTTTCCCCCATGTTGTTCGCAATGTAATTTCTTCCCCTCTGTGATATTGTAAGAAGGTACAGGCTGAGGTTTTACTGCTATGCTGAAGATACCCAGCTCTATCTTTCTTTTGCACCTGACCAGGATAGAGCTCTTAACAACTGCCTCTCTGAAATCCAAGATTGGATGAATTCAGCCTGGTTAAGGTTTAATTCGGAAAAGACAGAGGTGTTGGTTGTGGACTAGGGGTGCCAGATAGAGAGGTTGATGGTGGGTTCACCCTTGGGACTTTTTTTCCTGGGGACCTTCCACTCCCTACCTCTGACTGGGTGCATAATCTGGGGGTGATCTTTGATGAGGGGCTGACACTGTGATTGCAGGTGTTGGTAGTCATCAAATTCCCTTTCTACCATATGAGGAACATCTCCAGGATTAGGCACCATGTTCCGTCTGGTGATCTCCACAAACTGGTCCATGCCTTTGTGTCCTCACATCTTGATTATTGTAACTCCCTGTACCTAGGGCTACCGGGGGGTGGATATCCACCACTTGCAGCTGGTGCAGAACGCTGCAGCCTGGTTATTGATGAGGACCCCTCGGTCCTGTCATATTTCCCTGGTGCTGCACAAGCTGCACTGGCTGCCTGTACAGTGGAGGATCACCTTCAAGGTCAGACTTCTGACTTATAAAGCCCTACATGGACAGGGTCCAGACTACCTGAAAGAGCTTCTGGTTGCTTACTGCCCTGGGTGGTCGCTCCACTCTGCTAACAAGGGGTTGCTAGAGATTCCAAGGGTTTGTTTAAAGTCCTCAGGGGCCCATACATTTATGCACATGGCCCCAACCCTTTGGAATTCTCTACCCCGTAAGTTACGGGAGTGCACAACCGTGGAGGGATTTAAAAAGGTGCCTAAAACCTTTTTGTGGAATCAGGCATACTCTGAGTGACTAAACCATGTTTCTACCAGCATTTTATTGTATTTATAAAGTATGTATTTATTGCATTGCTGTTTATTTAATTGTCTTGTAATGACGCCTTGGTATTTTGAAAGGTGCATTATAAATAAAGATTATTTATTATTATTATTATTATTATTAATATCTCTACCTCATCTTTTCCAGACCCAGCAGGCGGTCTTAAGTGCCCCCATTACCCTCCATGAGGTAAAACAAGTAATAGAACAGTTACCTAAAGATAAAGCTCCAGGCCGAGACGGGCTTAACAACTCCTTCTACACAGCCTTTGCAGAAGAGCTGTCCCCCTTTCTGTCACAACTTTTTAATTCCCTACAATTGTCTGGTATCTCAGATTTTTCACTCACCCAAGCCTGGATCTCAGTTTTCCCAAAACCAGGTAGATCCCCTCTGGTGCCAGGCAGGTACCGCCCTATTTCATTGTTGAATTCTGACATAAAGATTCTAGCTAAAATCCGAGCAAATCGACTCCATCAGGTCTGGCAAGGTCTAATAAGTCACTCTCAGGTAGGCTTCATATCAGGAAGACTGTCTTCGGATCATACACATAAGATACTTCATCTCCTAGCATCAGCCAAAGATTTTTTTAATCCCATCATTTCTAGTCTCGCTCGATTCGGGGGAAAAAGCATTCGACTGAGTTTCTTGGCCATTTCTCTTCACGGTGTTGAGCAAATTTGGCTTTCCCTCTTCATACTGCGAATGGCTGAGGGCATTATATGCCCATCCCACAGCTAGAGTATGATGTAATGGACTGCTTTCTACCCCATTCCCTCTTTCTTGTGGCACCAGTCAGGGCTGCCCCCTTTCCCCATTTCTTTTTAATCTCTATCTTGAACCCCTGATCTGCTCATTGCAGACATGTCAAGATGTTCAAGGTATTCGAGTGGGTCAGGTCTCATTCCCCTTATTTGCATAAGTGGATGACCTCTTACTACACCTTGAGAATCCTCCATCAGTCTATACCAGCAGTGCTACATATCATCGATCAATTTTTGTCGGTCTCAGGGTATAAACTTTTTTTTTTGTTGTTGTTTTTAACCAGTCTATTTATGCACCACTCAGGATTCTCTCTCAGGCATCCACCTACCCCCAACTCTACCTCTACCTCCATACCTGAAACTCCTCCTTGTCCTGGCACCAGTCTGGCTATTCTCCCAGCTCTGAGCCCCTCGAGGTAGGGCCGCCCTATCTACAATTTTGGGCCGGACTGGGCTCGGCCCAGGATGGGAAGAAGTCCAACTGGTGGAGTGTGGCTGGTGGGCGGTGGTGCAGTCGCCTATCCACAATGGCAGGGTTTTTTCCTTTTTTCTCCCCGAAACTTGGACGTGCTATGACGTCCAGCTCGGCAGGCGCATGCTTCCATGCACCCCTGAAAGACGTCCACCGAGCTTCAATCCCCTGCATTCTGCGGCCATGCACTGTGAACCTCCAGTCTCCACTAGAGCTCAGCTGTGCAGCTTCAGGTGGATTCCCCTCTCCCCGGATAAGGAGAGCAGTTCCTAGGATGCTCAATTTTCCCCGTCCCTGCCGAATTTCGACGCCAGGCCCATTCCTGAACTGGTCACTGCGCATGCGTGAGGTGTGACGTCCAGCACCTCAAATCTCAGCGCCACTGGGCCGGCCTGGGTACAAACTTAACCTGGAAAAAAACAATGTCTTGCGCCTCAGTCATTTGGTGCAGAAACATTGGATACTGACCTACGCTTAACATGAGAGCCAGTGACTCTTACCTACCTAAGCATTAAAATCCCATGTAACCCTGCTCAACTGGTAAACCTTAACTTTCTGCAATCTGTCATGCTATAAAAGCTGACTTACTTAGATGGAGACACATAAATGTCAGAAAAATGAATGTCCTGCTGTGCTTGTTATACCCCTTCAACATGATATGCCCATTTCTTCCTAAAAAGTGGTTTTCCAAATTGCAAGTCACAGTGTCAAAGTTTCTTTGGCAGGAGAAAGCAGTGCAGAAGGCTTACTTCAAACTGACTTCTTCAAAAGGTGAGGGAGGCCTTAGTTTGCCAAACTTCTTTTTATATTATTGTACAATCCATTGCGGTAAAATGTTTAGATGGACCACTGAGGAGGCTGGGAACCCCACCACTGAGTATCTACCTCAATGGCTATCTTTAGAGCAACAACTCTGTCGGACCCAGGGAATAGACTTAAAATCTCTTCTTCATGCCAAACCGTGAGATCTGCCTAACACCTTGAGGACAACTCCTCTATGGTAGTGTGTCAAGGCTTTATATCAAATTACTTCACTTTTGTCCTTAGACCTGACTAGAGATCTAGAACAACCCCTATTCGGTAATCCACGCATTAGAATCACAGGCCACGCTATTCCTGAGGCTTTTTGCCCTAAATTATGGGGGATCTAATCTCTTCTCTGCTAATAGATGGTAATCTCAGAACAGAGGTGGACCTTCAGTCCTCATACGCAATCCCAGTACTTCATGTATTTAAGCACCTGCAGCTGAGGAAGACTCTTGCTGCTTTTTTGGGTCCACCCCCCATGGAGGACATTGGTAAATCCCTTAAAACACTCCCTCCTGGATCTAGCCTCCCAACCCCACATAATCTCCTAGTTTTACAAACTGTTAGAGCCAGGAACCCCGGTCCCCTCGGGGTGTATGCTATTACTGGCAACACGAACGTAACCTCTCCACCGTAAGTGGGGAGTGGAAGAAATTATGGCTCAGACTGTATAAGTATACAAAACAAGATCAGTTAAGACTATTGCAGTTCTGCATTTTACACAACTTGTTCTTCTCCCCGGCTAGGCTATACCGGATGGGGAAAGTAAACTCCCCCCATGCACGTCTTGTAAAAAGACAGAAGGCATGATTAAGCACCTCTTCTGGGACTGTGATAAAGTAGTGTCCCTCTGGCAAAGGATTAAAGTCTCACTTGACCCAGTGCTAGGATTACAGGGCTACTTCACCCCACAGATCTGCCTACTGGGACTTTACCTCTCTGATATGCTAAGAGTCCATCAAGCACACATGGCCCTCATCTCAGTAGTAGCAAAACTAATTATTGCCCATCATTGGATTGACCAAGAGAGCCCACCATTTCAGGAATGGCATGCAGAGATGCTTCAGGTATTAGAATTTGAGAGTCATATAGCTCAAAGGCAGGGCCAAGGAAACCCCTTTAACACTAGATGGGGTCAGCTAATGGCTCTGATACTCATAGTAAACAGCAACAAGATACCAGACAAACAATCCTGGACAGCTTCATTTTCCCCAGATTCAAAGGGGGTGAAAATTTTGCATTTGGTTTTCTTGGCCTCCCCCTTCTTAGGGGATGTCACAGTGGAAGTTTTGTGCATGTTGGCTTACTCTGCCTACAACATAGTGTCAGCTATTCGAGGTATGTGGCTTTGGCATTGGGTAGCTGATCAGGCTTCATAGAGCCAAGTTGCTTAACTTAGCCTTAGAAGAGGCTTGTTGTTTTTTGGTTTTGGCCTGGATGATACCTTCAAGGATATCTGGGATAAAAGGGCCACCTTCCAACATCAAAGCAGCAGCAAAGGCTGTTTCAACTCCATAAGGTCAAGGAGGCATGATATTCATGATATATATTAATAGCACTCACAGAATTTCAGCAGTGGACGCGGACTCCTGAACATATTGAGTCACTGTCTAGGAAAAAGATATATTTATAACTACATCCAAACAACAGTGTTTTATTACCCCTGTTCTTCCCAAAATGCCCAGCTGGTATGGAACACGTAGTTTTAAAATATCTTACAACAATAGAGTTCCTCCCCAGATATGGAATGTATTGTGGTTCTGCATGCATGGGAGACTGGGAGTGAAACATTTCTTAAAACACAAAAGTTGGGAAGAAAGGCATTGCCCTAGACGACCTGATTGTTCTGCAGTATTAGAGACCCAGAATCACCTACTGTATTCTTTACCTGTCCATGTACTCGGAGGTTCTGGAGGTTTATGACAGATCAATGCAATATATTGTACCCCAGGTTTCAGAATATTACCTATCCAGATTTGGTTTTAGGTATTTTGTCTCAGTAATGGATGGTGTTTAATCCCCATTCTTTGGTAGTCCTATTTTCAGTTTCAAAATTCTACATTTGGCAAGCTAGTTGTGTTTTTCCTTTATAGCAGAAGGTAATGCCTTACAGAGCCAGTGTCAGAGGGGGTACAAGGGATGCCACTGCGCCCATGACCCTCAAAGTCCAAATTTGCATTTTGTATGTTTTTTTTTTTATATATTTAATAGTGGCGCGTGCTGGTGCCCCCTGTCCGTAAAAACGCTACCACCACTCTGCCCCCAGGTCCCTGACACTTGTAGCTGTTCAGTGAAGCGGACGAGAGGCTGAGTGAATCTGCCACTCTACTTACTGTGCCATTTAAATCCCCCAGGGCCCCGCCCCACCCATTTAAAACAGGGGAACTTAAGAGCCTGCGCCTGTGTGCTCGAGTCTGGCTCCACACCACTTCCCCTGGCCTGTCGCACTCACAGCTACTTGCTGCTAGGCTGCTTCTCTTACCTCCTCAACTCAGCTCCTCCTTGATTCTTCCTCCTACCTCCGCTCCTGGGTTGGCACTGGCTGCAGTTGTGCTTGATCCACCTCAGCAGCGGGCAGCTCCTCCTCCTCCATGCTAGCTCAGGCTGTTGGCTGGCTCTCAGGCATGATGCGCTCCACAGCTCCACTTGCTTCCCGCCCCAGGGCCCTCCTCCTCTAGTCCACATGCATGCAGTGCTCGCTGCTCCTCCTCCTGCCTTCTCCAGTGCTCCCTCCAGTCATTGCTGCCTGGGGGCCTGTGGGGGGAGCTGGCTTTTCCACAGCCAGGCTGCTTGGATCACACAGATAGGCTGCCCGGTGAGCAGCAGGAGGAGCCAAACCATGCTTGTGTGACCCAGTAGTACCCTCACTCATACAATCTCATGAGATGTGCAGATTGAGTGAGTGGAGGTAGCGGTCGGACACAGCTGATGGTTTCTGTCTTCAGCTCAAGTCGGAGTCGGCCTAAAACAGCGCCAGCAGCACTGTGTTGTGCTGTAACTTGACTCAACAACAAACGAAAGAAGTGAATAAATAAACAAAAAAAAAAAAAAAAACACACCTTCACTGAAATTGTAGACCATGTATGTGAAGTGCATGCTAAGCTGACTGCCTGAGTGCTGCCCTGAGTATGTGCGGGTGGGCGGGCAGGCTGGGTCCGGCCATGGTTCCGGTTCTGCAGGCAGTTCTTCAGCAGCTGCTGGCAAAGTGGCAAACTTGGGGTGGGAAGGAGGAGCAGAGCTAGGCTAGGGGCCTTAGCGATTCAGTCAGCGGCCGGCGTGGGGGCAGTGACTGAGATAAGAGAAGAGAACAGAACATAAGAGATACCTGGTCGGTGTTGGGCCCAGCAGTGGTAACCTCCAGTTCCGCTAAGCCCAACAGCTGTGTCCTGAATAAGCTGGGCGCAGTCAGTGGGCAGGCAGCTGGGGGGAGGGACTAACTTTAGGGTGTTTAACAAACAGCAGAAGCTGCTGCACTGCAGCTCAACTCATAATGATGATGATGATGATTTAAAATGTAAGTTCTCGCCATAGAAAATGCAGAATGCTGAGTATAATAATACAGCAGTAGACTAACTTGCAGTTTTTATTTTTGGAGGGGATCAAGAATAAAAAAAAAAACTGGTGATAGCAGATGATTACATATAGTGAACTGTGAAGCTGTGCACAAACACAAACCAGAGTATAGTAGAGAGACAGAGACAGACTCTGAGATGTGTCTGAGTGAGTGAAACTGAAAAAACTGTAGTAGCAACAGAAAGAAGAATTCAAACTAAGAACTAACTAACCCAAGACAGGTACAGGTAGTCTTAGTTAGTTTGACTGAATACTAGTTTCCTTTCCTGAGTGAGAAGAGTAAACATAAAAAAATCCCAAATCCTAGTTAATTCAATTCATTGTGAGACCTCTGTCTCCACTCCTGCTGCTTTGCACTTGCTCCCTCCTGTCCTGTCCTGAGGCTGTACAGAAGAAGAAATTAGAAAAACAAAAATAATTCTCTCAAATCTCTGACGTCAGGCTCTGCTGCAACTGCCTCAGAACTGAAAATAAGCTGCCCCAGCACACAGCACCCCGTCAGCAAGCATAGCCTGCTGCGGCCTGCTTAGTGCTTTCTTAGTAAGACAGAAGCAGCATAGTAGCCTAGTACTGTAGGAGTCACTGTTCGGCATTAAAATAAGATATTCTCTGGCTCTGCTACTGCAGCCTGTCTAATCTTTTTCAGAGTAAGCTAGCAGCAAGCATTGTAGCCAGCCTAGTACTGAGTGTGTAGGAGTCACTGTTTGGCATTAAAATAACAAGATATTCTCTGGCATTAAAATAACAAGTCTTCTTCAAAGTAAGCCAGCAACAAGCAAGCATTGTAGCCAGCCTAGTACTGTAGGAGCCATGACTTTTGGCCTTATTATAGATCTCATATTCATTCAACAAAAGCCTTCTTTCTGTGACTGACTCTGCACTGTGTGTGAACTTTACTCGTACTGGAAATAACTTTTTTTGTCAGGAGAGAGAAATTAACCTTTAATTTCTGACAAAGGCAACAGATCCAGATTACTATTGCAAAAAATACTTTATTTTGCAGAATTAGTAAAGAACAGCAATACATTCTTGACTGGCTGTTTTCTTGCTCGCTGCTTCAAAGTTAGACAGAGACTGCAAGCATAGGACTCAGGAACAGCACATCTATACAAATGATCCTGCTCTTGCACCTGTCTGCTAGTACTAAGTGAGCCACCTGTAGCTCATAGATATAATTGAACTTTAACTAAAGTGTTCTAGTCAAAAGTACATTTTGTATTCATAAAAAAAAAAATAATAAACATAGCTTAGCTAGCAAGGCAAACTATACATAACAGAAACAAATGGAAAGAAAAAAAAATGACAAGATGTAGAATCCTGTAGCACTACCAAAGTACAAGTCTGGTTCAGAAAGAAGCAGAAAATGCTAACAAAATATTCTGTAAATGGTTAAGTTGTCCACTGGCAACTGCGACAACAGTGTCTGCATCTGGAGAAAGCACAACAAGTGAGTAAGAACCATCAACCTCATCGCATGAAACGGCTGTAGAGGCAATAGTAGAGGGGGAGATGGCTGGGGTGGAGTTGGGGAACCATGATGAATCGGACTTTGACTCAGAAAGAAATATACAGCTAGAAGAAATACATGAAAGAAATGTACAGCTAGGCCTAGAGGAAGAAATGTATGATGATGAAAAAAATGTGCAGCAAGAAGAAATATAACACTGTATTGAACTAGAATCAGGTTGTGATATAAACCCTGAACCCAGTCAACCACCTTTCATGTATAATTTTTACGACCATTCTACCTGGCCTAAAAGTTTTACTACAGAGTCAGAGCACCTTAAGGTTGAAATTGTGCAGCATAAACCCCCACAGCTGAAGGAAACTGACATTGAGTTCCCTAAAACAGCTGGCCACCAGTTTACTTCAGCAAACTGAGCACAAAGCGGGATCCTCAAAGATTCACAGGCCTTGGTTAGTTTACTCCAAGTCTGCTGATGCTGTATTTTGTTTCTGCTGTAAGCTTTTTGGTGAGGATTGGGGTGTGTTTACACAAGATTTCTCCAGCTGGCAAAAGTTATCACAAAGGCTCAGTCAGCATGACGCATACCCATCACACATGGAGAATTTCTACAAATGGAAACATTTAGCAATAGGGTTACAGAAACTGGTTACGATAGACAGAAGTTTGCAAGAAAAGCTGGATAAGGAAAAGGAATGATGGCATGCTGTGTTTTGTAGAATTTTGGACTGTGTTTTATATTTAGCAGGCCAAAACTTAGCCTTTAGGGGTTCAGTAGACCGTCTGTATGTGGACAACAATGGTGATTTTTTTGAAATTGTTGGAACTGTTGTCCAGGTATGACCCTATTATGTCTGAATACTTGGCAATGTGTTCAGCGAGGAATAAATGTTCATTATTTGAGCAAAGATAGTCAGAATTAATTTATGCAGATGTTAGCTAAGGCTGTGACTAGTAAGATTAGGGACAAGATACACAATGCTCGCTACAATTGTGTGCTGATGGTCTGCACTCCAGTTATTTCTCACAAGGAGCAGTTATCACTAATGAGTCATTATGTTGAAATCAATGGTAATCAAGTTGAAATGAGGGAGAGCTTCCTGGGAGTTTCTCCATGTTGAAAATATAACAGGAGAGGCTTTGGCTGAATTATTGCTAAATCGACTTGCTGAACATGGCAGTAAAATTGAAGACTGCAGGGGCCAGTGTTACGATAATGGGGCTAACATGAGAGGTATCCATCGGAGTTCAAGTGAGAATACTGTACAACAGGTGAATGAACATGCACAGTGTGTTCCTTGCTGTCCTCATAATTGGAACCTTGTGTTAGAACATGCAACTGAATCATCCTTGGAAGCAGAGAATTTCTTTGGAGTACTACAGCGGTTTAGAGAATCTTCTCTCAGTCCTCCAAATGTTGGGACATCCTCATCAAGCACATGCAATGATACACCCTCAAGCCACTTTCAGAGACCCGATGGAGTGCACGTGCTGATGCTGCAAAGGCAGTCTGTGAACAACTGCCTGAATTGCTGGATCTGTTGCTGGAAGTATCAGAAACTGCAAATTGTGACAGTGAAACACTGTCTGACATCACAGGCCTTGTGAAAATACTGGAATCATTTCCAT
Organism: Neoceratodus forsteri; assembly: GCA_016271365.2. Taxonomy (NCBI): domain Eukaryota; kingdom Metazoa; phylum Chordata; order Ceratodontiformes; family Ceratodontidae; genus Neoceratodus; species Neoceratodus forsteri. The sequence continues at coordinate 1,341,983,792 of CM057455.1, read as the reverse complement.
TTATTGTATGTTTACATGTGTGGAATGAAGTGCTTAGTGCCATCAATTGGGTGACAGTGAATTTACAGTCACATGCTTTAAATCTTTCAAATGCCATAGATGTGGTTTCATCCATCAAGGAACAACTGTCTGATTATCGAAGGCAAGGATTCAGCAGAGTGTTAGAGGAAGCAAAGCTTCTAGCCCAAACAATGGACATCAAACCAACTTTTCCGTAAAAATGCACCAGACAGCGAAAACGCATGCCAGGAGAGCTTGCCGCAGATGAACCCTTAACTGGCCAAGAAAGCTTTGACGTCAATTTTTTAAATTGCCTATTGGATAAAGTACTGATGGAAACTGAGGAATGATTCCAATTTCTTCATGACTTTCAATCACTTTTTGGTTTTCTGTTCAACATAAAAACCTCTGGACATGACAAAAACCTAGAAGTAGCATGCAGAGAGTTGGTCCGGTTTCTTGGAGACATAGATGGTTCAGACATGTCTAGAGAAATTACCTTTCTGTCTCAACTGTTACCTGATGATGTGAAATATCCATTTGAAGTGTTACAGTACCTGGTACAGAGAGACCTGAGCAGGGGATTTCCAAACGCCCAAATTGGCCTGCAAGTACTGCTTACAATTCCAATTACAGTTGCCAGTGCTGAGCGTTCTTTCAGTAAACTGTCCTTGATAAAGAATTACCTGCGCTCCACAATGTCACAGGAGAGATTGTCTGCATTGGGTATATTTTTGATTAAAAATAGACTTGTAAGACAAGTAAACTTTTCTGATGTGATTGAAACATTTCAGCAAAAGCTCGCCATGTACACCATTAAGTTCACAAAATGGAATAACAGCAGCAATATTATGTTGGTGATGGTGGCATGGGAGGGCTTGGGGTGGGGGAGCACTTCAGGGGGGTGGATTGGGTGAGCCCACTACAAAGTCTTGCACCAGAGCCCAGTACATCCTGGAACTGGCCCTGGTACCTTACTAGGATATTTTCATTTCAATGCTGCTTGACTTTACAGGAAGTTTTTATGAGAGATGTTTCACTTTCTAAACTGCAAATGGTATCTTTTTGGAAAGGTTTCCCAAGAATTTTGCTACTGTTTTAATTTGAACTGGTGTGAGACCTGTGGTACCTTGATATAAAACACTTTATAACATGGGCTGGCAAAACCGTGCAACCTAATTGGGTGAGTCGCTCTGTGTGTCTGGATTAAATCCGCTATTTAATCTACAATTTGGTGGAACAACTCAGTGAAACTGCCATCAGAACTCATTCTGCAACTCCTGAGCAAAGCAAAACAGAATGGCAGCCATGTAAAATTAGTGAGACGGAGAGTGAATTTGCCCAAATGCGCTATCTATTAGCAGATTGTTACTTAGTGAAATGTAGTTGTTTGATTTTTATTTTTACTTACCAGGCTCCCATGGCTTTTGGAGGAGGCCTCGTATCCCCTCCTACTCCATCCACCTGGGCATCCCTCTCTAGCTTCGTCTTGCTCGTGGGGGACCACGGTATATGTATTTTTCCCCTTTTTCTCCCTCACCCCTGAGGATGCTGGCATGAAGGACATACGTCCAGGCAGATCACATGCTGATGCATGCCATTGCCAACAGCCCACAGCATTCTCCCCTCCCCAGCTCCAAAGAGCTGCAATTGCCCAAAAAGCCCATGCTTCCACCCACTCCAGGAGTATCAGGTGTGCAAGGCACCCCCCAGTAACCCACCCCAGGAGAAGGAGAGTATCCATTGGGATGCTCAATCCTCCATCCCCCCCCACTGACCCCCAGCAACTGTAGTCCATTCCCAAACCTGAGTCGCCAGCATAGCACGAGGTGTGGTGTCCAGCACCTCAACCCTCAGTGCCACTGGGCCAGCATGGTTTGATTTATTTTTGATGCGATTTAGGTACAGACAGTGAGAGAAAGAGACATACACCCAAAGACACAGTAGAGAGAGAGAGAGAGAGATGCCCTCCTCAAGCAAGCAGTGGGTCATCAGTGCAACTGTGTCCCCGGGAGAGCTGCAACTTGGCTGAAAGGCAGTGCCACTATATGGTGGCTAGCAACATGGTCATCTGGTGTCTCATCACATAGTACAGAGAGAGACAACGCTCTTGTCACTGTACCCTCATGCTACATGCAGCAGTTTTAAGCAAGTCGGAGTTATTCCTTTCCCACATGAAGCCCTATTTTATTTATTTTTTCACATAATGTTAGAGTCTAGCAATTACTAAGTATGAAGAATTTTTCTCTTCAAAGGCATGCAAGAAAGTCTGCTGCATATGTCCTGGCCTCAGTTATGATAATGCTGTCTTTGACAAGCAATGTGTTCTAGAGAGCGAGAAGGAGACACAGAGAGCCAGCTGCAGTGGGACAGAAAGAGTGTTCATTGCAAGTTGAAAGCAAATGGAGTCATGTATGTGTTACTGATTTTATGAACATAGAAATGTCAGAAATCATTTCAGGACTCTATTTCTGGCATTTGTATGTTCATAAACTCAATAATATAGGCATGAGTTCTGGGGACTACTTTTCAATTTGGTATGATACATAAACTTTTTCACTATGTAAACAGAAAAAAACACCTTTCTAGATTTTTTCCTCTTTTTTTAAAAATAACCCATGTTATAAGCACAATAACCCACTGCTGGGTATGGAGTTATAGGAATTTAATCCATGCCCCACGGGCTGTCAAGGCACTCGGCCTGCGGCCTCGTGTCTCACAATGCACCCAGGGCATGAATTAAATCCCTATAACTCCATATCCTGTCATGGGTTATTGCTTACAAAACCCCAAACCCTGTCATGGGTTATTGCTTACTTGCTGGTCAAAAGTCACTATATTTGAACATTATTATGCAGGAACTGTTATAAAGCCTTTTTTAGGGCTGCAGTGGGTGGAACCTTGCAGACCTCTTGCTTTCAAAAAAGGACTCTGCATTCCTTGCATTCTTTGTGACCGACAACATGTTAGAGTTACACCACAGTCGCCTCTGCATCCATGGAGCACTCTGCTCGCACTGCACTATATTTTACTTGGAAAAAATAAATTGGCAGTCCTGTTTAGAACACTTGGGGATTGGATACCACCTGTGTCACTCTTATGCTTCTGGGATTCTGAGTGGGAGGGTTGGGTGGGGAATTCTAATTAAAAAAACAAAACAAATGGCAGTCATGGCAGAACACAGCACAAGATGGCCAGTGCTCTCTACTATGCATGCGTGACCACTAGCGCATGCATAGTGTGGTGCAGTGGCCATCTTGGTCATGGCAGAGTGTGCTGCATTCCACCTGACCTTCCCTTTGAGCACCCACTCCCCCAAGAAACATAACAGAGACACTGGGGGGTGCCCAGTCCCTCAGTGTCATGATGACGATTCCTTGGTGCTTGTTTTTTACCCTGTAAAAGGAAAAAATATCCATCAATGTCTTTTGCACCATTACTGTCCCCCCCACTCAACCCTCCCACTCAACACCCACCACCTTGCACCCCCCAAGCCCTTACTTACCAACTGGGGGACCAACGGCGTAATTTTCTCTGGACCGCAGACACGTCTTCACACTTCAAAGCCAGACCACGAACTGAAGAAACAAGTATGCATTTAAATATATAAAAATGGTATATTAAACTTAGTGGCATAACTTGGGCATTTTGAATATTTTTGGCCCATATTTTCTACATGCCTGCTTTGGGGCCCTACCTCATGAACAATGGCACCATCATTAGGCAGATATGTCCCAAAAGGTGATTTTGTGATCCCTGCATGAAATTACCTTTTTGTGCAGGAGTTGAACATTTTCACTGACCTTGTTCATGAGGTGGACCCATAAGAAGGCTATTGCTATGTTGAAAATTTGGTGTAAAATATTAAAAACGAAGTTATGAGCCTACATTGAATTTTGAAAGTGCAGGCTCGTTGGTAATTTTCAATATTTTTCCTCAAATTTACAACATAGCTATATCTTTACAGTACCTCATGCATGTGACAGCTGTCATTTTTCAAATCCTGGCCAAAATGGGTTTTTTTGTCATCTTGAAGGCTGATTTCACAATCCCTGCTTGAAATCACATTTCGGACAGCAGTTGAAAATTTTATCTACCCTTGTTCATGAAGTGGAGTTATAAAAAGGCTATGTTCTAAATTTGGTGTAAAAATATTAAAAAAAAAAAAAAAAAGTTATGAGGCTACGTTGAATTTTGCAAATGCAGGCTCATAAGTTTGGTAATACTCAATTGCCTCAAATTTTCAGCATAGCCATTTCTTTACAGCACCTTATAAATGTGACAGCTGTCATTTTTCAACTCTTGACCAAAATGTGATTTTTGCATCCTGAAACTTGATTTCCCAGTCCCTGTGCAAAATTACCTTTCGCACAGGAGCTGCAGAGTTGCTTTGCCCTTCTCCATGATGCATGGTCGTAAAGGCTATGTTGAAAATTTGATGTAAAAATATTACAAAAACAACACATTTATGAAACTACATTACATTTTGCTAACACAGGCTCATAACTTTGATATTTTTCAATATTTTTACCCCATATTCCTCGGCTACAGCCCTATCGGCTCTGGCCAGAACTTGTTTATTTTGCTTTATAAATGGGCAAAGGATTTCAAGCAATTGATTGATTGTTAGCTGTGCATTAGATGTGTCTAATGCACAGCTAAAACTAGAACCCTATTTAGAATACACAGGCCCATTTATAGCACAACACTGGGATGTAGATATGCATGTTCTATGCACGGCTGAGACTGACGCACCGGCCTGTGGCCTCGTGCCTCACTACGTCCCCCTAGCCGTGCATTAGAACTGTCTAATGCACATCTCTGGAGTGGCTTATTGCTTACTTGTCTCACTTGAATAGAGGATTTCTGTAAAACAATGTTCTACAGCTTACTTTTGTTTTATTCTTTTTATTTTCTTTGGCTATTATCCTTTGATATTTTTTGTTTCCTGAATTGCTGATATAGTGTTTTTGTTTTTGTGATTTTCTAAATAAAAAATTCTCCTCTTTCCAAGGATTGCATTGGGAACTTTAATAGCTATCTGAACAGGCAGATGGTATCTCAATTTAATTAATTTCAACTAAAAGACAACACCCCCCATCCTGCACTAGGGTGTCAGTATTTGGATTAGCCTCAAGTTCCTGATGTGCATCTAGAACTCACAACCTTTAGAACATCCAGCTTTAGAGGCAAGTCTGCAACTGGTTGTGCCACTGCTTCAACTCCCACTGCTTTCACACAGACCACCTCTTCCAACAGTCTATTTCACACTTACACACACCCCCATGAAAAAAATACTTCCTGGTATTTCAATAAAACTTACCCCATGTCAGCTTCTTGGAGTTGCCCCAGATGTGTTTTGTTCCCACACAGAATGAACACTACCCCACCATCCACTTTATTTAACCCCCTTTCCCTTCATATCTCAAGTTTGAACATGTTCAGATCTGCTAACATCTCCTCGTATGTTCTTTCCTGCTATCCTTGGATAGTTTTGTTTACCCTCCTCTGTGCCACTTCCACCCTGTTCTTGTCCTTCTTCACAGATTCCAAAATTGCACACAGTACTCCAGATGAAGTCGAACCAAGGACCTACAGTATACAGCAGCAGAAGAACCTCCCTTCTCCTGCTGGTGAACCCTCTCCCTATGTACCCCAGCATCATATTTTCACTCTATAACTACCCTATTGTGTTGTGCTGATGCCTTCAGGCTGTCTGATAATATTACTCGCTAGTCGTTTTACTCCATAGTGCGATAGATAGATAGATAGATAGATATTTTATTTATAAAGCACCCATTTTCAGAGACTCTGGGTGTTGTACAATAAACCATATGTTTAAAATCATAAATATACATATACAGTAAAAGAATACAACTAGGAGCAAACAATTATCTATCTGTCCCATAAAACCAGAAAATAATTTTAAAACATAATCAATAATAAATAAAACGCTTGCTGGAACAAATACATTTTAAGGCCCTTTTTAAAGGTTTCCACCGAGGGAGCCTCCTTTATCTAGCCAGGCAAGGAGTTCCACAGGATAGGTGCAGCCATCAAGAATGCTCTATCCCCAGAATGCCGCAATCTAACTCTAGGAACTCCCAGAAGGTCTCCCCCGCCAGAACAGAGGGCCCGGGCTGGATGGTAGGGGACAAGGAGGTCTTGCAGATAGATGGGACCCCTTTCATGCAGGGTCTTATAGGTCAACAGGCCTATCTTGAAGACAACCCTCCACCAAACTGGCAGCCAGTGCAGTCCATGGAGGACTGGGGTGATATGTTCACACCTTTTCATCCTCCTCAACAATCTCGCTGCCACATTCTGCACCAGCTGCAGCCTGCAGAGGTTGCCTCCAGATAACCCTAGGTACAGGCATTACAGTAGTCCAGCCTGGAAGTCAGAAAGCATGTACCAGTGAGATAAGGTCCTCAGGTAGGATCAGAGCTCGAATTCAGGCCCCATCCTTATTCAGAGTTAGGATTGTTTGCTCTTATGTGCATCAAATTACATTTTTTGGCATTAAACTTTAACAGGCATACCATCAACCACCTTTCCAATCTATCCAGTTCCTTCTTCATGATTGTGACCCCCCCCGTCACTATCCACAGGGCCACAGATCTTAACATCAGCTATGAAAAGCCATATCTTGCCCTGGATCCCTATCCTATGTTGTAGGTAAAGATGTTGAAGAGGACCACCAGTCCCAAGACCGATCCCTGTGGCACTCCACTAGTGACCCCCTAACCTCTGAGTATTCCCCGTTTATTACCACCCTCTGTGTCTGGTTGCTTAACCAATTTCTAAACCTCCCTATTCTGAGGTCCTGCACCTTCTTAGTCAACCATCCATGCAGGATGGTATCAAAGCCTTGACTGAAGTCAAGGAACAGTATATCCACTGCCTGTCCCTTGTCCACAGCATTTGTCACCCAGTTGAAGAATTGGATCAGGTTTGCCTGACACGGCTTAAAGAGGACAGGAAAAAAAAAAAAAAAAAAGTTCCTGCATGAAAAGAACTGTATTTTGTATTTTATTTTACTACACTGTGTCTTGTAGCAAATATAGACATAGACTAGTGTTTTTATTTTATTTATTTTATACATTACTAGGGACTTCTCAACATGGCCGTGTTAGTGTCCTTTTCAGACAGTACTCCGTTTTCCATTCTGAAAAAGTAAGCATGCCTCTAAAACCAGTGATGCTGTGGTTTGATATTTTGGCGCCATCTAGTGCCTGCGTGCAAAGCTGACATCAGTATTCTGTGATCCCACAACATTTATTCCCCTTTCGTGCTGACTGTCTAAAGCCATATTGATTATTTTTGCAAAAGCAATGTTTTTTTTTTTTTTAAACTTTCACAGCAGAAGTGTAAGTAGCATTAGGTATGTTTGTTTATGTCGGCTGGGAAACATACTGACTGATTTTTTACAGGATATATTAGTTGTACAAAGTTGGTCAGTCCTCCATACTCAAATATTTTTTATTACAGACCAACCTCATTTATCAAACTGCTTGTGGGACATACGAGCCGTTTGGATAAATGGGTGGTCCCTTTTTAAACTTTTACCCACGTGAGTAATCTATGATCTTGTATGCAGAGTCAGAGGAACAGTGAGAGTAAGCAGCTTGACAGAAATAAATTGACACGGGAAAACTGGGTATCCAAACTGCTGAAAACCAGTGTTTACATTTTTGTTCTATTTGTTGATAATTACTCATGTTCACTACCTGCCTCCAGCCATCATGCAGGAACGGACATCAGAAAACGAATGTTTTGTAATTATGGGCAAACATACGGAGGAATAATGCACAGTCACAGTGTGAGTAGTGTTTCAAAATAAGGGAACTAAAAGTTCAACTTAAATTGTTCTTTTTGAATAGCTTGGTTGGTTAAATGATTCCCTTTTTGACCTGATGGTACAGGGTTCGGTTCCCGAATCAGGATTTTTTTTTTCTTCATATTCTGCTCCCTTCTAGACCCTTGCTGTCTAGATCGGATAAACGGGAGACCATATTCACAGAAGTGTACTGCCTTTTTTTTTTTTTTTTTTTTTTTGTGAACAGATAATGTGGACTCATAACTGGTTGGTGTTTTGGCATTCTTGTCCCTTTTTAAACTTTTTTGTCTGAGTGAACAAGCTGCTGTTCTGAGTTCAGAGTCAGATGAACAGTGAGAACGAGTAGCTTGTCAGGCAGAATTGACTAGAGTCAAGCTGTCTATACGAACTAGTGAAGTGCTGAATAAACACTGTTAACATTTTAGTATTTTTATCTATGGATGAATAATCATGTCTGTCTCTGCCTATGGCTGTCATGCATGAGCAGACATTTAAAAAAAATGTGTTCTAATATTGGTGGGCAAATACATAGAGGAAATATGCACATTCACATTTTGAGTGCATTTCAAAATGAGAGAAGTAAAAGTTCAACATGTGTTGTATGTGCTGGCCGGCCCAGCGGTAGGGCTACCGCTTGCGACGCCAGCAACCTGGGAACGGACTCGGGTGGCTGGAGGGCCAGCTGGGGAGAGGAGGATTGAGTGCCCATGGGCTGCTCTCCTCTGGGTGGGGTGGGATGCAGGTCCACCTGGGTGACCACAGGTGGAGGTGCAGTGAGACAGTATACAAGGGAGGGAGGATGTCTGCCGGGAGCTGGAGTGTTCATGTGTTGCTCCTAGGCCCCCCTTGTGTGTAGACGTCGGCTGGGATCAAGAAAATGGAAAAACCCTGTGCTGGGCTCCTGTAGATGGGACCCAGTTGTCCCGAGATAACCCTTAACCAGGCTCCATAGATGGGGCTGGAGATGCCTTCTGACGCACACTTGAGATGTGAAAGGAGACTAAGGGGGGTCCCTCTCCTCCCTGCCTGGGGGGAAAACTGAGGCAGGATGGGGAAAGACTATCCAGCACTTGGAGGGAGGTATCTGGGGTGGAACTATGGGAACACTCAACCTAGGGATCCCTGAAGAAAAGAAGCCTAGCACAGTGAGAAGGGGCATAAAGAGAAAGTATTAAAAAAAAAAAAAAAAAAAACACACACATGTGTTGTATGTGTAGTTAAGTTGGTTAAAAGCTTTCCTTTTGGACCCAGTGGTACAGGTTCAGTTCCCTTTCTTGATGTTTTTTTCATATTCCAGACCTAGCCCTCTAAGTCAGATAAATAAACAGGAGACCATATTCATATGAGTGTGCTGCCTTTTTGTTTGGTGAACAAATAATGTGGACTCATAACTGGTTGGTGTTTGGTGTTCTTATTACCCTTTTGCCTGGGGGAGCAGGCTGCTGTCCTGTGTTCAGAGTCAGATGACCAGTGAGAACAAGCAGCTTGACGGGCAGAATTGACTAGAGTCAAGCTGTGTCTACAAACCAGTGAACTGCTGAAAAAACACTGTTTACATTTTTAGTATTTTTATCTGTTGATGATTAATCATGTTCTCTAGCCAGCCAGTAGCTGTCATGCAGGAACAGACATAAAAAAATAAATGCTTTCTGATGATGGGCAAACATACAGAGGAAATGTGCACATTCACAGTGTGAGCAGTACTTTGAAATAAAAGAACTAAATGTGCATTTTAAATAGTGTGTATTTAGAAGTTCAGTTGGTTAGAAACTTATATTTTGGACCCTATGGTACAGGGTTCAATTCCCATATCAGGACATTTTTTCTCCATATTCTGCTCCCTTCTATACCCAACTATCTACCACAACAAGGTAACATGAAAATAGACTCACTGACAACCCCTGCCATCCCACATCTCAATCGTTTAATTTCAGTTTAGAATGCTAAGTTTAGTTTTTTGGCTATATTGGCTGTACTATTACCTAGGCTGAAGTCAAGCCATAGTGTTATGGTTAAGCAGATGTTCATGGGAAAATTAAAATAGTTGTTACAAAATGCATATGGCATTTGTGGAGAACGTTGGACCGCTCGTGCGCTTTTCTGAAAACTCCACATACTACGGTGGAGACGTGATCACACTGTGGGGGTGCTCATGTTGTAAAGTCCAACGTCCTCCACAATCTCTGAAAATTAGTAATGAGGGAACTGTAGAACAAAGTGAAAGCTAAGCACACAGAGTACATTTACAGGAATGCTTTCAGTTCGGTATGGTTTCTGGTGTTATGCTTTGCAATATTCCATGATATTCTTTCTGTGGGGGTGCTCAACCCCCACACACCCCAGGTGCACCAATGAAGTTGTATTTGTTTACCCGGGGGGTGTGGGGGCAAAGCGCCCCCACAGAATGAATAATATCACAAAATATTACAAAACAATATCCTGACTCCAGCATACAGGACACCACTACAATTCGGGGTCGCAAACAAGAAAGTTCAGAGGCAGTTACATTGTTACAGGTTTCACTGTGCTGCATGTACTGCTAAATGGTTGCCTTCTGGTATCAGTGTCATGGAATTTGAATTATTGTAGTAATTGGGGGGGCTCTGCCCCCACCCCCATGAATAATTTGACATAATTGCTTCAGTAACAGTATAACATACCGAAATACACATTATTTGCGGGGGGGGGGGGCAGAGCCCACAATTACAATAATAATTCAAATTATTTGTCCAGTAACAATTCCAATAATGTTGATCTCTGTGCATGGCTTACAATACTGTGCTTCTCATGTATGCATAGATAAGCTCTTGGTGGCACTATGGGTGTCTGGTACCGTAAGTTACCTAATACGTGCCCGCGGTGCAACGTTCTCCACAAACACCACACACATTGGGGTTGTTTGGAAGTGTAATCATGGTTTTGAAAGTACTAGCTAATTCAACTGCTAATGTCAGTAGTACTTAGAAATACAGGACACCATGGGTCGACAGGGGAAGAGAAGGATCGAGCATCCGAGGGACAGCTCTCCTTCTCTGGAGGGGGGGGGCACCAGGAGTCAGTGCTTCACTGGCCCCTAGCGGTGGAACTGACACTTCAGAAAGTGGAGTGGAGGAGGAAGATGCTTGGATGAGCACATGTGGACATGTGTACGCTCTCTCCATAGGGCGTTAGTTCATGCCTCCTCTCCTAAGGGGGAGAAAATGGAGGGAAGTGTCCTAGGCAAAGTGAGATGACAGCCAATCCCCACAGGCCCTGCTCCCTCGAATATCAGTAACCTCCACACCAGATCCATTTTGGCAGGTTGAGGGATCCCTGCCGCCTTGCCATGAGGGGGCAAGCTGTGGAGGAAGCAGCAGGTAAGCTGTGAGTGGGGGACAGAGCTGGTGGATCAGGCATGATGGTGTACCACTGGGAGAAGGATAAAAGAAGTTAACTGCAAAAATGTGATTTTTTTTTTTTTGATACAAACTCCATAATCCTTGACTGGGATGATTCCCCAGAGGTTGCCTTTCCTGTGGTGGAGGCAATCTTTGGTCGTGCGTTGAAGCTTTGGCAGCATCCAGGTTCGTGTGTGGTGCCATGCCATGGGGCCATCGCATGGTCGGCAGATGCGTGGTCCTGACTGGTTCTATTCCCAGTTTTTCAAACCACCCCTGGGCTGAAAGACTTGCTGCAGACTCCATCTTTTGCAATACTCAAAATGGAAGCATGGACAAGCCCTCTGCTCCCCCGAGAAGGAGTTCAGCAAGCTGGATCATGCAATGAGATAGGCCTACGCTGCCTCCTACCTGGGTCTTTGTCAAGTGAGTTCCGCCTTGATGATGGCCAACTTCCAACATGCCCTCATTGGTGTCCTGGACCATGTCCTTCCTTACTTCCTGTGGACATGCAGTCAGCAGTCAAGATGGTCGGAAACCAGGGTCGTTCCCTAGCCAAGCACCAGTTTGAGTCAGCCTTGGACATTGGTGACTATTCCTCCCGGTCTGTGGTGGCAGAAGTTACTATGCACCGTAGAGTCTGGCCATGGATTTCCACCTTTATGGTGGATACCCAGCACAAGCAGGCCAGTGGCCCCTTCTTGGGCACTGACCCGTTTGGTTTTAACCAATATAGACATATTCTATTGTTTTTATTCTGTTTCTTTTTATACTTTACTGTGGACTTCTCAATATGGCCATGGTACTGCCTGTTTCTGACAGTACTCCATTTTCTGTTTGGATAAAGTGAGCGTTCCACTATAACCAGTGACATTGTCGTTTTGAGATTATTGGCGCCATCTAGCATCCACATGCAAGACTGACATCAGTATTGTGAGATTTAATTATCCCACAAACTATCATCCCCCTTTAGTGCTGACTAAAGCCATATTTATTATTATTTTTCAAAAGTAAAGTTTATTTTTAAACATTCACAGCTGGAGTGTAAGTAGCATTAGGTCTGTTTGTTTATTCAGTCTTGGAGAAATACAGATTGATTTTTCGCAGTTGTTATAATTTACGTATAGTCAATCCCTACTTGAATATTTATTATTTGTGTTATTCCAGTCCAACCTCATTTTTCCAAACTGCTTGGGGGACAGCAGGGCTGTTTGGATAAACGGGAGGTTGGGTGAATTGATAGCCTGTTGAGAGCAGTGTACTATTTTTTTTTTTTTTTTTTTTTTGGTAAACAAGTAATGTATACTCTTCAATGGTTGGTGTTTTTGTGTTTTATTTTATTAATTTTTTTTTTTTTTTTACATAATTGAGTAAGCTGCTGTTCTGTGCACAGTGTCTGAGGGTCAGTGAGAGTTGATACATCAGACAGTGTAGACAGAATGAGAAGTGACCTGCAGAAACTTGAAGAATTGTCATGGATTTGGCAGTTCAAATTCAATGCAAAGAAGTGCAAGATAATGCATATGGGGCATAAAAACCCTGGAACAACATATCAGTTTTGGTGGGGGAGGAAATAGCATGCACAAATCAGGAAAGGGACCTTGGGGTTATCATCTCTGATGACCTTAAGGTAGGAAAACAGTGCGACAGGGCAGCAGGCAAAACAAGTAGGATAGTGGGATGCATAGGCAGACATAGCATGAAAAGGGTGATTATAATTTCACTATACAAGACACTAGTGAGGCCCCACCTGGAGTAATGTAATGTAACTGGTATGTGGTTGTGGGAGTGCAGGGTTTAACGCAGAAGTGGTCAGTTAACCTAATCTATGCTGCAACTACCATGACATTATAATTCTTCTCCCTACTAACCTCTTGCTGATGCTAAATTCAAAGAAGTGCAGAATAGTTCATCTGGACTCTGGATAGAGCCACAATTGTGTGTCGTGTGTCGTGTGTCGTGTGTCGTGTGTCGTGTGTGTATATAATATATATATTATATTATTTTATTATTATTATTATTATTATTTTGGATGGATGGGGTGGTGAGAGTCAGCTGAAGCTGTTGGCCACAAATGAAGAAAAAGAATACAATATATGGGTTCCATTTCTTACAAACTGAAGGTGTCTAGTCATAATACAAAGGCTGCAGGGAGGACAAGCAGTATGTTATGGTGAATAGGCATAGGTTACTCATCCTGCAAGATGTACTTTGGTAGTCCATTGTGTTAAACAATATTGAGGCTTCCTATGGATCGCTGGTTAAAATTCAGTATGCTGCATTTTTGTAAGGAAATTTACTGGGTGAAGGCAGTCCAGAGAAGGGGGACACATGTTTTAACCATAAAGCATAATCATATAAACATTTGGATGCATTGACACATTTACATGTTTTGTTATTTACTGTATAATTATTTTTTTTTTTCAATACATGTACCTGATTTGTTTGTTGTATATAATTTGTATGTAATTTGGTTACAGAATAAATTAATATGTCTCAAGAGACAAATTTGACAGTTGATATGCAGTTGTCACAATACCAGGCTAGTGCATCTGTTGAAGAGTATGAATTTAGAAGTAATTTTACCAGATTACTGTCAGATCTAAAAGTCCAGGCCTATGCGTTTGAGCCAGAGATTTCATCAGGTGACATATACTATAGAGGGGGAAGCAGCAGTGACTCTGACATGAATAATAGTAGCGTGGATAGAAATATTCACATGCAAAGTACATTTTGTTGCTCCTATGGGCGATGTATGTTGACGCCCACTACTCAAGAAAATACATGTTGTCGGGAGATGGATTGGAATCCAGCACAGGACTGCTGATTTGGAATGCATCATGCAAAACAATTACATCTATCAATTATGTCTTGATACTGAGGTCCTTGATGTTGCTTTACTGAATAACAGACATCTGCGTGGAGGAGATCTTGTGCGCCCGGTGTCTAGTTGGTAAGTTAATAACACATAGAGACCATGTCCCATACATCTTAGACAGAATGGAAGATGTAGGAAACTATAGATAGTTCAACCTCACCTCTTTATTTTAAGGAAAAGACAGTAGAACATCTAGGCACCGTCGGTGCCCAGGACCCTGGGCAGAATGGTTTCACAGTGTGTAAGTCAAGTCAGACTGGGTGACGAATGAAGTTAATAAGTTGTGAGGGTGTGAGGTGTGGGATGGACATAGCTTACCTCAGTTTCTTCAAAGTCTTAGGCCCCATCCCATATAAGAGGATATTTATCAAAATTGGTAGTTTGGACATGGGCTATTAGGTGATTAAATTGGGTAGGAATTAGCCAGAGGACAGGAGGCAATGGGTGGCAGTAAATGGGTACAATCTGGGGAGAGGGTGGTGACCAGCAGCATACCTTAGGAATTAGTCATTAAGCCAGTCCTGTTCAATGTCTTCCTTAGTGACATTTCTGATGATCCACCCATATCTTTCAGACACTGTCAACCATGCTAAATGATATAATAATTCAGATCTTGCTATACAGTACTTGCAATGGAATGTTCATTTAAAAAAAAATAGTTCTATATTCAGATTTCATTACTTTTTTTTCTTTCTCTAGAACATACCGTTTACAAGTCTACCATCAGTTTACTCTTTGGGCATATGGATGACTTGGAAGACACATGCGCAGAGTCATTCCATCCTGTTGTGTTACAATCATTCGTGAAAAGTTTCCTGATGTTGTATATGAAGGGTTCCATGACATCATTTTGTAAAAAAACAGATAAAACATTTTCTGTTGTGTTGACACTTCTACCATTTTGAACGTAATTAAGTAACAACTGCATGTCACAGTATGCCAGCAAATGCAAACATTTATTAAATATTACAGCTTAATTTCATTGCGTATTTGGTATTTCTGACTAACACTACTGACAAAAATATATTGTCTATTTGAAATTCATTATCAGCCAATCCATGTTATCTTATTTTATTTATTAAACAGTTTATCTAGAATAACAAAAGCTAAATAATTTAAGTTAAGAATATAATTATTTAATGATTATCAACAACTTCTTAATGAAAAAAGTTGCTTGATATGTTTTTTTTTTTCTAAATTAAATACACTGTCACTTCAATGTGTGTCACTTTCCAAAGTCACGAACAAATTAAAAAGCATTCTACTGTACACTTCTTTATACTATACTGGTATCTAAGACAGAAAATCTAATCGATAAATGCACATTACATATTGTCTGCCAATAATAAATAATATATACACGTTCACAAAGCTTTTCTTTTACTAACATTTGAGAAATGTGCACAGGAAGTGCTGTCAACAACCTTTGATGTACAGTATGCTGTCTTGCCTTGGTGGTGGTTCACAATTCATGGTGAAACTTAGTGACACAACTGGCTACATGAATTGTGTAGGATCTGGGAAATAAAATAGATCACCTCTGACCAGATCTCCAATCATTGATTGTGTGGTCAAGAATTCTCTATCACTGATAACACCTGATAATTGATTGTATCTCAATGGAGATTAGGGGTAGCGAATGTCAATACATGGTGGTGCAGAGAGATGTTGTCACAGTGACCTTTTTGTGTGGAGTACACACTAGAGACATCCATGTATGATAGTTTGGCCTTTCCTGCCTCTGTCCTATCTTCTGTTTAATGATTTCTCTCTTTTTGCATTACCAACCCCCCCCCCCAAATCAAGGACACTTTTTGTTAAAGTCACAGTGGAACGTCTGGAGATCCATGTATTATTTATCCTGAATTCTTCCTCATTCTTTTTGCAGAATCTTGTTTTATGATCATGAATAGCATCATTTATTGATGGTTTAGAGGCCCCATAGTGCTCTCCCAAATGCTTGAAAGCATCACTTTGTCGAATTACTTCACTCTGAAGCACTCCCACTGGACCTGTGTGAAGGAATAAAATGAAAAATAAACTAAATATAGTCCTGATAATTCAATATTTATTACACTTTTAATGTAACACATGCAGACTATAATTAATACTTTCTGTATGTGATGTAATGACTCTTGAAATAATTTGTTCCCTGAAGTTGAATGTTTTTATTACTTTTCCTCTGCTTAATAACCTATCTGCCAGTAGCCCTTGAATACTGGTGCTTGAACTGCATTACTCCTTTTTTATTAGTTGCTTGATTTCACCTTAAATTCTCATTATGGTCCATGGCTACCACATTTATCCAACACGTATATGCATCAATATCAAATTTTATTCTTTTGGATGCATACTTCAGGTACAGGGAGTGCACACTCTCTAATTCACCTGTATGTATTCCTTCCATTACCTTTCCAAGATCCTTCCACAGTTTTGGATCCATTATTATTTCTGACAGTTCCGCATGTGCCACAGAGGTTCTGCTGATCCATGGTTTTCTGGCAACATAAGATGCAGTGTATTTCTCATGCATGCAACTGTCAAAATTATTGGTCAATATCCAGTTATGCATATTAGACACATGATACAATACTGACGTGAATCTTTCTTTCAAATCATCATAATTTCTTTTGCATGTGACTACCGACCACCATAAGTGATTAACTATGCATTGCATCCATTTTGATAAAATCGCACAGTCTTTTCATTTACTTGGGTTAATGATCTTTTTCTTAATTTCTTTAACTAAATGCCACAAATTGAATTCATGATTAATCTCAGGGTATTTCTCTTTAAGTATCCTTTGAATGGTAACATGCCGATCAGTTGCCAATATTTTGGCAGTAAGTGCTTTTGATTTCAGATTGTCCAGTGCTCGGGTCAATCCCTCTGGTTCTAGCCAGTAACTGTTTTTTCACTTCAGTGACTTTCACCGTTTGCTGTTCCACTATTAAGTTTGATCTGTTGTCAGTCACTGTGTATGTTCCAAAGGTCGCACAATGACCAGGACTGTCACAATGTGCGTCCCCGATAGTATTAGACTCCTAGCTTTTAGTGTGCAGTATATCTCATTTAAATGGTCACTCCATACCACTTTCACTGTTGGGATTATGGTTTTATTTTGAACATTAATGCAGTGTTTAACTGATAGAAAAGCAATATATATTGTAGAACAAATTTCTGCAAATACAGAGAAAGAACACCACATACAAATATTCCAGTAGATAACAAAACATTTAGACTTGGAACTCCACCAACAGATTCTTGCAAGTCCCAAATGTTCAAGTGTCCATCTACACACTCAAATTTAACTGTTATTCCAGTTCCTTTCTTAATTATCATTGGGATTTCAATCAGTGGTTTGCAACAATTAGGTTCAAGATGCAATTTAATCAATTTCATCAGTTGCACACGACATCAGATAAAATCGATTTGATGAATTTGTCGACATGTCTGAATCAGAGTCTGAATCAGAAGAAATGTCAGTGTCTGATAGTATTGGCACATAGTCTGGAACAGCAATAATGTCATCCATTTCTGTATCTGTATCCGAATACTATGATTCGTAGTCACTTTCCGAACTGTTTCTTGATGTTTGCTAACATGTAACTCTGTCGTTTCTGAGATATTACATGATGTGAGATTGCCATGAGATGCACAGCTCTCCTCAACATTACGGTGATACATATGATCATTATTAAATGTGTGTAACACTACAAGATCATCAGTCATGATGTTTACAGACTTTGTTATGACTTTGTTTTTTGATTCATAAAAGTCTGTTTGACTTCCTCTTGATCTATATTTAATTTTGGGCAACATTTTAACAGTATCAGTTTGCGTATGTGTATCCCTTGTCCTAATATGCCATAGAGGTGCAAGAAGGCAGTTATGGCACCTGCAATTACAGAAATGAAAGGAAAGTATAGTTAGTCATCAATAGTAGAGGTAATAACTATATGACAAATGCTTCTACACATATGAAAATGAATTTGAATATGAATTTAATTGAAACTAATAATAATAGAAAAGTGTGACTGTTAAGGAATGCCATAACCATACATAATTTTTTTTTTTGCCGTTATTGAAATGCGGCTGACTGCCACTTATTCCCATTGGTATATCATAGGATTTACCACGGCTAAAATGTGTCAGTCAGACAATGAGGATGCTTGATTGTGGGACCCCATTGTACAATTAAGCAATAAGGCATGACAGGGGGGTGTTATGGTGGGATAACGGCTCACCTTGGGTGGGTTGAAGCACAAGGCATAGAAAAGTGCTTCCACCACCTGAGAAGGGCTGTTAGCCCAAGGGACCTGGGGGGTAGTTGTATCAGATGACTTAAAGGTGGGCAAGCAATGTAAAGAGGGCTGGAGGGATACTGGGATGCATAGGGAGAGGCATCACCAGTAGAAAACAGGAAGTTGTCATCCCTCTGTACAGACAGCTGGTGAGACCCCATCTGGAGTAGTGTGTGCAGTTCTGGAGACCCAGTCTCCGCAAGGACATAGACAAGATGAAAGCTGTCCAGAGGAGGGCAACTAAAATGGTGCAGGGTCCGCACTGGAAGACTTATGAAGAGAGACTAAAGGAGCTTAATATGTATAGCCTCAAGGAAAGGAGGGAGAGGGGGGGACATGATAGAAACTTTCAAGTACCTCAAGGGAATCAACAAAGTCCAAGAGGGTAACATCTTTCAAAAAGGGTGTGCAAGAACAAGGGGCACAATTTGAAGATGGGGCAGTTCAGAGGTAATGTAAGGAATTTTTTCACAGAGAGGGTTGTGGATGCATGGAACAGCCTTCCGGAGGAGGTTGTGGAGTCAAAACAGTGGTTGAATTCAAGCATGCATGGGACAGCCATAAGGCAATTCTAGGGGTTGGGGGTAGAAAGAAGTAGGCTCCTGGTTAACTAGGATCTGCAGCTTATCCATTAGGTAGGGAAATGGGCAGACTGGGTGGGCCAAGCGGTCTTATCTGTCATCAAATTCTATGTTTCTATAACACACCACCTGGAGTGCCTTATTGCGATTATGAAATGGGTAATTTTTGGTAAATTTTATGCCTTTTTTAAACATATTACTTTTTGCTGGGCCATTGTGCTGGGATAACGGGCCAGCTGAAATCTGCTCCTGGCCAGTCAGGAGCCAGTATTCTTTCTACCCATTTCATAATTTAAATTGAGCTATTCAACCAGTAGATTTAAATAAATTTAATTTAGTTTCATTTATGTAGGATAACATAAGTTTTCATCTGTTAGTAATGACCTCATCCATGTTTGTGATGAAGCTTATGAATTAAGTGGCTTATGAGCTTTGTATGCAGCTCGTGTTGGCATGAACTTGTTTTTAGCCATTTGTTGTGCTCTATCTCTGCCATGGGTATAAACAAGTCTCATCCAATCAGCACACATAGATTTTTGTACTAGTTGCATATTGAAGAGATATGGCATGACTGGTTGTTGGATGTACTGGGCTTATCCAATGGTTGGGGTTGTTGTATCTATGTTAGTAAAGCCAGCAAATATTATATAATATATAATGCTCTACTACACAGCATACCTCAATATCAGTTTGTTGCTGTGAAACTTGTTTCTCAGCCGAATACATGGAATGCATATCATGACATCCTGCTTGAATGATCATGTTTTCTTCTGCTGTCAAGCTTGAGCCACTACTTTCATCTTGTGGTAAAGTGGGATTCTCTATGACATTATCAACTTCCATATCATCCTATCAATAACAAGCATTTTTCAATGCCGAACGTTCACTTGCAGGTATTTGCAGTGGTGTTTGGCATGTATGGTGCTTTATCCTAATGTCCTGTGCGATTGCTGGTATTTGCACAATAAATTGTCAGCATGATATTTTGTTACCCCCATTGTGCACTACATGGGCGGAAACACGTTTTGGGCAGGATGTGAAAAATGACAGCTGTACTGCTTCATAACAAAGTGTGGTAAAATGCCAATGTTGAAAATCTGGAGTGGAAATATTGAAAATTCGCAAACCTACGAGCGTGCGTGGGAACTGTGCAACGCACGCTCATAAAACAATCATTTTTGGGAATTTTTTTCACCAAATTTTTAACATTGCCATTTTAAAACCTCTGCTAATGAACAGTGTCACTGTGATTTTCTTACTGTGTCCCATACATTGATTTCACACACCGACTGCGCCATTGTGCACTACATGGGGGACAGATGTTTTGGGCAGGATGTGAAAAATGACAGCTGTACTGCTCATAAGGAGGTGTGGTAAAATGGCAATGTTGAAAATCTGGAGTGAAAATATTGGAAATTCCCAAACTTACGAGCGTGCGTAGGAACTGCACAACGCACACTTGTAAAACAGTTATTTGTAAGAATATTTTCACCAAATTTTCAACATAGCTATTTTAAGATCTCTGCTCATGAACAGTGACACTGTGATTTTCTTAATGTGTCCCATACACTGAGTTCGCACACCAACTGCGCCATTGTGCGCTACATGGGCGGAAGCACATTTTGGGTGAGATGTGAAAAATTACAGCTATACAACTCATAAGAAGGAGTGATAAAATGGCAATGTTGAAAATCTGGAGTGAAAATATTGAAAATTCGCTAACTTACAAGCGTGCGTAGGAACTGCGCAACACACGCTCGTAAAACAGTAATTTTTTGGAATTTTTGCACCAAATTTTCAACATGGAGTTTTTGAGACCCCTTCTCATGAATGATGTCACTGTCATGGTGTTCTTTGAGGCTGAAGGGTGATTTTGCGCACTGACTGCACAGTGCCTGCGAAATCACCCTTTGGGCCTGAATAATGCCATGACAGTGTCATCATTCATCAGAAGGGGTCCCAAAAACCCCATGTTGAAAATTTGGTGCAAAAATTCCAAAAAATGATTGAGATATGCACTAAAGTTGAAACCCCCCTATGTAGCCCATTATACAGCTTACCGGCATTTCCTTAGTTCGTGGTTGGCTTTGAAGAGTGCAGACATGTTCCGGTCTACGAAGATCGTCGCGCCAGAGTCTGGAGAGTAAGTATGAGGTGGGGGTGTGGGGAGGCTGGAGTGCGCGGTGGGTGGGTGCAGGTTGTGGGAGGGAGGTTGGGAGGCGTGCCGTGGGGACCGTTTTGTTTTACAGGGAAAAAACAAAAAAAAGACGACATGGGATGTTTGCCACACTGGGGTGGGCTCCCAGCATGGCAGGAGATGTGGGGGAGGCCGAGGAGTCGACAGGGGACTGGGCACCCCCGTTGGCAAAACAAACGAACGGTTTGCCACGCTGGGATGGGCTCCCTGCGTGGCAGCAGGATGGCTTGGGGGGGCCGTGGAGCCGACAGGGGATTGGGCACCCCGTCGGCAAAACAAACAATGTTTGCCACGTTGGGGTGGGCTCCCAGCGTGGCAGGAAAGCTTTGAGGCGACGGCATGCGCACGTGAGGCGCATGGCGGAGGGATGATGGCGCTCAGTATGGCAGCGGTGTTTTCCTTTGAAGCAGAGGAACACCGCTGTCATACTGAGCTCCTGCACCCATTGGTGCAGGACCGCCACGCCTGCTCAAGGGAGCAGTGCATCGGATGAGAGAGGCACACCTCCAAGTGTGCTACTCTCCCAAAACGTTCCTTGCGCATGTGTGCAAGCTAAAAATGAAGCATAAAAGAATCACCTCCTATATTTTGTGAGGAGCTCTCAGTATATTGCTCTCAAACTTTAATTAAATAATGGCTGTACAGAGGAGCTCTGTACAATACATGATTTTTCTATAAAATTAATGCTTAAGCAATAAGGCATGACCAGGGTTAGAGTAACAGCCTGTTAATCACCCCCTAGGAGTGTAATGTGGCACAAGGCACATGAATTTATGTAAGGCTGTTGGAATCCTAGCAGCCAATCAGATTGTAGCATTTCTGAGACCCTTTTTATAATTGACATTGGGTAACTTCACGAATGGTGTAAGATACAAGTGAGGTGTTCGATGTCAAACATAATGAGTATAGCTATAACATGTATCACACAAGGTGTCCTCAATGTATATCATTTATACTATAGGCTAGGACCTTGTGTGCGACAAGAGGAGACTTTGAAAAGAGGTAGATGTTAAAAACCCCAACCACATTGTTCACAATGAGGAAAGGCTGGTTATCTGAAAATGGAACAGAAGACTGCTTTGTAATGGTAGGGCACTGTGTATCAGGTGTGCAGGTGGGTAATGGAATTAAGAAAGTAAAATCATTGGAAGAAGTGCCAGCAGGCAATGGGGTGGGAGAGGATGGGGGCAATGACGTATGTACAATGAACATAAATGGTGTAAGTAAGCAACAGTGAGAAATAGCTGAACACTACAACTCTTTGGTGGCACCACTTCCCTGTTCCATGACAGCGAGGCACTTTTCCATGGGCTGATTGCCAAAGGGCTTGGCCTGTAGCAAATGGCATAACTGTCAGAGGAAAAGTTGCACATTGTCGCTGGCACCCATTCCACAGTCCTTGTGGACTGGATTCTTTTGTCTTGCTCCTCATTCTGTCCCCATCCATAAACATAGTCTGTTCCTCATGTTGTCACCATTCCAGAAGGTTACACCCTCCCTTTCCCCATAATCACCTGATATGCCAGCCACCACCCTACGGACATGTGGCCATGGACCAGACACTCCTGTTTCTTTTCCAAATCTCCACCCCAACCGGCACCTATGGAGGTAGAAGTAGGGCTGCCAGCACCATAGAAAGCATAGACGTAGTCATGGGCATGTTATGAGTGAGAACCCACAACAGGGTGTGGGTTTCTAGGCATTTAATCCACACCAGGTGCACTGCGATGACATTCAGCATGCCGCCTTGTGCCTCACAATGCACCCCGGGCATGGATTAAATGCCTGTAACCCCACACTCTGTCATGGTTTGTTGCTTATATACTGTATAAGGGATATGCGATGGGAAGCTGTGTGATACATGGTTTATCTTCACAAGGGCAGTTTGACCTCAGGTAACCTCACGAATGGCGTCAGCCACAAGTGATGTGCCTGAGGTCAAACTGTCTGAGTGCAGATAAATTATTTATCCCACTAGTTGCACGTCGCATATTTCATCTATGCAATAGGGACACTTTTTTTTTTTTTTTGCAATTGATTTATATAAGTGTAAATGTGTTTAAAAAGTATTATTTGTATTGTTTTAATGGATTTATTTGGTGCTTTGCCATGTGAGTACACCTTTGTGAAAGTGGCTCAAAAGAGCTCACCAATCAGCAGTGACTCGGATAAATTAATTTATCAAATCAGGTACATGTTCACACCCATTGCATAAAGAGTGTGTATGTGTGTATGTATGTATGTATGTATGTATGTATGTATGTATGTATGTATGTGTGTGTATAATATATATAGATAGATAGAGAGAGAGAGAGAGAGAGAGAGAGAGAGAGAGAGAGAGAGAGAGAGAGAGATAATCTACCTTAAAGGAAAATGTTTGAAGAAAACAATGTGTTACACAATTATCAATATTTTAATGCAATTGAATCAAACACAGAATAAACACACATCATCAGGGGTGCTCAAGATAAAAATATACATAAAACTAGAAAAAAATCCAGCACTAATCACCATTTATAACAAAAGACACTGCTCTCTGAATATGATTAAAACCCAAATTTATTAAAGTGCCACATTGCCACAATGCCTTGACGCATTTCGGGTTCAACAAATCCTTCATCAAAATGCCTTTTGATAAATGATTTGTTGAATCCAAAATGTGTCAAGGCAATGTGGCACTTTAATAAATTTGGGCTTTAACTCACTTAGCCCAATAGCACATATGTGCATTATCAGGAAAATTCCTCTAGTCCCCATAGCGCATATGTGCATCAGATATTCACTTCATCTCATTCCCAGAGCCCATATGTGCATCCTGTACTTCTTATGCACTTTTTTGGATCAACCAATCAGGGATAAGGTTATTGGAAAGTGCAGATCGGTAGGAAACATTCCTACCTACCAGAATACTGACTTTAAGATAGGGGTCACCATTGAGTTAAATAGAGTAAAATACTTTTTTTTTGGTTTTAATTTGGGTTAAAAAGTGAAGAAAATGCTATTTTTTTCTCCATTACTAGAAACGTGTGATCCCTGATTTGAAAGCTTTTTTCACTGTGGAAAATTAGTATGCCGGTGTCTGGGAGCTAGGAGGTGTACTTTTTTGTTTTAGTTTTTTGGGATAAAAGAAGTGTAAAAATGTGATTTTCCTCTGTTTCAGGTACTGTAAAAAAAAACAAACTGGAAATGCTAGAAACGTGTGTGACCCATCATTTGAAAGGTCTCTTTAATGTGGACAATTATCATGCTGGTGTCTGGGGTCTAGGAGGTGTACTTTTTATGATGTGGGTTTTTATATGGGAACAATATGTGAAAAAAATGCTCTTTTTTTATCATTTCAGGAACTGTAAAAAAATATCTGCAGATGCCACTAACATGAGTAACCCATCATTTTAAAGCTTGTGTTATTGTGAACATTTTCCGTCAGGTATCTAGGGGCTAGGAGGCATACTTTTTCAGTTATCGTGGTTTGTGCGTCATGTAGGCAGTTGTGTGGAGCATTTTTCCAAATTCAGTTGGTTTACTGGCATTATGTGTTGGCACATGCCTTAGTTTATGGTCTATTTTATTATGTAAAAGCTCAGAAATACTCAACTGTGGCAGTGTAATGCATAGATGTTGGTGTGATGAAAAACCATCATGCAACAGACATTTGCCACTTCTAAGGTGTGTTTGGAGTTTTGTTTTTTTAAAAAAAAAAAAAAGAAAAAAATTTGCATTTTTGTTGTTACATACTCTTAAAAAAATAAATAAATAAATTAGTGTTACTAACACGAGTGACCCCTCATTTTAAAGATTTTTTTATTGTGAGCAAACGTACTGTAAGTTTTGTGATGGGAGTTATACTTTTTTAGTTATTTATACTCCAAGGCCCAGATATTCAAAAGGGTTGCGCATGCGCAAGTCCTACATTGCGCCATTCTGCGATATTCAGCAGGAGGCAGTTGCACCACTGAAAACAGGTTGAGCAACAGCGCAATGCAAATGAATGCATGCTCAACAGGAGGGGGAGGAACCATGCATAAACTGAGCAACCCGATATTCAGTCGAGTTGTGCAGAGTTGTGCAGGCGCAACCCCCAACCTGCGCCTGCACAACTTTGAGCCAAAAAAAAAAAAAAGGATCAAGTTGAGGCTCACCCACAGGTGAGCTGCTGTATTGCAGGGCACAACACAGCAGCTGCCACCCGTGGCTGGCCCCCAACTCAGTCCCTGTGCCCCACCAGCCTCTATCACGGGCAGAACGAAAACAACCCCCACCCAAATATCTCCCAATGCCCCATCGCTGGCAGAACATAAAACAACTCCTCTCCCCGCCCAAACATCTCCCAATGCCCCATCGCTGGCAGAGCGTAAAACAACCCCCTCCCCTGCCCAAAAAGCTCCCAATGCCCGATCGCGGGCAGAGCGTATCATGACAACACTCCCCGCCCACACATCTCCCAATGCCCGATCATGGGCAGAACATGAAACAACCCCCAGTGCCCGATCGCGGGCAGAATGTAAAAGACCCCCACCTGAATATCTCCCTGGTGGTCCAGTGGACGTAATGCCCGATCGTGGGCAGAATGTCCAGTGACAACCCCCAAACATCTCCCTGGTGTCTAGTGTCCCCCCACCCACCATGAAGCCCCACCCCCGCTCCCCGGCAGCCAGCGGGTGGCAGCATCCACCTGCTGCCCGCCCGCCTGCCGACTGACCATCAGTAGGGCTGCCGCCCATTGGTGCAGAGCTAGAGCCAATGGGCATGCAGCCCATACCATACATGACAGTCAGATTTGTGAATGAACCCATTCACCGTCTGGACTATCATGTCAGTATGGGCTGCGCCCATTGGCTGGCTCTGCACCAAGCGTAACCAGACAATCAGGGGGTGGGCGTGAGGACTGGCGAGAGATGCTGCCGACTGCGGCAGCGAAAGGTAAATGAAGAACACTGAACACAAAGGGGGTATCACTGAACATGCCGTGACAGGCATTGGAGATGTTGAATTGAAGTTGTTTCACGTTGTGCCTGTGATCGGGCTGCAGGGTGCATCGGTCCCCGACGGCTGCTGCCTGGCAGGGCGGCCAGGCACAAGTCCTCGGGATCGGCACACCTCTACTAATGGCATGCAAATGGGGCCATAATCAGATGCAAATGGCCCCCTAGCTGCTGCATGAATTATGGCCCCATTGCATGTCACCTTTTGAATATCGGAAATTTAGCATGGTGCAATGGTACTTGCTGCACCGCAGGTTTAATGCTCAACTCTGACAACTTGCAGTGGTGCAAGTTCCACTGCGCCATGCACAGTGGCTTTGGCTGGGGGGTGATATTCAAAGGAGTTGCTCAGTAGCGCAACTCCTTTGAATATCGCCCCGGCCACACCCCTGCTCAACTATTTTGAGCAGCGCAAGGACTTGCGCCTCAGAATGGCGCAGTTTGAATATCCGGGCCCAAGTCAGTGTGTTACCATTTTTAGTTCTGAACATTCTAACTGCTCAGGAAAACAACCATTTTTACACAGGAATACAGCACTCGCTCAAGATTCCATTCTAGAGCTGAGTGAGTTACTTGTATTCAGAGAACAGCGCCTTTTGTTATAAATGGTGGTGAGTGCTGGATTTTTTCTAGTTTTATTTTATTGCAATATTTGCAGTAATAAACAGATAAACAATAACAATGACAGCAATAGTCTATTTAAAGAGTACCTGATTCGGAACAAGAGGTCCTTCACATATTATATCATGTGATCGATCTGCATCCATCTCAAATTAAGATTTCAGATGTAGTGCTGAAGTGTGCACAACAAATCCTGCATCTGCATATTGGTTATTCATAGTTGGTACAGCATTTTTTTTTTCTTCAAACAGTCGGTTACTTGCATAGAGAAAGTTCCACTACTGTCAAAAATACCTTTTCTGGTGTAGTCATGTTCTCAGAAGTGTAAACTACATACGAATCTCCTCACTGTTGAGTTGTAGCTTTTAATATCCAATGCACATAACCACCTACTGAACAAATCGGTGTTGATAGGTGGTAAACAATGGAAACTGAGATAGGGATTTCTCACATAAGTGCTACTACAGCCTGGCACAATACAGTATGGACCAAAAGATTTTTTTTTTTTAATGCATGACTGCTGCATTTTGTGCCAGATATCTGTAAACTGGAGCAATGTTCGACTTTGTACCTAAGGAGGATGTAGTTGATAGAAACTCTTTCTGAAAAAACAAATGAAAAGCAAAATTAAATTACTATGCAAAGTATTGCTTAAGTTGAACATACGTTGATAGTAATAATATATTAAAGAGATTCACTAATCTAAAGATAAATACACCAGCACCTGAAATATAGGTGCCTAACCGACACAAGATTGTAGAATTGTGAACCTTACCAAATACAATCCACTTAGTGAAAAAATGTATCCCTTGTAACATTGTTGTAACAGGGTCCCATGGACTTCCCTGTTATAAGTGTCGCCATACCTCTCAACCTCTTGCCTCATAAATCAGGGACAAGGCTTAAAAAAATCAGGAACAAAGACCTCAACTCAGGGACACATCTTAAAAACTGATACTATTCACTTAGAAAGCTGATAGAATAAAGGGATTTGTGATAAGATGTATTTTCTGAAGAACAAGTCTGCAACTTTAATGTTTGACATTATTTTGTGCTTTTAATCCCCAGTGTTCTGTCACAGAAACACACATTTTTCGAGGGACAGAGGAAAATGTTGAGTCCAAATCAGGGACATCCCTGAAAATCAGGGACAATTGAGAGGTATGAGTGTTGCCCTCACTACGCCCCCATGCTCGCCAACTTTATGATGAGATGCCAATAAGAGCGCGGAGGCGCACTCCATTATAATCAATAGGAGGCAGCCTTTCTATCAATTTTATATATTATTATGGCCACTTGGTAACGAAACGTGAGCACCAGTCGACTAACAAGGGTGTTCGGCGGCAGAGCAAGGGCAGCACTTGTAAAAGGGAAGTTCTTTGGACTGTGTTACAACAATTTTATGAGGGATACAGTTTTTTCCTAAGTGGATTATATTTGGCAAGGTTCACAATTCTACACTCCTGTAGTGGTAAGGCACCTATATTTCAGGTGCAGTGTCTTTGATTAGTGAATCTCTTTAAAATTGATGAACGTATGTAGTATAACAGCTGTTACAAATGTATACATTGTAGACATACTTTACAAAATGAAGTAACATCTTTGAAAAATAAATAAAAAAAAAATCCATATAAATGTCATGTCATCCTCTTTCTGCAAGACAGACACATTACGTGGGCAGATGAAATTTAATAGCATTTCAACAGACAATTAAATCCCAATATAAAATGGACAAAGAAATTACCGTGTCGTGATATGTTGAAACTTGGTTATAGCCATCACAGCAACAGTACACTCAATGGCTAAAAAAAAGTCCCATCCAACAAGGGCAACTAACAGAATTCACAAGCCACTTAATTCCCACCTTCCATCACAATCATGGCTGCAGCGGTTACTCAAATATAGAAAAAATAAATATTAAATACTGTTCAGATTTTCCATTGAAGGTGCATCTCTGATGACCATGACAAATCCACCTCCTGCCCCTACAACTTTGCCTGAGTATTCAATGTGAATCGGCAAGAAATAGATAACATGTATGTACTGGCTCTGCTTGTGGCCTATGGATGTGTCTTTGTGTGTTTGCAATACAAACTCTGTAGAATTTTGAAACACTATATTCCATGCTACCAGTCTAGGTAATTTAGCCAGTATGTGTTTCCATACATTCACAATACATCAACTGCTGACAGAACTGGCCATAAGAGTGGTAAGGATTAGAAAACAAAAGAAAAGATAAGAGGCAAGAAGTGGAATTTACAGAAAAAATAGAAGGTCATGTGTATTCAAACCATTTATGTGCGGAGAAGCATGTGGTTACTCAAAAGGTGACCACCTGCTCAAATTCGTTGCCACAGAGAGCAGAGAAATGTATGAAAGCAGCAGCTGCATGTCTCTTCTTTGTTCTAGTTACACTTATCTGTCCAGTTGCATGAGAAATGTGTTCATTCATAGTCAAAACAGATGTTAAAATACCACAGATTTGATGTGCATAATTGACACATGCAGACAACAATCACCTCAGAAAGTGTAAGGGCTCAGCAATATGCAAAGGAGTGGTCTACAGGCATCAAACACAAGAAGTGATGGGGGAGAGGGGGGCAAAGAGATAGAGGATGAAATACATTATATGGCAGCAAAAGGTGCGGTCCAGCTCCATGGTGACTACAACATGCCAGACATGGAGTGGGTCACACCAGCGGCAGCCTCAACATAGAGCTGGTACATCTTGGATTAACTACAGGGGTCAGAGCTTGGGAAGCTATTAGGTGAGCTTTCTAGGGACAGTTCAATACTGGATTTGATCTTGACAGATGAGGACAGATTGGGCTGATACATTGGGTCAGTGGTGGGAACGCTGTGAAGCATAATCTGTCTGCAAGGTACTTAGAACATGTATATCTATAGGTATAGAATTACTGAGTTTGTACTAGTACAGTCTAATTTAAAGTTAGATGAAATTCTGACATTTATTACACAAAAATGAATTTTTAATAATTAAAATAAATGTCTGTGTATGGGAATAGAGCACTGTGCCCACAGGATGTAAAAACATATACCTAGCCAACTAAACCACAAAGCCAGCACAACAAAGAGACAATCTTTTAGTTGTCTCGTTTCTGAGTAATACTTACATTAGGAATATGCATGTTTCTACCGTGAATTTGCCCATATTCTCAAAACAGTGATTACACAACCCATTTAGTCTAAAAAAGAAACTTGGCATTCTCAATATAAATTGAACAATTGAGGTTGGGAGGGGAGCAGGGGGTTGTCATTTACACTTCTATCATGTTATCAGTTTCTTACAGACAAGACAGGGGCTAGAAGAGAGCAGAGTATTAAAACAAAACAAAAAAAAAAACTGTGGGAATAGAATCCTGTACCATTGGGTCCAAAAGTGAACACTTGGCTGACCAAACCACAAAGTCAACTCACCAAATAAAAAATATTTTAGTTCTCTTGTTTCTAAGTACTACTGACATTAGGAATATGCATGTTTCTACTGTGGATTTGCTAGTACTTTCAAAACCATGATTACACAACCAAACAACCCCATTATGTGTCTGCAACAATTATTTCCCCATAAACATCTGCTCAATTATGACAAGTACAGCTGGCATTAGGAATATGCACATTTTAACTGTGAATTAGCATGTCCTTTCAAAACCCTGATTAAACAACAAAATATCACCAGCATGTGTTTTGTTGCAAATATTTTAATTTTCCCATAAACATCTGTGTAACTTAGACACTTTGGCTTGATTTCAGACTAGATAATATTACAGCTCATACAGCCAAAATTATACTTAGCATTCTCAATGTAAACTTGACAATTGTGGTTGGGGGTGGGGTGCGCAGGGGGTGTCCGTGAGACTACTGACATGTTGTCCGTTTCTGGCATACAGCTAAAATCTATACAGCTAGGAAGTAGAATTTAAAAAAATTAAAAGTCCCTGAACAGGAATGGAACCCTGTACCATTGGGTCCAAAAGCAAATATCTAGCCAATTGAACTATAACACAATCATAGAAATAAATAGGTCTTTTAGTCACCTTGTTCTTAAGTACTACTGAGCTTAGAAACATGTATGTTTCTACTGTGGATTAGTTTGCACTACAAAAACATGATTACTCAACCAAACAACCCCAACAAATGTTTTGCAGCAATTATTTTTCATTTCCCAATATACATATCTTTAATTTTGACACTTTGGCTTGACTGCACACTAGGCAATATAACAGCCATTATAGCCAAAATGAGAAGAGGCATCCCCATTGTGAACTGCACGATTGAGGTGGGGGAATGCTACCAGTGGGTCCACAGTCGTGTCATCAGCCCCTGGAAAATAGATATAGATGCTAAGGGAGCAGAACATATATATATATATATAAAAATTTGTGTGTGTATAGGAATGGAACCCTGCACCATTGGATCCAAAAGCAAGTGTTCAACCAACTGAGCTACATAACCATCCTGATTCAAAGCTGTTTTTAAGTTATCTTGTTTCTAAATGCAGCTGACAGTGTGAATGTACACATTTTTTCTATGTGTTTGTCCATCATTAAAAAACAATTGAACTCTAATGTCCATCCTGACAAAAAGCAGGAGACAAGTAAGGAGCTTTATTAATTATCCACAGGTAAAGAGAAAACAGTGTATACGTGTGTTGCTGCCACGCTGTTGGCAGATAACATTCAGCGCCCAACAAGTAAATCTCCATATGAAAACAGGATGAGAGTCATCTGGAGCCAAGAAAAAAAAAAGGCAATCCAGTGATACTAGCAGTACATCAACACACAATGGTGACATAGTTTCATGCAGTCAACCCACTGAATAACGTTTTCAGTCTTTAACATATTGTCTTGTGTTCTGCTGTAAGATGTCATTCTTTGGTTAAATATAGCTTGATACATGTAATCTCAAGATCCTGTACTGGTAACTAATGCTTAATGGCACAGATAACATATTGTAAAAATAATTAAAACCACAATGATCATGATTAAACAACAAATTCCTCATAAGAATACCTCAGGCTGTTGGCTGTAAGACTGACTCAAACGAGGACGTCATTTAGAATGTTTATTTTGTCAGGTAGCTCTCGTGGCAGAAATAGATTCCTCTGCATCAGAGCAGCTACAGGATCATGGACCACTGAACACAATCAGATATAAATAAAGACAGCTGCCATAATGAAGTAAGAACAATGTTTATTTAACAAACTTGACATCATTCCGGCAAAATAAGAGGCTGGAACCCTTTCATGTCCCCTTCAAATTCAGACATTAAAGCAGAAATTCATTAATTCTAAGATGAAAAATATAAAATGTGCTTTTTACAAGTAAACACAATGGTCTCCACAGTTTTTTGAGCTTGTATCTCCATGTTTACAGATGTCCTTCATTATGAGGGTCAGTGTCTATGATTGTCCCTCATTTTGAGTGTCCGTGTCCCTCATTCCAGTCACAAAAGGTTGAGAGGCATGCTTCCACATATTTCTGTTTTCACAAGTGATTTAGACAACGTAGAATGTGCTAAAGATAAAAGAAATACACACACAAAAAACCCAACATGCTGGGCAATTAGTGTTTTCCATGTCTGGTTAAGTTACAAAAATCTAGACATCAATTTAAAATCAGTTCCTACTGTTGAATTTGTTGAAATATGAAGATATTTGTATGACCCAGTGTGAAGTACTAATGGAAGGGAATACAGAATAAGTACTTCCATTTCACTATGTGCTGGAATCTACTGGTATTTAAATAGCATTAATGTTGGAAGAAACCTTAACCCTTGCTGTACCATGGACTGATATATCAGTCCGGAATTCCTATACGTTCTAATTCTCTTGGCAGCCTAAGGGTTAACATAGCCATAGACTACTTTTAAATCTGACCATAATGATTTCCTCTCTGTTCTGAACCAATATTGCAGAAGTGAACAGGATACTGCACTGGCAGATTTAAGCCTGGGCACATGGGGGTGCGCAGCCCCTTTTTATGAGCCAACTGACTCTGAATTCCTCTTCCCTTCCCCCTCTTGATCCCAAAGCTCACGAAGTGCTGTCATTCCAGCTCTACACAAAGCACTGATGTATTCAGAGCAGTGCCTGTGTGGCAACTCGAAGCCCAGTGAACAACCTTGTTAAAGCTGCCATGCAGCCCCATCACGCTGCTCCTCTGAAATCTGCATCTCCTTTGGCTTCCTTCTAGTCCATGGCTGCCCCTTTAAGGCCAGCGCACACTGAGTTACTTTGGTGTTTTGGCATGAGATTCTAGGTTGCTGCCACTTATGTAGTCCTTTCCCATCGCCAGCCTCAAATGGAGGTGAGAGCAAGAGAAACAGAGTAGCACCAAGTCTGGAGAGGGAGGGGAATGTCCCCAGAAAGTGTAAACAGGAAAGAGCCATTGGAGGTGGAGGCTGATCCCCGAATGCCCCACATACGCCAGTCAGTTTGGGTCAGGATAAGAGTTGGGCATGAGCCACTGAGGAACACCAGGCTGCTGCAGATTGAGTCACCTGGGCCAGGTACAAATGGACAGACTGACTCACTGGGACAAATGGAGAGGGGGCTGGGGCAAGTTCCTGTGGGTTTCTGTCCAATTAAACCACATTCAGCATTGTTCTCATTGTTCCCATGTCTCTGGTGGTGTTTTCTCTGGGCTGTACATGTACAGTGAAGGAGAAAAAGTTGTAGTCCCATCTGCAGAGACCCTGGTGGATACTTTTGGGGCTAATGTGCCAGTTTAGGCTGATGCATCTTCTTACCTTCACCCTGGATACCAGTCTCTCTGTGAAACCTGCTCAGGCTGTGGCCACTCTCATAATGGGCTGCTGCCCTGGAGGTACCATCTCCAACACTGTAACCTAGTGGACTGATGGAGGCATGGACCTCAGGTAAGAAGGAAATATTAACGTAATAGTATTTATTTAAACGCATAACTATTCTCCAAGTGTTTGATTTGGATAACTTTACCCATTTATTTACAAATTTAGATTTTTTTTTTACATTAAAAGGCTTGATGGATGACCAAACTCTCCTAATAAGAACACAAATTATATACATTTTCAGATGAATATTCATCTGATATTGAAATCCTTAAAAAGACATGTGTTTGACTTAATGGAAGGTGATTTCACTTTTTAATTTTTCTTGTGACTTCTTAAAATCTTTACATAGAAATAATATAGAACATCACCTAATTCTCTTTATAGTACTATTTTCTTTATTAAACTTCATAAAGTATAATGAAAGTGACATGTCATTGGATTTAAAACTCATAGTTGGTTTGGTTTAAATGTACTCCATAACCTAATATACATATGGATGTTCTAAAAAACTTGGTAGTGGGCTGCCCTTTGGCATAGCTGTAGCTCTTCTGCTCATGAGCATCACAGATTCTGGGACAAGCCTGAGTCATTTGAGGGGTGGAAGGACTGAGCATCCCATAGGACACTCTCCTTCCTCAAGGAGGGGGGAAGGGTTGTGTTCCTCACTATCACGCCACCAGCTGGGTGAGCACAGGTGGCACTGCAGCAGGGGACAAGAGTGAGGGGCAGTGGCTAACTAAGCACTGTGGGATAGCATGCAGTGGCATGCATGTATCTGATTGATGCCCATCAAGGCTCAGCTTCTGTATGGGGGGGAACCCCAGGGACCAATGGAAAGAACTCAGGTCAGCAGAATGATGGGCAAACTCGGGCCCAAGCATGGTGACTGGTCATCCCCCTTCCCCCCCCATTTTGGAGATGGGGTTGGGAAGAGTTCCTGTGGGTTCCTGCCCAATTAAACCATTGCTGACAGACTGACTGGGAGATATTATGGGAAAGACTGAAAGGCAGGAAGATATTATCGGACAGACTGACAGGCAGGACGATATTATGGGACTGACTGACAGACAGGGATATAATATGAGATTGACTGACAGACAGGGAGATATTACAGGACTGACTGACAGATGTGGAGTTATTACAGAACAGACTGACAAATGGAGTGATATTACAGGACCGACTGACAGACGAAGAAATAATATGGGACCAGCTAACAGACAGGGAGGTATTACAGGACAGACTGACAGATAGGAGGAGATAATACTGGACTGATTAATAGATGGAACGATATCATAGGGCCAACTTATGGACAGGGAGATGCTGAGACAGATGTGGAGATAATACGAGACAGATAAATGGGGAGATAATACCAGATAGACAGACAAGAGAACACAGGAGAGACTGACAGGGGTATATTAGACCAACTGACCAATGAGAAGTTTGTATGGGACAGACTGACAAACTGGGAGAGCTTATGGGACAGATTGACAAACAGGGAGATAACACAGGAAAGAATGACTGATAGAGGGGGTACTCTAAGACAGACTGACAGATGGGAGATTGAGTGGCACAAATACAAACAGAGTAAAATTATGGGACAGTCTGGCACTCCCACCCATTGAGGTAGTCACCCACCACTCCACTCCTCTACATCCTGACTGCTAGCCAGCAACCAGCACAACCCTCCTTTCACCTCCGCCACTGTATACAGTATGCGCTCATTCACAGCTCAGTCAGCAGCCAGCTGTGGAGGTGAGAGCAGGGCTGTGCTAGT
This sequence comes from Neoceratodus forsteri, assembly GCA_016271365.2. Taxonomy (NCBI): domain Eukaryota; kingdom Metazoa; phylum Chordata; order Ceratodontiformes; family Ceratodontidae; genus Neoceratodus; species Neoceratodus forsteri. Next base: position 1,341,948,407 of record CM057455.1, on the reverse strand, counting down.
CACTGGCTGGCAGTAGGGATGGGAGGGAGTGGGGTGGTGGGTGACTATCTCAATAGGTGGGGAGTGGGTGTCCTCTAAAACACAAGGGATCTTACTGACTTTTCACAGGATGTGGATCAGGGATAGGGAGGGACTGCAAGACCACCATGGAAATAGAATGAATGGGACAAGGATCATCCTCAGGGAGGGAGGAGGGACCATTAGACTATCAGGGAATAAGATATTATTTCACCTGGGTGGAGGATCGGTGAACAGGGAGGGGGAATGCACCACTAGACTGCCAGGAAATATATTTTTTTTTATATACAGGGATGGTGATCGGACATTGGGGAGGGACCACTAGACTACCAGTGGAATATATTTTGTTATACGTGGAGGGCAATCAAACATCGGGGAGGAACCACTAGAATACCAGGGAAATATATATTTTTATAGGAGAAGGACGATTGGACATCAGGGGAGGGAACCACCTGGACAGTCATTTTTTTTCTCAAATTGCAAAAAAGAATCCTTTTCAATGACTCAGAATACAATTCCACGGTTCTTTTTTCACAGTTTGTGGGGAAAAAAACAAATCCATTTTTGCAAATTGTGAAAAAGGATCCTGTTTTGCAATTACTTTTTTGCGATTTGCGAAAAAGGATTTCGGCATCTGAGAAAACACATCTCTAAGTAAGTTATGAAAAAAAAAAGCCCAGAGTCGGATTCTATGGGCCCCGATTAGGTAAACACAACCTTTGGTGTTTACTAAAGCACTCTATTTTTTTAGTTATTTAATTTTGTTGCCACAGCTAACTGAAAACAAGATGGTGGCAGCACAAATAAGTATTTCCCATTCGCGACAAAGGTTTCCCCATTTGTGACATAGAATCCTTTTTTGATGTAAACAACTAACTTTTCCCATTGATAATAATTGAAAATTTTCAAAATTGAATAACTTTAAAACTGATTATTATTTTTCACCAAATCTTCAAAAGGCATATCTGTGACCCAAGATCTTTCTACCCTGAACATTTCGGATCAAAATCCCACACCATTCTTGAGCAGTGGTGTGACAAAGTATTTTACAAAAAACAGTAATTTACACGTATTTGACACTCCATATCTCCACACCCACACATCCGACTGGAACAAAACCTGTCACATCGAGAGATCTTTGGTCCCTGATGGCGCATATAAAATTTCATGTAAATCACTTTAACGGTTGTGAAGTTATTAAAGTGCAACATTTTGAGTTTAACATAGAAGTGAAGAATGAACCCTAACTATAGGGACATGACCATGCCCCTATATAACCAACCTGCTACTTTACTCAGTTAGCATCCCTGGCACCCATACTGGGCACACACTCAGACATTTAGAAATGGCACCACCCCTAACTTTGAGAATGTATACCAGGCTCATTCTTCTAGAGATCAAGGGGTGGGGGTGTACAAAAACATAACCATTGATATTTACAAAACCAGGTCCTGGGGAGAGATTTTTTGCTAGGCATATGCTAGACTTCACTTCTGGAGGTGTACCCAGTAACTCCACACAGGAAGCAATAAAGTAACTGTCCAGACCATAGTTGAAGTTCTAGAGTGGGTCTTTATTAAAAAGATGTTCTTCAGAGCAAGAGTAGACCCCCAAGGTTTACACATCTTGGAACTAGGAACTTGCAGAACAACAAAATCGAATTGTACACACACAGACTCTTTGTATTTTCATCACAGTAGGACACAGGGCACTTGCACTTCCAGTCGGGTTTTGGGGCCAGACACAGCACTGAAACTGCTATAGTGAGAGTGCATAATGATCTGCTTAGGGCTATAGACAGAGGTGACAGGTCAGTTCTTGTGCTCCTCGATCTCTCCTCAGCTTTTGACACTGTGGATCATATCATGCTTCTTGACTGACTCTGTGAGTTTTGTGGACTTGCCAGCACCATCATCAAGTGGTTTGAGTGCTATCTCTCAGAGTGCAATGGGTGGTGATGGGGAATTTCTCCTACTCCCCAATGCCTCTGTCTTGCAGAGTACCTTAGGTTTTGATCTTGTCGCCAATGTTGTTTGCAGTGTACATGCTGCCAGATCATACGATAATACAGTGTGGAGTTTCACTGCTATGCAGATGATACCCAACTGTATTTGACTTTTGCTCCCACAACATCAGGAGCGGTTGATGTGCTTCACAGTTGTCTGGCTAACGTCAATGACTGGATGACTTCCAGCTGGGTGAGACTCAACCCAGCTAAGGCTGAGGACTTGGTGACCGAGACTGGTCACGGGCATGATGGGTTGCCACCGGGGGCTGACTCATGACTTATTCTGGGGTCTACTCCATTGGTGGTTTTTCCGAGAATATGAAATCTGGGCATGGTCCTTGATTGCAGCTTGACCTTTGAAGATCAGGTGTCAGCTGTAGTCAGCAGTGGGTTTTACCACTTGTGAAACATTGCCTGGATTAAGCCTCTCATTCCACCTGAGGACCTGCTGACACTAGTACATGCCTTTGTGGCTTCTAGGCTCAACTACTGTAACGCTCTGTAATTCGGGGTCTTGGGTAGGACCCTCCGCAGACTGCAGCTAGTCCAGAATGCAGCAGCCTGGTTACTGATGGGCCTTTTGAGGTCCAATCATGTGACCCCAATTCTGAGTGCTTTGCATTGGCTGTCAGTCAAGTAGAGGGTCCTTTTCAAGGTGAGTCTTTTCACCTTTAAGGCCCTGTATGGGCTGGGTTCTGGTTACCTGTTTGAGCTCCTGACACTAGTGTCCTCTGCTCGCCCCCTCTGCTCCTCCTTGAGGGGCCTCCAGGATGTTCATAGGGTTCAGCTCAAGACCTCAGGAGATCATGCTTTTAGTGTCTCTGGGCCAACCCTGTGGAACTCTCTTCCACCTGCAATCCAAGAGGCTCCCTCGATTTGAGGCATTTAAGGGGAGACTAAAGGCCCACCTCTTCAGCCTGGCATTTGACTGCTGATACCATCTTTAGCTTTGGCCAGTCCCTTGAAAATTGATTTCTGAAAACCTCTATTTTACTGAATTCTAATCCTGTTATAGTTTTAATGAGGTTTTATTATGTTTTTATTCACTGCTGTATGTCCTCATTTATGTTCAGTGCCCAGAGCCTCCAGGATTGGATGCCTTACAAAGAAAATTGCCTTGCCTTGCCCTGTATTCCCACATGTTGTGGGACATAGAACTACTTGGACTTGTATTCCTACATGTCATATGACATAGAACATTGCTTTCAGTGGCATATTGGCCACATCTGAAAACACATTTGGCTAGCACTAGCACCGTTCTTCCATAACCAGAGAAAAAACTGTTACCACTTCAGGGGTTAAAAATTCTCTTCAGACATTTGGCCATTTGTCTAAAGTAACCAGGCATGCTTACTGAACCTGTTAGTCCTGAACTGGTTACTCCAGATGGGGTTCTGCCCACCCTTTGCTCTCAAATCCATACTCAGCCATTCCTTCAGACTTACACTTTAAACATTTGGAAACCTATTTAAATTGCTTTTTGTATGAAACATGGCATTCAAAATTCAAATTCATCACCTCGATAGTGTAAGGTAAAAAGTCCCGAACAGTGTGATAAAGTCATACCTCTGGACATCACACACCTCGGCCAACTATAGTTCAGACAAGATTTGTACGTCTGTACTTATAGGAAAGAAATTGTGCCTTCCCTCTGGGCATGGAACACAACAGAAACAGGTACTTGCTTTTTGTAGCAAAAGTTAGAATTCATTCACAGTTAGACATTTCAGGCAGCTTCAAAACATCTTGGACCAAACAGGGGACTGCCCCTTGGATCCATTCACTAGCAGTCCTTTTCACCACTCCAGGAATGAAAATCAGGAAATCCTGCTGTAGAAAAGGTCTCCACCACTTTACTTGGCAAGCTGGAGAATGCCAGAATTAGGGTGAGAATTCAGGGGTCTCAACTCAGAGCCCACTGGCAGCAGCTCTCACTCCCTCACTCCAACTCTACTCCTTCCAAACTGACACAGACACTGACTGCCATCTCAGCATTCTATCTCCCAACTCAACAGCTGGCACAAGGGTGATGTTGCTGCGAGAGTTTCAAATGAGCTCATCACTTCAGTCTCCATGGAAGCCAAGTAAACAGAAGAGTGAGCAGGTGAAAAATGATCGATCTAGTTAATCACCAGCTGCCTCTCACTGCCTAGCACTGTTACTGAGGGGATTCTAGTAACCCCAGGAGACTGGGTGGTTACACTCAATGCAGACCAGTTGAATGACTGTCCACAGTCATATCTCCATCCAGCACTAGGCCATTCTACCCTCCATGTTACCTATGGGGAGGTTGCGCAAGTCCTCCCCTACCATGTGCTAGGCACAGGCAGGTAACACTAAAGGAACAGAGGCCAGCTGATGAAACTTCAGCCCCTATCCTACAATCTATCTATGGAGTCTCAGTGGCTCCAAGAAAAACTGCTTAAAGCATGCCCTGACAGACCAGAACTGAAAGCCCGTACTCAAGTTAAGACCTCCAGCCTATCCCTCCCCCTAGCCCACTAGGGAAACTCTATCTGACTTGTGCTGCCTACTGGGGAAAACCTATCCCCAAAACCTTCCAGGGTACCTGTGAACAACAAAAAGGAAAACATACTCTACATTGCATTACATTTCCCAAAAATCAGTCCTGTAACAAAAAATATGTTAACACCCTGTTAGCCATAAACATTTCTCAAAACATTATTAAAAGTGGAACTCGGTTGAGTTCTAAATATCCTCTTTTCTTTTTCAGGAACACCTGCAAGAGAAGAAACCCACAAAAACACATTCTGCATTCCAACAGAGTACCTAAACCTCCACCCAACACTAAAGAATCCCAGAAAACAATTTTTTTATACGAGTATAAAAGTAGAAAAATGAAAAGAAAATATTTATGCAACACATTTGGGGATGGAATTCCTTATAATGTTCGGTTCTAGGGACCAATGTCACTGATGCCCATAGGCATTGTCCATTAAAGTGTCTCTCCTAGACCGAAGCCTGCTGAAGAACAGTTCTTGGACAGGACAGGGCCTGTATAGCACTGCAATCCGGGTGGAGGGACTTTGATGAAAATATTAAAGTTCCTTGGATAGTCTTCAAATGTACAATGTGTTGTGCAAAGTCAGTAAATGTAAACAAAAAGGTTTTGTCTTACCAGCTCCTCAAAGAACAAAAAAAAAAAAGTTTCACCTTACTCTGCTAGCCGGGGAATTTCTCCCTTCAGACAAGATAGAATCTTTGAACACTGCTTCGCTGAATTTCTAGAAGGCCAAACGATGATACTGGAAAACTGCTGGGCTGATGCTTCTGGAAAACCAAATGATGAAACAGGAAAACTGCTGGGTAGATGCTTCTGGAAAACCAAACGATTAAACAGAAAAACTGCTGGGATGATGATTCTGAAAGGCCAGACATTGTAACAGAAAAACTGCTGGGATGACAAATCTGGATCACCTGAAGAAATCCTGGAATACCAGAAGAGCTGCATCTTCTTCCATAGATGCTGTTGCTTTGGATGACAGACATTTGGCCTGCCACTGCTCGCTGCCTTAAGGCATACTGGGCATATTCACAGGGAGTGGCACCATTAAGGGTAGTACTGCTCAGGGTGTGGGGTGAGGACTATGACCACTTCTGGGCATGCCAGGATGATGTTGTGAAATGTCTCTTGCCCAGCCCCATCCACAATTCGCACAGTGTCAGTGAACACAGTCCTGCCCAGTCTCCAGAATTTAAGGTGGTCTTTACTAATGTTGTCCTTTACACATTCTGGTGCATTTGGATGCATATTTTTTCTTGCTTCCTCCATAAGCCAGGATTTCCTGTTTTGTTCGTTCTCCTCCCAGACTCGGCAAGGTAAGGTAGGATAGGACTTCCCATATATGGAGTCAGCCCTTCTACAGATCAGTCTCTCCTCTTTACTGTTCTTTACAAGTCTGCAACCCATGGCCAGGCTTGGGGGTGGCTAGTTCTCAAAGAACAAAAAAACTTGTCCCCCACTACTTCTTGGGACAAGTTGCTAGAGCCTTCTTCAACTGTCACTGACTCCTTTGAGGCAAGAGCTTGGAGCGAATCATGGTAGCCCTCACTGTGAAGATACTCTGCTTCATCTTGCTCTTTCTCATCACTCATGGTCTGTGCCCAAGAGTGAGCAAATGTCCTCACTCCTGAGACATTCCATTCCTCACTGGGCGTGGAGGTGGACACCTCCCAATTCAATGTCTCTTGTACTTCATCCTCGCCCACCAGGCTAGGACTTGGACCCTGTCTCCATGGGTCAACAGATCCCTCTGTTGCAATTTCCATTTTGGACATAGGCATGGACACCTTTCTCAGTTCTTGCCCTTGCAGTGGATCAACACCAATTTTACTTACACTTTCTGTAACACACTCAGTAGAACTTTCCCCAACAGGTTCTGTCTGGTGCTGCATGCTGCTACTTCTGTTGGCAGGGTCCCCTGCCAGGGTCCACGTGGGAGCTAATTGAATTCCTGTTGCCCTCTCTGGAGCTGTACTCCTGCTCATTCCAAATTTTGCAAGGCAGTCCGAGCAATGGGGTATTAGAAACACATCCCTTCCGGTCTTTAGACACACAATGCATAGTCTCACTGGATAGCTAGGAATTGCTACAGCCAGAGGTAACCCTTCACCATAGTAGGATCTCTCTACCTCTCTCACTACTGCCACCACCTCTGCGATCATAGCTTGGGCATGATCTGGGTATCGAGGTGCTCCTGAAGCCATGTCTGAAAGCAAACATACAGCCTTTCGTTACTGAATTGCTCACTAGTCACATATTGTCTCATAAAATGGCTCCCTGCTTCTGTGTTTACATTGCTGACTCAGCCCTGTCATGGCCTCTGTAACTTTTCTCATGCATTACCGTCTGTTCAACTTGCTCAAAAACTGAGTTTCCAACATTTCTGGCTACTGAAATTACTTTAAACTGCAAACAATTGTCCCTGATGGAACATCTCAGCACATTCATACCAATTTAGAATTGGTAACTTGACTTTGCAATCAGCACATTTCAGAAAAATTCTATTTTCATATTTACAATTGCTCAAAGTCACTTGCAAGCCCCTCAGTCTTTCTTTACTCAGGTTTGCCTGTTTGCTGCATCTCACTTATACAACTCACAGTCCTGCTGCTTAGAAATTTACTGTTGTTGTACCAATGTCTCATTGCTCACAGTGTATTGCACAGAATTTACTGTTTGCACCTGCCTTTACAACTCACAGTCCTTCTTTGCACATAAATTGCACTGCTTGTACACAGTTTTTTTTTTTTTGCAAATCAGTATCCTTTATTGAATTTTGTCAAAACAAAACAAAGAACATCAATACAACAACTATATACAAGGAGAAAAGAGAAAAAAGAAAAAGGAAGACAAACAAACATAACCTCTAACCCCCACCAACCCCTCCCTCCCAAACCCACCTGTGCCATCCTTAGGACTTTACACCATATTTCATTATCACTGGGTACCCTGTAACCACGAGCCAACCAAAAAAAAAGAAAAAAGATTTGGGAATTTTCACAGAATGCCATTCAAAGAAAATGTAACAAATGGGGGGGAGGGGGTGGTGTCTCATGTCCCAATAAAAATTAAGTTGGTCCAGCAAGGCCCGGAACTTGGCTGAGTTGCCATGGAAGTTGGAAATAGTTTTCTCTGCATAGAAGGTGCTAAGGCATTCGTGTACACATTCTGAATAAGAGGATGTCCAATCCCCTATCCAATGGTGAGTAATAATTAGCTTGGTCACCAAGGAGATGAGGGCAATATAATATTTATGATTGAGGGTGGCAATCGCCGAGTAGTCTCCTAACAGACAAATGTTTGGTGTGAAGTAGTTGGCATTATTAAAGAGTATGGAGACCTTGTTCTGTACTATCAACCAAAGAGTCTTTGCTAAAGGGCATTGCCACAGTTTATGGTATAGTGTACTCCTTTCTCCTGGGCAGAGGTCACAATTGGGTCAGGGGTGTTTTTTGTTTCATTTTGCATAGCTTATAGGGTGTTAGGTATAGATCATGCAAGATGTTAATCTGCAGTAGCCTTACGCAATCTTGTTTAATATATGTATAAATATTTCTCCACAGAAGGGTCCAGTCGAAGCTAAACCAATCCTTGTCTAGAGTGCTTTGCCAATAAAATGCTGTTGGAAGACCCATGTTACAGACTTGCTTGACCAATTCCTTGTAGATGAATGAAATAGCTCTCCTCTTGGAAGGTTTTTCAATCAGCGGTTGAAAAAAGGGGGGGCTTCTAGACAGGACCAAGGTAAGGGACCTAAAACATTTTTAATACAATGGGTAACCTGTAGCTATTTAAAATATGATATAGCTGGAGTGATGTACTCTCCTTTAAACTCTGTATATGACAGTAGTTTATTTCTGATAACAAAATCCCCCCATTGAGTGTTTACTAATGCAGGCCACTGGGATGTTAAATGTGGTTTGCCCGCAATACAATCATTCAAACTATGGAGTAAAGGTTGTCCCAAGTCTCTGCAATAAGGTATTCTGAATTGCCTGCACAACTGAGCATGGGCTCTAATGCTCCATCCAATTGAAGCAGTACGTAGCTCTAGGAGCAGGGCTGAAAAAGGTAGATATAATAGGAAGGACAGATAACATTTCAGTTTCTTGGCTAAATCGTCTTCTATAGTTAGCCAGGCTGGCAGGGAGCCAACTAGGTCACCCAGAGCCCCTCATTAGAAATACCGGGCACCACGGAGTGCCAAGGAAAAAATAAAGAAGTCCACGAGCTGTAAACCTCCCACTGCGTATGGCATACATAATTTCATGTAAGATCAGTGCAGCAGTTTATCAAGCCTCAAAAAGGAGGAGCACATGGAATACAATTTTGCAAACCAACTTTTGGAGAGAAAGATATTTAACACCCCAAGGGGATAAAGAAATGTTGGTAAGATGGACAGTTTGAGCAGGCTGGCTCTGCCCCACAGGGAGAGTGGGAGATGCCGCCATCTTGCCAAGTCTTCTTTCACTTGTTTTAAGATGGGATCAAGGTTCAACTCTTTTAGCTTAGCAAAATCTTTTGTCAGTTTAATGTCCAAGTACGGCAAGGCCTTCGTTTCCCATTGCAGGCCCAACCTGGGGCATAGGTCTTTAGAACAGGTAGGGGGCAAGGGGTAAAGAGTAGTTTTATTGGTATTTAGTTAATAGCCAGAAAACTTGCTAAATTTTTGAATAATTGTCACCGCTTCTGGTAATGATTTGGCCCAATCCATTATGTGAAGTAAAATATAATCTGTGAATGGTGATAACTTGTAGGAAGAATTACCCACTGTGATGCCCTTGATTGACTTGGTTAAATTTATCTTTCTTTCTAAAGGTTCCAAGTATAAATTAATGAATATGGAGACAACGGGCAACCCTACCTGGTCCCCCTAGATTACATACAGGTTTAGCTGGCTTTGTATTCACACAGAGTTTGTTTGCTTACTCACTGTATTCAGTAGCTGGTTCACTCTGATGGAAAATCTTGGCCTGCTGGCCTCTGGGCTGAAACAGGCTGGTGGTCCCACCAGCCGTAACCACAATCGCCTAAATCACTCTCCAGTCAGTCGGAATACCAGTTGAACCCCAAATTATACTGTACATTAAAAGTCTGTTTGCTAAAGTTTTAGAATGCTCACAAGCTCCTCAATGGTTGATCCTGGTCTAACACGCTCACACTCCACTCTCTCTCTCCCTCCTCTGTGAATACTCTGCAGCACACAAACGCTGGCCAGAGGGCGGAACTGGATACAGGCACAGCAATCACTTGACTCCATGCAAATGATCCTCTCTCTCTCTCTCTCTCCCTGTTTGCTCTTCCTTCATGCTGATCATTGAGCAGGAGCAAATTTAAACTGCAAACTGTAACTTTTTTTCTCGGCTGCAATTTCAGATGTGAGAGCACTGTTTTTACCACATTTACCACAGTTTCTGGACATTTTCTCTAGCGACCACCAATTTGCACACTAAGCACGTGAAACTTTCAAGGCACATATCTGAGTCTTCCTTAGAGTCCACAATATTTTTGGCACTTGAAAACTGCATTTTTAAAGTTCTTTAAGCACTTTCTGATGCAGAGACTGGGACACACATTGCAGTGCTTTACTATCCATTAACTAGCTGAAAACACACAAGCAGCACTCTGCTTCTTTACTCGACCTGGAGGCACCCAGGCAGCACATTTGGGTGGCATTTTTCTGGGAGCAAATCACTTTCCCAAAGCTTCCTTTCTATTTGGGCTACATTGCAACCAGACAGAAAAGTGCTAAACATGCCCTCAGCAAAAATTCTGGTTCTCTTCCCCAAATTAAACACCATCAGACAAGCCTCATTTTTTGCACCCCCCCCACACTACTTTACTCAGTTAGCACCCCTGTCATCCATACTGGGCACACACTCAAACATTTAGAAATGGTACCACCCCTAGCTTTGGGAATGTGTACCAGGCTCATTCTTCTAGAGATCAAGGGGTGGGGGTGTACAAAAACACGACCGTTAGTATTTACAAAACCAGGTCCTAGGGAGAGATTTTTTGTTAGTCATATGCTAGACCTCACTTCTGGAGGGATACTCAGTAAATCCACACAGGAAGCAATAACATAACTGTCCAGACCATTGTTGGGGTTCTAGAGTGGGACTTAATTCAAAAGATGTTCTTCAGAGCAAGGGTGGACCCCCAAGGTTTACACATCTTAGCACTAGGAACTTGCAGAACAACAAAATCGAACTATACAAACAGAAATCCTTTGTATTCACACCGCAGTAGGACATAGGATGCTTGCTCTTTGTATTCCCACATGTGTTAGGACATAGAACTACTTGGACTTATTTTCCCACATGTCGTAGGACAGAAAACATTGCTTTCAGTGGCATATTGGCGACAACTGAAAACACATTTGGCTAGCACTGGCACCATTCTTCCATAACCAGAGAAAAAACTGTCACTCACTCACTCCAGAGGGTAAAAAGTTTACTTCAGACATTTGGCCATTTGTCTAAAGTAACCAGGCGCCCTTACTGAACCGGTTAGTCCTGAATTGGTTATTCCAGATGGGGTTCTGCCCACTCTTTGCTCCCAAATCTATACTCAGCCATTCCTTCAGAGTTACAGGTTAAACATTTGGAAACATTTTTTGAATTGCTTTTTGAGTAAATTTGGCATTCAGAATTCAAATTCTCCACCTCAGTAGTGTAAAGGTAAAATGTCCCGGGCAGTGTGATATAGTCACGCCTCTGGACATTACATACCTCGGCCAACTTTACTTCAAACAAGATTTACATGTCAGTACTTATAGGAAAAGAAGTCGTGCCTTCCTTCTGGGCATGAAACCCAACAGAAACAGGTACTTGCTTTTTGTAGCAAAAATCAGAATTCACGCTCAGTTGGACATTTCAGGCAGCTTCAAAACATCCTGGACCAAACAAGGGATTGCCCCTTGGATCCATTCACTAGCAGTCCTTTTCACCCTTCCAGGGATGAAAATCAGGAAATCCTGCTGTAGAAAAGGTCTCCACCAATTCACTTGACAAGCTGGAGAATACCAGAATTAGGGTGAGAATTCAGGGCTCTCAACTCAGAGCCCACTGGCAGCAGCTCTCACACCAGCACTCCAACTCTACTCCTTCCAAACTGACACTAACACTGACTTACACCGACTGCCGTCTCAACATTCTATCTCCCACCTCAACAGCTGGCACAAGGGTTATGCTGCTGCGGGAGTTCCAAATGAGCTCATCACTTCAGTCTCAGCTGAAGTCAAGTAAGCAGAAGAGTGAGCAGGTGAAAAACCATTTAAGTACTTAATCACCAGCTGCCTCTCCCTGCCTAGCATTGTTACTAAGGGGATTCTAGTAACCCCAGAGGACTGGGTGGTTACATCTATAATATGTATAATAACTGACGACCCCTTTACCACAATGATTATCAGTGTGCTCAAACACCTTGATTAACTGTGCATGATGTCATACCCAATTATTATGGTATCTGGAGCACTCGCGCTTCACTTTTCCTGTGTGCAATGAAACAGCTGAGAACTTGATTTTTGTGCTCCTGTCCCTGCACCAGTTACCATAAAAAAAAATAAAATGAAACATAAGAAAGAGGGCCTTTTAAACTGAGCCCATCTCCTAGTTCCTTACCACCAAAGTGTAGCAACAGGTTGCCTTGCAGGTGTGAGTTTTGGAGATGCCTAGAAGGGCATGAAGAAGTATTATTTTACAGAAAGGGTGGTGGAACTGTTTAACAGTCTACCTGCCAAAGTGGTGTGATCTAAAACCTGTAATGGTTTTAAGCACAGCTGGGACAGAGTGAAGTGGTTACTCAGGGTGACAAATACTGGGAGGGGAATAAGGGGGTGGATGGGGAGGGCTAGTACCCCGGGTGGACATTAGATCCCAAGGTTAGATAGGGAGCCATGGCAGACTGAATGGACCATCGGTCTTTTTCTGCCATCATTGTCTATGTTTCTATGTTCTAGCACAGAGGTCTGCAACATGAGGCTTGGGAGCTGCATGCAGCTCTTTGCCTGTGTTCATGCAGCTCTATAGCTCCTTAACTCTCAAAAGTCCAACTTTATGCTTTTCAGTATCTCTGCTACTTTGCTCCACAATAAAGTATTTTGGAATTGTCTGTGGAGGTTACACACTGAATATGCAATATCACATATACACTGATATCCTTGATAGAAACACAGAAATGTGTCAGCAGAAAAGGACTGCAAGGCCCACCCAGTCTGCCCAGTTGCCCAGTGTGCCTAACAAGCTGCTGGGACTTTGTAATTCCTTACCATCTCCCCCCCCCCCAAATCCAAGAGACCACTGTGTCTACCCCACACTCCCTTGAATCCCTTCACAGTCCCTGTTCCCACCACCTTCTCTAGGAGTTTGTTCCAGTTATCTACCACCCTCTCCATGAAGTAGAATGTTCTTGATGCTGGGACAATATGAGGAAGTCAAGCATAATTACTTATGAGGGGCTATTGGCACTGTAGTGCCCGCTATATTACAGGCCAGTATCGATACTACCATTTGCATTACTGACATCAACCAGAGGTATGTGAGGGAGAAAGCTTTCAAAGGTTCATGACAGGGCTGCCTGATGACATCATAGTTAGCATTACTGCTTACCAACGTGCTGAACAAGCTTGGTGCCAAAGCCAGAGTATTGCACATCAAGTGGCAAACCCAGTAGCAATCAGCTCTGGATGCCTCATGACTGCACAAATGCTCTGATAACCAAAGGGCAGGGATCATGTTAGCAGAGAGTTGCAGCTCAGGAAATGTTGCCAGATGTTAACAGGGCTTGCAGTACTCAACACTGAATGCAGAGGCACCAGACATGCCATGTGTTTTTACATATAGCAGGCTGGGCCTGGTAGATGTCCATGCCCAGCCACCCTTGCTCCAACTGGGAGGGACAGGTGGACTCCTATCCTCAGATACACAGGATGGTCCAGCCAGCTGTTTTGTCATCCTTCTCCATCTCTTAACAGGTGCTGAGTACTTTACTGTGATAGCCTCACATCATTTGGCATCCAGGTGGGGTGACAGGTACAACCCCAGTTACATCAGGATGCTATGTAGCATTCAGATAATTAAGAAGGCAGTTGTTCCTCTGGCAGGAGAGAAGGCTGTGGGATGGAAGAAGGACTGAGTCAAGGCATGCAAGGTCATACAACTGCAAGAAATATTAAAGGGACATTGCCAACTTTTTTGTATTGTATTATTTTAGGTAAAAATCCACATTTTATTATTGCTTACTTTCTCTAAATTCATTTATGTTGCTGGTTGTTTTATCTACCTCATTGTTTGTTAGAAATGAAATGCATGGTAATGCACAGCTATGCCCAGCTCTGTTTTGCTTCAATCATTTAACTACTCTTAGTGCACATTTCCTGAACATAAGAAACACCATCAGACAGTGCAGCCACTCATGATACAATAGTGTCCTCTACTCCCACTGTATAATGAGTGGCTAGATTGTGCTGGGGGTGCTCCCGAGTCCAGGAAAGACGAAGCGTGATGTGGTCAAGAAATGTAAATGACCACGTTTTGGTGTGATAACACCAGTATGGTGGGCAGTTAGTTTTTCACTGGAAAAAAAAAAAAGGATGTGAATCAAACTACCAGCTGCATAAACAGTGTATATAATATGAACAATCATAAAATGTATGTTTTAAACCAGGGACACTTTGAGGCTTAAGGAAGTTGACAGTGTTCCTTTAAGTGTACTAAACAGAGCTTTGCCAATATTAAGGTGGCACTGAGGCTGTGAATCAGCCATACATTTTATAATAAACTGGCACACCCAACAAAGAAAAAAAATCATAGATGAGAACATAGCCTTTCTAGAAGACTGGGGTGCTTTTGTTTTCATCAGCAGGGGAGGATGAATATTTCAAGTGATTTGAAGTGAAAGTTTCCAAAAAATACTACTAATTCCAGGGCATGTCTCTAACAAACATTCTATATATGCCAATAATGTGTGTGGTAGGGGTGACCAGGCTCACCCCTACCTATGCTGAACAAAGGAAGGTTGCACCAAAGAACTGAGGCCAACAGAGCTGGACTCCTTCAGTGGCTCCAAGAGATTTGCCTAAAGCATGTAGTAGGAATTAATTTTGAGTTATTAACCATTTGCTTTTTCAGCTACAAAATCATGGCTAAAACTCCTCTGATTGTCTTAAGGAAGATCTGGAGAATAAGCTATCCAGTATGGCTTCTTTGTGCAGTGTTCCAGTTGATTAATATATGCTTTATTCTGACAGCATTGTGGGATGAGTTTAAGCTAAATTATGCACCACAAAGGACCTCTGTTATACATACGCACATATGACTCTCTGGTGATCAGACTGGTCATGCCAGGAGGACATGCGGCTCCCAATCCTGAAAAGGTTGCAGACCCCTGTTCTAGTAGAACAGCCAGCCATCCCCCACAGCTTCCCTCTCAGGTAGCCCTTATTGCTTGCAGCTGCTCTGTGATGGAAAGGTAACAAGAAGTTTGAGGGGTGATCCACAATTTACTCCTGAACCTGGGCCTAAAATGCACCAATATGCGCCAATTCACACATTACATTTTCAAAATCTGATGGGGAGGCATGCCCCTAGACCCCCCTAGAAAGATATGGTATTTCAAGCCAAGTGTGCTTCCTCTTGTGTAAATCCCTGGATCTGCCACTGTACTGCATTTCACCACCAGTGAATCATAGACTCAGACAATTAAACTAAGAAATGCATATTGTACACACACACTGCTGCTGGAGTAGTTTGCTGAATTTGGCTCAAACTTCAACTTGATTCAGTTAGAAAAGGAAGAGGGTCTGAGACTTACAGCAAAACTCAGTTATCATTAAAACTGATGAAAGCAACCTGAAATATTTTACCTTAGTATTTAACAAACAGACTGAAACCACTGCCCTGATGATGAGCCCAATAAAGAAAAATGATGTTGTTTTTACCTATGAAGCACCTGACAATCCCACTTGCACAGTGAAACTCTTTGAAAAATATATCCCTGAGAAACCTTCAGTGCCCCTGCATTATCTGTTCACTACACGAGTGAGGGTTGTGAAATAACCTACCGAAAGTGCCACCTGCAGGTACTGCCAAATAACCCTTAATTACCCTAAAAATACCCTAATGAAAACAGGTAGTTGGTTAGGGTAGGATAGTTACTGGCCTGATCTTTCAATACTGAAAATCTGAATTAAAAAAAAAAAAGCCCCAAATCAGGTGCATCCAGTTCTGTCAGATGGATTCCAAGCAATCCTAGTACACCTGACTGCTGATATGTGGAGCAGTGGGTACTCTTCTACTATGTCTTTCATGTGCAAAATGCCCATTAGGCACAACTTCTGGCTTTTCCTTTGACCCATGCACTATGAATTGCAATTGTATCCCCAGCCCTGAAGTTTACCAGCAAGTGGCTTTATCCATGACCTATGTGCCACAAGCACAAACCGTGGCTAACATCTTAGTTGAGCTGATGGAGAATACTGACACATGGCTGCTCCCCACTGACTCTGAAAAGGTAGCTACATACAGTAGCTAGTAATAACTGGACAAATGTGATGAAAGTGATAGAGGATGATGGTTTCTACCTGAGGTTCATGCATGGTGCATCGTACTAACCTGGTAGTACAGGGCTTCCACAGCCAAGCAGACATTTAAGAACTGCTGCGTATGTGTGCTGTACAGTTGTGGCCATATTGTCTCATCATTAATGGCAGGGTAGCAGCCGGGAGAGCAAAACAAATAAAAAAAATCACCTGCTTCAGCATTAAATGTAACAAGAAATGCTCATCCAAAGGAGCTCCACGCTCTACGTGATTAAGTATACTGTATGTTCCAACAGTACAAGATGCTGGCTGACTATATGTTCAGTTGCACCACCCTTGATGCCTCGGAAGCTTCCATGAACTTAACAACAGAGCACTGGAGTCTCACAGATGGCCAGATTCTCATACTACAGCCTTCTATACTTGCCACACAGGCAGGTAGTGGCTATATGACATTCATAAGCCAAGCATTCTAGCTTCTGCATTTTGCTTATGTAGGTAGCGTGAAATATGCATTAGCAACTGGGAGTAAGTGATTTCTTTCCTTGCACAGCACTCATGGAATATGAACAGTCATTGCCTGATATGAATGCCTTCCAATAATCAATACAGGGATCCACAGAGCACAGTTTGCCACCTTGTTAGACCTATGGAACAAAGGAAGACTCCTAGCACCTGGGAAGGGTAGGTGCAGTCCAGTAGGAGAAGAATCACATGATTGAAAAGGTACATGGACAGCAACTGACAACAAAGTTAACCAACATGAGAATGGAATCACAACCCCAGAAATCACAGTCCTTTCAAAATTATCCCAGTAGTAACTCTGACCGTGTTCATCAATGGACACCTTGGACACACACCCGCTCTTCAGCAGCAACACATCTAAACACCACCTTAAGGGTAGCAGTTTCAACCCTCTGCGGGCAATGTTATCACAAGGAGGTGAAGAAGGGGGGGAAAAGGAGGCCATCAGCTGTAGGTCTGCAGAATATATGATGGAGGAATATCTCTCTGAGTCAAAGAATTTGAACACTGATGTGGAGCTACTTTTGCACTGGGCAACAAAGGTTCAGGAGGGGCTGTCACTGTCTGTTGTGGCAATTCACTATTTAACTGCCCAGCATCCAGTGTGAGTTCTGAAAGGGTGTTCAGTTCTTGGGGCCATCATCCTAAGAGACTCACGTATATCAAAACGAATGATCGCCTAATCCAACACATCGCATATCTGCTGCCACAGACTCAAGAAAAGTCGGCATCAGAAATCATGCCTGAATTCCTGTCTGGTTGCAATTCAGATATTGAAGATAGAGAGCGTGGATTCTAATATTAAGGATCAAGTTGTAAAAAGAATAACCAATTGAATGAATTTGTCATTGTGGAATGAGCCAATTGACCGGGCTATCTTATAAGGTACTTAAAGAGCAATACAAGGCAAGCCCTTCCTCCTTGGGCCTATTTCAGTTTACCTAGTTTCTGTCACTGCTAGCCTATGCCTCATCTGGGGCCTACTCTATTACCGTGGGTCACTGCAAGCTGTTTCCTCCTCCTTATATGTCAGACAGGAACAATTTTTGGACTCATTGGTGGTAGTCTACCCGTAGGCTGCTACACCTGCTCTTCGGTCAGCAACAATAAATAAGCATGTCAGACAGGCACAATTTTTCAAACCACAAGAAACATGTCAGACAGACATATTTTTCTGTGACAGTGACAGGTTCCACCTGTAAACTGTTGCATGTACTCTACTTAATCAATCTGACAAAAAATGTGGAGTCCCCCATCCTCAGCTCACTTTCAATTCAGTTCCAATCATAGCTAACAGTACTAAGACTGCACAGTCAGCATTAACAAAAATATGGCTGTGCTAAAACACTTTTTAGAAACCCAGTGCTCACCTCTAAACACAGCTCAGAGCACTAGCAATAACAGTATTACTGTAGAAATATCTGTGCTGTAATGTACAGTACTTTTGTTTTAGCCCATTTCACTGATAGGTCATACCTGTGAGTACTCTAAACACAATTTATCGACAAACAGCAGTACCAAATCCAGTTTTTCAGACTGCTTCTGGCTGACTGTATTCACAGCACAATGATGACACATCCTACAATGCTCCTTTCCCCAACAGGCTAGGACTGCACATTGCCACATGACTACATCCATGTACTACCTGAAGCAATGTAACCAGATGATTATCCTTTTACACCTGCCCAGCTATTCGCCCTTCATAAAGTACTGTAGTGCTAACTTGTCTGGCAAAACATCTCACATACATTAGAAAATGTGTTTAAGATTTCTAGCTTCCTGATTGGCTAAGAGACTTATCTAGGTGGACTTTTATAAGACAACAATGCCCACCTAAAACAAGTCCCTATGCCAAGTGCCCCATTACATAATAATATTACTGTGCCAGGGTTCAAAATTGAAACTGAACAGAAAATATTTTATTTCCTTGCTTAACGAGTCAGTTCCCCCAGCTCATCACAAATTTAACCCACAGCCATACCAGCAGTCCCTTCCCCCCCGAAACAGCACATTCACTCCCGTGTACAGATAATCTAAATTCATTGTTATTTATTTTTTAAATGAATAGAGCTACTGTTGTTCTCTCACAGCACTGTCACTCTTGGTATTGCGACAGCCACGCTGCCTGCCACAGAGTAACATGGTGGCATACCAGCTGTTCACACCTCATTATCCCGCTCCTCACTCATTCCCTCACCCCTCAGTACACTGCATCTTATTGCTCAGTTCTTCAGCTCATCACCATAGTTACAGTAAATATAAAAAAAAATGTAAAGTTGGAGCACTGCTATCTCTTACTGCATTACTTTGTCTTCACTTCCAGGTATAACTTAACAGTGTTGTGCAGCATCACGCGCCAGACAGCTGCACTTTCTGAACACAAAAAATAAATAAATAAACAAACAATCTTGCAGCAAGGGCTGAGAACTTTACAACAATGATGGCAAGAGATTGTGGGGGTCAATAACGCAAACCTTCAGCACAGTGGCACAGAGCTGTAGCCCTCTAGTGATAATGACAACAGTTTATGGAGGGACTGCATTACATAATACCCACACTGTCAGGTACTATTGCTTGTGTAGTTTCTTGAAGTGCACTACCCCTCAAATTTGGTGAAGTTGTGTCACTTCATGAAGTCTTCATGAAGGGTAAAGTTTATGACTTCACCACATACCAGTATTAGAATACAGAAATTTTGCAGGTAGTTCACAAACAGATATTTGCCTGACAAGCTAAATGTGTTCTATAACAAATAGGCCAGCCAGCTCAATGACATGGAGGCTTGAGATGTCAAATGCCTTACCTCCTGCCATGCTGGAGACCCATGTTTGGGAACAAGCACAGTTTGCTGTGGTCAGCCGGGGGGGAAGGAGGATAAAGCATCTGATGGACTGTTCTTCTCTTCTAGGGTAGAGTGGGAACCGTGCCCAGTATTAGCCTGGCTCCTAGTAGTGGTGGAGCAACAAACTGCTAGAACCTCATGCAGGGTCAGAGGCATGGCTGATGTCCAGCGTGCTGCATATGGAAGTGGGCACAGCTCAGCCACCAATGTCATTGCATGTCAGCTCCTCCACACTATGAGGAATGGAGGGAAAAGTGAAAAACTTGCCCTGGTTGGCAGAATGATTCTCCGAATCCCTTACCAGCCCCACACCAGTGACCTAGGCATGGCTCCAACTGAATCCCATCTGGTGGGTTAAGCTTGGCTCTCCGCCACCCTGCCATGGGGGAAGCTGCTGTGGATAAGTCCAGGAGATGTTGGGTGATGGGCATGGATGGTTGGAGAGGCGGGAAGCCAGCCAAGAGGGAGAAAACAAACAAACAAACAAAAAAACTAATTGGCCAGATTTGTGTTGCACTGTCTGCATGACAGGCACCACTATCATATGTATCGGGAGTTGGAGGGAGGGACACATGGTCCGTAAGATGGGAGAAGCAAAATTCAGTGATGGCCTACAAATTATTAAAGGGTTTGCTACCAGTGTTAACTTTGAACTTCAGGAGAATGAGTCCAAGAGATATCAGATGAGAGAAAATCCAAAAAGAGGGCTAAAAGTTCCTAAAGTAAGAAACAGCTATGGTCTAATGACTGCACATTATTAAATTCCTTACACATGGAAGCAGTTAAATACAACAACAAAGAAATTAGTTAAGTTAGCTATTGTTAAGCCTTAAAATATGAAATGGTGGGCCATTGTAACTGTTGTAATTCCTAAACATTAAGTGGGCTTAGAAATGTATGTATGTGTGTAATGTTTGTTGGGGGGTGCTATAGTACTAGTAATTTTGGGCACTGGGTCAGAATCTAGCTGACAAGAATGCTGTCTGCCACAAGAACTCAACAAGAATGCCTTCTTTTTTTGTGTGGGGGGCTTCACCACCCACACCCCCATACTAAAAGATTCCCCCCTAGGGGGGAGCAGATCATAGGAAAAGTTAAAATTTGTGGGGCCGTTGAATACTGTTTACACGGCCCCTTGTAAAAAAAGACAAGTCCCGATTCCTGCAAAATGGCAGAAGATCAGGATTAGAACGTTAGTCCCCACTGC
Source organism: Neoceratodus forsteri (assembly GCA_016271365.2). Classification (NCBI taxonomy): domain Eukaryota; kingdom Metazoa; phylum Chordata; order Ceratodontiformes; family Ceratodontidae; genus Neoceratodus; species Neoceratodus forsteri. The sequence goes on along the minus strand of CM057455.1, from coordinate 1,341,927,744 downwards.
CTTTTAATCAAGCTGCTCTATGCCCCAGCCCTCCACACCACAGGGGCAGCTAAGGTGGCTCATGGTATTCGGCTGCCCTTGTCCTTTTGGCAGCACCAAAGACAGCGACCAGGGGAGCACATATAGCAAATGCTGTACATCCCCTCTCACTGTTCATGCTAGCACTACACAAACTAGTGCTCTCTATATTGGTGCTATTTGTGTAGCGCTATTCTAACCGGGTACCGTAAGTTTGTATTACAGTATCTTTGGTTAATTCTAAGGTTTTTTTATTTTGTCAACATTTTATTTAGATTTATTATATAATACTATAATGTTTTACTCCCAAATGGATAACTTTTAATGTACTTGATGTTTCAGTGTAAAGTATCTGTAAATTTTGTATCAAATAACCGGCAGATATCTAATCAGGCCAACCTTGTAAATAGGACCTTCGGTACCTAAGTGAATTTATCCTGCATAAAAATAAATACTTTTACTACTACTACATTTGCAAGCAAAGGGAAACTTTACAGCATCTTTTTATTTTTATTTATTGTGCAAAATAACTGCTATTCTTATTTTATTGTTGAATGTTTATGTGTGTGTTGAGGGAGATACAGAGTAAGAGGAATCTGTGGACTTTGTATATAAAAAGAACTCATGCATCTAGGATAAAAGTGTGAGGGATTTGATAGTAAGTATATCTGGAAACTGCAGGCATACCAATCAAATAAATTTTGCACATGAGAAAAATTCTTTACTGTGATTTTGATTGAGTCACAGAAATTTCTTATCAAGCATGGCACAGACGGTAACACTAAGATTTTATTCTGCAGCGGTACTGAAAAGCAGATAAACATAAGATTTGTGGATCTATTACAAAAATGAAGTTTGTTAGCTAAAAGTTTCCAAAAATGAAAGCAGAATATGGCATTAACTTGAGTAAAATGCACAAGAAACATTTTTAATTTAATCGGTCCAATTATGGCAATACATGTAGTTTGAATGTCCCAAACTAGATCAGTTTTTTAATCAAAATCCTCCAAACACCTAGAGAGAAATACATAAAAAATATTTAAAATATCTAATAGGTGTAAAAGGGCCTTTGACTAAAATTTTTCGTTCTCAAAGTGTCTATCAGTGACAAACTCCAGACAATTGTATAGGTTATGCCTCATAACCCTGTGTAAATATTTATTTATTTATGTAGTTATTGAAATTGTTTCACAAGGTAAACATACAGAGATATAGTAAGAATATCATGTACAGACGCATCCTTCCAGAAGGGAGTGGGAAGGGAAAGGTAAGAGATCAATAACCAGAGAATAAACAAAAACAAATATATATTTATTTATTTACTGCATTTTGGTAACTGGGTAAATCCATTGAGACAATGCCCCTTTTTCAGAGGCACCTGGAATTGATTACAAAAATGCCAGAGGCAGAGAAACATGAACAACTGCAGTGTCCACTCACTTGCTCCACAAAAGGGGACAACTGACACCCCAAGCAAGCCTCCTCAATCCCTTATACATAGCAGCAGCACATCCCCTCAAACACCATACCCAGATAGGCAAACTATAAACACTACTTAACACACCGTACCCCCCACCAGGCCCCAAGAGACAGGAGCCCCCCCTCCCCGATCCTGGCTCATCTTGGTTCCCTTGGTGCCTGGCTCTCCACATTGTCCATGGAGGTGACCACCACTCTGTACTGGTAACCCTGTCTTCTCCCCAGGCAACCATTTGCCTGACTCCCAGCAGCCCCAGTTCTCCCTAATGACCTGAGGTAGTGATGCCTGTCTGACCTAAAGAAAACCCTTGGGTTAGCCACCACCAGGTGCACCACCAAGCACGTTAATTAAGGTGCTTGGTGGTGGATAACATCAGTGCTTTCTTTTGCCCAGGCACCACTACCTCACATAACTAGAGAGAACTGGGTTTGCTGGGAGTTTTTTGCTGGTACACAAAGGGGAACTGTAGAAAAGATAGTTTTACCAATACCCAGAAGTGGTCATCTCACTGGGCAGTGCAGGCAGCTGGGCACCAAGAGGACCAACGTGAGTGAGGATATTAGGGGGACAGAGTTCCTCCTCTCTCAGGGTCAAGGGGGTTATTACTGCGGTTTGCCTGGCAGGTCCTGGGGGTCCAGGGGCTAAGGGGCAGGTAGTGCTGCTGTTACAGGTAGGGGAAGGAGACGTGCTTGGGGGGCAGTAGTCTCCTCTTGTGAAGTGAGTAAGTAGATAAACTGGGTATTACAAAGAGAACATAATGAAAATTGAAGAACATTACTTTTTACCCTGCAGTCACTGGACTCGTAACTGACACCTCTCCAGTCGCCTAACCCCCTAGAACCCATGCAACAGCAGCATATCAGCAACCCTGCTGAAATTAGGGTAAGGGAAGAGAGGGAGGCAAAGGTGAGGGAGTCAGGAAGATTTTATAAAAAAAAAAAAAGGTTGGTGGCAAAAACTGGCAGTGCTGTGGTGTTGGAACTACAGTTTGACTGTGTGAGGGAAGTGTCTCTTTACAGGAAAGTGGAAGTAACTTCCGATTCTACTCCTATACCGTAATCGGACTAGGAATGGATCTGACTCAGAATCAGAATTTCTGAACATTGGATTCTCCGAAACAGAATGAATTCCAGAAAATCTGAGTGAGCACCCCTACTGCAAATGGTATTTTTATTGCTTGGAGGGTAGCCATCAGTTTAGGCAAAGTGCTGTCCGTATACTTAGGCAGAGAGGAATTAGAATGCTTCTTAAAACAGAGGTGTGCAGTGGCTGTGCAAACTCAAGATTCAACCTCACCAGTACTGGTAGCCTGGCTGTCCATTTTTCTGGAAGAACTGGACATAATTAATGGTTTCTCAGTAGATGGTTGGAATGGTTAGCTGGTTTTGCAGTATTATTATTGAGGTTCAACACTACAGTGTAGCTACTAGTCAACGTGAGACATTAGACCAGTGGCGTAATCACTGGAATGTGGTTACATCCCTGATATGCTAAAGGAAGCATCAATGTAGATGCCCCCTGCAGTGTATGAGGTAAGCCAGCAGAGGGACCATTGCTACTGCTGAAAGGCTGCCTTGAAGAATGCAGTTTGCAAGAAAGAAATATGAATGAATAAGGGATGATGAATGTATGAATGAAAACTGACCTACTGGGTATGTTCTGGCTAACACAGGGTGTTAGACTAGTGGAGTGAACACTAAATGTGCTCAGTTCCCTTAAACTATGCTGGGAAAATGGTCCCTTACTGGCACCTGTAGGTGGAAGGAAATATGGAAACATAGAAAGCTGCCATTAGACAAAATCTGGTAGACTACTGTTTCTGCCAAGTTCCTACCTCAGCTGCTTTAACCAATCATTGTTTTGGCATAGGCCACGTGGCCTAGTTACAGTTTGGCCCTGTGCCCCTCCTGCCCCCTCCTCCTTCTTCTTCTTCTTCTTCTCTCCCTGGTGTCTGTTCTCACCAACTCCTCATAGCCACCCCCCTCTCCTGAAACTAATCACTGTCTCAGTTACCACCTCCCTAGGTAAGCTGTTTTATCCACCACTGTCTCAATGAAGAAGTAATTCTTCAGATCCTTCTTGAATAACCCTCCCTCCCCCCTTTCACAGTTTAGAATCATGCCCCCTGGTTGTCCCTCTTGTCACTGGAACACATCATGACAATCTACTGTATTTATTCCAACCAGGAATTTGAACTTACCCAGTCAACAAAAGTTAATAGATAAATAATGAATAAATAAAATGTAACCCATGTCCTTTCTAGCCTCCAACAAGTCCATGCTCAGAATGGCCAGACACTACTCATATGTCTTTTCCTGCTGTTCTTGCATCATGTTTGTAGCTCAGCTCAGGAGGAGGTAGGAGCAGTGTTAACATGTCTGGGCAAACAGCTGAAGAACTCTGAAGGCAAAGTCACAGACGGCAGACAGCTGCTACCAAAGAAAGACTTGGTTTACCACTAGGAAGACTCACATAGGGGTAGTTTACAGGCCACCAGGGCAAGGAGAAGGTAGAGGAAAGGAAATGGGTGCTGAAATAGGAAGGGGGTGGTAAAGAGAGAGGTTGTACTAGTAGGATATTTTAACCTGCTAGACACCAACTGGGGCATTCAGGAGGACCGGAAGCCAGGTCCTGTGTGATGTCTTGTGGGACTGCATGTTGGCACAACAGATCGGGGATCACATTAGACAGTCAGTCACTCTAGATGTGGTACTCACCAAATCAGAAAGAGTAGGCGGAGTATGGGTGGGGGAACCACTAGAGTCCAGGGACCACAATACCATATAGTTAGAGGGTCCAAGGGTGATGTGCTAGACTTCAGGAGGGTGGGTTTCAACTATATGAGGGAAATTGTTCTGGATAAGTTAGCTGAGGTAGACAGCATCAGGGGAGTGGAGGAACGATGGGGAATTATTGAAAGGACTATTCTAGAGGCAATAAAAACATGCACAAGAACAGTTGTCAAGAGAAACAAGTAAACGAGATCATCAATCTGGTTCTCAGAAAGAGTCAGGGAGGCAGTGAGGGTTAAAAACAGAGCCTTTGTAAGGTGCAAAAAACAGGGGGATACAAAATGGGACATAAATCAGGAGAAAACTGGAGAGGCCAAGAGGGCGGTGAGGATCACAAAGATAGACATAGACGTAGAGCTGCATACTGCAAAGTGAGTCAAGGGAAGGAAAAACAGTTATTTAGATATATAAGATAAAAATGAAACATGGAATGGGGAATTGTCAGGCTAATGGAGGGAGGCAGGGTAGTAGAGGAGGACAGGCAGCAAGCAGCTGTTTTAAACCACTACTTCTACTCAGTATTCAGTAGGGAGAATAAGGGGCCTTTGCAGGAGAGTGGCATAAATGCAACTGACAGAGGGGTACTGAAAATGAAACTGCAGAAATTTACTGGTGAAAGAGTCAAAAGGGGGCTAGCGGCCCTGAAGGTACTAAACAAGGCCCTGGGGCCAGATGGAATGCATCTGAGGGTGCTGAGGGAACTGGCATAGGTGTTAGCCAAACCATTAGTGGAGCTATTTTATAGCTCTTTGCAGCTAGGGTGGTTCCAGGGGACTGGAGGATGGCAGACTAGCTTCCACTGCACAAGGGATAGATCAAGGAGAAGCCAGGAAACTATAGACCTGTCAAACTTACCTCCATGGTAGGGAAACTGATGGAGACATTAGTCAAAGGAGATCTAGTAGAATACCTGGAGAAAAAACTGACTTCAGGATAGTAAGCAGCATGGATTCATGACAGGTAGGTCTTGCCAGACTTACCTAATAGTATTCTTTGTCTGGGTAACCAAGGTAGTTGATAAGGGCCATGCAGCAGAGTTACTCTACTTTAACTTTAGCAAGGCATTTGACTCTGTGTCTCACCAGAGGCTGCTGAAGAAGATGGGGGATCTGTGAACAGCTAAGGAAATAGTAAAGGGGATATGGAGTTGGTTGGAGGGGAGCCAGCAGACAACTGTGGTGAATGTGGTCAGATCAGAGGAAAGAGGTGTACCACAGGGATCTGTTCTGGTTCCAGTCCTCTCAGTCCTCTTCAAAATGTTCATCAGCAACATGGGAGAGGGAATCCATGGCAGCTTGTGTCTATTCATTCACAGGTTACACTAAACTCTGTTGTATGGTTGATGACTGCGGAGGGAATAAGGGAGCTGTAGAGAGACCTACAAAGGTTGGAAAATTGACCCAAAGTTGAGCAGCTTAAATTCAAAGCCAAAAAGTGCAAAGCTGTGCACTTAGGGAACAAAACCCCCAGTTAGAGTATTGGTTGGGGGGATGGTTAAGCTGGACACAAAATCAGAGGAAAGAGACCTTAGAATCATCATTAGGGCCCCCATTAAACAAACTAGCCAATATAATGTCCCCACCATTGAAGTACCACTGCAGAAAGATTTCTCTGCTGTCGAAAACTGACTCCAGGAACACCGCCTACCGAGGAATCAGAAAAAAACAATATCTATGTTGTTCTGGTCTAGCTACTGCTTAAGCACAGCTCCTGACTCACTGAACCTGTGGACCACAAGGAGACTGCCCCAGCTCTGTGTCCTCTTACACATATTAAGGCATGCACCTGTGCCGCCATCTTGATAACTCTAGGCACATAGCCCAAGTAACAGCCAAGTGTTATGCAAAACTTGATGCCTTGCACAGAGTAAAAAGCTGTCTTTGGCCACGTATCAAGAAACTACTGGTTGAGCACTCCATATTCCCCCACTGGACTATGGAAACACTGTTTATGCAGGCACCAACGCCAATGTCTATCCAGACTAGAAACACTATTCCATGCCTTATGTAGATTTGTCATGGCTTGTTCCCTTAAAACACATAAATGTATAACACATGAGGATCTCGGATGGATTCCCCACCAGGAAAGGCAATCTCTACACACTGCCTTAGTGGGGGCTAGGTACTGGGCAGGAAAACTCCCCAGCTACCTCTACCTTGAGGGTCTTTTCACATCAGCCACAAATTGCTCATACTCCCTCAGGTCTGAGGATAGCAACCATTTCCAGATACCATGGTACAGGAGGAATTAGAGCAAGCCTCAGTCACCTTCCGGCTACCCTCTGTGTGGAATAACTTGTCTGCCACAATTACAAATTACCTTTCCTTCATGCAAGAGGCAAATCAAAGCTCATCATGCTTCCCAGATCTCATGCCCCAGCTTCCCAGTAACCCCTCCTCTGGTAAAAAACATCAGGGGTCTGAAACTATTTAGTGGGACCTGAGGAGCCACCCTCTCCTCTGCTACCTAGGCTTATTTTGCCTATAGATTAATTATCATAAGCTGCACTTAGTAACAGTCTCCATAGATAAGTCTCTACTGTACTAACTTCAAATGTGCCTGCCAAATCTGTACATTTACGCAACTATGCTGTCTCTCACGTTATGAACTGCTGCTGTTTTTTCACAAGGTTCAGCGTGGAAAATTGTACTCTGCTGTCTATGTAGTTTTTGTCTTTTGTACTTATGATACTCAAGACCCTTGCAGGATAGTCCTCCCACCCCCTCCCCACCTCCAGGTTGCAACTGGAAATGAGCCTCCTGGGCTCTGTTTGCTTACCTGGTAAAGTATGTTTAAATAAATAAATAGACCGATAGATAGCTAGATAGATAGATAAATAACATGGCCTTCAGCAAGGCTAACAGGGTACTGAGGTGCATTGGGAGAGGTTTGACAGGAGAAAGCAGGAAGAAATTTACCACTCTATAGGTCACTTAGTGAGACCACACGGAGTACGGAGTACTGATCCCATTTCTGGAGTTCCCACCTAAAAAGATAGGGAGATGCTAGAGGTGGTACAACGTAGTATGACCAAGATAATTCCTGGCCAGGAGGGCAGATCATATGAGGATCGTCTAAAGGCATTGAACATGTATTCATTCTAAATGAGAAGAAAAGGGTGGATATGACAGAGAACTTCAAGTTCCTAAAAGAAATTAACACGGTGGACTGTGAGGATCTATTTTTCAGGAAAAGAGGAAAGGCTAGGACAAGTGGTCATGAGTGGAGGTTAATGGGAGGAAGGTTTATAAAGGTATAAAAATGATGTGAGGAGGTTATTAAAAGACAAGCTAATCACTTCAAAATTCCAACATTTTTTGCAAGATTCCATCAAGGTTAAACATAATTCGATCCCTGCTGTGGATCGGGTCTGGGCAGCTTTAAAAGCAACTTGAAGGGACGAACTTATACGTATTGCTACAGTACAAAAAAAAAAAAAAAAAAAAGATCAGTCAGATGAATAATTGCCTGCAGAGAATTAAAAGTTTGGAAAATAAAGGGATGGACAAACTTTCATCCTTAGAAGACCAGGAACTTATTAGGCTAAGAGCACACTATGCTAGTATTTTACTGGAGAGGATGGAGAGGTCAGCTTCATTATTAAAGGCCCCTTATATTGGCCAAGGTAGTAAAGCAGGTAAATTACTTGCTTGGCAACTAAAGCAGCAGTCAGCATCTAAATGGATCGCAGCTATTAAACATCCCCAATCAGAATCTTTGGTGGTTAGTCCTCCGGAGATTCTAACTCTATTTCGGGAGTACTATAAGGCTCTGTACTCTCCAGACCCGTTACTGGGGGCCCATATTGAGAAAATGTCAGCATTTTTGGAAAAAGCTGGTTTACCCACCTTGTCCAGTGACAGTCAAACCCTCTTAGTAGTCCCAATCACTGGGGAAGAAATTTCGGCAGTGATCGATTCTTTAAAACCAGATAAGGCACCGGGCCCACACAGGTTCACAGGCCTATTTTATAAAACCTTTAAAAAATATCCTACCCCTCTGTTACTACAGCTCTATAGTTACTGGAGCTCCTTCCCAGCCCTGGACCAGTCATTATTTGAAGCGAGAATAATCCTTCTACCTAAGCCGGGGAAGGATCCGTCAGTGATCAGCAATTACAGACCTATTTCACTGCTGAACATTGATGTCAAAATATATGCAAAATCCTGGCTAACAGGTTGGGGAGTATGAAATGTCTATTAAGCCCTGAACAAGCAGGGTTGTGGTGGCGCACTTCAGCGGATCCTTTTGAGGAAATTGTTCCACCTGATTTCTGCATCCAGGGACCCCGAAGCTGAAGCTGCCCTGGTGTCCCTGGATGCAGAAAAGCATTTGATAGGGTGGAGTGGAAATATATGTTTGAGGTCCTTTTTAAATTTGGCATACCGCAACCCTTCATTGACCAAATTGGTTTTGTATTGCTGTCCGTCAGCACGACTGCAATGTAATAATCATATCTCTGATGTTTTCCCACTGCGTCGAGGTACCCGACAGGGCTGCCCTCTTTCCCCCTATTTATTTAATTTATACATAGAACCCTTAGCTAGAGTTCTTAATTCAGATCTGAAGATAAAAGGTATCCGATTGGAACATCTTGAATTTAAGCTATCCCTCTTTGCCGATGACTTACTTTTTCACATATCGAGCAGTAGACAGTCCCTCCCCCATGCTCTCCAAATTATTTCTCAGTTTAGTGAATTTTCAGGTTATAAACTTAATAAAAATTAAAACTATGGTATATTCCTTATCTCCTCTCTTCACGAGAGACCTAATTGTAAACATGGGCCTCCAATGGGAAAAAGAATATCTAACCTACCTGGGTATCAAAATCTCTAAAGACACGTCTACTCTTAAGGATCTCAACTTAGTCCCACTAATAAAATCTACTAAAGAAGATCTGGCAAGGTGGAACAATTTACCGCTATCCTTTTGGGGAAGGGCTAATGTTCTCAAAATGTCAATTTTGCCCAGATTTTTTTACCCTTTGAGTAATCTTAATATTTACCTCCCCAAGTCTTTTTTCTTATCGCTTCAAAGGCTCTGCTCAGACTTCCTTTGGAAAGGGAAAGCTCTGTGTAGGGCTTACGGAAAACTTACCCATCCTAGAGCTTTGGGGAGGCTTTAATTACCTGACTATTATGTCTATTATCTAGCAATTCATGCTAATAGATTTTTACATTGGTTTACATCTACGGCCTGTACATTGGATAGCCCCCCTCGGCTGCTCTTAGACAGTCAACAGGCTGGTTCTTGTAATATGGACCTGGAGGCTTTCCTATTTAATCCATGGTTGAATAGCCCAGTAAAACTTAGGAACTCCCCCCTCCAGTGGGAGGTGAGAGCTTTACAGCAATTATGCTCTTTGCTCCAAATTTCCACTTAAAAGACCTGAAGCAACCCCTGCTAAATAACCCAAACTTAAAAATAGATAAGAAAACAATGAAAACATTTTTCGGAGGATCCCACAATAAGATATGCCTAGCCAATTTTGTCTCGGGTAACTCGGTCCTATCTCTACTCTACAAAAAAAGTTTAAGGTGCCTCAAAAGAATCGGTTTCAGTTATATCAAATATGGCAGTGTATTAATCACTTTCTGGGTAAACCTCCATGGTCGGACAACACGGGGGTAGTATTAAATAACCTGTGGTCAATATCTAAGGGGCGGAAAGCAATAGCTAAACTGTATAAGAGAATTGTAAATTATGTTGTGTCAAAGGTTTCTCCCATGGCCTACTGTTGGAAAAATAACTAAAACAAAGGCTTCTGAGATAAGACTTGGGAAAAGATCTGGATGGATAATTATCTTTTAATTAATCAGGACCGGTTAAGAAACACTCAGTTCAATATTCTTCATAACTTATATTTTACACCCGCTAAATTATTCCGGATTGGGAGGCTAGCCTCAGCAGAATGTGAGGATTGTGGCTCTGAGCTCGCCACTTTACATCATAAGCTATGGTCGTGCCCTAAAATAGTTAAATTCTGGAATTCGTTAAACAGTGGGTGGCGTCCTACCTTAAAATTGCCACATATTTTAATGAGGACACTTGTTTGCTAGGTATGTATTCACGATCCATATGTATTCTCAAAAAATGCAATTAGCATTGGTGGCTATGGTTACTAAGTTGGTAATACTTAGACACTGGAAGGAGGAATGGGAACCTTCATTCGGGGAATGGTGGGCGGAATTTCTTACTGCTCTAAATGCAGAAAGATGTGTAGTCTAGTTCTCCCACTCTGGTGAGAAGTTCCAAGAATGCTGGGGTGAACTTTTTTCAATTCTTAAGGACAGATTTGGTTATTGAACTAATCCCTGCCACCTCCTTTTCCTTTTCCCTCTATTAGGCCTAAGACTCCTCGGTTATAAGTTTACCATAGATGTTTGTTGTGCTTGATACCCCTTTGTTGAGAGATGGTTATATTTCTAGGCTTCTTTAGGGGGGCATAGTAACTTCCAACATGTTCCTTTCAGCTTATTGTTTCTTCCTTTTTTATATATTGGTTCCCCTTGTGTGGTACCTTTCTTTCGTTGTTTCCTCCCTTCTACTATTTTTTGTGTTGGATTGATTAAGGGCTGTGCCATGAACTTCTACTTGTACCATTTAATGACTCTTGTATGGGCCTACATGGTTCATACAATATCAGTTGTAGAAGCATCTAGATTATGGTAAAAGGGCTGCTGTGGGTGGGGTGGATGAGAGGGCCTTGTCTTGGTTATATTTAGGTTTTTCTCGTGTTTTTGTGTTGATTTATTTTATGGCACATGAACAAATCTGTGATTGTATAACTAAGACAGAATGTTGGTTTGAGACCTTTGTTATTTATGAGTTTTTGTAATTATTTTTCTAAAAAATAAAGTTATTTGCAAAAAGGATGTGAGGAAGTATTATTTTACAGAAAGCGTGTTTGAGCCATGCTTGAGCCATGGAATGGTCTGCTGGAAGAGGTGATGGGTGCCACAATCATAAATGGCTTTAAACACAACTGTGGTTGAGTCAAGAGTATATTAGCTACTCAGCAGGAAGCAAGGAGGGGGGGCAGAACACAGATAACAAAAGGAGGACTAGAGTAAGTGAAGACCCCACATAGCAAATGAGCTCGATTCACAAAGGTCGGCACAAGCTGCGCCAAAGGCAGCTGGCGCCGAATGCTAGTGTACCAGGGACCCTGCTCCCATTTCACTATCAGGTAGGGTCCCAGCGGTTAAGTCCCACAGCTCATGGAATCTGTGGCTGTGTGCCAAACAAACGGCACATCCGCAAGGTTTGTTGCAAGCTGCAGGGTGGTCAGGTGGCTGCTGCACCCATGGACAGCAATGAGTACACCAAGAACAAAATACATCCACACCCTGGTGGTCTAGCAGACCCCCCCAATCCCCGATCTTCCCATAAGAAAATAAATGTCACTGTCCATGGTGGTCTAGTGGACCCCCTCCCTATCTCCGATCTGCCTGTAGGTGAATAAAAGTCACTGTCCCTGGTGGTCTAGTTGTTCCTCCTGCCCATCCCCTATATGCCTGTAATTAAACACATATCACTGTCCATGGTAATCTAGTGCCCCCCCACAGGCAGTGCCACACCAACCCGCACCCCCATCCCATCCCTGAGCCCACCACAACTGCCCGCCAGCTGAGCTGTCGGTGAGCATGTACTGTATGCAGTACACACTCACTGAGTTGTCAGTCAGTGAGCGCATACTGTATACAGTAAATGCTCATTGACAATTCAGTTGGTGGCTGGCCATGGTGGAGAGCAGAGGGCCGTGCCCATCGCTGGCTTGAGAATGGGACGGGGGGGAGCGGGATGGTGGGGCACTGCCTGCCAGGGTGGAGGGTCCGCTAGACCACCATGGACAGTGATATATATTTAAATACAGGCAGATTGATGATAGGGAGGGGGATCCAATAGACCACCATAGACAGTGTTATTTATTTAAATACGAGCAGATCGGGGATGGGGAGGCTGGTAACCTGAATCTGTCAGCTAATTTTGGGAACTCTGTAGATGTGACCTCAGGCATATTGGTTTGAGGGTTTTATCACTAACTTAGAAGCTGCGGTGAATCCTATCTTAGGAAGTGAGTTAGCTGTAATGTACACCCTTTTAGGGACCACATTCATAGGAAGCTCTACCTGGCTTTCCTGGGGAATCATACGTAAGGTATAGTACAGCTTTGACAACTCTCTCTGATCTTCTAGGTGTAGGGGACACAGGCACAGTCCTTTCAATATCAGCATTTGGGGTTCATGACTCCCGGCTCGTTGTCCACCAACAAAGCAGCTTCTGCAGGAAGGGGTACCTCTGCACTCTCTGTGTGTTCAAAGTTTGAAGTATTACTTGTATTGATAGTATTACTTGCATTTTCTTGTTCTTGTTCTGTAAACTCTTGATTATCTGTAAGTGGTATTTCAACAAAATTTGAGTCATCTAGCACACTGTTGTCAGGTTCACTAAGCCCAGATATTTCAGCTTCAAATAAAGATTCACCACTGGAGTCCTCACTTCCTTGGTCAGGACTAGCTATTTCAATTTCAGACAGTTCCACAAGAGTCAGCTACTTCTGAAGTCACACTTTGTACCTCATTTTTAGGCAGCACAGGGGTAGTTGAGAGGGCTAGATTGCCAAACAATTCTGAATCTTCAGCATTATTTCCAACATTACAAGCATGAATTCCCTGACACAGCTGAGCCAACTCATTTATTTAGTTGTTTAACCAGAATTATGAAAAGGGTCTGAGAAATAGAGCTTTCTGATTGGTTGTAAACATTCTATTAGCCCTATGTTAATCTTTGATTAACATACATGTACAGCCTAATCATATGCTGAACAAGGTTTAACACTATTTAAGAAACATATTTATTATAATAGCAATAAGGCACTCCAAGGGATTATGTTAATGGTCAGTTAACCCTCTAGGAGCATGTAGCACTCAGCTATGCCTCATTACACCCCTAGAGGGTGAAAAACAGACCATTAACATAACCCCTGGTCATGCCTTATTGCTTAAGTAGCACACTAAGCTGAAAGCTTTTTTTTACAGGAGCAACCTGGGAGCACAGGGAAGTTAAGTGACTTGCTCAGGGTCACACAGTATGAAAGTAGAAGCTGTGAGATTCAGCCCCAGGTCTGGTCTGCTGGATATCACCAGATTTGCAGCTCAGAGCCTTAAACCACTGCACTATACTGCCTCAAAGGAAGGGTAATACACAGGCCCATATTCACACTCATCAGATTCGGAATTGACATCATCAACAACAACAGAATTACTTGTTTAAGGCTTTGGTTGGGGATCAACTCCTTCTGCCTCACACCACCATATGAAGTGGTGTACATCCATTCTGTGAGGCAGAATCTCAAGCTTGACCCTAGGAAACGGCTCCATTCTTAATTTTGTACCAGTTAAGACAAGACTTGCAAGTTTGGCCACTAGGGGGCACTAATCCCAGCAGTGCCTCCACGATATAACCCTTAGGCGGCACTATTCCAAGAGCTACTACCCCTGCCTATCCTTCTAAAACCAGGTTGAGGGGCCTGGGATCCAAATTAACAATTACCGGGGTTCCCCGACCCTCAGTAAACACAATGATTTGGTGCATCCACCCAGAGTAAGGTATGTAGGGGTGTCTATCCAACCTGGTAAAGCCCTCTGGGAAGTTATAGCCACCCACCAGCCCACCTAGTGACCAAGTACCTTTGCAACATATACAACCCTTTTCAGCAGAGAGCTCACAGTTGGCAATGAACATTAATAACATGCTCACACCCCTTGCACTTACCACCAGGGTCTGGTCTTCTGGCAAATGTCCTGGAGCCCCCTGTCAAGCAATATCACATGCAAGCATACACTTTAAAATGCTTTTACCCAAGTCACAGTGAAGTTTAACCAGACAATAATTTGCTCCTGAGTCTGCTTAACAGTGAAACCACAAATCTGATTTATTTAGGGGATGTGAAAAAGGGAAGGGTGCAAATCTGGATAAATGTTTGCTAAGCTGGTATTAGCCAGGATATTTTGCATTCAATTTCTTTAGTCCCTTAAGTACAGCAGCTGCTGGGTACTCGGAGTGTGATGCTGGCCAGCCAGAACGGTGCCCGGAGTTGCAGCTGTTGTTGGGGCCCTTGATGGGGGGAAAAAAGATGATTAAACATGCACCAACAAAGACCATGACTAATTGCATTCTCAGCCAGTTCACCTAGTCCACTGAAACCCTATAAAACACACTGAGTGAAATCAGATGGTACCACAGAATAATTCAAGAGCTTGTTGCAGGGTGCTACCCTGGGTTTACTCACAGCACTAGTAGGTAGAAGATGGCCAGGCTAAATGAAGACCTGTTGCACAGCACTGAAGATCATGGGGATACTGGGCCAACACGACTCACCTCCGCTTCATGGCCTGTCCCTCCAGGTGGCCGCAACTGGTGATACCTTGCTGCACAGGGGCTGGATCCCCAAGTTGGTCTCTTGCTGAGAAAACTAACTGGTGCAGAAATAGATGGCTTGGGCCAGGTTTGGCATGAGCCAAAGGTTGGATAAAATACTTCTGGCAAAGTTCAGATCTTTTGGCTGGTGAAAGCCTTCAGCTGGCTGACAACTTGGCCCAACAAGGCAACTGACTCCCGGTGGCAAACAGGCATCCCGGGTTTCGAGCATTCAGCACATCAGATGGAAACAGCATCCATTCAGCCACTTCTCAGTTCAGCTTCAGGCTGGTTTGCAATTACAGCCGTTCTGCTGAGCAAACCTTTCAACCTACAGAAGGCAGTCTCTGGCTACCGATTTCTGAACTTGGGACTGCAGACACACAACAGAGGAAACTAGGTCTTTCTTGGGCCAGAACCCCACAAGCTTGGACAGGCTCCTTGCTCCATGGAGTCTTGGGACGAACTGCTCACAGTTTGAAATCAGTTCTCAGATTAGTCCATTTTTCTTGCATTCCTATTGGTAAAGGGGAGCTGTCAATCACAATCTTGTGCGCCCATTGATTCCTTTAGGCGCCAAACCTTAGAGTTCACAGTTTCTCCCACAAGGCACTTGAACTAAGGCCCCCTCAAGGCCCCCTGTGTCCCAATTGGTCTAAATCCCGGAAGTCCCAGACCAAACATGGTGGCTCCCATTTGGATGCATAAGCTGCAAGAAGGCAAGGTTAAAATGAGCACTCTAATTTAAATACAACAAATAATTAGAAGTAAATATTTACAATACCAGTTAGGGCTCCCTCTGCGCTTACAGTGACAGCAGAGTTAAGCAAAAAGGGGTGATGCCCAGCTGGTCGCAAGCTCTGAAGCACTTGAACCCCTAGCCCAGGCCATTCACAGCACACTGGCAGTGTCACTTAAAGGGACAGGCATGGAGGCACATCATGGCACTCTCACGCAGATCAATATGGCCACCAAACAACCATGGAGTTATTGTTTCCAGTGGACGTCTGCCTGGCAGTGGGCATTGCTGGAGCCCTGGGAGACACTTAAGGTAAGCCCCAAATTTGTGGTAGGGCTACAAAGGTATGTGTATACAGTATATCAGCTGTCCTTCACAGCACGTATGATAATAGCCCCATTATCAGATACAACAAATCCTGGAGAAAGGCCGTGAGGAGTGAGCCACTCAGCAAAGTGTCTTCTTAGTTCCTGCAAGAGGTTCAATGTAGTATGATCTTTGTACTCAAAACTAGTAATTCACAAGGCAGCCAGCCTCCTAAATGTCCTGGTTAAGTCTGAGACTGAGGATGAGGTAGAGGAATGATGGAAGGAGGCCCAGTGACCAGTGATGTTCATGTAGTCTACAGTCTGGCTGCTAGTCCACATGTCGGTTGTAATAGGGATTTGTGGCACTGCTGCCAGCTTGAAGGCTTGCGTCACTTTCTCATGCAATTCACAATAGGAATTTGGTACTGCTTTTGTGGCAAAGTATTTCCTGGATGGTATTTGATATTGTATCACTGCAATCTGCATTAGTTGCATAAAAGCAACAGACTCAACAAAAGAGAAGGAATGCAGGTCTAGTGCTGTCATTTCTGCTATGGCCTTGTTTAAAGGAGACATGCAAAGAAGTGTCCTAGCCCTCTCCCGTCCCCACATACCTTATGTTGCTGCAGGAGTCAGGAGCTGCTAGTATCATAATTCTTAAAGTAATCTTTATATTGTAGAAAACTGATGAAACTCCATGTCAAACACGGAAGCAACACGTGGGTCCTGATTGAGTGAACGCAAGCTGTTATGGGTATTCCACCCATTCTGTGATGTCGATAACACCATTGCTCCTATTGTAGCAGCGGCTTAATATGTTTATTTTATTGTCTCCTTGGGGGTCTTAATACCTGAAATATTACTCAAGGCAACACCTGGACAGGTTGTTACCTCCCACTCACAGATGCTGCCGACTACACTACCACGTGAGATCACCCAGGTGGCAGTAAAGCAGAGGCAGCTGTGGCCCTCCCTCCTCCCCGGAAGAAGACAGCATCTTCTGGGATGTTCAGTCTTCCTCCACCTGGCCGACCCTCGATGGCCCAGGCTTCTTCCCATTCCTGGATCACTGGCATCATGAGCCGTACTGCTACTGCTGTGCAGATGGACCACCCAGGTACCCAGCCTCATGCACACACCCCCAACAACTAGACTGCTCTCCGCTCCAATACTTTAAAAACTGCTGTCTCCAAGGGCCTTAATCCTGTGCCTAGCTATGATATACCAACACCACAGGGAGGGAAAAGAATCTCTCCAGGGAGGGAAAATACAAGTCCACCACAGCTATAGAGACTGTGGTAGGATTTAAGCATGTTGTTTCATACTTCACAGACTGTGCTCCAATCTTTAATGCTTCATTGCCTGCCAGTAAGAGTGGTCTTGTCCAACTTGTCTAAACATAGTCAATGTCAGTGGCAGAAACCAGAAAATGTGTCTACTTTATTATTTTGTATATTTGAATTCTCCTGGCAAACTGTAAATCATGGAGGAGTGCTAGAGCTCTGATGTGTGCACCCTGCCTACATAGCCTTTTGCCCAACCACGTAACCTCAGTTTTTTCACAGCCGTGCACCAAGTGACCATATGCTACCACCTCCTACTCACTGGATAAGACCCGGATCTGCGTCTGCCAAGCAAGGTGGTACAAGGAGCCCAAATGCCAAAGACAGTCCTACTGCATGTACTCATATAACGAACTGTGGCAGTGATAAGATAAGGATCCAACTTGGTTCCCGTGCTGCAGTCATAAAACTGCAACTATGCATATTATAAAAAAGGTCTGAGAAATGGAGCTTTCTGATTGGCTGTAAACATTCTAACAGCCTTATGTTAATCTTTTATTAACATACATGTAGAGCTTAATCATATGCTGAACAAGGTTTAACGCAATTTAAAAAACATTTTTATTATAATAGCAATAAGGCACGCCTAGGGGTTATGTTAACGGTCAGTTGATCACCCTCTAGGGGCATATGGCACTCGGCTATGCCTCGTGCCACATCACACTAGGAGAGGGTGATTAACAGACCATTAACCTAATCCCAGGTCATGCTTTATTGCTTAATAAACAGGTGTATAATTAAACCTTAGCTTCAGGATGAACAGACTGATGTTCTAACCATTAAATTCAGCTGACTCAAGACATCTCTACCTATCTTTTTTTTTCTCTGAAGTTCACATCTGTCTCTCAGGGATATATCCTGATCTCAAGGATGTACCCTGTCAGATCTATACTCTCTGGCTCCCCCAGACCCCAGTAACCCACTGGTTATGCACATAGTTTGCCATCCATGGCAGGAGCTCCAGGGTGACGACCCTCATCTCCCCTTAGGCAATCCACTTTGTTACTAGGATCCAGTGCCAGCAGGGACTAGGTCCCAGGGATATCCCCAAGGCTCTGGTCATCATTTAGTCAGAAGTGGGGATGTTTTCCCTTTACATTGGTCTCCTCCCACCTTCTCGATGTGAGCTTAGCTCCTTTTCCCTCAGTCACTCAAAGCTGATCCTGTGGCAGGGTCCCCTCAGGGCTCTGTTTTAGGACAAGTTCTGTTAAATGTATTCATCAGCAACATAGGAGTAGGTATCCATGGCAAAATTGCACTGTTTGCAGATGACACAAACTAGGTGGTAGTGTGAACAGTGAGGAAGCAGTTAGGAACCTACAGAAAGATCAGAAAAAGTTGAAAAATGGTCCAGTGTCAGGCAGCTGAAGTTCAATGCCAAGAAGTGTAAAGTGATGCATCTAGGCAAGGATAACCCGAGGACAGCCTATTGGCTCAACGGGGTCAAACTCCATGCCTCACAAGAGGAAAGAGATGTAGGAGTTATCATATGTGACACCCAAAACAAGCTAGCCAGTGTAATGCAGCACATAGTAGGGCCAACAAAATGTTGGGTTGTATAGCGAGAGGATTCGACAGTAGGCATTGGGAGGTGATGCTGCCACTGTACAGGTCCCTGGTGAGATTCCACCTGGAATGCTGTGTCCAGATTTGGAGACCACATCTTAAAAAGGACAGGGACAGGCTAGAAACCATACAGAGAAGGGTACCCAAAATAATACAGGGGCTCCAGGGGCTGCCGTATGAAGGGTGTCTTGAGGCGTTAAATGTGTACTCACTGGAGACAAGGAGGGAAAGGGTGGATATGATAGAAACCTTCAAGTACATGAGAGAAATTAATACAGTGTCCTACTCTGAACTATTCACCAGGGCATCCAGCTCAAATAAAAAGGGGGAGCATAGATGGAAGCTGAGGGGTGGGAAATTCAAAAGGGACCTTAGGAAACACTGTTTCTCAGAAAGAGTAGTGGAGCCAGCATGGGGTCATAATGTTGCAAGACATTATTCTGCATGCAAAATCCCACTGCCAATACAGGGCGATTTCTACATGTGACATGTCTTTTTTTGTATGCGGCTCGCTTCTGTGCCCCCCCATTATGGGGGCTTCACCCCTGAACCCTCCCAATAAAGATTCTCAACCTGGGGGTATGGTAAAATCACATTAAAGTGCAAAAATTAAAAAATTACCTTTTGTCTGGGACCAAGAATCAAACCCAGTCCCAAACACACTGTTTGGGTTATTTATTATTAGAGGCTTAGTCTATTGAGCTACAGCAGCTGTTTAGTAGCAACTTCTCCAAGCAGAGATCTTATCCTCTGCCTGGGATAGTGCTAGTAGTGCAATACTGTGTACAGCAGTACTCACGGTATTGCACCACTCGTTGTCTCATACAGCGCTATTCCAGGTTAGCTGTAATGTTGTACGCTAGTCAGTGTACAACATTATGACCCAGTAGGAGTGGAGCCATGGCTCCCATGGATGTAGTGGGAGCTTAGACTGTAACAGCCCTCAAACAGGGTTGGGATAAAGAGTATGCTTGAATAAAATCTGCAGGTAAAAGTATGGGCTAGGTCCCAGGATCTCCTAGGTTCTCTGGAACTCATGGGCAGACTTGATGAACCTTTGGTCTCCTTCTGCAGTCACCTTTCTATGTACAAGGCACTCTGGTCCCTTGCCACAGTCCTCAATATATCTGTTGTATTTTGCTGTGTTTTACTGTTTTTGTTTCATATTGCATGTAATGTTTCACTTACAGCCACTGTTTGTACATTTAGCCAAAGCTGCAGCTTAATGTTGGCTCACTTTATTACACTATTGTGTTTACTGCGTTCCCCTTTGTTCCCATGATGCATCTGGAAATTAGCTGCTCTCAGCTCAGGATGCTTTCCACGTAAAAACTATAAATAAATAAAGTTGTTAACTGCATAACTGTCCAGTTGCTCCCAGGATAAGAGAATTTCAGCTGCTCCAGTCAGAAATGTTTTTAAATATCAAACCATTTTAAATTATCAATGCTGGATGCACCTTCCTTTGGGTCAGACTTTTACTAGCCTCTATGGATGATTACGATGTCCACTGCAAACAATCATTTCACCAGAAGAACAATACAAGGAAAGTTTCTGTACTGCAGAATGCTACATAGCTCAATATATCTCTTACAAAACTATAATTTTGAGTTTTTATAAAGGTGGGGATAAAAAAAATCTCCTTCAAGCCGGAATTGAACCAGCAATCTAAGGATTACTTCATTTTCTTCTACAGTCCTCCGCTCTACCAGCTGAGCTATCAAAGGAGTCCCAGTACTACAAAGAAAGCTCCAAAGTTCAGAATATGTGTTGTAACACTATACCATTAGTGACGTAAGTTATCCAGATCACATAACTTATTTACATTGTAAGACTGTGAAGCTCGTACACTCAAATGGTTCTATGTTTTGTCAATGCACTGCAGCATTATGACTGCACAATGTTTGATATCTCATAGTTTGCTTTGTGTACAATTTCAGGTATCAAAATCTAGATCTTGAATATGAGAAAATAATTATTTTACACTTTTTTTCTACCACATGGAGACCATTTAACTATGAATACATGTAGGTACTGTACAAAGGAAAAACAAGAAGAAATTAGATTAAACTTTTACCTACTCTCTCATTGTGCATTCTGAGCAATTTTACAATTTATATTTAGCAGAAGTGTTTTCCAGATACTGACTAAATGCATGTTTAAATATCTTATCCTAACCTCTCAGCAAAGATTTTCTTCCCCTGTCTTTCAGCGCTATATTTAACTGTGTTACTACACCTTGATTAAAAAAAATGAAATAATTCCATACAAAACCCATCCTGTTTTTGTAGGTAATTTTAGTTCTGTTCCCTGTTCTCTCTGGGCTTATTTAGATCTGTACAAGAAAATAGCTTTCCTTGTGCACCTGTGCTGTGGAAGAAGACTTTGAAAGCTATTCTTGAATTTGGTGTGCTTTACAGAAACAAAACCCAAGTATCCCAAACCTAACTCACCTATCAGGAGATTCCAAGGAATATGATCCTTTCAGCTTTTTATTATGGGAATGTTGTGTGCAGTACTGCTCCTAAATCCAGCCTTGCTGGACCAGATCCTCTTCACCATGCCTTCTGGTATCTTGCCCTTGATTGCCCTGTGTGCCCTCCAGTCCTTACATTCATCACTGTTCTCTTAAGTTCTCACTTTCTGTCCCCTCACTGGAAGGTAGATATCACTCAGTTTGCCTCCCTTATGAGAGCCTCCATCACCCTACCTTGGGGGTAGGCAGTATCCTTCAACTGGGTTCCCCACAGAACTTCATCTAATATAAGGTTCTACTGCTCCTTGCATCACCACATTGCTGAAGCAGAGAGCAAGGAAAACCCAAGGAGAAAGGAATCCCCCATGGTACAAATTAATGAAGGAGGTAGGATCGTAGAGATAAAGGGGGAAAGGATTGGGAGCATTAAAAAGAGGGGGTGATGGCAACAAACAGAGTGGAAACAAAATCTAGAAGACTACATGTGTGAATGATAGAAGTCTAGGAAATAAGATTCTGGACCTAGAGACCATCATGGCAGAGGCTGACCTGGATCCTGTGGCCATTTACCGACTCATGGTGCATTTAAAACCATGACTGGGACATTGTCATACCCAGCTATACTCTGTACAGGAAGGATTGGGTAGGAAGGAAAGGAGTGGTGTGGTGCTTTATGTGTGGGGTAGCATAAAAGTGACAGAGATACTGGGAATACATGGGGAGGTAGAGGTACTGTGGGTCACCCTGAAGACAGGGAATGGAGACACTCTTCACACTGGAGTGATCTACAGACCCCAAGTACAGAGGGAGGAATTAGATAACGTATTGGCGGAAGTCACTGGCAAGATAGCAGAAATGGGGGAAGTGCTGCTGGTGGGGGATTTCAACCTACCAGATGTGGACTGAAGCCTCCCAGTAATGGCTTCAGCTAGAAGCAGGGACATCCTGGGCTCTCTGTAGTGGCACTCCTCAGGCAACTAGTCAGTGAACCCACTCACGATGGGGCAATACTGACGATGGGGCAATACTGTACCTGGTACTTACTAACAGGGACAGTGCTGCAGATGTCAAGGTGGGAGGCCACTTGGGGACCAGTGATCACCGTACAGAATGATTTAAATAAGGATGGCTGTGGAATCAAACCACACAAGCGAACAGCTCCTGGACTTCAGGAGGTCAGATTTTATAAAGAAAGGTGAATACATCTGGGATGACCTGGTGGGCGGGGGGATCTGGGGGGGGACAGTGGACAAAGATAAAAAGGAGTATAGTAAAGGCAAAAAAAACTGCGCCAAACAAGTGAACAAAAATAAGAGGAAAAAAGAGAAGACTATGGTTCTCGAAAGAGGTGGCTGAAAAGATAAAAGCCAAAAGGGCGGCATTCAGAAGGTATAAAGAAACACAGAGGGAGGGAGGAAGACAGAGAGGTATATCTGGGGCAAATGAAGGGAAGCAGTAAGGAGCACAAAGGCACAAACCGAAAAGAAAATAGTCCAGGAGGTAACAAATGAGGTCAAGACATTTTTTAGGTATTTAAGTGAAAAGAGGAACACCAGCAGTGGGATTGTAAAGTTAAAAAGGGAAGGGAGGGACTGTGCAGAGGGGGACCAGGAAGAGGCAGACATTCTGAATAAATACTTTTGTTCAGTGGTTACACAGGAAGCATATGGGGGAAGGACCACAAAAGAAGTAACAAAAGCTTTGGAGGGAGGTGGAGACAAGTCCTTTCTTGGAGGCGAGAGTACTGAAGGGACTTAGTAATTTGATGGAGGACAAATCAATGGTGCCAGATGGGGTGCATCTATAGGTATGGTGGGAGCTCAGGGGAATGCTGACTGCACCTCTAGCAGTCCTATTTAACAGCTCACTGATTTATTTGACTGGGTGACAAGGATTTAGAGCAGGGTGGAGCAATGGACATGGCCTACCTAGATATCAGTAAGGCTTTCAACACTGTTCTACATAGGAGACTAGTAAACAAGCTGGATAGCTTAAGACTGAGTCCAAATGAGGTCAACTGGATAAGGAACTGGTTTGGGGATGGGCGACAGAGGATGAGGTTAGGGAAAGTAGAGGTGATGGGACATGAACAGGGATCCAGTGAATATGAATCTGCAGAAACCCCCTTTAGATCAAAGGAAAGAAGCTAATGTTTAACTGTGGATACACTGCAGGTGTACCAATTGTAGGAAGCTTTATGACTGTTTGTTTTTAAATATGGGTACATGTAGAGTGTACCAAATATGGGAAGCGGCAGTAGCAATTCTGAGAATCCTCTTCTGAAAATGAACTGAAAGAATGAGCATAAGTTATGGCAATGTGATTGCCAAGGGAAAAACCCTTCATTTGCTGTGTGCCACCATAGAACAGCATAATAATTACATCCTGCTTGATCTCAGCTCCAGTTTGGATCTCCATTTGTGGGTGGTCTCACATTAATTTGGCTCCATTGTATGGTTAAAGTGCCTCTGCCCCCATTGCCCCAGACCTGCGGTGGCAAAGATATTGCTGAGAGGTACAGGTTCTATTGCATAAGGTGGGTTCTCCTCTGATAATAGATGCCAACATATACCTCTAGACACAGGGGGTGCCTGGTCTTTTCACATTGCAGCCACAGACAAGGGTCAGTGATATATTATCCTTTAGAAGTGAGATTTTGTGTGGTAGACAGAGTGGGGGGGGGATGTTGATAACCTTCCAACATTTATTTGGTGAGTTAAAGTATATCTGGAGGCTATCAGAGAGGTACAGTGATTATGAGTCTCTGATAGCATTAGTGCAGGCATTTTGAAGCTGCTTATAGTGTAGCAGATTTGGGAGGGTGCCAGATGCCTTGTGAAGGTCACCACGTAGAGCCACCGGCCTTACATAGGTTGATGATCTCTGCAAATATCCATGGAAGGGAAATCCATGGACACGAGTACGGTGGAAGGGAGCATGCTTGTCCCAGACAGCAGTAAATTTAGTATGAAATAATGAGACAGCTTCATTCATGTAATTGGACATAGAGAGGCAGCGACCAATCAATGTTCCAAAAGGTTATCAAGAAGAGTGGCCATTCATACAGGCTTTGGTAAAGTGGATCCTATGGACACACTAGATTATCTGGTGACAATTAAGGACATCTAGTAGGATGTCTGCAGAAGCATTGCAGTGGAGATGAGATGAGAGAATCAGCACTAGGTCCAAACAGCGCTGACAACAATAGTGTTGGGTTGAGCTGCATGGTAAAAACAACACCAATTTTTGTTGTTGTTGGCTCTGCCCCCCATCTTTAGGATTCTCACTCAGAGGGAGGATCCTGGGAAAGATAAAATTAGTGGGGCTGTTACGACCCATTGTCAAAAGAAAAACTAAGTCCCAAGGTATGCTAAATTGGTTGGAGACCAGGATTAGAACCCTGGTTTCTAGCTAGTTAAAGTGCTTAGTATCCTAGCCCACTACACCACAGAAGCAGCTCAGCCAATGTTCTGGATTCCAGTACCCTTGTGTTTTCTGAGCACCATGGACAGTAACCAGGGAAGCACTTACAATAAGCGCTGTAAATCCCCCTCACTGTCCGTATGAGCACTTACCAGACTAGTGCCATATAGTGTGGTGCTATTCTGGTAGCGCTCACTTGACAGGGTACCAAGAGAACCCAGTCTAGAAGTCAGAGATTGAAAGAGCAAGGGTTGAGTCAGGTGGACTCAGTGATGAGCTAAGTAAGATTAAGGGCCTCAGTAGAGTGGACAATTGGAGTAGAGGAGGGGGAGAACCAATCAAGGTTAATGTCACCTAACAGGAGTACTTCACCAGAGGAGGCAAGGGAGGTGAGGGAGAGAACAAAGGAGGTAATGGAGTCAGGTTTTGCTTTAAGACAGACATACATACCACTGTCAAAAATGGGAAGACAGAAGAGAAGATAAAGCTTACAAAGGAGGAGCTTGTGGGAGGAAGGGACAGCAAACCTAGAGAAGATATCACAGGAGAGACTAAGGCAAGAATAAATAGCAATTTTAACACCTTGCTTGTCAATGGAGCACAGAGTCAGCAGTGGTGACATCACCATCACCATCACAAACCTTGTAGAACAGTCAGTATTCAGTGATTATCAGAATGTCAGGCTGGTGTTGGAAAACCCACAGTAAACTGGTCAGTCTTGATGCCACACCCTGGCGCAGCAGTGGTGCTACCGCTTGCAGTGCTGACAGCCTAGGTTCCAGAGTGAGTCTGGTGCATTGGAGGGTCAGCTTGGGAGAGGAGACTTGAGCATCTCATGGACAGCTCACCTCCTGCATGGAGGGTGGGCATTGGGCTCTGGCAATAGCGTAGCTCCTGGCAGTGGCCTGGAGGTACTGAGTCGGGAGCCTTGGAGAAACTGGGGAGTGGTGGGATGTGGCACACGTCTGTGTGGCATTCAAGGGAGTGTGCATGCTACTCCATGATGTCACTGCACATCCAATCCCATAGGGGAACTGAATAAGTGAAAACTCCATTGACTGGGATAGGCAACGTTGCTCCACAAAGCCACAATGCCCACTTCCAGATTCTGCCCTACTGGGCCCCGACATCCTCTTCCGGTTTTCACCTCTGTCTGCAGGGGTTTTTGGATTTATGTACAGAAGCACCAAGGAGCTGAAGGTAGCCCCACCTTAGGAGGTCAAGCTGAGGCATTGCCACTAGCAGGTGAGTTGCAGGTGGACGGAGAAGGATGTGGCTACAGGCAGGGAGGATCTTGGTAGGGTGAGATAAGGCTCAGAGATGACTGAGAGAGGTCCCAGTCAGTGGCATCGGAGGATAAAAAGAGTCAACAAAAAAAAACTGATCAGTCTTAGGTAGAAGTCTCTTAGTGTTAAGGTGCCATACTCTGAGGCCTTTAGGGAGGGGATGGGAATGGAAAGGAAGGAGGGGACTGAGCCCAGATTAAGCTCAGTATTCCCAGAAAGCATAAGAAGAAGAAAGGCAAAGAGGAGAAGGAGAATTAAAAATGTGCAATGTTTATGTATGAAATGAGAGAGGAATAGCATGTAGGAAGTGACAGTTCGGGGTTTCAGGATGGAGAGAGGATAAAGTTAGGATGCTGGGGTGGATAGAGAGAAGAGTTATGACAGGAGGGTGGGGGAAGTTTGAATATGAAGTAGAAGAGAACAGAGAGAAAAGAGGGAGAGGGGAGAATTTAACAGGGCAAGGAAGGTGGAGCAGGGCAATCAGCAGAAAGGGACAAAGAGTACACATAACCAAGTCTCCTAGAAACAGTAACAGTAAAGTACCAGGATGAACAGGGACCCAAGCAAGCTTGGTAGAGCTACCATATAATGGATGTGTAGGGAGGGAGGGAGTTTAAAGGTGAAGTCCACCCCGACTTATTTTCTGTATACCTGTATAGTTTGTAGGCATTAACAATGATTCCCTCTCTTGCATCCCTCTAATTTCATCCCAATTTAAATATAAATGAAGTTGCTTCACTCTGTTTTGCCCTGGTTTGAAAACCTAGTTGTCTCTGTTGCCAAGGTCATGACCCCACTCATGCAAGGCATCATGGGAGTTGATGATGCATACCTGCGCAAGCCAGCAGAAGTTAGTCTCATTCAATTCTGTTACATGTTTTGCGGAGTACCTGTATTCTCTAAAAGCATTTTTCATTAACTCAGGTACACTTAAAACTATAAACAACAGCAGAGCACTTACTATGCCTTGAAAAGATTCATGGCCAGCATAAGACAGAACATATGGACTGCAGAAGACAGCAACAGCATCGACTAATACAGTATTATTACTGCAGGCATTAAAACATAAAATTCCAGGATGCCTTACATGAGTCGGGTCAAGACCTTTGCAATGGCATCAAGCAGGTTTTCACACTAAGGCAGAACAGAGTGAAGCAACCTCATTTGTATCTAAATTAGGATGAAATTAGAGGGATTCATCATTCATGTCTACAGACTACATGGGTATACAGAAAATAGGTTGAGGAGACCTTCCCTTTAATGTTAAATTAAAATTTTTGAAATATATATTCCAAATTCCATGAAACAAAACTGCTTTCAGTGCAAAATCGTATCATTGTTCATCTGTCAATGTTTATAATTCTTCGGCAGCTGAAGTCATGTGCTGTAACAGAATTTCTTCCTTTAAGTGGAAACTGAAGAAGTGGCCATTGTAGTACAAGTTGTAAATGTTATTCATGAGAGTCAGTCAGTTGTTTTTAAAGTCTTAATGTTATCCTGTTGTCATGCTTGTTTATATACATGTATCTGGTCACTAGTGAAAACGGGCATTGCTTTGCTTATCAGCTCACCAGGAAAAAAAAATAAAAGGAAGTATGTAACATTTATTTTTTGTGTGCTCGGCACAGTTGGTGCTCATTGGCTAAAAGCCTTCCTGGGTGTTTTCCTGCCTGTTGGGGACATATTAAAAGGGCTCTGGTCCCATCTATAGTTAGTTTTTGTGACCAGTCTTGACCAGCTCTAGGGGGCCTGTGGACCAGAATGGTGACAGGTTCCTAGGTCTGGGGTGGGACCTGCTCCTTCTGGGGCGGGTCTCCAGAGGCTCAAGCCCCAATCAGGGTCTGGGATTGGGGGCACTGAGGGCCTGCTGAGGGCCACACCAAGCATCCAATTGTTCCAGCAAAGAAAACTGGCAAGAAACCTATTCTGGCAGAGGCCTGTGGCCATAAAAAATGAAAAAAGAAAAAATGTTGTGAAAGAGTCAATGCAGTTGGCAGGATCTGCTTATCTGAACCCAAGTGCAAAGTGATGGATGTGGAGAGCCCAGTAAGCCTCTGTAGTTGTGACGCCTTTGGTGCTGTATACTCAATCCCCAAGAGATGAGAGGCTAGGTGCAGCGGCCAACATCATTCAAAACAAAATGACACAGTACTTGCCCTGAGGTAGAAAAAAAATGGATGTACAAACCATTATAGTGTTCAAAGACCTTTTTTATGAGGGGGGCGTGGCTTGCAGAGGCATGATGGTGATTGTGCTGTAGTCGAGCTTCCTGGGCATTGAAATTGCCCTTCACCCAGGAATCAGCGCAGGCACAGAGTAGCTTTGACAGGGAAAACCTACCTATGGCACGTGGCAGCAAATAAATCTAAAAATCAGCAAGCAAAACTCTCTTTTGGGGCTGCCAAGCTGTGAAAAGAACAGCAGAGTTGCCAGGACTCATGCGCGCAGCAACAGGCCTTTCCACAGTGGATGAGGAGTCAGAGATGTCCACACTGGAGCGCTCGCTAGCGGGGGTTTCTTCAACCCTGGACACTATGCAGCACGAAATGCGGGCAGGATTTACTAACATAACGGCCCAAATTGTTCATTTGCAGTCCGTTGTCATGGGTCTCATGGAAACTACCAACTCTCATTCCACCCAAATGGGAGAGTTTTAACAGAGGGTGAGCGACCTGGAAGACGCACTTCATATTCTCTCTTGGGACAAGACAAATTATGCTGAATCTATCAATGAACCGAGAGAGAGTAGACCAGGAGAACCACTCCCGTTGGTCTAACCTTTTCATTGTTGGACTACCAGAGGGGTGAAACCTGACTACTGGACTGCACCAATGGATTGTAAACAGCCTTAAACTACCCCCAGAGGCTGGAAATCTGAGGTGGAAAGGGCACACAGAGTGGGACCACCGCCCAAGCCCTCAGACCACCCTAGACATTGCTTAATTAAATGCTTGAGATTCAGTGACAAAGAGAGGATCCAGGCGGTGGCCAAAAAACAAGGATCGATACAGATGGGCAACTCCAGGGTGGTTATATATATCAGGATTATAGTAGTGAGCTACAGGGGAAATGACAGAAGTTCAACGCGGTCAAATCCAAACTCAACTCCATGGGATGTACGTTTTCCTTTTTCTATCTGGCTAAACTCAGGATCGACCAACCCGGAGCACCTCCAAAATGTTTTACCAACTACTTAGAAGAGGAGAAGTAGGTAAATGACACCTCTAAACAAACTAAGTGAAGATCCCCCACTAACCGCAGTCAAGAGCTGAGCTGACCAATGTGAGGTATCACCTACTCAAAATATGGATTTATTCTTTGATGCTGTGGGAGGCTGAATTGCTGTTGGGCCCCAGTGGTAGGGAATCACACATCCAGATAATGTACACATCTTTTTGCCTGCCTGATTAAATCATCTGCCCTATAGGGTGTGTGACTCTGAATATCTGATGTGGTTCCCTTCATTTTGGAAGTGACCTAGTGGTGGTGGTCCTGTGCAGCAATTTGCTGCTGCACCACTCCTCATGGTGGTGCTCAGGCCATGCGGCCTCTCCATAGCCCCTGCGATAGTGGGGGAATTTGTGTACTTCCTGAGCTGCTCTGCCTGGAATATCTGCTTTTTTCTTTTCCTCACCAAAATTGGATAAGAGGTGAAAATCAGGGGTGGGTGATGATTGTATGGAGCTTCTTGTACTCACCAAGCCGAACTCCAACAGACAAATGCTCTGAAACTAATCAAGCTACACCCGTCGCACAACAAGAAGATACCCCCGATGGAACACTGACTAAGCCCTGTCTGCTATACATCTTGGCCAGTCCGACCACATCTAGGGATGTGGGTACCAGCGGATGGCCTAGCAGTACTTGGATCTCTGCTGCTGGATTGAATCAGGGAAGTGTCATTGCGAGTCTGTTATTCTGGACACATGTTGTTTGGGAAAATGTTATGAATGTATGGGGAGGGTTGCAAAAAGAGGGAGTGAAACACTGATGCTCTCAGCAGTAGATTTCTATAGGAGTAGTACCATTCCATGCTACTGGGGGGAGACATATCAGACTTCTAGCAAATGACACAGCAAAACTGTGAGGTCCCATAATACTGGAGGGGTGCATAAAAAGGGAGTGAAATACTGCTGTTGTTAGCAGTTGATTATTCCTAGTAGTAGCAAGGTTTTATGTCACAGGAGGGGGGACCCCAGACCTCTAACAAACAACACAGCAAAATCGTGGGGTCCTATATGTACTGGGGGGAGGGAAATGGAGAAGATTTCAAACAAAACATGGCCCCGGCCACTATAAGTTGCAACGACTATCCTCACCAGCAGGAACATTAGAGGAACTGGTGGCAAGGGGTAGAGATGGAACAGACACTAGACGGGGGAACAGAAATATACCCAAGAACTTTCACAACTTCTCCTATATGTGCCATGAAATTATACTCTGTGCTGTATTTGCTCCTCCAGGGTGGCAGCCTTGATGAACACCCAGAGAGAGAAGTGAACCTGAATATATAGGCACTACCCTTAACCTCAGTGTGATTGGAAGAAAGAGCTGATCACACAACGAGGAACAATAGGCACTGATTATACTTTTAATCAAGTGTTGGGGATGGGAAAGGGGGGGGGACATGAATGTCTGATCCTTGGCTCCTTCTCTGTGCTCGGGCAGGGCCTGGGCTAGAGATACATATGGTGTCTCATGCTGGGGTGGGTTATGGTGATGCCCATAACATGTAAGCTAATCATCATCTACAAGCAAAGGGAAACTGACAGGGCATCAAAGGCCCAGTCTGGGGGTTGGGAGGAGGGAAGGTGACTCGTTAATGCCCATTGGCAAGTTACATGTTTGTTTATTACACTGTTTGCTGTTTTGTTCTTACTAGGGGAGGGGGGTTTGTTGGAGGGGATTGAAAATATGCATGATGGGTATAAACACTGTTACTACCTCACAGAGCATCTTAGAACCTAGCCTACTAACAGAAGGAGAGGTCTTGTTGCCACGTGCTGTAGCCAACTCTGTTAATAATGGGTAGCCCAATGAAAATAGCAACCTGGAATGTTAACGGCCTGAAGTCAGTTGTAAAAAGAAAGAGGGTACTTGCTGATATGAAGAGGGGGAAAATACAGTTCGTGCCTATGCAGGAGATACACATAGTAGTAGTAGTAAAAATATTTATTTTTATACAGGATATACAAGACTTTAGGTCCGAAGACCTATTTTCAAAGTCGTCCTGTGCTAAAACAATCAGGTTACAAGGTAAATATCAAAAGACATTACAGTACATACATAGCAATACTCTTACATACAATGATACACAAATAATATCTGATTTACTTAGTATAAATCATAAATACAAAGTTAGATACTTCATTCCAATTACGTGTCAAACATTAACTTCATACCCCTCCTTATAAAACATAACTTCATACAGACACAATCGGTAAAGAATATATCATTCAGACCAGTTTTAAATTGTGTTAATTTTGTTACATTTCTTAATTGAGGGGGGATTTCATTCCAAATTTTTGCCACCTGGGTCTGCAATGTCATATTCCCATATTTTGTATTAATTTTTGGAAAAGTGAAGCCCCTGTGTTTCACATCCCTTAATGCATAAGAATGACTCTTGCAACCAAAGGCCAAATCCATATTACCTTTTATTGTCCCATTGTTTATCTTGTATATAAATATTGAGTATTGGTTTTTAAACCATACCATTAAACTATCCCAATTTAAATCGTTATACATGGTGCAATGATGGGTAGAAAAGCTACAATTAAGAACAAATCTTGCCAGTCGATTGTATGATTTGACTAGTTTGTCCAAATGTTTTTGTCCCGCAAAGTTGTACACTATGTTGCCATATTCAAGTATGGGCATTATCAGCTGATTTGCAATTGTCCTCCGAGTTTGTTGATTTAGTATTCCTGATGACCTACGCAGTGCCCCAATTCTGTTATTAACTTTCTTTGTTGTATTATTAATATGGACTGAAAAAGATAGGGTATGGTCTAGCACAACACCTAAATATTTATATTGATTTGTAATTGACAATTTTTTCCCATCCCTCATTAGTATATCCTTGTCTCTCACCAATATTTTTGTTACCTTATTTAATTTCTTGTCAAAATACATGACCTGAGTTTTCTTGTCACTTAATACAAGTTTTGAACTGGAAAACCAATTCTGAAGAATGTCAAAATCTAATTGTAACTTTGCCATCATTTCACCATGTGATTTTGCTGATGCTAGAAGTATGGTGTCATCTGCATAAAGCCTTACGTGTGTATTATTTATTTTTGTGGGTAAATCATTTATGTAAATCAGAATCAGTAACGGCCCCAGGATTGATCCTTGGGGCACACCTCTTAATATCCTGCCCTCGTCAGAAAGCTGTCCATCAATTACTACTTGTTGTTTCCTTTGTCCCAAATAGGATTTAAACCATAGTAAAGACCTAGAAGCAATCCCGGTCCTCTCCATCCTCTCATATAGTAAATGTTGGTCAACCAAATCAAAGGCTTGGACAGGTCAACGAACACTGCACCCGTGGACTCCCCTCTATCCAGGCTGCTGCCACCTTATCCACAAAGTCCCTGAGTGCAGTGCTAGTCGAATAGCCTGTCCTAAAACCATGTTGGAATTTTGTTAGTTTAGAATATTTTTCCAAATAACTGTACAATTGCTGAACACCATCTGCTCCATTAACTTAGAGAGGATGGAGAGGACCCTGATCGGCCTATAATTTGAGGGATTGTTAGAATCAACTCCTTTGAATATACAGTACATGTCTCAACAAGAAGTTGCAAAGACTGAGAAAAGCATGGGAGGTCATTGAATTTTGGCCTGTTTCTCTTCCAAAGCAAGAGGAGTATCAATTTGGGTGCCTCAGGGCACCAGAGTCACTGTGCACAAAAAATGTATAGAGCCACGGGGGGAGATATGCCCTGACCAACCTGGCTGTGGAGGGGGGAAGCTCTATCTCGATAGGCTCTATATATGCCCGCAATGTAGAAGATCCAGGCTTTTTTTTCAGCGCCTGACCCTAGATATGGCAACCTTCCCAGGCCCCTGGATATTGGATGGGGGATTATAATTGCGTTAGAGACACGGTATTGGACAGATCCAACCCAGCCCCTGTTCAACCATCGCGAAACGCTATCACCTTGGGAGAGATAGAGGACACCTTTTCCTTGATAGATGTATGGAGGCACCAGAATCCCACCAATAGGGAGTATAGTTTCTACTCACATGCCCACCAATCGTATGTCAGAATTTATCGAATTCTTGCTAGTGCCTCGCTTCTCGGCAGCATGGCTGGGGCCAGCTATTCACAACTGTTGATCTCTGGCCATGCCCAACTCTCAGTGCCAGTTGACTTGGGGGGGTGCCCCCTCCGGAGACTTTGGCGACCGGATCCACTATTACTGAAGGACAAGCAATTTATCTCCTTTATGTCCAACACGTTGGATGAATTTTTAACAAATAACTGGAAAGGTACAACCTCAAATGCAGCCAGATGGGAGGCACTGAAAGCATATGTTAGGGGGCAGGTCATATCTTACTCTGCATATGGGAAGAGGGCTGCACAAAAGGAAATTGAGCACTTAAGAGATAAAATTAAAGCTTGTGAAGAAGCTCATATGAGAAGATCTGCACAACCGCTAAATGCAGTTATTTAAAAATTAAAATGGAAATTTAATCTCCTGGGCACTGCCAGGATTGAATGGACCATACTGTTATCAAACGCTGGGGCTTACTTTGATGGAGACAGGTGTGGTAGGTTCTTAGCCTGGCAGTTAAAAAAGAGGGAAGGGGACAGAGCCATCACCAGCATCCAAACGACAAGTGGTGACATCACTACATCCACCTCTGACATGGGAAGCGAATTTGGGAAATTTTACCAGAGGTTATACACCTCTGAAGTGTCCCCCCCCACCACACAACAATTGCAGACCTTTCTTTACAAAGCCCCTATTTCAGTACTGCCCCCCACCAAGGTCACAGAACTGGATGAACACCTAAAGAAATCTGAGCTGCAAACAGCTATCTGAAAGCTAAATGAAGGGAAAGCTCCAGGGCCAGATGGCCTGCTCATCGATTTTTCAATACCTTCTGCTCCTCACCGATTGATCCACTGTATGAGGCCCTGCAGGAGGGATTGGAATTAGGGATTATGCCCCCTTCGATGAGGGTGGCCACCATAACTGTTCTCCCCAAAGCCGGTAAGGACTCCTTGCTGTGTGCCTTGTATCGCCCTATTTCGCTGCTCATGGCAGACTATTAAATTCTAGCACAGGTCCCTGCTGCCCGTTTGGACCCCATACTCCCTGCCCTGGTTCACAATGACCAAACAGGCTTTGTTCAGGGTAGACAGGGGAAACACAACATAAGGAGAACTTTAAATGTTATACACAGCTGGGGAAAAATGGCACACAAGCACGGGGCTGTCGTTCTGGAATTAGATGTAGCAAAAGCTTTTGATAGGGTGGAACGGGGCTATATGTTCAAAACCCTCAGATATCAGGGGTTGGGTACCAGACTTATACAGTGGATCAAAACCCTATACACTGATCCATCTGCCCGAGTACTGGTAAATGGGGTCCTGTCTGCATCCTTTGCTGGGGAGCGAGGCACTAGGCAGGGCTGCCCCCTTATATGCACTGGCCCTGGAGCCACTGGCAGCCATCATAAGGGCACTGGGGAGATACAGGGGTGCTTTGGGGGGGCAGAGAACACAAGGTCACACTTTATGCGGATGACCTGCTGCTGCTGTACCTGTTTGAACCATCTAGAGACCTCCCTACGGTGCACCAGCTTCTAAGGGAGTATGGTGACCTGTCTGAACATAAGGTAAATTGGTCCAAAAGTGAACTCTTGCCCATTGGCCAGCTGGGACGACCCCAACTGTCACAGGTACTGGGCGTGGGCGGCCTTGTGATGGTCAACAAGTTAAAATACTTGGGTATTTATTTAACCACAAAGTTGGGCTTCTTATACTCCCTCAGCTATGGTCCATTACTTAAAAAACTCACTGAGGACTGTGGCAACTGGCAAACCTTACCCCTGACTCTTATAGGGAGAATAAATACTGTAAAAATGATAATTCTACCCAGATGTCTATACCTTTATCAGTCCCTGCCCATAAATGTGCCACTGCTCCACTTTAAACAAACAAATACCCTTCTACATGGCTTTATATGAAGAGGAAAAACTGCCAGAATCAAGAGAACAATCCTACAGCAGCCTGCCAGAAGGGGGGGACTGGCACTCCCTCTATCATTATTATTTTTGGGCGTCACAGCTGGCCTTCCTGCTGATGGGTCTAACTGACCCAGACCTCCCTGTGGATGGCTATGGAGGAGGAACAACTGAGTGGATCCCTATGGTTCCAATACTTATCCGGAGGACTGAGCAGAGACCCCAGGCTGAAGCCCATGAACCCCTGCATATTAACAACAACCCGGATATGGAAAGCAGCCCATGATAGATTGGGGGGAATGCACAGTCTCTCCCCATACACTGACCTAGTGTCTGCCATATGTAGTAAGGGAGCAAACACACTGCACATGCACCAGAGACTGAGGCGCTGGGTGGGCAGGGGGATGAAATATGTCCTCCAGCTATATGAAGGGGAAGAATCTTAGAATTCGAGGAGGTAAGGTGCAAATGGCTTATAGACTCAGGTGATTTTTTCATCTACCATATGGTTCATCACAGACTGGGGGAGTTTCTGACTCTGGTAGGTGGCTGGCCACCCCCAACACCACTTGATTAGGGTCTGTTTCACCCACAGCCAGGAGAAAAAACCCTCTCCACATACTACCACACTGTACTGGGGGTTAGTACAGATACTTCTCTGTACATTAGACAGAGGTGGCAACAGGACCTCAGCACTATTATAGATGACCATAGCTGGAAACTAGCAATAAACCACCTTAACTCTTGCTCCAGAAGTAACAGACTTTGACAGACAGCACTGAAGTTTATGTACAGAACTTACCTCACCCCCATCAGACTCCATGACATGTGCCCCAATACCAACCACGCCTGCCCAAAGTGTGTGAGGGATGGTGCTGATTTTCTCCACATGGCATTGCTTTGCCCGAGAGTAGCCCCTTTCTGGTATGAAGTACATAGAATAATGGAAAGAACATTGTGAAAATGGATTTTGCCTCAGGTTTGAAAGTGTCAATTGCGATACTCTCTGTATTGCTGAATTTACAGGGGCAACATCTTTTTACAGTGGACATGGTACAAAATTTCACTTCAGGGCCTGCTGGCACAGAGGCATAGTTGCCGTCTGTGGTGCCGATGACCCGGGTTTGGTAATGGACTTGGGAGTTGGAGGGCTGACCAGGGAGAGTAGGTTGAGCGTCCACTGGACTGCTCTCCTACTCAGGGGGGATGGTGGGGTTGAGTGTCCGATGCATGATGGACCCCTGGTGGAGGCCGGAAGTTCCATAGCAGTCAGCACCTGCACGTTTGGGGGGAGGGGCGGACACTGATCATCACTGCACGTCCCCGCCCCCGCCCCCGTGGGGTTTACATCCTACAAAATGCCGGCCCCGCTAATGAGCCGTCTCCATTGCTGTCCCCTCTGGCCACCAGTCTTGAAGAAAGCTAGAAGTCTGGAGCAGAGGGTATCATTATGAAGACGATTCATGAATGGTCTGCATGGCCATTCATGAGGCTAGCTACAGATCTAGTACAGTGAGCATCACCATACTAGTGTTGCTCAGATAGTGCTTTTATGATCCTACCACTATCTGTCAGATAGTGCTGGTATTCTACCTAGGATCCTACTAGAAATCCTAGCAAAGACAGATGCAGGATCCAAGGTCAGATAGTGATGCATCCTAGTTTGGATCCCAGCATTCTTGTTAGGATCCAGGGATCCTAGGTCAGATTCAGGAATCCTAGGCCAGATAGGATCCAGAGACAGATAGTGATGGATCCTAGGTCAGATCCAGGAATCCTAGGTCAGATAGTTAGGATTCTAGCTGGATCTGTTGCTAAGATCCACAGGATCCACAACATTTGTAGAATCCATGCACTGGACCCTAGAGGGTAGGATCCATGGTCAGATAGCACTTCTATCCTACCACAGCAACTATCTGACTAAATGGGAGGTATCTTGGTACCCTAATTTCTAGGATACTGGCTGAGCAACACCACGCCATACTGCTGCTTTATCAGAGGCCCACCGGCCAGCTAAAGGCATGCTGAACTAAGGTGTCATTAGGAAGCTGCTTTTAGATATCTTTTCCAAAACATAAGGAAATGAATTGCAAAAATCTACATTAATGCATCTATTAGAGTTGAAATGCAAAGTGTACGAAGTACAGATATGAAAAACTGGGATTCAAACACTGTGCAACCTTGGTAAATCGGTGGTGTGGTGTTCCTCAGGGCTTGAATGATGATGTGACATCTATTAGTCGATCAATCGCTTTGATTTATGAAAATCCCAACAGTAAATAATCTAAAACTATGTGACAATATCAGCCCCATTATAAGTGAATGGGGCGCGCTCCCGCAGCCTTCGTTTTGTGACATCACAAAACAGGGCTGCTTGGGCCAACGTTTGCTCAGTTCTTTTTTAGCCGGTGGGCTTGATTTTAATTTTACGAGTAAAATAACTTTTAATACAGAACAACTTGTTATGCCACACTTCATTGGGAGCTGTCTGTGGGGGGTAAGCTATCGAATAGGCTGGGAGAGGGCAGCACAACCATCAGTAGGAAGCTGCTCTTTAAGCACCTGCAGGACTTCTGAGAGATCCAGTCCTGAAAATTCTAAGTCCCGAAGAAGTATACCCTCAGGCATAGGGTCCTGCAGTTCAGAAATGTTATTCTGCTCTAGGACAAAGTCAACAGATTGTGACTGAGTGGCAGGCTGATTGGATTCTTGTCGGACAGGACCAGGAGCATCGAGTACCAGCCCTGTCTGGCCCACTCCGGAGCAATCAGTCACGATCACTGTTGCAGGTTCCCTCCTGAGTTTCAGAAGTACTTTTTGAGTGAGTGTAAATGGTGAGAAGACATACAGAAACTTCCCTGACCAATCCAGTACCATGGTATCCTCTGGGACAGTTCCTCTGGCTGGTGGTCTGCAGCAAAACTGTAGGATCTGGTAGTCCTCCCATGATGCAGACAGGTCTAGTATATAGTGGAGTACCCCACCTTCTGAACACTGTGGCTAGAAATCTGTTGGTTTATGCTCCATTCATGATTTTCCTGGCTAATTCTGCTCAGGGAATCTGCCAGAACATTATTTTTGCCTGGCACATGCACTGCAAATATCTTTGCTTCTAAGGAATATGACAGGTCCCAGATCCTCATTGCCTCTGTATATAGTTCTGAGGATTGTGTTCCTCCTTGCTTGTTTATGTAATACATTGTTATGATGTTGCCTGTCCTGATTTGAACAGTCTGACCCTGTAGCTGGGAGGAGAAAGACTGCACTGCTAGCAATAGTGCTCTGAGCTCCAGTAGGTTTATGTGTTCTAGTGACTCCTGTGGGTTCCATGTCCCACTCACTGTGAGTACCTGCAGGTGGGCAACCCACTCCAGGAGTGAGGCATCCATTTCAAGAATCGATGTTACTGATTGCTCAGGGAAGGGAATTCCCTCTCTGAGGTTGTTTTCTTCCTTCCACCAATCTAATGTTTCCACTAGTGCTTTTGGCACTGGCACTAGCTTTGAAAGTGGATCCCATCTTTGGGACCAGTTACCCCTTAAGTGGTACTGGTTATCTTTCATTAGGAACCTGGGCTGGCCCATGGCACCACAGCTGAGGATGGAGGCACGTGCCCTAATAACTGTGGGAAGACTTTGGCACTTCTTGGTTGACGTGCTGTGAAAGACGCTGCTGTTGCTATCAAAGCTGTAAGTCTGGCCTGTGGGAGGAAAGCTTTCTCCTGCAGGGTGTCTAGCTCTGCTCCTATGAAGTTCAGTAATTGAACAGGCTGTAGCTGGGACTTTTTGAAGGCTGGGCCTTTGGTTCAATGGACGAGCAGCCAGCCACTCCTACTTCCTGAGCTATATAAGCAGTTCCTCTCAGCCCCCTTCTGAAGCACTTTTTCTTTGCCAGGCAGAGGCTCTGTCAGTCTGTCCTCTGCAACTGGCTGGGGCCTAACCCCCCCCCCCGCTCTGCTTTTGCTTGTCTCTGCTGGACGTCTGTGTTTGTTCTTCTGCTTTGTATTTTGCCTCCTTCCTGTCATCATTTGCCCTGTTTTTTCTGTGTTTGTGTGTCTTGGTTTTGGTTTTGTTTTTTTTGTTTTTTTTTGGGGGGGGGGCTTAATTTCTATGCTCCTAGCATATTGCTAATCTAGAGCTCAAGCTACTTGCTTTCAGTTACTCACTTTGCTACTGCAATCATTACCTGTGTTTCAACTCAAACCAAAGCTGCTGTCCATGCTACACACTTAATTGTTTTCACCTGATTCGGGCCTTTTCTGTAATCAAGTTCATGGAACTCCATCCTGAACTAATACCTCTATTTTCTATTTTCAGCATGCATTTAAAATAACCATTTTATTTTACTTTTAGACCACATGCTGACGCAGCACCTTGTTTTTGTTTTTACATCATGAATGTCTTGCTGCAAGAAGTGCTGCTGTTCTCTGTGCATTACCCTTGGAATTAAACTGTGCTTCTTACACTAATACCTAGAAATCCATTGTTGTTGATTCAATATATTGCTTCTCTCCATTTTTTCCCTGTTCATTCTGATTATTACCCCCACCAAGCTGTTTTATGTTTGTACACTGCTGTTATACTCTGAGGTCAGCTAAGCTACTGCTAATGCTGTAAACTAGCTTCCATATCTGCATGTGGTTCTTAATCCCTTCCATCATTTTCTTGTTTTTCCTACAGCAGGGACTTAGAAGTGTTTGGGTAGTCGTGGTCCCATGTGGCTAATTACTTATGCTCTAAAAATCCTTCCTCCGCTGCCGAAAATCCTCATAGTATTTGTCACTTTCATTGGCTTTTTGAATGCTTGGCTTGCTTGCCCCACTATCATGAGTGCTGCTTCTCCCACCTATGTTCAGGTCCCCCTATTGCTACTATGTTTTGCAGACGTAAGTGCAGGTTGGACTATTCCTACTGCTTACTGAGCTACGTGCAGGTCCGACTATTGTTACCCTGCCTTACTGAACTACCATGCCCTACTGAACTACTTGCAAGTCCATCCTGCTTAAGTAATCATTGCTTAATGCTCCCTGCCATCTGACCTCTGCAAGGTCTCAGCACTCAATGCTCATTCAGCTCCTCATCAGTTTCTTGGAGCATGCCAGCCATACCATTCTGTCACAGGGCTTCCCAGCAGCTGACGGTCTAGCTCTGCACCAGAGTCCACAGCTTGAGCATGCGAAGCTTGGGGTGGGGTCCTTCTCACCTGGCCCATAGCTGGGAATGTCCTCACTCCTGGTGGACCTTCAGTCATCAACCATACCAATGGTACCTCAAATTGTAAAGTTAAGACTCTGCAGGAAGGGGTGGGGCTCTCACGGGGGGCCCTTTTAGCTGCCCAAGTGGGTTGGGAGGCGCCCTTCAAAGCTATTCTCCCCATGACTGCCTCTGGTTCACCTGGTTTGTTTAGATTGGTAGGCCAGGTGATTGCCTCAGCAGACATTGCTCTCCTCCTTCCGCCTTGGTTGTTCATTGTTGTAGAGTGGCGCTCGCAACCTTCCATGGCTTTCCCGTTACAGGGATTGAGTGAGAGCTTTCCTTCAAATTAGAATATTTCCCACCTCTCTTTAATTAGATTTCCAACTTGCAGCAGTAGAGCTGTCACTAAATAAAATATCCCAAAGTCTGGAGGGAAGGTGACCTAGGCCTTGGATCACCAGAGATTTCCTCCTCAAATGTTTTTTTTCCTCTCCTCCGTGCCTCAGGTCATAACTGTTAGTTAGCGTAGTGTTCCCTAGTTCCTTAGGTAGGATCCACTGTTGAATGGAGGAGGATGGTGTCCCTACTGCCATTCCCTCTCTCCTTAGGAGGTCCCCCCATTCCCTATTGCAACCCATCATACTCATGCCATTGCTAACCTGCGCATCTCATTACATTATCAAGCTGCCTGATGTTTTATCTGTTACTATGTCTCACACCTACTGATTGTTTATATGCTTCGTACTACTGCATTTCTTTTTGGGGATCCTTCCTAAGGTACCTTTAGTCAAGGGAACTGTCCCGCAGCACCTCAAGGGGTGGAACCCTCTTAGAGGGTTCCTTGACTTGGGAACCCCTACAGGGTGATAATTCCTCTGGAATAGAGTGTGAACGGCCAAACCTAAGTAACACAGTTGCATAAGTATAACACTATACTGGCTGTGTGGGCCATTGAACTGTAGATTTATCAAGATTCCCAGGTTCTCCAAGGTGCTTTTTTCCAACTGAGCTGAGCACCCTGCCTCTTGTTCTGTTTTCTCTGAGACTAGCCAGTGGTCCAGGTAGGGGAAAACCACTATGCCTTGTTTTCTCAGATGTGCTGCCACCACAGCCAGACACTTAGTGAAAATCCTTAGAACTGAGGTGAGAACAAATGGGAGAGCTGTAAACTGGTGCTGGCAGTTTCCCAGCTTGAATCTGAGGTATTTTCTGTGAGACTGTCTGGGATATGAAAACGGGTATCTTTCAGATCCAGGGATCCCAGCAACTGACCTGTCTGCAGAGACGGTATCACTGTCATTAGTGTGACTACCATGAATTTCTCTTTTTTTTTTCAAATGTTTGTTCAGAAACCTGAGGTCTAAAATGGGCCACCACTCCACATTTTTCTTGTGGGTTGTATACAGACCCCCATCTCAGGGGGAAGGAATGGACAAGGAAATGATAGAAGGCTTTCTTAGAATGGCAGAAAAAGGGGAGATATTGTTGATGGGGGACCTGAATATGCCAGATGTTAACTGGAGCACCTTTGCTACAAGCACATCCAAGAGCAGGGTCATTCTTGATGCCCTACAGGGGGCATGCCTCAGACAGCTAGTATTGGAACCCACTCGGGAGGGAGCAATCTTAGACCTGGTACTTTCAAATGGGGATGGAGAAAGAATCTCAGATTTAGAAGTGGGTAGCCATCTGGGAACAAGCTACCACCAAACAGTGTGGTTCACGATAAACACAGCCATACAATCAAGCCATACAAAAGCAAGAGTACTAGACTTTGGGAGGGCTGACTTTGGGAAAATGAGAGAGTGCCTCAGAAAAGTACTAGCGAACAGGCAGGAAAGAGGAGTGGAGGAACAATGGGGAGTGATCAAAACAGTCATCACAGAGGCAACAAGCCTTTGTGTAAAGCAAATCAATAAAACACAATGAAGGAAAAAAACCACTATGGTTCACAAAAGAGGTGGCAGGGAAGGTTAAGGAGAAAAGGACAGCATTCAGGAAATATAAGGAAACACAGAAGAAGCAGGACAGAGAACTTTATCAGTTAAAGCAGAAAGAGGCTGGGAAGGCAGTCAGAATAGCAAAGGCCCAAACCGAGGAAAGGATAGCCAATTCTGTTAAGAAGGGGGATAAGACCTTTGTAGGTACATTAGAGAGCAAAGAAAGACCAAAGGAGGGATACTGAAGCTTAATAAAGGGGAGGGAATGTGGGTAGAGGGTGACAGTGAAAAAGCAGGGATACTGATAATATTTCTGCTCAGTATTCACAAAGGAAGAGGAGGGGGAGTTACCTTAACCAAACAAGAGAAACACTCTGAAGACGGGGGTCGATACCAGTCCATTTACAGAAGAAAGGGTTCTGAAAGAACTAATAAAATTGAAGGTGGACAAACAATGGGGCCTGATGGGATTCACCCAAGAACTCTAAAAGAACTAAGGGTAGAACTAGTGACACCGCTGACTACTGTCTTTAACAAATCATGGGAGGATGGGGTGGTACCCGAGGACTGGAGAAGGGCAGATGTGATTCCTCTTCACAAAAGTGGGAGCAGGACAGAGGCAGGAAACTACAGACCAGTTAGTTTGACCTCAGTGGTAGGGAAAATGATGGAATCACTTCTGAAGGAAAGAATTGTTGAGTACCTAGAGGCCAGTGGGGCACAGGACCCAAGGCAGCATGGATTCACGATGGGAAGGTTGTGTCAGACGAATCTAATAGATTTCTTTGACTGGGTGACCAAAGTAGTAGACCAGGGAGGGGCTGTGGACATGGCCTACCTAGATTTTAGCAAGGCATTTGATACAATCCCACACAAAAGATTAATACACAAGATAGCCAGCCTTGGAGTGGGTCCCAAGGCGGTAGCCTGGATAAAAAACTGGCTAGACAACAGGACACAAAGGGTAGTAGTAAATGGAGTACACAGTGACGAAAGGAGGGTTACTAGTGGGGTACCGCAGGGTTCAGTACTGTGACCGGTCCTTTTTAATGTCTTTATAAGTGACATTGCAGAGGAACTGGAAGGAAAAGTATGTCTCTTTGCAGATGACACAAAGATCTGCAACAGGGTTGATACACAAAATGGAGTGGAAAGGATGAGAAGGGACTTGGCAAGGTTGGAGGAATGGTCAAATGTATGGCAGCTCAGATTCAATGCAAAGAAGTGCAAGGTAATGCACATGGGAAACAAAAACCCAGGGAAGGCGTACACAATGGGGGGTGAGATACCGACAACAGTACAAATAGAAAGGGACCTGGGGGTAATTATATCAGATGACCTAAAGGTGGGCAAGCAATGTAAGAAGGCTTAAGGAAGGCTGGGGGGATATTGGGATGCATAGGAAGAGGCATCAATAGTAGAAAACAGGAAGTTGTTATCCCTCTGTACAGACAGTTGGTGAGACCCCATCTGGAGTACTGTGTGCAGTTCTGGAGACCCCATCTCCGCAAAGACATAGACAGAGTGGAGGTTGTCCAGAGGAGGACAACCAAAATGGTGCAGGGTCTGCACCAGGAGACATAAAAGAATGACTAAAGGAGCTTAATAATGTATACCCTTTGAGGAAAGAAGGAGAGAGGGGACATGATAGAAACTTTCAAGTACCTCAAGGGAATTAACAAAGTCCAAGAGGGTAGCATCTTCCAGAAAAAGAGATGTGCAAGAACAAGGGGGCACAATTTGAAGATAGAGGGGGGACGGCTCAGGGGTAATGTGAGGAAGTATTTTTTCACTAAGAGGGTTGTGGATGCATGGAACAGCCTCCCTGAGGAGGTCGTGGAGTGGGGGACTTCAAGAATGCATGGGACAGGCATAAGGCAGTCCTA
The DNA here is from genome assembly GCA_016271365.2 of Neoceratodus forsteri. Taxonomy (NCBI): domain Eukaryota; kingdom Metazoa; phylum Chordata; order Ceratodontiformes; family Ceratodontidae; genus Neoceratodus; species Neoceratodus forsteri. Next base: position 1,341,883,669 of record CM057455.1, on the reverse strand, counting down.
GTGGGGGGTAAGAGGAAGTAAGCTGTTGGTTAATTAGGATCTGCAGCTTATCTGTTAGGTAGGAAAATGGGCAGACTAGGTGGGCCAAGTGGTCCTTATCTGCCGTCAAATTCTGTGTTTCTGTGGGTCAAAAAGTATCTTGACAATGAGACCATACCCCACTGGGAGGCAGGGACTTTTTCTATAGCTTTGATAATAAGAGTTTTTTTTTTTATTCCAATTTCAACAGACTTGTTTCCATGGAAGAGTGAACTGGAACACTTCTGTGTTTCTACAGGTTTGGTGAGTGTTTGAACTGCAGACACAACCCCCTGCTGCCAGTGCCCACTTGTCTGTGGTAACTTTTACCCATTCCTAGAAGTAGTGTGCCAGTCTTCCTCCCACTGGCAATTGTTGGGCGACCTGGGCAAAACTGTCAGGGGTTTTGTTATGGTTGGGGATTAGGTACTGGAACTGCAGCATTATATCTGGAAGCCCTTTTTCCCCTTCCCCTATAGTAACCTCTTTGTGATTGGTACTCATAGGGAGTGTAACAAACATATACTATTGGGAAGTATCCCCTGCCTCTGCCTCCCCTTCCATATGACCTGTAGGAGGTTGAAGCCTTGCCCTTCTCATTGTTGCTTTTGAAAGTGGTTTTGTATTCGTTGACTTTTTTTCATGTAGGCCTCTGTTTTGTCTTCAAATAAAATGATTCTCCCTCAAAGGAGGAATCTCTGGCCTTGTTTTGGGTATCCTGGGAAAGGATGGCAGTTCTCAGCCAGGAAAATCTTCTTAAGGACACTGCATGAGCCAAAACTCTGGCGGCAGTGTCATCAGTGTCCACCACAGTGTGGAAATGATATTTTGTGTCATCCAAGGCTAATCTTGCTGTGGCAGTCAAGTCCTGTGCCAAACCATCATCTGCGCTTTGTGCCAGAATTGTGTTCCAGAGTGCTTTCCGGTACTGAGTTATATGTGCTGAACAAGCTGCCTGCCTGATAAGCAGGGAAGCTGTTGTATAAGCCTTTTTTGCCGTAGTATCCAGTTTTTTAGAGTGTTTTTCAGGGAGCTGTGCAGATAGTGGTTTTTGCTCTCTCTCAAGCAGCAGCTTGGACTACTCCATGATGATCAGAATAGGTATACAGATATTCCATTCCTTGACTGTCCACCTAATATTTTCTTCTGATTTTTTTGTTGATGGTTGCAGCTGAAGTCAGTACAGCCATGATTTTTGCTACAGTCTTTTAAAGTGGTTTATGTATAGGAAGTAACATCCTTCTTGGTGGAGCTACTCCCAACATGTCCATAAAATCATAATCCTCTTCATCGTCCTCTGTCTCTAGTAGGGGTATGTTGTCTGACAAATGAGGAGAAAGATGAGTGGTCCTCAATTTGCCTTGAAGCAGATTTGAAATCTTGCTCAGGTGTGTCCTCGAACTCCATGGGGTCACGTTCCTCCATATGCACACATTATATTCTTCTTCCTCCTACTCCTCAGGCAGATAGGTTGGAGCCTGAACCTGGGTGGGGGGGTGGCCAGTATCTTATTCAAACTTCCCATAGCCTGGACCACCTGGAACAATGTACACATTTTTTATATGTCCTCTGATGAAGGCATTTTGTCTGTGAGAGCCTGCTCTTTTCTCTGTGCAAGAGGACTGGTGGTGACATTATTTTCTTTCATTTTTTTTTTTTGGGGGGGGTGGACACTGTTTCCACTGACTGCTATAAGGCTCTTTTATTTTTGAAATCATTGGATTCAAGGTTTCCCCTCTTGGGCACCCTGATTATCTAAACCATGTTTACCAAGCTTTTTTTTTTTTTTAAACTTTCTCCTGGTCTCGGCCCAGAGGAACCTTTTTCCTCCAGTCTTGTTGGCTGGGCCCCGACATACTGGGAACCCAGCGTCATGATGCTCGCTACTGGGAGATTTTTTGCCTTTGGTATATCTCCTGGTTCATCCCTACTCCTGAGGATGCCGACATGAACTTACATTCAGATGTAAGGCGTGCTTGTGCACGCCATCGTCAAGCATCCACAGCACCCTCCCCTCCCTCCCCACCCCCTTGAGGAGCCATTGCACCTTACTGCCCATGCTTCCACATACAGCAACACTGACATCATTGCCTGGTAGCCACCCTCCCTCCCCGGAGAAGAACATCCATTGGGGCGCTTAATCTTTCCTCACCCAGCTGACCCCCGGTGACCCGGGTCCATTCCCGAACCCAGGTAGCCGGCGTAGCGCTAGGTGTGGCATCCAGTGCCTCAACCCTCAGCACCACCAGGCCAGCTTTTTAAGCAAGCCTTTCTGAAAGCTGTGCAGCTTTTTTTTCCTTGTTACCTTTCACAAGATTTGCTGCTGTACATGAGGAAATGAACCCTTCTGATGCATGCTTTCCACCATCGTTGGTACCACCCTCACAACCTTTTTTAATACTTTTAGGTGACAAAGAGGCAGATTGAGGAGGTATGCTACTTTTAAAAAATTTTACCCTTTTAAATGAGGTTTTTGACCAAAAAAATATGACTGGACTTAACAGTTTGTAGAGTCATGTTGTGAGCCTAAACACGTTAAACACTTTTTGTGACAGTCTGCCCTTGCCAGAAGCTGAAAACAATTTGTGCAATTTTTTGATGACCCATAAGGTTTCTCAGACACACCAATTTGAGAGAACCTTGAAATAATAAAACAGTTCCTAAAAAAGGAGCAGGACTAGAGCTCAATACTGTAGTAAAACAAGATCTGGTCAGAGACAAGCAGTGGTCCCATTTTGCCCGTTTGGTCACCATCACTTTGGTCTGAGTTCCTGCTGCTGCCTCATTCTTTGTCAGGCCCCAGATTACATTTGTCCTTCTAAAGAGGGGCCAGAGGAGCTGAGACATGGAACCACTTACAGGTGCACCAAGAATGCACCAAAAATGTGTGAGCCGGCACAGTGTGCATGCACAGTGGCGCTCATCCGTTTTCATGCTGCAGTGGCCTATTTTATATAACCCGGGTACGAAGCCTCCCAGATGGTGGGCTCAGAACTAGGGTACCCCAAATTCTATTTTCAGGCTGTTTCAGTAAAATAGACCTCAAAATATATTGTCAGAGTACTTGGCATATCTAGGTGTGGGGCTAATTTGGTTGATATGAAACTTCTTGCATGGCGGTAGAGGAACTTTCTCACTACATCGCTAGAATTTTTAACTTATTCCTGTGCTACTTGCAGTTCCCCAAGGAGTGGAAATCCATATTGGTTACACCAGTTTACAAAAGTGGAGATCACACCAACCTTGCCAATTACAGACCCATTTTTGTCCCTCCCCCCATCTAAGGCCCTTGAGAGAATAGTCTCTGACCAACGTGTCACATACCTTGAAAAATACAATGTTCAGTGTGTACAGCAGCATGGCTTCCAGAAGCACCACAGCACCAACAGATCATTGCTGGAATACACTAACTATGTTTTATAAGGCCCTTGACAATGGTGATGACCTCCTCAGAGCTATATATTGACCTCACTAATGCCTTCGACCTGGTAAACCACAAGCTCCTACTTAAAGCTCCAAGAAAGTACAACTGTGGATAGGTTTAAGAAGGCCTTAAAGTCATTCTTATGGATTCAGGCTTTCTCTGTTGTATTTCACATCATTTTTTATTTATCTTATTTGTTGTATTGTTATTGCTTGTTTTGGTTATGATAAAGGTATGAAGTTTGTACATCGCCTTGAAATATTTGAAAGGCGCTTAATCAAATAAATTTTGTTATTATTATTATTAACATACTCCTTAGCCTGGGTTTGTCACAGAACACAGCTGACTGGTTTTGCGGTTATCTCACAAATTGCTCTTAGCATGTGAAGATTGATAAATCTTTGTCCAACACCAGGGGAGTAACTATTGGTGTCCCCCAGGGCTCACTCTTGGGTCTACTACTATTTGGCCTCTTCATAAATCAACTGCCCGGTGCCCGTCAGATAGCCAACATACTCCTATATGTTAATGATGCAGTCATTTATTCCAAAAACCCTGCCCTGACAGCCTTACTGGCACTCTCCAAAGTAACTCTGTTACCAGAATGCTGGTTCTCCAGCAACCAAATGGTCCTCAATTACAAAAAAATAAAGGCCATGTTCTTCTCTGACCTTTCACAGAGGAGGAAAAATCCACCCTTTGTCATCCAAAATGGCCAAAGGCAAAACCTTGAACAAGTGGAGACCTTCAAATACCTTGGAGTAACTCTGGATGATACCTTATGTTTTGTTTCTCCATGTTAACAATCTGGTGGTTGTAGTTACCAGAAGACTGGGTGCACTGTACCGTAACTGGAACAATCTCACTGGGGACTAGACACCTTTTTGTGGCCAGCTCCATTCTTTCACTTTTAGATTTGGCCTCTCTGACTACGCAGCTTCCAGTGACATGGTGCTAAATGGAGTAAAGTTGATCTGTATTAAGGTGTGCCGTTTTGTTCTTGGTGCAGATAACCACACTCATAGTTGTACCCTTTATGCACTCACTAACTTGTTACCTTTACCCTGCAGAATAAAGCTCCAGACATGTTTTCTAGCCAAACAGGCAATCATGGGCTTAACATCTCCTGTTTTAACAAATTGCTTCTGCACTGTGTCCAACCAATACAACACCAGGAACATGGCCAGGAATGCACCATCAACGCTTTAAAAAAAAAGGCAATAATCAAATTTTTTAAGCAGTGCTTGCTTGTTTATTGAAGAAATAATTTCTGCCACATGCAGAGGAAACAACAGAATAAACTAACAGCTCACAGCTACTGTACCCCAGCGCTTCACTCTTTGGAGCTTCCTCAGGGGGCACTATACTGTGAGAAAAGCCACATTTTATAGCAAGGAACCAACGGTCAAATTAATTGATTACATCATCATCATTTTGAAATTACCCATGGCACATTGCCAACAATGACATCTCATTAGTCCTGAGTTTAGGCATTGAAAATAAAGATTAGTTTCAATTTACTATGATCTATCATATGTGGCTGTACTGAAATGAACACACATAGAGTACAGTGCAGTATCAAAAAGTTCTTTGACAATCATATCTAATGTCAAGCAAGATCGTTTTCCTTTTTGTTGAATTTAAAAAATATCTTTTATAGCAAAATAACCATCCTAAAGAAAGAAAAAGATCATGTTTCAAATGGAAGTCACTAAATGTGATATTGCATATAGCTAATAACAGTAATTTGTATATGCACGTCTAACAATAATTGAAAAAAATAGATAAAATCATTCAATGATTTATCAAAAAAAAGGAAAATAGGGACTGAAGCTTTAGGGTAGCTGTGAGCCCTTGGCTTATTCTGTTGTGCTCTCTGCATGTGTCAGAAATTATTTCTTTAATAAACAAGCAAGCATTGCTTAAAAATGTGATTATTGCTTTATTTTTTAAGGTGTCTGTGGTGGTTACAAGTCCACCACTTCACAGTCCTTGAGTGCAGTACTTTTCTGTCTTTGGTTGTTTCTGGGTTGCAGGCCCCGTACCTGCACCAACTCAGTTTCTGGTGCAGGCTTGTTTGAATGGAATTACATGGCCAGGAATGCCCTTAAGCTTCCTTTCCAGCATACTCCAGCTGGGCAAGCTGTCACTTGCTGTCAGGGCCACTAACTGGTTAAAAGAATTGACTGTTACACTGCTGAATCTATTCAAGTTAAATCAGTTTAAAACATCTTTGCAGTCCAGTGCAGCTGTAACCATTGAACGGTTTTGTTCAGTTTCTCTCTCTGTATAACCTATGACCTCTTGTACAATGATCTGTATGGATTTTTTCAAAACAGTATGCAATTGTTCTGTTTTAAAGAGCTGGTGACACGTTCAGGAGAACTTTAAGAAAACATAATATTTAGGCACTGTCCAGCTTGTATTTCCCATTAGTTCTGTATTTATTCTCCACATTATTTAGAAGTGAGGACTTTGCATGAAAACAGGATCTTTGCTCCTGAAGAGTTCATCTATTTCTGCTGCTTTCTCCCTTCCTGTTGCAAGACGTTCCTTGTGCTTGCAAGCAAGCGAATGTAAGAACAAGCATCATTGAGCTCCTGTGTATCTAACAGTATTCTCTCCTTTTGCTTTGTCAGAAGACATGAAGAGGGAACAGGAGCTGCAGGCATACAGATTATGTGGCAAACACTGTCTAACTGCTGACATGAAGTTCTCCTCTTATGCAAGTTAGTAAGCATTCATTTTCATTTTGAAATGTGTAGCTAGCTAGCTGCAGTTTTGATTGTGCACCTGCTCTGACTTTATTACTTACTACCACTTGCTGACGTTCCCCCTCTTATTTGTAATTATTTCTCACTGCCCTCCCTACCTAACTCTTCATTTCTCTTCCCTCCCACCCCAACTCTGTATCTTTTATCTCTTTCTCCATCTCTGGTCTGTCCTTATTGCTATGACTTTGTCCTGCACTCTCTCCTCTTTTGTTTTCTTTCTTCAGCTTGCTCCGTATCTCTTTTTTTCTCCACCCTGTTAGAAGGCAGCCTTTTGCCTCTTGCGCTTGTAACTTAATCTCCTAAATGTCCTAACGTCTAGTATTTTCTCCCCTTCCCCCTCGCTCCCCCACACCTTCTGCTCTCATTTAGCGTGCTCTCCTCATACCCTTTCAGCCCACTCCTCCTGTGAGGAGCCATCGGGGAACACCCATGACCCCAGGGACCGGCAGTTCAAGCAAACAGCAAGGTACAGCGCTACTATCAGTAGAGGAACAGCTGGATTTTTTGAGCCTTTTTTCAAACGAACACCACTGCAGCTTTGTTTGGAATACTCAGACCTACCTCAGCTTTACTTAGTAGGACTATATTATTGCATTCAGCTCTGTACACAATCCGCATTTACCTTAACATTAATTTGAAAAGCATTTAAGCTCAAAATTTGAATTCAGCTGCAGCTTGTGTCTGCAGCACTTGGAGCATTCTTTCTACTTCGCTTTGTGATGGCTCCCCACCCACCCGCTCTATTTAGATGGTTACTTTTATAAGTACGGTGCATTGTTCTGATTGGTGGAAATTCTATCTCCCCAGTCTGCTGTAGGTTCCTTATACTATCTGTCCACCAGAGGGCCTTCACACCACTTATGTGAGAAGCTAGCCCTATTAATCTATGATTTGGAGCACTCTACTGTACCTGAGTGAAAGGCTGCATTCACACCCTTTCCTATCTGCCTGTCACCTCCCTTTCCCCACTATCATTCTTTAACGTCTCACATCCTGTGTACTAATATTAAATGTACTCCTCTCAGTCTACCCTTAGTCTTTGCCCCTTACACCCCCAGTTTATCTCAGTCTCACTCCTTTTCCCCCCTAACGTAGCTATGCACCCCTCTCCCTTTTAACCCTCTCCTGCTTTCTTCTCAGTCTCGCCCCTTCTCTCTCCCCCTGCTTTTGCTCCACTCCTCTTTTTCATGCTTCAACCTTTCTCTCTCCCCGCTTCTCTTCCACCCCACTCCTCCCCGCTCCCCTTCCTGGTCTAGCTTGTCGCATCATCTCCCCACCCTTCATCGTCTCTTGCACCACCTCCTCTTGCTTATCACCACTACCCCTCTAATCCATCCTGTCCTTTACCATCCTCTCCTCCCTGATCCTGCTCATACTCCTCACTCTATCCACTCTTACCATCGCTATACATCCCAAACCCCTCCCCTTCTCGCTCCTCTCCTCTCCCACCGCAAATCCACTCTAGCCTGCTCTCCACCCCTTCCCAAATCTTGAGGCCCTCCTCCACTGTACCAGCCTCTCCTGTCCTCCCTGCCCTCACTCCCTCAAAAGGTCTAAGTACCCCCCTCAACTCTTTCTCTCTTCCTACTCCTCTTGCTCCTTTGTGGGGATGTCGAAACTAACCCCGGACCACCACATTCCTCAATTCTTTCTGCACACCCTAAGGACTTGTGCATCTTTCATCTAAATGCTAGGAGCCTCCTTCCTAAAATGAATGACCTACAAGTCTGGATCTCCCAACACTCCCCCATCATACTATGTGTCTCAGAGACTTGGCTTTCTGCCAGGATCCCTGACTACTCCCCTGCCATAACCTGTTCCATCAGGACTGTAGTAAGCGAGATGGTGGAGTGGCTATCTTCATCAAGGACTCCCTCTCCTGTTCCATCTCACTTACTGACACCAAGCCTTCCTCCCATCAACTTCTTATAGTTCGTCTCTCCCTTCCCTCCACCCTTCCTACCTACTTGGTGGTACTTTATTTCTCTCCCAAAGCACCCCTCAGCTTTTTGTTCAATTGCATTTCCACTATCTCTTCTCATTCAAACCAAGGAGAGCTCATCCTGCTAGGTGATTTTAATCTAGATTGGCTCTCCCCCACCTCCAAACCCTCTATCCTCAAGATAGTCATTACACCTTACCCAGATGATCTCCAAACCCACTCGTCTGAACCCTAAGTCCTCTAAGCACTGTCTCCTCGATTGGGTGCCTCCATCACACTCCCACTGCATCTCTTCCACCAGAGTTCTTCCAGGTGCCCATAGCGACCACTGTTTCACCTTCTGTATACACAAAGCCACAACCCCTAAAACTGGGCCCAAATATATTTGGTATCGCCCATCCTGCAACCTTGTTTCTAACTCCCTCATTCACAATCTATTCCTGGCAGATTGATCACTTGTGTGCTTTGCCCCGATGTTGACTCTGCTCTCCAAATGTTCTCTGACACACCAGTGTTTGGGATATCTATGCTACTTTAAAAAAAAAAGTACAAGTAAGACGACATCACCTCCCCTGGATCACATCTAACCTCCTATCCCTATTTAAATCACGTGACAAAACCTGGGTGAAATTTAAGGCTTTCCGCCTTCCCTCAGACCTCCAACTCTATAGGTCACGCAAACACCTGCTCTCAGGCAGTCAGAAAGGCAAAATCCATCCACTTTAAATCCCAACTTCAATCCCGATCAGATTCTTCTGCAAGTTTCTGGCAAGCCCTCCATAACCTCCTAGGCTACAGTTCTGCTCAAACCCCCAAACTGCTAAACATTGAGGGTGAGTCAGCCTGTGACTCAGCCACTATTGCTGAAGCCTTCAACAAATCTTTTACGTCCTGTGCCCTCCCTGACAACACCCTTCTCCCTGCCCCGGATATCCCCCTCCCCCTGCTGGTTCTGGCTACTTCTTTCCTCCAATTTCTCAGCAAAAAGTCTACAAGGTGTTAATGGCTCTTAACCCCTCAAAATCCAGCACAGATGGTCTCCACCCCAAGTTTCTCCATATCTCTGCCCCACTATAGCTGCTTCTCTTGCTCACCTCCTCAACCTCTCCATTGCCACCAGCACAACCCCCCATGGCTTGGAAACATGCTAAAGTGCTCCCTCTTCAGAAAGGTGGGGACCCATCCTCACCTGGCAACTAAAGACCCATATCTCTCCTCCTGGTTCTCGCAAAGCTCCAGGAATCCCTGATCTACATCAGGCTCCTGGAACACCTACAGTAACTACCACTGACATTCTCTCAAATTACCAGTCCAGGTTTAGGAAACAGCACTTGACAGTCTCCTCCCTGTTTCAGGTAACTGACTCAATTCAGTGCAATGGTTAAAGGCCATGTCACCAGAGCCATCTTTGTGGACTTGGCTAAGGCACTTGACTCTGTCTCCCACACCCTTCTTCTCTATAAACTGCACTCCGTTGGGCTAGCTCCCACTGCAACTCACTGGTTTAGTTCTTATCTTCAGCACAGGCAGCAGTCTGTTCTTGTAGGCACCTCCCTCTCTACCTCCCTCCCTATCCTTGCTGGCGTCCCACTAGGATTTATTCTGGGCCCCATCCTTTTCTATATTTTTATTAATGATCTACCTTCCATCTGCTCCCCATCCAGGATTCATATGTAAGCAGATGACACCATGTTATTCTACTCCGGTCCATCTGCTCTCAGTGTCACTGCCCCTCTTCAAAGTGATTTCAACAAGGTGTAATCCTGGATTCTACAGAACCAACTAAAACTCAACTCTAAAAAGACAGTTTCTGTGTTCTCTGGTTCCAGGCAAAAGCTGCTCAAATCTACCAGCCCTCCACCTTCTCCACCCTTGAAGGCTCACCCTTCCAATCAGTAGACTCATTTAAATACCTGGGAGTTTGGCTCAACTGTAGACTTGACTTCTTTGTACATATTGACCCAGATATTCCAAAGGGTTGCGCCATACGCAACAGGGATGCACCAGTGCAAGTCCAAAAATGCGCCATTCTGCGATATTCAATGGTTGGCAGATGCACCCCCACCAAATCACAATGCGCAAGAGTGCAATGATAATGAATGCATGTGCAACTGAAGGGGAGGAACCATGCATAAATGGCACAGGATCGATATTCAACAACATGTGCACGCAATAGGGAACAAACGGAAGTTGTGCAATAGCGAAATGATCCAAAATAAAAGGAACAGAGAGAGGTCAAGAACGCCACAGGAAGCCACATGTTGGTGAACTGCAGGCAGCCACACAGGCACACAGAAACTGGGAGCAGGACAGGGCAGGAGCAGGACAGAGCACCTGGAACCACCAAAAACAGGGAAGGTGTGGGGAGCCTCTGCCACAGTGCAGGACAAAAGGGGGGAAGTGCCACACAGCACTGAGGGCACAGATAGTGGGCAGTACAACCACTACAGGGAGGTGGTCCTGGTACAGGGGGAGTAGCAGCAAGGACAGCGGGGGGAACAGAGAAACAGCTGCCAGGGGCGGTAACACAAGCCAGGGACATGGCCAGAGCCACCATCCAGATGGAGGCAGTTATGAGGGGGGTGAGAAGGCAGGCAGCAGGGGGGCGCAGCCGTGGAAGGGCCCATTGGTGGTATGCCCCCAACAGGCAGTACCGAGCCCTCACCAGCTTTGAGCTGTACACTGATACTGAGATCGTGGGCCGGTACCGCCTGAACCGGGCAATCCTGAGGCTGCTCTGTGTGCTGTGCAGTGATGTGATGCAGGCACCCACACGATGGAGCCATGCTTTGTCAGTGGAGACCAAAGTGACAGCTGTCATGTGCCTGCTCACCACAGGTACCTTCCAGAGACCAACAGGGGACATGATAGGCATAACCCAGTTGGCCACATCATGCCTCCTCACCCAATTCCTCAGCACACTGCTGCCACATGCTGTGGAGTACATCCGTTTCCCCACGCACACCAGCGGAGCACACAGCAAACATACAGGACTTCCACAGGGTAGCTCGTATGCCTGGCATGCTCGGGGCAATGGACTGCACCCATGTGGGCTATCCCGATACACCCGTCCTTAAGGCCGCATACATGAATCGGAAGGTGCGTAAGCATCAACTGCCAGGTGGTGTGCGATGCCAGGGGGCACATAATCAATGTCTGTGCCACGCATCCTGGGGGAGCACATGATGCCTTCATCTGGCACCAGTCCACACTGCGCCACAGGTTCAAGAGTGGGGACTTCCCCACTGGCCACCTAGTGGGTGAGTATGCAAATCACGCAGAAAGACATGGAGCTTGGGAGGGGCATAGTCAGAAGTGACATGGGTATTGGCCTAGATGGCCCAAGGCAGGGTGACGCTGATCACCAAACTAATGTCCACCCTCTACACACAGGTGACAGTGGATACCCACTCCGTCCCTGGCTGCTCACACCATACCGGTGGCCCGTGACCCCATCGCAGCAACGCTACAATGAGGTACATGCCACCACATGCAATGTCATCAAGTGGGTGTTCAGGATGCTGAAGGCACGTTTCCGTTACCTGGACACGTCTGGCGGTGCCCTACAGTACAGCCCCTCAAAGGCCTGCTGGCTATTCCTGGCCTGTTTCATCCTGCACAACATGGCCAACAACTGTGGGATAGCCATACAGGTCGAAGAGGGGAACAGCGATGGGAACGATGAGGATGCTGGGGAAGATGGTGATGGGCAGTCCCCCTTGGTCGAAGGGGTCCCCGACTGATCTGGATGGCACAGCTGCACCAGGACACCATCACAGAGGAGCACTTCAACCAACCCAGGTAAGTCATGGGGCCATGTGCAACCACCAGTGGCAAGGGCACAACCCACAAACATGCATGCACAAACCCCAGGGGTGCATGTCATTAAGAGAATTGGCCGAGCATGGAACCGCACACACCGTCAGGGATGGGCAAGGTCTAACATGGCACGCGGACACACACACACACACACACACAGAGACACACACTACAAAACAAGCACAAAGGGTAGGAGGCACGCCGACCCCAACCACCACCCCTAGCCACACACACGTCCACAGACCACCATGCCCAGTGCCTGTCATTGTGGATGTGTCAGACGCTGGGCACCATTGCACAGTGGCGGACAGCACAACGCAGGCATCATCGTGCACATGCCACAGCGGACAGGAGCCAGGAGGGTGCGCAGATGAAACGTGTGTGTGTGTGTGTGTGCAGGGCCGGGTACCCCACCCGTGCATTGCATGTTGAACAACACAATGCACACAGGGCAGCATCAGACGGTAGCCGTGGTGGGAGACAGGTCAGTCATGTGCCACAGCCACCACGGATGCATGAGTGGCCCTGCCGAGACCCGCCAGCAGTGACAGGCTGATCAATGGCCTCATGGGGTGGCAACGACGGTCCTCCAGGGGTTCCGCTGCGTGAACACAACCGTGCTCGCGCAGGGGTCTGCAGCACACCAAACATGCCTGCGCCAGGCGTGCTCGGGATGCCCATAGCTGAACACGGTGTCGACAAGGAGGGTGTCGCATGGCACTGGGAATGGGGGGTGGACATTGCACTGCGCGGTGTCTGCGATGCATGGGCAAATAACTGTGTGCCCACTGTGGCCATGGCAGCTGTGATTGTCTGTGTCAGCCTATCAATGGCAGCAGTCACATCCTCCCACATCCGGTCCATCCCTGCCAGGAGCAGAGCGGTGTCTCTGCTGCGCCACTCCTCTGCCTGGCGCAGAGCTGTACTGAGTGCATCCACCACCGTCACAAGCCGCAACTGCTGATCGGCTGATTCTTGGAGTATCCGGGTGTGCTCTTCTAAGAGGTCATCTGACTGATCAGCATTCTGTCCCTCACAGTGTTCACGGCCCTGATGGGCAGCACCCCTTGAGGGTGGGCACTGCACACCAGGGCCAGGTCTGGGCATGTCCACAGGTGGTGCACTGATGCTGCCCCCTGACACTGTACCCCCATGGCCATTGGCCTACTGCTGACACTGCCCCTCCGGCTGCTGCTGTCCAGGGCTCAATGGTGCAGCCGCAGTGGCTGCAACAGCCCCACTGTCCTGGACACACACCAGTGCTGCTCCACTGGTGCAGACAGGCACAGGCTGGGACTGTGATGTCACGCAGGCCTCCACGCCAGCACCACCCACGTCCATTCCCATGATGTCACCTGCTGTGTGGCCATCCTGCAGCCCACACTTATCACTGTCCATGAAGTGAGCTCCATCATCATCAGTGACGGATCTGGCACCAGCATGAGTCTCAGCATGCTGGCATCCATGGACGCTGGCATGCTGGAACACGGGCAGGGCCTTCTCCGCACCTGCTCCGCCAACATCAGTCCGGATGGCCAGGTGGGCCCACTGTTGCCCTGACCCTCGGATGCCTGTGGAGGTGGATGGGCCTTCCTCTGTGTCCATGGTATCACCCTCAGTGGACAAGCCCACCACCGCTGACCCATGTGGATGCTCAGGAGCTGTAAGGGAACACAGTAGCATTAATGTATCTGCCCTGCCCTGCCCCCCCATTGACAGACCAGGACCTTCCATGCAGTGACGGGCTACCACCCATCTAGAATCCACCACCTGGAACACCCTCGATGGCACAATGCTGCATGCTGCCAGCAACCCGCTCTTCTCATGGGGTCAGGCATTGCACGTCCAGCTGTCCCCCACTGGTCGCAGTCTGTGCTGCCCTGATGGCAGCCACCTTGTCCTTAATCCTCCGACTGTCCGTGCCCATCTTCTTTTTGCACTCCTGCACGGACCGCTGGTGGCTTCCATGCAGGTTGATGGCACATGCCACCTCTTCCCATGCAGCAGCAGCATGGGCCTGTGGTGTTCCCCGCTGTCCACTGAGCGGTGTCTCCTGGTCAAGGTAGGCTTCAAACAGGGCATCTGTTTCTGCCTTTGTGAAGTTTTTTAGGCCTCCTCTTCCTCCCATGTCTCTGTTCCTCTTCCTCCACCTCACGATCACTCATTCTTCATCCTGTGAGAATGACAGGTGTTACCTGTGACTGTGCAGTCCCATGCATGTCCCACGCACCACAGTCCACACTCCCAAACAGCATGCAACTCACCATAATAGACTGCAATAACAGACTATGGCCACTGCAGCCCAATGTCACATTTTTATAGTGCAATGCATGAAAATGAGGCGAGGCACAATTATAAGTGGATGCAAATGCAGTATCTGCGCCATTGAATGGCTGATTAGCTGATTTGCATATGCCGGCTGAATATCGCACTGTTGCCCTTTGCGCAATTGTGTTGAACGTGCTCAGGCAAGGGCGCATTTCTGTGACATGCGCAGCAGACACCGAACGGCGCATGTCCGGGGTGATGACGCCGACGCCTGCCACACTGCTGACATGCTGTGCACAGGAGGCAATGCAGGGCACGGCCACCCTTGTGCCAGTGGTGCTACTGCGCTGTTCACATGTATGGCGCTCTGGCACTGGGGCGCCGTAGGTGCACTGGGGCCACAGTGCGGTAGACCGCTACAGGAAGTGGCACACAGGCGCCCTACCGTGCTACATGCGGTGAGTACTAATCGCGCTGTGGCGGTCCGTGTTCAAGAGACCCCTGACCCTGTGCTGACCTTTGCCCCCTAGGCGCCATACGACCGCATAGGTGCACCTCTATTGCACTGTTCAGTGACAGTGCAATAGGGAATGGCAGCACTGTACCGTGCAGCATTTGTACGTGGCAGACCACACTACCGAGCGCCATTTTTACTTCAACCAGCTTCAGAGATGGCAAGAAGGAGGGCTGCTGTTTGGAACCAAGTGAAGCTGGCCAATTTGGTGGCCATAGTAGAGCCCCATGCTGGGGCACTTTTTGGAGATGCACCCCTGGACAGGGCCAGGAGTGCAGTATAGGAGGAGGTGGCAGTGGCACTGGAGGAGGCCACAGGAATCGGGCGCATGGCTGAGCAGTGTCGCCACCAATATGGGGACCTCCACACAGGGACCCAGACAGGCTTTTCCACCTGTGGGCACATGCCAGGAGGGGCACGGTGCCATGGTCAGGTAGGTGCCCCATCCATACACTGTTAACGTCCATACGGGTATCACTGTGGCATGTGTCCTGCACATGGGGGGGCCATCCAGTGTTGGCTGTGGTGGTGGTATCGGGGTGGAGGGTGGATGGGTATGGCTGTGTGGGATTGCACACACATGGGGGTGGGGGGACTTTGCTACTGGATTGTACTGATGTTCCTTTCTCCATGTTTGCACCCTAGGCCCAGAGGAGCGCTGACGGGCGAGGGAGAGGAGGCGATGCCAAGATGACCAGCAGGCCGGGAGGGATGCCAGACCAGACAGGTGCAGGGACCAGCCTGATGATGGTGAGTGCCTTACATCCATGATTACTATTGCATGCTGTGTAGCAGGGCGGGCAGCGGGGCATGGCCACTATCCATTGACACCACTGCCATGCACACAACTTGTTACAGTCAGCACTGTCCAGTGGCACTGCATGTCTGGGAGTGTGTCAATGGTGGTCTATGCGTGCACCGGGTACATGGCTGTGCCACTGCCTTCGCACCGCATAGCCATGTCACTGTACAGCCATGGTGGTGCTGTGCGGGACTTGGGTGGTGGGTGTGTGCAGCGGTCCACACATCTGTGCGTGCCTGGGTAGGCAGGTCATGTGGACACGATCACTGTGGGTGGTCGCACACCATCACAGGGGCGTGTCCCATGGCTGTATGCCATGCACAATGGGTGGGCTGCAGGAGATGGACATTCACACTTATTGACTCTGATCCCTTGTCCTAGGTGGACGGCGGCTGATGCGGCTGGAAAGGGCCATGCAGGAGCTCCTTCAGAGAGCAAAGGCATCATTGGAGTTACTCCAGAGATTGGACCAGCATGGTGTCCGGAGGCGGCAGACCAGGAGGCAACACAGGAGCAGGGAGCGGGGCGGACGCTAAGCCCTCCATGCCCCAAGATTCACCCTACCCCCCCCGGACCCACCCTCACACCCCTTCTTCCCTCTCCCATTTGTTCACCCTACCACACCCACCCCCACCTGGTATGTGGCCCTCACCCCCCTTATGTATATACTTGTATATAGTTGTTCGTACCTTAATATAATACACATGTTTTGTTATGCCTACTGTGGTGGTCTATGATTTGCAGGGGGCTACAGGTGCTTAGCTGCAGTGGTGTGCATGGTGTCAGGGTTGTTGCAGGCATGGGCCTGTGTGTGTGGGTCCAGAGGGGAACCGCCTATGGTGTGGTTGGGGGAATCAGTCACTGTCTGTGGTTTGTATGTTGTTCTCTGTGTACTGGTTGCCTGTGCAGTGGTCCATGGAGCATACTCTGTGTCCATGGTGCCCCTGTCAGACCATCCATGGCCTGTGCAGCTGACACCCTTGCATGGCTGTGATATGCACGGTCTGCTGGTATGTCAGTTGTGGCTGTCCATGCTGCAATGCCAGGTTGCCTCCTGTCACCAGTGTGGTACCCATCTACCTCGGGTGGCACTGTGGCCTCAGCTGTTGTTGTCCCACCTCCATGCTGTCACTTGTGTCTGTTGCAGGGGATGTGCTCCACTGTATGTCACTTGTGCTCCGGCCGCATGCTGGTGGCATACAACTTCATGGTACCTGCGCAGGGTGCCTGACACACCTGTGCCACGTAGGGGTGCTGGCCGTGTGTACACAGCTGCCATGGCCACACGCCAGTGGCTTGGTTAACCCACTACTGTGTCCTTGTGTTGGTGTGCCCTTGGGTATGGGTGGGTGTTTGTCCATGCACTGTGTTGCATCCTGTGTGGTGCATGCTTCCATGCAACACTGCGTGTGTCTGTGCTGGCTGTTGTGTCCAGTGCTGGGATGGGATGTGTCCTTGGGAGGGTGTGCAGGGTGCTGTACTACTGGTGGTGGGGTCCAGGGCATGCCCTGTCGCATGTGGGGTACCTCGTGTGCCAAAGCATGGTCGGTCTCTCAGCTGTACCTCGGGGGGGACTTGCAGGGTGGCACTGTGTATGCAGTTGTTGCATCGCTGTCTGCTGCTTCCTGCTGCAGGGTGCTCTTGGTGGGGCTGCCTTGCATGGCTCCATGGTGCACAGAGTTGCATTGTCACAGTGGGGGTGGTGGCATGCATGGGGTGTCCTGCACTGTTGGGCGCTACTCCTGGGCAGGGTGTATGGGGAGTATGGTGCAGGGTGTACTCTGCATCGGTGGGATGGTGTGGCATGGGGTGGTCGGCCCTCCTTGTGTGCCAGTCACAGCTTGCCAGGGTGTGTGCTGGGGAACCATGCCCCCGCTGTGGGTTGGTTGCTGGTATCCATGGGCTGGTGGTTATTCTGGCTCTCCACCAGTTGTGCAGTGCATGGGGTGTGGGGAGCGATGTCTGTTCTGCTGTGTGCCCCTCTGCCCATCTGTGGCATGGGTGGTGGGCCCCTGCATCCTGTCCCTGCGCTTCCCTGGTTGTGCTGTTGCACTGCTGCCCTGCTCCACGGGGCATCCCTGATTGCGCTATGGCGCATCTGGACTGCTCCACTAAGCATCCCTGGTTGCGCTATGGCACATCTGAACTGCACAACTGCACATCCCTGGTTGCGCTATGGCACAGGTGGCGCGATATTCAGTCGTATGCCACAGGCGCATCTTGACCTGTGCAGTTTTTGAATATCGCGCTTCTTGCGCATGGGCGCAGTGGACTTGTGCTTGCTCCTGCTGTTGTGCACTTTTTGGGAGCAGTTTGAATATCCAGGCCATAGACAACATCTTCTCGAAACTCCGCCCTAAACTCCATGCCATTTACCAGCATAAAGACTTCCTCTCTCTGGCAACTCGGCATGACCTAGTCATGAAAACTATTCTTCCTGTATTTGACTACACTGACATTGTCTACTGCTCAGCTCCGGCAACCTCTCTTGCCAGACTGGACACCCTGCTCAAGTCTTTCTGCCACTTTGCTACCTCCTCTCCTCCTCTCACTCACCACTGCACCCTCTACTCCTCCCTCTCCCTCATGCCCCTTCCCACAAGGCACCAGTTGCGCAGCCTCATCTTCACTGGTAAATTCTGGTTTGGGTCTCTTCCTTCTTATCTCATCTCATGCCTTTTCTCCTGTCAGCCCCTCCGAGTACTCCCTATGTTCCAGGGATGCCCAGTCACCCTTCCTTTCCCCTTGCACTTGCTCAGGCCTAGCAGCCTTCTCCTACTGCTTCCCTCACCTCTCCCACATCTCCCACACCTGCCACGCCCCTTCCCTCTCTGCCTTCAAATCCCTACTTCGTACCCTTCCCTCTGCCCAAAAGCAACTGCCCCCCGCTCCCTCTGCGCTTCCTTCTACTGCTCCCACTCTCCCTCCCTTCCTAATGACATTGCCCCTTGAGGACCCCATCCAAAGGGATCTTTGTCCCCCTCCCCTCTAGTTTATCTGGTTCAATCTCTGTGCTTCCCCCCTCTCTCAGTGGCATGCAGCTCAAACTGTGGTCATGGTCATTCTGTACTTTTGTACTGGTATGCAGTTCTGACTTAAAGGGACACTGTCAACCTGTCTTCATCATATTATTTCTAGTAGAAACCCCACATTTTATGATGGCTTACCCTCTCTAAAATTCACTGATGTTGCTGTTTGTTTTGTCTGTCTCCTTGTTTAGTAGAACTGAAATGCATGGCAATGTATATTTATAAACAACCTTCTTTTTGTTTACAATCCTGGTTACCGTCTTACTGCATACTTCCAGAGCATTAGAAACACACCCACACAGTGCGGTCACGGACAAGGAGGCAGCCTCCTAAACTCCCACTGCACCATGAGGGGCTAAACTGTTTTGTGGGTGTTCCCAAGTCCAGGAAAGATGCATCTGGAGTTGATCAAAAAATGTAAACAACCCTGTTTTGGTGTGATAACACCAGTATGTTGGGCAGTCTGTTTTTTACTTGTTTAAAGAAAATAAGAGTCAGAATCAAACTACCAGCTACATAAACAGTCTTTACAGGATTTTGGCAATCATAAAAATTGTTTTTTAAACTAGGGACACTGAGAACTAAAGGGGTTGACAGTGTCCCTTTAACTTCTTGTTCCCTTTACACAGTTCTGGGGTTTATCATGCATGGTATACCGCATACAGTAATTTCACTGGATTTTTTTACTGTTTTTTTTATTGTCTCCAGTTCTCTCTTTTGTATGACTTTTTTGCTGAATGCTGTAACCCCACTGTCTTGATTGTACTTACTAGATTATTTTATTGTTTTGCACTTTATTTTTCTTTATTCTTCGTACTATGTTGTATTTTTTGGTATTGTACTTTTATTTTTTGAATGTACTACTGCTTGTACCTCCTCTCTGTGTATTTACCACCAGGTTGCACCTGGAAATGAGCATAGGCTTCTTGTGCCTTTCCCAGTTAACACATTTTAAATGAATAACAGGAAGATATTTGCAAGCTACCAAAATCCTGCTTTTCATTTGAGTTTGTGCTTTGCCTACTCCTCTTGCAATAGCATAAACACTGCTTCATTTTAGATAGAGAAAAAGAGAGATGGCAAGCATGAGAGAAGCAGTGTTTATGCTATTGCAATGAGCTGTAAAAATAGTGCATGAACTGATCTACTGAATAGAAAGAGGGTAGTATTTCATTCAGGTGGCGTAGTAATTTTGAGTTGTGGAAGGATACACTGAAAACTCCAAATGTTTGTGCTTTGGTATCCCATTTTTCCAGTTACAGCAAGATGGCTGCAGACTCTGCCCACAGCCTTAAAAATAGCTCTTGTACTGAAGAAACTGTGCCAGAGGTCAAATCGTGGCTCCTGTAACAGGAACTGATTAATTAAGGTGAAAGGGCACAGTCAGAAACAAAAAGTGAAAATGCTCCATTTTCTGTTAATTGGATACCTAAAACTACTGTAGTAAACCGCAAAAACTAGTAAAAAAACAAATGTGGCTTAATAGCCAAACAGTAAAAAATAGCAATGGTAGCCAAGTAGGATATTCTCCAGTTCCTAGGAATCAATCAGGAACTGGAGAAACCGTAACCTATAGAAAAAAATTACTAAACACAAAGTAATTGATAAACCTAGCTTAAATACATTTGTTGATATAAACTATACAATAAAAACCCGACTGGAGAACCAGCCATTACTGGAGTTCACTACAGGGTAACTGCTTTCTTCAGGCAGAGAAACAGATCTGAGCAATGGCCAGAGTGGAGTGCAGATGCAGAAAGAAAAGGCGGAGAAGGAGATCGGTGGCCATGGGATCAGATCACCCCTTCGGTACTTGAAAGTAGTACCAGGAAGCAGCAGGAGAGGTGCTCCGTGGCTTAGATGGACTCCTGACCAGGACCCAATCACAAAAACGCTGTGCCTTCCTCCTCCACAAGGCAGCCAATCGGAGCGGTTGCTCTCAGTATCAGGAAGTAGAAGACAGGGGTTTAAATAGCCCCATTGGCAGAACACCCCTAAAGAAAAGGTGCAAAAGGGGATCAGCAGCTGGGGGATCAGATCAACCCCCCCAGCACCTCAAAGCAGCACCAAGGAGCAGCAGGAGAGGTGTTTGGTGGCTCAGAGGACTCCTGATCAGGATATAATGACATGAGAGCCACGCCTCCCTCCCTCACAAGGCAGTCAGAGTAACTGCTCCCAGCATCAGAAAGTAGAAGACAGGGGTTTAAATAGCCCTGCTAGCTGAATACCACCGAATAATAGGTAGAGAAGGAGAATGGCAGCTGGGGTATAGGATCATCCCAGAGGGCACATAAAAGCAGCACCAGGAAACAGTGGAAGAGGTGTTCAGTGGCTCTAAGGGGCTCCTGACCAGGAGCCAATCACAAGAGAGCTGCATCTCCCTCCTCCACAAGCCAGTCAATCACAGCAGTTGCTCCCAGCATCAAGAAGCAGTAGATGCCTACATAAGCAGTAGGCCATCAAGCAACTCCCCATACTGTAGCCCCCCCATGTAAAGGACCAACACATTGAGGATGTCAGTCTACCCACCAGAGTCAGCCCAATGAGGTAGGATTCCTGATAAACTCTTGTCATAGCTCACTCACTGCAGGGGAATGAGGAGTGGTAAGGATCACGCAACACGTTTGGGAATAGGTGAAACACCCTATCTAGGGTAGGGGTAAAAAAGGGTGTAGAGTAAGCAATAGTTGGGAATAAGTGAAGCACACTATTGAGGGTAAGGGTACAAAAAAAGGGGAGGTTTAGAGTGAGTAAAAGACTGGGATTAGGTGAAACACCTTTCTTGGGTAAGGTAAAAATAAGGGATTAAAGTATGCAACATCTGGGGAGTAGATGACACACCTCCGTCTAAGTTAGGGTGATACACCCAATCTAGGGTAAAGGTAAAAAAGATTTTAAAGTAAGCAAAACAAAAGCAAGCAGTTCAGATAATAGATATACTGGGAGTGGTGCAGTGCAGTGGCTGTGGGGTGGCAGTTTTCCAGGGGACTCGCTGGAGACTGCAGTGCTGGCCCCATCTGCATACACCTCTCTGGGCTGATAGGGAAGGTTACTCATCTCCAGGCTGAGTTGACTAGGATTCAGGGGGGCCTCCTCCCCTACCCAGGGACCATCAAGTCTGCCATCGCTGCCTCAAAGGGTGCTAAGAAGAAGCACTGGACTTTGGTGGGCTTGGGAAGGGTGAGGGTGGTGGGTCAGAGGCACATCCCCCTACGGTACCAATGCAAGATTCATACACCACCCTGGAGGAGTGGGACAGTCCCATGGAGGTGCACATAGTAGTGACCAAGGAGGATATAGGGGATCTCCATGGAGGAGTCCCCAGGGAGGGTAGCAGAGGACACTATAGGAGGAGGAAGCAACTCCTGGTGGTGGGCTCCATTGTCAGGGGTATAGATTTGGGGGTGAGAAGGGAAAGTTAGAGTGAGGTTCAGTGACTACCTGGTGCCACAGCTCGGAAGGATGGACAGCAGATCCTGAGGATCGCTAGGGCAGCAGGACAGGAGGTGGATGTCATTGTCCACTTAGGGACTATGACTTGGCTAGGGATGGTATTAGGAAAGTGCAGGAGTTCAAGGAGTTGAGGAGGAGTCTTAGGCAGGTAGTATGCTCAGTGACCTTTTCTGAGGTACTGCCTGTCTAAGGCAAAGGGGAGGATAGGGTACTCCGTACCAGGAGCTTCAAACAATGGTTGAAGGAGAGATGCAGAGGGGATGAATTCACTTACATTGTGGACTGCGGTCCCACCTGGAGGGATAAAGGCCTATACAGGGGAGATGGTCTGCATCCATCCAGGATGGGAGTCCAGGTCCTCAGTGTGTGGATTAAATCTTCCATTGGCAAGCATTTAAACTAGCCAAGCGGGGTGGCAGTACAAAGCAGGGAGACATAAACTCTTCTCCCCTGCAAGCTGAGGCAGCCAGTAGGGAGAACCTGAAGGGTGACAAATCACCAAGGGCACCTGATAAGAAAAACAAAACTGTAGAAATGAAGAGAGATGGGAATGAGGGCAGAGGGGGTAAGGAGAGAGGGGAAAAGGGGGGGGGGTCTGGCAAGTAGGATAGAAGTAGTACTTTGAAGACCATGTGCACAAATGCTCAAAGTCTGGGAAATAAAATCCCGGACCTAGTGACCCTTATTTTTATTTATTTTTTATTTATTTGGCAATTCAGATACAGCCTTTGAGTATACACTCTTTTACAAAGGTTCCACGTCAGGATGTCAAACAGTAGAGACATGACAAAAAGTTGACAGTAACACAAAACATAAGATTGTTATGTAATACAGAAACAGGGCCGGATTAAGGGGGGGACAAATGGGGCAAATGCCCCAGGCCCCCAGCCATAGACTGGCCCTCCCAGTAGTCAGAAGCTAGAGACACTTTTAGTAGGTGGACTGGTGGTTTGTAAATCATGCCACCTCTCCCTCACCGCAGCGTGAGTTAAGCACGAGTCAACCTCCCCCATTAGGCCCCCGGCAGCTTGCTCCCTTAAAAACGCTGTGAAAGCAGCCTGACCTCGGAAGAAGCACATTTGTTAAATAAAATAAAAACACACAAGCCCCCTGCCACAGATAGGCCCCCCGGCAAGCCTACATTGCAGATTTCTCTCATTCCCCCTTCCCTCAGGTGGTACAGTACTGGTAAGGATTTGTAATAAATCATGCCTCCCCTTCCCCACATGAGTCAAGCGTGAATCAACCCCCCCCCCCCCGGAGCTTGCTCCATAAAATAAAACAAAACAAACAAAAAAAAATGACTTTGGGAGAGGCTTTCTTTAATTAAAAGAAAACAAAACACAAACCCCCGACCCTCCTGCTACAAATAGGCTCCCGGCAAGCCAACATTGCAGAAGATTTCTCTCTGCTTCTCCACCCCACCCTCCTCCTCCATTATATTCAGCCTGCAGCTAGGGTCGGGTGACTTGCTAGAAAACAAACTGGCACTGTGTGGCACAAGAAGTGAAGAAGGCTAACTATGCAAGCACCGTGATCTACCTCCTTAGGATACTGACAGGTTTTCCACTTTTGAGTCTGGGACTGGACCTGGACGCCATGTTGTGACCAGACCTGGGCTGTTGCTGCATACTACGAGGAGCGCGCCAGGACCAGGAGCTTTGCATACAATCCATCTGGGCAGCATTTTTAAACCACTCTTTTCTTGGTGGTTTTGAGGCTCAGCATGCACTTTGCCAGCAGCAGCACCTGCACCTGCCATCTGTACGCCACGGCCACTCTATCGCTAGCAGCATGATTAATCGATGCACTGTCTTAAACTGCCTGCTGCTGCTAAACTAAGGAGTTTCAAAGGAGCGCCAAGCAACAGCAGACAGCTTGAGTTCAGTAAGTGGCTTAGAAAGTTGATATCTGTATTTTATTTTTATGCTGAGATAATTGATCTGAGCTTGTTCAAAGAAGAGATAAAGGGACATGGGTGTGTGTGTGTATACATTCATGGATCCTCTAACTCTGAAATAAATGGAATTAATCATTCCTTTGATATCCCATGAGCAGATAAAGGTATGACATCAGTCTGTTTATTTGGAGTCATAGCATTTGTACATTGGAACTGCACTCTTCTGTACAATGGGTACATACAGTAACTTACTGTTGTTTGGAGCAGGATGCATACCTCTTAGTAAAGCACTGTTTATTTTTGTTTATTTCCTTAAAATAAACTCGTGATTAAAGAGGTTACTTAGAGATTACTGCTTTTCTGAACAGGGTCTAGAGGAGAGCGACTTCAATAAAAGCCCCAAACTCACCACAGAGCATCTAGATCCCCAGAGCATCTGAGCCTGGTGGCCTTCATGTCTTGTACAGTACAATAAATATAACATTACAGACTATGACAACATGACAGGGTGTTGTACTTCAAGTTACTTTTTTCTCCTGTGAATAATGGGGGTAGTCTCCCCATATGGTGGTTGTTATGGTTAATAAACAACGTGCTCAGTAAATGTTGCGCAAAATAAAACATTTTGGTATGGAAAGTTGGACGTTTTACATGGCCACCCAAGTTGTGAGTGTCCCAGGCCCCCCATGGCTTGATCTGGCCTTGACAGAATATAGATAAATAATACATTTGAGTAACCTAGACAACTGAAATTAAACAGTGGGAGGAGATTCCCAATTAGCAATGTACAGCATAGCTGCCCCAGGAGTCCTTATGGCAGAGGCTGACCTGGACATTGTCGACAATAGTGAGTCATGGTGCAATGAGAACCATGACTGGGACTTAGCCATACCAGGCTATACTTTGTTCAGGAAGGACAGGGTGGGCAAGAAAAGGGGGAGAAGTGGCTCTTTATGTGCAGGATAGCATAAAAGTCACAAAGATACAGGGAACACATCGAGGGGCAGAGGTACTGTAGGTCACCATAGAGATGGGGAAAGGAGCCGCTGTTTGCACTGGTGTGATCTACAGACCTCCAGCATTGGTGGGGGGGGAGATGGATAAGGATCTGGTGGAAACCATCCAAAAGATGGCAGATAAGGGGGAGGTGCTGCTGGTGAGGGACTTAAGTCTGCTGTAAGTAGATCGAAGCATCCCATGTGCAGCTTCAACTAGGAGCAGGGACATCCTGGACTCCCTGCAGGGGGAGTTCTGCAGGCAGCTAGTAAAGGAGCTCAGTCTTAAAGGAGCAATATTGGACCTTATACTCACTAATGGGAACAGTCTTACAGATGTCACGGTGCATGGCCACCTGGGGACCAGTGATCACTGTATGGTGTGGTTCATATGAACATATAAAGAAGCCAGTAGAAGAAGGCCATTTAGTCTATCAAGTCTGCTCATATTGCAGGGTCCACAGCTTGAGCTAATATCCTTGCCCTCCCTCCCCACTCCTCCCATTCTCCATACTCATGATCCTTTCTTTCCCCTATACCTATCACAGCCTGTCTTAAAGCTGCTCACTGTCTTCAAAGAGATGACCTCTTCCGGCAGTGCATTCCAAGTGTCCACCACCCTCTCTGTGAAGAAGTGCTTCCTGACCTCCCTCCTAAACCTCCCACCCTCCAGCTTAAGACTGTGCCCCCTAGTGTTATGGTTGCCACTCAGCTTAAAAAGACTCTCCTTATCAACCTTATTTATCCCTTTCAAGTACTTGAAGGGCTCAATCATATCACCTCTCTCTCTTGCTCTCTCCCTCCTGTCTTCCAGGGAATACATGTTCAGTGCCCTCAACCTTTCCTCATATGCCTTACCCTGCTGACCCACTATCATCTTTGTAGCCCTCCTCTGGACCTTCTTCAACAGGTTAATGTCCTTTTTGAGATGTGAGCACCAGTACTGAACTCCATATTCTTGATGCAGCCTTACCAGTGACCTGTACAAGGGCGGTATAACCTCCTCTCTCCTACATCTGATCCCCCTAGATATGCATCCCAGCATTTAGAACAGAAGAAGGGATACAGCTCCGGGATGGTTGTGCTCCAGGTAAAATATCAAAATTTCATACAATTATTTGAACCGTGCACTCACCACTCACTTCAGAGACAGACACAAAACCTTGTTTTCAATTTAGTAATGGTCTATTACATGGCTTCGTCAAACATGGTACAAGCTTACGTTTCACCCATCCAAGGGCTTCATCAGAGCTAAACATTACATGCACTTCATGGTGTTTTTATATCCATTCATCTTAATAAAGATTTTTTATTAACCAATCAATTTCTAATTACTTAATTCATATCAGTCAATTCTCCATAGTGAACACTATATTTAAAGTGCTACCTAGTTCAAACATTGTGAAGTTCACACAACTTAATTGTTCCACCACCAAAAACAATTAAAAAAATAAAGTGATCTATTGTTTTGTAATCAAATCAATCTTATATTCTTTCAGATCATTAATTTATTTTACCTCTGTTGTTTAATTTATTATTCATGTCAACATAGCTATAGTATAAAAATTGTTTGACTATCAAATCCATCCGTTTGACATAAGCATGAGGGCTTTACTTTAAGGCTCCAGTATTTAATTTACAAATAAGTAACATATCAATTCTCCCACTTACTTATATTTTAAATTTGAACACTCATATATACATTACTCTTCATTCTTGTTTGAGTCCTAAAAAATAACACTTTGTTTTGATTTATAGGTTCTGTTTTAGTGACATATATGTTTATCTTTGTTCTTGCTTGTAAATTCTGCAATATATATATATGTGCCTCTTTGTTCTTGCTTGTAAGTCCTTCATGATCATGTAAAGGTTACAATCATACATTAATATTAATTATATAACCCCCAAGCAATTTCATCCATCATGTATACAAAATAAACCAAATCTACCCAAAAAGAACATGAAAAGATTTGGAAAGCCAAATTTAATAAGGGAATTAAAAGGTGGGAGTAAGGTTAGCAATGGGGGGGGGGAGGGAGAAAGAAGGGGGGAATATTTCCCAATCTTTTCCATTCATTATTACTATCACCACAGAATAATTATTCCTTTATCTTCTGCATTTTTTAAGAAATGGGGACAGTTCAAACTTATCATTTAGTCCTGGATGCTTTAAAGCACTCATTCTAAAAATCCATTCTTGTTCTTTACAATCCAAATTATTGGCAAAATCACCCCCTCTAATATTTTTCTCCACTTGTTCAATACCCATAACTGTTATCTCATGGTTTTCACCTGTGTTTGTATGTATATGTGCTGCAATGACATATTCCATATTTTAGTTTTTTATTGCTAACGTGTTCATTTATTCTTTGGCATAGTTTACTCTTTGTTCGTCCAATACAGAATGCTCCACATGTCCATTTTAACATATAAATGACACCCATTGTGTTACAGGTAATTGAACCCTTTATTAATTCTGTTCTACTTGTATTCATATTATAAATTGTGTCTGTTCTTTCCATATACTTACAAATCCTACAAAAACCACATGGTTTGTTACTCCATTTTTGTTTAAATTTCATCTTTTGTTTTATCTGGTAACTATATGTCAGTTGATCCCTGAGATTTTTTCCTCTCGTGTATGAGATTTGTATTGGCTGATTAATTATATCTGATAACACAGGTATTGCCCTTAGTGCTGGGAGGTTCTTATTAATAATGCCAATAAGTTCCTTTGTGCCCCCCCCCAAAATTAGTAACCAATGAAAGACATTTATTTTCTTTTTTCTTCTTATTTTTGGGTATCAGCAATTTCTCCCATGTTATTTTGTCTGTGTGTGTAATGGCTGCCTCAATATCACTCTCTTTATATGCCCGCTGCTGTAATTTGTACGTCAGTTCCTTAGATCTTACTTCGTATTGGTCTGTATTTGAGCAATTTATTTTAATTCTTATGTACTGGCCCTTCCATAAGTTTTTAATAAGGTGTGGTAGATGACAACTGTGTGCATGTAAGAGGTTATTAGAGTCAGTTGGTTTTGTATACAGGTCAGTTTCTATCAGTCCATCTCCTTTTTTGTGTATTCTGAGGTCCAAAAAGTCCACGTGGCTTATCAGCAACCATCTTAAATCTTAAGTTCAGATTAGTACCCTATAAATATGTAATAAACTCAGCTAATTCCCCTTCAGTGCCTTTCCATATCAAAAACAGATTGTTTCTAAAGCGTTTATAGACATCCACTTTTTCATAAAAAGGATTCTGTTCTGGGTCATATATGACCCTTTCCTCCCATTCCCCCAGGTATATGTTCGCCAAACTAGGGGCCAGTGTTGCCCCCATGGCTGTACCTTTAACTTGCTTAAAAACTCTCCCTTCAAAAAGGAAAACATTGTTATTTAATACCAAATCTGTAAGATTTATAAGTATGTTTATTTTTTCTTGTGATAAATCAGTAGATTTTACTAACAACTGCTCTATGGCATATAAGCCAGTTTCTTTTGGTATGTTACTATACAGAGATTCCACATCCATCATTACTAAATACCAATCTGGTTCTAGTTCTAAATCTGCAAGGATTGTAAGGATATGTCTAGTATCCTGTAAGTAACTTCTAATTCTGGGTACCAGGGGGTTAAGGAAACCATCCCCCTACCGTGAGAGGGGCTCTGTTAGCCACCCAATCCCTGATACAATTGGTCTTCCAGGGGGATGGTTGGCATCATGGTGAACTTTAGGTAGTGTATAAAGTGCAGGTTTTATAGGATCTTGTACTGATAAGAAATATAGTTCATCTGTAGTAATCTGACCTGTTTCAAACAATTCCAAGCATCTTGTTTGCACTGGCTGCTGCTTTCTTGCACTGTGTGGAGTGCTTCAGGTCACTAGTGATCATCACTCCCAGGTCCTTCTCCTCGTCTGATGCAAATACGCGGACTCCACCCAGGTAGTACTCTGTCCTGGGATTCTTGACTCCAATATGCATAACTTTGCATTTTGTGGCATTGAAGCAAAGCTGCCAGATCCTGAACCACCTTCCCAGCTTTTCCAGATCTTCCTGTAGGTCTTGTATCCCTTCAGTTGTGTCCACTCTCCAACAGAGCTTGGTGTCATCCACAAATAGGCACATTTTTCCCTTAATGCCATCCCAAATGTCATTGATGAAGACATTGAACAATACTGGCCCAGCACTGAACCCTGTGGGACTCCACTGGTTCACTCGCTGGTACCAGATAACTCCCCCCCACAACCACCCTCTAGGTTCTGTCCCTCAGACAGTTTTTCACCCATCTAGCCATCTTTTCCCCAACCCCAAGATCCACAAACTTCCTGATCAACCTTTTATGGGGCACAGAGTCAAAGGCCTTGCTGAAATCAAGACAGAGGATGTCTACTGCTTGGACCCTGTCTACTATCTTAGTGACACAAAGAAGTCAATTAGATTCATTTGACACGATCTCCCTCCCATGAACCCATGCTGCCTTACATCCTGGAGACCATGTTCCTCTAGATATTCCGCCAACCTTTCCTTTAGTATGGTCTCCATGAGTTTGCCCTCAATGGAGGTCAGACTGACTGGTCTGCAAATCCCTGGGTCATCCTTAGGACAGCTTTTGTGGAGGGGCACTACATGTGCTGTTCTCCAGTCCTGCGGTACCATGCCTGACTCTAGTGAACTATTAAATAGGTCTGCCAGTGGCCCTGCCAGCTCCTCAGCCAGCTCCTTTAGTACCCTTGGATGTACTCTGTCCAGGTCTGGTGATTCGTCCACCTTCAATGCCAGCGGCCCCTCTCTCACTCTAGCTTTCTCTATCACTACATCTGTTTTCCCCTCCCTCCCTGATCCTCTTTTCCTTCCTGAAGGCACTGGTCTGTCCTTCTCCCTGGTGAAGATGGAACAGAAGTATTCATTTAGTATCTCTGCTTTTCCCCCCATTATACTCCACCCACTACACCCCTTTCTTAAGGCTAACAATCCCTTCTTTCTTGTCCCTTTTCTCACTTATACAGCAAAAGAAAGTATTTTCCCCATTCTTAATTCCTTCAGCTATCTGCAGCTCCTTCTGTGCCTTTGCTCACCAGACTTTCTTACTTGCCTCACTAGCCAGCCTTAGGTAATTTTCTCCATCCACCTCTCTCCTGGTCTTCCTGAATTTTCTATAGGCCAACCTCTTTTCCCTTACTGCCTGGGCAACCCCAGAACTGAACCAGCTGGGAGCTTTGGCCCTCGTGTTCTTACCCCTGAGCCTAACGCACTCATCTGTAGTAACCAGTATTCCTTCCTTAAGGATGGACCACCTTTGGTCCACCCCCATATCTGCTTTCATGCCCGCCAGATGGCTCCTTAGCACTTCACCCATTTTCCTGGAGTCTGCCCTCCTGAAATCCAATATTTTGGTCATAGTTGGGATCCTTTCCCTGCCCATATCCAACTGGAGCCATACTGTGCAATGGCCACTTCCACCTAGTGGCTCCCTGATCATTATTTCCTGTAAATGCTCCCCATTTGTGAGCACCAGATCAAGAATTGCCTCAGCTTTTGTTGGTTTAGTGATGCCCTGAGTCAGGAACCCATGCTGCAGTCCTTTCAGGATCACCTGACTCCTAGCACATGTTGTGGATGCCATGCGCCAGTCCACCTTGAGCAGGTTGTAGTCCCCCACTATTACCACCTCTCCTTTCCCTGCAGCTTCCAATATTTGTGAGCTCAGTTCCCTGTCCCTTTCCTCATCCTGATTGGGTGGTCTGTAAACCACCCCCATCCTCACCTTTCTCCCTCTATTGGACCTTAAGTGAACCCATAATGTCTGCACCTCCTCTTCCTCTGACTCCTCCCTTGTACAAGTTATTCCCTCCCTGATATAAACTGTCACCTCTCCCCCCTTCCTGACTACCCTGTCCCTCCTGTATAGTTTATATTCAGGGATCGCAAGATCCTGGTCATGGTGTGATGTTGCCCAAGTCTCAGTTACTGCAGCTATGTCCACCATCATCTCTGCTAATAGAGCCTGCAGGTCATCCATCTTGTTTTCAAGACTCCGCACATTCACAGACACCAGCCTCCACCTTGAATCTGACTTTCCTTCTCTTTCCTCTATTCTTTTCACATTTTTTCCATCTGTGTGCACCCCTCTACATATCCTTGTTTTGTGTTCCTCTCCCCTCCACCCTTTTCTTACTGTGTTCTCACCTCTTCCACCTCCTCCCTCCAGACCTCTTCCATCACTGTGTTCAATATAAGAATATAAGGCATAGCTGCGTTCAATATAAGAACTGCATCAAAAGTGAACCACACAAAGGTGAGGGTTCTGGACTTCAGGAGAGGTGATTTTACAAAGATGGGTAAATGCCTCAGGGATGCCCTGGCGGGGGAGAGGACTTTGGTGGAGTGGATGAACAGTGGGCAAAACTAAAAGTGGTGATAGTGAGGGCAACAAACCTCTGCATCAGGCAAGTAAGCAAATGCAAGAGGAAAAAGAGACAACTATGGTTCTCAAAAGAGGTGGCTGGGAAAGTAAAGGCAAAAAGTTAACATTCAGTAGGCATAAGAAGACACAGAGAGAGGATGATAGGGAGGTGTATCAGGAGAAGCAGAGGGAGGCAGGGAAAGTAGTCAGGAGCACAAAGGCACAAGCAAAGGAGAAAACTGCTCAGGCAGTAAAGAAAAGGGACAAGACATTTTTCAGGCATGTAAGCGAAAGGAGAAAGACCAGGGGAGGAATTATAAGACTAAGGAGGGAAGGGGGCAGGCATGGAAGGTGACAAGGAAAAAGCAGACACTTTGAAAGAATACTTTTGTTCAGTGTTCACTGAGGAAAGGGAAGGAGAGGGGCTACAGATAAGTGTTAGAGGCATCAAAGGAATGGAGGTGGACACTAGTCTATTTACAGAGAGAGTCCTGAAGACACTCACAAATCTGAAAGTGGACAAGGCAATGGGTCGTGATGGGATATACCCAAGGATATTGAGGAAGCTCAGAGAGGTGCTGACTGCACCTCTGACAGTCTTATTCAACCATTCACTGAAGACAGGAGTGGTCCTGGAGGACTGTAAGAGGGCAGCTGTGGTCCCACTTCACAAAAGTGATAGCAGGGAGGAGGCTGGCAATTACAGACCAGTCAGCCTGACTTTGGTGGTGGGGAAATTATTGGAATCAAGACTGAAGAAAAGGATAGTGGAATATCTTGTATCCAGTGGCTTATAACATCTGAGGCAGCATGGATTCACTGGGGGAGATCATGTCAAACAAATCTAATAGATTTATTTGACTGAGTGACCAGGGAATTAGATCAGGATGGAGCAGTAGATGTGGCCTACCTAGATTTCAGTAAGGTCTTCAGCACTGTTCCACACAGGAGACTAGTGAACAAGCTGGGCAGCCTGGAAGTTGGTCCAAAGGTGGTAAACTGAGTAAGAAATCGGTTGGGGGATAGGCGACAGAGGGTGGTGCTAAACAGAGTTCACTGCAAGAAAGGGAGGTGACTAGCGGGGTGTCACAATGATCAGTACTAGGACCAGTCATCTTTAATGTCTTTATTACCAATATTGCAGAGGGGCTAGAAGGGAAGGTATGTCTTTTTGCAGATGACACTAAGATCTGCAATAGGGTAGACACTCTGGCGGAGATGGTAAAAATGAATAGGGATCTAAAAAAGCGTGAGGAGTGGTCAAGAGTGTGGCAACTAAGTTTCAAAGCAAAGATGTGCAAGATCATGCACTTGGGGCACAGAAACCCAGGGCGGAGTACAAAATGGGGGCAGTGGTACTAGTGACCTCCAAACAGGAAAGGGGCCTAGAGATTATCATATCTGATGACCTAAAGCTGACCAAACAGTGTGACAAGGCTGTGGGGAGAGCCAGTGGGATGCTAGGGTGCATAGGGAGGCATATCATCAGCAGGAAGAGGGAAGTGGTGATACCACTGTACAAATCACTGGTGAGACTGCACCTACAGTACTGTGTCCAATTCTGTAGACCACATCTCTAGAAGGACATGGACAGAATAGAGGTGATCCAGAGGAGGGCAACTAAAATGATGCAGGATCTGCATCGCAAGCCCTGTGAGGAGAGACTGAAGGACCTCAATATGTACACCCTGAAGGAAAGAAGGGATGGGAGGATATGATAGAGACTTTCAAATACCTCTCTGGTATAAATAAGGTTCAAGAGGGAGACCTCTTTCAGAGAAAAAGATGCTCAAGAACAAGGGGTCATGCTATGAGGTTGGAGGGGGGAAGGCTCAGGACAAATGTAAGGAAGTACTTCCTTACAGAAAGAGTGGTGGATGCCTGGAACAGCCTTCCAGTGGAGGTGGTGGGGGCACAATCTGTGGTGGTATTCAGAAAGGCATGGGGTAGGCAGAAGGGAACCTTAGCAGTAAGGAAAGGGGGAGGAGCCAGAGATCAAGTCGGATCTGCGGTGTTACAGTAGGTACAGAAAAATGAGCAGACTAGGTGGACCAAGCGGTCCTTATCTGCCATCAGTGTCCATGTTTCTAGCTTGAACCCACATTCCAGACTCCACAATTTGCATAGGTTCTATCTCCAAGGCATCACTCTTGGCTAAGATTTTTTATTAATTTATTTAGAAGTTTAGCCAGGAAAGACATACTGGGCTGGGAACGGCTCATTTATAGATGTGCCCTGGGGAAAAGAGAGAAGGAAACAGCTAAACAATAAACTGATGGAAATAAGACTTCAGTAATATGGTAATACATGAAAAATAAATATAAATAATTAGAGGCAAATTAATAAATTAATACAAGTAGAAATAAAACACACTCATATATGGAGACAGAAGAAGAAGAGGAAAGGGTCATAATTGCAGGTAGAAGAACAAAAATGATAAAGAAGAGACTTTAGGGAGGAAGGAGAAGAGGCAGAACAAATAGAAAGGGAAAGAGAAGACCAAGGTTTAGGAAAGTGGTAAGAAAAAGC
Source organism: Neoceratodus forsteri (assembly GCA_016271365.2). Taxonomy (NCBI): domain Eukaryota; kingdom Metazoa; phylum Chordata; order Ceratodontiformes; family Ceratodontidae; genus Neoceratodus; species Neoceratodus forsteri. Next base: position 1,341,849,797 of record CM057455.1, on the reverse strand, counting down.
AGACTGACCAACAGTAGATTTTCTAGAAGGGAGAGAAAGAATGGGAAGTAGTGTCATGGAGAGGGTAGGAGGAAGGAGGAGGGGGGGACAGGAGGGATTTAAGATAGGAAGGAAGGGAGCTAAACCAGAATTTGAATATAAAAGGTGCACAATGGGAAAAGTGCCTAGCATCAAGGAAGGAGAGAGAAAGTGATGAGTAAAGAGAGCAGTGGTGAGTATGAGAGGGGCACTCTAAAGCTAAACAACAGAAAGAATGGAAAAGGGGGTCCAGTCTGACATGGGAAGATTTAGAGGCACCACTGTAGACTAAGTCGCCATAGTCAAAGAGAGGGACAATCATTTTTACTATGAATTCTTAGCAGATAGGAAGCAGAATATTTGCGTTATTCCTGCACAATACTCCAAGCTTAGTGTGAAGCTCAGAGGCAGATGCATGTGTTGGTGCATACACGCCACCCCCTTTGATGAGCAGGGTAGTGCGCCCTGATTAGCTAACAAAATGAAGCAGATACAGTGGTATGTGTCTTCTGTTCCCCACTTAATTCAATTCTAAGATAAGCAACAGACATGCAGGGGAAGACACATACCAGCTCACAGAGCATGGCATGCTCTGGTGTTGTAAAGTAATAAAACTTCAAGGACCTTGAGGGGGTACTAGCAGGAGTCAGCACCACCGGTGATATTCCTTCTCAGCTCTTGAACAGCCCAAAATGTATTATCCTCCTGTGGATTCTTATCGGTCTATGGAGATTCTCCCATGCACAGACCAATAAGAATAATTGATCCAGTCTCTCAGAGGCTTTTCTGGAATGTTACATTCCTTTTCTTTTCCCACCGGCATGCTAGTAGTTCCACTGAGGTATAAAATTATTGCCTCAGGGACTGCTGGGAGATACTGTCTGCTGCCTTGCTATCTGCCATTTTATTCATTAAGTGCTGCCGCCCAGTGACCCGGTTTGTTTCCTTGCCTGGGCTGTTTCCCCCCTGTTCCACTCCTCTGTGCTGCTGCCCGGTGACCCAGTTCATTTCCCTGCCTCCTGCTGTTTCCCCCCATTTCATTCCTCTGTGCCACTGCCCAGTGAGCGGTTCATTTCCCTGCCTGCTGCTGTTTCCCCCTGTTCTACTTCTCTATGCTGCCACCCAGTGAGTGGTTCATTTTCCTGCCTGCTGCTGTTTTCCCCATTCCACTACTCTAAGTGCTGCTGCCCAGAGATCCATTCGCTTCCCTGCTTGCCAGCCTGCTGTTTTCTCATCATATGCTGCCTGTAAGTTACAAGTGCAGGTAAGTAAGTTAAAGCAGCAGATTATACACTTTTATGTTTGAAAGTAGTGTTCCTGGTTTAAACTGTTAAGGGGCACCATGTGAGATGAGCAACTTGTTCACTGTGCCATCCTGGTGAAACATTTCAATAAATAAATAAGGGGACTGCTCTACCTCTAAAGTTAATCAGGTTGTCTTGGAACTAATTCCACTGCTTTTCTCTGGCCAGCTTGTCATTTGACAGAGAAGGTTTCTAGTGAGCATTAACTCCGATGTCAGTTCTCTCCTGCAGCTAGGACTTGCCTTGTCAAATTAGAAGCAGCTTATATTACATTAAACTAAGTAAACTAAGTACACTAAGCAAGCAGATGGTTACAGTAGCACAGTTATAAATAGAACAATAGCTAGATAAGTGTGTATTACAAGGCAGTTATACCATCAAGAGGTTTTGGGGACAAGGAACCTCGAGAGCGAGAGAGTGGTGGTTGGGTGAAATGCGTTACCTGCTGAAGTGGTATGCAGTAGAACAGTGGACTGCTTCAAACAAGTATGGGACAGGACAAGGGGGAGGGTTAATGAAGGGGAAGGGTGGAAGGAAGGGGCAGCTGCAGAATAAGGGGTGCTAGCTGCACATTCGAGCAGACTTGATAGACCTCTAGGCCTTTATCTGCTGGCAAATTTCATATGTTCGTTTGTTCAAGAGGTCCTAAAGTCCCCAAAACCTCAAGATGGTATTACTGCCTTGCAAAATACTTATCTTTCTGTTATTTTTTTTTATAATATATGGATCCATTGATAATACTACAGTTGGAGATGATCTTGGAACTGTAGTATTATCAGCAAAAACAATAGTATTATCACTTTTCAGGATAGTATTATTGAGAGTAGTGATGTATTACTGGGGAATTTTTGTATAACTTAGTATAGTATTATTGAGGTTTATCCATATATTACAAAACTATAATATAACATAGTCTCAGAGTAATAATACATTAATGTATTATTACTCTGAGACTGTTTTATTATACAGCTTTAAAACTGTGCTGCTGCGACCATGTCCTTGCTTAGCATACTTAGTTTACTTAATTTTGATTTATATAGCACCTTTCATGGTCAAAGTAGATTGACTACAATTGAAAATGTTAATTTCCCCCATAAAGCTAGTTTCAGCCGATATATCTGCAGTGCTTACTTACTCAGGTACAGCCAGACAAGGCACTACTCCAGGCATCCAATCACCTTTGCCTTCTGTTACCCACAGCAGTAATCTAAAATTTATTTTCACTTTAGGTAGCTACTGTCAAGCCTAAATAGAGAGTTCTGGGTTTTAATATTACTAATATTGAAACCCTGAACTCTACTGTACTTCTTGTCATGTCTGATATTTGAAACACTTATTTCTTTCACTCTATCTTTTTATTGAAATTTGAATATATAAGAAAGCACACATCTTATACAATAGAAGACTCTCCTCCATGTAAGATATAAAATATCACTTAACAAAACACAGTATTTAGGGTAAACATATTGGAGAAACCTTATATACATATATTGATAACAAAACACAAACCTAGATAGGAAGTAAGTGGAGAGCGGAAGGGTTACAATCAATAGGGTATTATAGGATCAGAAATAGCAACCATGTACGAAATACATGCTAGGGCAGGCTATGGCAAGGCATTCAGTAAATTGCAAAAAGTGATAAATGTGGTAATATGAACAATGTTCAGTAATGGAGAGGTGAAGATAAGAGAAAAGTGTGCAAGGAAAGAAAGAAGAGAGGGAGAAAACAGGCAAGAAGGGAAAAAAGAGGAGAAATCTGTGCACAAAAGTTTCGAGAACACCTAATCTGAGAGCAAAATAAGAAGAAGGGCTAAATATCCCTAAGAATTAGAGTCTAGTTAAAACTAGGTTCACGTACTTGAAGTAATCCTGCCAACATCTGTCATATACAGTGAGTCGGTTATGAATAACATGAGATAATCGGTCTACACAGGTATACTGAGAGAGGCTTTGAAGAACATCTGAAAGATAAGGCACCAGAGTTGATTTCCATTTCATAAGAATCAGACATTTGACCAGAAGAGAAAGTATGTTTAGCCATCTGAAATGTGTATGTGAGAGGAGAGAGCTACTGGGGATAAGGATGCCTAGAAGGAATAGCTTGGGGTCAAAAGGTAGTTTATGTCCTATTACTCTGGAGGCAAGTAAACAGACTTTATGCCAGAGCTTATTAACGGGAGCGCAAGACCGCAAAATATGAAGTAGATCCCCGTTGGCCAAATTGCTGTGCCAGCAATTATTATTATTTAATAGGCCCATTTGTAGAAGCACAGAGGGTGTTCTATACCAAAGATGTAGGATTTTAGTTTGTATTAAAGAACTGTGGGCATCTTTAAAGGTATTATGTGCAATACGCCAACAATTACTCCATTCTGCATCTGAAATATTGTAGTTAAGAAGAGTACTCCATTTATTTTTGGCCGTATAGACTGATCAGGTAGATTATCAATAATGTCTTTGTAAATGGAGCTATTTAATTTTACTGATAAATTAGTCCAGTGCGAGATGTATAGGTTTAGAAGAGTATGCCTATACACTAAACTAGAGAGAGAGACTTATAAGCTGCCCGAATTTGTAAAAACTTCCAGAAGTCTTGTTTAGGAAGTTTCCATGTGACCTGCAAGTCTGAGAATGATCAAAGAGTGAGTGAATTCTGGTCCAAGATATCTCTGAGAAAGAAAATGCCTTTGTTCCTCCATGTACGACAGAAAATTGGGTGATCTTCTAGAATGAGTAGCGGATTGCCCCATAAGGGGGCATAAAACCAGGGTGTTAGATTGGATTTCAGTTGATTAGTTTCCAATAAGGAACAGAGGATGATATAGTTGGGTGAGATTTTAGTTTAGAGGAAATGGGATTAAAAATGAAGGAAGTGGGAACTCCTCCCGGGCACAATGCGGATTCCATTGCAACCCATAGTGGTGAGTGAGGGGAGGGTTTCTGAAACTATTTAATAGTTTGGGCCATTCGGAAAGCCCAGAGGTAGCCTTTGAACCAGGGGAGTCCGAATCCCCCTTTTTTCCAATGTGATCGAAGTTTGTTGCAGTTAAATCTCAGTGGTTTCCCATCCCAGATAAAGTTACCTATTAATTTATCAATTTTAGCAAAAAAGGAGGATGGTAAGACTAAAGGAATATTGGCAAAGAGGTAAAGAATCTTGGGAGAAATGGACATCTTAATGGCTGCAATTTTCCCATGAAAGAGAAATTAAGAAGCTTCCATCTGTCCAGAATTGTTTTGATGTTATCAAATAAGGGGTTAAAGTTAATGTCCCATATCTTCCCTAAGTTACTAGTAATTTTGATTCCTAGATATCTTATACCCTGTGGTGAACAGCGGAAGCCAATAGGTATGTTCATAAAGGCTTTACAGTGGTCATTAAGGGGCATAGTTTGTGATTTGTCATAATTCAAAGCAAGGCCAGAAATTTTAGTAAAATTATTAAGCAAATCAACCAACAGAAGCCCAGCCTCATTCAGGTTTTTGAGTAAGATTAAGAGGTCATCCACGAAGGAGACAGAAACATATCGTGAATTGCTCACAGGTATGCCCATAATGCCAGAAGATTGACGTAAACAAGTAGTCAGGGGTTCCATGGCTAAAATAAACAGGGAAGGTGACAGAGGACAGCCTTGTCTAGTTCCCCTTGCTTGATGAAAGTAAGAGGAAAGGGTGGAATTAGTAAGTACTTTAGCAACAGGGAAGTTATATAATAGCTTGATCCAGGAGCAAAAGGTATGAGAAGGACTAAAATAAGATAAAACTTGATGAAGTTAGTCCCAGTTTAAGGAATCAAAGGCCTTCTCGAAATCAATAGCTATGGCTGCAGCTGGTGTCTTGAGAGATTTGGCTTTGTGAATTAAATTAAATAAGGAACATAGGTGATCAGAACCAGATCTATGTTTAATAAAAGCAGCTTGTGAACAATGAGTTAGCTTGGGAATCAAGGATTCAAGTCGAGAAGTTAGTAATTTAGCAAATATCTTCCCATACGTGTTTAATAAAGAGATAGGCCCTGTAACTTGCGGGGTGAGTAGGGTCTTTTTCTTTCCTAGGGATTAGGGTTATGATGGCTTTGGTGCAAGATGGGGGAAGCTTGCCAGTATTGGAAGCTTCTTGATAAATATTAAGAAGAAGGGGACATAAGGTGTCGGAAAACATTTAATAGAAATCGACAGGGAATCTGTCAACCTCAAGGGATTTGCCGGATTTCAAGGAAGACAAAGCTTTCTGGATTTCCTGAAGCGAGAAGGGTTCAACTAAAGAATTTGTTTCAAGAGTAGAAAGATGAGGAAGATGTAACTATTTAAGGAACTGCTGAATTTGTAAAGTAGATGGAGGATTTGTGTTATAGTTTTTGATAAAAGGTTTTCATGATATGGTTTATAGAGGGGTTGTCTGAGTGAATCGTACCCTGTTCATCTTTTAGGCTTAGGATGTGTCGTTCTATTTGTTGTGCTTTGAGCAGGTAAGAGAGGAGTTTCCCATTTTTATCACCGTGTTCCCAAAACTTATATTTAAGTTTAAACAAGACCAGTTCGGTTTTGCGAGAAATTAATTAGTGAATTTTAACTCTAAGTTGAAGAATTTCAAGATGAAGTTGAGAATCAGGACAGTGCTTATTTGAAGAAAAGTATAAATTCTCTTTAGCCTTAAGAGATTTTTCCAAGTCAGCCAGCTGTTGTTCCCTTACTCTTTTCCTATGTGCAGCATAACTGATAATTTTCCCTCAAATTGTAGCTTTAAGAGCTTCCCATACAGAGAATATAGAAGATTCAGTTGGAGTATTGTGAAAGAGGAAGTCCTGAATTTGTGCTTTGATCATGGGTAAGAAATTGAGATCCTTGAGAAGAAGAGGGTCCAGCCACCAGTAAGAAGAGTTAGGTACTAATGGGCCCCACAAAAGTTGTAATTTGACAGGGGAATGGCCCGAGATTATGATGGGACAGATGGATGAATCAATAGTTTTTTCCATTATAACAGGAGAGGCTAACCAGTAGTCAATTCTACTGTATGTCTTATGTAGAGAGGAGTAAAAAGTAAATTCTAGATCACGGAGGGGTGAAGGAGGTGCCATACATCAGCTAATCCAACATCTTGCATTAGTAATGGGTGAGGAGGTAGTAACAAAAACAAAAAAGGAAAGGGACCTGGGGGTAATCATATCAGATGACCTTAAGGTTAGCAAGCAATGTGAGAAGGCAGTAAGGAGGGCTGGGGGTATACTGGGATGTATAGGGAGAGGCATCAGCAGCAGAAAACAGGAAGTTGTTATCCCTCTGTACAGACAGTTGGTAAGACCCCATCTGGAGTACTGCGTCCAGTTCTGGAGACCCCATCTCCGTAAGGACATAGACAGGATAGAGGCAGTCCAGAGGAGGGCAACTAAAATGGTGCAGGGTCTGCAAGAGAAGCCGTAAGAGGAGAGACTAAAGGAGCTTAATATGTATACCCTAGAGGAAAGAAGGGAGAGGGGAGACATGATAGAAACTTTTAAGTATCTCAGTGGAATCAACAAAGTCCAAGAGGGTAGCATCTTTCAGAAAAAGAGACGTGCAAGAACAAGGGGACACAATTTAAAGATAGGAGGGGGGCGGTTCAGGAGCAATGTGAGGAAGTATTATTTCACAGAGAGGGTAGTGGATGCATGGAACAGCCTTCCTGAGGAGGTTATGGGGTCTAAAACTGTGGGAGAATTCACGAATGCATAGGACAGACATAAGGCAATTCTTGTGGGGGTTAGGGAGAAATAGGCTGTTGGTTAACTAGGATCTGTGGCCTATCCTGTAGGTAGGGAAATGGGCAGACTAGATGGGCCAAGTGGTCCTTATCTGCCGTCAAAGTCTATGTTTCTATGTTTCTAATGAGAGGGCTTTAATACTTCCAGGGTGGGCCTCTGTAGTGGGGCTACTTCTGTCAATACTGGCTTCAAAAGCTAAGTTTAGATCCCCTCCAAGAATAACTGGTGCATTATCATTGTTAAAGGATAGAATCTGTTGAGCTAAATTATGAAAAAACTCCGGGGAATTGGAGTAGGGTGTATAGACTTTAACAAGTAGACGAGGACCAGAGTTGGTATTCAGTTTGACCATCACCCATCTGCCGTCAGTATCAGAAACAGAGTTTACAAGGGACCACTTGAGACTCATATGAATAAGAATAGCAACTCCTCTTTTTTTTTTTGAGGTACAGGATTAGTCGTACATCTGACCGACCCAATCTTTTTTAAGTCTATGAACATCCTCTGCTAATAATTTTGTTTCCTGAAGGAAAACAATTTGTGTTTTATGTTTTTTGAGATGTGAAAGAATTTGCTTCTGCTTACAAGAAGAATTATGTCCCTTCACATTCCATGTATATAAAAGTATGTCACTCATATTGTTAGTGTTAAAGAAAGGGAATAATCGCTGGAGTGTGAAGGGACAAATAAAGGAGGCAGAGGATGATAAGAATACAATATAGAGAGCTTACGTATATGCAGAGAGTGGCAGGAACATTCAAGCCAAAAAAAGTGAGATGTATGATACATGAGTAGCACAGATATCTTATTAAAGTTAGAATAGAGATGGGGAATGAGAAAAGTCATTAACAACAACAATACTAGTAAGCTAAATAGCAAAGAAAATGTTTTATGGGTGTGAGGAGATATGAGTCAGCCAACTGGCTAGGAGACTCACCACACTCTGGGGCGTCGATGTAGGGAGGAGACTAGGGAGGACTGGTTATAAATATCGGCCCAAACCTAAGTCTGATCCCAGTAATATAATAAAGTAAGTATTCCTGATAAGCTAAACTGAAAGGGAATAATACCAAGAAAGGCAGGGGACTGTAATAACCTCAGCTTAATTCTAAGCTAACAGGACAAGGTATAAGGATAAAGCTTAACACCAGAATTTATTTATAAACATTAGTAGTAATAGTACAAGATATACCAACTTGAAATAATAGTAAATTAAAGAACCATATATGAGATGCCAGTACAGCCTAGATACAGAGCAAGGAATTCAGGTAGCCAGTTGGAATGCAAATGAACAAATGTAAAAGGAAAAGTAGATCATTACCACATTAGAGTGACTCTGAGTATACTTTGCAGTGCAACAGAATAAGTACATAATAAATATAATATTGAGGGGAAAAGAAGAAAGGGGAGGTCAATTTAAACCCTTACACCCTGAGCCAAATGCAAATAGGGGTTATGTGGAGAGGTATAGGCTTTGGTGATAACTGTAGACAGAAGAGATAGTCATAGTGAAGATCAGCTCCGATTACTCGAAAATCGCCTAAATAGGTGTTATATGGGGTGACTAGGTCTAGAAGACTAGGCCCAGTGAGCCCCAAAATAGGGGGGACCACACAGCAGTGGATTTCTATAATATCTGTAGGCTTTGAGTAAAATAAGGAGCATAAAGAAGATGTAGATTGACAATCCTTTGCAACAGTACACCAAACATAGCCCATCTATTTAAGTGCTAATGATAGTTCCATATTGTAAACAGGAGGTAGTAAGAATAATGGAGCTTAGGGAAGGAGATGGATTAAATGTAGTTGCCAATAATAGTTAAGAACCTGTCATCAGGAGAGGGAAGGGGTAAATTGCCTTGTAATATAAATAGAATAATAGATAGGTTACAGTGAATTACAAGGCTGTAATTCCATCGAGAGGTTCTGGGGACATAAATAACCTCGAGAGTGAAGCTCGAGAAGTTTCTGTGTCCCCAGAACCTTGAGATGGAATTTCACCGAGTAATCACTGTAACTCTATTTTTATTTTTGTAATATATGGATCCGATTTGGAAAATGTGCTGCTTTTTAGTTTCTGTGAAACTGGCTACGACTGTTGCATTGAAGATGCGCCGCCTTGCCCGCAGTTTTGAAGTCCTGCCCGACCCAGGTTTCTGTTGATAGATTTTAATTTGGTAGTCCTACCTTTTTCCTTCATTTAGCAGGTAATCCACTGTACATTTTGTGAGGAAATATAACTGAACAAATGAATTGGCCACAACCCGCATTGCTCTCGCTAAGTGAGAGTAAACATCCGCCATGGTTTTGCAGTTGCTTTGCCCGCCTTCAGAGAAACTCTGCCAATGGCACTGCATGCTATTACATTGGGTGCACAGGATGGAACGTGGCACCATGGCAACCACATTTGTGTGGCAGGCAAACTGGCACATGCGTGTGGGATTTCAGTGATAATATTATCATTCAGAGCTGAAACGTTAGTATTGTCAGCAGTGAACAATAGTATTATCAACAACAACCAATAATATTATCGCTTGAGGAAGGGTAGAATTATCAGAAAGGGAGTAGTGTATTATAAGGATTTTTTTGTATGACTTTTGATAGTATTATTTTACTTATCCATATATTACATAATAATTCACATATGAAAAAAGAAAAGGCAATAATCAGGATGCATACCAATTGAAGATATGCAACTGAACAGCCAAAAGACTATAAATCTGATGCACTGCTAAACTGGAGAGTAAATGGCTAGATACAGAAAGCCTGTTTAGTGAGGTAATGTATAACATCTAACACTAAAATAATGGGTTACAAAAGCATTGCTGATGTACCAAAGTTCCCTTGAAGATCTTTAAGCTGCTCGTTTAAACACTGCAACAACAAGTAAATTGATCATGCCGTGATGTACAGCCTTTGCTTTCTGCACCCGCTGTGAGCGAAAGCAACCAGGTAGCATAGACTGTAGAGCGGGCGGCTAGGCAGAAAAAGTATACTGGCACTCACTCTAAGTATTCTGGAAGCAAAACCTACCAAGATCTAGCAACTGTGACCATATTACTGACCATATAAGCTCATGACACCTTAGATTTTATTAGCAGGATTGTGACTATTGATGTTATTGCTTCTGGTCTTTGCCCTACATTTCTTTTTGGGTGGCTCTAAAGATTTGAGGGGGGAACTTGCAACAACTTCTGCCCATGAAGTATTGGCAGAAATACATCCCTGAGGCATAGGGCCCAAATTAGAGGGATGTTCATCTGAAATTTGCTGGGAAAGATCCTATTGCGAGGAGCGCATGTCATCCTCCAAGAGAGCAAACTTATTGCTCAAGGGAATAGAGGGGTTGATTTGAAGGTGAGAGGCTGCAGCTTGGGGTGTTTGGGGTGAAACCTCGCTAGAACAGCATGAAAGTCGAAGAATAATGCCCCAACAGAAGCTTCTCTTGCAGCTGTGTTGATTTCCTTGAGGTCAAATCAGTTGCGGCGTTGCTGCTTGGGGCTGCGAGTTCTGCAACACTTTCCCCACATTCCTGTACCTCGTCGTCCACCCTCCATGCAGATACCAAAGCTGTGTTTGAGTTGCCATTTGTTGCTGAACCTCCCAGGGTAAGATTACAGAGAGAGACCTCCAGATAGTTGGCTAAGGCATCAGGGGTTTCAAAATCCTTGAAGGAAGAGCCTGAGAAAAGGCATAGTGTCGCGGGGAACATAGAGCAATTTAATGCTTCTTTGGTGGAGGATTTCTTTAAGTGGATTATGGGCCTTCCTTCTGATGGTTAAATCTTTTGAAAAGTCTCTGTAGATGGAAATATTAAACTCTTGCCACTGAAGTTTCCCCATTTCTCTGGCTCATTTCAGTATTAATTCTGTATGGGAATAGTTCAAGAAGATAGCAATGATAGGCCTTGGTTGCTGGTCTGATGTTGGCCTGGGACCCAGAGTGCGGTGAAACTGCTCAATGATTAACATTAGGTCAGGAGGCAGTTTAAGCATTGCAGGCAGCACATGCAATAAAAGCGCAGTAGTGTCTCCTAATTCTACACCTTCAGGGAAGCCAAACAATCGTAAATTGTTGCGACGATTATGATTTTCAATATCGTCTATTTTGGCTTGTAGGGATTTAATAGTTCGATCTTGATTGTGGACAGTAGCCTGGAGGTCATGAATAGTAGTGGTGTTACAGGCCATTGCTTTCTCATTAAATGCAATTTTCTGGTTAAAAGTTTCAAGAGTGGTCGCATTCTGTTGGGTGGAGGTTTTTAGATCATTAATCTCAGCCATCAGTTTAGAAAACATTAGAAAATGGGCTTTTTATTTCCTGGCATCTGATTGGCTAGTACCCTTGCCAGGGGGGGTACATTAACTTTCAATAGATTCCCAGGAAACAAAAAGTACCAGTCTTCAGTGCCCCTTTACCTACTAAGTATTACAGTGCCCACCCTCCTTCCTAATTGGCTGCAACACCTCATTTCAGTGTTAAAAACGCCGCCATTTTGTTCCCTCGCTTAGCGAGAGAGACCCCAACCACCATCACTCCTCCCAGTACACTCCTTCCTCACTTTAATAGCTGCCTGCTAATTACATTTTTTTTTAGTTCAGTTTTTCTAGCTCTGCAATACCCATCTTGTCCCATGCCCCCGATTCCCAACAGCGTTAGTGCCGAAGTGTCAGTGACTCTCGCTCAGCTGACGACACTCTCACTCCTCCCTCCTCCAGCCGATAGACCGCTCTGTTCTAAAAGTAAATGATTTTGAATTTGTAGCACTGCACACGTCTTCATTACAGTCAGCACTCATCTTCTCCCATGGGCTGCAATTCCCGATAGTGTTAGTGAGAACGGTCAGGTCACACAGTGACAGTCGCACAGCCGACTGCACTCTCGCTCCTCCCTCTCCGGTCGGTCACCCTGCTCTGTTCCGATAATAGAGCACCTTTTAGTTCGTAGCGTTGCATACCTCTCAATACCATCATGCCCAACTACTCTTGGATGTCCCTCTTCCTACTAACTTCAGCCACCATACAGATCACCTCCAGTGGCAGGTAACCAATTGCCAAACAAACGAGATTGGGGGTTAACGTCATTTTCCCGTCGCAGTTTTCATTCTCCACACAGACAAAGAAAACGGAAAGACAGTTAGAACGCTAGCTCTAGTACCGCAACTGTATGAAAACAGGTACCGCTCCTGATGTAAAAATAAAACAGCACACTACCTAATTTCCCGCTGTTTGTAAGCAGTAATGTGTATGTGTCATCCAGCTTAAAAGGTTCAACTGCAGTGTTTCGCCTGATGTAAAAATAAAACGGCACACTACCTAATTTCCCACTGTTTGTAAGCAGTAATGTGTATGTGTCATCCAGCTTAAAAGGTTCAACTGCAGTGTTTCAGAGGAAAAAAAAAAAACGAGCATTAAAGAGCTGTCACATCGTACCACCGTAGCTTTGACTAGCCCTACTCTGAAGTCTTTTCCACCTCTGATGCTACAGCCACTGTTATGCAGGCGGAGGAACTATTTCATTAAAAATATGCTTTTTAAACTATTTTTTATTTACATTATTTATTAAACTTATTTTCTTTGACAGTGCCCATTTTCTAGCATAGCCATGCCACTTCAGGGTGGGCGGTATGGGCAATACCAGACCTTCCAGGGGCTATAAGGCCCTCCGCCTGCGGTGTCGGGCCTCATTACGCCCCTGGGCGGTCCGGTATTGCCCAATACCGCCCACCCTGTTGGGTATTATTACTTACTTACTTCCACTCTAGCAAATGAGCTTTGCTGTACTTGGAGATCTCCCATAATGCTGAAGGATGAGGCCTAGTATGCTACAGTACAGTGTAGAATAGTTGAATATAAGTAGATGATGGATCAAAAATGACTTACAAACTGTGTCAGGCAGTAAGATTACAGGATGGTCATAGGAGTCGGTACCAAAGAAAGGTCTGGTGAAGGCTGGTTGAGGTTAGATTGCAGTCATTCCTGCAGAGATTCTGAACTATGCTGCCATCTTCTGCCTGGTCAGGCCACGCCCCCATTTGAAACACTTATGAACAGCAATAGCTAAAGACAGCGGCGTCTAGTGGTTGGCACAGAGCAGTAACATAGAAGAGATTTGTATAGATATCTTTGTCCACCAAATCTTCAGATCGGGGTTCCATTTGGGGGAACCCAAATCTGAAGATCTGGTGGACAGTACTGGTGGACAAAGATATCTATACAGCTTCCAAGCCAGATCTGCTGCTGCCCCCGTTGTTCTCCCTAATTGCCCCCTCCCACAGCTAACAAAAACACATGTTTGTAAAAAAATATTAGCATACTTGTCCAGTCTACTTTTCTAGCTGCCTCTTATGAAGAGCAGCGTGCATTTTTATTCTTAAAACATATTCTCTCCATACTAACGTGTGCCATACGTGCAATGCTATTTCTAAGCCAAGTGTGCCGGTTACCTTTTTTTCTCAAGAGAGAAAAAAAAACTGAAAGGATAATGGAGTTAGAGTAGTTAATCACTAAATACAACTAGAGACTGCCTACAGTCTTCTATGGTGAGGAAAGTGGGGTCCTTTTGTCCCCAGCTGAGCTGCACTGCTTCTTTAAATTAATTCAGGACCATCCTGCACTCTCTTTTTTGGAAACAGCTCACTAAGAATTGATGCCAGCAACTGGACCATTCCAGACAATCATTTAATTAAACCTAAAGTTGGGTCCAAAAATGAGTAGTTCTTTTTGGGTTTCCACAATCAACCTACTGATTTTTTTTTTTAAGAAAGCTCCCACTTTCAGTAACAGTGTGCAATTTTCTCTAAACTGCACCTTAATAATTCTGTTATGCAGTGTCTCCAGAGTAGCAATTAATGGCAACCAGCAACCCGTTCCAGCTGGAGGATTGCCACCTAAGACGGAGTCTTGGATGGCAATCCTCCAGCTGAAATGAGTTACAGAGGTCGCCACTAATTTCACTGTGTTTGAAGGACTTTAAGATGCACTAGAGTATTAATTACATGTTACAGCAGGATGACCCACAAAACAATTCTACAGATAAACTGCTTTGCAATATGCAATGCATCAATGGAAAACACATTATGGTTGAGATTGTTTAACATACAGTTGCACACCGAGTTTGTTGTCAGCACCAATTGTAATACTCATTTTGAAAGGAAAATCAGGCTGTGATTGTTTGCCAGAGGATGACCCTTTGAATGTTCTACTTGCAAGTATGTGACTGTTACTGGCTTCAAATTTTCACAGAATACTGTCATTTTGGTGCTTTGCATTCATTACACTTTTTTAGGGAGGGGTTATTCTTTGGTAGCAGGGTAAGGCCCACTAATAAGTGCCTGCTTTCAGGGGTCATCTATGAGCAGTGGGGAGGTTAAGCGACTTGCTTAGAGTCACACAGTATGCAAATGGAGATTGTAGGAATCAAACTCAGGTCTGCTAGATGTACCGAGCTCATTCGCAACTCATTGCTCTAACCTCTTGGCTATGCTGTCACTAAATAAATTTTGTATTGTTACAAGATAATAATTTCACCTAGGATTGCTTTAATTATTTTTGTTAATTCTTTTCTTGACCTGATTGTTCATCCTTAGGGAAGTACAGAACAGGATCCGTGATACAACCTCAAAAGTTGGTGAAAATAAGCCCCACTAAGTGAAGTTGGTGAATTGAATGTTGGTACAGTGCTAGATACTGCTATGAGACCAGAAAAATCTGGGTAGTAAAATGCAGTCATTCCAGTGTCACTAACTCAGTAAGTAGCATGCCTCTGGTGCCAGTGGATTGGAAGGCAGTGTGTTCTAGCCCCACACCAGATACTTGGCTTAGTTCTTATATCTGACACTGCAGTGAAGTACAATGGGGGTGCTGTAGTATTAAAGTGTGGAGAGTTTCAAGAGGTAAAATGTTGATGAATGTGTGACAATAACACTGTCCTTGGACGTGGGAAAACACATGGCCCATTTGATTGAAGATCAGCAAATCTCTCAACTTGCATTATTAGTCATACCTGTCAAGTGTCGACTCATTGTGAGGGACCGGACTGTCCCCATTTTACCAATCAAACTTTTTGAGTGGTAAAATGATGGATGTCCCTCATAATGAGGGATACTTGAATTTGCCCTGACTCTCATTCATCCTTCATAGAAAAGTGGCTGCATACCCAGAGAATGTGCTGTAAATTCAGATTGTAAAGCAGAAATGTATACTAATCTAAGATGATAAATAAAAAGGAACTTTGTACAAATAAAGGTAATGGTTTCCATAGTGCTCTGCGCTTGTATCTCCCTGTTTACAGATATGTCCCTCATTATGAGAGTCAGTGTCCATCACTATCCCTCATTTTAGTGACAAAAGGTTTACAGGTATGTTATCAGGATATGAGTATATACGAGAATAAGCTGAACTGATATTGAACATGACTGCTACGTTCAGGTTTTTATTTTAAGTTTCTCTGTTCTTGCATTTTTAATCTTAGCCCATCTCCTAGTCTCTCTCCATCACAGTCCTCTGACAAGCTGACTCAGCTGGTATGGGAAGGAAGATGATGGACATGCCTGGTTGTTCTAGCAGAACAACAAGACATCTCCCTCAGAATCGATACACTGTATATCCCTGTGAAGCAACCATTGCTGTTTGTAGCTGCTTTGTGATGGAAAGAGTACTAGGAGATTTTCTGATGGGCTAGTCACTTTGCTTCTGAAACTGGGCCTAAAATGCACCAAAATGCACCATTTCACACCTGTATTTTCGAAGTTTCCTGAGTGGGAGGGGCATGCCCCAGACCCCTCTAGAGGAGGTTTGTTTTTGTGAAAAGTGCACCCCTGCTAATTCCTGGATCCGCCACTGAAGCTTATGGTCAATAGCATCAATATGCACTGAGAAATTAAGAAGCCAGTCAAGGTAGATCCCTGAGGTACTTAAAGGAGGAAACATCTTCTATCTTACTACCATCAAGGGTATTAAATAATGGGAGAGAAGTAAGTCTGGCAAGCCTCTGACGGGTGCCAAAGTCAAGAATTTTTTTTTTTTGGCATTGAGGGACAATTGATTAGACCTGAACCAGCGCTGAATGTTGTCAAAATCCAACTGCAGCCAGGAGGTTAGGTCATGGAAAGAGGAGCAAGAACCGAAAGTAACTGCATAATCAACATACATATGAATGGATGCAAAGGAACAGAGAGTGGGGAGGTCATTTAAGAAAATGGAAAAGAGAACAGGACCCATGGCAGACCCTTGAGGGACACCTGGGCAAATGGGAAGTGGGGATGAAATGGATTTTTCCTGAGATCACTGCATAAAGTCTAAACATTAAAGGAGAACTGCACAGAATCTAGAAGTAATTTTTCCCAGAATAAGCTGTTTTTTCAATACTGGTTTAAATTCTGTTCTTGCTCTAGCTATCCAGGCTTTACAGTCATCATATTGGATGTTTCTGATTTACATGCTGCTGGTAAGAGCCATTTTAGAACTGTATGATATAGTTTATGTCCCTGCTCTACTTTTCTGTTGTTAGCACAATGCATTCATGTTCTGCCATAGAACTCTGTGGTTGCGTGGGACGTAAACTACATCATCTAGTTCTAAAATGGTACTTACCATTAGACTGTAAAACAGGAACACCCACGGATATTACTAAAAGGCCTGTATAGATGGCACAATAACAGAATTTTAACCAGCACTTAAAAAAACAGCTTCTTTTTGGAAAAATGACTTACAGGTTCAGCGCAGTTCTCATTTAAGTACATGATTCCTGGAGTTAGACTTACCCTACTCTGCATGATAGTTCAAAACCAAAGTAATACCACACCACTAATTTGCCAAGGTTCCTTGAGACTCTGAACCATAATTTTTTTATTTCTACACTTTATGCTTTTGTAACCCCTAGGTGGCGCTATCCCAAGGGCTACTACCCCAGCCTGCTTGACTACTAACAGGTTAAGGGGCCTAGGTTCTGAAATGGGTGCCTCCACCCAAAGGTCTGGGTTGGTTGTGGCTAGTCTAACTAGGTCATAGCCCTCTGGGACACTGTGAACCCCCTTTTCTCCCACTAGTTACCCACACAGTACATAACAGTAACTTTCCCAATACCCCAGATATGCAAACCACATACACTTGTTCTTAACACTTACCTCCAGGACTGGTTCCTTCAGCTTGACTCTGGGAACCCCCCTGTAAAATAAGGTGATGCAGTACAATAGCCACAATACAATACTTTCAGCATAAACTGACACCACAGTCAATGTAAACTGCAGAAACAAACAGATATGATTTATTTAGGGGACTGTAACAAGGAAGGGGGAAATCAGGTTAATTAGCTTAAATACATTAATAATCACAGTACTGTGGATGCACTTAGAGTCCCATATATTCACACTATCTGGGTACCCAGGATGGATAAAGGGCTGGCTAGGTCCGGTGCAGCTGGTTGGGGCCCTGTGATGGAAAAAGAACATGCACACACAATTTGTAATCCGGAGCCGGATGGCTCAGTTCGTGGAAAGAAAAGCACAAACACTCAGATCACTTTGATTAAACAACAGCTGCAGGGAGCTACCCTGATAATTACTCACGGTACCCAGGCTAAACACAGGAGGGCTGATGGATGAACTCTTTGGATTGCCAGAGGAAGCAGGGCCCCTTCATGAGGGATCTTTCTGTGCAGCAAGGTAGTGAGGCAAGACCCTCGTGGCAGGGTCTATCTTCGCCAGGAAGCATGGATTCAGTTTGATTTGGGCTGCGAAAACTACTTCCAGCACCAGCACACAATTTACAGCAACTGGGGAAACCAGAATGTGATCCCCTTCCAGCACATAGCACATTCATATGTAAAACAAAGTTTACTGTACCAGGCAGGTGACTCCTCAGTCCCGATCTCAAAACACACTACAAGTACCCGGGAGCACTACGGTAGCTAAAGTCCTGACAGGCCGATCGCGTTCAGCAAAATCTTCGGTCTTCTACAGGGTAAGCCTGGTCTCACAAAAGCAGCAGCTTGCTTTTTCTCACAACTTCGAATTCAGTCTGAAAACACCTTCTTCTGACTCTCTCTTTCTCCACAACAGCAGACAGGCCGGAATTTGGGCCTCACACGCGCCTCCCGCGTGAACTACCTTGCCGCTCGATCAGAGCAGGGCTCCTTCACCCTTCACTATCAACTCTAATCTGGCTAGGCAGCAGACAGCTCAAGGTCTTTCACTTAGATCCAAAAGGTTCGGTTGGTCAGTGCAGTTGTCAATCACAGCAGGGCTCCTTCTATAGGTGCAAAAAAGCACCAAGGATCCAAAACTACATTACCCAGAGGCACCTTCCATACAGTCCCATTTCCACAGGCTCTAACTGAAAGTCCCAGTCCTGACTGGCCCAAAGCAAGCTCCATCTTAGAGTCCTCACATACTGATTGGTCCTATTCAATAGTCCAGGACCAAAATGGAGGGTACAACAGAAACAGTTCGTGCTGCAGGAGAAACAGGTTAGACAAACTGCATTTCCATTAAAACTATGCATTTCTCCCCAGAATTAATTATATCTTTCAGGAGTGCTCACTCTGCCCACTTAGCGACAGCAGAAATGGAGCAATTTGACAGTAGCTCGAGTGGGACTCGAGCAGGGAAATACACAGACCCCTCTTTCAGATTAATTATGACTGCAAACAGGCAGTCCTTAAAGAGATAGTACTTGGAGGCTTTAAAAGCGCTCACTGGGAATCGCATTTAAATGGCAGAGACGCTGAACACCTCCAAGCTCTGAGCAATTAGGCAAGCTTTTGGAAGACTTTTGGGAACCCCCATTTGCAGGGGGGTTACACTTTGCTTTTTCAACCATAATAGATGCATTAATCAACTTTTTTGAAATTATATATCTATATATTTACATATGTTTTTAGTTTAATGACTGGAGGTTAAATAACTTGTCAAAAACACAGTAGTAAGTAGTAGTAAAATGTTTTTATTCATAAAATAATGAATATGGATAACTCTACTGAGCCTAAGCTCATTTACAGAGAGGTCCAAGGTACCAGTTCCAGTTACTCTTACAGCATTATACATAAGAGACAATAACCACAACATGTGTTTACATCAATAAATAAAAATAACACATATCCAAAATATCCACATAAACATATGTATAAAAAACCATACTCAACTAACAAAGTAGGCAGTGCTTAAGCAATAAATACTAATTACAAAAACTACCATTTAAATTGAGCATTTTTTATCTAAGCTGGGCCCCCCTCAGTAATTAATATTATCAATAAGCCATTCTTTTATTAGATACAGTTGAAAGTCCCTGTCAAGGGGTCTAAGCTTCCCAGGCAAATTATTCCATAGGGTGGGTCCCATACTTAAAAAATGGTTATCCCCCCACACGGTTCTTCGTTTTGGAACAAGACATACCAGACTATTTGCAGAACACAAACCCTCAGCTGTATTTTTTATATCAATACTCTCAACCAGATATTTAGGAATTTTCCCTGAAATACATTTTAACATAAGTATGATTGCACTAAAATCTCGCCTTTGGGATAAAGTGTGCCAACCCAATTCTTTATACATATCCACTCTATGTGTCATTCTTGAGGCTCTCAATACAAATCTAACTAATTTATTATACATAACATCAAGCTTATATAACTGCTCTTTTGAAGCACCCATATAAATCAAGTTTCCGTACTCCAATATGGGTAATACCACAACTGTAACTACTAATTTTCTAATTTCCAAAGACATACTATTTCTTACTCTATATAATGAACCCAAACATTTTCCAACTTTTGTCAAAGTACTTTCTATATGACTATCCCATTTGAGTTTTACATCTAAATATACCCCTAAATATCTATATTTATCAACTTGTTGCAATGTACCCCCTGAATAAGTTTTAATTTGTAATCCTTCTTGTTCCAGTTTAGACCCATTTCCACTGTGAAACACCATTACCTGGGATTTTTTTTCATTTAGAACTAATTTAGATCGAAATAAAAAATCCTGCAGATAGTCAAATGCCTGCTGCAATACAGGTTGAATAAGTTGCACTGAATGATCAACAAAGTATACAATTGTGTCATCAGCATAAAGATGATATTGCACCCCTGTTGTTCAAACCTCAGCTCATTCATATATAAATTATATAGTATAGGACCCAAAATGTATCCTTGTAGAACTCCTGAAACAATCAGTTTCAGATCAGATGACCACTCCCCAATGGTTACCTGCTGTTGTCTCGAATCAAGATAATTTCAAAACCAATTTACCACCAATACAGACATACCACAGGTTTTTAGTCTGGACAGGAGGATGCCGTGGTCCAAAGTATCAAATGCCTTTGAAAGATCAACAAAAATCGCTCCCACTGGCATCCCCCTGTCCAGACCCTCCACAATATCCCCAGTGACCTTTATTAAAGCCATATTAGTTCCATGCTGTGGTCTAAAACCTGATTGATAGCCATTAAGGATATCTTTATCTTTCAGGAATACCTGTAATTGTTTTGTAACAATCTTTTCCAAGATTTTAGAAATAGTTGGTAACAGGGAAATTGGTCTATAATTTTCCAGAAGCATCCTAGATCCCGACTTACAAATTGGAACAATCTTAGCTGTTTTCCAAACTGAGGGTAATTCCGCAGAAAATAAAGACAGATTAAATAAGTTTGCTAAAGGTTGATCTATAATGGGGGCTGCCAACTTTAATAAAATATTAGGAATACCATCCATACCTTCTGCTTTACTGGTGTTCATTTTAAACAACAGGTCCCTAACTTCACCTCTCATGATAGGAGTAAATTCAAACTCATCCTGTTCACTGGATTGTGCATATATTCTATCATATTTATTTAACTCATATTTACCTTGTGAGGCCAGATTTACATTTTCTCCTCCTAGTTTTATTGCATCAGTACCCATATTGATAAAAAAGGTGTTGAACTCATTAACTACCTGATTTCCTATATCCAGTTTATCCCCATTTATAAGGAAATAACTGGGATAACCCATATTTGGACCCTTATGTAACTTATTTATTGTATTCCAAAATGCCCTTGGATTTTCCATCATTTCTTTAGACAATTTTTTGTTACAATAAGCCTGTCTAGCCTTCCTAATTTCTTTAGTTTACAAATTTCTTAATTGCCTATACTTAATCCACTCTTGATTTCCTTTTACTAATTTGGCTTGTTTCCATGCCGTATCTCTAACTCTTTTAATTTTAAACAGGCCAGAATCATACCATGGTGCATTATTTGATTTTATCAACCTAGCTTTTATTGGGGCGTGTTTGTTACAAATTTGCATTAAATCTTTTTGAAACACATCCCATGCATCTCCCACATTAGGAATTAATTCTAATCTTTCGCAGTTATAACTTTCTAAATTTAGCATAACTGAAATATAATCAAAACATTTAAATACCCTAGTTTGTATAATATTTTTAGGCACCTTTCTAATTTTCTGATTTCTAATACAAAAAATGATCTGATGATCAGACATAGAGTCCGGTAACACCCCACTCCTTACATATTTATCTGGGTTTGAAGTAAATATAAGGTCCAAAATAGTTGAATTACTGGGATTTAATGCATTTAACCTAGTTACATCTTTTGTCAATTGTACTAAACTCAAGGTTGTAACCATATCAATTAAACTATGATGAGCATCTGTTTTACCCCAATCAACATTTAAATCCCCAATTACCACTAGCTTATGTGAATTTAGATAATTCTTCAATATATTTTGCATTTCAGAGAAAACTACTAAACTACTTTTAGGTGGTCGGTATATTCCAAGCAATAATATAGGTTTGGAATAAGATAATTTTATTTCCAATGACAAAATTTCTGAGTCAGTCCAATTATACAAATTTTGCTGTTCCTTAATATCAATCCAATTTCTAGCATGAATTATTACACCACCCCCTCTTTTAGATCTATCTTTTCTCCACATATTAAAATGTTCCAAGGCTATATCATTATCTTGAATTTTTAATTGCAACCATGACTCAGTAATTACTAAAATATCAGGTTTATAGCTCGCCACCCATTCTCGCAGATACTCAATTTTCTTAACCAGACTACAACTATTGATATGCACAATCTTCAACCCCTTTTCATTCAACATTTCTAGTGTATAGTCATTATTTAAATCAACAGCAGGCCCGGGGTTTAATTGTACATCCCCACTTAGCAATAACCCCATAATTACAATCCATTTACCCAATCTATACAATTTAAATTTTATTTGTTTCCCGCCTCCTTATATTATTTCTTGTATTGGGACCCTCAGGAATGACATTATATCCTCAACCACTTAAAATATTACTACATATACACACCCACTTAATAAAAATAGTCTCAGAATGCGTATCCAGCAAAGAAGCCTGAATATCCCCCTGCCACCCAATTAAAACATTTCTCTCTCCTGACATAGTACCCTTACATTCTATTACCGTATATGAGCACTCTTCAACATTTTTTTTTCCTTTGGATAGGATCTACATATAAAAAGAATTGGCACCCTATTAACACAATGCCCCACCATAACATTGACATTATTACAAATCTTTACCTGCTTATCTATCTAAAAACGTTTTTCAAATGAAATAATTAACAGCTACCTCAAATTAACAGGAATAATCCTCTGATAGAGGCTATTCCCATCAAACTAATTATCAGAATAAAATACTAATAATAAAACCAATAAAACTTGCTCATGTGATTTTCCAAACCAAATTATCTTTTTAGGAAAGGCACATAAGCAACACGAATAAAGATGTCATGTGATAAACATCCACCAACAAAATGACCCACCCAAACCTCTATACAAGCAGCAAGCCCATACCCTATCGTAAGGAAATAACAACTTCAAACTTACTTAACTAAACAATTATAACACTTATATACTAAATTTCTGCAAGAATGCTGCTCATCTTCTTTCCTTCCAATGATAATGAATTTTCTAGTGCTGAGTGGCGCTCGCGCAGCTCACGCTTGCGCTGCAGGCAGCGCAGTTCTTTTATAGTGTACTGCCCCTCCTCCTTTGATGACGTGTGCTCCGTTACACCTGGCTCCTCTCACTAGAGCACAGGTATACCGGGCCAAAGGGGAGCAATGGCACAGGAGCAAAAAAATGCTATGCTGGTATCAGGCTCACAGTTTATAACAGCAGCTGCATATAAACTTGGATTAGGAACTACAAAGCTTTTTATTTTAACTGTATTGTTCCTCAAGCACCGGCATTTAACCAACCACACCTATCCAGGCCAATGCCACTGCACCTGCGCACTTACCACTTGAAACTTATTGGTTCATCCTCCATCCCCCCTGACAGGGCCAGCAACACTGGATCCAACCAGTGCTCCTTCCAGCAAAGAGGAGTGGGAGTTCATGGGGTTCTCACACGTGCCCAGTAGTGATAGTTGCAATCACAGCATGCCAGATTCATCATGCCCTGCGTGGCCCTTTTTCCACTTTTTGGTTCCAGCCCCTAAGATTATGTCATGTAGGGGGGGATCCAATAGGAGGCATGCTTCACACAGACCCCCTCCACTGGTTCCAACTACCTCCAGCGTATTGGAGAGGGAGTTCCTGGGGTTCCCACAAGTGGTCAGTAGCGATAGTTGCAACCAGGTTTATTTGTACCAGGTGTGATTATTTATTTTTATTTGTTTGTTGAAAACTTTGGAGATTACCTTTGAGCACAAGTGCTCATTTACAAAGGTTCCACTTAAAATACATAGTCGTAAAAACATTACAAGTACAATAAGCAGTTCCAGAGGAAATGCAGTCAAGTCAGGCTCAGACCACTTAATACAGAACAATTACACAAAGTTCTGAAAAACTCCATACAGATCATTGTATAAAAAGTCTTGTACAAAAAATCACAGGGTATGTACAGAGAGAAACCAAATAAAACAGTTCAAGGGTTACAATTGCACTGGCCTGCAAGGGCAGACCCCAAAGATCTTTTAAATTAATTAATCTTACAGAGATTCAGCAGTGTATCAGGAAGTTAGTTTAACTAGCTAGTGGTCCTGAGAGTAAATGATCGCTTGCACAGCTAAGTACACCAGAAAGGAGGTTTAAGGGCACTCCTAGCCATGTTCCTGGTGTTGAATTAGTTGGAGATGGTGCAGAAACAATTTGTTAAAACAGGGTGTGTTAGGCCCAGGACTGTCTTTTTGACTGGCAGATATGGGACTTTATTCTTCAGGGTAAAGGCAGATGGATATTGAGTGCATGAAGGGTACAACTCTGAGCACAGTTATCTACACAAAGGCAAAGTGGCACACCTAATTACTGAGCAGCTTTACTCTGTTTAGCAGGTTTAGCTCAGATTCATCTTGCCTTGTGGGGGCCTTTTTCCACCCTACAGTCCCACCCCCTAAGACGTATGAGAGAGAGCCAAGAGGAGGCACGGAAGCATGCTTCACACAGATCCCCACTGGAATCCTCCCGCTCACGGTTGCTGCCAACTACACTATCATGTGAGGTCACCAGGTGGCAGTAAAGCAAAGGCAGCTGCATCCCTCCCTCCCTGGAAGAAGACAGCATCTTCTGGGATGTTTAATCTTCCTCCATCTGGCTGATCCTCATTGACTTCTTCATGGGCTTCTTCCCATTCCTGGATCACTGACATCATGAGCCGTACTGCTATTGCTGAACAGATGGAACACCCAGGTACCCAGCCTCATGCACACACCCCCAACAACTAAACTGCTCTCCACTCCAATATTTTAAAAACTGCTGACTCCAAGGGCCTTAATCCTGTGCCTTACTATGACATACCAACACCACAGGGAAGCGAGTGGAAGGAATCTCTCCAGGGAGGATAATGGAAGTCCACCACTGCTATAGAGGCTGTGGTAGGATTCAAACATATGGTTTCTTATTTTACAGACTGTGCTCCAACATTTAATCCTTCATTGCCTGCCAGCAAGAGTGGTCAGTGGCGGTGGCAGAAACCAGAAAATTAATCTACTTTATTTACTATTTTTTATATTTGAATTCTCCTGGCTAACTGTAAATCATGGAGGAGTGCTAAAGTACTAATGTGTGCACCATGCCTTCACAGCCCTTTACACATCCACGTAGCCTAAGTGTTCTCTCAGCTGTGCACCAAGCGACCGTATGCAGCCACCTCCTCCTAACGGGATATGTCCACCAAATCTAAGGCCTGGAACTGCATCTGCCAAGAAAGGTGGTACAGGGAGCTCAAATGCCAGAGAGACAGTCTCGATAATGTACTCATATAGGGAACAGAGGGAGTGATGAGATAAGGATCCAAGCTGGTCCCTGTGCCACAGCGATAAAACTGCAACTATGCATATGATGTCAGGTGTATAATTAATCCTTGGCTTCAGGATGAACAGACTGATGTTCTAACCATTAAATTCAGCTGAGTCAAGACACCTGCCCTGCCTATCTTTTTTTTCTCCCCAGTTCATCTCCATCCACCAGGGATATACCCTGATCCGAAGGATTTTTCCCTATCAGATCCAGAATCTCTGGCTCCCCCTGACCCTGATAAACCACTGGTTACACACACAGCTTGCCACCCATGGCAGGAGCTTCAGTGTGAGGACTGTCCTCTCTCCTGAGACAATCCTCTTTGTTACCAGGATCCAGTGCCAGCAGGAACTCAGTCCCAGGAGAATACCTAAGGCTACAGTCATCATTTTGCCAGCAGTGGGAATGTTCTCCCTTTACGTTGGTCTCCTCCCACCTTCCCTGACATGAGCTCAGCTCCTTAGCCCTCGGTCGTTCAAAGCTGATACTGTGGCAGGAACCAGTTTGCTGGCCCTGTTGCACAGGTCACTGTAGTGCCGTCTCACACCGGCAACTCTCTCTGGCCAAGGTGCACTTCTTCATGGCAGCTGCCTTGGACATACCTGCCTCCCAACAGAGTTACTCAAGCTCACCCCAACCCAGCTCGCCTGCACAATTGCACGACGTGCAAATGCTGGGCCATTAAGGTGGCCAGCCCTGCCTTTCTTAACAGGAGCGTTGCTCAGGTAAGTCACCTAACATTTCTCACCCACCCTAGTCCAATGGCTTAACACAGTCCACAGCTTTTTCTGCTTTTGTTTATCTGTGAATGGAGGAGAAAGAAAGTGGAAGCTGAGACAATGTTTAGTGCCTCTTAACCCCCCTTTCCCCATCTGGCATGCCTGCCCACAAGTGGGCTAGGCTAGTGACATCCCCCTGCTCTCACTTTACTCAGCCATGCTGGTGCCCAACCCCACCCAAGAAATGGTATGGAATACCTGGGGCTGTAATGTCACCAGCCAGTCAGCCAGTTCAAGGGATTTGGGGAACTGCAGTTGAAAAAGAACCCCTCTTCCCCTCTTGATGCCTCCTGGACCTAGCATTACCCCAATTCCTGTTTACTCCTACTACCCCTTTCCTTTTATTTGGCCTATTTCATTATTTTTTATTCCCCGCCATTACCACCGTATCCACACCTGCCTTGCTTAAGTTGTGTGTTTTGGTTGCAAATATTTAAAATACTGCACTCCCCCCCCCCAACATTGTTACTTTGTAAAAGGCACTCTGGTCCTTTGCCTCAGTCGTCAACATGACTGCTGTATTTTGCTCTGTGTTTTAATGTTTTTGTTTCATTTTGACCATTACGTTTCACATACAGCCACTGTTGCAGCTTAATGTTGGCTCACTTTATTATACAGCACTATTGTGTTTACTGGGTTCCCCATTGTTCCCAAAATGCATCTGGAAATGAGCTGCTCTCAGCTCAGGATGCTTTTCTGGTAAAAAAACTATAAATAAATAAAGTTGTTGTCTGCATAACTGTCCAGTTGCTCCCAGAATCACAGAAATTCAACGCATCAGTCAGAAACATTTTTTTAAATATTAGACCATATTAAATTCTCAATGCTGGATGCACCTTCCTTTGGCTCAGACTTTTACCAACCACTATGGATGATTCTGATGTCCACTACAAACAACCATTTCACCAGAGCAGCAATACAAGGAAAGCTTTTGTACTGCAGAATGCTACATAGCCCAATATATCTCTTATAAAACTATCATTTGGACCATTTTGAGTTTTGTGAAGGTTAGGGATAAAAATCTCCTTGAGCGAATTGAACCAGCGACCTAAGGATTACTTCATTTTCTTCTACAGTCCTCCGCTCTACCAGCTGAGCTATCGAAGAGTCCCGTTACTGCAAAGGAAGCTCCAAAGTTCAGAATATGTGTTGTAACACTATACCGTTAGTGACATAAGTTATTCAGATAACATAACTTATTTGCACTGTAAGACCGTGAAACTCATGCACTCAAATGGTCCTATGTTTTTTCAATGTACTGTAGTATTATGATTACCCAGTGTTTGATATTTATCTGCTTCATGTAGAATTTCCAGAATCCAAATCTTGATCTTGTATATGACAAAATAAATATTTTGGCCTTTTATACCACGTGGAGACCGTTTAACTATGAATACATGTAGGTACTGTACATAGGAAAAACAGGAGGAAATGAGAGTAAACCTTTTGCTAGTCTCCCATTGTGCATTCTGAGTAATTTGACAGTTTATATTTAGTGAAAGTGTTTTCCAAATACTGACTAAAAGCATGTTTAAATATCTGATCCTCACCTGTCAGCAAACATTTTCTTACCCTGTCCCTCAGTACTGCATTTAACTCTGTTACTACATTGTGGTTAAAAAAAATGAAATAATTCCATACAAAACCCATCCTGTTTTTCTGGTAATTTTAGTTCTGCTCCTCCTTCCTTTGGGCTTATCTAAATCTGTACAAAAAACCGCTTTCCTGGTGCTCCTGTGCTGTTGATGAGGACTTTGAAAGTTATTCTTGAATTTGGTGTGCTTGACAGGAACAAAGCCTGAGTATCTGACCCCGACTCCACCCATCAGAAGAGCAGTGCGTCGCCAGAGGGGCTGGGGGGGGGCGGTCGCCCATTCTGGCTGCCCAAGTTTGAGTAGTGGTGCCCCTCCACCATCTTTATTCACTGTTTAGTGCCCATTGTGGAGTCCATGATTGACTGAGTGGCCCTCCCTGGCTTCCAAATGCTCCCAAACCTGGCTCCGCCACTGCAGGAGAGTGTAGGGAAAATTATCCTTTCAGCTTTTTATTATGGGAATGTTGTGTGCAGTACTGCTCCTAAATCCAACCTTGCTGGACCAGATCCTCTTCACCATGCCTTCTGGTATCTTGCCCTTGATTGCCCTGTGTGCCCTCCAGTCCTTACATTCATCACTGTTCTCTTAACTTCTTACATTCTGTCCCCTCACTTGAAGGTAGATACATTTGTCTCCCATATGAAAGCCCCCATTAACCTACATTGGGGTAGACTGAAACTGACCCCTACCAAGACTAAACCATCTAGAAACTCAGAAATGCTACCTGCCTGGAAAACTCAGACCGGGTTCCCCACAGTACGTCACAGTATGTCACATAATATAAGGTTCTACTGCTAGCTGCACCACTAAATCACTGAAACAGAAAGTAAGGAGAACCCAAGGAGACAGAATCCCCCAGGGTACAAATTAATAATGGAAGCAGGTTGATAGAGATAAAGGGAGAAAGGAACAGGAGCATTAAAAAGAGATGGGGGGAGGTGGGAGAGGAAAAAAGGAAAAACGGGGGAGCAACAAATGTTTTGCATCACAAAACTTATGAGGAGAGACAAAAAGACCTCAATATGTACTCAATGGAGGAGAGGAGAAAAAGGGGTGACATGACAGAAACTTTTAAGTACCTCAAGGGCATAAACAAGGTGCAGGTGGGGGATCTTTTCCAATGTAGAAAAGAAACCAAAATAAGGGGGTACGATATGAAATTGGATGGGGGTTGATTAAGAGGTAACGCCAGGAAGATTTGCTACACAGAGTGGGTGGTGAACACTTGGAACAGTCTGCCACAAGAGGTGGTAGGGGCAAGCATAGTGGAGGGGTTTAAACATGCCTGGGACAAGCACAGGGAAACCTTGGGTGGGAAGGGGGTGATGAAAAGCTATTGATCACTTAAGGCGAGTGGACACATACGTGTATAGGGCCTATGGGCAGACTGGACGGGCCTAGCAGTCCTTATCTGCTAACAATTTCTATGTTTAACAAGCAGAGTGGAAACAAAATCTGGAAGGCTATGTGTGCAAATGCTGGAAGTCTAGGAAATAAGTTTCCAGACCTTGAGAGCATCATGACAGAGGCCAACCTGGATACTGCGGCCATTCCCAAGTCATAGTGCACTGAAAACCATGTCTGAGGCAGGCCATACCAGGTTATACTCTGTTAAGGAAGGACCGGGTGGGAAGGAAAGGAGGGTGTGGTGCTTTATGTGAGGATAGCATAAAAGTGATGGAGATACTGGGAATACAGAGACAGGCAGAGGTACTGTGGGTCACCCTGAAGACAGAGAACAGCACCACTATTCTCACTGGAGTGATCCACAGACCCCCAACACAGGGGGAGGAATTAGATATGGTAGTGGTGGAAGCCACTAGCATGATGGCTAGAAACAGGAGAGGTGTTGCTGGTGGGGGCTTCAACTTGCCAGATGTGGATTTAAGCCCCCCAGGATGGACTCTCTGCAGGGGGCATTCCTCAGGTAGCTAGTCAGTGAACTCACTCGTGATGGGACAATGCTGGACCTGGTACTTGCTAGGGACAGTGTTGCAGACACAAGGTGGGAGGCCACTTGTGGACCAGTGATCACCGTACAGTGTGGTTCAATATAAGGACGCCTGCAGAATCAAATTGCATAAGGGCAAGGGTCTTGGATTTCAGGAGGCAAGGTTTTATAAAGAAGGTTGTTTGCATCAGGGATGACCTGGCAGGAAAGGTGCCTGGTTGGGGAGGAGGAACAGTGGGCAAAGATAAGAGACCATAGTAAAGACAACAAACTGCTGTACCAAACAAGTGAACAAAAGCAAGGCGAAACAGAGACTGTTATGGTTTTCGAAAGAGGTGGCTGAAAAGGTAAAGGCTAACCCCCTCCACGTCCTGTTTACATTCTGGATTTTCCCAGAATTTGCTAAGGCTTTTTCCTTTATAAATCTATGCTATGTAAATTGTTATAGTTTTTACTATCACTGATTATTTTTTTCTTAATGAATAACTGTTTATAGATATTTCTATTATCAATATTTTGTACTTGTTTGTTTTTAATCATGTAATGGCAAATTATTATCAAATAAAAAATGAAACAAAGTTAAAACAGGAAGATCAGATGTGGGATTGTAAGGTCGAAAAGGGAAGGGAGTACTGTGCAGAGGGGGACCAGGAAAAGGCAGACATCCTGAATAAATACTTTTGTTCAGTGTTCACACAGGAAGGAGAAGGGAAGAGGCCACAAAAAAGTAACAAAAGCTTTAGAGGGAGGGAGGTGGACACTAGTCCTTTTTTGGAGGTGAGAGTACTGAAGGGACTTACTAATCTGAAAGTGGACAAAGCAATGGCGCCAGATGCGTAGCATCCAAGGGTATTGTGGGAGCACAGGGAAATACTGACTACATCTCGACAGTCTTATTTAACAGTTCACTGAAAACAGGAGTGGTTCCAGAGGACTGTAGGAGGTGGATGTGGTCAAATATACAAGTGTGGTAGCACGGAGGCTGACAATTATTAGCCAGTCAGTCTGACATTGGTGGTGGGAAAGTTAATGGAATCATTGCTGAAGGAAAGGATTGTGAAATATCTTGAATCCAGTAGATTATGAGACCTGAAGCAGCATCAGTTCACAAGGGGGAGGTCATGCAAATGAATCTGATAGATTTTTTTGACTGGGTGACAAATTACTTAGATCATGGTGGAGCAGTGGACATGACCTACTTAAATATCAGTAAGGCTTTCTACACCGTTCCACATAGGAGACTAGTAAATAAGCTGGATAGCTTAGGATTGGTTCCAAAGGTGGTAAACTGGATAGGAAATTGATTAGTGGATAGGTGACAGAGGGTGAGGTTATGGACAGCAGAGGTGATGGGACAGGAACAGGAATCCAGTGAATTTGAATATGCAGAAACCCCTTTAGATCAAAAGGAGGAAGATAATGTTTAAATATTGGTACACTACATGTGTACAAATCGTAGGAAGCTTTATGCCTATTTTTAACTTCGGGTACACTTAGACGGCCAGATATTCAAAAGGTTACGCATGGCGCAACAGTGTTGAACCATGCACAACCCACTGATGCGCCCCGGAGTGATATTCAAACAAGAAATGTGCCTGGCAAAAATC
The DNA here is from genome assembly GCA_016271365.2 of Neoceratodus forsteri. NCBI lineage: Eukaryota > Metazoa > Chordata > Ceratodontiformes > Ceratodontidae > Neoceratodus > Neoceratodus forsteri. Next base: position 1,341,818,527 of record CM057455.1, on the reverse strand, counting down.
CCGATGCACCAGAGCGCATCAGTAATGTGTGCATGCGCAGGTGGGGGCCTTGCCCATGCATACTCTGCACAGCTCGATATTCAGCTCAGGATGTGCAGAGCCATGCATGTGCAACCCCTACCGGCGCCAGCACAAAGTTAAGCCAAAAAAAAAGGAGCAATGGCTGGCCACCCACAGGTGAGCTGCCGCATTGCAGGGTGCATCACGGCAGCTGCCGCAGCAGTGGCGCCCGAGCTCGGCTGCACCTCCGTGGTGGCGCCCACCCCATGCCCGATCATGGGCTTCAGTAAAAAAGAGATTAATCCTATATCCCTGGTGGTCCAGTGGACCGTTGCCTGATCATGGGCTGAATTAAAATAAAGTAACCTATATCCTTGGTGGTCCAGTGGACCTGTCTGCCCGATCGCGGGCTGAAGTAAAATAAAAGTAACCTATTATCCCTGGTGGTCCAGTGGACCTGTCTGCCCGATCGTGGGCTGAAGTAAAACAAAAACCAATCATCCCTGGTGGCCCAGTGGACCCCCTCCCCACCGCCCACTGATCCCACGCCCGCTCCCCGTCACATTCACACATATGGAAGATGGCAATGCAGTATGGGCTGCATGCCCATTGGCTCATGCTGTGGACCAATGAGCATACAGCTCTACCGACGGTGTCAGTCGGCGGGTGGCGGGGTGGAAGGCAGGTGGGGTGCTGCTGCCCGCCGCTGACCGGGGGGGCAGGGCGGTAGGGATCAGTGGGCAGGTGGGAAGGGGAGTCCACTGGACCACCAGGGATAATAGGTTACTTTATTTTAATTCAGCCCACAATCGGGCAGACAGGTCCACTGGACCACCAGGGATATAGGATTAATCTCTTTTACTGAAGCCCGCAATCGGGCGGGCAGCGGTCCACTGGACCACCAGGGATATAGGATTCTATTTCTTTTTTTACTGCAGCCCACGATCGGGCTGTGGGGCACATTGCCACACTGCAGGGGGTGTCGGTCCCCGACGGCTGCTGCCTGGCAGGGCGCCAGGCGCAAGTCATCGGGGATTGGTGCACCTGCATGCAAATTGGGCCATAATGACATGCAAATGGCCCCATTTGCACCTTGCATACATTATGGCCCCATTTGCATGTCAACTTTTGAATATCACAGTTGCTGCGCCTTGCGCAATGGAACTTGCGCAAGCGCAACCCCATGCTCCACTCTGGCCACTGGCGCTGGCACAGTGCCACTGCACCATGCACACTGCGGGTGGCCAGGGTGCAATATTCAACGATGCTGAGCCATGGTGCAGCTCCGTTGAATATCGCCCAGTCCACGCCCCTGCGCAGCCAAGTTGAACTGTGCCTAGGCTTGCGCCACAGCCTGGCGCAGTTTGAATATCTGAGCCAGAGTGTACTAACTATGGGAAGTGGCAGTAGTAATTGTGAGTATCCTCTTCTGAAAATGAACTGAAGAAATGAGCATGAGTTATGGAAATGTGATTGCCAAGGGAAACACCCTTTATTTGCTGTGTGTCACCATAGAACAGCATAATAAATACAGATCTATGACAGTTGGTCAACAATTTCATTGTTGACCGACGTTACAGTGACTCCTTAATGTCAACCACATTTGCGTTTGACATAAAGGGAGTCACTTCAGACTCCTCTGAGGAAGGAGATGTGTCCTCCAGAATGTCAGCACATTCAGCTGGCCGACCAGCTGATTGGACTTTGAACCACAAACACAACCAGGCTGCAAAAAGCTGAAAGAAACGAGTGGGGAAAAAATGGTTAACCCTGGATGCAGGATTTGTCATTGAAAAGAACACATAATTGTTTCTCAAATGTGAGCGGATGGTAAGCGAAGCAAAGCAGGCGATAAGTAAGCCCATGGAGAAAAGGGTCAGTCAAGAAAGAATCCCTTACAGGGAACTAGCGGTGAATGTAGACAATTGAGCCAAGAAAAAAATGGAGACCTGAGACGAAACAAGGAAGGTCCGGGTAAAGTAAAAGACTCAACCCTGAGGGGCCATTGTGACTTAACTATCTGAAATAATGAAAAATTGGTTGAAGCGTTTTTTATAAAAATGATGATGCCCAGATTTATACAGAAAAGGAATAAAAAAATAAGATAAAAAAAGAATTTGATCTCATGCTGTTTATGGGGCTACATAGTTTAAAAATGGGCCAAACATGTATGGCATGAAAGAGGGTGCAAGTGGGAACGTGAACAGTGAAAACTGGTTGCAAGTACATCAGTTAAAAAAAACCCTGCCATTTTGCACCTACAACTCTCTGCCCACAAAGAGGTGTTAAGCTGCACAAACCACTTTTAGTTTAAAATCCCTTTATTTGCTGTGTGCCATCATAGAACAGGATAATAAATACGGATCAATGACAGTTGATTGATAGTGCAGTGCCGGGGTACTGATTGACTGCTAGATTGACTGCTTGATTGTCTGATTGATTGACTTATTCTTTCAGCTGCTCTCCACGACATGTTGCAACTGTCTCACAGAAAGAAATGAGCAGTACAAAGAAACAGCTTCTGTTTTCTGTGAATGAAATACTATTAGATGTATTATTGACTCTACGCATACAGTATTAAGGCTACAAGTACTACTCCCTGAGACAGTTGCATGACAGAACTGTCTTAAGCCATTGCAAACTTAAACTAAAATCAGGATAGACAGCATTGATACCCTTATGTTTTCTTCTGCACTGTTGCTACAGTGACCTCAGGGAAAAGGATGGGCTGTATTACATGTGACTCATTTGCATGTAAATGGAGGATTGCCTGACACTTTACTACGTTGTATCAGAGCCTCAGACTCTAGATATGTGTTGCAACTGAAGAAATGACTGATCTTTTATTGACATATTTACAATAATTGATGTAATGTATAATAAATACACCAGACATATCCAAATCATAAATTTACAGGAGTCTTCCCCTTTAAGTGCCACCGCCCATGACCCGTTCGTTTCCCTGCTTGCCAGCCTGCTGTTTTCCCATTATATGCTGCCTATAAGTTACAAGTGCAGGCTAGTAAATTAAAGCAACAGATTATACACTTTATGTTTAAAAGTAGTGTTCCTGGATTAAAACTGTTAAGGGGCACCATGTAGGATGAGCAACTTGTTCACTGTGCCATCCTGGTGAAACATTTAAATAAATAAATAAATATGGGGACTGCTCTACCTTTAAAGTTAAATGGGTTGTCTTGGAACTAATTCCACTGTTTTTCTCTGGCCAGCTTGTCATCTGTCAAAGAAGGTTTCTAGTGAGCATTAACTCTGATGTCGGTTCTCTCCTGCAGCTAGGACTTGCCGTGTCAATTTAGAAGCAGCTAATATTGCATTAAACTAAGTAAACTAAGTATGCTAAGCAAGCAGATGGTTACAGTAGCACAGTTATAAATAGAATAATAGATAAGTGTGTATTACAAGGCAGTTATACCATCGAGAGGTTTTGGGGGCATGGAACCTCGAGAGCGAAGCTCGAGAGGTCCTAAAGTCCCCAAAACCTCGGGATACTATAACTGCCTTGTAATACACACTTATTTATCTATTATTCTATTTATAACTGTGCTACTGTAACCATCTGCTTGCTTAGCATACTTAGTTTACTTAATTTAATGCATTTAATTTAGTTCTAGCAGAACAACCAGACATCTCCCTCAGAATCGATATACTGTATATCCGTGTGAGGCAGCCATTGCTGTTTGTAGCTGCTTTGTGATGGAAAGGGTACTAGAAAATTTTCTGATGGGCTAGTCAACACTTTGCTTCTGAAACTGGGCCTAAAATGCACCATTTCACACTATATTTTCAAAGTTTCCTGCGGGGGCATGCCTCCAGACCCCTCTAAAGAGGTTTGGTTTTTGTAGAAAAGTGCACCCCCCTTCTGTTAATTCCTGGATCCACCACTGAAACTTATGGTCAATAGCATCAATATGCACTAAGAAATTAAGAAGCCAGTCAAGGTAGATCCCCGAGGTACTTAAAGGAGGAAACATCTTATATCTTATTACCACCAAGGGTATTAAATAATGGGAGAGAAGTAAGTCTGGCAAGCCTCTGACGGGTGCCAAAAGTCAAGGAGACTGTTTTTTTTTTGGCACTGAGGGACGATTGATTAGACTTGAACCAGCGCTGAATGTTGTCAAAATCCAACTGCAGCCAGGAGCTTAGGTCATGGGAAGAGGAGCAAGAACCGAAAGTAACTGTGTCATCATCAGCATACATATGAATGGATGCAAAGGAACAGACAGCGGGGAGGTCATTTGAGAAAATGGAAAAGAGTATAGGACCCATGACAGACCTTTGAGGGACACCTGGGCTAATGGGAAGTGGGGATGAAATGGATTTTTCCTAAGATGACTGCATAAAGTCTAAACATTAAAGGAGAACTGCACAGAATCTAGAAGTAATTTTTCCCAGAATAAGCTGTTTTTTCAATACTGGTTTAAATTCTGTTCTTGCTCTAGCTATCCAGGCTTTACAGTCATCATATTGGATGTTTCTGATTTACATGCTGCTGGTAAGAGCCATTTTAGAACTGTATGATGTAGTTTATGGCCTTGTTCTACTTCTCTATTGTTAGCACAATGCATCCATGTTCTACCGTAGAACTCTGTGGTTGCGTGGGACATAAACTACATCATCTGGTTCTAAAATGGTACTTACCATTAGACTATAAAACAGGAACACCCACGGATATTACTAAAAGGCCTGTATAGACTGCACAATAACAAATTTAACCAGCACTGAAAAACAGCTTCTTTTGGAAAAATGACTTACAGGTTCAGAGCAGTTCTCCTTTAAATGCATGATTCCTGGAGTTGGATTTACCTATACTGCATGATAGTTCAAAACCAAAGGAATACCACACCACTAATTTGCCAACGTTCCTTGAGACTCTGAACCATAATTTTTTTATTTCTACACTTTTCACTTTGCTTTTTCAACCATAATAGATGCATTGATCAAGTTTTTTGAAATTATATATCTATATATGTACATATGTTTTTAGTTTAATGACTGGAGGTTAAATAACTTGCTCAAAAACACAGTGGCCCAGATATTCAAAAGTATTGCACCATGCACAACCCACTGATGTGCCCCGGCACGATATTCAAACAGGGATTGTGCCTGGCACAAATCCCGATGCACCGGAGCGCATCAGTAATGTATGTGGTGCAGGCAGGGTGGGCATGCCCATGCATACTCTGCACATCCCGATATTCAGCCTGGGATGTGCTGAGTCCATGAATGTGCAACTTCTGCGCCACACAGGTGAGCAAAAAAAAGGAAGAACGGTTGGTTACCTGATAAGGTGAGCTGCTCTTATTGCAGGGCAACACGGCAGCTGCCACTTCCGTGTGTGGCCACCTGAGCTCCGGTTGCGCCTCCATGGTGGCGCCTCCCATGCCGATCTCAGGCACCTGTTCAGAATAATAATGTCCAATATCCCTGGTGGTCCAGTGGACTGCTGTCAGCCCGATTGCGGGCATTTGTAATAATAATGAAATCCAATATCCCTAGTGGTCCAGTTGACCGCTGTCAGCCCGATCGCAGGCATTAGTAAAAATAAAAGCACATCAATCTCAATGTGACATATCTGGAATGTGTGGCAATGCGGTGCGGGCTGCGCCCATTAGCTCACACTGTGGACCAATGGGCATACAGCCCTACGGTATCAGTCGGTGGCGGGGCAGCAGGCGGCGTGGGGTGCTGCCACCGCCGCTGACCAGGGAGTGGGGTGGTGGGTCTCAGTGGGCGGGTGGGAGGGGGTACCCTGGACCACCAGGGATATTGGACTTAATTTTCCATTACAAATGCCCGCGATGTGACAACTCCACTGAGACAACCAAGAGGATAAACGGCATGATTATGTTTTACTGAAGCCCGCGATTGGCTGTAGGGCACTGATCACGCGCTGTGCAGGTGGCATCGGTCCCTCGACGGGTTACTGCTCGGCAGGGCCAGGCTTAAGTCACCGAGATCGGCGCGACCTGCATGCAATGGGTTATAATGACATGCAAATGGCCCTATTTGTGCCTTGCATACATTATGACTCCATTTGCATGTGCACTTTTGAATATCCGGTTGTTGCACATAGCGCCAGCGGAACTTGTGCTAGCGCATCCCCTGCTCCCTCTGGCCACTTGCACTGGCGCAGTGCTACTGCGCCATGCACACTACAGGTGGCCAGGGTACGATATTCAATGATGCTGTGCCATGGCGCATCTCCACTGAATATCACCCAGTCAACGTCCTTGCGCAGTCAAGTTGCACTGCACCCAGGCTTGTGCCACAGCCTGGTGCAGTCTGAATACCTGAGTCCAGTAGCTGCATATAAACTTGGATTAGGTACTACGAAGCTTTTTATTTCAAATGTATTGTTCCTCACGCACCGACATTTAACCAACCGCACCTATCTAGGCCAACGCCACTGCATCTGCGCACTTACCTCTTGAAACTCATTGGTTCATCCCCCATCCCCCCCCGGCAGGGCCAGCAACACTGGATCCAACCAGTACTCCTTCCAGCAAAGAGGGGTGGGAGTTCATAGGGTTCCCAGAAGTGGGGTTCCCACACGTGGTTGGTGGCGATAGTTGCAACCACAACATGCCAGGTTCATCATGCCGTGTGGCCCTTTTTCCACTTTTTGGTTCCATCCCCTAGGAATATGTAATCTATGGGGGATCCAATAGGAGGCATGCTTCACACAGACTCCCACCACTGGTTCCTACCACCTCCAGCGTATAGGAGAGGGAGTTACTGGGGTTTCCACAAGTGGCCAGTAGCGATGGTTGCAACCAGGTTTATTTGTACCAGGTTGGATTATTTATTTTTGTTTATTTGTTTGTTGAAAACTTTTGAGATTACCTTTGAGCACAAGTGCTCATTTACAAAGGTTCCACTTAAAATACATAGTCACAAAAACATTACAAGTACAATAAGCAGTTCCAGAGGAAATGCAGACAAGTCAGGTTCAGACCACTTAATACAGAACAATTACACACAGTTCTGAAAAACTCCATACAGATCATTGTATAAAAAGTCTTGTATAAAAAAATCACAGGGTATGTACAGAGAGAAACCAAATTAAACAGTTCAATGGTTACAATTGCACTGGCCTGCAAGGACAGACCCCAAAGATCTTTTAAATTAATTAATCTTGCAGAGATTCAGCAGTGTATCAGGCAGTTAGTTTAACTAGTTAGTGGTCCTGAGAGTAAATGATCACTTGCACAGCTAAGTACACCAGAAAGGAGGTTTAAGGGCACTCCTGGCCATGTCCCTGGTGTTGCATTAGTTGGAGATGGTGCAGAAACAATTTGTTAAAACAGGGTGTGTTAGGCCCAGGAGTGTCTTTTTGGCTAGCAGATATGGGACTTTATTCTTCAGGGTAAAGGTAGACAGATATTGAGTGCATGAAGGGAACAACTCTGAGCACAGTTATCTACACAAAGGCAAAGTGGAACACCTTATTACAGACCAGCTTTACTCTGTTTAGCAGGTTTAGTTTAGATTCATCTTGCCTTGTGGGGGCCCTTTTCCACTCTACAGTCCCACCCCCTAGGACGTATGGGAGAGCCAAGAGGAGGCATGGAAGCATGCCTCACACAGATCCCCACTGGAATCCTCCCGCTCACAGGTGTTGCCAACTACACTACCATGAGAGGTCACCCAGGTGGCAGTAAAGCAAAGGCAGCTGCAACCCTCCCTCCCTGGAAGAAGAGAGCATCTTCTGGGATGTTTAGTCTTCCTCCATCTGGTCGACCCTCGATGGCCCAGGCTTCTTCCCATTCCTGGATCACTGGCATCATGAGCCGTACTGCTATTGCTGAACAGATGGAACACCCAGGTACCCAGCCTCATGCACACACCCCCAACAACTAAACTGCTCTCCACTCCAATATTTTAAAAACTGCTGTCTCCAAGGGCCTTAATCCTGTGCCTTACTATGACATACCAACACCACAGGGAAGCGAGTGGAAGGAATCTCTCCAGGGAGGATAATGGAAGTCCACCACTGCTATAGAGGCTGTGGTAGGATTTAAACATGTGGTTTCTTATTTTACAGACTGTGCTGCAACATTTAATCCTTCACTGCCTGCCAGCGAGAGTGGTCAGCGGCGGTGGCAGAAACCAGAAAATTCATCTACTTTATTTACTATTTTTTATATTTGAATTCTCCTGGCTAACTGTAAATCATGGAGGAGTGCTAAAGTACTAATGTGTGCACCATGCCTACACAGCACTATGCATCCACGTAGCCTAAGTGTTCTCTCAGCCGTGCACCAAGTGACCATATACAGCCACCTCCTCCTAACAGGATATGTCCACCAGATCTAAGGTACAGAACTGCATCTGCCAAGAAAGGTGGTACAGGGAGCTCAAATGACAGAGAGACAGTCTCAATACATGTACTCATATAGGGAACAGAGGGAGTGATGAGATAAGGATCCAACGAGGTACCTGTGCCACAGCGATAAAACTGCAACTATGCATATGATGTCAGGTGTATAATTAAACCTTGGATTCAGGATGAACAGACTGATGTTCTAACCATTAAATTCAGCTGAGTCAAGACACCTGCCCTGCCTATCTTTTTTTTCTCCTCAGTTCATCTCCATTCCCCAGGGATATACCCTGATCCAAAGGATTTTCCCCCCATCAGATCCAGAATCTCTGGCTCCCCCTGACCCTGATAAACCACTGGTAACACACACGGCTTGCCAACCATGGCAGGAGCTTCAGGGTGATGATTGTCCTCTCTCCTGAGACAATCCTCTTTGTTACCAGGATCCAGTGCCAGCAGGAACTCAGTCCAGGGGAATACCTAAGGCTACAGTCATCATTTTGCCAGCAGTGGGAATGTTCTCCCTTTACGTTGTTCTCCTCCCACCTTCCCTGACATGAGCTCAGCTTCTTAGCCCTCGGTCGCTCAAAGCTGATACTGTGGCAGGAGCAAGTTTGCTGGCCCTGTTGTACAGGTCACTGTAGTGCCGTCTCACACCGGCAACTCTCTCTGGCCAAGGTGCACTTCTTCATGGCAGCTGCCTTGGCCAGACCTGCCTCCAAACAGAGTGACTCAAGCTCGCCCCTAACCCAACTCACCTGCACAATTGCATGACGTGTGAATGCTGAGCTGTTAAGGCGGCCAGCCCTGCCTTTCTTAACAGGGCTGCTTAGGTAAGCCACCTAATTTTTCTCACCCAGCCTAGACCAGTGGATTAACACAGTCCACAGCTTTTTCTGCTTTCATTTATCTGTGAATGGAGGAGAAAGAAAGTGGAAGCTGAGACAAGGTTTAGTGCCTCTTAATCCCCCCTTCCCCATCTGGCATGCCTGCCCACAAGTGGGCTAGGCTAGTGACATCCCTGCTCTCACTTTACTCAGCTATGCTGGTGCCCACCCACCCAAGAAATGGTGGGAATACCTGGGGCTGTAATGTCACCAGCCAGTCAGCCAGTTCAAGGGATTTGGGGAACTGCAGTTGAAAAAGAACCCCTCTTCCCCTCTTGATGCCTCCTGGACCTAGCATTACCCCAATTCCTGTTTACTCCTACTACCCCTTTCCTTTTATTTGGCCTATTTCATTATTTTTTATTCCCCGCCATTACCACCGTATCCACACCTGCCTTGCTTAAGTTGTGTGTTTTGGTTGCAAATATTTAAAATACTGCACTCCCCCCCCCAACATTGTTACTTTGTAAAAGGCACTCTGGTCCTTTGCCTCAGTCGTCAACATGACTGCTGTATTTTGCTCTGTGTTTTAATGTTTTTGTTTCATTTTGACCATTACGTTTCACATACAGCCACTGTTGCAGCTTAATGTTTGCTCACTTTATTATACAGTACTATTGTGTTTACTGGGTTCCCCATTGTTCCCAAAATGCATCTGGAAATGAGCTGCTCTCAGCTCAGGATGCTTTTCTGGTAAAAAAACTATAAATAAATAAAGTTGTTGTCTGCATAACTGTCCAGTTGCTCCCAGAATCACAGAAATTCAGCGCATCAGTCAGAAACATTTTTTTAAATATTAGACCATATTAAATTCTCAATGCTGGATGCACCTTCCTTTGGCTCAGACTTTTACCAACCACTATGGATGATTCTGATGTCCACTACAAACAACCATTTCACCAGAGCAGCAATACAAGGAAAGCTTTTGCACTGCAGAATGCTACATAGCCCAATATATCTCTTATAAAACTATCATTTGGACCATTTTGAGTTTTTGTGAAGGTTAGGGATAAAAAAATCTCCTTCGAGCCGGAATTGAACCAGCGACCTAAGGATTATTTCATTTTCTTCTACAGTCCTCCGCTCTACTAGCTGAGCTATCGAAGGAGTCCCATTACTGCAAAGGAAGCTCCAAAGTTCAGAATATTTGTTGTAACACTATACCGTTAGTGACATAAGTTATTCAGATAACATAACTTATTTGCACTGTAAGACCGTGAAACTCATGCACTCAAATGGTCCTATGTTTTTTCAATGTACTGTAGTATTATGATTACCCAGTGTTTGATATTTATCTGCTTCATGTAGAATTTCCAGAATCCAAATCTTGATCTTGTATATGACAAAATAAATATTTTGGCCTTTTATACCACGTGGAGACCGTTCAACTATGAATACATGTAGGTACTGTACATAGGAAAAACAGGAAAAAATGAGAGTAAACCTTTTGCTAGTCTCTCATTGTGCATTCTGAGCAATTTGACAGTTTATAGTTAGTGAAAGTGTTTTCCAAATACTGACTAAAAGCATGTTTAAATATCTGATCCTCACCTGTCAGCAAACATTTTCTTACCCTGTCCCTCAGTACTGCATTTAACTCTGTTACTACATTGTGGTTAAAAAAAATGAAATAATTCCATACAAAACCCATCCTGTTTTTCTGGTAATTTTAGTTCTGCTCCTCCTTCCCTTTGGGCTTATCTAAATCTGTACAAGAAAACCGCTTTCCTGGTGCTCCTGTGCTGTTGATGAGGACTTTGAAAGTTATTCTTGAATTTGGTGTGCTTGACAGGAACAAAGCCTGAGTATCTGACCCCGACTCCACCCATCAGGAGAGCAGTTGCGTCGCCAGAGGGGCTGGGGGACGCCCATTCTGGCTGCCCAAGTTTGAGTAGTGGTGCCCCTCCACCATCTTTATTCACTGTTTAGTGCCCATTGTGGAGTCCATGATTGACTGAGTGGCCTCCCTGGCTTCCAAATGCTCCCAAACCTGGCTCCGCCACTGCAGGAGAGTGTAGGGAAAATTATCCTTTCAGCTTTTTATTATGGGAATGTTGTGTGCAGTACTGCTCCTAAATCCAACCTTGCTGGACCAGATCCTCTTCACCATGCCTTCTGGTATCTTGCCCTTGATTGCCCTGTGTGCCCTCCAGTCCTTACATTCATCACTGTTCTCTTAACTTCTCACTTTCTGTCCCCTCACTTGAAGGTAGATACATTTGTCTCCCATATGAAAGCCCCCATTAACCTACATTGGGGTAGACCGTAACTGACCCCTACCAAGACTAAACCATCTAGAAACTCAGAAATGCTACCTGCCTGGAAAACTCAGACCGGGTTCCCCACAGTACGTCACAGTATGTCACATAATATAAGGTTCTACTGCTAGCTGCACCACTAAATCACTGAAACAGAAAGTAAGGAGAACCCAAGGAGACAGAATCCCCCAGGGTACAAATTAATAATGGAAGCAGGTTGATAGAGATAAAGGGAGAAAGGAACAGGAGCATTAAAAAGAGATGGGGGGAGGTGGAGGAAAAAGGAAAAACGGGGGAGTAACAAATGTTTTGCATCACAAAACTTATGAGGAGAGACAAAAAGACCTCAATATGTACTCAATGGAGGAGAGGAGAGAAAGGGGTGACATGACAGAAACTTTTAAGTACCTCAAGGGTATAAACAAGGTGCAGGTGGGGGATCTTTTCCAATGTAGAAAAGAAACCAAAATAAGGGGGTACGATATGAAATTGGATGGGGGTTGATTAAGAGGTAACACCAGGAAGATTTGCTACACAGAGTGGGTGGTGAACACTTGGAACAGTCTGCCACAAGAAGTGGTAGGGGCAAGCATAGTGGAGGGGTTTAAACATGCCTGGGACAAGCACAGGGAAACCTTGGGTGGGAAGGGGGTGATGAAAAGCTATTGACCACTTAAGGTGAGTGGACACATACATGTAAAGGGCCTATGGGCAGACTGGACGGGCCTAGCAGTCCTTATCTGCTAACAATTTCTATGTTTAACAAGCAGAGTGGAAACAAAATCTGGAAGGCTATGTGTGCAAATGCTGGAAGTCTAGGAAATAAGTTTCCAGACCTTGAGAGCATCATGACAGAGGCCAACCTGGATACTGCGGCCATTCCCAAGTCATAGTGCACTGAAAACCATGTCTGAGACTTGGCCATACCAGGTTATACTCTGTTAAGGAAGGACCGGGTGGGAAGGAAAGGAGGGGTGTGGTGCTTTATGTGAGGGATAGCATAAAAGTGATGGAGATACTGGGAATACAGAGACAGGCAGAGGTACTGTGGGTCACCCTGAAGACAGAGAACAGCACCACTATTCTCACTGGAGTGATCCACAGACCCCCAACACAGGGGGAGGAATTAGATATGGTAGTGGTGGAAGCCACTAGCATGATGGCTGAAACAGGAGAGGTGTTGCTGGTGGGGGCTTCAACTTGCCAGATGTGGATTTAAGCCCCCCAGGATGGACTCTCTGCAGGGGGCATTCCTCAGGTAGCTAGTCAGTGAACTCACTCGTGATGGGACAATGCTGGACCTGGTACTTGCTAGGGACAGTGTTGCAGACGCAAGGTGGGAGGCCACTTGTGGACCAGTGATCACCGTACAGTGTGGTTCAATATAAGGACGCCTGCAGAATCAAATTGCATAAGGGCAAGGGTCTTGGATTTCAGGAGGCAAGGTTTTATAAAGAAGGGTTGTTTGCATCAGGGATGACCTGGCGGGGAAAGGTGCCTGGTTGGGGAGGAGGAACAGTGGGCAAAGATAAGAGACCATAGTAAAGACAACAAACTGCTGTACCAAACAAGTGAACAAAAGCAAGGCGAAACAGAGACTGTTATGGTTTTCGAAAGAGGTGGCTGAAAAGGTAAAGGCTAACCCCCTCCACGTCCTGTTTACATTCTGGATTTTCCCAGAATTTGCTAAGGCTTTTTCCTTTATAAATCTATGCTATGTAAATTGTTATAGTTTTTACTATCACTGATTATTTTTTTCTTAATGAATAACTGTTTATAGATATTTCTATTATCAATATTTTGTACTTGTTTGTTTTTAATCATGTAATGGCAAATTATTATCAAATAAAAAATGAAACAAAGTTAAAACAGGAAGATCAGATGTGGGATTGTAAGGTCGAAAAGGGAAGGGAGTACTGTGCAGAGGGGGACCAGGAAAAGGCAGACATCCTGAATAAATACTTTTGTTCAGTGTTCACACAGGAAGGAGAAGGGAAAAGGCCACAAAAAAGTAACAAAAGCTTTAGAGGGAGGGAGGTGGACACTAGTCCTTTTTTGGAGGTGAGAGTACTGAAGGGACTTACTAATCTGAAAGTGGACAAAGCAATGGCGCCAGATGCATAGCATCCAAGGGTATTGTGGGAGCACAGGGAAATACTGACTACATCTCGACAGTCTTATTTAACAGTTCACTGAAAACAGGAGTGGTTCCAGAGGACTGTAGGAGGGTGGATGTAGTCCAAATATACAAGTGTGGTAGCACGGAGGAGGCTGACAATTATTAGCCAGTCAGTCTGACATTGGTGGTGGGAAAGTTAATGGAATCATTGCTGAAGGAAAGGATTGTGAAATATCTTGAATCCTGTAGATTATGAGACCTGAAGCAGCATCAGTTCACAAGGGGGAGGTCACGCAAATGAATCTGATAGATTTTTTTGACTGGGTGACAAATTACTTAGATCATGGTGGAGCAGTGGACATGACCTACTTAAATATCAGTAAGGCTTTCTACACCGTTCCACATAGGAGACTAGTAAAAAAGCTGGATAGCTTAGGATTGGTTCCAAAGGTGGTAAACTGGATAAGAAATTGATTAGTGGATAGGTGACAGAGGGTGAGGTTATGGACAGTAGAGGTGATGGGACAGGAACAGGAATCCAGTGAATTTGAATATGCAGAAACCCCTTTAGATCAAAAGGAGGAAGATAATGTTTAAATATTGGTACACTACATGTGTACAAATCGTAGGAAGCTTTATGCCTATTTTTAACTTCGGGTACACTTAGACGGCCAGATATTCAAAAGGGTTGCGCATGGCGCAACAGTGTTGCACCATGCGCAACCCACTGATGTGCCCCGGAGTGATATTCAAACAAGAAATGTGCCTGGCACAAATCCCGATGCGCCAGAGCGCATCAGTAATGTGTGCATGCGCAGGTGGGGGGGGGCCTTGCCCATGCATACTCTGCACAGCTCGATATTCAGCTCGGGATGTGCAGAGCCATCATCACCCTACGCGCCAGCACAAAGTTAAGCCAAAAAAAAAGGAGCAATGGCTGGCCACCCACAGGTGAGCTGCCGCATTGCAGGGTGCATCACGGCAGCTGCCACCTGTGCGTGGCCACCCGAGCTCCGGCTGCACCTCCGTGGTGGCGCCCACCCCATGCCCGATCATGGGCTTCAGTAAAAAAGAGATTAATCCTATATCCCTGGTGGTCCAGTGGACCGTTGCCTGATCATGGGCTGAATTAAAATAAAGTAACCTATATCCTTGGTGGTCCAGTGGACCTGTCTGCCCGATCGCGGGCTGAAGTAAAATAAAAGTAACCTATTATCCCTGGTGGTCCAGTGGACCTGTCTGCCCGATCGTGGGCTGAAGTAAAACAAAACCAATTATCCCTGGTGGCCAGTGGACCCCCTCCCCACCCGCCCACTGATCCCCACAGCCCGCTCCCCGTCACATTCACACATATGGAATGGCAATGCAGTATGGGCTGCATGCCCATTGGCTCATGCTGTGGACCAATGAGCGTACAGCCCTACCGGCAGTGTCAGTGGCGGGCAGCGGGGTTGAGCGCAGGTGGGGTGCTGCCCGCCGCTGACCGGGGAGCAGGCGGTAGGGATCAGTGGGCGGTGGGAGGGAGTCCACTGGACCACCAGGGATAATAGGATACTTTATTTTAATTCAGCCCGACGATCGGGCAGACAGGTCCACTGGACCACCAGGGATAATAGGTTACTTTATTTTAATTCAGCCCACAATCGGGCAGACAGGTTCACTGGACCACCAGGGATATAGGATTAATCTCTTTTACTGAAGCCCGCAATCGGGCGGGCAGCGGTCCACTGGACCACCAGGGATATAGGATTCTATTCCTTTTTTTACTGCAGCCCACGATCGGGCTGTGGGGCACATTGCCACACTGCAGGGGGTGTCGGTCCCCGACGGCTGCTGCCTGGCAGGGCGCCAGGCGCAAGTCATCGGGGATTGGTGCACCTGCATGCAAATTGGGCCATAATGACATGCAAATGGCCCCATTTGCCCCTTGCATACATTATGGCCCCATTTGCATGTCAACTTTTGAATATCACAGTTGCTGCGCCTTGCGCGATGGAACTTGCGCTAGTGCAACCCCATGCTCCACTCTGGCCACTGGCGCTGGCACAGTGCCACTGCACCATGCACACTGCGGGTGGCCAGGGTGCAATATTCAACGATGCTGAGCCATGGTGCAGCTCCGTTGAATATCGCCCAGTCCATGCCCCTGCGCAGCCAAGTTGAGCTGTGCCTAGGCTTGCGCCACAGCCTGGCGCAGTTTGAATATCTGAGCCAGAGTGTACTAACTATGGGAAGTGGCAGTAGTAATTGTGAGTATCCTCTTCTGAAAATGAACTGAAGAAATGAGCATGAGTTATGGAAATGTGATTGCCAAGGGAAACACCCTTTATTTGCTGTGTGTCACCATAGAACAGCATAATAAATACAGATCTATGACAGTTGGTCAACAATTTCATTGTTGACCGACGTTAATGACTCATTAATGTCAACCACATTTGCGTTTGACATAAAGGAGTCACTTCGAACTCCTCTGAGGAAGGAGATGTGTCCTCCAGAATGTCAGCACATTCAGCTGGCCGACCAGCTGATTGGAGTTTGAACCACTAACACAACCAGGCTGCAAAAAGCTGAAAGAAACGAGTGGGGAAAAAATGGTTAACCCTGGATGCAGGATTTGTCATTGAAAAGAACACGTAATTGTTTCTCAAATGTGAGCGGATGGTAAGCGAAGCAAAGCAGGCGATAAGTAAGCCCATGGAGAAAAGGGTCAGTCAAGAAAGAATCCCTTACAGGGAACTGGCGGTGAATATAGGCAATTGAGCCAAGAAAAAAATGGAGACCTGAGACGAAACAAGGAAGGTCCGGGTAAAGTAAAAGACTCAACCCTCAGGGGCCATTGTGACTTAACTATCTGAAATAATGAAAAATTGGTTGAAGCGGTTTTTATAAAAATGATGATGCCCAGATTTATACAGAAAAGGAATAAAAAAATAAGATTAAAAAAGAATTTGATCTCATGCTGTTTATGGGGCTACATAGTTTAAAAATGGGCCAAACATGTATGGCATGAAAGAGGGTGCAAGTGGGAATGTGAACAGTGAAAACTGGTTGCAAGTACATCAGTTAAAAAAAACCCTGCCATTTTGCACCTACAACTCTCTGCCCACGAAGAGGTGTTAAGCTGCACAAACCACTTTTAGTTTAAAATCCCTTTATTTGCTGTGTGCCATCATAGAACAGGATAACAAATACGGATCTATGACAGTTGATTGACAGTGCAGTGCCGGGGTACTGATTGACTGCTAGATTGACTGCTTGATTATCTGATTGATTGACTTATTCTTTCAGCTGCTCTCCATGACATGTTGCAACTGTCTCACAGAAAGAAATGAGCAGTACAAAGAAACAGCTTCTGTTTTCTGTGAATGAAATACTATTAGATGTATTATTGACTCCATACAGTATTAAGGCTACAAGTACTACTCCCTGAGACAGTTGCATGACAGAACTGTCTTAAGCCATTGCAAACTTAAACTAAAATCAGGATAGACAGCATTGATACCCTTATGTTTTCTTCTGCACTGTTGCTACAGTGACCTCAGGGAAAAGGATGGGCTGCATTACATGTGACTCATTTGCATGTAAATGGAGGATTGCCTGACACTTTACTACGTTGTATCAGAGCCTCAGACTCTAGATATGTGTTGCAACTGAAGAAATGACTGATCTTTTATTGACATATTTACAATAATTGATGTAATGTATAATAAATACACCAGACATATCCAAATCATAAATTTACAGGAGTCTTCCCCTTTAAGTGCCACCGCCCATGACCCGTTCGTTTCCCTGCTTGCCAGCCTGCTGTTTTCCCATTATATGCTGCCTATAAGTTACAAGTGCAGGCTAGTAAATTAAAGCAGCAGATTATACACTTTATGTTTAAAAGTAGTGTTCCTGGATTAAAACTGTTAAGGGGCACCATGTAGGATGAGCAACTTGTTCACTGTGCCATCCTGGTGAAACATTTAAATAAATAAATAAATATGGGGACTGCTCTACCTTTAAAGTTAAATGGGTTGTCTTGGAACTAATTCCACTGTTTTTCTCTGGCCAGCTTGTCATCTGTCAAAGAAGGTTTCTAGTGAGCATTAACTCTGATGTCGGTTCTCTCCTGCAGCTAGGACTTGCCGTGTCAATTTAGAAGCAGCTAATATTGCATTAAACTAAGTAAACTAAGTATGCTAAGCAAGCAGATGGTTACAGTAGCACAGTTATAAATAGAATAATAGATAAGTGTGTATTACAAGGCAGTTATACCATCGAGAGGTTTTGGGGGCATGGAACCTCGAGGCGAAGCTCGAGAGGTCCTAAGATCCCAAAACCTCGAGATACTATAACTGCCTTGTGTATATGACTATTATCTATTATTCTATTTATAACTGTGCTACTAGTAACCATCTGCTTGCTGCATACTGTTTACTAATTTAATGCATTTAATTTAGTTCTAGCAGAACAACCAGACATCTCCCTC
Source organism: Neoceratodus forsteri (assembly GCA_016271365.2). Lineage (NCBI taxonomy): Eukaryota > Metazoa > Chordata > Ceratodontiformes > Ceratodontidae > Neoceratodus > Neoceratodus forsteri. The sequence continues at coordinate 1,341,800,442 of CM057455.1, read as the reverse complement.
AGAATCGATATACTGTATATCCGTGTGAGGCAGCCATTGCTGTTTGTAGCTGCTTTGTGATGGAAAGGGTACTAAGAAATTTTCTGATGGGCTAGTCAACACTTTGCTTCTGAAACTGGGCCTAAAATGCACCATTTCACAACTATATTTTCAAAGTTTCCTGCGGGGGCATGCCTCCAGACCCCTCTAAAGAGGTTTGGTTTTTGTAGAAAAGTGCACCCCCCCCCCTTCTGTTAATTCCTGGATCCACCACTGAAACTTATGGTCAATAGCATCAATATGCACTAAGAAATTAAGAAGCCAGTCAAGGTAGATCCCCGAGGTACTTAAAGGAGGAAACATCTTATATCTTATTACCACCAAGGGTATTAAATAATGGGAGAGAAGTAAGTCTGGCAAGCCTCTGACGGGTACCAAAAGTCAAGGAGACTGTTTTTTTTTTGGCACTGAGGGACGATTGATTAGACTTGAACCAGCCTGAATGTTGTCAAAATCCAACTGCAGCCAGGAGCTTAGGTCATGGGAAGAGGAGCAAGAACCGAAAGTAACTGTGTCATCATCAGCATACATATGAATGGATGCAAAGGAACAGACAGCGGGGAGGTCATTTGAGAAAATGGAAAAGAGTATAGGACCCATGACAGACCTTTGAGGGACACCTGGGCTAATGGGAAGTGGGGATGAAATGGATTTTTCCTAAGATGACTGCATAAAGTCTAAACATTAAAGGAGAACTGCACAGAATCTAGAAGTAATTTTTCCCAGAATAAGCTGTTTTTTCAATACTGGTTTAAATTCTGTTCTTGCTCTAGCTATCCAGGCTTTACAGTCATCATATTGGATGTTTCTGATTTACATGCTGCTGGTAAGAGCCATTTTAGAACTGTATGATGTAGTTTATGTCCTTGTTCTACTTCTCTATTGTTAGCACAATGCATCCATGTTCTACCGTAGAACTCTGTGGTTGCGTGGGACATAAACTACATCATCTGGTTCTAAAATGGTACTTACCATTAGACTATAAAACAGGAACACCCACGGATATTACTAAAAGGCCTGTATAGACTGCACAATAACAGAATTTTAACCAGCACTTGAAAAAACAGCTTCTTTTTGGAAAAATGACTTACAGGTTCAGAGCAGTTCTCCTTTAAATGCATGATTCCTGGAGTTGGATTTACCCTATACTGCATGATAGTTCAAAACCAAAGGAATACCACACCACTAATTTGCCAACGTTCCTTGAGACTCTGAACCATAATTTTTTTATTTCTACACTTTTCTCTTTGCTTTTTCAACCATAATAGATGCATTGATCAAGTTTTTTGAAATTATATATCTATATATGTACATATGTTTTTAGTTTAATGACTGGAGGTTAAATAACTTGCTCAAAAACACAGTGGCAGATATTCAAAAGTATTGCACCATGCACAACCCAATGATGTGCCCTGGCACGATATTCAAACAGGGATTGTGCCTGGCACAAATCCCGATGCACCGGAGCGCATCAGTAATGTATGTGGTGCAGGTAGGGTGGGCATGCCCATGCATACTCTGCACATCCCGATATTCAGCCTGGGATGTGCTGAGTCCATGCATGTGCAACCCCTAGTTGCGCCACACACAGGTGAGCCAAAAAAAAAAGGAACAACGGCTGGCCACCCACAGGTGAGCTGCCGTATTGCAGGGTGCAACACGGCAGCTGCCACCTGTGTGGGGCCACCTGAGCTCCGGTTGCACCTCCATGGTGGCGCCCTCCCATGCCCGATCTCAGGCACCTGTTCAGAATAATAATGTCCAATATCCCTGGTGGTCCAGTGGACTGCTGTCAGCCCGATTGCGGGCATTTGTAATAATAATGAAATCCAATATCCCTAGTGGTCCAGTTGATCGCTGTCAGCCCGATCGCAGGCATTAGTAAAAATAAAAGCACATCCAATCTCCAATGTGACATATCTGGAATGTGTAGTACGGTACGGGCTGCACGCCCATTGGCTCACACTGTGGACCAATGGCACACAGCCCTACCACAGTATCAGTCGGTAGGCTGGCGGGCAGCAGGCGGGTGGGTGCTGCCACCCGCCGCTGACCAGGGGAGTGGGGTGGTGGGGCTCAGTGGGCGGGTGGGAGGGGGGGTGCCCCTGGACCTGAGGGATGTGGACTAATTTTCCATTACAAATCCCGCGATCGGGCTGACAGTGGTCCATTGGACCACCAGGGATATTTGACTTTTTATTTTTACAAATGCACGCGATCGAGCTGACAGCGGTCCACTGGACAACCAAGGGATATGGGGCGTGAGTTATGTTACTGAAGCCCGATTGGAAGCTGTGGGACACCTGCGCCCGGTGTGAAGGTGGCGTCGGTCCACGACGGCTACTGCCTGGCAGGGCGCCAGGCGCAAGTCACCGGAGATCTGTGCACCTGCATGCAAATAGGGCCATAATGACATGCAAATGGCCCTATTTGTGCCTTGCATACATTATGGCTCCATTTGCATGTGCACTTTTGAATATCACGGTTGTTGCACATAGCGCAACGGAACTTGCGCTAGTGCATCCCCCTGCTCCACTCTGGCCACTTGCACTGGTGCAGTGCTACTGCGCCATGCACACTACAGGTGGCCAGGGTACGATATTCAATGATGCTGTGCCATGGCGCATCTCCACTGAATATCACCCAGTCAACGTCCTTGCGCAGTCAAGTTGCACTGCACCCAGGCTTGTGCCACAGCCTGGTGCAGTCTGAATACCTGAGTCCAGTAGCTGCATATAAACTTGGATTAGGTACTACAAAGCTTTTTATTTCAAATGTATTGTTCCTCACGCACCGACATTTAACCAACCGCACCTATCTAGGCCAACGCCACTGCATCTGCGCACTTATCTCTTGAAACTCATTGGTTCAGACCCCATCCCCCCCCGGCAGGGCCAGCAACACTGGATCCAACCAGTACTCCTTCCAGCAAAGAGGGGTGGGAGTTCATAGGGTTCCCAGAAGTGGGGTTCCCACACGTGGTTGGTGGCGATAGTTGCAACCACAACATGCCAGGTTCATCATGCCATGTGGCCCTTTTTCCACTTTTTGGTTCCATCCCCTAGGAATATGTAATCTATGGGGGATCCAATAGGAGGTATGCTTCACACTGACTCCCACCACTGGTTCCTACCACCTCCAGCGTATAGGAGAGGGAGTTACTGGGGTTTCCACAAGTGGCCAGTAGCGATGGTTGCAACCAGGTTTATTTGTACCAGGTTGGATTATTTATTTTTGTTTATTTGTTTGTTGAAAACTTTTGAGATTACCTTTGAGCACAAGTGCTCATTTACAAAGGTTCCACTTAAAATACATAGTCACAAAAACATTACAAGTACAATAAGCAGTTCCAGAGGAAATGCAGACAAGTCAGGTTCAGACCACTTAATACAGAACAATTACACACAGTTCTGAAAAACTCCATACAGATCATTGTATAAAAAGTCTTGTATAAAAAATCACAGGGTATGTACAGAGAGAAACCAAATTAAACAGTTCAATGGTTACAATTGCACTGGCCTGCAAGGACAGACCCCAAAGATCTTTTAAATTAATTAATCTTGCAGAGATTCAGCAGTGTATCAGGCAGTTAGTTTAACTAGTTAGTGGTCCTGAGAGTAAATGATCACTTGCACAGCTAAGTACACCAGAAAGGAGGTTTAAGGGCACTCCTGGCCATGTCTCTGGTGTTGCATTAGTTGGAGATGGTGCAGAAACAATTTGTTAAAACAGGGTGTGTTAGGCCCAGGAGTGTCTTTTTGGCTAGCAGATATGGGACTTTATTCTTCAGGGTAAAGGTAGACAGATATTGAGTGCATGAATGGAACAACTCTGAGCACAGTTATCTACACAAAGGCAAAGTGGAACACCTTATTACAGACCAGCTTTACTCTGTTTAGCAGGTTTAGTTTAGATTCATCTTGCCTTGTGGGGGCCTTTTTCCACTCTACAGTCCCACCCCCTAGGACGTATGGGAGAGCCAAGAGGAGGCATGGAAGCATGCCTCACACAGATCCCCACTGGAATCCTCCCGCTCACAGGTGTTGCCAACTACACTACCATGAGAGGTCACCCAGGTGGCAGTAAAGCAAAGGCAGCTGCAACCCTCCCTCCCTGGAAGAAGAGAGCATCTTCTGGGATGTTTAGTCTTCCTCCATCTGGTCGACCCTCGATGGCCCAGGCTTCTTCCCATTCCTGGATCACTGGCATCATGAGCCGTACTGCTATTGCTGAACAGATGGAACACCCAGGTATCCAGCCTCATGCACACACCCCCAACAACTAAACTGCTCTCCACTCCAATATTTTAAAAACTGCTGTCTCCAAGGGCCTTAATCCTGTGCCTTACTATGACATACCAACACCACAGGGAAGTGAGTGGAAGGAATCTCTCCAGGGAGGATAATGGAAGTCCACCACTGCTATAGAGGCTGTGGTAGGATTTAAACATGTGGTTTCTTATTTTACAGACTGTGTTGCAACATTTAATCCTTCACTGCCTGCCAGCGAGAGTGGTCAGCGGCGGTGGCAGAAACCAGAAAATTCATCTACTTTATTTACTATTTTTTATATTTGAATTCTCCTGGCTAACTGTAAATCATGGAGGAGTGCTAAAGTACTAATGTGTGCACCATGCTTACACAGCACTTTGCGCATCCACGTAGCCTAAGTGTTCTCTCAGCCGTGCACCAAGTGACCATATACAGCCACCTCCTCCTAACAGGATATGTCCACCAGATCTAAGGCACAGAACTGCATCTGCCAAGAAAGGTGGCACAGGGAGCTCAAATGCCAGAGAGACAGTCTCAATACATGTACTCATATAGGGAACAGAGGGAGTGATGAGATAAGGATCCAATGAGGTACCTGTGCCACAGCGATAAAACTGCAACTATGCATATGATGTCAAGTGTATAATTAAACCTTGGATTCAGGATGAACAGACTGATGTTCTAACCATTAAATTCAGCTGAGTCAAGACACCTGCCCTGCCTATCTTTTTTTTCTCCTCAGTTCATCTCCATTCCCCAGGGATATACCCTGATCCAAAGGATTTTCCCCATCAGATCCAGAATCTCTGGCTCCCCCTGACCCTGATAAACCACTGGTTACACACACGGCTTGCCAACCATGGCAGGAGCTTCAGGGTGATGATTGTCCTCTCTCCTGAGACAATCCTCTTTGTTACCAGGATCCAGTGCCAGCAGGAACTCAGTCCAGGGGAATACCTAAGGCTACAGTCATCATTTTGCCAGCAGTGGGAATGTTCTCCCTTTACGTTGTTCTCCTCCCACCTTCCCTGACATGAGCTCAGCTTCTTAGCCCTCGGTCGCTCAAAGCTGATACTGTGGCAGGAGCAAGTTTGCTGGCCCTGTTGTACAGGTCACTGTAGTGCCGTCTCACACCGGCAACTCTCTCTGGCCAAGGTGCACTTCTTCATGGCAGCTGCCTTGGCCAGACCTGCCTCCAACAGAGTGACTCAAGCTCGCCCCTAACCCAACTCACCTGCACAATTGCATGACGTGTGAATGCTGAGCTGTTAAGGCGGCCAGCCCTGCCTTTCTTAACAGGAGCGCTGCTTAGGTAAGCCACCTAATTTTTCTCACCCAGCCTAGACCAGTGGATTAACACAGTCCACAGCTTTTTCTGCTTTCATTTATCTGTGAATGGAGGAGAAAGAAAGTGGAAGCTGAGACAAGGTTTAGTGCCTCTTAACCCCCTTCCCCATCTGGCATGCCTGCCCACAAGTGGGCTAGGCTAGTGACATCCCCCTGCTCTCACTTTACTCAGCTATGCTGGTGCCCAACCCCACCCAAGAAATGGTAGGGGAATACCTGGGGCTGTAATGTCACCAGCCAGTCAGCCAGTTCAAGGATTTGGGGAACTGCAGTTGAAAAAGAACCCCTCTTCCCCTCTTGATGCCTCCTGGACCTAGCATTACCCCAATTCCTGTTTACTCCTACTACCCTTTCCTTTATTTGGCCTATTTCATTATTTTTATTCCCACCATTACCACCGTATCCACACCTGCCTTGCTTAAGTTGTGTGTTTTGGTTGCAAATATTTAAAATACTGCACTCCCCAACATTGTTACTTTGTAAAAGGCACTCTGGTCCTTTGCCTCAGTCGTCAACATGACTGCTGTATTTTGCTCTGTGTTTTAATGTTTTTGTTTCATTTTGACCATTATTGTTTCACATACAGCCACTGTTGCAGCTTAATGTTGGCTCACTTTATTATACAGTACTATTGTGTTTACTGGTTCCCCATTGTTTCCAAAATGCATCTGGAAATGAGCTGCTCTCAGCTCAGGATGCTTTTCTGGTAAAAAAAACTATAAATAAATAAAGTTGTTGTCTGCATAACTGTCCAGTTGCTCCCAGAATCACAGAAATTCAGCGCATCAGTCAGAAACATTTTTTTAAATATTAGACCATATTAAATTCTCAATGCTGGATGCACCTTCCTTTGGCTCAGACTTTTACCAACCACTATGGATGATTCTGATGTCCACTACAAACAACCATTTCACCAGAGCAGCAATACAAGGAAAGCTTTTGTACTGCAGAATGCTACATAGCCCAATATATCTCTTATAAAACTATCATTTGGACCATTTTGAGTTTTTGTGAAGGTTAGGGATAAAAAATCTCCTTCGAGCCGGAATTGAACCAGCGACCTAAGGATTACTTCATTTTCTTCTACAGTCCTCCGCTCTACCAGCTGAGCTATCGAAGGAGTCCCGTTACTGCAAAGGAAGCTCCAAAGTTCAGAATATGTGTTGTAACACTATACCGTTAGTGACATAAGTTATTCAGATAACATAACTTATTTGCACTGTAAGACTGTGAAACTCATGCACTCAAATGGTCCTATGTTTTTTCAATGTACTGTAGTATTATGATTGCCCAGTGTTTGATATTTATCTGCTTCATGTAGAATTTCCAGAATCCAAATCTTGATCTTGTATATGACAAAATAAATATTTTGGCCTTTTATACCACAGGGAGACCATTTAACTATGAATACATGTAGGTACTGTACATAGGAAAAACAGGAAGAAATGAGAGTAAACCTTTAGCTAGTCTCTCATTGTGCATTCTGAGTAATTTGACAGTTTATATTTAGTGAAAGTGTTTTCCAAATACTGACTAAAAGCATGTTTAAATATCTGATCCTCACCTGTCAGCAAACATTTTCTTACCCTGTCCCTCAGAACTGTATTTAACTCTTTTAATACATTGTGGTTAAAAAAAATGAAATAATTCCATACAAAACCCATCCTGTTTTTCTGGTAATATTAGTTCTGCTCCTCCTTCCCTTTGGGCTTATCTAGATCTGTACAAGAAAACAGCTTTCCTGGTGCACCTGTGCTGTTGATGAGGACATTGAAAGCTATTCTTGAATTTGGTGTGCTTACAGGAACAAAGCCTGAGTATCTGACCCCGACTTCATCCATCAGGAGAGTGTAGGGAAAATGATCCTTTCAGGTTTTTATTATGGGCATGTTGTGTGCAAAACTGATCCTAAATCCAGCCTTGCTGGACCAGACCCCAGCAGTGTTGAGTGCAGTTCTGCTCCTAAATCCAATCTTGCTAGACCAGATCCTCTTCACCATGCCTTCTGGTATCTTGCCCTTGATTGCCCTGTGTGCCCTCCAGTCCTTACTCTCATCACTGTTCTCTTAACTTCTCACTTTCTGTCCCCTCTCTTGAAGGTAAATAAATTTGCCTCCCTTATGAAAGCTCCTATTACCCTACATTGGGGTAGACTGTAACTGACCCCTACCAAGACTAAACCATCTAGAAACTCAGAAATGCCACCTACCTGGAAAACTCAGGCCGGGGTCCCCACAGTACGTCACATAATATAAGATTCTACTGCTAGCTGCACCACTAAATCGCTGAACTAGTGAGTAAGGAGAACTCAAGGAGACAGACTCCCCCAGGGTACAAATTAATAAAGGAAGCAGGGTGATGGAGATAAAGGGAGAAAGGAACAAGAGCATTAAAAAGAGATGGGGGAGGTAGGAGGGGAAAAAAGGAAAAGCGGGGTTAACAAATGTTTTGCACCACAAAACATATTAGGAGAGACTAAGAGACCTCAATATGTACTCACTGTAGGAGAGGAGAGAAAGGGGTGACATGATAGAAACTTTTAAGTACCTCAAGGGCATAAACAAGGTGCAGGTGGGGGATCTTTTCCAATGTAGAAAAGAAACCAGAATGAGGGGATACGATATGAAATTGGATGGGAGTAGATTAAGAGGTAACGTGAGGAAGATTTGCTACACAGAGTGGGTGGTGAACGCTTGGAATAGTCTGCCACAAGAGGTGGTAGGGGCAGGCATAGTGGTGGGGTTTAAACATGCCTGGGACAAGCACAAGGGAACCTTGGGCAGGAAGGGAGTGATGAAAAGCCATTGACCAGTTAGGGTGAGTGGACACATACATGTATAGGGCCTATGGGCAGACTGCATGGGTCTAGTGGTCCTTATCTGCTAACAGTTTCTATGTTTCTATGTTTAACAAGCAGAGTGGAAACAAAATCTGGAAGGCTATGTGTGCAAATGCTGGAAGTCTAGGAAATAAGTTTCCGGACCTTGAGAGCATCATGACAGAGGCTAACCTGGATATTGTGGCCATTTTCGAGTCATAGTGCACTGAAAACCATGAATGAGACTTGACCATACCAGGCTATACTCTGTTAAGGAAGGACCACGTGGAAAGGAAAGGAGGGATGTGGTGCTTTATGTGAGGAATAACATAAAAGTGATGGAGATACTGGGAATACAGGGAGAGGCAGAGGTACTGTGGGTCACCCTGAAGACAGGGAACAGTGCCACTATTCTCACTGGGGTCATCCACAGACCCCTAACACAGGGGGAGGAATTAGATAAGGTAGTGGTGGAAGCCAGTGGCATGATTGCAGAAACAGAAGAGGTGTTGCTGGTGGGGGCTTCAACTTGCCAGATGTGGATTTAAGCCCCCCAGTATGGACTCTTTGCAGGGGCATTCCTCAGGTAACTAGTCAGTGAACCCACTCATGATGGGGCAATGCTGGACCTGGTACTTGCTAGGGACAGTGTTGTAGACGCAAGGTGGGAGGCCACTTGTGGACCAGTGATCACCGTACAGTGTGGTTCAATATGAGGACGCCTGCAGAATCAAACTGCATAAGGGCAAGGGTCTTGGATTTCAGGAGGCCAGGTTTTATAAAGAAGGGTTATTTGATCAGGGATGACCTGGCGGGGGAAAGGTATCTGGTTGGGGAGGAGGAACAGTGGGCAAAGATAAAAGAGACCAGAGTAAAGTCAAGAAACCGCCGCACCAAACAAGTAAACAAAAGCAAGACGAAACAGAGACCGTTATGGATTTCGAAAGAGGTGGCTGAAAAGGTAAAGGCTAACCACCTCCATGTCCTGTTTACATTCTGTGTTTTCCCAGAATTTGCTAAGGCTTTTTCCTTTATAAATCTATGCTATGTAAATTGTTATAGTTTTTACTATCACTGATTATTTTTCTCTTAATGAATAACTGTTTATAGATATTTCTATTATCAATATTTTGTACTTGTTTGTTTTTAATCATGTAATGGCAAATTATTGTCAAACAAAAAATGAAACAAAGTTAAAACAGGAAGATCAGATGTGGGATTGTAAGGTTAAAAAGGGAAGGGAGTACTGTGCAGAGGGGGACCAGGAAAAGGCAGACATCCTGAATAAATACTTTTGGTCAGGGTTCACACAGGAAGGAGAAGGGAAGAGGCCACAAAAAAGTAACAAAAGCTTTGGAGGGAGGGAGGTGGACACTAGTCCTTTTTTGGAGGTGAGAGTACTGAAGGAACTTGTTAATCTGAATGTAGACAAAGCAATGGGGCCAGATGCGTTGCATCCAAGAGTATTGTGGGAGCACAGGGAAATGCTGACTACATCTCGAGAGTCTTATTTAACAGTTCACTGAAAACAGGAGTGGTTCCAGAGGACTGTAGGAGGGTGGATGTAGTCCAACTATACAGGAGTGGTAGCAGGCAGGAGGCTGACAATTCTAGGCTGGTCAGTCTGACATTGGTGGTGGGAAAGTTACTGGAATCATTGCTGAAGGAAAGGACTGTGGAATATCTTGAATCAAGTAGGTTACAAGACCCGAGGCAGCATCAGTTCACAATGGGGAGGTCACACAAATGAATCTGATAGATTTTTTTGACTGGGTGACAAATTCTTTAGATCATGGTGGAGCAGTGGACATGACCTACTTACATATCAGTAAGACTTTCGACACCGTTCCACATAGGAGACTAGTAAACAAGCTGGATAGCTTAGGATTGGTTCCAAAGGTGGTAAACTGGATAAGCAATTGGTTAAGGGATAGGTGACAGAGGGTGAGGTTATGGACAGCAGAGGTGATGGGACAGGAACAGGAATCCAGTGAATTTGAATATGCAGAAACCCTTTTAGATCAAAAGGAGGAAGACAATGTTTAAATATTGGTATACTACATGTGTACCAATCGTAGGAAGCTTTATGACTATTTTTAACGTTGGGTACACTTAGAGTGTACTAACTATGGGAAGTGGCAGTAGCAATTGTGAGACTCCTCTTCTGAAAATGAACTGAAGGAATGAGCATGAGTTATGGAAATGTGATTGCCAAGGGAAACACCCTTTATCTGCTGTGTGCCACCATAGAACAGCATAATAAATACGGATCTATGACAGTTGGTCAACAATTTAGTTGTTGACCGACATTACAATGACTCTTTAATGTCAACCACATTTACGTTCGACATAAAGGGAGTTACTTCAGACTCCTCTGAGGAAGGAGGTGTGTCCTCTGAAATGTCAGCACATTCAACTGGCCAACCACCTGATCGGGCTTTGAGCCACAAATACAACCGGGCTGCAAAAAGCTGAAAGAAATGAGTGGGGAAAAAATGGTTAACCTTGGATGCAGGGTTTGTTGTTGAAAACAACACGTAATTGTTTCTCAAATGCGAGGGGATGGTAAGCAAAGCAAAGCAGGCAATAAGTAAGCCCATGGAGAAAAGGATCAGTCAAGAAAGAATCCCTTACAGAGAACTGGTGGTGAATGTAGACAATTGAGCCAAGAAAACAATGGAGACCCGAGACGAAACAAGGAAGGTCCGGGTAAAGTAAAAGACTCAGCCCTGAGGGGCCGTTGTGACTGAACTATCTGAAATAATGAAAAATTGTTTGAAGCATTTTTTATAAAAATGATGATGCCCAGATTTATACAGAAAAAGGAATAAAAAAAATAAGATTAAAAAAGAATTTGATCTCATGCTGTTTATGGGGCTATATAGTTTAAAAATGGGCCAAACATGTATGGCATGAAAGAGAGTGCAAGTGGGAAGGCTAACAGTGAAAACTGGTAGCAAGTACGGCAGTTAAAAAAAAACTGCCATTTTGCACCTACAACTCTCTGCCCACAAAGAGGTGTTAAGCTGCACAAACCACTTTTAGTTTCAAAACCCTTTATTTGCTGTGCGCCATCATAGAACAGGATAATAAATACAGATCTATGACAGTCGGTCTACAATTTCTTTGTCAACTGACATTACAATGACTCCTTTATGTCGACCACATTTGTGATCCGCATAAAGGGAATCACTTCAGACTGTGTTTTCTTCTGAGGTCTTCACCCCCAAACCCCCCATGTGGGGGTTTCTGGCCCCCCACACTTCCCGCTACTTAATTAATCAACTCTGAGTTGGAGTTGCTTCTGGGAGAGGGTGCAATACCCCCAGAAAGCAGTGCTGGGGTCCCGCTCTGACACTACAGTGACCTGTTGCTGTTGTCGATGTAGTGTCAGGTACAGTAAAGTTGTCACCGTAGTGATGATATACCAATAAATACATCCTGCTTGATCCCTGCTCCAGTTTGGATCCCCATTTGTGGGTGGTCTCACATTAATTTGGCACCACTGTATGATTAAAATGCCCCTGCCCATCACCCCAGACCTGCAGTGGCAAAGGTATTGGTGGGAGTTACAGGTTCTATGGCAGCAGGTTCTCTTCTGACAAAAGATATCACCATACACCCGTAGACACAGGAAGTGCCTGGCCCTTACACATAGCAGCCGCAGACAAGGGTCTGTGATGTATTATCAAGTAGAAGTGAGTTTTGGAGTGGAACACTGAGTGGGGGGAAGAAAGTGGCTAACCTTCCAAAATGTATTTAGCGAGTTAAGGTATGTCTGGAGGTTGTCAGAGAGGTACCATGATTATGAGTCTCTAATAGCTTTAGTGCAGGTATTTCAAAGCTGCTTGTAGTGTAGCAGATTAGGGAGGGAGCTGGCTGCCTTATGGAGGTCACCACGCAGAGTCACTGGCCTTATGCAGGTTGATGATCTCTGCAGATATCCATGAAAGGGGAAATCCATGGACTTGAATATGGTGGAAGGGGGAATGCTTGTCCTAGACAGCAGTAAATTTAGTATGAAATAATAAGACAGTCTCATCCATGTCATTGGACATAGAGGCAGCAGCCAATCACTGTTCCAAAAGGTTATCAAGAAGAGTGGCTATTCCTAGAGATTTTGGTAAAGTGGATCTTACAGACACACTAGGTTATCTGGTTATAATTAAGGGCATCTGGTAGGGTGTCAGCAGAAGCACTGCAGTGGTGATGGGATAAAAGAACCTAGTCTAGAAGGCAGTGATTGAAGGAATAAAGGTTGAGTCAGGTGGGCTCAGTGATGAGCTGACTAAGATTAAGGGCCTAAGTAAAGTGGATAATTGGAGTAGAGGAGGGGGAGAACCAATAGAGGTTAATGTCACCTAACAGGAGTACTTCACCAGAGGAGGCAAGGGAGGAGAGGGAGAGTACAGAGGATGTAATGGAGTCAGGTTTTGTTTTAAGACAGACATACATACCACTGACAAAAATGGTAAGACAGAAGAGAAGAGAAAGCTAACAAAGAAGGACCTTGTGGGAGGAAGGAACAGCAGGCCTAGAGATCATATCACAGGAGAGACTAAGGCAAGAATAAATAGCAACTCCAACATCTCACTTGTCAATGGAGCGCAAAGTCAGCAATGGTGACATCACCATCACAAACCTTAGAGAACAACCAGGATTCAGTGATTATCAGAATGTCAGGCTGGTGTTGGCAAACACATAGTAACCTGATCAATCTTAGGTAGAAGGCTCCGAGAGTTAAAGTGCCATATTCTGAATCCTTTAAGGAGCGGAGAGGAGTGGAAAGGAAGAAGGGAGGGGACTGGGCCCAGACTGAGCTCAGTATTCCCAGAAAAACAGAAGGAGGAGGGCAAAAAGGAGAGTGAAAATTAAGGATTGCAATATTTATGTATGAAATGAGAGAGGGAATAAATGTAGGAAGTGACATTTCAGGGTTTCGAGATGGAGATGGAGAGGGAGAGAAGAAAGATAAGATGCTGGGATGAAAACAGAGAGAGAAGAGTTATGAGAGGACGGTGGTGGAAGGTTGAAGAGGAAGTAGAAGAGAAAGAAAGGAAAAAAGGGAGGGGGAATTTAACTGGGCAAGGAAGGTGAAACAGGGCAATCAGCAGAAGGGGACAAAGAGTACACATAGTGAAGACTCCCAGTAACAGCAAAGTGCAAGGGTAAACAGGGACCCAAGCGAGCATGGTAGAGTCACTATATTATGGCTGTGTAGGCAGTTTAAAGGAAAGGCCCCCTAAACCTATTTTCTGTATACCTGTGTAGTTTGTAGGCACTAACAATGATTCCCTGTCTTGCATCCCCTAATTTCATTGCAATTTAAATATAAATGTAATTTGCTCCACTCTGGTTTGCTCTTGTGGAAAACTATGTGCCTCTGTTCCAAAGGTCATGACCCTACTCATGCAAGACATTATGGGAGCTGATGATGCATACCTGCAAAAGCCAGCAGAAGTTATAGTCTCAGTTCTACTACATGTTTTGTGATGTTCCTGTATTCTCTAAAAGCATGTTTTCTAACTCAGATATACTTTAAACTGCAGAAAACAGCAGGGCACTTACTATGCCTTGAAAAGTTTCATGGCCGGCATAAGACAAGAATACAGGGACTGCAGAGGACAGCAACACCACTGACTAATACAGTATAACTACTTCAGGCTTATATGAGTTGGGTCATGGCCTTTCCAACAGAGTTAAGCAGGTTTTTACATGAGGGCAGAACAGAGTGAAGCAACCTCATTTATATTTAAATTATTTATTTATTTATTCTTTGTTAACCGGGTGGGTGCACTAGCCACAAGTGTGACTATTTTCAGACATGACCCAGGAGAATTACAGAACAACTTTACATAGACAGACAAATTACAACATGGTATATAGTAATTTGGCACTCCTAAAGAGTGCTTAAAACAGGAATCAGAAGAAAATAGTAGTGCTAGGCACTGACTAAATCAGTTTACAAACAGTAGTGATAGGCACTGACTAAATCAGTTTACAAATAGTAGTGATAGGCACTGACTAAATCAGTTTACAAATAGTATTGCTAGGCACTGACTAAAACAGTTTACTAATAGTAGTGATAGGCACTGACTAAAACAGTTTACAAATAGTAGTGATAGGCTCTGACTAAATCAGTTTACAAACAGTAGTGATAGGCACTGACTAAAACAGTTTACAAACAGTAGTGATAGGCACTGAGTAAATCAGTTTACAAATAGTAGTGATAGGCACTGACTGAAACAGTTTACAAATAGTAGTGATAGGCACTGACTAAAACAGTTTACTAGTAACAATTAAACATACAAAATTGGAAGGCATTAGAGCCATATTATTAGATTATAGTAAGTGCTCTACACAACCATTGGTAAATTCAGGAGAAGAGTGAGGTCACAGTGTGCCAGAAGAAATACCTTGGTGAGCATAGGCAGAGGAGCATAAACTACCTAAGGTGGCTTGAAACACGTGCATTGGGTATGTTTGACAAGAAGAATATGATGCATCTTTCTGAAAGTAGCATGGCTAGGTGCTGAGCGGACCTCAAGAGGTAGGGAGTTCCAATATTTTGGAGCAAGGCTTGAGAAAACTGTAGTATCTTTCGGGGTTCTACACCTAGGGGTGGATAGCAGAGAGAGCTCAGTGGATCTAAGGCAAGGGCATAGCTACTGATACTCCAAGTAAGCCATGGCATACCAAGTTTAGTAGCAGGGGATAGCAAACAAGCTGGCCAGCATTGCTGTGCCCTCTCTAGTCCATCTCATTTAAATTCCTTTGTTTGGCTTCGTAGGCTTTTTCTTTTCTCTTTCAGCTTTGTTTTTGGGGGGCAGAGTGGGCCACGGACGTTGAAGCTGAAGGTCTCAATTAGGTCCGCATGATCCGCCTGCATAGTGATTGGCTGTGGCATCTGGTAGGGAGTGTGGCAAGTCTTGAGCGGTGAGTTTAAATGTCCCAGCAAAGTTAGAAGCCATACTATTAGTTCAACTGTACTGGGAGCGAGAGAAGCAGTAGAAGAACTGAGGAGCAGCAGAAGGAAGAACAGACTTAGAGCCAACTAAAAGAATGAAGACTTCATGTGGAGTGGCAAGTGGAGCAAATCTGCCAACCTGCAGGGAAGAGAGATGAAATTTCTGCCACGGTCTTGGACTCGTGGTGCAATCGGTGGCATTTACCAGTGGGTAGCGAGCACCACACTAGCAGTGCAGACAGACAGACAGCAGGTCTAGTGTGGGAATCATCTGATTGGAGCCAGGAACCTTGGGCTCGAGTCATGAGAGGGGGGGCAGGCATGAACAACAGTGGGGGATGGGGTAGCAGTGTGGCAGGTTGGTGTACAAATCTGAAATGCCTGGCTACACCCCTAATCTAAGGCCATAGGAGGGAGACTGTGACACTAGCATGGTGGCAAGAGATAGCGGCTGGTTATTAGGATGAAAATATGGGGAGATAATGGAGGAATCATTATTCATGAATACAAACAACACAGGTATACAGAAAATAGGTTGAGGGGATCTTCCCTTAATGTTATATTTAAATTTTTGCAGCTTAATAGTATGGTCATACTTGAATGGAATATCCTAAAATTTAGCATGCTTGTGTAACCTGGCTATCACAGATACGGCTTCTAAGTTAACCTGAAGTATAAATGTGTACTAAAAGGTTTCCTGTACTTAAGGGGTTAACATTATAGTCCAGGGTTTCATTATGTTTAATAATGTTTCCTGTTTACTGCTCTGCTTGGTGACAATAGTGTCTGGTAAATAGTATTTGTCGCCTTGTAACAAATCCAGATTAGCTCACCACTGTCATCTATATTCAGCAATGGGTTGTCTCTCATTTGAGGATAGGCATAAATGTTGTTCAGTCATTGTATTGGGAGTTATGCCAGCTACTGTAGTGTCTGAATTGTTCACTGTCTTCTAATAATTATGGCACCAGGTCCCAGTGCAAAAATGTATTCAAAATTCTACAATGCAAAACTGCTTTCGGCCCAAATTCTTTTCATTGTTCATCTGTCAATGTTTATAATTCTTCGGCAGCTGAAGTCATGTGCTGTAACAGAATTTCTTCCTTTAAGTGGAACCTGAAGAAGTGGCCATTGTAGTACAAGTTGTAAATGTTATTCATGAAAGTCAGTCAGTTGTTTTTAAAGTCTTAATTTTATCCTGTTGTCATGCTTGTTTATACACATGTATCTGGTCACTAGTGAAAACGGGCATTGCTTTGCTTATCATCTCACCACAATAAAAAAATAAAAGGAAATATGTAACATTTATTCTGGTGCCCATTGGCTAAAAGTCTTCCTGGGTGTTTTCTTGCCTGTTGGGGACATATTAAAAGGGCTCTGGTCCCACCAAAAGTTAGTTTTTGTGACCTGTCTGTGTTCCAGTAGCAGAGTGCATAAAGATCTGGGCACCTCCAGCTGTGACTAACTGCAGGGGGGCCTGTGGCTCCAGAATGTTGGCAGGTTCCTAGGTCTGGGGTGGCATTTGCTCCCTCTGGTATAGGTCTCCAGAGGCTCAGGCCCCAGTGGGAGTCTGTGATTTAGGACAGTGAGGGCCTGCTGGGGACTACCCTCAAGAAGGGCCACCTGATGGTTCCCACACTAAGCATCCCATTGTTCCAACGCAGAAAACGAACAAGGAACCAGTTCAGGTGGAGGCCTGTGGCCTTGAAAAATGAAAAAAAGAGAAAACTGCACCTTGGGCTGTCCCAGCTTATAGGGCAGTTTTGGTTGGGGGACTTCTAATTCTCTGTCACCACCTGATTTCTGTCTAGAATTAGGAAACCACCTGTTGCTTTCTTGCTCAGGGTCAGGAAGGTCAACACAGTAACTATGGGTAGAGTTTACTTCAGAGAAGGACTCGAACAGGGTCCAGCAGAAATAATAAAAATTACCTTGTCAATAAAGAGGCAGTCACTGGTTCTATCAAAAATAGATTCTTTACTAGAAAATACTACAGGTAGTTACATACAGGATATATTTACAGTAAGACAAATGGTTTGCATGTTTACTAAGAAAGAAACATAAAGGACATTAAACAGACAGTTGACGATTGCAAAAATTTGAGCTTTCCTCCTTAAAAAAAACTCTTTACCTGCCACTAGCTATAGAGACACTTTCCCTAGGCTGTGCTTTACTCACCCTTCAGCTACCGTCCTATGGCAAGGCCCCTTTTTAGATGTTGTTTGTCCAAGAGACAAAGAGAGAGAGCTGGCCCCAGCTCTCCAATTTATACCCTTCTGGCTGTGGGGAGTGACCTCACCCTTTGAGTGACAGTTTCCCCACAGTCCCCTGCCCCACATGAGTGAGTCTGTGTGTGTGTGTGTCCTCATCCTTAGCACTTCCTCACTATCTGTAAGGTTTTACGACGTGCACCTGGGTCCATTGTCTGACATGGAAACATATCCCAGAAAAGACTTCCCACTGGGATTATGACTTTATTGCATGCTCCCTATTCAACCTGTCAGTGGCTCCCATGAGAACGTCAGCACCTCCACAGTGGGTCACTAGATCTCATAAGCTGCCTGTATATGTGACCTGGCAGCCAAAATGTCCAGCCCAAACAGAACCTGTAACAGAAGAATATTTAAACTACAGAAAAGGAATAAATGAATCAGGCCTCATTAAGTATATTTAAACTACAGAAAAGGAATAAATGAATCAGGCCATATTTCCTGTCACATCTCCACCCCCCCCTTCCAGACAATGAAGGTGTGTCTCTTTTGGCCGACCACCATAACACACTGCCACTCATGTAGGGACTGGGGAGCGCCTAAAGGGACATGCCGTGTACTAAGCCCTGCCTCGACAGTCCATCTGAATTGGCATACTGTGCACCACTCTGGTGCTGGATGGTCATGTTATAAGACTGTAGGATCAAACTCCAGTGCAATAATTTTGTATTTTGCCCACTAGTCCTATGGACCCATGTCAGGGGTTATGATCTGTGACCACAGTGAACTCCCACCCGTACAAATATGGCTGCAGCTTCTGAAGGGCCCACACTATCCCCAGACACTCCCTCTCAATTGTGGCATATGCATCCTCCCTGGGCAGAAGCTTCCAGCTCAGATACAGTATGGAGTGCTCTTCTACCTGTGATGTAACCTGGCTCAGGACAGTGCCCAGCCCATGATCCAAGGCATACACATGCACTATGAACCTGAGGTCATAATTAGGGCTAGCAAGCATGGTGACCCACATAATAACTCTTTCAGCTGTTGGAAGGCAGATTCGCTGTTGTCTGTCCAGAGAACTTTCTTGGGCATTTTCTTTTTTGTTAGGTCTGTCAGGGGCTTAGCCACATCACTGTAGTGAGGAACAAACCTCCTGTAATACCAGTTGTCCCTAGAAAGGCCCTTACTTGTTTCTTCCTAGCAGGGATGGACCAGATCTGAATAGCATCAACCTTCACAGGCTCTGGATGGATGCATCCACTGCCCATCTGGTGCCTAAGGTAGGACATTTTGGCCATGCCTAATTGGCATTTTTCCCCCTTAATTGTCAGCCCTGCAGCCTTCAGTCGGTGGAAGACCTCCCTCACATGCCTGACATGATCTGTCCATATCTAGCTGTAAATGGCTATGTCATCCATGTATGCCAGCACATATTCACCTGCCCCAGACAGAATGCGATCCAAAAGCTGCTGGAAGGCTGCATCTACATTCTTCATCCCAAATGGCATTACTCATAATTCAAATAGGCCAAATGGGGTGACAAAAGCAGACCTCTCCCTGGCTGCAGAGGTTAGGGGTACCTGCCAGTAACCCTTAGTGAGGTCTGTTATGGTCAGGAACCAGGCTCCTTCCAGCCATTCCACGTACTCATCGATTCTGGGCATGGGGTAGGCATCTGACTCCATACAGCTACTGAGCCTTCGGTAGTTGACACAGAACCATGTGGTACTGTCTTTCTTGGGAATCAGGACCGTGGATGAGGCCCAGGGGCTACTGGACTCCTGGATCACAAAAGGGCCAGCATCTTCCTGAGTTCCTCTTGCATGATCTGCTTAATCCTTTCTGGTACCCTGTAGGGGGACTGCCTAAGCAGCACTTGGTTCCCAGTGTTCATGCGGTGTTCAGAAATCATGGTGTACACTGTTTTCCCCGTGAACATGTCCCCAAATGCTTGCAGCATCCCCTTCATCTCCTCTGCATGGGCCAGTGTCAGCTGCCCTAAGAGGGTGTGGTTATCCACTGAGGATCCCTCTACACCTCCCCAAGGAGGTCCACCAGGGGATCAGCCTCATTTTCCTCTTCTGGTGCACTGCACACAGCGAGGATCACTTCCTCCCTATCATAGTAGGACTTCATCATGTTAACATGATATACCCTCTGCCTGTACCTTCTGTCAGGCACTCCTACGTAATTGACCTCACTCACCTTCCTGATTATAGAGAATTGGCCCTCCCATGCTGCCTGCAGTTTATTTTGCTGAACTGGGACAAGTACCATCACTTACTGTCTGAGTTCGTATTCCCAGGCTCTGGCCCCACAGTCATACCAGGTTTTCTGCTACTGTTGTGCAGTGGCTAGGAGCTCCAGTGCGAGCCCCATGAGTTCCTTAAGACAGATTCTGAAATTCAGAATGTACTCCACAACAGATTCCTTTTGAGAAGCAAGGTCACCTTCCCATTTACTCTTGACTAAATCTAGGAGCACCCTCACCCTGTGACCAAACAGGAGCCCGAAGGGTGAGAATCCTGTGGACTCTTGTGGGACTTCTCTATACACAAACAAGAGGTGGGGTAAATATTTGTCACACTTCCTCTCATGCTGGTCAGCAGATGTTCTGAGCATAGTTCTGAGGGTCCCATTGAACTGCTTGACCAGGCCATTTGTCTTGGGGTGATCGAGTGAGGCACAGAGTTGTTTCACCCCACACTTCTTCCCCAGACTAGTCATTAATGAGGGCATGAAATTTATCCCTGGTCTGACAAAATCTGGGGAATTCACACTCAGCTAAAGATTCCCAGGAGCTCATCAGCCACTTTTTCCATCTCAATAGAGGACATGGCCACTGCCTCGGGGTACCTGGTTGCATAGTCCATGACAACTAGTATGTATCTCTTGCCCATGTGACTTGGGGTGTTCAGGGGCCCCATTATGTCCATGGTTAGCCTCTTGAAGGGTTCATCAATGATAGGTAGGGGCATGAAAATTGCCTTAGCCTTGTTTCCGACCTTTCCCACCCTCTGGAACTGTAGACAAGTCCAACAGTAATTTGACACATCTGTGTACATACTTGGGGGAAAAAAGAAGTAGTTGGTGAGCCACCTATTTTGTGCAGCTAATACCCTGGTGGCCTGAAAAAGGGTTGTCAGGCCCAGGGGACTACCAACTGCTGGAGTACCTCTCCCTCTAGCCCCCCCTGTGGTATACACTGCCTATTCAACAGCCCATTCTCATAGTAAATTGACTCTTTGCTCCCCTGAGAGTCCTCAGGACTATCTGCTATCTCTCTGTTTCTGGAAAGTAGGATCGGCCAGCTGAGCTCCTCCAAGCTCATCCCATTAGACCTGCCCCAACTTCCCTTCAGAAGGAAATCTGCCACTGGCTGATACCTCCTCTGTTTGAAGCTGGGGCTCAGGGCTGCTACTCCTAGCTAGCCCCTCACCCACACTAACCACTTCCTCAGATTCTGAGGGACTTGTTAACACAGGCTGTGTCACCCCCTCCTCACCCTCAGAAGCTTGCCTTTTACCTGACTATGGGTAGTAATGCACATTAGGTTTTCCCTGTGGTCAGAATCATTCCCCATGATCATATCCACAGGGAGATCAGGTACAACTCCCACCTCCCGTACCCCATGGCCACTTTTCTAACTCTGGAAGACCAATGCCATTGGCACTTGTACCACTGGACCTGTGAGTGACTCCCCAAATCTTGGAGAACTGCCCTGGCAGAATCTGCTCTGCTTGGATCAGATCCTGCCTCACCATGGAGATGGAGGTGCCAGTGTCCTTCAATCCCTGTGTTACTGTCCCATTAACTAAGATAGGGTGCATATGTATGGAGGAGTTTGGTGGCACTATAGTGCAATGTGCGAATGAGCTGCTATCTGGTGGGTACTGTCTTGATCACTCCTTCCCCATTGCTCATATTTTTAGAGCAGTCATAGGCAGAAGCCCCACTTTCTGGCAAATCTAGCACTTTTGTGCCCCCATCTCCTAGTGCAATATGCCAAAGTCAGAGGGTCCCCAGTATTCCCCCAGTAGTCCCCAGTTTCCCCAGTATACACTGTAGGTGCAGTGTGCACCCTGTACATAAAGTAAACAATAGATTTATGCAAGTCTGCATTAACAATGGCTTGGATGGAATGCTGTGCTGAACAGCTCATGCACAGCATTCCACCCTAACCATTCTGGAACCAAATGCTCTGGTTTTTAAAAAGTTTTACAGTTTTTTTTTCCTGTTGTGATTCCTGGGTAGCTGTTGAGGAGGGAGGACACAGCAAGTTTAGTGGAAAGGAAAGAGGCTTACTGGTTGTTGAAGTCATCCCCGGGAACTTGGCTGTGCTCCTGCTCTGCCTCCAGCACCTGAAGACTGCCCCAGAAGAAGTGCGACGTGGTCGGTGGTACCATCACGGCACCACAAGAAGAAAAGTGCGTCTGGTGCGGTTGTTGGGCTGTGAGCCCCGTTTGTTTATTTATTTTTTCCCCTCCCCACTTAATTTAAAAGTAATTCCAGTCCCCCGTCTGCAGCTTGCAAGTGCCGCATCATCGTCCTGCTTGTCGGCCATCTCAGGCCCCCCAGACGTCCACCGCGCTGCATGCAAATGCCCTCCCACTGCCTACACACCTCCCGCCTCCCGATCCAGCCTTTCTGCATCCCATGCTGGTGTGGTGAGTTGGCGGCAGCACCTGCATTGTGCTGTCCACCTAAAAAAGCAAAACACTATTTTTTTTTAATTTATTTGCGCTTTGCGCAGTAAAGAGAAGCGGCTGAGTGCCGTGGGAAGGACCGGGTCAGAGGACCCAAATTAATATGCAGGAGGGGCAGGTGTAGCGATGCCCACAGGAAGGGGCCAGCACATTAAGGCCAGTCCAGAAGGCCTATAAATATTAATGAAGGGGAGGCAGCCTGCCACATGAGTGACAGCTGTCAGAGAGCTACATAAAAATTAAAGGGGCCCCACCTCCAATGAATTAAAGGGGCAATCCAGGCCCACAGTTAAGAGAAGAGCACCAGGCCCAGCAGCTAGAGGGCTCCAGGCCCAGATTTAAAAGGGCACTAGGCCCAGATTGAAGAAGGGCACCAAGCCCACATGTAAGAAGAGCACCAGGCCCAGCAGCTAGAGGGTGCCAGTCCCAGGTTAAAGAGGGGCACCAGGCCCATAGTTAGAGAGGGCATCAGGCCCAGTGGTAAAGAGGGCAACAGGCCCTAGCAGTAAGGAGGAGCCAGGCCTAGTGAGTTAGGGCAAGCCAGCCCAGCAGTAGTAAAGGGCTACCCCGGCCTAGCGAGTTAGGGCAAGCCAGCCCAGCAGTAGTAAAGGGCTACCCAGGCCTAGAGAGGTAGAGCAAGCCAACTCAGTAGTAGTAAGGGCACGAGGCCCAGCCAAGTGAAGGCAACCAGGACTAGTAATTAAGTAAGGACATCACAGGGCCTAGGACCCGTAGCTAGCTATATAGGCCTGCAGATACGTCAGGGGCCCAGCGATAGGAGCGACCCCAGAGATAATCCGAGCCTAGCTAGTCACATGAACCTTCCTGGGTTAAAAAAGGGGCCCGGTCACCTGTCTTTGGAAGAGCCTTCCCGAGAGCCTATTCCCCACTATAGTGTGTGTTCACAGTAACAGGAGAACCCGATTTAGCTAGAAGGGACCCCATTAGGGGTTAGGTCCACCAGAGCTAGGGTTAAAGTCTGTATGATAATTTGCCTGTGTATTTACTGTGGTCTGGACACTGAGACTATATAGTTATTGACCACTATAGTAGGAATCAAGACTCTTCTGCATTATCTTGCTTTATCAGTCATCCTACGAACATTATTGATTGCCAGGATTGTATTGCATCGCTTTGTGGCAGCACCCTGGTGCTGTATAGCCATCGGAATCAATCTTCCAACAGTCTTCGGAGTCACTTCACCCCTGTGTGATTACGTCAGTCTTCACCTATCATCCAAGGATCATCCAACAGTGCATCCTGAAGCTGACAACAGTCGATCCAAGAAGAGCCGTACCGCAGTCGCCTCACAGTTGCAACATCCCATTTGTTATTTTCCTCTTACAGTTTCCCAGTACGGCTTGGCCCAGTGCAGAAGTCTGCCATCCGTTTTCTTGTGTTCACATCAGCAGCGGAGTACCGTTCGACTCGTCAGTGTTAGTTCTCCGAATAACATTCGGTTTATTGTTTTAGTGTGTCCCGGCTCATCTGGCCATGGACTCCTAGTTGGGCACAGTTCGACGTACGTTTCATTGTTTTGGCAACTGCCTTGGCTCGTCTGGCCTTGGAACTCAGAAGACCGACGCACTTCGACGCCCAGAGGGAGTGGTTGCCTGGAGTCCAAGAGTGGTCCAGAGGTCCTGATCCAGTGGGAGCATCCACCAGTGTGTGTCTTCAGTCCAGAGGAAGTGCCTGCCTGGATTCCAAAAGTGGTCCAGAGGTTCCGATTCTCCCGATCCAGTGTGTTCTTCGGCTTAGAGTATATCTTCAGTCCAGAAGCGGACTGTTGGTTGGTTCTTCGTCTTCCTGAGCCTTTTCACTTGGCAATCCAGAAGTGGATTGTGGCCAAGTGGCTTGCATCGCCTGTCCTTTCCAGGCAGTCTAGAAGCGGACTGCAGCCGGAACTTGAATTCCTTTCCGGCAACCCTAGAGAGGTGGGGTTTAGCCGAGGACCCATGGTCTGTTAAACCCTCTCTGCATCTTTAGTTCTTCCCACCAGTGGAGTGTTTCACATTTTCTTTCGCTGACAGAGAAAGTCACGTGCACCAACTGAAGATCTTCTATTGCATAGACTCTTCTTGTAGTATAGAAGTGGTTGTAGCTTTGAAACCTAAGTTTTAGGGAGAGGTGCACCTCGGGGTATAGAAGTAGATGTCTGAAGATAAATAAGATGCTCTTACAGCATAGCTGTTACAGTCGATTGATCTATTCTGGTATTTCTATGTTGTAGAGTTCTCCCTCTTATAGGGAGGTAGGAAAATAGAAATAAGACACTCTTACAGCGTAGCTGTTACAGCTGATCATTCCTCTTGCCTATAGTAAAGTAGTAGCTTGTGTATATACTGTATATGACTGTCTCTCTCTTGCGATCCCACCTGATATTCAGTTGCCAATAAACTAGTTCCTTTTCTCCACTCATGCCTCCTGCCTCTCCATTTTGGTGAAGAATTACATCATGTAGCCAAATAGGAAAAGAACTGCCTTATCACCTGGGTGGGTGTATTGGAATAGCCTGTTAGTCACAGCCTTTTGCACACTTCACTTGGTGTCACAGAGTTATGTGATTCTCATTCATTCCAAATATTCCCACCTCTTCTATCTCCTACTATTTATTATCAACTTCCAACTCACTTCACTTGCTCCTCTTAGAAGGAGTGGGTTCTGTTTTGGGCTCAGGTGCAGGCTGGTTTACTTTAGGCTGCCCTCCCTGGGTCCCCTTAAAACCATGAACTGCCCCACCTCCCTTGTTCCTACACTGAGCATGTGGTCTACTCACCACATACAAATCAACACTTTCTGCTGCCTCCCTTGTGGAGTTGCATGCCTGGTCCCCAGTAGCCATATGTTCAGGTCCTCAGTCACAATTTTAAGAAATTGTTCCCTTAACTCATTGCCTCCACAGGCTCACTCTGAGATTACACCACTTGTCTCCTGAATCTCCTGTATACTTTTAACAGTGAATCCTGGGCCTTTCTAAGCAAATCAAGCCATAGTCAGCATGTCGTAAACAAATGCTAATAGCTCAATAACCATACATGCTAGACACAAAGTATGAGAGGCAGTTATTCAGCACAAAATTGCCTTTCCAATGGTGGTATGCATGTAATAATAAGTAATTTAGTTTTTTTCTGTGCTGGTCAAAACCGGAAAAAAAAATATTTTTTGCACTAAAAAAGGCAACATAAGCCATTTTGTATTGGATAATATGTCAAATATCAACACCAAATTAAGCATACAGACATTATATGGTGTTTTACTATTATGTTTGTTAAAAAAAGATATGTTTTTACTATGAAACTTAATTTTTCCCCATTTTAGTCAAGGTGCTTTGGTGAGATTTGAGGGTAACTCTCAACCACACACACCGTATCATAAACAAATGCATATAACTCCAAAAGTATACATGATATGCACAAAGTATCAGCATGAAAGGTGATCAGCACAAAATTGCCTTTCCAATGATGCTATGCAATCAATTGTAATCAATACATTTTTACGTTCACTTGCGCGCATGCACAAGGAACGTTTTGGGAGAGTAGTACACTTTGGAGGTGTGCCTCGCCCTTTCAATTCACTGCTCAGTTGAGCAGGCATGGTGGTCCTGCACCAATGGGTGCGGGAGCTGTGTATGACAGCAGTGGTCTTCGCTTCAAAGAAAACCACCACTGTCATACAGAGCACCGCGTCACGCCGCCCCCCCCAAAGCTTTGGTGCCACGCTGGGAGCCCACCCCAGCGTGGCAAACGTCCCGCGTTGTTTGCCGGCCGGGGTGCCCAATCCCGTTGGCTCCTCGGCCCCCAGCCATCTTCTGCCACGCAAGGCCCACCCCAGCGTGGCAAGCGATCTATGTTGTCAATAGCAGGGTGCCCAATCCCCGTTGGCTCCACAACCCCACCAGCCATCTTCTGCCACGCTGGGAGCCCACCCCAGCATGGTAAATGTCCCGTGATCGTCAATTGTAAAAAAAAAAACTGTAAATTAAAACCGTCCCCGCAGTCTCCCCGCCCCTCACAACCCGCACCCACCCACTGCACACCCTGCCTCCCACCCCCCTCAGCCCATACTTTCCTCTGGAGCTCGGGCGCCGACGATCTTCGTGGACCAGGAATACGCCTGCACTCTTCAAAGTCGACCGCGAACTGAGGAAATGCCGTAAGCTGGTATAATGGGCTAGATAGGGGTTTTCAACTTTATTGCATTTCTAGTATTTTTGAATTTTTGCATTAACATGGTTTTGGGACCCCTTCATGAATGATGTCACTGTCATGGCGTAGCTGGGTCTCAAGGGTGATTTCGCAGTCACTGCGCGAAATCACCCTTCGGGCTTGAATAATGCCATGACAGTAACATCATTCATGAGAAGGGGTCCCAAAAACCCCATGTTGAAAATTTGGTGCAAAAATTCCAAACAATTACTGTTTTACAAGTGTGCGTTGCGCAGTTCCTACACAGGCTCGTAAGTTCGCAAATTTTCAATATTTTTACTCCAGATTTTCAACATTGCCATTTTACCACACCTCCTTATGAGCAGTACAGCTGTCATTTTTCACATCCTGCCCAAAATGTGTTTGCACCCATGTAGCGCACAATGGCGCAGTCGGTGTGCGAAATCAATGTATGGGATGCATTAAGAAAATCATGGTGACACTGTTCATTAGCAGAGGGCTTAAAATGGCTATGTTGAAAATTTGGTGAAAAAATTACTAAAAATTACTGTTTTACGAGCGTGCGTTGCGCAGTTCCTACGCACACTGGTAGGTTTGCGAATTTTCAATATTTCCACTCCAGATTTTCAACATTGCCATTTTACCACACCTTCTTATGAGTAGTACAGCTGTCATTTTTCACATCTCACCCAAAACGTGTTTCCGCCCATGTAGCGCACAATGGCGCAGTTGGTGTGCGAAATCAATGTATGGGACAGATTAAGAAAATCACAGTGACACTGTTCATGAGCAGAGGTCTTAAAATGTCTATGTTGAAAATTTGGTGAAAAAATTCCTAAAAATGACTGTTTTACGAGCGTGTGTTCCACAGTTCCTACGCACGCTCATATGTTTGCGAATGTTTAATATTTGCACTCCAGATTTTCAACATTGCCATTTTACCACACCTCCTCATGAGCAGTACAGCTGTCATTTTTCACATGCTGCCCAAAACATGATTCCACCCGTGTAGTGCACAATGGCACAGTCGGTGTGCGAACTCAATGTATGGGACACATTAAGAAAATCACAGTGACACTGATCATGAGCAGAGGTCTTAAAATGGCTGTGTTGAAATTTGGTGAAAAATTCCTAAAAATGACAGTTTCACAGTCTGCGTTGCGCGGTTCCTCACATGCGCTCGTAAAGTTCGCGAGTTTCAATATTTTCACTCCAGATTTTCAACATTGCCAATTTACCACACCTCCTTATGAGCAGTATAGCTGTCATTTTTCACATCCTGCCCAAAATATGTTTCACGGCGAAGCATAATGGCGAGTCGGTGTGCGAACTTAATGTATGGGACACATTAAGAAAATCAATGTGACACTGTTCATGAGCAGAGGTCTTAAAATGGCTGTGTTGACAATTTGGTGAAAACATTCCTAAAAATGACTGTTTTACAAGTGTTCATTGCGCAGCTCCTATGCACGCTCGTAAGTTTGCGAATTTTCAATATTTTCACTCCACATTTTCAACATTGCCATTTTACCACACCTCCTTATGAGCAGTACAGCTGTCATTTTTCACATCCTGCCCAAAACGTGTTTCCGCCCATGCAGTGCACAGTGGCGCGGTGGTGATAAATCAATGTATGGGACAGAGTAAGAAAATCACAGTGACACTGTTCATTAGCAGAGGTTTTAAAATGGCAATGTTGAAAATTTGGTGAAAAATTCCAAAATGACTGTTTTTACGCAGGCTGCGCTTGCACAGTTCCCACGCACGCTCGTAGGTTTGTGAATTTTAAATATTTCCACTCCAGATTTTCAACATTGGCATTTTACCACTCCTCCTTATGAGCAGTGCAGCTGTCATTTTTCACATCTTGCCCAAAACATGTTTCCGCCTATGTAGCGCACAATGGCACAGTCGCTGTGGCAACTCAGTATATGGGACACATTAAGAAAATCACAGTGTCACTGTTCATGAGCAGAGATCTTAAAATGGCTATGTTGAAAATTTGGTGAACAAATTCCTAAAAATAACTGTTTTACGAGCGTGTGTTGTGCAGTTCCTATGCACGCTCATTCGTTTCACAATTTTCAATATTTTCACTCCAGATTTTCAACATTGCCATTTTACCACACCTCCTTATGAGCAGTACAGCTGTCATTTTTCACATCCTGCCCAAAACGTGTTTCCGCCCATGTAGTGCACAATGCCGCAGTCGGTGTGCAAAATCAATGTATGGGACACAGTAAGACAATCACAGTGACACTGTTCATTAGCAGATGTTTTAACATGCCAATGTTGAAAATTTGGTGAAAAAATTCCTAACAATGACTGTTTTATGAGCGTGTGTTGCACAGTTCCCACGCATGCTCGTAGGTTTGCGAATTTTCAATATTTCCACTCCAGATTTTCAACATTGCCATTTTACCACACTTCCTTATGAGCAGTACAGCTGTCATTTTCACATCCTGCCCAAAACGTGTTTCCGCCTATGTAGCGCACAATGGGGGTAACAAAAAGGTCATGCTGAAAATTTATTGTGCAAATACTAGCAATCGCTGACAGGGCATTAGGGTAAAGCACCATACGTGTCAAACACACCACTGCAAATACCTGCAGGAGCGTTGGGCATTGACAAATGCTTGTTTTTTTTATGCCTGCTGAAGTGTCAAAAAAGTGCATTTTATTCAAGCTGCTTAGGTGAGTCTGGATGGAAAAAATGTCAGCCATACACACCATACCATAAACAAATGCATATAACTCCTAAAGTATACATGACACACACAACGTATCAGTGGCACAGTTGTTCCACACAAAATTGCCTTTCCAATGGCTCTATGCAATCAGTTGTACTCAGTTTGGTTTTTGTTTTATACTGGCTAAGATACCCAGATGTGTTTTTTTTTTTCAAAGTGCTTAGGTGGTCCTAGATTGACAAAATGTCATAAACAAATATGAATAACTTCTAAAGTGAACATGATACACACAAAGTGTCAGTAGCAAGGTAGTTCAGCACAACATTACCTTTCTAATGGTACTATGCAGTCAATTCTAATCAATTCTGGCTGGCAAGTAATATTAAAATATGTGAGTGACTTTTCCAGACATTTCTAGGGCACACAGGAAGTCTGTAGGTGACTTCTGAAGGCGTTCTGGGACACACTGTAGTTAGATTTGCTGACACCTACAGACGTTTCTAGGAGGCAATGAGTTAAAAACAAGTCTTTTATTTGCTCTACAGTCATAGATTTAGCCACATCCAGAAAGCGGTCTAGCAGAGACACTTTCCCTAGGCTTTGCTCTACTCATCCTTCAGCTAGCTTCCTATGGCAGGGCCCCCTACCTTAGATGTGTGTGCAACCTCATCCTTAGCACTTCCTCGCTATCTGTGAGGTTTTATGACATGCACCTGGGTCCATTGTCTAATGTGGGAACAGATCCCAGGCAAGACTCCCCACTGGGATTATAGCTTTATTGCCTCTTCCCTATTATTCCTGTTAGTGGTTCCCATGAGAATGTCAGCACCTCCACAGTGGATCACTGGATCTCATAAGCTGCCTGTACATGTGACCTGGTAGCCATCTTGTCCAGCCAAAACAGAGCCTGTAACAGAAGAATATTTAAACTGCAGAAAAGGAATAAATAAATCAGGCCACATTTCCTGTCACAGTTGTGAAAGTGTCAGTGCAGTTGGCTTATCTGAACCCCAATGCAAAGCGACATACATAGAGATTGCAGTAAGCCTCTGTAACTGTGACACCTTTGGCATTGTATACTCAGTCCCTAGGAGGTGAGGGATTAGGTGCAGTGGCCAGTATCATTCAAATCAAAAGGAGACAGCATTCTTCCTGAGGTGGAAAAATGGATGTACTAACCAGCAAAGACCTTTTTTGTTACAATAAATGGTAAATGTACAAACATTAGATTAAAATCACTCTGCTCAGCCTGGCTGCCAGCACCCCAGAGATTGTCTAATGTTTTACTTCGGAGCTTCATCAGAGGTAATGCCATCCATGACTGCCAATCCTTAAATAGGGTTTCAAAGCTGGTGCAATATCTAAAACCACAGTAGATGGCACCAAAGATTTATAGCAAGTTAAGAAGGATACACAGAGATTTAAAGCTGTGCACTTAAAGCTGGTCTGGTGGTGCTAAGGGCTGAGGCGCTGGACGCCTTACCTCACGCCATGCCGGTGACCTGTGTTCAGGAAAGAGCATGGGCCGCCAGGGGTTGGAAGGGTTGGAGAAGGACTGAACATCCGAAGAACTGCTCTCCTTCTCCGGGGATCTGGGGAGGGGGGACAATAGTGGTTGTGCGTGACTGGCCCCAGTAGAGACTAGGGGACAGTGCACTGATCCTGCAGAAGTGGGGCGGAGTTGGAGCAGACACCTGGAGGAGTGCGTGCGGATGTCTGTGCGCTTCCTCTGCCGATGTCATTGCATGCCCCTCCCCGCAGGTGAGAAAAGTAGAAATATCCCTTGGCAGCATGCAGGCTGCCCTGATGGCACTGTAATGATCGTGCCCAACCTAACTCCCTCATGAGCCCTCCCTCCAGGTCTCCGTGGTGGTGGGGTATGTACCCACTGTGATGCAACCTGAGGAGGCTGTGGCAGAGAGGTATGAACTCTGGCTGCGATCGAGGTGGCAGCCGTGAAGGCGGGCTAGAGTATGTGGGGGAACCAAAGATACAACCCTCCCCCAGCCGAAGGACACAGAAATAAAATAAGTAAAAAAAAATGAAAAAAAAACAACAACTGTGCACTTTAAAACCATCAAACAGGTGGAAAATCGAAGTATCATCTGTGTTCTGTAAAAGACAACAAGAACACATATTAGAAACATACAAAGCAGATATGTCATCATTCATTTTGAAGAAAAGTATTAATATTTAAAAAAGCATATTCCTTGGTTTAATGAACAAAGTCACAATGGTCCAGCCATGACCACTATGCCAACTCTCGTACCACAGGGCCAATTAAAGATGTGAACTAAAGTATATTGGTGAGAAGTTACAGAGGTACAAGGAGTCAGTTCCATGGGGTGACTACCTAGGACCCTTTCATTTTATTTTTTTATATGTGCCTCCCAGGCAAACTACAGGTCGGTACAGTGAGCATCATCGAAACAAAACTTGTCAGCCAATAAGGATCTCTTGACCCACCTAGTCTGTCCAGTTTTCTCTGCCTACTGTGCCACTGCAGGCCCTACTTGATCTTCGGTCATCTCCTCCCCTTACCTGCTACCAAAGTCCCTTAGTTTCTGTCCCATGCATGCTTGAATCCTGTCACCATTTTGGCAGCCACCACCTCCACTGGAAGGCTGTTCCAGGCATCCACCACCCTCTCCATGAAGAAGTATTTCCTTACATTTCCCTTCCAGCTTTATAGCATGACCCCATGTCCTCGAGCTTCTTTTTATGGAAAATGCTGCCTTCCTGTACCTTATTAATACCTGTTAGGTATTTGAATGTTTCTATCATATCCCCTTGTTCCCTCCTCTCCTCCAGAGAGTACATATTCAGTTCTTTGAGTCTCTCTCTCTGCAGGGCTTTTGATACAGGCCCTGCACCATTTTGGTAGCCCTCTTTTGTACCACCTCCACCTTATCAATTTCCTTCCAAAGATGGCGCCTCCAGAACTGGACACATTACTTGAGGTGGGGTCTTACCAGTGATCTGTACTGGGGTAATATTACCTCCTTCTCCATACTGGTGAAACCCCTCCCTATGCACCTGAGCAGCCTGCTAGCTTTCCCCACTGCCTTTTCACACTGCTTGGCTACCTTCAGGTCATCAGAAATTATTACCCCCAGGTCCCTTTCCTGTTTGGTGGTTGCCAGCACTTCCCCTCCCAATTGGTACGTAGCCCCCAGGTTTCTGTGCCCCAAGTGCATGATTCTGTACTTTTTTGCACTGAAACCTAGCTGCCAAACCCTTGACCATTCTTCCAACCTTTTCAAATCGTCTCTTATTTTTTCCACTCCCCTGGTGTGTTTATGCTGTTGTAGATTTTTGTGTGATCCATGAACAGGCATACTTTCTCTTCTAGCCCTTCTGTAATGTCACTATTAAAGACACTGAAGAAGATGGGGACTGGTACTGAGCCCTGAGGTCACCTTGCCTTCTCCAGAATGGACACCATTTACCACTACCCTCTGACTCCTGAAGATTAGCCAACTTCTTACCCAGTTTGCAACTTTCTGACTCACTCCCAGACAGGCCAGCTTGTTCACCAGTCTTCTATGTGGAACGGTGTCAAAGGCCTTACTGAAATCCAGGTAGGCCACATCTACTGCTTCTCCCTGATCCACTACCCTGGTCATCCAGTCAAAGAACTCGATCAGGTTTGTCTGGCAAGACCTCCTCACTGTGAAACCATGTTGCCTTGGATCATGTAATCCACTGGTTACAAGGTCTTCCACTATCCTTTCCTTCAGTAGTGTTTTCACTACTTTGCTCCCTACTGAAGTCAAGCTGACAGGTCTGTAATTTCTTGCCTCCTCCCTGTTCCCACTTTAGTGACGTGGGAGCACATCCGCCCTCCTCCAGTTCCTTGGAACCTCCCCAGTTTCTAATGATAAGTTGAACAGAGTTGTCAGAGGTGTAGCCTGTACCTCTTTGAGCTCCCTCAATATTCTGGGATGCACCCCATCAGGTCCCATTGGCAAGGCCAGATAAAGGCAACCTACAGCCCTAGGCCTTAGAGGAATCTGGGGCTCCCCATACTGCAACCATGCCCCTTTGCCACGACTATGCCCCTTCGCCATGACCAAACCCCTTGACCATTCCATATCAGGTACTGAAACTTGGAAAAAATGTTTTTAATGTCCCTAAAAGTGGCATAAAACATAAATAACCTAAACAAAATGCATCAAAATTAATGAAACTAATATAATTATGGAAAAATAATTGGTCTGGTAAAATAATCTTTGGGGTGTGAAATGGCAGATTCATACTTCTCCAATGGCCCATCCCCAGCACACACGTGCACTCATAGTCTTGGTGTTATCATTTTGTCCTGTCAAGTAGTATGAACCTATGGTGTAGCAGTTTTGCTGGGTAAGGAAGGGAATCATCTCTAAAAGAGGCCTAGTCCTGGGTGGTATAGGAGTTAAGTTGCTGGTTTACTAGAGTGGTCACGAACTTAGAGATTAAATTGCAAAGCCAGTGATTGTTGGATTAAGTTATTCCTGGGATCAGACTTTTCTCTTATTGATAAGTAAGCCAGGATCAATAAATGGCAAGATTATCTGATGGGAATCTGGAAATACATTCATTTGTTCACCATGAAAATGAAGCTTTAGCAAGGTCAGAACTTCAATATGAGTGAGAAGAAAAAAAAAAAAAGAGTATGATTTTTAATTGTACCATTGAAACATATAGTAGATTTCTTAATTTTGGAAGAAGTGAGATTAAATATAAAGCATTCACACAGAATTGCACTGTTAATCTTTTATATTTAAGAGTAAGACTTGATTCTAAGTGAGGATTCTAAGTGGGGGTGGGAGACAAAGCAAAGGAAATTGAGCTGTTCACACCTTAAAGGCCAGCCTGGTCAGGACCCCCTGAAGCTATCAACTGCACTTTGACTTAACACCTAATCAGGGAGGTGAGAGTCAAGTCACATTTCATCCCCTGCCTTGCTCAGATTACTCAGTGGCCGAGTCTTTCACAAAAAAATGCAACTCAGGCAGAAAGAGAAGGATATATAGTAACTATATG
Source organism: Neoceratodus forsteri (assembly GCA_016271365.2). Taxonomy (NCBI): domain Eukaryota; kingdom Metazoa; phylum Chordata; order Ceratodontiformes; family Ceratodontidae; genus Neoceratodus; species Neoceratodus forsteri. The sequence goes on along the minus strand of CM057455.1, from coordinate 1,341,766,200 downwards.
TTAGGAATTGCTGTGAGCCCTCTGGCAGGCAGGGGCCCTTGGCCTGTGCCTATGTTGCCTATGCCTTAACCTGGCCCTGCCCATTGCTTGTCTACTTCTAATTGTGCTAGTACCTTGAGGACTTTCTCCTCTGTAAAAGGACTGGTGTCCACTTCCCTACATTTATGCCCTTGTCCCTTATCTTTGGCCCATCACTACCCCTTCTTCTGTAAATACCGAATAAAAGTATTTGTTCAATATGTCTGCCTTCTTTTGGTCCTCCTCCTCGCAAACTCCTTCTTCCCCTTTTATCCTTACTATTTTCCCTTTGATCTTCCTCCTCTTCTCACTTACATATCTAAAGAAAGCTTTATTCCCTTCTTTTACTGATTGGGCAATATTCTCCTCTGTTTGTGCCTTTGCATCTCTAACTGCCTTCCCTGCCTCCCTTTGTTTCTCCTGGTAGCTTTCCCTGTCCTCCTCCTTCTGCGTCTTTTTGTACTTTCTAAATGCTAGTTTGTTTTTTCTCTTACTTTTTCTGCTACATCTTTAGAGAACCATAGTGGTCTCTTTTTTTCTCTTGCTCTTGTTAACCTGCCTGACACAGAGATTTGTTGTTTTTTAAATATCCCCCTTTTTGTTGCCCATAGTTCCTCGATTTCCCTCCCAGATCCTCTATCCCTGCCAGGGCGTCCATGAGGCATTCTCCCATTTTCCTGAAACTGGCCCTCCTGAAGTCCAGGACCATCATCTTAGCATGACTCGGTTCTCACCCAGTCCTTATATTGAACCACACTGTATGGTAGGGCTGTGCAAGGGCTGAATATTATTTTCTGAATACCACAAATAATGGGCTATCTGAATATTCGAGACCGAATACTGAATTGCCCACTATTTGAGTAGTATTCGTTATTCGGGGGGGGGGGTAAACAAAAGTCTCTTCCCCCCTCCTGGCCAACATTAAAATTAATTTTTATCCCTGGCATCTAGTGGCCCCACCCCTCAGCCGATCGCCGGCCCAATAACAGGAATCTCTGTTGTCTCGCGTCCCCCCACCCCGCCAATCACCACCCCATCCACCAACTTTACAAAAATAAATATTTCCCTGGTTTCTAGCAGCCCCCCACCCCTACCCTGTCAGGTAGTGCTCAAAACCCTGCTCCTCCCCCACAGCCCCAAGCATAGCTCTCCATTCACCTCCACGGCCGGCAGCCTGACTGAGCTCCAATGAATGAGAGTGTGCTTGTACAAGAATGCGCTCATTTATTCAGTCAGCCAGCTCACGGTCAGTACAAGAGGTTTTTCAGGGAGCATAGAGAGGAGGAGGGAGAGCTTCTGTGGTCACCAGTGGGGGCGGGGCAGGATTGGGGGGAATGGCATTGTAAACATTGTTGGACTGTTGACGGGGGGAAGGCATTGTGAAAATTGTTACACTAGAGGGTCAAAATTTACAATAACCTACTGTAGAGTTACTCTTTTAAATTAAGTTTTTGGTAAAACAAAATTACAGGGCCTACAGTTTGTAAAGTCACGTTGTGGACCTACACACTTTCAACAAATTTCGTGACTGTCTGACCTTGCCGGCAGCTGAAAAATGTCTACAGTTTTTTGATGCTCCATAAGGCTTCTCTGATGTACCAGTTTGAGAGAACCTTGAAATAATAAAGCAATTCCTAAAAAAGATGCAGTAAAGAGCCTAATAGTAAAACATAGCTCTTGTGCTGAAGAAACTGTGCCAAACATCAAATCGAGAGTCCTGTAACAGGACCCGATTAATTAAGTTGAAAGGGTACAGACAGAAACGGAAAGTGAAAACACTCCATTCTCTGTAAATTGGATAGCTAAAACTAGTAAATCCTAATAATAATGAAAAATGAAAGTGATTTACTAGCTGCATAATAAAAAATAGCATTGGTAGCTAAGCATGATATTCTCCAGTTCCTAGGAATCAAACAGGAACCAGAGAAACCATAATCTACAGAAAAATATAAATAATTCAGAGTAATCGATAAAACTAGCTTAAATAAACTTTTTGATATAAACTATAAAAAGAAAACCTGACAGGAGAACCACTGGTTCATCCCCCAATCCTCCTGGCAGGGCCAGCAACGCTGGGTCCAGCCACAGCCCCTTCCAGCAAATAGGGGTGGGAATTCCTAGGGTTTTCTCAAGTTGGGTTCCCACAAGTGGCTGGTAATGATTGTTGGCAACAAGAGCATTTATTTATTTATTTAGTTTTTGTTGACCGGGTAAGTGCACTAGACAAATCCTGCCTATTTTCAGGCACGACCCGGGGGAGGGGGATACAGATGAATGCCAACTGACCTTGAATCAGATTAAGCTGTTGGTGGTATTTTTAGTGAATGAGGGAAATTTGGCCAGGACACCGGGGAAATTCCCCTACTCTGCTGGCACTCTGTGGTGAGTAGAGGGCTGTGAGTGTTCTGCTGTATGGCAGAAGCATTACAGTGCTTCATGGAGTCGGTAGCTGTTGTGGAGGCTTCCGTTTGTGAAGCTACGCTGGATGATCTGGAGGAAGCTACTGTCACCCCTAAAATCAGGGCATCGGAGCCAGAGATGTTGAATGAGGCTCATGAGGTGATCAGTGTGCTGCCGATTCAGGAGATTTTTATCGCAACTGACAGTTCAACTTCTTTAGCGGAACCTACCTGTTTTCAGCGAGATATGGGATCTTCTGGGTCAGTAGCGGCTGTTGCTTTACCGGAAGATTTTCACAGTACCGCACTTCCGGATTTGGCGTCGGATGACTCTGCAGTTACGGAGGCAATGGAAACCGAAGTTCAGCAACCCTCTACTTCTCAAGTGTTGAGACAACAATTTGGTTTACAGGAGGCTAACCCTGCCGGATTCAGGGACTGGTCGGCGGATAATTCGCTTTCTAAAGCCAGATGGATTCGGAACTCTGCAGGGACTTGGATTCCTTATCCTGACTGGGTGAACACACTTACAGTTCCTGCTAAGCATGCCAACTCCCTGAGCTCAGGTATTCAGACTGATTCTTCTATTATAAATAATAATAATGGTGCGCACCTGTTGTTGGAGGAGTCTGAGGCAATTTTCAGCCAGTACTTCTTCGGTGGGGGGAGCAGAGAGACCTTTTGAATCAAGCAAAGATATTCCTAATGGACAAGGCCCTGAGCCTTCTAAACGCATTCCTATGGCTGACTTGTTCAAAACCAAACTAGAACAAGCTCCCAGGAGGAATGCAGTCAGATTAAGATATAGAGGGGATCTGGGCTCTCATCCTGACAGATATTATGTGGCAAACACCTTACTTAGAGGCTCTATGTCCTTTTTGCCTTCTGATTTATTTGCTTTAATACATGTCTCTGGGGAAGATTCTTTTGATGTTAGTTTTCAACTTAATCACAGCCTGGAACTATTTTGGGAGAAGTATTCCATCCTGAAAAACACTCCTCTATGGGTTCCCTTTTTAGCCATTCCTCTTACTAGGCCACAAATCCGGTATGTTTCTATCATGTTCAGGAATGAGGGGGTAAATGTTAGTGACATCTATCACTGGTTACAAAACCCTTGTGACATGCTTGGACCCCCTGCTGCTTTATTAGATCTAGAAGGTATATGGACAGGAGGCTGGAAATTTAAAGTGAAATTATTTCAAGTGAATTCGGATATCATTCATCTGCCCAACAGTTTTTCTCTAGGTAAAGATAGAGGAGTATGCTTTTATAGTGGACAACCTAGAGCATGTTATAAATGTGGCTCTCGAACTCACATTAGTAGTGCGTGTGATATGCTAAAATGTTCACTATGTGGGGGATATGGGCACTGTATGGATTTATGTAAGAATATCTTCCAATGTAACCTATGTGATGATAAGGGACATGCTTTCCATCAGTGCCCCTGGGCTAAGAGGAATAGGACTGAAGGGTGGGATCATGATGAACTAGTGATTCAGGCTCAAGAAAAACAGCAAAATCATTTACCCACTGAGTCCTCATCTTTGTCTACTACGTCACGCCCTGTTGTACCAGAACCAGTCCCATCTGTTAATGACACTGGGCCTACTGAAATCCCAGACCATGTTCCTGTGTCCACTCCTAATTTAGGCCCTTCTACCGATACTACTCCTAATAATGTCTCTAACAGACCCACTATGCCCCACTCCCCATTTTTGAAACTTTTAAAGGGAGAAGATTTACTAGATCTTCACTGAAAATCCCTACTCCTTGTCCTATTCCCACCACGAATATATTCTCTCCCCTGCAGGATGATTTTGGGGACTCAGACTTGGAATCAGATGCGTCTCATAGATCAGAATTAGTTACTGAGGATGAAGAAAGCAGATCCACAGAATTATCTAAAGACAGAAAGGGAAAGAAAGGAAAGAAGAGGAAGGCTAGTAATAGTTTAAAAGGAGGTCCATGATAAATGTGTTTTTTTCTCTTTATGGATACTTTAAAACTATTGTCATTTAATGTCTGCAGTTTAAAAGCATATAAAAAACAGATCTCTTTACTGTCCTTTTTTGAGTCTCTTTCAGTGGACATTATTTTTGTTCAAGAGACTCGTCTCACTTCACTTAATGAGGTGGAACTTATCAAAAAGCGATGGCATTGGGGGCCTTCGTTCTGGACTTTTGGTTTGGAACCTGCAGGTGGTATTGGCATTCTTTTTAAATTCACTAACTTTCGCATTTCGCGCCTTATTGATGTTGGTCCAGGCAGAGCCTTAATTCTTGATGGCTCCCTTAGAGATTTTTCTTTTTGTATTATTAATATTTATGCCCCTCAAACCAAATCTGCTAGAATTGCATTATTTGAGGAGATTAGGCCATTTTTATTTTCTAAACTACTTATTATTTGGGGAGGTGATTTTAATTGCTCTTTGGATACCACACTGACAGGAGTCACCCCCCAAAAAATGTACTGTGATTCCAATGCTTTGTCACAAATTCTTTCTGGGGCCAGCATGAAGGATACCTACCGTACCCTGCACCCTATGGGTACGGGAGCTACTTACCATAGATTTATATATGCTACACGTATTGACATGTTTTTTGTCTCTACACATCTGGTTCCCATTTTTGTAAATCTCAACCCTCGGAATTTTCTGACCATAATATTCTTTTTGCTCCTTAGTTTACATTCTCTTCCTCCCAAGATTTTTTCCCTATATAACCGATGGAGACTGAATATGTCCCTTTTTGATAATCCTTCCCTTTTTTCACAGATTGAAGTCTTTTTTGCTAGTAGATATTCTGTTTCATGTGCTTATGCCTCCTCATTGAATTGGTGGCTAGATACTAAGAGGGAGCTTAAGAAGCTTTTACTTTCCTTTGGTAAAACTCAGGCTAATTCTAACTATTTAAAATATCTCCTCTTAAGGAATCAGTTCTATAAATTAATGTCTTTTCCTCTTAGTAATAGTAATAATTTTCATTCTCAAATTTTGGCAATTAAAAAACAGATGAAAACCTTCCAATATGACAGAGCCAAATCTTTAGAATTGGAATTTAATGTTGGTACTAGGAAATCTCCAGCTTTGGATCCTTTCAAAGCCTGTAAACTGCGGTTAGATAATACCCTTATGACCCAGCTTGCTTTACCTAATGGTACTTTAGTATCCAAGGACATAGAGATGTTAGCGATAGTCCAGAAATATGTTAGTGATTCTTTCCATGACAGGTCTGACCAGTCTTTCCCTGAGGTCGGGGGGTTCACTGCACCGTTACCTCAGGTTCCTATTTCTCAGGTATTTACATTAATAAGGACTATTTCTCCTCAGGAGGTGGAGATTGCTATATCTCAATTGAGTAAGGGTACATCGCCGGGATTGGATGGTGTTCCCAATGATTTTTATAAAATCTTTTTATCACACATGATTTATTTTCTCCCCAAAGTCTTTAATTTTTTATTATCTTCCTCTTCTTCCCTTTTGGGATTTAATACTTCTTTACTTTATTTTTTATATAAATCAGGAGATAAAACTTTATTATCGAATTGGAGACCATTAAGCTTACTAAATAGTGTTTATAACATTTTTGCTAAAATTCTTAACAATAGGTTATTATTGGTAGCAGATTTTCTTATACACCCAGCTCAGACTTGTGCCATACCCAACAGGCATATTCAACATAACTTATACCTTTTACGAGATTTATTTGAACTCAGCTGAGCCAATAAAATTTCGGGTTATGTTGTCGCCTTAGACCAGGTTAAAGCCTTTGATAAGGTTAGGCATGCTTATTTATTTTCTACACTTATGCAGTATGGGTTTCCGAAACCTTTGTATTTTGGATATCTACCCTGTATAAAGGAGCTACTAATGTTCCTATGGTTAATGGCCTTTTCGGAACAGATATTCCTCTTACAGTTGGAGTCAGACAGGGATGCCCCTTAAGTCCGCTACTTTACTCCTTTGTTTTAGACCCAGTAATTAGACAAATTCTATGGGATTCTACTATTATAGGTTTGGCCCCTTCTCCTGCATTACCTTATGAGAAAGTTACCGCTTATGCGGATGATGTCACATTGCTATTACAAGATGTCCCCTCTCTAGCCACTGCACTGCAGATTTTTTACCATTTTGGAAATTTATCAGGAGCCCAGCTTAATTTAGAGAAAAGTTTTATTTTTTCTTTGAACCCTTCACTTTCAGTTCCTTTAGATATTAGGGGTATTCCAGTTGTCTCTTCCCCTCATAAAATTTTAGGTATCTGGTTTGGGGCTGGGGATTTGGCATCATACAATTGGGAGAAGCAGTTGTATATTGGAGAATTTAAGATTCACCATTGGAAGGGTTGGAAATTTGGGAAGAAAAAAAGAGTAATGATTATTAAACAATTTTTGCTACTGGTTTTTTTTATACCTAAGTTATATTTTTCCACCTCCACTGCATCTGGAAATAAGATTATTTAGTCTCTTTTTTCAGATGCTTTGGGGCAACAGGCTGAACCCTGTACGTAGGGATATTACTTATTTACCAATTCAAAAGGGAGGTTTAGCTATGGTTAACCCTATTGTATTTTACCATCCCCTGTTTTTGTTTGGTTCCTTTTCTTATTTATGGTCTCCAGTTTCCATGTCTTGGCAGTTATGGTCACAATTTCTATGGTCCGGGTATCTGGATAAGTGGTTCTTACTACCTCCCAAGATTCTGTTGACTGACTCTTTACCATCTTATGGTATTTCCACTTTAAAAAAACTACAGCAGTGGAAAATCTCTTTTCCACATCTACTCACTCTCTCCTGAAAGTCCTTATACAACTTTATTGTTTTTACTAACATACTAAAATGCCAGCAGAATAGGCCTAACGGTCTTTCGTGTCTGCTCGTTTGGTCAGCCTCCACCCTGGGTGATGACCTTGCTGCCCCCCTCGCCTCCTCTGGCTTCTCCCTTCCCAGTTCCGGATATTCTTGCTGCATTGGATTTTGCTTCCAGAACCCTTCCCTGTACCTGTCCCACCCCCTCTTGAACCCCTCCACTGTCTCTGCCTCCACCAGCCCCCTAGGCAGTGCATTCCATGGCTCCACCACCCTCTCAGTGAAGTAGCACCTCCTCCTTTCTCCCCTGAATCTTCCCCCTCCAGCTTCCACCCATGCCCTCTAGTGGCCCCCTCCTCCTTCCTTCAAAGCACCCTGACTGTTCCTCCCCTATTTACCCTCTTCATTTGAGGTTCAAAAAAGTGTTCTTTTATTTCCAGAATGAGTCCCCTCTAAAATGCTGTTTTCTCTTAGGAAATTAACAGATTTTAGGATTGCCCCTAATATTTGGGATATTGTCTGGCTCTCTATGCAAGGACGGTTAGGGGTCAGAGGTAATTTAAAATATAAACCAATTACAGAGAGGTTCTGCTTAAGACCCACCTGTATAAACTGTGAGGAAACTATGGTTCAATTTTTTGTCACTTGTCCTTTTACTCAAAATTTTTGGCAGGATGCTGCCATACATTGGAATTTGCCTTTTTTAACCCATATTTCATATCAAACCATAGTTCTCGGTGATTATACAGGGATTTGGCGTCTGTGTCATAAAAGTACTTTAAATGTTTTTTTTTTTCCTTTGTACAATATTTTTTATGGCAGGCCCGGTGTCAATTTATATTACAGCAACAAACAGTACTATTTAGTACTATGTTCTTACAGATTGAGAATGGTTTAGCTTCTGTTTAAACTAGAGATATTGTTAAATTTTCTAAAGCTAACGTAGATTCTTTTTGGCAAAATGTTATTTCTCTATGATTTTTTGGTGATATTGTTTAATTTTCTCTTATCTCTGTATTCTGTATAATATTGTGATCTGCTTATTTAAGTTTTCTTCTGTGATGTTGTGTTTCTTTTCAATAAAACTTACATAGATACATAGATACATAGATACATAGACAGTGTCGGCAGATAAGGGCCTATGGCCCACCTAGTCTGCCCATTTGAGCTTGTAAGTTCAGTTTGTTTTCCTAGAAGTCTATTTCCCCATACCCCTGACCTCTAGAATTCCTTTATGTCTATCCCATGCATTCTTAAATCCCGTGATTGTTTCAGCCCCCACCACTTCTTCTGGCAGGGTGTTCCACTTGTCCACCACCCGTTCAGTGAAGAAATTCTTTCTCATGTTTCCTCTAATCGTCCCCTCCAACTTCATCCCATGCCCTCTAGTCCTGAAACATCTTTTGCTTAAAATAGTGTTTTCCTGCACCCTGTTCCTCCTGTGAGATACTTGTATGTCTCTATCATATCCCCTCTCCCTCCTCTCCTCCAGGGAGTACATGTTCAGTTCCTTCAACCTGTCTTCATAGGATTTGTGATGCAACCCATGCACCATCTTTGTTGCCCTCCTCTGAACCTTCTCTACCCTGTCTATGTCCTTACGTAGGTATGGTCTCCAGAACTGTACACTGTACTCCAGGTGGGGCCTCACTAGTGTCTTGTATAGGGAATTATGACCTCCTTTTCCTGCTGGTGATGCCCCTGCCTATACATCCCAGCATCCTATTTGCTTTACCTGATGCCTTGTCACACTGTTTCCCTACCTTGGGGTCATCAGAGATGACAACCCCAAGATCCCTTTCCTGCTTGGTGCATGCTATATCCTCACCCCCAACTGATATATTGTGCCAGGGTTTTGTGCCCATATGCATTATCTTGCACTTCTTTGCATTGAATTTCAACTGCCAAACCCTTGACCATTCTTCAAGTTTCTGCAGGTCCTTCTCATTCTGTCTACACCTCTGGTGTGTCTACTCTGTTACAGAGCTTTGTGTCATCAGCGAACAGTGAAATTCTGCCTTCTATATCGTGTGCAATGTCACTGATGAAGATGTTGAATAGGACCGGTCCCAGCACTGATCCCTGTGGTACCCCACTGGTCAGTCTTCCTCTGTGGAGTGACAGCCATTTACCACCACCCTCTGTGTCCTGCCACCCAGCCAGTTACCCACCCACCACACTACTGTCCTGCCCACACCCATATTCCCAGTTTGTGTAATAGTCTTCTATGTGGCACAGTGTCAAAGGCCTTGCTGAAGTCCAGATAGGCCATGTCCACTGCCCTCCCTGATCCACCTCCTAGTCACCCAGTCAAGATTCAATGAGGTTGGTCTGACATGACCTCCCCCTGGTGAAACCATGCTGCCTTGGGTCCTGTAGTCCATTGACAACCAGATGTTCCACCAATTCTCCTTCAGTAGTGCTTCCATGATCTTTCCCACTACCGAGGTGAGGCTGACTGGTCTGTAGTTCCCTGCTTCCTCTTTGTTCCCACTTTTGTATAAGGGGACTACATCTGCTGTCCTCCAGTCTTTGGGTACCTCCCCTGTTTCCAGTGATTGGCTGAACAGGATAGCCAGAGGTTCAGCCACCACCTCTTAGTTCTTTAAGGACCCTGGGTGCACCCATCTGGCCCCATTGCTTTGTCAACTCTATTACTTCCAGTTCCTTCAGGACCCTTTCTCGTAAAGGGACTTGTGTCCATTTCTGCACCATTCTCACCCCTTGTACTCCCTTCAGACCCATTACCCCTCTTCCTTAGTAAAGACTGAGCAGAAATACCTGTTCAATATGTCAGCTTTACTGTTGTCATCCTCCACGCTGCTCCCATCCTCCCCTTCAGTCTAACTATCCTCCCTTTGTCCTTCTTTTTTCACTTATGTACCTGTAAAGGTTTTGTCCCTTTAACCACTGATTTTGCAATGTGTTCTTCTGTCTGAGCTTTGGCTTCCTTACTGACTTCCCTGCCTCCCTTTGTTTCTCCTGGTACTTCTCCCTATCCCCTTCTGCCTGTGTCTTTGTATTGCCTGAATGCAGTCTTTTGGCTTTCACTTTCTTTGCTACCTCTTTGGAAAACCATAATGGTCTCTTTCTTTTCCTCTTGCTAACCTGCTTAATGCATAATTCTGTTGTTCTTATAATCCCCATTTTAAATACTGCCCACTGTTCCTCAATCCCTGATTCCTGTCCCATTCCCCTTAATGCCTCTTTCAAGCATCTCCCATTTTCCCAAAGTCTGCCCCCTAAAATCCAGGATCGTGTTTTTGTGTGGTTTGGTTCTGCTCTTTCTGTGATTTCAAACCACAATGACTGGTGGTCACTGTTACCCAGGTGCTCCCCACTGTTACCCCCCCATCACACTGTCCCTGTTTGTGAGCACAAGGTCCAGTATTGCCTTCTGCCGAGTTGGTTCCATGACCAGTTGCTTGAGGAAGGCACCCTGAAGGGAGTCCAGGATAAATCTGCTCCTAGTTGATGCTGCTGCTGGGATGCTCCAGTCCACATCTGGTATATTGAAGTCTCCAACCAGTACTACCTCACCCTTGTCAGCCATCCTTTGGATGGCTAGCATCAGCTCCCTATCTGTTTCTTCCTCCTGGGCTGGTGGTCTATAGACCACACCTGTGCGAATGGCTGGCCCCATTTTCCTTTCCAGCTTAACCCACAGTATCTCTCCCCCATTTTGTTCCTCCTGATCTGTGTGGCCCTTATGTCATTTTTCACATACAGTGCCACTCCTCCTCCCTTCCTGCCTGCTCTGTCTCTTCTGAATATGTTGTAGCCAGGTATGGCCATCTCCCAGTCATGGTTATCATTACACCAGGTTTCAGTGATGGCCACAATGTCCAGGTCTGACTGTACCATGACAGCCTCCAGATCTTCCATCTTGTTGCTAAGGCTCCTGGCATTTGCACACATGGCTTTCCATGATTTGACCTCCTAGACTGCTTCACTGTTCTACTCCAGCCCCTTCCTTGGTTGTCATTTATCCCTGGTTCTCCTTGCTGTCTGCCCTTCTGCTGAATTTTGCCCTTTTCTGCTTATCCACCTTTTGGACACTAATCTCCAACTTTTGCAGCTGCTTTGCAGAGATAGCCTCTCCTCTGGTTCACTGGTTCCATTACTAGCTGTGGGGGTGAGCAAGTAGGTACCATCCTTGCTGGCCTGCCACCCCTTTGCTAGTTTAAATGCTTGTCAATGTAGCATTTAAACTTATCATTGAGTGCTTGGATTCCCCTCCAGGATGGATGCAGGCCGTCAGGCTTGAACAAACCTCCATCCCTCCAGATGGGTCCCCAGTCACCAATGAATCCAAACCCTTCCTCACAGCACCAGTTCTTCAACCATGAGTTAAAGTTCCTGGTGCATGCACTCCATGCTCTCCTTGCCTCTCACAGGTAGTACTTCTGAGAAAGTGACAGAAGTAGCTACTTGCTTGAGACCCCTCCCCAGTTTCCTAAACTCTTCCTGAACTTCCTTTGGCTCCCCATTTGCCAAGTCATTAGTACCTAGGTGGATAATGACATCCAGCTCACCCTCCTGTCTTGCCTTCCCAGTGATCCCCAGTATCTTCCTTCCATCCTCCATGCCGTGGCACCTGGTAGGCACCTCACCTCCTGTCCTCCCCTCCTGTGTTCCTAGCTGGATCCCTCTTATGATGGAGTCCCCCACCAGGATTCGTCCTCCTCCTCTGGGGTCCACTGCTTTCCCCACTGAGGTCACCTCCTTGCCTAACCTCCACATCCTTTCCTTCCACTTCCCTGGGTACCTCTATTTGGTTGTCCTCATTTGCCAGTGTGGCATATGAGTTCTTGAGAGAATAGGATCTGGGATGTGCCTCTGCCTGACTGCTCTAACCTCCCTGAGCCCACTGTCATCCAAGTGCTCCTCGTTCTCGGCATCCTTTGAGGCAGCTGCATTGGACTGGGTGGTTCCTGGACAGGGGTGATGGTACTCCTGACCCAGTTTACTTCCGCTCTGAGTCTGGCTACCTCATCCTCAGTCCCAAGAGATGCATGCAGATAGGGCAGCACCTCAGTGTCCAGAAGGTCTGCCTGAATATGGCTGCCCCACAGCCACTACATTGCACCACTCCCACATTATACTGCAATTCCACTACTTATCTGCTACTGAAGCTCTCTTAGTTCTCTTTTTATTTATTTACAGTATTAAAATCCTGTAACTGATCCTCAGATATATATTTTTTAAGGAAAAAGAAACCAATAAATAAATAAATGAGTCAAAACACTTGTGCTGAGGGTGGTCTTCTTCCCCTTATGCCCCTCCTACTTCACACCTCTTACTATACCTGTGTTTAGCTCCTGTCAATCAGATTTATCAGGGCATATAATTAAGAGTTGGGGGAAGGGGTGGAGGGGGCAAATTGCAGCAATTAAAGACAGCACAGAATTACACCACCACTATTTTTTAAATTTTCAACAGCCCAAAACAATTATAAGTAAAGACAACACAGAAAGAAAGTATAGTGTCACTACAAGCCTACAATCTAAGTTTAAAAAAAATACCAGTTACCAGTTACTCTGAAGCACTGAATTGAATATGTTTCCTTCCTTCACCTTCTGGCTTCTTCTGAGAAGATGAACTTTTCTTTGCTGCTTTAACTGTGACTAAGCCCCACCTCCAGTTATCACGTAGCTGAGGTCAGAGGCCAGACAATTAACACCCTTCACCCAGCTACAGGACAGTCAGACAAGCCAAGATAAAATTTGCAGCAATTAAAGACAGCACAGAATTACACCACCACTATTTTTTAAATTTTCAACAGCCCAAAAACAATTATAAGTAAAGACAACACAGAAAGAAAGTATAGTGTCACTACAAGCCTGCAATCTAAGTTTAAAAGAAAAATACCAGTTACCAGTTACTCTGAAGCACTGAATTGAATATGTTTCCTTCCTTCACCTTCTGGCTTCTTCTGAGAAGATGAACTTTTGTTTGCTGCTTTAACTGTGACTAAGCCCCACCTTCAGTTATCACGTAGCTGAGGTCAGAGGCCAGACAATTAACACCCTTCACCCAGCTACAGGACAGTCAGACAAGCCAAGATAAAATTTGCAGCAATTAAAGACAGCACAGAATTACACCACCACTATTTTTAAATTATCAACAGCCCAAAAACAATTATAAGTAAAGACAACACAGAAAGAAAGTATAGTGTCACTACAAGCCTGCAATCTAAGTTTAAAAGAAAAATACCAGTTACCAGTTACTCTGAAGCACTGAATTGAATATGTTTCCTTCCTTCACCTTCTGGCTTCTTCTGAGAAGATGAACTTCTGTTTGCTGCTTTAACTGTGACTAAGCCCCACCTTCAGTTATCACATAGCTGAGGTCAGAGGCCAGACAATTAACACCCTTCACCCAGCTACAGGACAGTCAGACAAGCCAAGATAAAATTTGCAGCAATTAAAGACAGCACAGAATTACACCACCACTATTTTTTAAATTTTCAACAGCCCAAACACAATTATAAGTAAAGACAACACAGAAAGAAAGTATAGTGTCACTACAAGCCTGCAATCTAAGTTTAAAAGAAAAATACCAGTTACCAGTTACTCTGAAGCACTGAATTGAATATGTTTCCTTCCTTCACCTTCTGGCTTCTTCTGAGAAGATGAACTTCTGTTTGCTGCTTTAACTGTGACTAAGCCCACCTTCAGTTATCACGTAGCTGAGGTCAGAGGCCAGACAATTAACACCCTTCACCCAGCTACAGGACAGTCAGACAAGCCAAGATAAAATTTGCAGCAATTAAAGACAGCACAGAATTACACCACCACTATTTTTTAAATTTTCAACAGCCCAAAAACAATTATAAGTAAAGACAACACAGAAAGAAAGTATAGTGTCACTACAAGCCTGCAATCTAAGTTTAAAAGAAAAATACCAGTTACCAGTTACTCTGAAGCACTGAATTGAATATGTTTCCTTCCTTCACCTTCTGGCTTCTTCTGAGAAGATGAACTTTTGTTTGCTGCTTTAACTGTGACTAAGCCCCACCTTCAGTTATCACGTAGCTGAGGTCAGAGGCCAGACAATTAACACCCTTCACCCAGCTACAGGACAGTCAGACAAGCCAGATAAAATTTGCAGCAATTAAAGACAGCACAGAATTACACCACCACTATTTTTAAATTTTCAACAGCCCAAAACAATTATAAGTAAAGACAACACAGAAAGAAAGTATAGTGTCACTACAAGCCTGCAATCTAAGTTTAAAAGAAAATACCAGTTACCAGTTACTCTGAAGCACTGAATTGAATATGTTTCCTTCCTTCACCTTCTGGCTTCTTCTACTTCCCCTACTCTTTTCGATAAGTGCCATGGGATCTTTAACATCCACCTGAACTACCACCAATCCAAGCAGATGGGACCTCAGTTTAACATCTCATCCGAAGGTTCATCATACCCATTGTGGTCCTTTTTCTATTTTTTGGCCCCACCCCCTAGGATGATGTCATATACAGGAGATCCAATAGGAGGCATGCCTCACACAGACCCCCGCTGCTGGGTCCAGCCACCTCCAGCGAATAGGGGCAGGAGTTCCTTGGGTTCCCACGAGTGGCTGGTAGCGATGGTTGCAACCAGAGCATAACAGTTCTATGTATATTTGTGTATATGTATTGACCAGCTTAAGGTCAATACCAAAAAGAGAGAGTGACAATGAACTTCAGCACGAGCCAGAATTTGGCCAGGCTCTTTCCCCACTGTTTTCATCACTCTAGATGGCACCAACTGGAAGTGCCCCTGCATTCAAGTATCTAGAAATTTGGCTTGACAGCAAGCTCAGTTTCTCTGTCCACAGAGATGCCATTCATGCCAAACTCTGTCCCAAACTAGGTGCCTTCTTTTGCAAAAAGAGACTGCCTCTCCCTCCATGTCTATAAGGAACCTGTAACCAAAATGGTTCTCCCAGTCTTTGATTATGGGGATATAGTCCCTCCTCCACCTCCCTTGTCAGACTGGATACCCTGTTCAATGCCTTCTGCCGCTTAGCCACCAACTCTTCCCTCTGTACCCATCACTGCTCCCTCTACTCTTCCCTGTCCATCCTCCCCCTGTCATGTCATAGCCAGGCTCACTGTGCTGTCTTCTCTGCCAAATACTGGTTTGAGTCCCTCCTCTCCTATCTTCCTTGTTATCCCGAGCTCCCTGATCTTCCTACTCACTTTACTCCAGGGACTCTTGCACCTTCTCCATTCCCCATCCTCACTACTTTGCTGGCTAAGTGGCCTTCTAGTATTGCCTCCCTTCCCTCCAGAATCTGCTCCCCTCTCCCCTCCTCCTCACCCCTTCTCTCCCAGCCTTCCATCTCCATGAAAAGCAACTTCCTGCACCTACCTTTTCCTGCTTACTTCCTCCTTAACCTAATTAGCCTCTCCCTTGACCCTCACCTGCTCTGTCCCTGGTTGCTGCACTTCACTTATTTACCCCTTCCCTAATACACACTGAGCACTTTGCCTCTTACTTGATTGATTATTGTTTACTGCTTCATACAATAGCCGTATTATGTTATGTCACTCTATGATACCACTGCCTCTATACTCTTTTAATTTTATATTTGCTATATTGACTCTGAATTGTATTTGTTATGCCATTTTATGATACTGCTGCCTCTCAATACATCTTTCGTCTTGTATTTGATATGCTGACCTTGTAACTGGTCTCCCTAAAACCCCCTTCCCTGGGTCGTACCTGGAAATGAGCCTTGACTCAGTGTGCCTTTCACGGTTATCAACTTTTAAATAAATACATATATACATACATAAATACATTTATTGAAAACTTTGGAGATTAGCTTTGAGCACAAGTGCTCATTTACAAAGGTTCCACATTAAATACATAGTCACAAAAAATATTACAATAAGTAGTTCCAGAGAAAAAGCAATCAAGTCAGCCTCAGAGCACTTAAGACAGAACAAGTACACACTGTTCTGAAAAAATCAATACATATCACTGTATAAGAAGTCACAGGGTATGTACAGATAGAAACTGAATAACACCATTTAATAATTACAGTTGCACTGGACTAAAAGTCACACCACAGAAGATTTTTTTGAACTAATTAATCTTGGGGAGATTCAGAAGTGTATCAGGCAGCTTGTTTAACCTGTTAGAGGCCATGGCAGCAAATGACAGCTTACCCAACTAAGTACACAAGAAAGGAGGCTCAAGGGTATTTCTGACACATTCCTGGTGTTGTATTGGTCAGTGACAGACAGAAGCGATTTGTTAAAGCAACAGGTGTTAGGCCCAGGAGTGTCTTCTTGGCTGGCAAACAGGTATGGAGCTTTATTCTTCAGGGTAAAGGTAGGCAGATAGTGAATATGTGAAGGGGACATCTATGAGCACAGTTATCAACACAAGTACAAAGTGGCACGCCTTATTACAGATTACAGATCAGCTTTACTCTGTTTAGCAGATTTAGTTTAGATTCATCATGTCTTGTACGGGTCTTTTTTCACTCTACAGTCCCACCCCCTAGGACATATGGGGGATCCAATAGGAAGCACGCAAGCATGCCTCACACAGACCCTCGCCGGAATCTTCCCACTCACAGGTGCTGCCGACTACACTACCAGGTGAAGTCACCCAGGTGGCAGTAAAGCAGAGGCAGCTGCATCCCTCCCTCCCCCAGAAGAAGAGAGCATCCTCTGGGATGTTCAATCTTCCTCCACCTGGCCGACCCTCAATGACCCAGGCTTCTTCCCATTCCTGGATCACTGGCATCATGAGCCATACTGCTAATGCTGTGCAGATGGACCACACAGGTTCCAGCATTATCTGTACCCCCTCCTGCCCCCACTAGACTGCTCTCCACTCCAATACTTTAAAAACTGCTGTTTCCAAGGGCCTTAATCCTGTGCCTAGCTATGATATACCAACACCACAGGGGAGCGAGTGGAAGGAATCTCTCCAGGAAGGAAAATAGAAGTCCACCACTGCTATAGAGGCTGTGGTAGGATTCAAGCATCTAGTTTCCTACTTCACAGATTGGGCCCCAACCTTTAACCCTTCACTGCCTGCCAGCAAAAGTGGTCTTGTCCAACTTGTCCAAACACAGTCAGTAGCGGTGGTAGAAACCAGAATATTCATCTACTTTATTTATTATTTTTTATATTTGAATTTTCCTGGATAACTGTAAATCATGGAGGAGTGCTAAAGTACTAATGTGTGCACCATGCCTACATAGCCCTTTGCCCATCCACATAGTCTCGGTGTTCTCTCAGCCGTACACCAAGTGATCATATGCTGCCACCTCCACCTTACTGGATATCTCCACCCAATCTAAGGCCCGGATCTGCATCTGCCAAGAAAGGTGGTACATGGAGCCCAAATGCCAGAGACTGTGCTACTGCATGAACTCATATAGGAAACTGTGGGCATGATGAGATAGGATCCAACCCGGTCCCTGTGCCGCAGCCATAAAACTGCAACAACAGTATGCATATGGAAGCAGATGTTTAATTAAACCTTGGCCACAAGATGAACAGACTGGTGTTCTAACCATTAAATTCAACTGACTCAAGACATCTGCCCTGCCCATCTTTTTATCTCCCCAGTTCACCTACAGCTCCCAGAGATATATCATAAACTCAAGGATTTAACTCATCAGATCCAGAATCTCTGGCTCCCCCTGACCGCAGTAACCCACTGGTTACCCGCCATGGCTTGCCATTCATGGCAGGAGCTTCATGGCGAGGGATGTCATCTCCCCGGAGGCAATCCACTTTGCTATTAGGATCCAGTGCCAGTAGGGACTAGGTCCCAGGGGAATCCCCAAGGCTCTGAATCTTCATTTAGTCAGAAGTGGGGATGTTGTCCCTTTACGTTGGTCTCCTCCCACCTCCCCCAATGTCAGCTTAGCTCCTTAGTCCTTGGTCACTCACAGCTAACTCTTCGGCAGAAGCAAGCTTACTGGCAATATTGCAGGGGTCGCTGTGGTGCCGGCTCATGCCGCCAACCCTCGCTGGCAAAAGTACACTGCTCTGTGACAGCTGCCTTGACATGACCTGCTTCCCGACACGGCGACCCAAGCTTGCTCCCTAACGCGGGTCACCTGCCAGTAGTATGATGCAGTAATGTTGGGCCATCAAGGCAGCCAGCACTGCCTATCTTAACAGGACCGCTGCTCAGGTAAGCCATCTAACCTTTCTCACCCAGTCTGATCCAATGGCTTAACACAATACACAGCTTTTTCTGCTTTTGTTTATCAGTGAATGGAGGAGAAAGAAAGTGGAAGCTGAGACAATGTGTAATGCTTCTTAACCCCTCTTCCCCACCTGGCATGCCTGCCCACAAGTGGGATGGGCTGGGGACAACCCCCCTGCTCTCAGTTCACACCGGCATACTGGTGCCCCACCCTACTCAAGAAATGGTAGCAGAATACCTGGGGCTGGACTGTCACCAGCCAGGTCAAGGGATTTGGGTAACTGGAACTGAAAAGCAACCCCTCTTCCCCTTTCAGGGACTCCTGGAACTAGCATTACCTCAATTTATGTTCACTTATACTCCTTTCCTCTTTCTAAGGGTATTTTATTATTTTACATTTCCCGCCATTACCACCTTATCCACTCCTGCCATGGTTAAGTTGTGTGTGTTGGCTGCAAAAACTTAAAATACTGCACCCCCACACACATTTCTGTTACTCTGCAAAAGGCACTCTGATCCCTTGCCACAATCATCAACATGCCTGCTGTATTTTGTTGTGTTTTACTATTTTTGTTTCATATTGCATGTTATGTTTTGCTTTTAGCCACTGTTTGTACATTTAGCCACTGTTGCAACTTAATGTTGGCTAACTTTATTATACTACAGTGTCTACCGTGTTCCCCCTTGTTCCCAGGATGCATATGGAAATGAGCTGTTCTCAGCTCAGGATGCTTTTTTGGTGAAAACTATAAATAAATAAAGTTGTTACCTGCATAACTGTCCAGTTACTCTCACGATCAGAGAAATTCAGCTGTTTCAATCAGAAATGTTTTTTAAATATTACACCATAATAAATTATCAGTGCTGGATGCACCTTCCTTTGGGTCAGACTTTTACCAGCCACTATGGATAATTCTGATGTCCCTTACAAACAACCATTTCAGCAGATGAGCAATAAAAGGAAAGCCTTTGCACTGCAGAATGCTGCATAGTTCAGTATATCTTTTATAAAACTATAATTTGGGATCATTTTAGGTTTTTATAAAGGAGGAGGTAAACAAATCCCCTTCGAGACAGAACTGAACCAGCAACCTAAGGATTATTTTACTTTATTCTACAGTCCTCCGCTCTACCAGCTGAGCTATCGAAGGAGTGTCACCACTGAAAAAGAAGTTCCAAAGTTTAGAATAGGGGTTGTAACACTCTACCATTAGCGACGTACATTTTTCAGATAACATAACTTACTTGCACTGTAAGACTGTGAAGCTCGTACACTCAAATGGTTCTGTTTTTTTAATGTACTGTAGCATTATAATTACACAGTGTTTATTTCATTCTCTGCTTCATGTAGAATTTCCAGTATCAGATTCTTGATCTTTATTATGAGAAAATAATTATTTTACCCTTTTATACCACATGGAGACCATTTAACCATGTAAACGTGTACAGTAGGTACTGTACATAGGAAAAACAGGAAGAAATGAGAGCAAACCTTTAGCTACTCTCTCATCTACATTTAGCGAAAGTGTTTTCCTGACACTGACTAAATGCTTGTTTAAATATCTGATCCTCACCTGTCAGCAAACATTTTCTTCCCCTGCCCCTCAGTACTGTATTTAACTCTGTTACTACATTTTAGTTAAAAAAAAAATGAAATAATTCCACACAAAACCCATCCTGTTTTTCTGGTAATTTTAATTCTGCTCCTCCTTCTCTTTGGGCTTATCTAGATCTGTACAAGAAAACAGCTTTCCTCATGCACCTGTGCTGTGGATGAAGACTATGAAAACTATTCTTGAATTTGGTGTGCTTTACAGGAACAAAGCCTGAGTATCTGACCCCAACTCCACCCATCAGGTGAGTGTAGGGAAAATGATCCTTTCAGCTTTTTATTATGGAAATGTTGTGTGCAGTTCTGCTCCTCAATCTAACCTTGCTGGACCAGACCCCATTCACCATGTTTTCTGGTGTCTTGCCCTTGATCGCCCTGTGTGCCCTGTAGTCCATACACTCATCACTGTTTTCTTAACTTCTCACTTTCAGTCCCCTCATTTGAAGATAGATGCTACTCTCAATTTGCCTCCCTTATGAGTGCCTACATCACCCTTCCTTGGTGTAGGCTGTATCCAACACCTGCCAAGACTAAACCACCTAGAAACTCAGAAATGCCACCTGCCCAGAAAACTCAGATCAGGTTCCCCACAGTACGTCACGTGATAAGAGGCGCTCTACTCTGCTTCCATCATCACATTGTTGAAGCAGTGAGTAAGGAGAAACCAAGGACAAAGGAACCTCCCAGGGTGCAAATTAACAAAGGAAGCAGGGTGGTAGAGATAAAGGGAGAAAGGAATGGGAGCATTAAAAAGAGAGGGGGAGGAAGGAAGGGGAAAAAAGGAAAAAAGGGGGCAAAAGACAGAATTGAAACAAAATCTGGATGGCCATATGTGTGACTGCTAAAAGTCTAGGAAATAAGATTCTGGACCTACAGGCCATGATGGCAGAGGCCGACCTGGATATTGTGGCCATCAATGAGTCATGGTGCGCTGAAAACCATGACTGTGAGGGTCGACCACAGAGGGAGAGGATTGAGTGTCTCTCTCTTCTCTCCTGGGAAGGGGTGGGACTGGATACCAGTGCATGCCTGGCCCCTAGTGGTGGCTGACACATCGGCTCCACAGATAGGGGGTGGAGACGGAGCAGACATCTGGAGTGCCACGTGCGGAAGCGTGCGCAGCTTGGCCATTAGTGTCATTGCATGCTGCCTCTCTGCACTCGGGGACGGGGAGGAAAAAATGAAGGCTGGAAAAAATTCAACCAACCACCGAGATGATGCTGGCCCACCGCAGGCTCCACACCTGGCCAGCTGGCACCTCAAAGTCATGAGGTAAGTTCCAGTGGATGCTGGGGTGACGGGGCTGGGGGGGCTGGAGGAGGGGGGCTGGTCGGGGGAAGGAGATAAACAGACTAATAAAAAAAAAAGAAAACCATGACTGGGACATGGTCATATCAGGCTATATTCTGTTCAGAAAGGACCGGTTGGGAAGGAAAGGCGGAGGGGTGGAGCTTTATGTGAGGGAAAGCATAAAAGTAACAGAGACACAGGGAGTGGGGGGCAAATGTACTGTGGGTCACCCTGGACGTGTGGACTAGATAGATAGATAGATAGATAGATAGATAGACAGATCGATAGATAGATACTTTATTTTTATACAGGTAACATGTCATTAGGAAAACTGTTTACAATACAGTCCTGTGTATAAAAACATTTCAGTTACTACAAAAACATGGAATGGAATGAAATGGAATAGAATAGGGCCACTTTTCGCACTGGAGTGATCTACAGACCCCCAGCACGGGGGGAGGAATTAGATAAGGTACTGGTGGAGGCCATTAGCAAGACGACAGAAATGGGGGAAGTGCTGCTGGTGGGGGACTTCAACCTGCCAGATGTGGATTGGAGCCTCCAAGCAGTAGCTTCAGCTTGAAGCAAGGACATTCTGGATGCTCTGCAAGGGACATTCCTTAGGCAACTAGTCCATGAATCCACTCATGATGGGGCAGTACTGGACTTGGTACTCACTAACAGGGACAGTGTTACAGATGTCAAGGTGTGAGGCCACTTAGGGACCAGTGACTACAGTACAGTACAGTGTGGTTCAATATAAGGATGCCATCAGAACTGAATCACACAAGGGTGAGGGTACAGGACTTCAGGAGGGCAGATTTATAAAAAAGGGTGAATGACTCAGGGATGTCCTGACAGGGTGATGGCCTGGTGGGGTGAAGAAAGGTTCCATGTCAAAGAAAATGGGGGAGTGTACATCACCAAAAATAAATGATGGCGATGTACAGTCATGGCGACTCCAAAGGCAGCAACGAGACTTTAACGTATGCTGTGCCCCCAACCCCCTACTGGGGGCTTTGCTCCCTCACCCCCCTAACTAAAGATTCTCAACTCCAGAGAGTTACATGTTGGGTGGGGGGGTGTAAAATAAAAAAAAAAATTGTCCCCGATGCAAAAAACAGCACCCCCTCCCCCAGAGCCAAACCCAGCACCCTCCCAACTTCAGTCAGCCACCCTCACCACCACACCACACAGCCAGCTCAGCAACTGACTGCCACATTACCTCCCACATACTCTTCCTCCCCTTCTGCCCCTCGCATGGTGTGGTCCCCCCCGCACATGTACTTTCTGTCTCCCTCATTCACCCAATGTGGTATCCAGTCGCTATCCTGCCAGGTAGCACAGAACACAGGTACCATGACTGAGTCACCATTTTTGCAGTCACTCAATTGCAGTCACCATGTTCACAGGATACCATGAAGAAACAGTCGGCGAAGATAAAAGGGAGCATAGTAAAGGCAGCAAACCTCTGTATCAAACAAACGAGCAAAAGCAAGAGGGGAAAATAAGGCTGCTATGGTTCTAGAAAGTGGCAGCTGAAAGGTAACGGTTAAAAGGGTAACATTCAGAAAGTATAAGGAGTTGCAGAGGGAGGAGGGTAAGGAGGTGTATCAGGGGAAACAGAGGGAAGCAGGGAAAGCAGTAGGAAGCGCAAAAGTGAAAACCAATGAGAGAATAGCCCAGGAGGTAATGAACGGGGACAAGACATTTTTTAGATATGTAAGTGAAAAAAGGAAGACAAGAGGTGAGATTGTAAGGTTAAAAATGGAAGAGGGCAGGGGTGTAGCCAGGGATTTCAGATCTGCACACCATGTGGACTCACTGCTCCCCCCCCCCTTGTTAGGGTGAGCTACCCCCCAGGACCATGTTTGTTGCCTCATTTGGCACAATAAATACGACTTTCCTATCTCGTGACAATGGTTGTTGCCATGCATAGGTAACTACAAATGTCATGCATTGTTCCCTAAGACACCCACATACCAGCCCAGAGCCTGTAAAGTTATATTGTCCTTGGGATGCAAAGAGAGTATTAGTGACCAGTCCTTCTAGTTTCAACTCCTATGAATAAAATCACAGAAAGATTCAGTATTTTCTTTGTTAGTTTTCATGGAAAAAGGAAGCAGTTCAGAGCCTATTTGCTACCCCCAATAAAATTGCACACCATGGAGTACTTGAAGTATGCCTCCCTACACCCATGGAAGAGGGTACTGTGCAGAGGGGGACCAGACAAAGACAGACATCCTGAATAAATACTTTTGCCTAGTGTTCATGCAGAAAGGAGAAGGGGAGGAGCCACAAAAAAGTAACAAGCGCTTCGGTGGGAGGGACATGGATACTACAGTAGTCCTTTTTTGAAGGTGAGTGTACTGAAGGGACTTGCTAATTAGAAGCTTGACAAAGCAATGGTGCCAGATGGGGTGCATCCAAGGGTATTGAAGGAGCGTAGGGAAATACTGGCTGCACCTCTGACAGTACTGTTTAATTTAATTTATTTAAAAAAAATATCGGATTTACAGACCTTTGAGTTAGGGACTCATTTACAAAGGCACCTCATCGGGAGTAAGACAAGACAATACAGTTAACAGGTCATAAAAAACAATAGCTTGGAGAGCAGACTGTTATAACAATCATTCACTGGAGATACATTGGTAGCAGTAGTTATACAATACATAGTTTAGGCACACAGGCACCACGTCAGGAGAGACCAAGGCAGTTCAACAATATACAATTGATTAAAACAATAGACAACAGGAGTCACAGGGTAGCCCAGAAAGTTCACAAGGGCTGCAAGTAGTCAGAGGACCATGTCATGACAGTGGACAACTGTCCGGGTGGGGGGAGATTATGTACATTTGCAGCAGCTGAAGTCAAGCAGGTGGCCTCTGAGGGCAGCCTTGAAAGGACCTAGCTTAGTGGAGTCAGCTATATAGGCTGGGAGGGAGTTGAACCAGGTGGGTGCTCTGTAGCCAAAGGATCTCTGGGCTAGAGATGTCCTGGTCCTTGGGACTACAAGTGAGGTCTTGATAGTGCTGCAGGTGGATACTGAGGGGGAGGCCCGGTGGTGGAAGAAGGCAGAAACACCTGGGGGGGGACCCGAGCAGAGTCTTTTTTACTAGGAGGCAGGTTTGGAAGCAAAGTCTTTCCTCAAGATTGAGCAAATTGGTAGTGGAATACAACAGACAGGTGTGAGCGTGCCTCAGGGTGCCAGACAGGAGCCTGCAGGCCTTGTTTATGGAGAGCTGGATTTTAGCAAGGGCAGTATTGACAGCAGCAGCATAGATGGGCAGACCATAGTCTACTAGAGACAGGACAGAGGAGATGATTGCTAACGTAAGAGCCTCAGAGGGGAGGCAATCTTTATGGCGGTATAGGACTTCGATCCCGACATTGGTGGCAGCAGAAAGGGCCCTGATGTGGGAGTGGAAAGTAAGGGCTGAGTCAAATGAGATACCCAGGTACTTGTAGGAGGAAACCTGCTTGATGGGGTGTGGTGTGCTGGGTAGTATCACGAGGGAGGCACCACTGGAGAAGAGCATAGCCTTGGTCTTTTTTAGGTTCAGGACCAGTCTATGGGCAGTGAACCAATGTTCAGCTTGATGAAATGCGCATTGGAGGGTGGTCTGCAGTGTGGAGGGGTTGGAATCTGAGGTGAAAAGCACTGCATCATCCACATAGAGGAGGATCCTACTAGAACAGGTAGAGGGGAGAGTGTTAAGATAGATGCTGAAGAGGAGGGGCCCAGGATAGAGCCCTGGGGGACACCAGAGTGGACAGGATGGGTGTCGGATAAGGTGCAGTTGATTTTAATGCACTGTGCTCTGACAGAGAGGTAGCTGGTGAACCAAGCGAGGGGACCAGGAGAGAAACCAAGGCATCTGAGGGAGTCAAGCAGGAGGGGATGGCAGTCTGTGTCAAAAGCCTTGGAGAGGTTAATGAACACGGCCCCGGCGAGGTTGCCAGCATCAAGGGCATAGTGCAGGAAGTTAGAGAATTCAAGTAGGGCAGTAGTGGTGCTGTGACCAGCACAAAAGCTGTGCTGCTCCGGGCACAGAATATTATGCTTGGCCAGGTATTCCATGAGTTGGTTGGCTACTACTTTTTCCAGAGCCTTAGAGAGTGGGAGGAGGATGGAGATCGGCCAGTAGTTACCGGGAAGGGACAGATCCCCACTCTTAAGGATGGGTGAGATGATAGCAGTTTTCCAAGCATTGGGGAACTGACCTGGCACAGAGAGCGGTTTAGTAGGTCAGTAATGGGGACCAGAATAACATCCAGGCATAGGAGCCTAGCATCCAAAGGGTTTGTTCTGGGGCTATTACTATCGATGGCTTTTAGGAGATAGGGTCTGGCTTCCAGCAGGGAGATGGTATGAAGGTAGAATGGCGGACGATGGAGGCTGGGCAGCTGTGAGGCTGGGACAGGGTAGAAGAAATTACTGGGTAGAATGGAACTTAGGTCAGAGAAGGTGGCGTTTAGGCAGTCTGCAATGCCAAAGGGATCGGAACAGACAGTGCCATTAACAGAACGTTGGGAGGAAGGGGGGAGCAGGATTTCCCGTTCAGCCCTTTGACGTTGTTCCAGAAGTGTCTAGCCTACCCCCATGAAGAGGCAAGGGTGGAATAGTAATACTGAGTTTTAGCCTGCCAGATGGCCCAGGTGCACTTATTGTGCTCTGCGTTATTTGCTTGCCTGTCAGCTGGCTTGCTGGGGAGGAATGAAAGGGGAGCAATGGAGCAAAGAAAAAGGGCCTGTCGGTGCATTGGGAGCCAGAGCCCGAGGGAGAAGAAAGAAAAATGGAGGCCCACTAAGTGAACTTTGGCACCTTGGTGGGGTAAGCACTGATGGGGTCTAAAGCACAAAGAATGTTTGCCCATGGGTGATTTCAGCAGTGGGTCAGAAAGCTTCCTGTGGGTGGGCCCTCTATGGCAATGGGGCCGGGGGCACGGCTCAGAAGTGGTAGCCCGAGCACTTGAGGGTTTAACGGTGGCAGAGTTACCCCTGATCCCCAGGCTCTAGGCTGACGCAGAGTTGGGACTCCCTAGTTGAGCAGCCTGTGGCGGCAGGGAAAATTCAATTGGGGGGGTGATGTTTGGACTCTGGCAGGGTGGCAGTCCATCGGGTGATCTAGTGTGGCACTAGCAGAGGTCCCCCTGATGAGTCAATTCAGAGGTTGGAACTGCTGCATGAGCGGAAAAATGCTAGGAGTTACTGGGATCATGGCTGGGGGTATGCACAACTGCCCGGAATAAGGCCCAGCTGCCGTGCATTGGCATCAGCGATTGGATGCCTGAAATCATTCTGGTGGTTTGGTTCTTGCTAAGGGAACATCAAATGAAAATAACTGAATTAATACTGTTTGAAAGAAGAAGGGTTTGCTCCATACATATTAGCTCCAGATGGCAAAGGAGTGAGACCAGGCAGACGAAAAAGAATTGGAAAAAGCAAAAGGGTTTGGGGCAGTAGAAATGTCTCATGCTTTTGTGAGTCCAGTGTGAAGGTATAGGAATGGAATTATCAGAAGAGAGCTGATGGAAAAGAAATGTAACTGCTGGGAAATAAAGCTAAGGAATGAGACATGAGTTGATAAAGTGTATCAGTACCAAGCTACCTCATGTGGTGGCCCTTTTGGCCCCAAAAGTGCTGCCAAGAATTTAACCCTCATGGCTTAATGAAGATCTGCATGAAATGAATCAGTGTGTTAGCTCAAGAGGCTATTGTAGTAGATGTTCCAGCTATGTCTGTGAAGGAAACCCACTGAATGCAATGCTCTATGGAGTGGTTGTTACTGTTCAAAGGTAATAAATTGTTTTGCACTTTTGATTTTGGAGTGGACAGTGAACTTAATCAAAGGAATGTGCCTGTTTGTCTTCTCATGAACATTTCCCCTACAGGTTTGTGAAATCTGCTCAAGAGCCTGATTTCCCTGTTATTGTAACTCCCAGTCACTGCCATTAACGAACCAGGTAATGAGCTATTTATGTTCCTAATTCTTTGGACTGTGGTTTCTTAGGTTGTGCAGTGCCCCCCGCCTACCTTTTACCATCCCGATACCCCTAGACATCGGGAGGAGGGGTTTACATAGGTAAATTCTAAATAGGGTGAACCCTATGCAGGGAAAAAGGGACCAAGTATTTCCAGGAGAGACAGAGTTAGAAATTATGCTGGGTGTGGTGATGTGCAGTGGCTGCTGGGTAGCAGTCTTCAGAGAGACTTTTTGGAGACTGAGGTGCTGCCTCATCTGTAGGCACCTCTCTGGGCTGAGGGAGGAGGTTGCTAGACTCCAGACTGAGTTGACTAGGATTTGGGGGTCTCCTCTCCCCCCCCAGGGACCACCACTACCACAGAAGATGCCAAGAAGGAGAAGAAGTGGCAGGACTATGGTGGGCTCGGGAAAGGTGAGGACGGTGGGTCAGAGGCACATGCCCCAAACAGTATGACAACACGACTCCTACGCCTCTCTGGCAGAGTGGGACTGTTCCATGGAGGCACGAGCAACCAGGGAAGATGTGGGGATCCTCTGTAGTGGACAGCCCAAGGAGGGTGGAAGAGAACCCCAGAGGTGGAGGAAGCAACCCCAGGTGGGAGACCCATTGTGAGGGGGATAGATTTGGGGACAGGAAGGGGGGGGGGACAGGAAGGTTAGGTGCCTACCTGGCGCCACTGCTTGGATGGGTGGAAAGTGGATTCTGACAGTCACTAGGACAGCGCGACAGGAGGGAGAGCTGAATGTCACTGTCCATCTAGGAACTAATGACCTGGCTAAGGATGAGGCTAGGATAGTGCAGGAGTAGTTCAGAGAGTTGGGGAGGGGTCTGGGGAGTTTGGGAGATACTGCTGATGGGGGACATTAATATGCCAGATGTTAACTGGAGCACCTTTGCTGCAGCCACATCCAAAAGCAGGGTCATTCTCGATGCCCTTCGGGTGGCATACCTCAGACAGCTAGTTTTGGAACCTATTCATGAGGGAGCAACCTTAGACTTTGTACTCTCAAATGGGGACAGTGAGAGGATCTCAGATCTAGAAGTGGGTAGCCATCTGGGAACAAGTGACCACCAAACTGTGTGGTTCATGATAAACTCAGCTACAGAGTCAAGCCATATAAAAGTGAGGGTTCTGGACTTCAGGGCTGACTTTGGCAAAATGGGATAGTACCTTAGAAAAGTACTAGCAAACAGGCTAGAAGGAGGGGTGAAGCAACAATGGGGAAACATCAAAGCTGCCATCACAGAGGCAACAAGCCTTTGTGTGAAGCAAATAAACAAATCAAAATGAAACAAAAAGCCACTATGTTTCTCAAAAGAGGTGTCGATGAAGGTTAGGGAGAAAAAATAGCATTTAGGAAGTATAAGGAAACACAGAAGGAGCAGGACAGAGAACTGTACCAGTTAAGGCAGAAGGAAGCAGGGATGGTAGTCAGAATAGCAAAGGCCCAAACTGAGGAAAAGATAGCCAACTCGGTTAAGAAGGGGGATAAAACCTTTTATATGTATATCAGGGAGCATAGAAAGACAAAGGGAGGGGTAGTGAGGCTGAATAGAATGGGCGGTGGGTGGGCAGAGAGGGACAGTGAAAACGCAGGGATACTGAATGGATAGTTCTGATCAGTATTCACAAAAGAGGAGGAGGGGGAGGTGCCTAATCCAATTAACAGAAGCACTCTGGATAGTGGGGTCGATCCCAGTCCTTTCACAGAAGAAACGGTTCTGAAAGAACTCCTAAAACTGAAGGTGAACAAAGCAATGGGGCCAGATGGAATTCACCCCAGAATTCTAAAAGAATTAAAGAGAGAACTAGTGACACCACTGACGACCCTTTTTAACAAATCATGGGAGGATGGTGTCATACCTGAGGACTGGAGGAAGGTAGATGTGATTTCCCTTCACAAAAGTGGGAGCAAGACAGAGGCAGGAAACTACAGACCTGTCAATTTGACTTCTGTGGTAGAGAAAGTGATGGAATCACTTCTGAAGGAAAGAACTGTTAAGTACCTAGAGACCAGTGGGGCACAGGACCCAAGGCAGCATGGGTTCACAGCAGAAAGGTCATGTCAGATGAATCTAATTGATTTCTTTGACTGGGTGACCAAAGTAGTAGACCAGGGAGGGGCTGTGGACATGGTCTACCTAGACTTTAGCAAGGCATTTGACACAATCCCACACAAAAGATTAATAGTCAAATTAACCAGCCTGGGAGTGGGTCCCAGGGTGGTAGCCTGGGTAAAACATTGGCTGGACAACAGGACACAGAAGGTACGTAATTGTAAATGGTGTCCACTCTGAAGAAAGAAGGGCTACTAGTGGGGTACCGCAGGGTTCAGTACTGGGTCCAGTCCTTTTTAATGTCTTTATAAGTGACATTGCAGAGGGAGTGGAGGAAAAAGTATGCCTCTTTGCAGATGACACAAAGATATGTAATAGGGTTGATACACAAGGAGGCATGGAAAGGATGAGAAGGGACTTGGCAAGGTTGGAAGAATGGTCAAAAGTATGGGAGTATGGATTCAATGCAAAGAAGTGCAAAATAATGCACCTGGGAAACAAAAACCCAGGGGAAGATTACACAATGGGGGGGGGGTAGTAACAACAACAAAAATGGAAAGGGACCTGGGAGTAATCACATCAGATGACCTTAAGGTTAGCAAGCAATGTGAGAAGGCAGTAGGGAGGGCTTGGGGGATACTGGGATGTACAGGGAGAGGCATCACCAGTGGAAAACAGGAAGTTGCCATCCCTCTGTACAGACAGTTGGTGAGACCCTATCTGGAGTACTGTGTCCAGTTCTGGAAACCCCATCTCCGCAAGGACATAGACAGGATGGAGGCAGTCCAGAGGAGGGCAACTAAAATGGTGCAGGGTCTGCAAGAGAAGCCATATAAGGAAAGACTAAAGGAGCTTAATATGTATACCCTTGAGGAAAGGAGGGAGAGGGGGGACGTGATAGAAACTTTTAAGTACCTCAGTGGAATCAACAAAGTCCAAGAGGGTAGCATCTTTCAGAAAAAGGGATGTGCAAGAACAAGGGGACACAATTTGAGGATAGAGGGGGACGGCTCAGGGGCAATGTGAGGAAGTATTTTTTCACAGAGAGGGTGGTGGACGCATGGAACAGCCTTCCTGAGGAGGTTGTGAGGTCTAAAACTGTGGGAGAATTCAAGAATGCATGGGACAGACATAAGGCAATTTTTGTGGGGGTAGGAAGAAATAGGCTGTTGGTTAAATAGGATCTGCAACTTATCCTGTAGGTAGGGAAATGGGCAGACTAGGTGGGCCAAGTGGTCCTTATCTGCCGTCAAAGTCTATGTTTCTATGTTTTTATGTTTCTTATGCAGGTAGCATGCTCATTAGCCTTTTCTGAGGTGCTGCCTGTCTATGACAGGGGGAGGATAGGGTACTCCATACCAGGAGCTTCAACACATGGTTAAAGGAGTGGTGCAGAGAGGAGGGGTTCAGTAACAATGGGGAGTAGGGTCCCACCTGGAGGGATAAGACCATACACAGGGGAGATTGCTTGCATCCATCTAGGAGGGGAACCACAGTCCTCAGTGAATGGTTTAAATGTTACAATAGCAAGTGTAACCCCCCACCGGCCACTTGTTTAACTAGTAAGCACACGTCCCATACTTTTTCTGTCTAGAAGAAAAGAAAGGGTTGGGGGTACAAAGCAATTAACACAAAGTGTGTAGAAGACACAGACAGACCTTTAGCAAACCCAGGTCCCGAGGAGAGAACCTTTGCTGAGGGCAATGCTAAGTTTGCACTTCTGAAGGGGTACTCAGTAAATCCACACAGGAAGCAGTAACTAGATTGTCTATACCAGGTTGGGATTCTAGAGTGTGACTTTATTCCAAAACAGTTGGTACACAAAAGCAAAGATGGACCCTCAAGGGTTTACACTTCATGGTACAAGACAATGCAGAACACAGCATCTGTAGAACACAGAAACTTGAACTTCCCATATAGCATAGGATTAGACATCTGGAAATGTGGCACTGGCCATGATGAAACACACAATTTCCTCTTCTAGTAGCACTAGGACACAACTTAGAACACATTCCTATATGGCATAGACTTTAAAGTAGCAAATGTGGCATATTGCCCCGATGGTGCACACAGGTGCTCAAGACTAGCAAAACCCACAATCAAGGGGTAAACTTCATCTTCAGGCATTGGCCAAATGACCTGAAAAACAGGTGCCCTTGCAGAATCCAAAGTGCTGAACTGGTCACTCCAGATGGGGGGCTGCCCACCTTTTGCTTCCTCATCCATACCCAGCCATTCTTTCAGAGTTACACCTCAACATTTAATAAACAGTAGAACTATGCTTCTTTAGAATGTTTGGCACATTCAGCATTAGGAAACACTACAAAAGAGTGTAAAATTAAAGTTCTGTACAAAGTGTTAAGTCACACCTTGGACCCCACTATTGTCAGCCAACTTTAGGAAAACCTCTTGAGAACAGTCTCAAACAGAACTGGGCGAACAGGTCCTTTGGCAGAGTAACACCCCAAAGAAAACACAAGCAGGTACCCTTCTCCTGGGAACTCACAGACAGAATTACTCACAGTTTGTACACAAAAAGGCAGCTTTAAACGTCCTGAATCAAACAGGGGATTGACCCTCAGATCCTTCGACAGTCCTCCTCATCCCAATGGGGATGAGGGCATCAGGAACTCCTGAAGACGGTATCCACCACTTCATCAGGCAGGTAAAAGATTCTCAGACTAGGGTGAAAAGTAGGCTCTCCTCAGAGCCCACACTGCAGCTCTTCACTCCTCTGACTGCTCACACTGAGCCACAACTAAGACGCCTGTAAATTCTAAAACTCACTCACTCACAGCAAGCTATGTGGTTTATGATGCTGCAAGAGTTCTAAATGGCATCACCTCTCTGCTCTCACCTGAGACCAAGCAAGCAGAGAGGAACCAGGTGAAAATCTATTTAACTAGTCATTCACCAGCTGCCTTCCCTACCTAACACTGACACTGATGAGATTCTAGTTACCCCAGGGAACAAGGGGGTTACACAAGTATTTAAACTAGTCAAGAAGGGTGATGGAAAGAAGCAGGGAGACATAAACTGTCCCCACTAAAAACTAAAAGTAGTCAGTAGGGAGAACCCTAAGGGTGCGAGATCCCCAAGGGTACCCAGCAAGGAAAAAAACAAAATGGTAGACATGAAGAGAGAGTTGGCAGGAGAGTAGAGGGGGGGAAGGATAGAAGGCAAAAGGGAAATTGTAGGGTTGACAAGTAGTGAGGTAGCAGAATCTGGAAGGCCATGTGTGCAAAAGCTTGAAGCCGGGGAAATAAAATTCTGGACCTAGAGGTCATTATGGTGGATGCTGACCTGGACTTTGTCACAATGACCGAGTCATGGTGCAATAAGAACCATGACTAGCCATATCAGGCTATACACTGTTCAGGAAGGACAGAGTGGGAATGAAAGGGGGAGGATCAGCTCTCTATGTGAGGGATAGTATAAAAGCAACTGAGATACAGGGAATATGGGGAGGGGGTGGAGGTATTGTGGGTCACCCAGGAAAAGAAGAATTGAGCCATTATTTGCACTGGTGTGATCTACATACCTCCAGCACTGTGGGGGCAGTTGGATAGGGTTCTCCTGAAAATATCCAAAAGATGGCAAATAAGGGGGAGGTGCTAGTGGTGGGGGACTTCAATCTGTCGGATGTAGGTTGGAGCATCCCAGCTGCAGCTTCAGCTAAGAGGAGGGTCCTCCTAGACTCCCTGCAGGGGGTGTTCTTCAGGCAACTAGTAAAAGAGACCACTTATGAGGAAGCAATACTGGACATTGTACTCACCAATGGGGGCAGTGTTGCAGACATCACACTGGGTAGCCACCTGGGGACCAGTGATCACTGTACAGTGTGGTTCAGCATAAGTACTATGGCAGAATCAAACCACACAATGGCAGGGGTCCTGGACTTCAGGAGGGCCAATTTTAAAAAGATGGAGGAATGTCTCAGTGATGCTCTATTTGGGGGCAAGACTTGGGTTGAGTAGAGGAACAGTGGGTGAAACTAAAAGGTTGGATAGTGAAGGCAACAAACCTCTGCGTCAAGCAAGTAAGCAAAAGCAAGAGGAAAAAGAGACAGTTCTATGTGATAATAGTGCATTCAAAATAGCGCCAACAAAACCAATGAGTGCACTTTGCCGAAAAGTAAAACGTCGATGAGCACTACAGCAAGCTTGAGAAACAACGACGGCTTCTTACTTTCTCTGTGGGGGGGGTGATGTGTAGTTACTTTTTATGCGGGGGACGGGCTGTGCCCCCCCCTGCATCCCCCAAAACTAATTTAATCACCCACTTGGGATGACAATGGGGACAGGGAAAACCGGGAGGTGAGCTTCCTCACAGGGGGACAGAAGTTGGTAGGGGGAGAACATTTGGGGGGCAACCTGCAGATGAGGGGGAAAAAAGTCAGGAGGGTGGGGGAACGGGAGTTCATCAACGAAAAAAAAATGTTAAACAAAAATAAAAACCCTCAGCCAGTCCCAAACCCAGGTCCACAAGCCACAGAGGGAGTGACTCTACCCACCATACCAGACAGACAGATTGGAAGTGACTTGATGAACAAAGCACTATATACTCAGTGAAATAACTACTCCTTATGGAAATGAAAGCATTGAAGTTACAATGGGCTCTTAAGAGCACATAGCCCATTTTACAGTCGCTATTTTCAGGTCACCCAAATTGACTCACAGAAATTGAGTCACTTTATTCACTGGATACCAAAGAGACCACTACGGTTATCAAAAGAGGTGTCTGGGAAAGTAAGGGCTAAAAATTTAGTGTAACCACCCAGTCCCCTGGGGTTACTAGAATCCTATCAGTGTTAGTGTTAGAAAGGTAGCAGGCAGCTGGTATGAAGCTCATTAGGGGTTCCTTACATAATGACATCATTGTTTACTCAGCTAGCCTGAGAGAAGAATGATTAGGTCATTCAGAACTCTTGCAGCAGCATAAGCCACACTGTATGGACAGCTGCTCTGGGGAGCTTAGAATGTTCAGTTAGATCTTGAGTGTGGAGGTAAGAGTGGCAGAAGGACTGCCAGTGGGGATCTGAGGTGAGGGCCCAGCATTTCTCACACTAGTGGAGTGTCATTTCCAGCTTCCAGTGAAGTGGTGGAGACCAGTTCTACAGCAGGATTGCCTGATTCCTACTCCCAGTGAAGTGGAAGGAACTGCTTGTTCTCAGTGTACTCAAGGGCAACCCCCTAAAGGTTCTGTGTGTGTTTCAGCTGCCTTGGAAAGGAATTTTGAGAGACTATTTGATCTGCTACCCAGGAGAATGTTTTTTTGTTGTTGTTTCATGCCCAGTGGATGGGACAACCAGTTTATGAGTACTGTTCTAGGAGACAAGATCTCCACATATTTAGGGGAATCATTGTCTGGGGTGTGTGTGCCCATAGATAAGGCTAAATCGCACCTGTCAGAGCCCCTAGTTCACCCAGGAGAGTGAATTTTCTGTTAAACTGTTCACCCAGGAGAGTGAAGTTTGTTCTTTGACCACTCCAGTGAGTGACGGATTTAAAATGTGAGACCTCTAGCATTTCAGTGGGGAATGGGGGTTTCAGTGGTGTAAGCCTGAAGAATGGCAGATACTGTCTGTTGGGGCAAAGGGTGGGAGGAATGCCATCTAAGTGCTTACAAGGCAGGGCTTCCTGGTTCATAAAGGGCACCAGGTTTACCTAAGCAAAGTGTCAGTGCTGCAAGTTAAGGTGTGTGGCTGAGTTTCATATAATTGCACCTATGTTTGAGGAAGAGTTCTGAGTGTGTGGCTTAGTTTTCACAATATGTGCACACATGGGATGAAAAGGTTTGGGTGCATGGCCAGGTGTCCACTGAGATGCACCATTGGGAAATTGGGAAGAAGATGTTCTTTTGTGTGTTCATGAACTGTACTGTATGCAGGAGAGTTCATGAAATGTATCTGTTCTGCCTACCAACCATTGGGGGTCCACTTCTGCTTTAAATTTCCATCTGTTGAATAAAGCCATACTGCACAATCCCAGTTACTGTTCTGGATATTCTGATTATTGCTTCTGGTTGTTGGAGTTACTGGGACCCCCTCAGCAGTTTAGATCTAGCATATGCCTAGCAGCCTCCACCCCAGGACCTGGGTTGTGATTTTTACACAAGGTTCATGTTGTTTTGTTCTTGTACCCCCACCCCTCTCTTCCTCTAGAAAATGAGCCAGGTATACATCCTAACACCAAGGGTGTACCAACCTTTTGGAAAGTAAATGATATGCCAGTATGTGGGTACCAGTGTTCCAGATTTTAATGGGCGGGTGCTAACTAGTTAAAAAGTGGCCTGGGGGTTACATTAGCATTCAGGCGGTATAAGGAAACACAGAGAGAGGAGGATAGGGAGGTGTACCAGGAGAAACAGAAGGATGTAGGGAAAGCTATTAGGGGTGCAAAGGCACAAATGAAAGAGAAAATAACCCGGGCAGCTAAGAAAGAGGACAAGACAATTGTCAGGTATATAAATGAAAAAAGAAAGACCAGGGAGGGATAGTAAGGCTTACGAGGGAAGTGTGTTGATTGAGGGAGACTAGGAAAAAGTGGATATCCTGAACAAATAGTTTTGTTCAGTGTTCACGGAAGAATGGGAAGGCAAGGGGCCACAGATAAGTGCCAGGAACATCGGAAGAAGGGATGTGGTCACTAGTACATTTACAGAGGAGAGAGTCCTGAAGGAACTCACAACTCTGAAAGAGGAAAAAGTAATGGGGCCTGACGGGGTGTGTCCAGGGATACTGAGGGAGCTCAGAGAGGTGCTGGCTGCACCTCTGACAGCCCTGTTCAACCACTCACTGGAGATGGGAGTGATTCCAGATGACTGGAGGAAGGCAGATGTAATCCCACTTCACAAAAATGGAAGCAGGGAGGAGGCTGGCAATTACAGGCCAGTCAGCCTGACTTTGGTGGTGGTGAAATTAATGGAATCGCTGCTGAAGGAAAGGATTGTGAAATATCTTGATTTCAGTGGCTTACAAGACCCACGGCAGCATGGATTATCTAGGAAGCGGTCATGTCAAACAAGTCTGATAGGTTTTTTTTGACTGGGTGACCAAGGATATAGATCAGATTGAGCGGTGGATGAGGCCTACCTAAATTCCAGTACGCCTTCAACACTGTTCCACATAGGAGATTCATAAATAAGCCAGGCAGCCTTGGAGTGGGTCTAAAGGTGAAAAAATGGTAAGGGATTGGTTAGAGGACAAGAGACAGAGGGTGGTCAGAAATGGAGTTCACTCCAAGGAAGGGAGGGTGACCAGTGGGGTGCCACAGACATCAGTACTGGGACTGGTCCTCTTTAATGCTTTTATTAGTGACATTGCAGAGGGGCTAGAAGGGAAGGTATGCTTCTTTGCAGATGACACTAAAATCTGAAATAGTGTAAGCCATCCCTCTTGGGGCTGGCTTACTATAGTACTCTCTCCCTCTCCCTCTATTGCCAGTTTCCAGTATGGGCATAATGGGTCTGCCCCCTGGGGTTGTTACTTTTGCCCCTGCCCATTTTAATTGGGGCCACAGGGAGAGAAATGAGTAGTCAGCAGGCTGATGTTAGGGCCAGTGGAACGGGGTTTCAAACCCCAGGCCCGGAAGATTTGGAGCAACATGGTGGTGGTGGTGATGGCTACACGTATAGATCATTTGGGGGGGAAGTTGCTTGGAGCATCGTGACTGTGGGGAGTGGGGTCCTGAATAAGTGAATGGTGGTGGACAGCAAAATGGAGGTAAGCCCCTTGGTCACCGGGGTAGTTTGGGAATCCTGGTACCCATTTGGAAAGGTATGGCAGTGGGACTGTGGCAGCAGTGGCAGGGCTGTGACAGGGCCCCTAGGTGGTGGCAGTTCTGAGGAGGCCTTTCTGGTGTGGCACACTGGCTGGGTAAGTCTGGAGGTGTGCATGAGATCTCGTGTTATCGGGCCTGCCATGCCTGTGTCTGGGGCAGGTCCCGATTTTTGCCCATAAAAGTGCAGGAGTATGGGTGACTGTAAGGAGGGAGCAGTGTCGCTAACGTGGTATTTTTCTGTCAATGTATCCCGGTCTGAGGAAGTTTCAGAAATGGGTGTTCTCTGGCAAGGTTTTGGGGTGGCCTCGGTGTTCAAAGGTTACGTCCCCGGCTTGGGTTATGCCAGGAAGGGAAGTAAGGCACTCTCCCAGTCGATAGGTTTGTTTGTGCTTTCAGTAATTTCTGAACTTGTTTTCTGCTCAAAATATCTGCATGGAGCCCAAGCCTGGCTATCGTACCTGCCTGTTGTTACCTTTCAGCCCGGTGCTGTGTATATGTCCTTCAAATGCCCTCTAGCCTATAGACCCACTGCTCCATGAAGCTGCACACTTTATTTATTAATTTTTAAAGAAATTCTATTTCTTTTTATTCGTTTTCACTCCAAGTGTGCTGGGATTATTTTCGTATGACCTAACCATATTGCTTCTCCTAAGAAAGTAGCTTCCATTCACCCGAGCCTGGCCTAAGAAGTACAGCGATGGTGTTGGTCACCCAGCTGGTAAGAAAGATCTGTTCAACCCATGCTGTTTGAGATCTACTGGTGAGGTAAGGCCTTCTTTAAATTAAGCTGAAGACTAGGTTACCTGGGAGGTTTCTGATTTGTATTCATCTCCCCATATTTACCATTGGGACCCCTAGATGGTGGAAAGGGGGGCTTACAAATGTCGGGGCTCATCCAGAATCAGTAATTGGACGCCTGTGGGTGGACTGGATGGAGCAGGGGTTTGGCTGTCATGCCAGGCCTGGACATTTCTTTGGTGTGTCACTGTGGGTCACCATTTTGTTGGTGGTTGGCACCTTTTTCCTCCTGTTCCTGCATGAGAGTGCACCAGGCAGTCTGAAGGAATGGTCAGGTGGGGGTTAGACGACTTTGCTGATTGGCTCATGGTCTATCTGAGTGAGGAATGTGCTGTGGAGGTGACATTTTCTCCTCAAGCCTATGGTGCAGCGGCGAGGATAGGAGAAGGAAGTGAAAAAAAAGCAATTATGGCTGAGAAATTTCCCTCTGATGAGCCCCAGGCCACTGTCCTGACAAAGTTACTAGCTTGGCTGTGGAAATCTGCCAGGGAGAGAGCAGCAGAGGATAGATGTGTTCGATGCAATTTCCATGGTGAGGGAGTGGTTGGGACACCCCTGTGTTCTGTTTGTGCAAGGAGGCCCTCTCCAGGAATGTTTGAAGCCTCTCTGCATTTGTTTTCATGGCAGTGTCCATCAGCACCATCTACAGGTACCGCATCACTGCTATCTGTGGGGAGCCTGGGTCTATATGAGGAGCCCAAGTCACCCGCTCCCCCTGTTGAACCACAGGTGGAGGTCCCACATGTTGTAGTAGAAGCCGTGGCAGAGGACACTACTGAGGGTGTTGAGGGGCACAGCTGTCTGCCTAGCCCTGTGGCTACTGCTACCTTTCGCTATCCCACTGGCAGAGGGAGACGTAGAGGATGTGGGGTGGTATCAGGCGGTTCTTCAGGGCCTGGGGGGTCAGCCGTGGGTCCCTTGCCTGGCAACGGTGGCTCAGTAATCACTTCACAGGGGAAGGAGGTTCCCATGGAAGCTTCCCCAAGTTATTCAGTGGTGGCAGAACCCCAACATGAGCTAGCATGGGAGGTGCCAGCTGCATTGCCCCCAGGACAGACTTATAGGACCTATCAATCTGCTGACCAGGAGGTGTATTGTGCTATTCAAACAACATGAAGTCTTGCTATATTATGACTAATGCAGTTTGTCCCACCATTAGAACTGCTCCGGAGGTGAAAGAGTTAACTTCCATGCAGAGCATGGAACTTAGAGCGCGAGCTCGGTTAGAAAAGCTCTGTCTGGGATATTTCAAACCGAAACTGTCAGATTCTTTACTCCGCCTCACTGAACAGTCGCTCCGGAGATTCCTCCTGCTGCTCGGTTCATTTTCTCGGTTTAAAGAGTTTTTTCTCTGTTAAATTCAACCGCGATTATCATTATTTTAACCGCAAACCGATCGGTTCAAGCTCTGTCTATGGTGTTGTAAGTAATAAATAGGTTTTCTGTGTGGAACTTGTAAATGTTTATCGGTTCAGTTTGAACCGATCAGATTGTGTTGAAACTTCATTCTGAAGCGTTTTAAGGCTTTTTAGAGTGCGGTTCCCGGTTCTTATCGGTTCTAAAATAAACGGATTTCATTACGGTTTTCCGACCCATGACACGGTTGGGAACCGATAAGGGTGTGCACCTGGCACTGCCGAAAAAAGGGCAAGTTTTGGGTTGGGCTGGCATTATGTCTGAAAACCCAAAGAAAATCCGGGACCACTGGGTTTCAACACTGTAGTGTCTGTGGGGAAGCCTTTGCCAAGGCTGGCCCACACACCATGTGTTTATTGTCTGGGGTTTGACCACCTCAATGCAGACTGCCAGATTTGCAAGAATTTCCCTGCAGCTACCTAGATAAGAGAGTTGGTAGGCTCAGGGCGAGAAGTCAAAAAGTCCGCTGACCGGATGGCCAGCCGGTTGGTGCCAAGCGAACCAGAGGAGTGCCCTCTGACCAGGGCCAGACTTCCTCGGCAAACGTAAAGCTGACTCTGAGGAGCCAGTTCCAGCAAAGAGAACTAGAAAGTCAGCAGGTGTGGAGTCAAAAATCCCTTCTCCAACTGCTGCAGAGATAGCCAGGGCAATACAAATTGTCCAGTCACTTTCCCCAGTTCTGTCCGAACCGCCACTATCTGGCAAAAGGTCGGTTCGGCCGGTTCCACCGGTTCAAGA
This sequence comes from Neoceratodus forsteri, assembly GCA_016271365.2. NCBI lineage: Eukaryota > Metazoa > Chordata > Ceratodontiformes > Ceratodontidae > Neoceratodus > Neoceratodus forsteri. The sequence continues at coordinate 1,341,726,122 of CM057455.1, read as the reverse complement.
ATATGATATAGAGGAGTTTTATGAACCAGAGGAGGGGGAGGATGATTATGAAGTGTGAATGTGACTTTGACAGTCTGGATGTGCCCATTGAACCAGACATCTCCCCAGACAGACCTTTAGGAGAATCTCTCCCTAGGCTTGCTGAGTCCCCTTCTCATTTTCTGTTTTATGAAAAAGTTGCTGAAACCCTCCAGCTTCCTTTGGAGGAGGCTGTGGATGAGCAAGAGGAGCCTGACTTTGTAGAGATGATGGATATCCCAGAGTCCAGGAGATTGTCTATTCCTTTAAATAAATCTTTTAGCAAACAAACAATAAAAATTTTAAAAGCTCCTAATTCTGTGCCTCCTGTGGATAAAAGATGGACAGGAGGTACACTTTGTCGGAATCTGATACAGAATTTCTTTCACAGCAATGCAGCCATGTTGGGGTAGTTCAGGCTGCAGCCTGTGATAAAACTAATATTCCTGGCTTCACATCCTCCTGACAAGGACTCCAGGAAGATTGATGCCATGGCTAAAAACAATACATGGCAGCGTCCTTGGGACTCAGACAAGCAAACTATATGGCTTATGTTGGAGATACCAAAAATCTAGATGGGATACTGTCATGGCTTTTAGCCAAACAGGCCCCTGGCCAGCTTGCCAGGGCTGGGCAGGTGGCTGCTGATGAGGCACCCTGAGGTGCAATTCCATGCTGCAGTGGATTCTAATGATGTATCCTCTAGAGTCATGGCTACATCTGCAGCTGTAGATTGGCTTGGCTCAGGTGTGCTACTTTGTCACAGGATACCCAGGCTAAGGCTATGGATTTTCCTGTGGGGGAAATTCTCTGTTTGGGAGCAGACAGAGAATTATATGAAGAAAATGGATGAATATAGAACCACTTATAGAGTGCACAAGCCAAGGGCGGCAAGCCACTCCTCAAGAGCAACCCCAGGGGTAGAGGCAGGCCTTTTCACAGGCCTTTTTACCAGACCAGGCCTCCTCTTCAGCTTATGTTCAGAGGGTTCTTCAGAGGAAGGCAGGCGGGGTACAAGCAGGCCTGCTCCCACCCCTCAGCCTAAAGCCCCTGCCAAACAGGCACCTGATGGGATGCCCAGGGGCAGTTCTCCATTACCTGTAGGGGGCAGGCTGGCTTACTTACGTCCAGGACTGGGAGTCTTTAACATCAGACAAGTGGGTCCTGGAAGTAGTAAGCCAGGGTCTGATTCTCAGCTTCAAAAATTTCCAAAGATGAGAATCAGATCTTTTCCACCTACAAACCATCAGAGAATCTTGCCTTGAGACAAGTCTCAACCCTCCTGGCTCTCAGAGCTGTAGAAAGGGTTTCTCCCCTACACCAGGGCAAGGGTCTGTACTCCAGGTACTTCCTTACCCCAAAAAAGACAGGAGAGTGGTGGCCCATCCTGGACCTAAGATATCTGAACAAGCACCTTTTAAAAGCAAAATTCAAAATGGTGACTCTGGGAATGATTTTACCCTCCCTAAGGCCAGGGGACTGGCTAGCTTCCCTGGACCTCAAGGATGCCTACTTCCATGTTCTTATCAGAAGCTCCCACGAAAGTACCTCAGATTGAACTGCCCTCAGGCCATTATCAGTTCAGAGCAATACCCTTAGGCCTTACCTCTGCCCCAAGGGTATTCACAAAATGTCTGGCAGTAGCAGTTGCTCATTTAAGAAGGCAAAAGATGCCATCTTTCCCTACCTGGACAACTGGCTCATTGTGGGTCACTCTCCAGACCAGGTCAAATCACACCTGCAAGTTACACAGCAGCTGCTTACCTCTCTGGGCTTTCTTCTCAATCTTCCAAAGTCAGTTCTGGAACCTGTCCAGGTACTCACCTTTATAGGTGCAGAACTGGACACAAAGCAGGCAGAGCCTTCCTTTCCCTAGAAAGGGTAAGGACCCTAGTGGCCCTGGCCTAGTCCTTCACTCTGCAGGTCTCTCGACCAGCAAGGCATTTCCTGCAGCTCCTAGGATACATGGCTGCTTCCACAGCTGTAGTGCAAGGGCAAGATTTCAGATGAGGGACATTCAGTTCCATTTGAGGCCTTCTGGTCTCAAAGAAGAGATTCCTATCCAAGTTAATCCCAGTGACTCGAACCTTGATCCAGGCCCTTCAGTGGTGGCAGGATCAGAGCAATCTGAGACGAGGGGTGCCCTTCATCCCTCTATCTCACTCCTTGAACCTTACTACAGATGCGTCCCTCTTGGGATGGGGAGCTCACATGAGCGACCTCTCCACCCAGGGGTTGTGGTCCCCTCAGGAATCTCTGCTCCACATCAATCTGTTGGAACTCAGAGCTGTTTTCTAGCACTTCAGGTTTTTCTGCATCTGTTCAGAACAAGGTGGTACAGGTCAGAACAGACAACACCACTACAATGTGGTACATCAACAAACAAGGGGCACTCTGTCTTTGGCCTTGTGCCAGGCGATGAAGTTGTGGTCTCTGGCTTATCCTGAACACTTCCCTCATAGCAGTTCACCTCCCAGGCAAGGACAATGTCCTGGCAGATGCTCTCAACAGGATTTCCCAGGGCCATCACGAATGGTCACTGGATCCCCTAGTACTAGGGATAGTTTTGCCAGATGGGGCACCCTCAGATAGATCTTTTGCAGCCCATACAATCATCAACTTCCACTTTTTGTTGCAGACCCCCAGTGTTGGGCTCAGTCCCCGGATGCCTTTCTCCTCGATTGGGAAGAGAAGTTTCTCTATGCCTTCCCCCTTCCCTCTCCTGTTCAAGGTGCTAGTCAAAATCAGATCTCAGCCCTGCAAGATGATCCTGATTGCTCCAGACTGGGCCAGGCAGCCCTGGTACCCACTCCTTCTGTCCTTAGCAGTCCATCTTCCCCTGTGTCTCCCCAGGAACCACAATCTGTTAACCTGTGCCCAGGGGAGAGTCTGGTATCGGAATCTCAAATCCCTCAACCTCAAGGCCTGGCTCTTGAGGAGTTAGAGTTTGCTGATCTACAACTTTCTCAAGGTGTTCTTGAAAGCTTCTAGGAAGCCTTCCACCAGGGCTGCCTATAATTTCAAGTGGAAAAGGTTTTCCATATGGTGTTCTGGGAAGCATATTTCCCCGGAATCTGCTGATTTGCCCACTGTTTTGGACTATATGGTCCATCTTAATTCTTTGGGACTGAGACCAGCTACCCTGAAACTGCATTTGGCAGCTGTCTCTGCTTTTATTTCAGCAGGAAGCCCTCTTCTCTTTCTGCTCACCCTGTATTTTCCAAGTTTTTAGGGGTTGCTTCATACCAATCCACCATTCAGGGACCCTGCCCCTGCCTGGGATCTTAATGTTTGCATTGCTCAGCTGATGCAACCCCCCCCCTTTGAACCTCTGTCTTCGGCAGAGCTTAAGTACTTGACTTGGAAAACTGTATTTCTAGTAGCCATCACTTCGGCCAGGCGCATAAGTGAGTTACAGGCTTTATCAGTGGAGACTGACTTTATTTCCTTTCACAGGGATAAGGTAGTCCTCAGGACTAACAGGAAGTTTTTGCCTAAGATGGTTTCAGATTCCACCTTAACCAACCTATTTCACTTCCAGTGTTCTTCACTGACCATTCCTCCTTTGGTGAGAGGAGGCTGCACAGCTTAGATGTTAAGAGGGCCCTAAGTTACTACATAGAGCGTACCAAGGGTCACATGTTTGACTCCCTCCAACTATTTCTCACTTATGGTGAGGTTGGGAAAGGGAAACCTGCCACTAAGAGATCCATTGCCAGGTGGATTGTCTCTTGTATCCAATTTTGCTATCAAAAACTGGGTAAGGTTCCCCCTTCAGGCCTGAGGGCTCACTCTACCAGAGGTACAGCTGCGTCTCTAGCTGCTGCCAGAGACATCCTATCTTAGAGATATGTCAAGCAGCTACTTGGAAAACAGTACACACTTTCACAAGCATTACTCCCTGGATATCCAGGCCAGGAGGATGCTCAGTTTAACAACCGTGCTGCAAACCTATTCCTAAGTAGCTTCTGTCCCTCCTCCATGGAGGTACTGCTGTGTAGTCTGCATATGTCATAATATAGCAAGACTTCATGTTGTTTGAAGAAAAAATTACTCACCTTAGTAATGTTGTTTCTTCTAATGGAGTCTTGCTATATTATGACCTCCCAGCCTGCCCCTCTCAGAACTTCTACTTTGGGTATGGGGTGGGCAGTCCACTGTTGGCACTTATTGATGCCCCCTTTCATGTTTTCCACCCCTTCTTTTTGGGGTGTTTGGGTGTTGTGTTTTATTTTATCTTATCTTTTCTGGTCCCCTGACTTGAGTCTTGGTGTTGGGACCAGGAAAATGTGTTAATATTTTAGTAGCCAGTTGGCTAGTGTAGGTTACAGCTTCCACACAGAGCCTTAGTGAGTTTTGCTCGTAAAGATCTGACAGTTTCAGTTTGAAATATCCCAGACAGAGCTTTTCTAACCGAGCTCGCGCTCTAAGTTCCGTGCTCTGCATGGAAGTTAACTCTTTCACCTCCGGAGCAGTTCTAATGGTGGAGACAAACTGCATTAGTCATAATATAGCAAGACTCCATTAGAAGAAACAACATTACTAAGGTGAATAATTTTTTGTTCTTTACCCCTATTTGCACCCAGTGTTGACTCTGTCTGATACAGCGCCATGCCTGCCGGTGCTGTGCAGGGGAATACATACAAGGATGTATGGACTGCTTAACAATGACCCTGTGAAAGTGCCTTATCAGACCGAAGTGTGGTTGGAGCTTGGCCAAGCCCGTTGGACCAGTGTTCCTGACCTCTCAGAGTGGTCCCACACCAAGAGGTTGGTACGCTGCCATATACACATTGAATACCCCAATGCAGAGTACCCATATATACTGGAGAGGCTTTGTGACTTTGTGGAAGAGAAGCACCCAGATTGGGTGTTCTATGGGATGGTGGATAAGCTTGTGCATAGTTATGGATCGTCCAGCCCACCGATGGAGGAAATCACCAGGAAGGCTAGGTCTCTGTGCTTTTCATCACCTTGCACAGGGTTCACTCTCTTCAAACTCTATGCTGTAGTTCAGGATGTGGCTGGTTGTAGGATGAAAAACTATATTATTGCTATGGACTCTTTTGCCGTCGAAGCCACCAAACCAGACCCATCTTAATATTATCCCCTCGGAGAGGATCCTGCTCAATAAACTTAGTGCATCCAGTGCTTGAATTTGGCCAGGACTGTTGCCAACATACCAGCTGCAGGTATAGTTTCTTATTAAATTCTGAACCTCAAAGACTGGTGCCCAGTGAAGGTCACTGCAGGACTGTTCCCCAAATGTAAGAACTGAGACTGTTGGACTGAACCACTGAGATTGTGTTCATATTATAGGAAAAAAAGTTCTGTGATAAGTTTGGCTGATTTCTTTGTTAGAAAAATGGATGGTTCGTCCCTGTTGGAACAGAAAAAATGCATGTCTATGTTCTTAACTTTTGCTTAATGCCGTGAGTGCATGCGGACTGAATGAGAGGGTGGTTGAAGGGTGAGAGGCGAAGAGAGTTGGGGTGAATTGATTGAGTGAAGTGCATGGAAAAGTGGAAGTAGGTTGTCTGTTTCAAAAGAATCGACTGGTAATGAATGTTTAAAAATGTAAAGTTTTGGTTAGTTAATCTAGCAGAGATAACAGCCTGGCATTATTGTTTTATTAGTTTAGCCTCCTAGTGTTTGAGCCATGTTTTGGGGCAAGACCAGCTCCACACAGCAGTTGGGAAGTGGGCCCCTCAGGGTTTCCATTTCTGGAATACCGTGGGAGGCTTGTCCGTGCGGGGAGTGCACATACTATTCGGTTAGTGCTCCCATAGTTGACCAGTTGACCCATTTCCAGGAGGAAATGGAATTAAAAGGGGGGAGAGTGTAAGCCACCCCTCTCGGGGCGGGCTTACTATTTTATTTATTTTTTTATTTATTATTGTCTCGAATTACAACTCTTTTGAGCTAGCAGCTTGTTTACAGAGGTTCCTCATCATGAGGTAAACAATATTTCAGTAACAAATACAGACATCAGAACAACAGTTACGAAAATACAGTAATTACATTCAGTTTTTCATTCGTGGGATAACAAACAAGGTACGGAAATTGGTTAAATATAGTGTAGAACAAAGGGGTTCTACCCTCTCCCTCTATTGCAAGTTTCCAGTATGGGCAGCCTACCCCCTGGGTGGTGTTGCTTTGGCCCCTGCCCATTTAAATTGGGGCCACTGGGAGGGAAATGAGGAGTCAGTGGGCTGAAGTTAGGGCCAGTGGCCCAGGGTTTAAAACCCCTGGTCCGGGAGATTTCGGGCAACATGGTGGTGGCGATGGCTATGCGTACAGGCCATTGGGGGGAGGAGTTGATAGGAGCATTGCGACCATGGGGAGCAGGGTCCAAAATAAGTAAATGGTGGTGGTGGACAGCAAAATGGAGGTAAGCCCCTTGGTCACCAGGGTAGTTTGGGAATCCTGGTACCCATTTGGAAAGGTATGGCAGTGGGACTGTGGCAGCAGTGGCAGGGCTGTGACACAGCCCCTCGATAGTGGCAGTTCTGAGGAGGCCTTTCCCTGTGAGGCATACTGCCAGGGTATGTCTGGAGGCCTGCATGGGATCTTGTGCTATCAGGACTGCCGTGCCCTTATCTGGGGCAGGTCCTCATTTAGGCCCATGAAAGTTCAAGCATATGGGTAACTGTAAGGAGGGAGCCGTGTTGCTAATGTGGTATTTTCCTGTCAATGTATTCTGGCCTGAGGAAGTTTCAGAAATGGGTGTTCTCTGGCAAGGTTTCGGGGTGGTGGTGGTGGTGTTCAAAAGGTCGCATCCCCAGCTTGGGTTATGCCAGGGTGAGGAGTAAGGCACTCCCCCAGTCGATAGGTTTGTTTGTGCTTTCAGTAATTTCTGAGCTTGTTTCTGGCTCAGAATATCTGCATAGAGCCTGAGCCTGGCTTTTGTATCAGCCTGTTGTTAACTTTAAGCCTAGTGCTCTGTATATCTCCTTCAAATGCCCTCTAGCCTGTGGACCCTCTGCTCCGTGGAGCTGCGCACTTTATTTATTTATTAATTTTTTTTTGTATAATCTGTTTATTAAGAAAGATTTTTGATTTTCTCAACATCGCAGGACATAGACGTACACATACATACAAACAAGGTGCAAATACAGTTGTACATTTCCTGGGTTGGCTAGTGATAATACATTATACTGCCAATCAATTACAGTTTTCACTATTAACAATATGTATTTTCTCACTTCTCCTTCTTTATTTGATTCATGTCTTTCTGTCACTTACTCTCCTTCAATATTAAGCCTGGAAGAGTCTGAAACCTGCTATTTCTTTGTACCCCTTATCAGGTGGGCAGGTTACCTCCTGTCTATTCCACATACCCCATATCACTCCAATAGTCCCTTTCTTAGAATCTCCCCCTCTGCTAAACTAAGTGAAGCAAGGAAGGGGGCCCAGCCATGACCAAATGCCTGCTCCCTATCCCTCAGGATCTGGGTTAGTCTCTCCAGGGCTAGTGTCTGAAGTGTTAGGGTTTTCCATTGCTGAAGTGTGGGCCTAGCATTGGACACCCACGTATTTTGTATGCAGTGTCTCGCTAGCACATACAAAATCCTAATCCATCTCGGGATTGGAACCCACTCTTCTCTTTCATTTACTTCTACCCCAAAAAGACAGGCCAGAGGGTCCATAGTAAGTGTCATCCCAGCCATACCGAGACTTCTTTAACAACCTCCTTCCAAAATTGCTGTAGAATAATACCGTTCCAACAGCAGTGTATGTACGTGCCGTGCTCTTGATTGCATCTTCCAGATATAGTAGATATTCCAGGGCACACCTTATTAACTAACACAGGTGGATAGTATAACCTATGTAAACATTTGGAAAAGGCTTCCTTGTATTTATTACATGCCATGAGTTCAGCGTGCACTAGTAATACTACTGTCCAGTTTTCTACTGAAATCTCAATTACCAAGTCCCTCTCCCATAGGAACCTTGTTTTACTTGTCAAGTCCAGGATACTCTGCCTCCCCAGCTTAGCTATTTATTAATTTTTAAAGAAAATAAATTTAATTTCTTTGTATTTCTTTTCATTCTGAGTGTGCTGGGATTATTTTTGTATGAACTAACCATATTTGCTCCTCCTAAGAAAGTAGCCTCCGTCCATCCAGGCCTGGCCTAAGAAGTACAGCGATGGTGTTGGTTGCCCAGCTGGTAAGAAAGAGCTGTTCAACCCATGCTGTTTGAGATCTGCTGGTGAGATAAGGCCTTCTTTAAATTATGATGAAGACTAGGGCACCTGGGAGGTTTCTGATTTGTACCTTTCTCCCCATACTTACCATCGGTGCCCCTAGACAGCGAGAGGGGGGCTTTCAATAAGGTAGACACTCTGGGGGTGGTGGAAAGAATGAAAAGAGATCTAAGAAAGCTAGAGGAGTGGTCAAGACTGTGGCAGCTAGGTTTCAATGTGAAGAAGTGTAAAATCATGCACAGGGGCACAAAAACCCAGACACAGAGTACACAATGGGGGAGTGGTATTAACGACCACTAAACAAGAAAGAGACCTGGGGGTAATCATATGATTACCCCCTGATTATCTAAAGGTGGCCAGACAGTGTGACAAGGCAGTGGGGAGAGCTAGCAGGATACTATGGTGCATAGTGAGAAGTATTATCAGTAGAAAGAGGGAGGTGGTGTTACCACTGTATAGAACACACTAAGGGCCTGCATCAAAAGCCCAGTGAGGAGAGACTAAAGGACCTCAGTGTGCACAATCACATCATGGAGGACCAGAGACAGAAGGGGGATATGATAGAGTCTTTCAAATATCTCACAGGTATTATTAAGGTTCAAAAGGGAAGTGTTTTTCAGAAGAAAAAGATGCTCTAGAACAATGGGCCATGCTATGAAGCTGAAGGGGGGTAGATGCAGAGGAAATGTGATGAAGTACTTTTTCACGGAAAGAGTGGTGGATGCCTGAAACAGCCTCCCAGTGGAAGTGGTGGGGGCAAAAACAGCAACAGAATTCAAGAATGCATGGGATAGGCATAAGGGAACCCTGATGATAAGGAAAGAGGTGGTAAACCCAGAGATCAAGTAGGGTCTGCAGTGTTTCAGTAGGAAGGGAAAATGGGCAGACTAGGTGGGCCAAGAGGTCCGTATCTGCCATCAAATTCTATGTTTCTATGCTTCTCAGTGCAGACAATAAGATAATAAAGAAGCTCCTTACATTCTGCATTGAGGAAATACTCTTTCTTTATTCAAAGTGACCAGTTGTGGTTTCTGCAGGGCCGTCAGGCCCATAATAACATCCAGCGCACAGTAAATGTGATGTGGGAATGGTCAATGGTCTCCAACAGGCAACCATGGCTGTTGTCCGTAGATGCAGAAGAGGCCCTTGACTAAGCTGAGTGGCATTTTATGTTTGTGGTCATGAACAATTTGTTTTTTGTCCCCAGCAGAGGTCCTGGATACTTGCTGCTCACAATACACCTAAGGCACAGGTACTCACATGTCCACACCAAACAACCGTTCCCCCTCTCTAGGGAATGAGGCAGGGATGGCTCCTTTCCTGGTTACTTTATGTTCTTACAGTGGAGCCCCTCATTATCTCCATTAGAAACCTCCTGTGAATCCAGCAACTGCAAGTGGCCAGGTAGTATCATGTGATCTCCCTGTTTGTAGACAATGTGCCGCTATACCTTTTGGACCCGGAGAGGGTGGTTCCTGCTGTCATGGACCAGTTTAGGACATATGGTCCTCTGGCAGGTCACAAAATCAATGGAAGTGTGAGCTGCTCCCACTGGGAAAACAGGTCAGGACACCCTTACAGGTAGGAGGGATGAATCTCCCCCCAAAGGAAAATGTTATCTATTTAGAGGTGAACTACCCAAGAAGACTCTCTACCACGTGGCCAGTAAATTGTTTTCCAGTACTGGTGAAAAACAAAGCAATTGCACCAGGTGGACCTCCCTCTCCCTCACACTAATTGGCAGGGTACAGACTGTAAAAATGTGTGTTCTTCCTTAACTGTTATACATGTTTCAGTCGCTATCCATTTGGGTCCAGAAATCCTTTTTTTTTGGAGGCTGAAGGGATTGGTCTCTCCATTTCTTTGGAGAAAGAAGAATGCAGTTTTAAGCAAAGTTTTTTCAGCATGAAGAGTGCAGATGGAGGACTGGACCTCTCAAACTTTTTTCACTACTTCCTTATGCCCAACTGTCCTTCCTAAAAGACACAACAGTTCTGGCACCCCCCCCGGCATAGGTTCCCATGGGGGAAGGGGGTCTGAATGGATCCCTACTTCAGAACCTTCTAGCCCTCTCAATCAGGCGATTAAGAACCTTGCCAGCCCTTTTACTTGGCCTTCAGATGGGGCATTACTAAAGGGACATAGACTTTTCAGGCATAACACAGTCTTATCCCCAAAGGGGCATTCCTCCCTGGTCTGTGGATTGAGAGGTCCCCCTAGGAATGGTGGCACAGATCCTAAGGAGGTGGACAGGAAAAAGCTTGAAGACTGTAGGGCAGCTGTATGGGGAAGGGTGCCTGTGATCTTTTAAGCAGTTATCTCTCCAATATGGTGCCAGCAAGTATTGGGAAGTCAAAGGTCACTAACAATGGAACCAGCCCTCTTCCCTCTGGAGGAAAAATGCACTACGGACCTCTCCAGGGGCAAAAACCTTATCCTTGAGTTATAAGTTGTTGTTGGGGGTGGGGAGTAATTAAGACAGGGCCTTTCAGAACAAGTGGGCTGCTGGTTTAGGTCTACCATCTTTTACAGAAACCCAGTGGTAGAAGGCTGCAGAATTCATCTACAGTTTCTATATGAACAGTAGACCAAGGCAAATACAATATAATTACTTAACCAGGGCACATTATACACTAGTTAAGGTCCCTAATGTAAGCACCCTCTGGGAGCTTACTAGTCAATTTTAATTGCTAGGTGTAGCTAGGCAGGAAGAGCTAGTGGTGCCGGAAGGTCTGGATACTGGGCCTGCTTGCTGCCTGCAGGTAGGGCCCCATTCTTAGGGGGTATAAATATCTGGGTTTGGCCCTAAGTAGAGAGAGAGAGCCTGGGAGAGAGAGAGAGAGAGAGAAGAGAAGAGAAGAGAGAAGAAGAGAAGAGAAGAGAAGAGAAGAGAAGAGAAGAGAAGAGCATACGAGCATACGAAAATGCCAGCAGAAATAAGCCTTACGGTCTGTCAAGTCTGCTCGATTGTGCAGCTAGCCCCTCATCTCACAGCTGTCCCTCTCTCTTCTCCCCTACTTAGAGTTACCCTACCTCTCACCCTGTTCCATCCCCTCTTGAAACTGCCCACTGTCCTACAAGCCACCACCTCCTATGGTAGAGTGTTCCACTTGCCTGCCACCCTTTCCATGAAGAACTGTCTCCTTACCTCTCTCCTGAATCTTCCCCCCTCCAGTCTCAGACTGTGCCCTCTCATGTCCCTTCCTCTCCTTAATTGGAAGATCCCCTCTGTTTGAGTCTTGTTCATCCCTTTCAAGTACTTAAAGGTCTCAATCATGTCCCTTCTATCCCTCCTCTCCTCCAGTGAATACATATCTAGCTCGCTCAGCCTTTCCTTGTAGGGCTTGCCTTCCAATCCCTGGATCATCTTTGCTGCTCTACTCTGTACCCCCTCCAACAATCTGACATCCTTCCTCAGGTACGGGTGCCAGAACTCCACACAGTACTCCAGGTGCGGCCTGACCAATGACCTGTACAGGGGGAGGACTACTTCCCCACTTCTGGAGGAGATTCCCCTTGCTATGCACCCCAGCATCTTGATGGTCTTCGCTGCCACCTTCCTACACTGATCAGAGTTGTTCATGTTCCCCATTATAAGTACCCCAGGTCCTTTTCCTCCATGGTGCTACCCAACTGGACCCCTCCCAGATGATAGTCCCTCCTCTGGTTCTTTGCTCTGAAGTGCATTACCTTACACTTCTTAGCATTAAACCCCAGCTGCCATGTTTCTGACCATTCCTGCAGTTTAGCTAGGTCATCTTATAGCCCCTTCCATCCCCCCAATGTCATCAACCACCACCCCCATTTTGGTGTCTGCAAACAGGTTAATCTTACTTCAGATCCCATGTAAAATATCAGCTATGAATAACCTGAACAACACCAGCCCCAGCACCAATCCCTGTGGCACCCCGCTCGTCACTACCCTTGGAGCTGAGAGTTCTCCTCCCACTACCATCCTCTGCTGCCTACCACTTATTCAATTCTTTATCCAATCCACTGTTTTTGCTCCCACCCCCACAGCTTCCAGTTTTCCCCCCAGCTTTCCGTGCAACACAAAGTCAAAGGCCTTGCTGAAATCCAAATACAGTACATCCACTGCATGGCCCTTGTCTAGTTTCCTAGTCACCCAATCGTAGTACTCAATAAGGTTGGTCTGGCAGGATCTTCCCAAGACAAATCCATGCTGATGCCCATCCTGGAGTCCATTGTCCTCCAAAAAGGTCACCAGCCTCTCTTTCAGGATTGTCTCCATGAGCTTCCCCACGATTGATGTGAGGTTCACTGGCCTGTAGTTTCCCGGTTCATCCTTTGGGCCACCTTTGTGGATAGGCACCACATGGACCATCCTCCAGTCCTATGGTATGCATCCTGTGGCCAGGAAGGTATTGAACAGGTCCCACCCCTCCCCTGTGGTACCTGCCCCGCTTCCTCTTGCATGAATACAGAACAGAAGTATTCATTTGATGCCTCTGCCTGATCCTCCCCTCTCTTCACCCACCCTCTGACCTTTTTATTCTCACTATCTGGTCCTTGTTGTTCCTTCTTTCCCTTATGTATCTGAAGAAATCCTTTTCTCCATTTTTAATGCCCTGTGCCAGCTTCAGCTCCCTGGAAGCCTTGGCTGCTCTGATTAGTTTGGTGGCCTCTCTGGATTTCTTCATCTACATCTCCTTGTCTTCTCCCTTCCCTGACTTTTTGAACCTCCGGAATGCCTCTCTCTTGGATCTCACCGCCTCCCCGACCTCCTGAGTCATCCAACTGGGCTTCTTTACCCTTCCTTTCTTGCTCTATGTTCTAGTACATGCCCCCATAGCCTCCACTAGCCCCTTTTTTATGACATCCCACTTCTGACTTGTGTCCCAGCCTGGTTAAATCCCCTCCAGGTGCCCCACCAGAATTTTCCCCATGTTTTTGAAGTCCGCCTGCCTGAAGGTCAATCACCTTGGTGCCTGTACCCCCAGCTTCCTTCCCCATGTTGAGTGTGAACCACACCGAGTAGTGATCATTCCCTGCCAGTGGGTCCTCCACCCCCAGATCCCTTATCATCTCCCCATTGGACAGTACAAGGTCCAGAGTATTCAGCAAGTATCAGAGAAGAGAAGAGAAGAGAAGAGAAGAGAAGAGAAGAGAAGAGAAGAGAAGAGAAGAGAAGACAAGTCAAGTCAAGTCAAGTCAAGTCAAGTCGGGGGGTCTGCCCACAAGTTCAGCTGGTAGGCTGCTTGCCACCCCAGCCCTCCTCCCACAAAGACCCGCATATGGAGAAGCAGCAGTCCAGGCTGGTAGATAGTGAAATCAGAAGGGGAGCATTGGAGAACAAGTTCATGGCCTGTCAGTGTGGATGGGAACCGGAACCTGAGGAGCGAGCAGAAGAAGGCCCGACAAGTGATCTCTGGCACCTTGGTAGGTTAAGCATCGATAGGACCCTGTATTTTATGTAGTCTCACCCCTGGGTGAGTGCAGCCTTTGGGTCAGCATGTGCCCTGTGAGCAGGCCTGCTCTGGCAGTATGGGCCTGGGATGCAGTTCAGAGGTGGCAGCCTGGACTATTGTGGGTGTGGTGGTGGCAGCACTACCCCTTTTCCTCTCACGGTGGCTGCTACAGTGTTGGGACCCTCAGGCTGAGCAGTCTGTGGAGGCAGGGAAAGGTCCATGTGGGGAATGGTTGGTTGGGACCCCAGCTGGGTGGCATACTGTCTGGGTGCTCCATGTGGCACAAGCAGCAGTTCCCTGGGTGAAGGCAGTCCAGAAATTGAAATTGCTGTATGAGCAGATAGTGCCTTTGGGTCTCTGTAGATCTGGGATTGTGACACTCTGCAGGGAGCTTCTAGTCCCTGTTCCACACAGGTGGTACCGCATTCAACGTGGGGAAGGGTTGGTGCAATCAAACAGTTGGTGGCCAGCCCGAACAATCAAACAGAACAGAGAAGTATGATGCACTCAAATACCTTAACAGCAAAAAATGCAGGTCCAGCAGAAATTCAGTTCATTCACTGTTTATTCAAAAAGTTCAAAGCTGGACCAAGGTCCACAGTAGCACTATGTCAGCTACCCCAGCGCTTTGACTCTAAAGAGTCTTCTTCAGGGGGTAGAGCTGGTAGAGGGTTACAAGATTTAAATAGTGCAGCCCGTTATACTTAATCAATGTTACATGTTAAATTCACTTTAATTACACAAAGTAAAAAGGGTGCACACATAATAAAATAACATTGTCTGTCCCACCCGTATACACTAGGTGGAGCTGCTGAAGTACCAAGCACTCTACCACAAATGTAAATAAAAACATTAACTTTTATATAAATCTGGTCTATTAATTTCATAGCATGTTATGGGAAAGAAAAAATAAATGAAAAAGAGTGGGACAGAAGTCTAAACCTTCAGTTCTGCCAAGGCAACAGTCTTGCATTTTTATATCAAAGTAACTTACAGTTAGACCTCCATGTAATTGAGATGCTTACATAGGAAGAGGTCACAGAAGGTTCAGACTGAAAAAAGGACCTGGGAGAGAGAGAGAAGAGAACGGAAAACAACAATTAATAATCTTGTATAACATCGATTGAACATCATTCTTAGGCATAGTAAAACACTTACCACTCTCAAATTTATATACAAAGCTAACCAATAAATTTATGTAACTATTTCCTCCTCAAAAAGGGTTTCAATCCCATTTGTCATTTAATCCAGAGGGTTTAGCACCTCTCAGCCTAAAAATCCACTGGCTCTCCTTCTGCAGCAGGAGATTTGGTCTGTCCCCTCCATTTCTAATTGGGGGTACCCATTCCAGTCCCATAAAATGCAGGTCATCTGGGGTCATGGCAAAGAATAGAATGCACTTGTTCTTGGATCCTCTGCTTTAATGGCCTCACAGTTTTGCAAACATAAATGAGTTTGCAACTTCACCAGAGGATGTAGACAACATAAGGAGTATCACAAGTAATCAATTCCCTAACATCCACTTTAAGTGTTTCAAATACAGGGTGTGAAAATGTGTTGTTGTTAAGTCCATATTTGCAAATACTGCATCGATTGCACTTATAGAAACCAAAAGGTATCCTAGGTAGCCAAGTGTGTTGCTGTGTCTGTGGTTTTTATGGCTGTGGGCGGAGCCTATAGCCTTCTTGCTTTAGCTAGGAAAAACTGGCATACCGTGGTACACATTTTTTAATACTTTTCATTGTATCCTTCCATAACAGTAAATCACTAAGACAGTTAAATACTCCCTTCTTTCTGTTTAGAATGTTGTAGACAGAACTCCAAGCTGCCTATCAGATGGTCATTAGGAAACTGAAACAGCTTTTTAAAAATTGGTTGCCTATTAAACTGGAGATTTGTTTACCCCTTCGAAATGCAACAAATTGCATATTTAAATACTTAGCATTTAAACATTTTCTTGCTACTAGCTTCAATTGGGCAAATATTCTCTTTCAAGAAAGATTCATACCTTATAAATGTCATCCTTTTTCAGCAAGGAATCTCCAAAAAAGATTTACACTATTTTTCTAACCTCTTAAGACACTATCTGATAAGAAATGTCTCAGACATAGTTTATTATATACAGCAAACGCAAACACACACACACACACAGTACACACCATCTTCATGGCCACAACATTTGAAATAAATACTGCAATCTAATATGTTATAAAACAATAAAGAAACTGTTTATGTCAGTCTTAGTTATGTGGAACACAGTGAAGTTCAGTTCACAGTAGATTTCCTTTAAATATTTATTATCCTATATTTTGTATCCTGGATAGCACAGGGGAGATGCTACATCTAATTCTCATAGGGATCTTCATTTTACACATTGTTGCACTGTATTTACTCAGGATGTCCCAGATTAGAAGCAATATCTTTTCAGTGGGGTCATGATTTTACAATTTTTATAATGTATTTATTTCAGGGTAGCCTAGTCCAGATGTAAAATATTGTTTTCAGCATGTTCCAGTTTTACACAATGCAGCATAATATGGTGTGGACATAGAGCCCCACTAAAAATAAGATGCCACATCTTCTGTGAACTAGCCAGGCTAAATACAGTATGTAGCAATCAGCAGGCATATTCTAGGAAAACACATTCTAAAAATGTGTAAAAGGAAGACCACACTGAAACTGCCTCTCAGCAGATCTGCATTGTGAAAATTCATTAGAAATAATGGGTAAAAGCATGACCAAACTGTAAGAGATATTTTACAAGATATGCCAGCTGAGATTCGATATATCATATATCAAATTTCAACTGGCATATCTTGTAAAAATTCAGCATTTAAAATGGTTTAAATGCTTTACCCAAATGAAATAAATATTTTAAATATTGACTTGGTTAGTCTTTCCTCATAGGTCTTATCCCATATGCCCTGCACCATTGCAGTCGCCCTCCACTGCACCGCCTCCACCTTGTCTATGTTTTTTCTCAGATGGAGCTTCCAGATCTGGATGCAGTATCCCAACTGCGATCTCATGAGTGTCTTATACAGACATCAGTCACATCCCTGCCTTCTCTTGCTGTTGCTGCTTCAGCTATGCTACAACCCATCGTTCAGTAGGTGGCAGGCTGACTCCGGTGCAGCGAGAGCACCGCATATTCTTTTCTCAGTGCTCTTGCCACTGCTGAAAGCTATCCACAGCCATATTGGCTCTGACCAAAGCTTGTTTAGATCTGCTGTAGACGAGTTTGTCTTTTAAATTATTGCCTCTGTTAAAGGTAACTCTCAGTCTTGCACCCACAGCCATTCGTACTTCTGTGTCTCTGTGCAATATTGGCCAATTTTTGTGTGCTATGATCCCTATGCATCCTGATAAAAGACACTGGGTCCAAAGAGTGCCAACAAGAATAGCGTCGGCATGGTGTGCACAGTAAAAACTGTGCCATTATTTTTTCTGGGGGCTGTTGCCTTCGCATCCCCCATATATAGGATTCTCACTTCCAAGGGGAGTGGATCCTGGGGAAAGTTGAAATTCATGGGGAAGATACGGCGCCATGTAAAAATAAAATGAAGTCCCGAGGTATGCTAAAATGTTGGAGACCAGGATTAGAACCCTGATTTCTATTGCTGTTAGTAGAGCTGCTCAATGCCCCAGCCCTCCACACCACAGGAGCAGATCAGCCAGCTTAGACAGGTTACAAAAAAATTACAGGAGATTAATACAGTACATTATACATAGGATACGAGTATACAAATAATGCAGTACCTTATACATAGGATACGAGTATACAGATAATACAGTACATTATACATAGGATACGAGTATACAAATAATACAGCATATTATACATAGGATATGAGTATACAAATATTACAGTACATTTTACATAGGTGCATCATAAATGAGGGCGGAGTGCATGGCAAAGAAACAACATGGAGAGTAGATTTAAAACTAACAGGATACAAAACATTACAGGAAATTAATACAGTACATACTACCTAGGATAAGTGTAACCCCCCTACAAATGAGGGTTCCCAAAAAGTCTTCCTTGAGCTTGCCTAAATGCTCACTGCCAGGCTGGTGTCCTGCGTTTTAGCAGTTTAAATGTGATTGCCAGAGTTTGTATAGCCTCTGTGTACTGTCTCTTTAAGAGCTGCCTAATTGCAGCTTAAGTGATCTGAGAGAGAGCTCTGTTGAAAGATGTAACTATTTACTGAAAATCATTTAGAGTGATAATGATAATGTAGTTTGTCTAACCTGCTTTCTTTGTAGCAAGGACTGTTTTGCTTGTCTCCACTATCTTGGTCCTGGACTGCAAATTGGACCAAACAGTACTGATGGGACCTAAAATGTAGCCGGACTACAGGAACTGTCTGAATTCAAAATCTGTAGGAACTGTAGTTTGAACTTTTTGCACCTTTTTTGCAACTGAAGGGGGAGCTCTTGCTTTATCTGACAGCCAAATCAGCCAACCAAATCTTTTAGATCTTGGGGAAGTCCTGGGCTGCTTGCAGTTTTCAGTTAGATCTAAGCTGGAAACTGAAGAGTAAGGAGCTGAAGTGATTTTGGGCAGCAATCCTGAGTGGATTCGCATGGGAAAACTGTGAAAGGGCTGAGTTTTTGGCTTGCATGTCTGCTGCTGCTCCTGAGAGAGAGAGAATTATTTTGGACTAAATCCAAGTTTGTGTGACTAAAGTAAGCTACTGAAGTGGGCCAGGCCCAACCTGAAGAAGACCGAAGATATTGCTGAATGTGATCGGCCTGTCAGGAGTTCCAGCTAAGCCTCAGCTCCCGGTGTGTGCAGAGACTTTGCAATTGTGACCGGGGAGCGCTTTGTCTGGTACAGTAGAATTCCCGTACATGTAAATGTGCTATGAGCTGCTAATGGGTTGCAAATTAGTTCCCTACTGTGTGAACTGTGTTCTGCTTGCTGGAAGCTGTATCCAGCCCAAAATGAACTGCATCCGAATTTGTCTCCATGCAGTCTGAGCCTTGCCAGACTGGCCCAGCTAGACTACCCACTGCACAGAGAAGCCATCGACAAGAGACCTGCCTGGGGATCAGCCCCCTGCTCCACGCTTGAACAGGAACGGTGCCTCTGCGATTCGTGTGGGCCCTGCTTCTCCTGGCATTCCAGATCAACTACCTGCAGTCTCGATTTTCATCCAGCCTGTGTCCAGTCTTGCGTATCGTGAGTAATTACCAGGGTAGCTCCCTACAACAACTGCTTAATCTGAGTTTGTCATCTGATTGTCTTGTTGTTTCATTTCCTTTACAAACTGAGCCCTCTGGCTCCGGATTACAAATACTGTGTACTGTGCATGTTGTGTTTTCCATCACAGGGCCCCAACCAGCTGCAACCCCAGGCAACAGTCCTGGCTAGCCCATCTCTTCTCCACTTGAGTACCCAGAGGTGTGACTGTGTGGGGAGACTTATAGCGCATGCAAAACTGCTTGATTGATATAACCTTTAAGCTAATTAACCTGATTTTGCCCCTTCCTTGTTCAAGTCCCCTGAATAAATCAGATCTAACTTTTTCTGCATGTAATCTGACTGTGGTTCCAATTTGTGCTCAAAGTACTGTACTATTGCTATTTGCTGTGCATAACCTTGTTTTACAGGGGGTCACCAGGGTCGAGCCAGAGGAACCAGCCCTGGTGGTAAGTGCAAACAGTGTGGGTACTTATGTGGTGTACCAGGGGTATTGTGAAAGTGATTATTGTACAGTGTTCAGGCCACTAGAGGGGAAAGAGGGGGGTTACAGTTAGCTTGACCACTACCAACCCTGACCTCCGGGTGGAGGCACCCGTTTCAGAACTCAGGCCCCTAACCTGCTACTTGCCAAGCAGGCAAGGGTAGTAGCCCTTGGGATAGCACCACCTAGGGGTTACATAAGAGTATACAAGTAATGCAGTGCATTATACATAAGTGCATCATAAATGAGGTTGGATTACATGATAATGAAACAAACATGGTGCAGACAGTGCTAGCTAACTGCATAAACGTATAGGAAATTAAAGAAAAGAAAGGGAGACCAGAAGGAAATTAGTGAAGGAGAGTTGTGAGACAGCTTGGGGGAGGGAGAAAAAGTTGAGTAAGTGGTGTAAGTTGTAGAGAAGGAGGAATAGGAAAGGGTGCAGGTAAAGGGCAGAAGAGGAACAGAGTGGAGAGGGAGAAATTAGACCAAGATAAGGTGGGGAGGAGCAGGGGGAAATTGAAGGACAAGCCATGAGCAGTCCCAGATTGACCAGTAAAAGCTAGGAGCAGTCACAGCTATTCACAGAGAGTAGGTGCTGGTGAAGTTTAGTTTTAAAGGGGCCCAATTTAACTGTGCAGAAAACCAGAGGAGGCAGGCCATTGAGCAGGACAGGGGTCAAGTAGAAGAACACTCGCTGCCCTAGGAATGTCTTACAGAAAGGGACTAGGTAAAGGGCCTTATCACAGCTCCTAGAAGAACAAGGGGTAGGGGCAGGGGAGATGAGCCTGGACTGAGGGAGGGGAGAGTGAGGTGTTAAGCTTCTTGGCCAACAGGCAGATGTGATAGTTAAGCCTACCCTAAGAGTTTAGCCAGTTCACAGGTATGGGTTAGCTTTGGTGCTCCTGTTATGAGGCGACATGCTTTATTTATTTATTTATTTATTTATTTGTTATTTATTCTCCTCTTGCTCCTCCTCAGCTCTCTCAATCTGGGGGGGAGATCCAGCTCCATCACCATGGCATACACCAGCTGGTGCGAATACCCCAGAGATTACCCCCCTGGCAGAGTAGGCAGAGGGGGCCCTTCCCCCACTGCAACCGGATCCATATTGTGCGCCATGGCTAGCCAGGCGTGGGGGCCTGCGAGCTCCCCCTCATCATTCTCCGGGAGCCTTTTTCCTTTTTTTCCCTCTTTGCAGGAGCACGGCGTGCAATGATGCCAGTGACTGGGTTCGTGCACACTCCTGTGCATGCCCCAGCCAAGCATCTGCCACACCCCCGCCCTCTGTGATGCAGCTCCATGCCATCGAGCCTCAGCCTCCACTAGAGGTCAGGCGAGCACCGGCTGCTGTAATCCCCCCTCCCCGGAGATGGAGAGCAGTCCACCGGACACTCAATTCATCTCCTCCCAGTCAACCCATGGCAACCCGTGCTCGATTCCCGAACACAGGTCGCCACTGTGGCACGAGGTGTGGCGTTCAACACCTCAACCCTCAGTGCCACCGGGCCCGCTCGGTGACATGTTTTATTGAAGGAGACCATTATTCTTTTAAGAGCAGTGTTAGATGCAGATCCGTAGATTACTATACCATAATCCACTAGGGACAGAACGGAACTAGTGACAGCCAGGTGGAGGGCATCCTTTGTCAGGCAGCTTCTATGCCTGTAGAGGAGACCAATTCTGGTGTTTACTGCTTTGTAAGCCAGATTAATATGTTCTTGGTAGGAGAGGGAGGAGTCTAAAGTGATCTCAAAGAATTTAAAACTTCTAACCTTCTTGAGTGACGAGAGTTGACTATTTTGGATGTTTAGTGACACACCTTTATGTTTATTCTGGTGGTTTGCAAACAGAATTACTTTGGTCTTTTTGTAATTGATGATAAGTTTATGAAAGGAGAACCAGGACTCAGTTTGAGTAAAGCTATTTTGTAAGCATTGTTCAAGCATAAGGGGTTCAAGATGACTAGAGAAAATATCTGCATCATCTGTGTAGAGGAGTAGGTTGCCAGAGCAGGCTTGGGGAAGAGTATTTAGAAAAAGACTAAACAGGAGCTGCCCAAGAATTGACCCCTGTGGAACCTCTGAGCAAACTGGCTTACTGGAAGAGAGGGCATCTAGGATTTTAACCCTCTGGGACCTCCCCGAGAGGTAACTATCAAACCTGGCAGTAGCGTCAGAGGATAGGCCCAGTCCCAAGAGGGAGGCAGAGAGAAGGCCATGGTGGACCATGTCAAATGCTTTTGTTAGGTTTGTGTACACAGACCCAACCAAGTGACCATGGTTCAGAGCTTTATGTATAAAGCTATTATAGTATATGGTTAGGGTTTATTGTGGATGGAAAACAGTGGTTTTCCAAATCCTGTTGTAGGACAGTTCAAAGGTCAAAAAAGTTGTTGTACTATCGTTCTGACGTCACAACGATAGTACAACAACTTCTTAACCTTAAATTGTTTCCCTATTAGCTGAAACATTGAGCTTCACAAAAAAACTGTACAACATGGCGGCGCGCTTAAGCTTAGCGTTGCAGAAGCTTTCAGATAGTTTGGACACGGACTGCCATAGTCGCGCCGTGTTTCCAAACTATCAATTTATCAAGTCTTTTATTTTTTTTTTTAATAAATCAGTGGCCCTGGGGAATAAAGACGATAGCGAGAATCTTCAGGGTCGGTAGCGGAGCGGGACCCCAGCACGCACCGGGAGGAAACGGCAGTGTCAGAACAAGCTACAGAAAGGTACAGAAACCAACAGATACTTGCTGGCACATTTTGGGGGAACCATATACTATATAAAATAACAGATAGTGAACTGTGCACACCAAGGCCGTGTTTCCATCTCGGGGGGTTGATGACATCATAGGGACCTCTCAAGCTTCGGTCTCGAGGTCTATGATGTCATCAACCCCCTCGATGGAAACACAGCCTTGTTGTGCACAGTTCCCTATCCTTTATTCTATATGAACTCCAGGAGGGCTGTGGAAGTACTGTGGTCCTTCCTGAAGTCATGTTGTTGGCTACACTGCAGATTATACTTGGCAAGATATTCAGAGATTTGATCATTCACTATTCTTTCAAGGGCTTTAGAAATAGGGAGAAGAGAGAGATGGGGCGATAGTTACCATAGGCAGATCTGTCACCACTCTTGTGAACAGGGGTGACTATCATAGATTTCCACTGGGAGGGAAACTGACTGAGATAGAGAGAAAGATTAAGAATGTTGGTGAGGGGAGGGAGTACTGCATCAAATGTTAAATGAAGTAATTTTAGATCAACAGAGTCACCACTGAATCTGGACTTGCCCAAGGCTCATGAAAGGTAGGATCTAGCTTCATTTGGAGATGTTACTCTGAAGTGAGAGGCAGGGATACTGATAAGAGCAGATGACTGGGGGGGGGGATAGAGTGGTTAGTGGGGTCACTGAAGAAATCTGGAGGGAAAACAGTACTTGGATAGGTAAAAGCATTATTGAATGTATCTGCTATGAGCAGTGGGTCTTGGGTAGTAACTCCATTGATATTTAATGGGGATGTGGAGGGAGGTGTTAGTTTTACCCATATGGTCCCTAAGATTTTGCTAGAACTTAGTCCCATTACCCCAGGAAGAAGAAAGGCAGGTTGTATAGTACTCAGCTTTAGCACATGTAATTTCCTGAGTACAGACATTTCAGGCCCCCTGATAGCGCTGTCTATCTACAGGAAGTCCAGACCCCAAAGCCTTGTGCCAGAGGTTATCCTGGTGGGCCATTGATTTTAAAAGGGCCAGGGTTACCCAAGGATTGTCCTGGTTTTTCACCTTACATGTCATGAAGGGGACAAAACATGTCACATGCACAGTTCAAAGTGAAGATAAAGTATGTAAGGGCATCATCAATATTAGTGGCAGAGTCAAGAGGGGACCAATCAGAGTTAAATCAGTACTGTCCTGTAAGTGTGAAGGTGAAGTGGAAACTTCTATCTGCAAGAAAAAATCAACAAATCTCCCAAATTCTGTGTGATTGAATTGCAGCCTGAGACAGTGGGTCTCCCAGGCAGCTCTTCCTGGTTTTTATGGACTTCTGGTAATATGTAAAAATTGGAAACCGTGGTGCATTCTTGCCAGATGTAATTACATTCTTTATCTGTCAGATTGCCCCTATCAAGTGCTATTTTCAACATAGTAAACAGTTCTTTTCTAAACCTGGTGGTGGGATCAGTGTTCAACTTACAGTAATTATTTTCATTATTTAGCAGGGTCATTACTATTCTATGATAGTGTTCAGTATTCAAGATCACAACGTTGCCACCTTTATCAGCTGGCTTTATTACCAGTGATTCATTTTTAGATAAATTCTCTAAAGCTATTTTCTCCTTTCTTGTGAGGTTATAGTGTTCAGGGGTTGTATTGTGATCAAGAATTTCTTTAACCTGCTTACACACCGTTCTCTCATATGCTAATATTGCATTGTTAAAAATATTAGGACAGAACGTGGAGCCTCCAGCAAATCTCTCTTTTCTTATTTTGGTCAAATAATGCCTAGCATTTAGTAGTCCATTACCTGTTTGATTCACATGAGAGGTCAAAAGATCACATGTTTGTAAATTTTAATTTAACAAACTTTCTAATACTTCTAAGTAATTTGTTTAATTCCCCAGCATTGTATCTTCGTCTGGTAAAAAGTCAGTATCAGAAATGTTAGTTGTTGAAGCCAAGTTCATACCTTCAATGGAGATGGCCTGTATCAAGTAGTCCAGATCCTCATCATGACATGTTGTATCAGGTGTAGTTCCACCCATTATGGCTTGTCCAAGTTGATCCGTAGCAAAGAAAAGTCACAATTGTAGTTTTCTAAAGAACTTTTGTAAGTCTATGAAAATCCAGAAGTCATTTACTGGTGGGGTTGATATGAAACTAAGCCCGCTCTGTAGTAATTCAATTTCTGTTATATTTAAAGTGTATTCTGAGATGTTTAAGATCTGTAACTGATGTTCTTTCCCCTCGCATTCAGGGAACGCTCTATTCCTCCTGCTTGATTTTCTGCCCCTACTGCTTCTCCTTATCTTTCTTTTTCTTGAATTCCTATGTCTGTCCTCCGATACTGGTCTAAAAAAGGTCCCTGCTGGTTACTACTGTTTCTTCTGGCACTGGTTCCCTGGTTTCTGTTTTATTCTTGACTGGAACCTCACCCTTGAGTGCTCATAACTCACTGAGCAGTTTTTGGACCAGCTGGTAATATTACCTAAATCATAATCATTCTGATATCTCAACAGTTTCTCGTTCTTTTTGTCAATTATCTCTTGTTCGTATTTATTCCATTTGTTTTTTTTAACTTATTCTCATGCTCAGTGTACTGAGGTTGTCTTTAAAGTTTAGTGCATTTATTCTAGCTTCTTTAAATTCAGTTAGAAGGGCTTCAAACTTAATATTAACATCCTTAATTAGTAATTGCATGAACATTTTTGAGCACTCACATACAACGCGGATCCATTCCTCTTTAAATCTGAAATCACAGATGCCGCTTGAAGCAGAAACAGTGATCCTCAGGCCCCCTCAGTGCAAGTCCTCTGACAATGTACTCTTTGAGAGTGGAAATGTTGTAGGTCAAGTCTATTTCTCTGCAAATTAGTTTCTCTAAATTAGCAAGTGCAGCCCTTATGGTGTTAGATTCACCTGTTGATGCAGACATGACCTCTCCCCCTGTAGTTTTTCTCTTGCTCTCCATTGTCTCTGTTGGGTTCTAGTCCCTGTAGATCCAGGAGTGGTCAGCAGTCTGCAGGGGAGAACAGAAAGTGTGTGACATCAGTGATTGGATGTCTGGAAGGCCTTCTGTGGTGGAAGCACCACTTGTGTTCGACAGACAAATCCCAGACGTTCCGCACAGCGATGGCACTATACCGACACCAGTATAGTGCCGCCACAAAAGAAAGTGCTTTTTGCAGGGGGCTATGCCCCCCCCTTGCACCACCCACATTTAATTATAATCAGCTCCATGTTGGAGTTGTTCTGGGGAGAGGGCAGAATACCAGGAGATGCCACTTCAGTGAAAACAGACCATTACAGCGATTGTCACTGTAAAGGTCTGTTTTTGAGTTTCACTGTCGTGGACTCGCTGTCAAGGGGGGCACTGTGCGATGGTTCAGTTCTTGCTATGAACACCATTGTGACTTTTAAGACCTTGAAGTAAAGAGAATGCTCCAAGTATTGTGAGCCCCCGGTGGAGAAAGTTTAAAGAAAGGCCAAGTTGGAAATGGCATTGCGACAGTAGAAGTGTCTCATGCAGTCATAGTCCCCAGTGTATACTCAGTTTTGAGAATCAGAGAATGTAGAGTAAGCAAGTACCTGTGTAAAGATTAGAGTGAATAGAAGGGATATGAAATGGAACTGCTGCTATGTACAAACTACCTCTAAGTGTGATCTGGTTAGGTCCCCCATATTGCTGCTGTCAGGAATGTAGCCTTTTTGGCTCGAGGGAATGTCTGCATGCAATAAATCAATCTGTTGGAAAAAGATATTGTTGCAGAAGGAATGTCAGGTTTTGGCCTGTGAAATGCCCCCACTGTGTATGTAACTTCCCCGCTCCATGGAGTGGTTTGTTAACTTTCTTGTTCATTAAATCGGTTTTTACATTTTGATTCTGGAGTGGACATTGAACTCAATCAATTTAAACTGTGCAATTTTTTTTTATTTTTTAAACTTCAAATTTATTTCTTGTTAGCACAGTAGTTACACGTCACAGAACAAATTTTACATTTTGCTTTGGACAAAGTCAGAAGAACTTAAAACCTATTACAGATGTTCAGTTAATATAATTGAGCAGAGAGTCATAACATTCTTTCTTCTTTTGTTTTAGGTCCATTTGTTCTGTGTGGCAATCTCTTGAAATTGAAAGAATGAATATTTCAAACTATACTCACAGCCCATTAAATCTGCGAGAAACATTCTGTATTACAAGAAAAAAGAGCAGCGTTACTGACTTGATAACTGCGCTGTTACTTCTGCTCTTCTTATCTATGTTATTACAATAAAACCTATCTAAAACATAAAATGGCGGGTATATTATTTCATCTAATTAGCTGTATTTGATTGTGTTATGAGAATTATCTTTTTTTCCCCTCTCCCCCTTTAGACTAAAAATAAAATGGGTCGATATAAAAGTCAAGAATGAAATGCTTGCTGGGAGAGTACTGAAGTACCTTCTATTTCCTCAATAAGAGTCACGAAAGGAAGCCACACTGCATTAAACTCATCCCTTTGCAGTCATAATTCTGCTGTGATTCTCTCTGCCCTCCGTATGGGCTTTATAATTTCTAACCAATCTTGAATAGTTGGGGATTGTGGGGTCAACTATTGTTTAATGATGGCTTTACCTGCTGCTGCTAAAAGAATTCCCATGAATGATTTTTGACCGTTGGTCTTCTTCCCCCCAAGGGGAACTCCCAAAACCATATGTTCAAATGACAATTGTTCTGCGGATCCTACTATTTGCTGGTATTTTACCATGATTTCTGTCCAAAAAGGCCGCAGCACAGGACAGTCCCAGAAGGTATGATAATGTGTGCCAACTGACCCACAGTTCCACCAGCAGTTTTCTGTGTAAGAGGCGTTATAGTGTTTTGTTCTGGTTGAGGTGTTAAAATATCTGCTAATGAGTTTCCACTGAAACTCTCTACACACTAGAGAAGCTGATGTGTGGAAAACCCCTTCCCAGATTTTTGTCCAGGTTTGGGCATCTACATCTAGGCCTGCTTCCCTCTCCCAAGCTCCCTGACAGTTAGGAGGGCTCTCCTCTGAGATTTCTATGTGGATCTTAATCAGTTTGGATCTCAGGTTTGTCTCCCCTTGGGTATTTGCTGCTTTTAGAATTAATTCTTCTAATGGGTGCGGGTCCTGCTGGACTGTCCAGAGGTTAGAGTCCTTATTCAGGAAGGATGCCACCTGTAAATATCCAAATTCCTGTTGTATTTCCTGAAATGTCTTTATTTTGGTTTGTTTCATAAACTGACAGAAATAACAAAACCCATAACGACTCCACCTAGCAAAAAAGTGATCCAACCTAGGGGGGTGAAACCAGAGCAGAGAGAGATTTGTGTCCGATAGAAGAGAAATTGTGTTATGCTAAGATCTTTTTCTACCATACCGCAGCTCCAGTACAGTTGATTTTGCCATGGGTTAGGGAGTTTAGCCTTCATTAGTTCCTCAGTAGGACCAGTGGAATCCAAGACTGGAGTGTTACCTGGACTACTACCTTCCTCCATGCCCACCCAAACATTTTGTTGGTCATTTTTGTTATATTCCACCCAAGGAAATAATTGAACCACGAGGTAATGAGTCTTTAAATTGGGTAATCCAAGTCCACCTGTGGTTTGGGCCACAAAAGTATGTTCCATGCTATCCTGGCTCTTTTACCACCCCATTCAAATCTGTGTAGGGCTTTGTCTATTTTACGCCATTCTGCTCTAGGTATGTATAGAGGGATGTAGCTGAACAGAAACAGGAAACATGGGAGAACATTAATTCGTATTGCTTCTATTTGACCTATCAAGGATAAAGGTAGAAGATCCCACCATTTCTGATCTGTGCAGAACTCTTGTATCAGCTTATCATAGTTTACTTGATGCAGGTGTGCTAAGTCTAGGGGGATGTAATTCACAAATATCTGAGATTAGTGGAGATCCATTTAAAAGGCAAAAGTTGGATAAAATCCGGGGTATATACTCCACTGACCATCAAGATCTCCATTTTGTCATTATTCATTTTGAAACCTGAAACCTGACTATATGTCCAGAGCAAGTTGGCGAGAATGGTTAGGGGTTCCATACTCAAAGCAAATAACAGTGGGAACAATGAGCATCCCTGTCTTGTGCCTCTTTGTATATTCAGTTCCCTCGACATTGTCCCATTAACCCTTATCTTGGCTTTTGGTGCATAGTAAATGGCTTGTAGCCATGTCGGGAATTGTTTCCCGAAGCCAAATTTTTCCAGTACCTCCCTGTGGTAATCCCGTCTAAGGCAATCAAATGCCTTCTCGGCATCCACTGCTATCGCCACCTGTTGTTCATTTGCTTTACTCCCCATCTGTAAGATATTGAGACATCACCTAATATTGTCCTGAAGGTGTCGGTTGGGAACAAAGCTAGCCTGGTCCAGGTGGACCAAGCTTGTCAAAATTTGGTTCACTCTCCCAGCTAAGATCTTTTGGAAAATTTTTGAATCGACATTAAGCAGTGAAATCGGCCTATATGAGGCACAGTGCTCAGGGAGCTTGCCTTCTTTGGGTATTACTGTAATGAAGGCCTCCCTCCATGTATGAGGGAGATCTCCTCTATCTTCACATGAGTAAGAGAGGTCTACCATCAGAGGGGTCAGGAGGGGGGGAAATGTCTGGTAGAATTCGGCATTGAAGCCATCACGCTCTGGAGATTTAACCATTTTCATTTCTTTTATCATTAGAGCGATATCTGCTGTGGTAAATGGGGCCTCTAGTGCCAGTCTATCACTATCTGATAGTTTGGGTAGGGTGATCACAGTCAGAAATCCCAGTAGATTTTTTTGGCTCCCTTCGTCTTGGGCCTCGGCTGAATATAGAGTGGTATAATATTCTCCAAAGGCTTCCGCAATTTCTTTTGGAGTATATACTGCACTAATTTTGTCTTTTTGAGTTTTCTGAAGTTTTTTAACATATCTTTCTGCTTGAAGTTTCCTTAAATGGAATGATAGATGTCTGCCAGCCCTGTTGCCATGTTCAAAATATTTTTGACTGGTATATATTGCAATTTGCCTTCTACCTGCCTATCTAGAACGGCCTGAAGTTCTTTCCTAACTTGTTGTAGTCTTCTGTGATCCAGAGTTCTTATGCTCTCTTTCTAAGTTGTTCAGTTTTTGTTCCAGTTTAGTTTGTTTCTCTCTGAGCTGCCTCTTTGCTCGGGATGAGTACAAGATTATAGCCCCCCTTAGGATGGCTTTAAGCCCATCCCAATACCATTTCCACCCTGTGTCTTGTACTTTATTGTGGATCTGGTAGTTCTTAATAACTGACTTTATTAGGCCTCGGAATTCCTCCTGCTCAAGAAGAGAGGTATTTAGTCTCCAGGTGATGCATTTCTCCCAATCCCCCAATTGAGCTTCAAGTGTGATCACAGACTGGTCAGATACTATTCTGGGGTGTATCGTGCAGTCTTTAATTCTATATACCTCCAGTTGACTACACAAAAAATAGTCAATCCATGAATTTGATTGATTGGGGTTAGAGTAAAAAGCATGATCTCTTAAAGTGGGGTTCAGTTCCCTCCAGACATCTAGCAGGGCTAGCTCATGGATTCCCCCTCTCACCATTTGGCTCATGTTTCTGTTGGTAGTAGTGACCTGTGATGATCGGTCCAGTGCTGGATTCAGTATGCAACTGAAGTCTCCACCCAACAGAATCATGCCTTCACCTAGTTCCAAGAGCTTACCAAATAATTTCTTATAAAATAGAGGGTGATCTACATTTAGTGCGTAAATATTGATTAGGTATATTTTGGGGGAAAATAGCTGACCGGAGACTATCACCACTCTACCCTCTCCAAAAAGGTTTCTGATTCTATCTCTAATGGGAGGTCCCTTTTAATCAATATGGCATTGCCAGCTTTTTTACCTGTCAGGTGAACCAAACCCACCACCTTTCCCACCCATGACCTCCTCAATTTTTCATGCTCAGAGGGAGCAATTTTGTTTCCTGGATAAAACCAATATCTGCTTTAAGTTTTTGCAGGTAGTGTAATATTTTTGTTCATTTGATGGGGGAGTTAATTCCCTGTACATTCAGGGATACAACTTTCAAGGTACCCATCTATCCATAAGGGCTTATCCCTATGTTGTGTGATGCTTGTTCCAATTTGGTTCTATCTCTGATATTATCATCTCTTAACCCCCAACTTCCTACCTTCCCATGCTATAGCTTCACTGGTAGTATTTCCATTATGTTTACCAGCCTTAAAGAGAACATGCTAAGCACAACTGGTGCTTGCAAAAAATGAAATTGAACCATCCAACCGTGTGGAATAAACATAAAACACAGTAAATTAACAATAAAACTTTCAACCTGTGTGATGCAGTAAAGAGACATGAGTTTCCAAGGTCAAAAAAGAAAGATGCAGCTACTGCTGCTAAGCTTTTTAATAAACAAGCCCAACCTGTTAGGGTCAGTGTAATGTAAGACCACAAAGCCGAGCGGCTGTATACCACGACACAGTAGATCCGCTACAGGCTGTTCAAGCGGGGACCAGCTATGATCAGACAGCCACCACTTAGAAAATCAATCTGCTAACAACTTGAAAGAAAAAGTACCAGCAATGTTAAAAGGCCTACTTAACCCCCCACCCTTCATACATCTTCCCTCCATAACTATAAAATGGTCCCATACCCAGTTCTTCTTCTCCCCCCACCCCCCAAAGTGAAACTGCCTCCTCAATCAGTCTTTTAATAAGTTCAGTCTGTACACCTGGCTGCCTTTTCATTTTGTTTACTTG
Source organism: Neoceratodus forsteri (assembly GCA_016271365.2). Lineage (NCBI taxonomy): Eukaryota > Metazoa > Chordata > Ceratodontiformes > Ceratodontidae > Neoceratodus > Neoceratodus forsteri. Next base: position 1,341,695,295 of record CM057455.1, on the reverse strand, counting down.
TGGTCTGAATTCCCTAAGAAACAGACCTACCAGGTGAATCAAGGGACACGATAACAATGTTCAGTCCAAGATGTCCTTCGAGGAGTCTCTACTACTGCCTCTAGGGTTTTTTTGGGGGGAGCCAAAAGTTATTATTCGATTTTCCAGTGCGGTGGGGAGCTTTTCCTCCATTCCATTTGAAGAAAAAACACTCTTGTGGCCATCTAAACCTTTAGACTATGTCTCCAGTCAGACCCTCCATTATTGCCCAGACAGCGATCCAATGTCCAAGAGGGGACAAGATTTTAGGTCAGGGATACAGGAGGTGGATGGTTCCAATAACAGTCTAGACCATCTAAATTCTGGTAGGTGTAGGCAGGCCTCTGAAAAACATGGGCAAAAAAAGGAGAAAACTCTGACCTGAGATAATCAACGAATATAGTTATCCTGATTCAGCTAGCTAACAGAGGTTGTTTCAGGTGGAAGAGCTTGCTCGAAGCATGACATCCCTTTGGTCCTCAGCCGGCAGCTTTTTGTTTTCTCTGGCCAGCAGCTCCGTCAAGTTGGCACTTAGATGAGAGGACCAAGATATGGATGTAGATTGCCCCCTCCGTGGTTTGCCTACCCTTCATCATGCCACACTGGTGATCTCCTGCTCCAGAGCAAGGGAGGGTGATTCCGGAACTTGAAGGCCGAGTTTTTCTTAAGTTGAAGCAGCCTCAAACAACGAATCAAAAAGCAGGGGACCTTTCTCTGTGTAAACATGGAGATGGGCTGGGTATAGTATCTGAATTTTGATGTTCTTTTCTTTAGCTTGCTTGATTATGTCCTTCACCCGTTTCCTCTGGCCATTTAGGTGGTCTGAAAAATCTTGGTCAAAGGAAATTCGTTGGCCGTCCAATAACAGTTCTTTTTTGTTTCCATTTTTAACTTCAGATTTTGCAAGCCTTCTCTTGTTTTAGTGTGCTATCCTTTGTGTCCTCTTTACTAAACCTGCTTGTGTTTTCTTGGTTTGTGCTCATCCTTTTTCAGTGAGCCTGAGCTCCTAGTGTGTTTTCAAAATAAGCTGTGCCTTGCCTGCGCCCCAGTATGGCTTGTGCTTTGTGTGTGTTTGTTTTGTTTGTTTTTATTTTCTTGAAGCTTCACAGCTTCATAGTCAGGAGAATTTGGTGGATGCAGATGTGGTGGGGGGGGGAGAATGTTGATTCTGCCCACTCCCGCTCCCATTGTCATGCTGCTGAGAGATGATCAAATCTCTTGCTTCACAGGGCCAGTGCCACCACCTGCAATTGCATGGCCTGACAGACAGACTGAGACACAGAGTCCACACCAGTCAGTTGAAAAGAGAGCTGGGATGGGTGGGCCCCCACTTGCCAGCTGGAAAGCAGCAAAGAAGTTGAGATGCCTACACCCGTGCTCCAGGTTGTCACACGTGGATGCCAAGCATAAGTTCAGTTTGCCGCATGAGTGAACATGCTGCTGCCCATTCCAGTCATCAGCTCTTTGACTGACATTTGAGTCTGGATGACATTAAGGCAGCTCAATGGTGCTTCTCTAGCTCATAGTTATTTCTCCTAGACTATATATTTATACATATATATATATATATATATATATATATATATATATATATATATATATATATATATATATATATATATATATATATATAGTACGGTAGTGCTACCATAGTTAGGTTGAGGAGCCATTTACATGTTAAACCCCAAATTTTGCACCTTAATAACTTTGCAACCATTTAACAGATTTGAACGAAATTTGGCATACAGAATCAAGACCCATATGCCTTGGGATCTGCTAAGTTTTGTACTGGTTGGATATACGGCTGTGGAGTTATTAAGCGTGATCTGCGCGTGCGTTTACGCTTTTTTTGGAATTCTACGGTCGCACCTACAGGTCGCACGGTTTGTGTGACCAGTCTGAAATCTTCAGGGAATGTGCAGCTGGGGTCCCTGATGTGCTTTTCAAAGGTTTCGTGAAAAAATATTATACAGTTCAAAAGTTATTCAAAAAACAATTTCCCATTATAAGTCAATGGGAAAAGTTAACAAAAAGTTCGACAGTGTCACAAATGCAGTTTTTACTTTCGCAAACGGCCCTTTTACTGTCGCAAATCCATCATTTTTTTTTCAGTTGGTGATCATAAAAATGCTTACCATTTAAATTTGGGACTCTTTAGCAACCTAATTATTTTTGTATTCACCTAGTCGGACCCTGGGGATGCTAGCCATGTCTTTATTTTGGGGTAAAACACCATAGAAATATGTTTTTCAGATTTCTGAAAAAAGTACTTTCACAAAGTAGCGTCACACTCATGAAAGTGTCGCAAATTTTTGCAAAAGCTTTCGCAAATTGCGGCAGTACTTTTCTAGGCTGTGGGAAAATGACAGCAATTCTTAGGCACCCTGCTGCAAAAGAACGGTTTGGAGTTTTGGGCTGAAATTTGGAGGGAAGACAGCCGACATCTCACAGATGTGCCTTTCAGTGTTTTATTGAAAAAATATTACATGTTGGCAAAGTTACGGTACTCCAAAGTTGACACTTTTTCCCATAGGATAACATTACGGCGTACGACGCATTGCAGCAATCATTTGGCGCCCTGCTGCAAAATAACGGTTTGGTCTGTTGGGCTGAAATTTGCAGGGAACACAGGCAACATCCCATAGATGTGCCTTTCAGTGGTTTGGTGAAAAAACATTACAGGGAGGCAAAGTTATGGCAATCCAAACTTCTGTTTTTTCCCTTAGGATAACATTACGGCGTTCGCCGCGCCTTTCAGGGCCCGTATCTCGGAAACGGTGCAAGATACAGACATTTTGTCAAAAAAACACTTAGCCCCCCACTGGGAGCTAAGTATAAAACTAGCCAGGAAAGTGATAATTCATATGACTTTTAATTTTTTTTCTATGTCGTACGGTTCCTGAGATATAAGCAATTTACTATTCCAAGTCCTCATTTTTCTGTTCTGAGAGTCATTATTTTGCATACATTCTTTGTACTCACTGTCTTTCTCTATATAGCTTTTGGAGAAAACCAGCCTGTGCACTTGCATTACTGTTACCATTACCATTTCCGCTTGCAGTTCCATACCCGTTTCACTTACCGTTCACGTTTACGCCACCATGTGCGTTACCCTTTGCGTTTTCATTTGCGGTTGCGTTTGCGTTGTTTTTAACATTTCTGTCTACAGTACTGTTTCTCTTTCTGTTTCGCTTTGCGTCACCATGCGTGTTACAATTTGTGGTTGCGGGGACAATGTTACTATGTGACAAGACATCACGTGGCAGGAGTGTGGGGCCCAAAGGGCCCTGCGCTCCCGCTGCCGCATTACAGTCACTATTTCTCATTATCATTCTCAAAAAGAAGGGAAATTAGAGGCAAAAAAATCCTTTTAATGCATCAGTTAGGGTTGTTCCACAGCGACAAAAGCGAGGAAATTCGAAGTTAGGGTTGAAACCCCTTTGCCCCTCAGCCCACCCCCATCCACTGGAATCAGGGGTGCGTGTTGGGTCATCGGTCTAACTCTCACCCCATTCTCCTATTCCTCAGCTTCTTTCCACATGTGATGGGGTGAGAATTAGGGCCGATAACCCCAACGTGCACCCCGATTCCAGTTGGGGGGGTAGGCTGGAGGGGTGCAAAGGGGTTTGAACCCTAACATCGAATTTCCTTGCTTTTGTCGCTGTGGAACAACCCTAACTGATGCATTAAACTGAGTTTTTTGCCTCTGATATATCTATATGGCAGTGTGTGACAACTATCCAGGCTACGCCATCTGGCTGTGGTCCTCGCTCACTTAGGATGAAAACTCCCAATGGGGCCCTTGACTGGCTGTTGTCAGCTTGCTTGGCTTCAGGACCCAAGCTGATGGTTCCATATGATAACAGCACCAACAAAAACAGTGCTGAACCCAACAGAGACTACACATCGCAGAAAATCAAAAGGGCGATCAGCACAACACCAACCACCCACAATGGGCAACTGGGGCTTAGGAGCTCTAACGGGATGAACTTCACTCACATTTAATGTGGAGGGCTATGCCCCAGCACCCACCTTTGCAGGGGGCAAGCCCCCCAAACACCCCATTTCTATTATAATCAACTCTGAGGGGGATGACAATGGGAAAAAGGAGAAACTTGGGAGGGGGCTAAAGTTGGCAGGGGAGAATGTTGGGGGGACAACCTGCAGGCGGGCGGGGGACACAGAAAGAAGGGCGGGGGGAATGGGACCTTGTAAACCAACACAAAAAAACTTATAAACCACTCATACAAAACAAAACAAAAAAACTATAGCCAATCCCAAATCTGGGTCCATCAGACACAGAGAAAGTGACTCTAACCACTACACTACATGGCCAGCTCGGGATTGACTCAACCAACATACCCCTCTATACTTCAGAACTACTACTCCCTACAGATATAATATCACTATACTTGCCATGTGCTATTATGTGCACATAGCTCATTTTACCATGTGCTATTAACTCCATGTAGCCTGTTTTACACTCGCCATTTTGGTGTAGTTTAAATTCACTCACTCAAATTAATTTGCTCATATCATGGAATACCAAGTTGACTCCACTGCTACAACTACTGTAACAGTCATCAAGGACAGTTGGTGGTTGGCACCATGGTCATCCTTAGCCAGGAAAGCTCTTGGACACACTAGTGGAGGCATGGAGCCAGTAGGTTTTCACATTTTTTGTTAAAGCCAAATATCTTCCTTTATCATTATAAAAATTGGGGGGAACACTGCTGCAGAAGACAGAGGTTTGGATTAGCACTTTACATTTGCATTTGGTTCAAGTGAATGCAGTTGCAAAGTGCTAATCTGTAACTACAACCGTTTTTTTTACAGTCCAATATCATCAGTTTGGGGGGTAGTCTGAAGCAGCAATGGTGGAAGGGACAATATGCAGCCTGCAGATGTTTGCATCGATCATGAACACACTTATTTAATAAGTGTAACTAAGTATATGTTATAATTAATCTATTTAAGAGAGACAGATCAATCTATAGGGGCAGAAGGCTTGAAAAAGAACAGTGAAAGGTCTCCGTATGGGATGTAGGAGAAACCAGCACCAAAGGAGGGGGCCATCTGCTCTAAGGGGCTGGGCACTTCATTTTTTGCATTTAATTCTGTGCCAGATTTACAGAGAGTGGGGTATTGTCATGTGTAACCATTGCACCTTTCTATGGTTGGGTTGATTTAATTCAGACTTGTAAGGACAAGTAGCACTGTCCAATTAGTCCTGAACTGGGACAACTCCATTTTGTTGTTCATGCATTGATTTTTGCAGTTTTTTTTTACTTTGTCCAGTTGGCTTGTTTTCATGTTCATGTGGTATAATACTACTTCTATTATAGCACAGGAACATGAAAACTATCTGCTGTCCTACTTCAGGTTCAGCTTCTGTGTGCCCCACATCCAGATGTAAGGACCCTAGCTGTGCCCCAGTCAGGCCAAATTCCGGGAGCCACCACTGCTCCTGCTGAGTAGTAGTAGAACAGCAGCCAGCAGAGGGGTTAATCTCCAAAAGTAAACTGTGAATTATGGGACAACAGGGTGGTGCAGGCAAGGGGCAGCTAGCCCAAAATATCAACAAAGTCCAAACTACCTCAGTCAAAGACGACAGTCATCAGAAACTTGTAATTCCAAAAAAAAATGCTTTATTGCAATTTTAAATGCTTTATTGCAATTGAAATAAATATATTTAAATTGTAATAAAGCATTTATTTTTGGAATTACAAGTTTCTGGTGACTGTTGTCTTTGAGTGCAGTAGTATGGACTTTGTATTCAGCGGAGTGGTACCCACAGACACTTTTGGGCATTGTCAGTAACAGCGTGGAAGAGGAACATCTGTCAGAACTGGTTAAATGGTAGACCGCCTCAAATTGCATACTGGAGAGCATACCTATTAGAATCTCTTAAGATGGAATGCTCCTAGTATAAGAGTCATCATAACTTGAAAGGCCTTGAGTGTCTCTGGAATCCACTACAATTGGCAAAAGACTTGGGTTGTTTTCCATTTAGCTTGGTTGACTCATTTTCACACTCCAGGTTGGGTAGGGGAACAGAGATGCACCAAGTTGTGTGATCAAGTATTGTAAGTAAAGGCTGGGCTGGGATTAAGGCAGGCTATACATATTTTTAAATAAAATGCCTTTTTCCAGGGGCGAAGCCAACAGGCGAGTGTGAAAGACATGTTCATTTTAGCTCCATGCAGAAATTAAAGCAAATAATGTTAAACTCTGTCAACAACACTCAAATTCAGGCTAAATCATTTTCAGTTACCATTGGTAGTATTTCTCAGTAGTATAAGTTCCTTCTTTATGAGGGAACACTCTTAGCTAGAAAAACTGACTCATCAGGTTCTGGGCCCTCCAAGCAACCACCATCCCAACCAGCAGCAGACAATGTGGGGGATCAACTGGCGACTCTGGACTCACTTCAATTGTCGATCAACTTGTTAACACTGACCATACAGAAATTAGGTAAGAAAGTGGATCAGTTCAATGAAAGAATATTTTTGGTGGAAAATAAACTTGATGGTATTGTTAACTCTGTGGCAGAATCTGAAATGCTGGTAGACAAAGCATTGGTTGCATCGGCTGCGTCTACTAAGGAGTAGGAGTGCTTCACTCCATCCTGGATGGAGCAACTAGAAAACACTGTAGGGCAGCCACTGTATGCTTCCTGAGAGTACTGGAGGGCTCTGAGGGGGATGATCTGTTTAAATTTCTGGAGTGTTGGCTCCCTGAGGTGACTGGACTTGGCCATGTGGTCTTCATTGTGCAGATACAGAATTAACCCCAGAAGGGCTACCACTATACATGAAGGACCGAGAATGATTCTTATGGTGACCACATCCAGTACTATGAGTGACTTGATCCTGCATGGCAGCTAAGGACCAGGGGCCCATGACGAAAGGTATAGTTAGGTGCTGTTTTTCTCTGACTAGTCCTACACTCACAGTGCTTTGCAGAAAACTTTTGAAGGGGTAGCGAGCAAGCTGTGTACTGTGGGAGTAGTGTACCAAATTAGGTTCATAGTGCACTTTCAATTCATGTATTTGTACAAAAACTATAGTTTTCCTGATGTGAAGGCAGTCAGAAAGTTTGCATCCAAACTCAAACCAGTATCTCGGCAAGAAAATGCATCAGATGTTTTGCAGTCGGATAAAGATAACTAATTCTTTTCTGGACTCCATGGACTTACTGTAGGTGAGCTATTTAGCAGCATGACATCACGGTTGCAGTGTGCAGGTCTATCACTGTGGATTCAATTTAATGGATAATTTGCTATGTAATCTTACACTGTAATATACTGTAAAAGCTATTGTCTGTATGACCAAGTGAATGTCTAAATATAACTGTTGGTTAACAATGTGATACTGTTAATTAGCTATGTATCCTATAGGTAGAATCTAAAAGACAAAGAACCTCAGCACAAAGGCACTTAGGCAAGTGTTAAATAGAAACAGCATTAGCAATAAAGCTAGGTTTCAAAGAAATGTAAAATTACACATATCCCTATAATTCAAAGCATCTTGGGAAGTGTATGTAAATTACCATTGTAGCCCCCTTCCCCACATCTAGGAATATGATGGTGGAAGTCCAAGAGGAGGGGGGCGCATACAGAACAAAAAGAGCCCACATACCTGGTCGGCCTGACTACCAGACTTTGATGGAACCGGTGTGCCCCATACTTCCAAGTGTAGAGCTGGTGACTGGAGAAATGAAGACCTTGTTCTTCACCTGCCTGGCCTTGTCAACTTCACCTCTGAGGCCTTTGTAGACAATTTTCATCTCACAGGCCTCTCACCATCTTCCTCGATGGTCCTCCAGTTCTTTGGTCTAGGGACAGTAAAGCAGTGGTCCCCTAGACCCCTCTGTTGCACACCCTGAACGCACCTGGCAGCTGGGCTGTGGAGGGAAAGTTCTTGTTAGCAGCAAAAGCATCCAAATGAATGAGGCAATACTCTAAACTGCAGAAACAGAGGGATCACATTTAATGAACAGTTAATTCAGAACAGGAACAATCACTCCATGGAGCAGGAAAACAAACACCAGTTGATCTGGACTAAGAGGTCACATCAGAAGCTAGGCAAATGCTGTGGACCATAAAGGTCCCATCCGAAGCTCAATTCCAGGCAGCTACCTTAAGGCTAGGTAGCCACAGTCCAAAACTCAGGCAGCTTAAGTCTAAGGCCAAATCAGGCCTTTACATAATAGGCAGCAACAGTCCTTCCTTCCAGGCAAGCGACGTCACCCCAGGCAGCAAAGGTGAACGTTCCCACACCTAGCGCTGAACTCAAAAACGGGGCAAACTCATACTCGAGGCCATCTGGGACCAGAGGCTGCCCCGGACTTGACCACAGATCCCCTAGACCCCTGTCTCAATGTCTCTTCATAACCTCCAAATATTAAAGGCAAGACAAGGCAAATTGTATTTAAAAATGCCCAATCCCTGAGGCTCTGGACGCCATATATAAAAACAGACCAGCAAAAGGAAATGCATCAATAAATAACAACATTATTTAAAACTACAATAATAAATAAATAAAAACTCAGTAAATAAATAAAAAGGAAGTCAGGGACATGCAATATAAATAGTCAGAACAGGGCGATATTTATACAACAGGACCAGGGAAAGCCTGCGTAAATAGGAAGGCCTTGAGGTGCACCTTGAAAACCTCCACTGAGGGGGCGCCCTTACAGATGGAGGGAGTAAATTCCACATGATAATGACACTAAAGGCAGTGTCACCAGCTGTTTTTAGCCTCGTCCTGGGAATCGCAAGGAGGCCCCTCGAGGAGGAATTGAGGGAGTGGACTGAGGTAGCAATTGTAAGAAGGTCCGCCTGGAAACAAGGGCCCAGGCCATGTAGGGCCTTAAAGGTGAGCAAGCCGACCTTAAAGAGGACCCTCCACCTGACTGGCAGCCAGCACAGTTCACACAGCACCGGGGTGACAGCTGACAGTACTTAGGCTGCCCTGTCAAAAACCCAGCAGCTGCATTCTGCACTAGATGAAGCCAGCAGAGGATACCTCCTGAGACCCTGAGGTAGAACGCATTACAGTAATCAAGCCTCAATGTCATGAAGGCATGTACTAAGGTAGGGAGGTCCAGGGGCAGAATCAGGGGCTTAATCCTAGTGATATTCCCTCAGATAGTAAAAACTGGTCCGGACAACGGCCGACACCTGAGCCTCAAGTGTCAGTCCGCCGTACAAAATAATGCCCAGGTTATGCACCCTAGATGAGGCCTTCAAAGGCACAGATCCCAGGACAAGTCCTGTCTCTTCACCTGAGGCCATCCTATCATGCCCTCTGTTCGACTCCACTACCAGTAGCTCTGTCTTATTGGGGTTCAGTTGCAACCAGCTGGAGGCCATCCAGTCTTTGATTTCATCAAGGCAATTATTTAGCACATGCACTGCATTGGACGTCCCGGGGTAAAAGAAAGATACAGCTGGGTATCATCAGCATAGCAATGAAAACCCAAGCTGTACTTCCTAATGAGCCTTCCCGGGACAGCATGTACACGGCGAACAACATTGGTGACAAGACCGAACCCTGAGGTTCTCCACAAGACAGGAGGCTAGAGGATGAGGAGAAATTCCCCATCACTACCCTTTGCCTCCTGTTTGTGAGAAAGCACTCAAACCAGAGATGACTGTGCTGGCAAGTCCACAAAATTCCCTCAGGCAGTCAAGTAACACACTATGGTCCACCATGTCAAAAGCTGAAGAGAGATCAAGGAGAATAAGATTTGTCCCTTCCCCTCGATCTCTTGCCCTGAGAAGGTCATTGTGCACCCGAATTTATGCAATTTCTGTGCTATGCCTTGCCCGAAAACCAGACTGGAGAGGCTCGTATAGATCATAGGCTACGAGGTGCTCTTCAAGCTGAAGGGTCACATTCTTCTCAACAACCTTATCCAAGAATGGAAGGTTGGCTGTAGGATGGTAATTTGCCTTGACATCAGGGTCCAAAGATGGTTTCTTCAGAAGGTGTCTCACCAGTGCCTCCTTCAAGGCATCTGGAAGCCCCCCCCCCCAACAACAAGGAGCACCTGACCATCAAGGCAAACACTGGGCCAATGGAGTTGACATCCCATCAAGAAACGTGTCAGCACCGGGTCCAAATCATAATATGTGTGCCTCAGCTTGGAGGCAACCTCAATTATCTTAACCACCCCTACTGGTCGAAACTTGCCCTAACCAGATGGAGCACTTTTCAGGTGCCCTAGGTGATCACTACTGGCCAAAGATTGGCTCAATGGTGGAATTCCCTGCCTGATGGCGGACACTCTGTCTGAGAAAAACTGAGCAAACTCTGCACATAATGCTTTAGAAAAGGCTTTTTTCAGTTGCAGACAGGCTTGATTTAGCAGTCTGTCTACAGTCTGAAAGAGCACAGTTGGTCGATTCTTCCCGGCAGCAATCTCCGTGGACAGGAATTCTGCCTTCTTATGGTTGATTGCCCCCTGGTATTCACCATAGTGAGCATGCAGAGCCAGCTTGTCCGCCTCCAGGCCAGTCTACCACCAGCAGCACTCTAACCTCTGACCCAAAGTCTTCATTGCCTTGAACTCCCCATCAAACCACGGGGACCTCAAGTGAGAAGATTTGGGTCATACACGGACTGGTGAGAGGGAGTCGAGTGTATCAGACATCACCTTATTATACGTGGCAAATGCAGCACATGTACCCTCAATGCATGCTTTGCCCCCACTAGATAAGTCAGCCACCACTAGAAACACCTCGGGGTCAAACCCCTCAAAGGACGGTAGCTTACCATCTCAGCAGGGTGAGGGCTTTCAGGGGGTGCCCGGAACGAGATCTCCACTGTGCAGTGATCCGACCAAACAACCCAATCAGTCTTGAGATTATTTATCTCAAGCCACAGCGAGAAGACCAAGTCCAACATGTGACCGTCATGATGGGTCATGGAGGAAACTTCCAGCAACAGGCCCATAGATTACATAGTCCGGGAGAGGTTGTAACCAAGCCTAGATGATTAGTCGTGAGCCCAAACATTGAATTCCCCCATAATTATACATCTGGGGGCCTCCAACATTTTGCTGACAACAAAGTTGGCTACATCCTGCAGAAATTCTCCCATCGCCCCCGGCGAGGGTGGTAAATCCAGAGAATTCTGCAGCCTGTGCCTGGACCCCCACGAACAGCAACACATTCAAATGAACCCGGTCTTCTCACTGGGTGCACGGTGAATCTCAGCTCAGATCAAAAACAGATGGTCACTCTCCCGCCCCTGCATTCCACTCTGGGGCAGTGCACTACAGAGTATCTGGGGGGGATGGCAACTCTAAAACTGGGCCAGCATCATCACCCACCCAGGTCTCAGTAATGCAAGCTAGATCGACTGATGAAACCAAGTCCGCTATAACTGCGGTCTTGTTTCTGATCGATCTGGCATTGCAAAGCACCGCCAGCAGGAGATTGGGGAACAATGCAGCCCCTCTGACTACCTGCCCACTCGGTCTGGTGGGAATCCTGGGGATGGGCACCAAACACGTCTGGCCTCTCTCATGGGCCCGATGAACCCCAGGGCACCTTCTGCACCTGGCCACCCCTATCTTTCCCCCTACCGGCGTGCTCGGGCCACCCTGCCACAACTGAGCAATGTGGTTCCTCCTAATTCTGACCTCCCGATAGCAAATGAGCTATAGTGATGGAAACTGAGAGGTTGGAGAAGGGCTGCAGATCGAGCAGCTGGGATGCCTCGTACACAATCCTAGCACACCCCAGGCCTTCACACTTCCCTAAGCACATCCTGTCTGACTATTATGTCCCCAAACAAACACAATTCTGACTAACTAAATTCACGAACACACACACACACACACACAACCAAACACTATTACAATACAACCCTAAACCAAACACACTCCACACACTCCACTCACATGCCCAGACACACACTAGTACAAGAACTAATCTAACCCATCCACGCTACATACACACAATAGCTTAAAAAATCCCAAACCCCACCAGTACCCCCACCACCCATCATCCACAACCAAGGAGAGCAAAAGCAAGCCTGGGATCAGAATCCTTGGAAAATAGGAGAGCACTGTCCACAGCTCAATAGTAAGTCCTACAAGACAGGACAACTTAGTTACAGTTTAAAGTGCAAAAGTTTCAACATGCAAATAAAAATCACAGCCCACTGTTTAGAGGCTGAAGGCCTTCACAGCACCCCCATTGATGATGACCCAGCTGGCCAAAAGTCCCAAAACAATCTTGGGACCAAGGGATACGGCCAGACCCCTGGATCTTTACCACACAGGCTCCATTCCCTGATTCTCTGTCCTTCTCTGCTTCTTCTTCTGATTCCACTCAACAGCCAATCCTCCTAGGGGTCCTGCTCAGAAGTCATCAGGACTAGCAGCAGCTCAGCCCTCCCCATGCTGCTGGTCCCACAGACATTCCTCCTCTTCTGCTAAGCCAACAGTGGTTCTCCAACTTCAGGGAAAGAAATCCCCCCGAACAGCCCCAACAACGGGGCTCCCAACTATGTGGCCACTGCCACGTCCTCCCACCTTCCAAACTTATACTCGCACTCATAAACAAATAACAAAAATGGCGGTGGCACTGTCTGAGTGGGCAATCACCCCCACTGAGTCCTGTCTCCACCTCAATCTCCTCTGTTCTCCCGCCAGCTTTCTCCTTTTATCCTCTCCCCTTCGGCACCAAAACTCACCCGCCAAAACCACAAGTCCAATCCAAGCCAGTTTCATGAGCATCAAAACCACCCTGTGCCCCAAAGGCCTAACGGACAAATAGTCCCCAAAATAACTATTTACACTGTGCTGCCCCCTCCCTGGTACCCAGCACTGAACTGCCCCCATAAATGGAGCAGACACTGCTTTAAATTGTTTTCAGCTTGGTGGCTATGAATGCCAGAGCATGGGTTGCCATAACTATTTACATTATTTATTTATTTCCTTCCCTGGGACCCGAACAGCCCCCGAGCCCCCCACAAATGCACTCAAAGGTGCAAAACAAGCAACATGGCACCTGCCTCCCTGCCAAAAACCAAGCACCAAGTTCTAGAGGCCAAAAACACAGAAATAAAGAGTACAGGTCTGAATCCCCCCAGGAACCACTGACCAGCACCACGGGAGAGCAAACAGCCATGGCTCCAAAACAGATAAGCCCTCTTGGGGGGCTTACACCATAGAAGAATTTAGACTGGTTCTGCTTTAAGCAAGAGTGTACAGTTCCAAATGGCCTCTCACACACTCTGCAAAGGCTGAAAATAGAAGACAAAGACACATGTTTCATCCTTACTGGGAATTCTGAAGGGCTCTGAGGGGGATGATCTGTCTACATTTTTTGACAGTTGGCTCTTTCAGGTGACTGGACTTGGCCATGTGGTCCCCATTGTATAGAATTAGTCCCAGAAGGACTACCACTGTACATGAGTCCTGTGTAGGATGAAACATGTGACTGTGTCTATTTTCAGGCTTTGCAGAGTGTGTGACAGACCATTTGGCACTAGACACTCTTGCTTATGTAACTCCCCTGCAGGGGCTTACCTGTTGGCCACCTCGGGACTTCCCCATTGTCCCAGGTTTTCCCTGTGGTGTCGCCACTACTCCCCAAGTTCTCTGGTCCTCTTAAAGCCTCCGTCCAGCTCTGCATTTGTTTCTTAGCTAGAAGGGGTCTGGAAGAGCTAAAGAGCAGAGCCGCCGCCCTGATTGCACCTCAGTGCAGGACCGGTGATTCTGCATAGGCACAGAAGCGCATTGGTGTAGCAGCCATTCTTTCAGTTGAACAAGCACCTCTCCAGCAGTCCTGGTCCCCCTGTTAAACTAATCATGGACCGGAAACCTGGAGAAGCCAGTGAAGGAGGCACAAAAGTGTTTTTTTTTTAAGCTTGCTTGTAGCACTAGAGAACAACGGGGCGGCCTCATGAATATTAATGAGGCCATATGAAAATGAATGAGTCAAGCCTGTCTAGCACCTGGGGGCAAGATATTACAGCACTAGCGACAGGGAGAAAAAATGCAAACAATACCTGATGTTGTGGGGTAACAGGGAAGAGGGAGTGCTATGCTTATGTGGGGAATTGAATAAATTGAAACATTTATGAAGGCTGCATTAGAGCTCAGACTTTGGGACAACTTATGGACTGGTGTGGGACTGAATGTAAGCTGCCATACTTCTGATACTTTGACCCCCTAAAGTCAACCAATAGGATAACTAGGTGCCCACAACAGTTTCAAAAGGATTATGGAAGAAGGTGTTAACTTTTTCAGGTGCCAAGAGATGCAACAAATCAATAATTCTAGAGGGCTCAATACTGTGATTGATAACTGGAGGCAGCCAATCAGAGGGCAGAATTCTCAAGGGAAATCCCAGAGACTTTGGGCAGTTGAGTCAGTATGTGGCTGGGCTCTGATCAAGTCAGGAGGGCTCTGTGTTACAGAAGAAAGATTCCAAGGCCTTGCATACGGCTTGCTTTGGAGAAGAGCTAAGATTGTCAGAGAAATATTGGAGAAGTGTTCATTCTGATTTGGAGAAGCTACGGATTCTAAGTTAACTGTTTCCAGGCATTCTTTTGGAGTTTTCTGTGTTAACTGGAGACTTTTGCTGCAGCCATTCTGCAACAGTTTTGGGACTGAGAGAGCAACCTGAGCTGTGAAAGAGTTTCTCCAAGAACTGTGAGTAAGCCAGAGAAAAGCTGAAGTCTGACTTAAAGCAGAGAGAGAGTCTCTAAGAGTAGAAAGAGTGAGTAGGTATCCTAGTCACCAGGTACCTGTGTCTTGTGTTGAAATCCGTCTGAGGGCTGGAACTGCTGATCAGTTGGAGCCTGCTGCTAAGAGGCTTTGAGAACTGCAAGAGTGGAGAAATTGTTCCGGCTGCACAGCAGAGCTGATCTTGAGTTCCAAAGTAAAAGAGGATCTGAGAGAGTCCCAGCTTAATCTCAGAGCCAGGTGGGGAACTAGCTAGCCCCTGCCAAGTGGGGTGTACTAGCTGCAGGGGATCAATGGTTTATGCCTAGTGCTAGGGCACTCTGACCTGTGGGGGATCCAGGTTGGGGAACCACTCCTAGGTCTGGGTCCTCTGTGGTTTGGTGGGCCATGTGCTGTAGCTCTGCAACAGGCCTGAATAGGCTGAAGGTGACAAGCGGTCAGATCCTCAATCAAGGGGACAAGCGAAGTGGCCAGACCTTCAATCAAGCTCTCAAGTCTTCAGGACACCTTCTGCTGCCTATTTGTTTGCTCTCCTTTGAACAGAGACCCCCTAATTTGGACTGGTGGGAACCCTCTGCACCAGGAACTCTTCAGATCTCCAGGAATGTGAGTACCCAGGGTTTGTTCTGGCATTCAGGGGGAGTGTCTGTTTAATTGTTACAACCAGTTACATCATTTTCAGGGCCCCAACGCCAGCCAACCTGTGGCACCGATCAGGCCTGCAATGCCTGGGTACCCAGAAAGGAGAAAGGGTAACACTGGTACCAGTGGGGGTGGGCATTGGGGTAGTTTGGCCTACGGCCCCATATGTTATTAACTGTTCAAAGTAAATTTTCTAACCATCCTTCTTTCCACAGCTTTCCCTGTTCCAGGTACCCTGATCCTTGCCCTCCCCCCAATAAAGCTGTATTTTGTTGTTTGGAATTGCTGTGTGAAGGGTGTTTTGTGGGAATCAATTATAAAGCATAAGTGGTATATGGTACTGGGAGACTGTTTGCCATCCAGTGTGTGGGGCTGTAGGAAGGGGAGGTGGGTTTGTACAGCATCCCAGGGGGTTGTATCAGTCACACACCTGGCCCACTGCAACTTACTCTGGGAGGAGGCACTGCACTATTTTCATTTAGCTTCTGGGATAGAACCCCTGAATACCACCGTAGCAGGACCCAGGCCCTTTAACCTGTGTGCAGGTCAACAGGCAGGGGTAGTAGCCCACTGGCTTACGGCGCCTAGGCTACATCTTTGGAGGCAACGCTGGGATCTTCTGTTTACCAGCAGTGCCCACCATGGCAGACCAAACTGGAAAGACCACTGTCATCTTCCCATCCCCAGCTCTACCACCCCCAGGTCTATGATTAGGCCTAAAGAGAAAGATAAGGTCAAGTTAGTGGAATGGAGTGGGATATGTGGATGGACTCCCAGAGGCCCTTTTTACTTTTAGGGGTACCCCCTATGACAGGGAGATCCTGCCACTCTTGAGGACCGAACTTTTCTTAAATCTGTTGCAACATGTTTCTTAGCCTAATTTATCCTTTACAATTTCTAGTCCATAAGATTGGCCACCTATGGGTGCCCTCTCCCCTTTCCTGATTATGTTATAGTGTCCTCTTTAATTTTCCTGTTCCCTTTCAGGTTCTCGTACAGGGAGGTTATTGTGGTGACCTCTGAGGTGATGTAAAACAACAGGCTACGTTCCTCATTGTTGGATTTAGTATGCAGTAGCACTATGTCATAAAATACCTTGATGTACTGTATATACCTTATGTGAATGAAACCTGTAAATGTTGAAAATACCACAGCACTAGGTGTTTTTGATAAAGGTAAAAAATACTAGGGGACGGTATTATAAAAATTAAGTTACTGAGGGTAGAGATATCAGAAAACCCCCATTGCGTTGTTTAAATGCATGTAAATTACAGATTTTTTGTGAGGCCCTTTGGCATGATGCATTCCTGCTTTAAGCTGAATCAGCCTATAATTTCATGGTGATTTGCATATACATCTCATGATGCTTTGCATTATGGGAGTATGTGTGATGTTGTGTTTCTTTCAAACTTGTCTTTATTGCCAATGCCCTTTGGGGTATCCTTTGCTTCAGTGCTTCTGCACTGAGGTTCTTTGTCTTTAGCTTTTTTGTTTCTTTGTTTTGAGCTCCCCATCACCCAAACACACAAGACCAACACAGGGAATGAATTAGTCTCCACTGAAGAGATAGATCAGTGGATGCTGACAAAGTGCAGAGGAAGGACTTGCACAGTATGTTGCTGCAAACTGATGTATTAAAGAAGGGATATGCCATTACTTAAGGTTATTCCCTGTGTTTTAAATAAACATCACACAGAGATTGTGTGTTAAGCCTGAAGTTCTGTGTCTGGTCCATCTTTTATCTCACAGCCCCTCCAAACCCTTGAACTGGAAGAAGGGAATATAGAAGGGTATTTGCCCACAATAAAGAGGCTGGGTAAGGTAAAAGTGCGGGGAAAAATGCTTGATTCTGTCTTGAGGATTTTGACTGTGTTAGTGAAGTGTAACAATGTTATTGAAGCTGCTTGAATGCCTGAGGTATTGGTGTCTGAGGGACTGTCAGAGGCCTATGCCATAATGACTTCCTTTAGTGTGGTTTCCCCAGGGAATGGAGAGTCCAAGCCCTTGCAGACTCCCCATCAAAATGTGGGGGCCCAACTCAGGTATGTACCTGCTGATTCAGACTCATATAGAAAACTGAGGATGTTTTCAGGGTCGAAGCCCACTCCCACAGGGGCAAAGGATTATGAGTCATGGATAAACTATGTGATACTACTGCCACAGGATTGGCAGTGTAGTGAGGGGGAGAAACGCAACATGCTGATGGAGAGTTTTTGAGTCCCTGCCTTCGATGCTATTTGGTCCCTCTGGACCACGGACCCTGAGGCCAGTGTAGCAGATTATATCGCTTCCCTGGACAGTGCTTTTGGTAGCACTGAGACATGTGAAGATTTGTGGTGGGGATTTAGGGCAACCTGCCAGCAAAAGGAGGAGCCCCTATCTGAGTATGTGCAGCGGTTAAAGAATTTTATTTTCTCAGAAGAAGCCAGAAGGGGAAGGAAGGAAACATATTCAATTCAGTGCTTTAGAGTAACTGGTAATTGCTATTTTTCTTTTAAACTTAGATTGTGGGCTTTTAGTGACACTATACTTTCTTTGTTGTCTTTACATATAATTGTTTTTGGGCTGTTAAAATTTAAAACAGAGTGGTGGTGTAATTCTGTGCTGTCTTTAATTGCTGAAAATTTTATCTTGGCTTGTCTGACTGCCCTGTAGTTGGGTGAAGGGTGTTAATTGTCTGGCCTCTGACCTCAGCTACGTGATAACTGGAGGTGGAGCTTAGTCAGAGTTAAAGTAGCAAGCAGAATTTTATTTCCTCAGAAGAAGCCAGAAGGGGAAGGAAGGAAACATATTCAATTCAATGCTTTAGAGTAACTGGTAATTGCTATTTTTCTTTTAAACTTAGATTGTGGGCTTTTAGTGACACTATACTTTCTTTGTAGTCTTTACTTATAATTGTTTTTGGGCTGTTGAAAATTTAAAACATAGTGGTGGTGTAATTCTGTGCTGTCTTTAATTGCTGCAAATTTTCCCCCCCTCCCTCCCCTTCCCCCAACTCTTAATTATATGCCCTGTTAAATCTGATTGACAGGAGCTAAACACAGGGTATAGTAAGGGGTGTGAAGTAGGAGGGGCATAAGGGGGAAGAAGCCCACCCTCAGCACGACAAGTGTTTTGACTCATTTATTTATTTATTGGTTTCTTTTTCTTTAAAAAAAATTATCTGAGGATCAGTGGCAGGATTTTTAGTACAGTAAATTAATAAAAAGGGAACTAGGAGAGCTTCAGTAGCAGACAAGTAGTGGAATTGCAGTATAATGTGGGGAGTGGTGCAATGCAGTGGCTGTGGGGCAGCCATTTTCAGGCAGACCTTCTGGACACTGAGGTGCTGCCCTATCTGCATGCATCTCTCTGGACTGCGGGATGAGGTAGCCAGACTCAGAGTGGAAGTAAACTGGGTCAGGAGTACCATCGCGCCTATCCAGGGACCACCCAGTCCAATGCAACTGCCTCAAAGGATGCCAAGAATGAGGAGCACTTGGATGACAGTGGGCTCAGGGAGGGTTAGAGCAGTCAGGCAGAGGCACATCCCAGATCCTGTTCCACTCAAGAACTCATATGCCACACTGGCAAATGAGGACAACCAAATAAGTACCCAGTGGAAGGAAAGGATGTGGAGGTTAGCCAAGGAGGTGACCTCAGCGGGAAAGCAGTGGACCCCAGAGGAGGAGGCAGAATCCTGGTGGAGACTCCATCATAAGAGGATCCAGCTAGGAACACAGGAGGGGAGGACAGGGAGGTGAGGTGCCTACCAGGTGCCACAGCAAGGGATGGAAGGAAGATCCTGGGGATCACTGGGAAGGCAAGACGGGGTGAGCTGGATGTCATTATCCACCTAGGTACTAATGACCTGGCAAATGGGGAGCCAAAGGAAGTTCAGGAAGAGTTTAGGAAACTGGGGAGGGGTCTCAAGCAAGTAGCTACTTCTGTCACTTTCTCAGAAGTACTACCTGTGAGAGGCAAGGGAGAGCATAGGAGTGCAAGCACCAGGAGCTTTAACTCATGGTTGAAGAACTGGTGCTGTGAGGAAGGGTTTGGATTCATTGGTGACTGGGGACCCACCTGGAGGGATGGAGGTTTGTTCAAGCCTGACGGCCTGCATCCATCCTGGAGAATCCAAGCACTCAATGATAAGTTTAAATGCTACATTGACAAGCATTTAAACTAGCAAAGGGGTGGCAGGCCAGCAAGGAGGGTACCTACTTGCTCACCCCCACAGCTAGCAGTGGAACCAGTGAACCAGAGGAGTGGCTATCTCTGCAAAGCAGTGTGCAAAAGATGGAGATTAGTGCCCAAGAGGTGGATAAGCAGAAAAGGGGCAAAATTCAGCAGAAGGACAGACAGCAAGGAGAACCAGGGATAAATGACAACCAAGGAAGGGGCTGAAGTAGAACAGTGAAACAGTCTAGTGAGGTCAAATCATGGAAAGCCATGTGTGCAAATGGCAGGAGCCTTAGCAACAAGATGGAAGATCTGGAGGCTGTCATGGTACAGTCAGACCTGGACATTGTGGCCATCACTGAAACCTGGTGTAATGATAACCACGACTGGGAGATGGCCATACCTGGCTACAACATATTCAGAAGAGACAGAGCAGGCAGGAAGGGAGGAGGAGTGGCACTGTATGTGAAAATGACATAAGGGCCACAGAGATCCAGGAGGAACAAAATGGGGGAGAGATACTGTGGGTTAAGCTGGAAAGGAAAATGGGGACAGCCATCCGCACAGGTGTGGTCTATAGACCACCAGCCCAGGAGGAAGAAACAGATAGGGAGCTGTTGCTAGCCATCCAAAGGATGGCAGACATGGGTGAGGTAGTACTGGTTGGAGACTTCAATATTCCAGACGTGGACTGGAGCATCCCAGCAGCAGCATCAACTAGGAGCAGATTTATCCTGGACTCCCTTCAGGGTGCCTTCCTCAAGCAACTGGTCATGGAACCAACTCGGCAGAAGGCAATACTGGACCTTGTGCTCACAAACAGGGACAGTGTGATGGGGGTAACAGTGGGGGAGCACCTGGGAAACAGTGACCACCAGTCATTGTGGTTTGAAATCACAGAAAGAGCAGAACCAAACCACACAAAACACGTATCCTGGATTTTAGGGGGCAGACTTTGGGAAAATGGGGAGATACTTGAAGGAGGCATTAAGGGGAATGGGACAGGAATCAGGGGTTGAGGAACAGTGAGCAGTATTTAAAATGGGATTACAAGAACAACAGAATTATGCATTAAGCAGGTTAGCAAGGGGAAAAGGAAGAGGAGACCATTATGGTTTTCCAAAGAGGTAGCAAAGAAAGTGAAAGCCAAAGATTGCATTCAGGCAATACAAAAAGACACAGGCAGAAGGGGATAGGAAGAAGTACCAGTAGAAGCAAAGGAGGCAGGGAGGTCAGTAAGGAAGCCAAAGCTCAGACAGAAGAGCACATTGCAAAATCAGTGGGTGAGGGACAAAACCTTTTACAGGTACATAAGTGAAAAGAAAAGACAAAGGGAGGGATAGATGAGACTGAAGGGGAGGATGGGGGGCGTGGAGGATGACAACAGTAAGCTGACATATTGAACAGGTATTTCTGCTCAGTCTTTACTGAGGAAGAGGAGGTAATGGGTCTGAAGGGAGTACAAGGGTGAGAATGGTGCAGAAATGGACACAAGTCCCTTTACGAAAGGGTCCTGAAAGGAACTGGAAGTAATAAGAGTTGATAAAGCAATGGGGCCAGATAGGGTGCACCCAGGGTCCTTAAAGAACTAAGAGAGGTGGTGGCTGAACCTCTGGCTATCCTGTTTAGCCGATCACTGGAAACAGGGGAGGTACCCAAAGACTGGAGGACATCAGATGTAGTCCCCTTATACAAAAGTGGGAACAAAGAGGAAGCAGGGAACTACAGACCAGTCAGCCTCACCTCGGTAGTGGGGAAGATCATGGAAGCACTACTGAAGGAGAGATTGGTGGAACATCTGGTTGTCAATGGACTACAGGACCCAAGGCAGCATGGTTTCACCAGGGAGGTCATGTCAGACCAATCTCATTGAATTTTTGACTGGATGACTAGGAGGTGGATCAGGGAGGGCAGTGGACATGGCCTATCTGGACTTCAGCAAGGCCTTTGACACTGTGCCACATAGAAGACTATTACACAAACTGGGAATATGGGTGTGGGCAGGACAGTAGTGTGGTGGGTAGGTAACTGGCTGGGTGGCAGGACACAGAGGGTGGTGGTAAATGGCTGTCACTCCACAGAGGGAAGAGTGACCAGTGGGGTACCACAGGGATCAGTGCTGGGACCGGTCCTATTCAACATCTTCATCAGTGACATTGCGCAGGACCTAGAAGGCAGAATTTCACTGTTTGCTGATGACACAAAGCTCTGTAACACAGTAGACACACCAGAGGGTGTAGACAGAATGAGAAGCAACCTGCAGAAACTTGAAGAATGGTCAGGGGTTTGGCAGTTGAAATTCAATGCAAAGAAGTGCAAGATAATGCATATGGGGCACAAAAATCCTGGCACAATATATCAGTTGGGGGGTGAGGATATAGCTTGCACCAAGCAGGAAAGGGATCTTGGGGTTGTCATCTCTGATGACCTCAAGGTAGGGAAACAGTGTGACAAGGCAGCAGGTAAAGCAAATAGGATGCTGGGATGTATAGGCGGGCATCACCAGCAGGAAAAGGAGGTCATAATTCCACTATACAAGACACTAGTGAGGCCCACCTGGAGTACAGTGTACAGTTCTCGAGACCATACCTCGTAAGGACATAGACAGGGTAGAGAAGGTTCAGAGGAGGGCAACAAAGATAGTGCACGGATTGCATCACAAGTCCTATGAAGACAGGTTGAAGGAACTGAACATGTACTCCTGGAGGAGAGGAGGAGAGAGGGGATATGATAGAGAAGTACAAGTATCTTACAGGGAGGAACTGGGTGCAGGAAAACACTATTTTAAGCGAAAAAGATGTTCCAGGACTAGAGGGCATGGGATGAAGTTGGAGGGAGGACGATTCAGAGGAAACATGAGAAAGAATTTCTTCACAGAATGGGTGGTGGACAAGTGGAACACCCTGCCAGAGGAAGTGGTGGGGGCTGAAACAATCACAGGATTTAAGAATGCATGGGATAGACATAAAGGAATTCTGGAGGTCAGGGGTAAGGGGCAACAGACTTCTAGGAAAACAAACTGAACTTACAAGCTCAAATGGGCAGACTGGGTGGGCCTTAGGCCCTTATCTGCCGACACTGTCTATGTATCTATGTATCTATGTATCTATGTATCTATGTAAAGCCCTGCAAAAGGTGTACAGAAAAGGGTGGATACAGGCCATTGATCTAAATAAGACTAGGTTGGAACAGGTGCTGAGGGGCACCAAGTACTCAAAATTATTATCGTTGAAGTTAGTCCTGAAAGATAAATTGGGTAATTCCCCCTCCATCTGGGTCCTCCTCAGGGAAGTGAGGGAGGTGGAAGAAAGGGATGCTCAGTGGGGACCGCGTAATGTAGTAGTAGCCGCAACTCAGGTTCAGGAAGTTACTCATTCCCTCTGAGGCCTCTGAGATCAAAATGTTGTTAAAAGAATCCAGGGAAGCATTGGATAAAGTCAATACTGGTTCTATCAGGGCCCCTGAAGTTCCCTCTGGTCTACCCACTTAGTCATCCCCCAGCCATCCTCCCAGTGATGGGCCTGGGGGTATCAGCTCAATTACCCACTGTGGTTCCCTAGATTGAAACTTGCCTTCAAGAACTGTGTCATGCTGTTAGTGAGTTAAAGACTCAGGGAATGCTAAGGGCTGGGGACCACGAACAAACAGTGGCTTTGGCCCAAGTGATTGCTACAGTTTTCCCTCCAGCTCCCTTGGTGTATTCGGGGCCTCCAAGTTATCCTGAGCCCCAGCCAACCCCTACAGCCTACTATCCAACATGATCTAGAAGCGAAGATAATTTTTGCTATAGATGTGGGGAGGATGGACATTTCCAAAAAGGATGCTGGTCCAAGGCCGACCCCGCCTGAGTGAGAGATATTATTGGGGAAAGGGAAAAAGCCACAGGGAAACTTCAACGGGGCCCGGTAGAGGAACATACCGGGGCCCCTAAGAAGCCCAGCTCCACAGTTCTTGTGAGAAAGTCTTCAGCCAAAGCCACCGCATCTGTACCCCTCAACATGGGCAAGCTGTTGGGGCCCTCAACAGAGACCAATGTCACCATAAACAGAATAGCCACCCTTGCTGTCCTGGATAGCTGCTCCCAAGTAACAACCATCTGCCAGTCCTGGTATGACAAACATCTGCCGCACTTAGAGCTGCAGCCATTGGAGGGACTACATGTTTGGGGGCTCAGTGAGAAGTCTTACCTCTGTTTAGGGTATGTCAAGGTATGGATGGTGTTTCTGACCAAAGTGGCTGGAGTGGGAGATGCAGTTGAGACCCTGGCTTTAATCTGTCCCGAAACTGGTATATACAATAGGGTGCCTGTGCTGGTGGGTACAAATGCCCACATGTTTGGATGACTAGCCCAGCTTTGCAAAGCACGAGAGGCTGAACAACAAGGGGAAGAGCTACCCATCCACCAAGAAATTAAAAAGGCCTACCGGAAGCAGGGACAAACCTCTGCTAAAGAATTGGATGAATCAGTGAGAATAATCTGGAGGCAGGATGCAGAAGAGATAGTACTGCCACCCAATGCAGAGTGCAATAGCAGTGGGGTAGTATGGATGAAGAAGGAGGTGAAGAATCAAATTTTAATGTTGGATTCCTTGGAGGAACATGTGTTGCAGGCCAGCCTGTTAGTAAATCCCAGTGTCTTACTGGCACGGGCACATGCTTATGTCAGGACAGTTACGGTGCACATTAGGAATGTGACTGACTAAGAAGTGGTCATCAGGAATGGTCGTACTTTAGCATGAGTCTACTGTGCCGATATGGCAGTGCACCCTGCAGTTCTAGGAGAAGGTGTCCCACCTGGTATTGACTCCACCTTGTTTGACCTGAGTAACTCCCCATCCCAGAGGAGTGGAAGGAACGAGAAGGTATTTTCCCTACAAAAGTGGGATGTCAGTTGTGTCACAGGGGAGCAGTATCATATAAGGCTAATGGATGAGCTAATGATTCAGAGAGAGATCTAGACATCTTGCCCCGGCAGACACAGATGATGTGAGGAGGCATCTTCAAGAGATGATGGCCTCGAGCATAATTCAAGTAATCTAGAAGTCCCTATGCCTCACCCATAGTGGTCGCAAGGAAGAAAAATGGGGCCATTAGGATGTGCATGGATTACCGCACCTTGAATAAGCGAACTGTTCCTCATCAATACATGATGCCATGGATACAGGATGCTCTAGACTGCTTGATCGGCAGGCAGTGGTGTTCGGTATTGGACTTAAGGAGTGGCTACTATCAAATCCCTATGGCCCCACAGGACCGGGAGAAGACCGCAGTTATATGTCCACTAGGATTTTAGCAGTTTACAAGGTTGACCCAGGGCATTTTGGGTCCCCCCGTGACATTTCAGTGCCTCATGGAAAAGGCAATTGGGGACATGAATCTGCTGGAGTGCTTGATGTATTTAGATGACATCATCGTCTTTGGAAAGACTTTGGAACAGCACAAAGCCTGGCTGCTATAAGTGTTGGACCATCTGGAGGAATTTGGCTTAAAACTCTCAATCGACACGTGCCAATTTTTCCAGGCATCAGTTAAGTACGTCGGGCACATAGTTTCAGCAAAGGGCATTCAAACTGACCCCGGCAAGGTCGAGGCACTTATCACAGGGCCAAGACCTAAGAAACTGAATGAACTGCAGTAGCTGCTGGGATTCTGTGGCTAATACAGGAGGTTCATTAAGGACTACACCAGGGTGGTTAGACCCCTCCTGAACTTGTTACAGGGGTACCCTCCAGTCAACAAAAGTAAAACACCGCCACTACCTGGGGCCTCCACTGAGTCACCCAAGTATTGTTCAACATCTGAACTGTTCAGCCCCAGGTGGACTGAAGAATGTGACCGGGCTTTCAAGGATATCATATATTGCCTGACCCATGCCCCGGTTCTGGCTTATGCAGACAGACAGAAGCCCTATGTCCTACATACAGAGGCAAGTTTCAGCAGTAGGGGGGTCCTATATCAGACTGTAAAATGCCATATATGATTGAAACCTGAAAAATCACTGTCTGTACTTTGTAAGCAACTGCCTCTTCTCTGTACTTTATCATGTAATGAAATTCCCAGGTCGCCCCTGAAAAAGGGAACTTTGGGACTCAGTGGGCCTACCCGGTCATCAAAAGTTAATTAATAAATAAATAAACCTGGAGGCCTTTCATCCAGTGGCCTATGCAAGCCAGAGTCTGAATCCTGCAGAACCCAAATAGCTGGTGCACAAGCTGGAATTCTTAGCATTGACATGGGCCATCGTAGACCAATTCCATGATTATCTGTACAGAGCAAAGATTACCGTAAAGTCTGATAACAACCTTCTCACGTATGTACAGACCAGCCAAATTGGACGCAACCGGTCATAGGTGGTTGTCAGCTTTCTCCACCTATGATTACTGTGTTGAATATCACGCCGGGTTGAACTACATACAGAGGAGGGCTACAAAGATGATAGCGGGTCAGCAGGGTAAGGCATACAAGGAGAGGTGGAGAGCACTGAACATGTACTTCCTGGAAGACAGGAGAGAGAGAGAGAGAGAGAGAGAGAGAGAGAGAGGGGACATGATTGGGACTTTCAAATACTTGAAAAGGATAAATAAGGTTGATAAGGAGAATCTCTTTAAGCTGAGTGCCAATCATAACATGAGGGGACACAGTCTTAAGCTGGAGGGTGGGAGGTTTAGGAGGGAGGTCAGGAAGCACTTCTTCACAGAGAGGGTGGTGGATACTTGAAATGTGTTGCTGGAAGAGGTAATCTCGTTGAAGACAGTGGGCAGCTTTAAGAGAGGCTGGGACAGGCATGGGGGAGGGTAAGGGTCATGGGTAGGGAGGATGGGAGGAGTGGGGAGGGAGGGCAGGGACATTAGCTCAAGCTGTGGACCCTGCAATACGAACAGACTTGATAGACCAAATGGCTTCTTCTGCTGGCTTCTTCATGTGTTCATATGTATGTACATAGATGCTGATGCCTTGTTTCGACGCCCATCGACTCATCCAGAGGAACATTCCAGCTGGGTAAAGATACCTGAGCAGGTCATGAAGGCACTGTGTAAAAAGTTCGACAGTGAAGAGTCCTGCTCTTTGGAAGATGTCCTGTGCCTGGTGGACAGCCTAGGAGCATCCAGAACCTGTCTTCCTGTAGCGTACTGTCATTTAGCTGCTTTGGCTATGAGATCTTTGCCACTGCTGACCACCCAAGACTTGATAAGACAGCAGTGGGCCAGCACAACCATGGGAGAGATTATACAGGTTTTACAGAGGAGGGGAGTTCTGGCACAGGTAACCACTAGAGATTCAGATGTTCGGCTGTTGCTATGAGAGTGGTCAAAGCTAAGACTAAAAAAAGATTTGCTTTACAGAGAAGTACAGGACCAGCAGGGGGTGCCCTGTATAAGTTGGTGTTGCCGGGCCAATTTCATTACGCGGTGTTGCAGGCTTTACATGATGACATGGGCCACCTGGACAGTGAACATACCCTGGACTTGGTTAGAAGCAGATTCTATTGGCCAAGAATGGGACAGATGGTGTTAGAGTACTGCAGGTCCTGCCAGCGGTGCATCCAGCAGAAAGCACTGCCCCAAAAGGCTGCCCCACTAGTCAACATCAGTACAAATGTCCCAATGGAGCTGGTGTGCATTGATTTTCTCACCTTGGAATCAGACTCCAGGAATATCTCCAACATACTGGTGGTGACAGATCATTTTACGCAGTACACCCAAGTCTACCCCACCAAACATCAGAAGGTGTCTTCCATGGCCAAAGTGCTGGTCGAGAAGTTTTTTGTGCACTATGGAGTGCCACAGAGAATTCATTCAGATCAAGGCCACGATTTTGAGAGTAGGTTAATTAAAGAACTTTTGTCTCTATGGGGAGTTAGAAAATCTTGAACAACACCTTACCACTCCCAAGGTGACCCTCCAGCCAGAAGGATTCAACAGAACTTTGTTAGACATGTTGGGCACCTTGGACACCAGAGACAAGCATACCTGGAGTCAGCAAGTTAGCACCCTGGTCCATGCCTACAGTTGCACCAGGAATGATGCCACTGGGTTCTCTCTGTACCACCTTATGTTTGAGAAAGAGGCCTGTCTACCAGTGGATCTGTGTTTTGGAGTGTCAGCAGATGGCCTTAAAGAAGGTAACTACCTGAAGTATGTACATAAGTTGAAGCAGCAACTGAATTACACCTATCACCAACCCTCTGAAATGCCCACAAGAGGAATGAAGCCAAAAAGGAGAGATATGATAAGAAAGTTCAGGCACAAGATTTGAAGCCAGGGGATAGAGTATTGATCAGGAGTTTGGGTTTGCCTGGAAAATACAAGATCGCTGATCAATGGGGAAGCACACCATATGTGGTACTAGAGAAACTGGAGGGGCTGCCAGTGTATAAGATTCAGCCAGAAGGAGAGACTTGAGGCTGCAAGGTATTTCATAGGAATCATTTACTCCCCATCGGTGACAGGGTGGCTGGTCCAGAGATTGAAGAAGAAAATCCCCCACACATCGTACTACACAAGCTGCTGCACCCAGATGACAGCAGAAAGTCGAAGGTGATTCCACGGGGCCTGGTCCCAGCCTGGTTTAGAAAGCGACAGATGGAGAAGAGTTGGCAGATGAGTCAGAAAGGGAGTTAGATGGCCCACACATCTGTTACTATCCCACTCCTGGACTGGCTAGATTGTTTCAGGGAACACCCCTGACATTAGAGACTCCTTCTGTGGAAAGGGGGTCTACTGTAAGAGAGACTGAGATCTGAGATAATGATGAGTCTGGAGAAGTGAGCTCACCTGTGCCTGTGGAGTAGGGTGCTGAGCGGGAAACTGCTCTCACTATACCTCTTGAAGGGACCACCTCAAACTTGAACAATAGGCCGGCTGAGCCTCTTGAATGGTTCCAGAGCAGCTTCTCTGAATCAATGCTTTTTGGAGAGTCCACTTCGGACTTGATTATTGTCCGAGTGGGCCCTCTGAATGGTCACAAGATAGTCCCATTGAGCAGAGTGGTGAAGAGGATGTCTTGACGGAGCACCCTGCAACAAGAAGAAGAAGTAAAAACAGGACCGGGGCAGGTGATGCCGACTCCCAACTCTGAACAGGAGGTGGCTACTAGGACTGAGGAGTAAGAAACTGCAAAAAGGTCAGACAGGACTGTGAAACTCATACTCAAGTTGACCTATGATGCACCGGGGGCACCCACCGACCCACCGACCGACCCCTATTTGTAGTATACTAGGGTATATATGTCATCCCCGGGTCATTACCCAAGGTTTACATGCGTTCTACTAATGCTAAACCCTCCCCCCCAAGACCTGGAGGAAAGGTGGCAAAGAGAAGGAGGGGAAAGTGAAAGTGCCCCCAAGAGAAATAAATAGTAAAAATGGTATTATCTCTGAACCACTAAAGGGGTGCGAGTATGGGTGCCATACATATTTGTGGTATGTGACATCTGCCAAAAGGGAAAGTGTTTAATCCTATGCTTTGTACGTAATGTGTTTCATGTTTCTGACTGTTATTATTTGGGTAGATAGGGACCAGGTGTCTAGGTAGAAATGTTTGGCATATGTTTAATGTTAAGTTTACTGTTTTATTTTTTTTACATGTTCCTACCCATAGGCTTGGCAGGGATGCCAAGCATTTAAGGGAGAGTGTAACCCCCCCTGTGGGGGCTTGCCTGTTTGCCCCCTCGGGGCTGCCCCATTGTCCTGGGTTTTCCCTGTGGTGTCCCTGCTCCTCCTCAAGTTCTCTGGTTCTCTTAAAGCCTCCGTCCAGCCCCGCATTTTTTTCTTAGCTAGAAGGGGTCTTGAGGAGCTAAATCAAGGAGCTGCTGCCCTGATTTGCACCTCAGTGCAGGGCCGGCGATTCCATGCATGCGCAGAAGCGCATTGGACTAGTGGCCATTCTTTCGAAGAACGAGCACCTCTCATGAGGTCTTGGTTACCCTGTTAAACTAACTGAGGACTGGAGACCTGGAGAAGCCAGTGGAGGAGGTGCAAAAGTGTTTGTTTGTTTTTAAGAGCACTTGTAGCACTAGAGAACAAAGGGGCAGCCTCATGAATATTAATGAGGCCGCATGAAAATGAATGAGTCGAGCCTGTCTAACACCTGGGGGCAAGATATTACGGTGCTAGTGACAGGGAGCAGAAGAAATGCAAACAATAACTGATGTGACGGGGTAACAGGGAAGAGGGAGTGCTATGGTTATGTGGAGAAATGAATACATTTAAACATTTATGAAGACTGCATTAGAGCTCAGACGTTGGGACAAGTTATGGACTGGTGTGGGACTGAATGTAAGCAGCCATACTTCTGATACTTTGACCCCCTAAAGTCAGCCAATAGGATAACTAGGTGCCTGCAATAGTTTCAAAAGGATTATGGGAGAAGGTGTTAACTTTTTTCAGGCAATAAAAGACACAGCAAATCAATAATTCTAGAGGATTCAATTCTGTGATTGATAACTGGAGGCAGCCAATCAGAGGGCAGAATTCTCAAGGGACATCCCAGAGACTTTGGGCGGTTGAGTCAGTCTGTGGCTGGGCTCTGATCAAGTCAGGAGGGCTCTGTGCTACAGGAGAAAGCTTCCAAGGCCTTACACAGGGCTTGCTTTGGAGAAGAGCTGAGATTGTCAACGAAATATTGGAGAAGTGGTCTTGCTGTTTTGAAGAAGCTAACTGTTTCCAGGTGTTCTTTAGGAGTTTGCTATGGAAACTTTTGCTGCAGCCATCCAGCAACAGTTTTGGGATTGAGAGAACAACTTGAGCTGGGAAAGAATTTCTCCGAAAACTGTGAGTAAGCCAGAGAAAAGCTGAAGTCTGACTTAAAGCAGAGAGAGAGTCTCTGAGAGTAGAAAGAGTGAACGGGTGTCCTAGTCACCAGGGACCTGTGTCTTATGTTGAAATCTGGGTGAGGGCTGGAACTGCTGATCAGAGTTGGAGTTGGAGTCTACTGCTAAGAGGCTTTGAGAGCAGCAAGAGTGGAGAAATTGTTCTGGCTGCACAGCGGAGCTGATCTTGAGTTCGAGAGTAAAAGAGGATCTGAGAGAGTCTCAGCTTAATCTCAGAGCAAGGTGGGGAACTAGCTAGTTCCTGCCAAGTGAGGCCAACTGGCTGCAGGGGATCACGGGTTTATGCCTGAGTGCTAGAGCACTCTGACCTGTGAGGGAGCCTGGCTGTGGAGCCACTCCTAGGTCTGGGTCCTCTGTGGTTTGGTGGGGCTTGCGCAGTAGCTCTGCAATGGGCCTGAACAGGCTGAAGGTGACAAGTGGTCAGATCTTCAATCAAGGGGACAAGCAGCCAGACCTTCAGTCAAGCTCTCAAGTCTTCAGGACACCTTCTGCTGCCTATTTGCAGTGATGAAAGTGAACAGGCACGCACAGGAACTCAGTTCCTGTACCTTTTTTGCAGCAGGAATTGAGTTTCTGTACTTCTTCCTACTGACACGGGAACTGACATTTTTAAACCAGCAACATAATGACAGTTTCTGGGCCTGTGACCTGAAATCAGGGTTTCCATAACAACATTTGACTTGTACAACAATGCTGTTTTCCTAGAAATACTTCAATATCTCTAACTGAATCTATTAGTGTCTAAATAGAGAGCTGTGTTGCGACACAGCTATCCTTCAGATTGAGGATCTTAATTCTGCATTTCATATTTGCCAGTGTCTGAGTTCTTGTACTTCTTGCCTGCCATTTGCACCACTGCGCTATTTGTTTGCTCTTCTTTGAACTGAGACCCCCTAATTCGGACTGGTGGGAGCCTTCTGCAGCAGGAACTCTTCAGATCTCCAGGAATGTGAGTACCCAGGGCTTGCCCTGGCAATCAAGGGGAGTGTCTGTTTAATTGTTACAACCAGTTACATCATTTTTAGGGCCCCAACGCCAGCCAACCTGCGGCACCAATCAGGCCTACAATGCCTGGGTACTCAGAAAGGAGAAAGGGTAACACTGGTACCAGTGGGGGTGGGTATCTGGGGTGGTTTGGCCTACGGCCCCATATGTTATTAACTGTTCAAAGTAAATTTTTTAACCATCCTTCTTTCCACAGCTTTCTTGGTTCCAGGTACCCCAATCCTAGCCCTCCCCCCAATAAAGCTGGGTTTTGTTGTTTGGAATTGCTGTGTGGAGTGTTTTGTGGGAATCAACTACAAAGCGTAAGTGTATATGGTATGGGGAGACTGTAGTCCAGTGTGTGGGCCGGTTGGAAGGGGAGATGGGTTGGTACAGCATCCCAGAGGGTTGTATCAGTCACGCACCTGGCCCACTGCAACTTACTCTGGGTGGAGGCACTGCACTGTTTTCATTTAACTTCTGGGATAGAACCCCCGAATACCACCGTAGCAGGACCCAGGACCCTTAACCTGTGTGCAGATCCACAGGCAGGGGTAGTAGCCCACTGGCTTACGGCGCCTGGGCTACACTTAAAGCAGAACCAGTCTAAAGTCCTTCATTGTGATTTGCATAGACTTCCCATGATGCTCTGTAATATGGCGAGGGTATAATTTTATATTTCTATTGGAAGAAGATTAGTGATCCCATGCTTCTGACCTGAGAATCATTGGCAGTGGCGGAGGAATAGCCGGTGCAGCCGGTGAGGTGGCACAGGGGCCCGACACACTTAGGGGCCCAATAAGTTATTCAGTGTTTCACTACTTTTTGGCGAAAGATTCCACATTTTTTCAACTGAGACGAGTCTGTGATAGTCAACGCAGTCAAGCAGCAAGCACCTCACAGATTTCATTCTGTTAATGAGTCCAATCCAATCAGAGTGCAGAGTAACAGCGTATGCTGC
The DNA here is from genome assembly GCA_016271365.2 of Neoceratodus forsteri. Lineage (NCBI taxonomy): Eukaryota > Metazoa > Chordata > Ceratodontiformes > Ceratodontidae > Neoceratodus > Neoceratodus forsteri. The sequence goes on along the minus strand of CM057455.1, from coordinate 1,341,662,990 downwards.
TGCGTATTGAGGAAGAGCGGTAAAAATGGTTGGCATTTTTGGCGGTAGCGAGACCCAAGTCAAGAGTTGGCAAGGCAAGTTCCAGAGCAGCACTGGCCATCGGCAAGACCACCAACTGGTCCTACAATGTTTTAAAAAATATTACAACTTCCATCATGTGTGCAAGCGTCTGGTCAGGCTGGCAGAGAGCACTACAGCAACAGACAGGCAGTGACAGGCAAAGAAATTCAATGCTTTATGGAACGACTGTCGACGGTGACGTGGTGGCCCACAGAGACTGCAGGCAGCCGGCTCTGATGAGTGGGACTGGAGGTCTGGAGGAGGAGGAGGATGGATAACATCACCAGTTAGTACCAAATCAAGTATATTTAAATGTCTACCTTTCACTTGCTTTTTAATTAGGTGTGTTTTAGGCTGCATCTTTTAATTATATCTAGAAAAATATAACCCATTACTAATACTCCCACAGCTTCATGTTTTGCCCAGTCTATTTCCAGGTCAGAAGATTAAAATCTACCACAGTTAGTACAATACATCCCCTTTTTTAGAATGATATTTCTGTAAGGTGTTATATATGAATCAGTCTCTGCTAATATCTGGTGAAAGTATTAACAATTTTCAATGACTAGGTTCCTTGGCTTGTGAGTGGTTATTGGTTAGCAGTGGGAAGGAGGAGGAGGAGAGCTTGAAGACAACTGAAACATATTGCAGCCTAATATTGCAATTTTTTTTTTATTTTATCTTTTTATTGAGACAGTTCAGTACAGCTTTACGTATTATCAATCATCATATGGTTACATTAATTCTTCTCATCTTACCATGTAATAAACTGAATCTCTCTCTACACATCATATATCCTATGTTATGGTTAGTTCTGAATTCCTGTTAGGTGTCCTGATAGTCGAGACGAGTCATAGTTCCTTTGTGTTTCTGTTTAATCTTTCTGGGTAGGGCTGCATTTGTGATCCTGGGTGTGACCCCCCTGTCCATTTAGGCTCTTTTACAAGGGGCTTTCCCTACAGGAGGGTAGTCCAAGCGTTCCCCCACCCCCACCCCCACCCAGTCATGAACCTGCTTTTCCTTGGCCACGCCTGCTATTCCTGTTTCATTCCCATCAACTGCCTACTGGTTCCTCCCTTTTTAATATTGTAAAATTTCTGTTGTTGGAAAAGCTTTGTGGTGGAGAATGAGGGAGAAGCTGAGCTGTAGTACACTTTGTAGAGCTTTGTCTGGGAGGCAGCGGTAACCAGGAAGGACAATCGGGTGTACTGTAGTTTGGTTTACATCCCTCAACAGGCATCGCTACAGTAACAGCTGGCTGTACAGTATAGTAGCTTTCAGAAAGTAAATGCTGATGCTAGTTATTTGTTCTGTGGCAGTTTATTGACACTTGAAGGCAACAACACATACAGTCATTGCCTGACATGAGAAGCACTGCACAAGAGAAAAGTTATTCATTTGCATACTCTATTTTTACTTACTGAGAGAGATTGCTTGGACTCGCATCTACTGTGACCACAGGACTTATATTACGAACATACAGTACACATGAACATAGCAGGAAGCCAGCAGAAGAAGTCAATTTGATCTAATTCTGATCTGCTCGTATTGCAGGGTCCACAGCTTGAGCTACTGTCCCTGCCCCTCCCTTAACTCCTCACATCCTTCATCTTGGAGCTCTTTTTAAATATCCAGCAAATCAGTCGCAACACTCCCCACACAGTAAAAGGACAAAGGAAGTCTCAGGTATTTTTAACCAAACAACTTTCCAAAGTTTATGATCTCACCATAAGAGTGTACAGCCAGGTGCAGGCATATAAATCAGCAACAGGTAGCTCCTAAAGTTTCATTGAATCTTGGCTTTAACTCTTATGGTGAGATAATAAACTTTGAAAGGTTTGGTTTAAAATACCTGAGACTTCCTTTGTCCTTTTACTGAGTGGGGAGTACAGTGACTGATTTGCTAGTCTTTTAACTTGTCACTGAGCACCCAAACCTTGCCGAGGCTCTTTTTATGTCTATCATTTTTAAAACTACATCTGTTTTTCTTTTAGCTAACACATTTATGCTCCCAAGTGGGAGGAGGGCATATATTGAAGTATTGTTGCTGGTGTCTTGTCGCTCTGCTCATTTTGCTCATGGCAGTAGAAAATTTGAGCGAGGGCGAGGGGGCCCACAATAAAAATCTGCACAGGGGCCCATCTTTCTGTTCCTCCGCCACTGATCATTGGGTATGGTATGGTAGTACAAGTAAGAGGTTTCTTTTTACTTTCATTTAACTCAGGTTGCAACCTGATTCCTTAATAAAAGTTCTTTTACATTCAGCCACAGGAACATTTTAATATATATATATACATATAATGGCGCAGTCGCACCAGTAAAGTTAGGGCTGAGTAAGCAGTTTAACGTTAAACCCCAAATTTGCACCTTAATAACTTTGCACCTGTTCAACAGATTTACACGAAATGAGGAATGTGTGGTCTTGTATGGTAGATCTCTTGATTTGCCAGGTTGCGTTTCGGTTGGATTTGTGGCTTACGTGCAGCAAAGTGCTAAAAAACGCGTTTTTCACCTTTTTTGCCTTTTTTTTTTTTGCTGATTGTTGCCTATCATGCTGTGGCCACACCGTTTGTTATTTTGGTTTGAAGGTTTCAGAGTAGAAAGAGGTTTGGACAAAGAATAAGCCTGCATCAATTTGGTGAAAAAATATTAATTTGTTCCAAAGTTATTTAATTTTGAAGTTTTTGGTTCTGAGCATGCTCAGTTTACTCCAAGATTTATTGATATTTTTTGCGAAAGGGGATTGGGTTCGTGATCAAGGATTTTGTCAGCTCGTGAATAGGAATTTATAAAATCCTCATTCGTGAGGAAAAATTCTTTGTTCGTGAGCCGCCATTTTGTTTTAATTTTTTTCCCCAAACAGAATGTCATAGCTTGCTCCACAGGTGACTTCTTGTTACAATAAGGCATGGGTTTTGTTCAGGGTGACGCCCTCTACAAACCCATACCTTTGGTTTGCTTGGTTTTAGCAAAAAACGGCCCTTTTAAATTTTGAAATTCTTTGTTCGCGACTCGCTTCTGATCCTCGATCGCGAGCTTACAAAATCCCCGTTCGCAAGCCGATCCCCTTTTGCGAAGCAGCAAAATCCTTGATTGTGACTTAGGGACCAGATGGCCATTCTGGGGAACGAAGATTGGCTCTCGAACAGGGATTTTGTCACCTTGCAAAAAAGGATTGGGTTTTTGAATCCCCTTTCGCGAGCTGATAAAATTCCTGTTCGCGAGCTGACAAAATCCCTGTTCGTGAGCAATCCCCTTTTGTGAGCTGACAAAATCCTCAATCATCATTTCATGACCAGATGGCCATTCTCGCGAACAAGGATTAGTTCACAAACAGCGATTTTAAAACTTCACGAAAAGGGATTGGCTCACGAATGGGGATTTTGTCAGCTTCAAAAGGGGATTGGTTTTTCAATTCCTCATTCATGAGCTATCAAAATCCCCGTTCACGAGGTGTCAAAATCCCCGTACGTGAGCCAATCCCCTTTTGTCAGTTGACAAAATCCCCGTTCATGACTTAGGGACCAGACAGCCAAAATCTGACTATCAAGGAGTACTCACGAACAAGGATTTTGACAGCTCGCAAATGGGGATTGATCTCATGAACGGGGATTTTGACACCTCACGAACTAGGATTTTAAATACTTTGCCACTGCACTGTAAATAAATGGTTTGGGCCTTTGACTTGAAATTTGCAGGGTATAAAGTAGATGCCCCAGACATGTTAATTATGTTATTGGGTGTTAAAAAATTAATCGGTTACAAAGATATGCCATCATGAAGTTGAGATTTTTCCCATAGTATAACATTGCGGCGCCCATAGTGACTTTCGGTGCCCGTATCTCAGAAACGATGAGAGATATGGAGTTTTCGCTATCCACAGCTTTGTCTACCTTTAGGTGGACTAAGCATGCGTGGAATTTTTTTCCTAGGTTGTATGGTTACTGAGATATTGGCAAATTAGTGTTACAAGGGTTCCTTTTTATGTGTAAGTGGGAGCGCAGAGCCTGGAGGGCCAGCACTCCCACAGAGGCATATCATTATGTACAAATGGGCAGTTTGGTAGAAGCGTGGGACCCGAAGGGCCCTGCGTTCCCGTCAACACATACCAGTTACCAGGTACATTATGCTGTAAATAAACAGTTCGGTCTTTTGGCTTGAAATTTGCAGAGCATAAAGGGATGTCCCAGAGATGTAATGCATGCTGTTTAGGCATAAAATAATTTAATTGGCTCCACAGATATGCCATAACAAAGTTGAGATTATTCCCATAGGATAACATTGCGGCACCCACAGCGCTTTTCAGTGCCTGTATCTTGGAAACAATGTGAGATACAGATTTAGTCGAGTTATCTCACATGGAGGCTTCACTGTCATGATTACAATGGCACTGAAATTTGTTTCATAGCTGCTATGGTTGCTGAGATATTGGCATATTAGTGTTACAAGTGTTCATTGCCCTGTAGGGTTGCTGTATGGCTCCGTAGTTATGTGTAAGTGAGAGCGCAGGGCCCGAGGGCCCGCGCTCCCACAGACACATATCATTATGCACAAATGGGCAACTTGACCCCATGCTCCCACCAACACATACCATTTACTAATTATATTACACTTTTTCAAAAAGTAAGGAAATTCATTGCAAAAAACTTTGTTAATGCATCAGTTAGGGTTAAAGGGTATGCCACCCTAACAGTGACATTTCTACTGTGGCATGCGTTGATATCGACTACAGTGCCATGCTGCCATAGAGGTGCCGCTGGAAGGGGGCAACCACTTCCCCCGACTTACACCCCTTCCCTGAACTAACTCCAACCTGGAGTTAGAATCCATTAGTTCAAGGGTGTGAGGGTGAAACCCCCCATGTGGGGGGTTGGGGGGGCAAAGCCCCTGATGTAAAAAATGGTCTCGAACAGTGTGGCTCCATGCCGACTGTAAATTGCAGTCGACATGGAGCCCATCTCTGTAATGCCGGTCACAATCTTTTTTTGTCACGTCGGCATATACAACCTGGGTTAAAGTGACAAAAGTGGGGAAATTAGATGTTAGGATTGAGCCTCAAACCCCACCACTCCATCCTCCACAGACTGACAGACGCAGAGGTGTGCCTTGGGGTCATGAGGCCTAACTCTCACCCTATTCTCCTTTACTTTAGCATGTCAACCTGTTTACACATGGGATAAGATGAGAGTTGGGCATGACAACCCTATGGTACACCCCGGCATCTGTCGGTTTGTGGAGGATGGGGAGTGGGGTGGGGAGGTTAGGGGCTCAACCCTAACATCTCATTTCCTCACTTTTGACATTTTAACCCTAACTGATGCATTAACAAAGATTTTTGCAAGTTATATACATATGTGTGTGTATATATATTATATATTTCAAGTGTTATTCATGTAGCCCCCCATCTATTTAGAGCTTACCTTAAGTGTCTCCCAGGGCTCCAGCAATGCCCACTGCCAGGCAGACGTCCACTGGAAACAATAACTCCATGGTTGTTTGGTGGCCATATTGATCTGCGTGAGAGTGTCATGATGTGCCTCCATGCCTGTCTCTTTAAGTGACACTGTCAGTGTGCTGTGAATGGCGTGGGCTAGGGGTTCGAGTGCTTCAGAGCTTGCGACCAGCTGGGCATCACCCCTTTTTGCGTCACTCTGCTGTCACTGTAAGCGCAGAGGGAGCCCTAACTGGTATTGTAAATATTTACTTCTAATTTGTTGTTGTATGTAAATTAAAGTGCTTGTTTTAACCTGCCTTCTTATAGCTTATACATCCAAATGAGAGCCACCATGTTTGATCAGGAACTTCCAGGATTTGGACCAATTGGGACACAGGGAACCTCGAGGAGTCCTTAGTTCAAGTGCCTTGTGGGAGAAACTGTGAACTGTAAGGTTTGGCACCTAAAGGAATCAATGGAAGCACAAGATTGTGATTGACAGCTCCCCCTGACCAATCGAAATGCAAGGGAAATGGACTAATCCGAGAACTGATTTCAAATTGTGAGCAGTTTGTCCCGAGACTCTGTGGAGGAAGGAGCCCTGTTCAAGCTTGCAGGGTTCTGGCCTAGGAAAGGCCTAGTTTCCTCTGGCATGTGTCTGCGGTCCCAAGTTCAGGAATCAGTCACCAGAGACTGCCTTCTGCAGGTTGAAAGGTTTGCTCAGCAGCACAGTTGTAATTGTGAACCAGCCTGAAGCCCAACTAAGTGGATGAGTGGATGCTGCTTCCAATTAATGTACTAAATGCTCGAGGTGGGCCGAGGCCTACTAACCAGGGATGCCTGTTTGACACCAGGAGTTAGTTGCCTTGTTTGGCCAAGTTGTCAGCCAGCTGGAGGCTTTCACCAGCCAAAAGAATTGAACTTTGCCAGAAGTGTTTTAACTGACCTTGGGCTCATGTCAAACCTGGCCCAAGCCGTCTATTCCTGCACCAGTTACAGTTTTCTCAGTGAGAGACCAGCTTGGGGATCCGGTCCCTGCACAGCAAAGTATCCCAGGTTGTGGCCACCTGGAGGGAAAAGCCATGAAGCAGAGGTGCGTCATGTCAGCCCAGCTTCCCCATGCTCTTCAGTGCTCTGCAACAGGTCTTCATTTCAGCAGGCCATCTTCTACCTACTAGTGCTGCAAGTAAACTCAGGGTAGCTCCCTGTAACAAAGTCTTGAATTATTCTGTGGTACCATCTGATTTCACTCAGTGTGTTTTATAGGGTTTCAGTAGACTAGGCCAACCAGTCAAGGATACAATTAGTCAAGGTCTGTGCTTGTTTAATCATCTTTTCTTCTCATCAAGGGCCCCAACAACAGCTGCAACCCCGAGTACCATTCTGGCTAGCCAGCATCACAATCTGAGTACCCAGCAGTTACAAGACTGTACTTAAGGGACTAAAGAAATTGAATGCAAAATATCTTGGCTAATACCAGCTTAACAATCATTTATCCAGATTTGCACCCCTCCCTTGTTCACATCCCCTCAATAAATCAAATTTGTTGTTTCACTGTTAAGCGGACTAGGGAGCAAATTATTGTCTGGTTAAACTTCACTGTGACTTGGGTAAAAGCATTTGAAAGTGTATGCTTGCATGTGATATTGTTTTATGGGGGGCTCCAGGGCATTTGCCAGAAGACCAGACTCTGGTGGTAACTGCAAGGGGCGTGAGCATACTATTAATATTCATTGTTTTAATTGTGTGTTCCCTGCTGAAAAGGGTTGTATCCGTTGCGAAGGTACTTGGTCACTGGGTGGGCTGGTGGTTGGTTATAGCTTCCCAGAGGGCTGTACCAGGTTGGATAGACACCCCCACATACCTTACTCTGGGTGGAGGCACCAACTCATTGTGTTTACTGAGGATAGGGGAACCCCGGTAATTGTTAATTTGGAACCCAGAACCACAACCTTATTTTAGAAGGACAGACAGGGTAGTAGCCCTTGGAATAGCATTGCCTAACATTTACACTGTGGAGGCACCACTGGGATTAGCACCCTCTAGTGGCCGAAACTGCAAATTGCAAGTCTTGTCTACACTGGTACAAAATTAAGAATGGAGCCATTTCCTAGGGTCAAGCTTGACATTCCGCCTCACAAAATGGCTGTACATTGCTTAAGGGGGTGATGTGAGGCAGAAGGAGTTGATCCCCACCATGCTATAATGTTACTGGATATCCTCCTATGCACTTCTAAAACTGACATAGCAGAGACAATATACAAAGTTGAGGGTTTGGCCTTGTTACTGTACATGGTCGGAATGCTGATTTATTTGCACAAACCATAGTGTCTTTAGTAGAGTGCAATGCCCAATCTGACGTGGAAAGAGTGCCCCCTGTCATTATCCCTGAGGGATCCCAGGTGGGTTGGAGAGTCATTACCAGGCATAGAGGAGCATCCTCCCCGGGGGGGGGTCATCCGAAGTGGAGGGGTTGAAAGAGAAGCTGGGGAAGTTGTTAGCAGCCAAGAGGCAGACCTTTGAATTTTTAAAACGGGCATTAAAGAGTCCTGGGGGGGACCACTCCTGCAACTTCTTCCTCAGTTACCACGCCTTTACCTGTACCATCCCCACAGGAGGTGTTTCCTATGGTAATGCCCTCCATGAACTTGGACTCTTGCCGCAGCATCAGGCTATTTTCAGGCACTGTTCCCACCCCATCGGGAAGATGACTTAGAGACCTGGATGGACTACGCATCCCCTTTAGTGCAAGAGGAGCAATGCTCAGAGGATGAAAAGTGAAAAAAACTTATGGAGAGTTTACGGGGCCCTGTACTTGAAGCAATCCGATTTCTGAGGTCCACAAACAATTTGTTGCCTCTTCCAACAAATAGCTGTCTGCATTAGATGGAGTGTTTGGTAGTACTGAGTCAGGGGAGGATTTGATGTGGAAGTTCAAATCCACCAAGCAATGGAGGAATTAATGCCTATCCGCATATGTGACTCAACTAGAAAGAGCTCTTCAAAGAGCACATCGCAAGGGGGGGTATGCCAGCTAGTGAACTGAACTGGTTGAGGTTAGAACATATTCTCAAGTCTGCTTGCTACTCTAGCGTGCTCATGCTAAAGTTGAAATTTCAGGATTGTAAAGACAATCCCCCTGCATATTGCTGGTTGATGAAAGAAATCTGAGAAGCAGAGACCAAAGATGATTGTTGGGACCTGTATGCTGGCATTGCCAGAACTGCTGCTGCAGCTGAGAAACCTAATGAAAGAGATACTGCGCTTGATTCTAAACAAATTAGTGACTTGTTAAAAGAACTGAAAGAGCTACGAACTAGCTCCCAGAGCACTGCAGAAATGGTGAAAAGCCACGTCACCTGCACTTCCAATGCTGAGGCCACCTGTGAGGCTCAATCTGCTGTAAAAAGGGCTAGTGCCCAAGTTACTGAAAACGGACCAGGCAGAGATGTAAAGGAAGAAATAAGAGAGTTGCGAGCTATGGTGAGAGATCTTATTCACTCATCCCGTTGATTAGTGCTTTGGAGAAAGTATAGTGGGACTGAATTTGAGTCTAGGTCTGAAGAAGAGTATCAGCCTGCACCCTTTGACAACCGCAAACCCAGAGAAGATCCTGCTCTGCCTTCTGAACCCAGAACTCAAGTATTCTGTTACTGGTCTGGAGAAGATGGGCACACTAAAAAATCTTGTAGTGCTTCCGTGGATCTGTGCAGAGTAACTGCCAAACTGCTAAACCAGGTTCGGCAAACTAATATAAGGCCACAGTATGGACCACCCCACAAGTCTTTTTCATCTAAGGCCACTGTACAGAGACCTACCAAGACTGCTCCTTCAGACTGATCTGAGATGGTAGGCCCTTCTATGGAGACCACAGTTCACATTGATGATAGCCCAGCCCAAGCCTTATTGGACAGCAGATCTCAGGTCACTATAATATTTAAAGACTAGTATGACCAGCATCTGTTGGACCACCCTCTACAACCCCTAGATGAACTGCACATATGGAGTTTGAGTGATAAATCCTACCCGTACCTTGGTTACTTAAGAGTTTGGCTTTCTTTCCCATCCACTGTAGCTGGTGTGGATGAACCCATAGAGACGTTGGCCTTGGTTTGCCTTCCAACTGGCTTATATGATGGAATCCCTTTAATGATCGGCACTAATGCACACATGTTTGGCTGGTTAGCCCAGATGTGTCAGGAGAGGCAAGCCCATAAGACTGGATGAGCTTTACACATTCATGAAATGGTGCAAAAAGTGTATGAGATGCAAATGCAGACCAAAGAGACTGAAAAGGATGAGCCAGTGGAAATCATTTGGAAAAAGGATCCAGCACCTCTTGTCTTGCCAAGCAATGTGCAATGCAGTGTCAGCTGTAAAGTGCATTTGCAAAAAAGATGTAACAAACAAGATTCTTATGCTAGACACCCCAGGGAAGGGAAAGCTGCCTGATGGACTCCTAGTTAACCCCAGTGTGCTACCTGTCAGAGCACATGCTTACGTTAAGAAAGTAGTAGTGCAACTTTGCAATGTAACTGACAGAGACACTGAAGTCACTCGAGGCTGTACCCTGGCTAAGGTATATTGCACAGATATGGCTGTGTTACCAGGCAAGTGCCGTACAGAGGAGGATGGTGAAGTAACTCCAGACATGTTTTATTTTGGAGAATCCCCCATTCCCGAGGAGTGGAAAGATAAAGTCAGCTATAAGCTAGCACAGTGAAGTAAAGTATTCTCATTAAAGGAATGGGACATTGGATACATCACAGGTGATGAGCACCATATCTGGCTCCAAGACGAGAAGCCATTTCAAGAAAGGTCACGCAGATTGGCACCTGCAGACATTAATGATGTTTGATGACACCTCCAAGAGATGTTAGCAGCTGGAATCATCCAGGAATCCCGCAGCTCTTATGCATCCCCCATTGCGGTGGTTCAAAAGAAAAATGGCGCAGTAAGAATGTGCATGGATTACAGAACACTTAACAGAAGGACAATACCAGATCAGTATATGATGTCTCGCATCCAGGATGTCTTAATGGAAGCCCGTGGTTCTCCATCTTAGATCTCAGAAGCAGGTACTACCAAATCCCGATGGCGCCAGAAGGTTGAGAAAAAACTGCCTTTATTTGTCCATTGGGCTTTTATGAGTTCCTGAACATGCCCCAAGACATATCTGGAGAGCCAGCAACCATCCAGAGATTAATGGAATGAACTGTAGGAGACATGAAACTCCTTGAATGTCTAGTTTATTTGGACGATGTCACTGTATTTGGCAAAACGCTCGAGGAGCATAAGGCTCGTCTGTTCAAGGTCTTGGTTCGATTAGAAGAATTTGGATTAAAACTATTCCTTGGCAAGTGCCATTTTTTTCCACAATCTGTAAAGTACATGAGCCACATTATATCTTCTAAAGGCATCCAGACAGATCCGAGCAAAGTAGAAGCTTTAACTACCTGGCCAAGGCCTAACAACCTTAAAGAACTTCAAAGATTCCTAGGTTTGTGTGGGTATTATCAGCACTTTGTTAAGGATTATACAAGTAAGCATTTATCCACTCCGAAGGAGGCATCTAATGGTGGATTAATGCATGGTTGGGAGGGTTGTGGCACGAGGCCACAGGCCGAGAGCCTACAACAGCCCAACCATGCATTAATTTCCCATTAGATGCCACCTTTGGAGTGGATTAATGCACTTGTAACATGGCTTTGCCCAGATTATGGTTACTAAGAATGTAATTTTTATACTGTGCAGAAAAGAAGCCAGACACTTGTTGGCCTGCTGTCATATCTGTGGTGCACTTTTGGAACATTAGAGAGACTGCAATTTAGATCGTGATGGTGTCAAAACACAATGATGGCTAACACTGGAGAAACTGTGTCTGAATATTTCTATGCCAGATTTATGCACATCTTCACGGCTATTTTTTTCATTACCGCCATCGGAGGACCAGGACATGCTCATTTGTGTGGTTCGATTTCTGGCTCTGCATCTGTTTTGCATATTTTCTGAGCTGCTGTCTGTTCCTTCCAGCTACCTCCGATGTGCTGTTGTCTGGTTTCTCGTGCGCCCCTTTCTTACAGCTACAGAATATTTTTCATACCGTGCCCTGTGTCGGTCTGTTTCTCTCTGGACCTAGTTCGCCAGTAGCTCCACTGCGTTCGTGCACGTCACTACTGGTTCTACCTCTCACACTGCTTTTTTTGATCACTGGCTGGACAAGATGGGAGCCCCAGTTCCCATGCTTACTCCCTTTGACGGTTCTGCTTTTCTCCTCTGTGGACACCAGTGGTACTTCAGTTTGGGGATGGCATCACTGGTAGATTAACGCCGTCTCCAAACTATCCCACATGATGCATTTCCTCCAATCCATTGTCCGGATTTGCTGATTCATATATATGGCATGTTACAAAGATAATTCTCCCACTGTTGAATCTGACTCAAGTGTATCCCCCTACCAATCAAAAGTACAAAAGGGGTGCTATGAAGGAAGGTGACAAAGTCTACTTCAAGTCTAATGAACCACTCGGACTCAGGTGGACCCCTGATTGTGACACAGCATTCTATGACATCATTCACCAGCTTACACATGCTCCAATACTCATCTATGCAGATCCAACTGAACTGTTTATACTACACACAGATGCCAGCCTGAGTGAACTTGGAGCTGTGCTTTATCAAGAGAATGAGGAATGATTACACCCAGTGGTGTTTGCCAGTAGGAACTTGGTCCCATCTGAGAAAAACTACCCTGTGCACAATCTTGAATTCCTCGCTTTGAAATGGGCAATAGTAGACTAGTTTCATGAATATTTATATGGCGCCAAAATCCTGGTCAAAACAGACAATAACATCCTCACATATGTCCAAGTCTCAACCAAGTTAGATGCCACTGGGCACAGATGGTTGTCAGCTCTCTCAATGTATGATTATTCGGTGGAGTACCATCCAGGCCTCAATCACACTGGCACCTATGCTCTATCTAGAAGACCTGCTTCAAATTAGAGCTGGTCAAGCCTTGAATTTTTGAGGAAGAGCCGAGCCAGAGCCAAGCCAAGGCTCTGGCTTGGCTGTCAGAGCCAATCATGAGCCGAGCCAAAGGGTATCGGAAATTCAAAAACGGAGTTGTTTTTTTAATTTTTCATACTGCAATAAATTCCTACAATGTATTTTGGATATTGCTGTAAATGCCCAGATTTTCAGGGATGTACCTGATGCTGCCTCAAACATTTTTCTTGATCCTTTTGAAATGTTTGTCACTGAGAAGTATGGATTTGAAGCATAATATGATGGACAATGCGACAGCCTGGTCCTCCAACAAAAATGTTTTTTCCCACTAAACAACACACACAGTAATTTGTAACAAGTTCTTGAGATAATATCTTCAGATTTTAAGAGGTGCTCCAACTTGGGGGCATCAGTCCCTTGATTTTTTTAAAGCCCACTCATCAACTATGAGAGTCTGGTTGAGGCAAAATCACACAGCCCCGACTCCTTCCAGTCATATCTGTCTTCACATAGCAAAATCAGACTGAAATAGAACGGCCTTTGTCCTCTGAAAAATGAGACATTTTTTAGTCCAAACTTCACTCAAAAAAGAAGATTTAAAAAAAACACACAAGGCAACGAGGCTTTAGGCACCTTATTCTTGTAAGTCCCTGGGAGAACTGGTTCGTTTTGCATGTCAACCTGAAAGCAGAGGCTGTGTTCCCGTTTTATGTGCATGCTAACAAAGCCGGAGGGAGGGGGACATTGCTGGTGTTGAACAAACAGCTCCAAGGTACTGCAATGCAAATATCATTGTTTCTTTTACTCATATCTGAATTATTTAGATAATTATCTGTATAGGTTTTTCCATTCAAATGGTGGGAACAAGTGAAGGCTTCATGAATGTATGAGAGTGAGTCCTAGTGTGATTGCACTGCAGTGCACATGGCTCATGTTTTATAGTGCACGGCATTGGTTGATGCTGCTGTCTGAAATGAATGAAATAAACAAATACAGGTAAACACTAGTATCAGCGATCGATGGGGCTGGTGGAATGGCTGGAGAGAGACTTCAGAATCTGTTAGGTTGTTTGCAGAGGATTATCAATAAAGATTCCAGTTTGACCAGTATTGGCTAACATGCACACACACACACAATGTAACAGACAATGTGTTCCTGCATATCTATCCCTCACTGAGTTTCTAAATCACAAACTGATACAGAAATAAAACAGACATGCAGTCACACCCCCAATTCGCTATAACAGAATTAGACACTAGTTGATTCTTCACAAAGCTGCAGTCGCTTCCTCCTCTGCATCAGTACATCCCAGTACAACCAATTTATACACAAATTCCACTGGACGCTGCTTTTTTTGTTTCTATCACAGTAGCTAATAAAACATTCTTTTAAACTATCCAACTGTTACAGAACACTAAGCCAATGACATCAGGACACATCATTATGACATGACACCCCATTCAATGGCCAACCACTGTAGTGGCTAACACAGGCAACTAACCACACAGCTTCACCTGCAGTGTCAGCTGTTCGCATGCTAACCACAAATTGTGTCCACCTTCATAGCCAGCTGTGATGTACTGTTTCGTATTATTTAATCAAACTGTACCCATCCCACTCATGCACAACACACATACACCCTGTCATACACACACACACACACACACACACACACACACCTTCTGTTGCAAGAACCACAGGGAAAGTGCATCAAACTGAAACCGACAAACTATCCATTTTATTGGAGGACCAGTGGGAATGAAGCACATGACATTAATATGTCCAAAACCCCAGTAGAGGACCAGTAGGAATGATATAGATGACAATAGTATGTGCAAAACATCATTGAGATAGCACCGAGAGATATACAGGAGTGACCCAGTTCTCTTCAACCAACATTGTGACTGTGAGCCCCCAGCTCACTTCAACCAACATGGTGACTGTGAGCCCCCAGCTCTCTTCAGCCAACATTGTGACTGTGAGCCCCAGCTCTCTTCAACCAACATTGTGACTGTGAGCCCCCAGCTTGCTTCAACCAACACTGTGACTGTGAGCCCCCAGCTCTCTCCACCCAACATTGTGACTGTGAGACCCCAGTTCTCTTCAAACAACACTGTGACTGTGAGCCCCCAGCTCGCTTCAACTAACATTGTGAGCCACACAAAATTAAAAGAATAGGAAGGGTTAAAGACTGAGACAGGCTGACAGCACATAACCGCAAAGTCAAACTCACAAGTGTACAGTGTGCACACATTAACCTCAGCTCCCTACTCACACTGACATTACTTGTACTATAGTGTATGGCAGAGCGTGATTATTGTCTGAAATCAGCAAGTTTATAATGTTGTTATGGTATTGTTGTGACGTCAAGAGGTTGTTAACCCCTCTTGGATACGTCGCAATGATACCATAACAGCTTTAACTCCTTTGCGCATGTGTGTCCCCTTTTCCAGATTTTTTTTTTTCTGGCTAAAAATCTTTTTTTCTCCTCCTTGTTACTTATGGCAGATCTGTCCATATAGGCAGTGACACAGAAGTCTTGAAGTTTTAATGGCAATGATCTCCTGCGTACACCGTTGTGGCTATTCAGGAGGAGCGCAGTTTGCAGGACCACTCGCGCATGTGTGTTTCACGGACAAAAGCCGAGGCAAAGAGAAATGGAAACTAAAGGCGCAAAGTAAGATAAACAAAAGTAAGGACACATCCTTTTAAACTATGTGCCATATACTATAAAATATAATGGATAGTGATCGGACAGTAACCTCGCTGTTATTACTTCTGGAGGTTTCCATCACAACAGTAAACCTCTCGAGCTACGCTCTTGAGGTTTACCATGTTGCTATGGAATCCTCTCGAAGTAATAACAGTGTGGTTACTGTCCGATCACCTAAAGTATACAAAACATTTCCGGTAATAGTATCACTCCCGAAGTGACAATACCACACTTTGAGAGTGATAATACCATTGTTCAGGCCCAGTAATAGTATAGTTCGGGATCTGAATGATGGTATTATCACAGAAGCTCAATAACGCAAGCGCCAGTCTCTCTGCCCACATCTCCCAAGTGTGCTTTTCAATTGGCCTCTTTTCCTCTGTAGGTGGGCAAAAATAGTTCTAAAAACATGGCTGCCAGTCTCTCGCTAACTGAGAGAGTGTCTACTCTGCAACACTTCGCTTCAAAAATGAAACTTCCTGGTCGATCCTACATCAGAAGAACAGAACAAAGGTAGGATTCAACCAGAAAACACAAAAAATTGTTTTGGACAGCTAGCAGACTGCCAGGGGAGCGGTAGTGAGGAGGCGGGGAGCGCACCGGTTCTGACACACTGCGGCAGTCAGCCAGCACAGAGACACTCCTTCACTACAGCGGCCGACCACCCACAACATCCACAAAATGAGCAAAAATTAAAAACAAACAAACAAGATCCAACTCAGATCCATATATTAAAAAAACAATGGATAGCCAAGCACGTATTACCGTAAGCTTCAGCATCTCAAGGTTCTGGACACTCAGAAACCTCTCGAGCTTCAATCTCGAGGTAACTGAGTGTCCAGAACCTCTCAATACTATTACTCACCGGTAATACATACTTGGCTATCCAGTATTCTCTTTTTAGCCCATTCTAAGAGAAGCAGGGCAGCAGGTGTGCATGGGTGCTCCACAACCTGAAACTAGGCAGCACAGCCAATGAAGCTTATTCCTGGTGCTAGTAGTAAATACATGAAACAAAGTGTTAGCAAGCCAAGCTCACCCTCTGCCCCCCACAGCAACGCACATGACAAAACATCAATACCGTGACATGTATCCCTGTCTTCTGTCTTGTATTACATATAAAATTCTGCTCTTCCACCTAATTTACATCCTGCTTGCTCCCCCCCAATTCAAATCATAACATAGTCAAACTGAAGGCTTTTAAGAAAGCTGGAGATGGTGAATATCGCAACGTTTGTTTCAACCGCTGTAGAGACCAAGGCCCCTAGGGCTAGCTCTCTGAACTCCTGAATCCATCGGGAGAAAGCCTCCTGCTGGACCACCGCCCACGAAACCGAAGCCCCAGGCATCCTCCCTCTAGGACTAGCTCTCTGAGCTCCTGAATCTGTCGGGAGAAAGCTGCCGGCCGGACCACCGCCCAAGAAACCAAAGCCCCAGGCATCCGCACCCTAGGGCTGGCTCTCTGTGCTCCTGAATCCGTTGGGAGAAAGCTGCCGGCCGGACCACCACCCACAAAACTGAAGCGCCAGGCGTCCACCCCCTAGGGCTAGCTCTCTGAGCTCCTGAATCCGTCACGAGAAAGCCACCAGCCGGACCACTGCCCATGAAACCAAAGCCCCAGGTACGGCATCCAGAATCAGCTTCCAAGCCTGAGATGCCATTGGCTCCCACTGCATAGGCTAGGACATCTATTGGCAGCCCTCAATCTGCAGCCTGAACTTGATTGGGCTCTGCTGGCTCGCCAGCCCTCCAGGACTGCATGCTTTCAAACATACGAACATACGAAATTTGCCAGCAGATAAAGGCCTAGAGGCCTATCAAGTCTGCTCGAATGTGCAACTAGCACCCCTTATTCTGCAGCTGCCCCTCCCTTCCACCCTTCCCCTTCATTGACCCTCCCCCTTGTCCTGTCCCATCCCCTTTTGAAGCAGTCCACTGTTCTACTGGATACCACTTCTGCAGGTAACGCATTTCACCCAGCCACCACCCTCTCTGTAAAAAAGTGTCTCCTCATCTCCCTCCTGAATCTTCCTCCCTCCTGTCTCATATCATGGCCCCTGGTGTCCCTCCCCTCCCTTACTTTGAACAGCCCCCCTGTACCTGTCTTGTTTATTCCTTTCATGTACTTAAAGGTTTCAATCATGTCCCCACTGTCCCTCCTCTCCTCCAGCGAGTACATGTTCAACTCCCTCAGCCTCCTCTCATATGAAAAGTCCCCCAGCACCTTTATCATCTTTGTCGCCCTGCACTGCACCCCCTCCAGTAACTTAATGTCCCTCTTCAGATATGGGCACCAGTATTGCACGCAGTACTCCAGGTGCAGTCTAACTAATGACCTATACAGTGGCAGAATCACCTCCTCCCTCCTCGAAGATGTACCCCTTGCAATGCAACCCAGCATTCTGTTGGCCTTTGCAGCTGCCTTCCTACATTGTGCCGAGTTGTTCATTGACCCTGTAATGAGCACCCCCAGATCCTTCTCCTCCTCTGTCTGGGCTAGCTGTACTCCCCCCAACTGGTAACTCCTCCTTGGGTTCTTTATCTCAGAATGCAGCACCTTGCACTTTTTGGCATTAAACCCCAGTTGCCAAGTGTCTGACCAGGTTTCAAGCTTTGCCAGATCATCCTGCAACCCCTGCCACCCCCCTAGGTCATCCACCACTGCTCCTATGTTGGTATCATCAGCAAACAGACTGATCTTGCTCTTGATGTCCAATGATATGTCTGCAATGAATATTACAAACAACACTGGTCCCAACACCAGCCCTGTGGGACACCGCTTGTCACTACCCTTAGGTATGAGAGCTCCCAACCCACCACCACCTCTGTTGCCTTCCTGAAGCCAGTTCCTACCCATCTCACCAGCTTTGCACCCGCCCCTGTGCCTACTAATCCTACTCCCAGCCTTCCATGTGGCATCTAGTCGAATGTCTTACTGAAGTCCAGATACAGGACATCCACTGCATGGCCCCTGTCCAGTTGCTTAGTTACCCAGTCATAGAACTCCACCAGGTTGGTTTGGCAGGATCTGCCCTGTATGAAGCTATGCTGTCTGCTGTCCTGTAGTCCTTTGGCCTCTAGGAGGGCCACCAGCCTCTCCTTCAGGATAGGCTCCATTAGCTTACCCACGATGGATGTGAGGCTCACTGGTCTGTAGTTTCCCGGTTCATCCTTGGGGCCACTCTTGTGGAAGGGCACCACATGAGCCATCCTCCAGTCTGGTACACACCCCAGATGTAGTGAGGCATTAAATAGGTCTGCCAAAGGCCTGCAAGACCTCTGCCAGCTCCTTCAGTACCCTGGGGTGGATGCCATCTGGGTCTGGCACCTTGTCCACCCTCAGTGCCTTCAAACCCATCCCAAACTCTGCCCTCCATGATTTCCCCATCTGTCACCCCCTCCCTCCCGTTTCTGCCATTTCTCCCCCCTTGGGTGTCACCCCCCTCTTCTCTTTAGTAAATACTGAGCAGAAGTACTCATTTAGTGCTTCTGCCTTATACCTCCCTACTTCCACCCAACCTCCTTCTTAATCCTTACTATGTGGTCCTTACAGCTCCTTTCTCCTGATGTACCTAAAGTCCTTCTCCCCCTTCTTAATGCCTTTGCCAGCCTTAGTTCGTAGATGCCTTGGCTCCCTTACTGCCCTTGTCATCTCCTTTGATTCCGTCAAGTACTCCTCCTGTCCTTCCCCTCCTGTTTTCTTGTACTTCTTAAGGCAGCTCTTTTCCACCTTACCTTTTCCTGACCTCCTTGCTCAACCAGCTCGGTTTCTAGCCCTAGCCTTCTTGCTCTGGGCCTTGCAGCAGGTTTGGTTGCCTCCTATCCCCAGCTTTATGAGCTCCCACCTCTGGTTAGTGTCCATACTAGATTGAATTCTGGCCAGTGCCCTTTACCACTTCCCCCATCCTCCCAAAGTCAGCCTTCCTGAAGTCCAGCACTCTTGTGCCAGATTCCACTCCTTCCTTGCCCATATCCAATGTGAGCCATACTAAGTGGTGGTCACTCCTTGACAGTGGTTCCTCCATTGTAAGTTCTCTCACAAAGTCCCCATTTGCCAGCACAAGGTCAAAGGTATTCCGTAACCTGGTTGGTTCACTGACCATTTGCAGCAGGAAGCTGTCCTGGGAGGCATCCAGCAGTACCTGCTCCCTTCTGTTCCTGGTTTTTGGGGTACTCCAGTCCACTCCTGGCATGTTGAAGTCCCCCACAATCACCACACTGCCCTTCTCGCAGGTCCTCCTGATCTGTCCCGCTAGTTCCCTGTCTAACTCCTCCATCTGAGATGGCGGCCTGTACACCACTCCCTTTCTAAGAATCCTATTCTTGGAATCCTGGATTTGCATCCAAAGTGACTCCGTACTACCCTCCTCCCCTTCCTCCCTTTCACACTTCAGTCCTTCCATCCCATATAGTGCCACACCCCCTCCTTTCCCAATCACCCTGTCCCTACGAAATAACCTGTACCCTGGTACACACAGGTCCCAGTCATTGTATTTGGTGGCACATGTTTCTGTTATGGCTGCGATGTCCACCTCTCCCTCTGCCATGAGCACCTGAGACTCTGCAGTTTTCCTCCCAAGGCTCCTAGCATTAAGGGTAACCACCTTCCACCCTCCCCCCCCATCCTGCCCCCCTTTCCTAGCATCACCAATAGTACTTGCCATTTGTCTTTTGTCACTGTTATGGGGTGTAAGCTCATGTGGTTCCCCAACCTGTGGTCTCTGCATGTCTCTTGCCCAACTGCCACCCCCTACTCCTAGTTTAAATTTCCAACTTCCTCTATGTACTGCTCCATCCTCTGTTTCAACACTTTCTTTCCCTCCTCACTCAAGCGTAGTCGGCTTGTCTGCTGCTGATCACCCTATTCTGCTGTAAACTGCAGAAGCATTTTTAAAAAAAAATATTTTAAATATATGGACAAAATTACTAATGTATACTTGATCGAACAGCTGTGGTGCACAATGTTGTACTTTGCTAATTTCAGACAGTTTTAGTCATTCATTTATATATAGAATGTGTTGACTGCTCTCATTCATTTATGTTTAGAATGTCCTGGTTGCTTTCTTTAATTGCCTGCAAGTTTGATGCATGTTGGATTCTGGAGAGTGATTTATTATAGGAGTTAGACATTTATTTCTGCTTAAATCTTGTGCTAACTCTCTACCTGGATTCCTCAAGGCTGTAACCCTTGCCTGTGGCAACAGATCTGTATCCCATCTCTCTTCCCTACGCTACTAAGGCCGTGGATTCTGCTCCGGAGACCTGCCTAGTCCCCCTGGCTTGCCTGACCCACTGCCAGCCTGCTTTCCCGCCCTACTGAGTAAGCAGTTTTCCTTCCTTTCACTCTCTTTCCCCTCTTCCCACAGAACTTTCCTTCCAGCACTAATTTTCTCTACCAGTCTTGTGTTTCTCTAGTGATATTGCCCTGGCCTCTGGCATTCTGAATCATAATTAATTTCGGCACCAAACAGAAGCCCTTTCTGAGAGCTACCCCCCCCCGGACCTGTCAGTCTTGAAATTAATCCTTTAATACCCAGCCTGAAACTGAAGCTTTTGTCTCGGATTAAATCCCTACTTAAAGGCTTAACTAATCTCATGTCTCCTCTCCCCAGGCATATGCCCCCTAGGGCTAGCTCTCTGAGCTCCTGAATCCGTCAGAAGAAGGCCGCCGGCCGGACCACTGCCCACGAAACCGAAGCCCCAAGTACAGCATCCAGAATCCAGCTTCCAAGCCCGGGATACCATTGGCTTCCCTCTGCATCGGCTGGGACATCTATTGGCAGCCTCAATCTCAGCCTGAACTTGATCGGGCTCTATGCTCTGCTGGCTCACTGGCCCTCCAGGGCTGCATGCTTTCGGCTTGTCTACCGCTGTTGGCCCTATTCTACTGTATACTAAAGAAGCAGTTTTTGTCCGCCCCCACCTCCCCTCCCAGGCCACCTTTAAATAGAGCTAAGTCCGCCCATGATTGTGTTAGACAGAAAAGGAAGTGCAAAGAAGAAGAAACCACTTTGGTTCTCAAATACAGTAGCAGAAAGGTCAGAGCCAAAGGCTGGCCTTCAGGAAATATAAGGGAACACAGTGGGATGAAGATAGGGAGGCATACCAAACTGCCCTAAGGGAAGCAGGGAAGGCAGTAAGGCAGGCAAAGTCCCAAACTGAGGAAACACTAGCACGAACAGTAAAAGAAGGTGACAAGACTTTCTATAGATACATTAGTGAAAGGAGAAAGTCCAGAGGGGGTATTGCTAAGCTTAATGGAGAAAAGGGAGCATGTGAGGATGAGGACCATGTAAAAGCACCTATCCTAAATAGATACTTTTGCTCAGTATTTACTGAAGAGAAGGTAGGGCAGGGCCCACAGCTCAGCACCATGGACACAGGGGGGAGGGAGATGAGCACTACTCCCTTCACAAAAGAAAGGGTCCTACAAGAGCTTGCTAAGCTCAGGGTGGATAAGGCAATGGGACCTGATGGTATACATCCCAGGGTACCTAAGGAGCTAAAGGTGGAACTAGCAGAGCCATTAGCAGAACTGTTTAGTGAGTCTCTGAGCACAGGAGAGGTCCCAGAAGACTGGAGAAGGCTCATGATCCCACTCCACAAGAGTGGTAGCAGGGAGGAGGCAGGGAACTACAGACCAGTGAGTCTTACCACCTCAGTAGTGAGCAAGATGTGGCGGCCTCCTTAAGGAAAGGATAGTGCAACACCTGGAATCCATAGGGGCACAGGATCCAAGACAGCATGGGTTTACAAAGGAAGGTCCTGTCAGACTAATCTCATAGATTTCTTTGACTGGGTAACCAGAGTGGTGGACCAAGGGGAGCAGTTGATGTCACCTACCTTGACTTCAGCAAAGCTTTTGACACTGTTCCACATAGAAGATTGATAAATAAGCTGGGTAGGCTGGGGTGGGTCAGAAGTTGGTCAACTGGGTAGCAAACTGGTTGTGGGCAGAAAACAAGAGAGTGGTGGTAAATGGTATACAGTCAGAAGAGATGCAAGTCACAAGTGGGTACCTCAGGGATCAGTCCTGTGGCCAGTCCTCTTCAACATCTTCATTAGTGACCTTGCAGATGGACTAGAGGTAAAGCTTGTCTGTTTGCAGATGACACCAAGATCTGCAACAGAGTAGATGATCCAGATGGGGTGGGCAGAATGAGAAGAGATCTGGATAAGCAGGCAAAATGGTCAGAAGAGTGGCAACTGGGATTTAATGCAAAGTGCAAGATCATGCACATAGGGAAGAGAAACCCTGAAGCCACCTATAGGCTGGGAAGGGAGTTGCTAGCAGTCACAAAGGAAGAAAGAGACTTGGGCATCATCATCACTGATGACCTGAAATCATTCAAGCAGACCTCTAAAGCAGTAGGTAAGGCTAGGGTGGTGTTAGGGTATATTAGTAGGGGTATCACAAGTCGTAAGAGGAAGGTAATAATCCCTCTTTACAAGACACTGGTTAGGCCCCATCTGGAGTACTGCGTGCAGTATTGGAGGCCACACCTTCACAAGGACATTAACCAAATTGAGGCAGTCCAGAGAAGGGCAACCAAAATGGTGCAGGGACTGCATCAGAAGACTATGAGGACAGATTAACAGAGCTCAATATGTATACCCTTGAGCAAAGGAGGGAGGGAGAGAGGCGATATGATAGAGGCATTCAAACACCTTCAGGGCATTAACAAGGTGAAAGAATCTAACATGTTTAAATATAAGAAAAATAGCAGGACAAGAGGACACAGCACGAGATTAGAGGGGGGCCGATTAAGGGGGAATGTGAGGAAATTCTTTTTCACAGAAAGGGTGGTGGATGCATGGAATGGCCTACCTCAAGAAGTGGTGGCTATGAATACAGTGCAGGGCTTCAAACAGGCCTGGGACAGGCATAAGGGAGCAATACAAATGAGTAATGAATAGATAGGCCACTGACAGAGCAAAGGCCGATGGCACATTTATAAGGTAGAAAAAGAAATGGGCAGACTGGATGGGCCTTGCGGTCCTTATCTGCCGTCAACTTCTATGTTTCTATGTTTTCCGAGTAAGCACCCCATTGGTTGCCTCCCATACTTCTTTTGACTCCTCATGGTCTAACTTAGCCTGCTTGCCTGAAGCAATTTTATTCCCTCCCTTGCACGGCAGCCAGACTTTTCAGTCTTTGAACTCCCAGCCAGTAGTTCCTGCTGTCCTTCCTTACACTCCCAATTCAACATAGCCCAGCCTTGGGCTTATCTGACTTTGACCTCACAGCCATTTGTCCCTGCTGTCCTCCTTACGCCCCCCCCCAAAAAATAATAATAATTTTGCACCTGCTGTTACCTTTCCTCCCCACCAAGTATTTCCTACTCTCTCTTCTCTAGCCCCTTCATATACTCCTCTCCAAATATGTGCCCCAGGCACAACTTAGCCTACCCCCCCCCATCACAAGTATGTATCTGCCCACATGTTTAATGTCACCTTCCCTGATCTTGCCCGTACTCTTTGTGCTCGCTGGCCAACCGTGCACTGGCCCTTTGTTGCAAGCCCTCTACACCTTTGGGCACACCTCTGACTATGCCTACTGCACCATTACTTCGGTGCTTGACCCTGACCTGCCTCCCACCTGCAAGCCTCACAATACTATTTAAGGCATGCCTGGATCTGGACCCAGCGGACCTGGCCGTGGCCTCCCCACCTTTACTGCCAATCAAACTGATTCTGAATGCTGTCATAAAACCTATTAGTATATGCCCCAGGAAACGTCACAAAGGCAGCATTAAAACACCTCAAAAGTTACCTGTTAAGACTAGCCTTCCTGCTGCTTCTACTCTCAGGTAACATACACCTCAACCCAGGCCCCCCACACATCCAGGGGATGCGTGCCCATAAGTCAGGCATGCTCACAATTGCCTCACTAAATATCCGCAGTCTAGTAGCTAATTTTACTAACCTCCAGGCCTGGGTAGCCCTCCATAATCCTGATGTACTGTCAATCATAGAAACATGGCTCTCCCCAAGGATTCCTGATGTGGACGTCAGCCTCCCTGCCTATAGGATCTTTAGGCAGGACTGCCTGTCTAAAAGAGGTGGAGGCTGTACATTCTATCTCAAGGATGACCTTTAGGGCATATCACAAAATCTTCCCTGTCTTGGGACCTCTGCACAGGATGTTGCCATCAAGGTCCTCCTTGGGGCACAAAGCAAGTCCCTTACACTGTTGTCCATCTACATCCCCCAAAGGACTCATCCCAGGGTCTCGAAGCTGTCATTGACTGCCTAGGTAGCCTAACCCTATGCTCCGAGGTTATACTACTCGGAGACTTTAATATTAACTGGCTTGCCCCAGAGGCAAACCATTTCAAGGATGCTGTCCAGGCCATCCACTTCACACAGCTCATAGAAGCCCGCACCCGGACTAACTACCGGACCAGCACTAGCATACTGCTCGATTGGGCACTCACCAACCGTCCTGAGCACACCTCTAATGCCACTCTCCTCCCAGACAATATCAGTGACCACTTCCTTATCAAGTTCAACTGGACCAATAAATTCACCAAACCCCCTCCCAGAACAGTCACAAACAGAGTCCTAAGCCCTGGTCAAGCTGATTGGCTAAGAGCTGATCTTCAGAACGCCAACTGGTCAGCTGTGTATGAGGCTCCTGACGTGGATAATGCACAGGACCATTTCATCCTCCTTTTCAATACTATCTGTGATACTTATGCCCCTATTAAAAAGCAGAAAATCAAGGGCCATTACAACCCCTGGGTGAGCCCTGACATCCTGGGACTTATGAAATACCGAGATCATCTCTGGCATATAGCCAGAGCCACAGAGAAGCAGTTGGACATTGTAAAGTACAAACAAGCTAAAAATAAATGCACCAGGGCCATCCATATGGCCAAAAAACGCTACTACAAGGTGGCCCTGTCCAAACACTGGAATGATGGATGTAAATTCTGGGCAAATCTTAAAGAGGTTACTGGTAAGGAGTCAAAAAGTGCCCCTGACATGATAAGTGTAGATGGCTCCCCCATCCTTGACCCAAAAACTATAGCCTACATCTTCAACCTAACCTTCACAGACCTCAGTCATGTCCTCCCCACCGACTTCTTCCACCTGGGCAACCCTGTTGAAGGCCCTCAGTCCTCTACGTATCCCCTCTTTTGGTTCAAGGCCATCTCCCTTGGGGATGCAAGGAAATACCTTTCAAAGGTGCTCAGTAAGGGGAGATTCAGTGAGGACACCCTTAATCTGAAATTAATCGCACTCTCCTTGGAAGAAGTCCTGTCTCCACTCACCCACATCCTTAACTTGTCACTTAGACTAGCGGTATTCCCTCAAAAATGGAAAGCTGCGATAGTCACTCCTGTACATAAGAGTGGGGACCGTGCCCTCACAGAGAACTATAGACCCATCTCCTTGCTTCCACCACTGTCGAAAGCCCTTGAACGAATAGTTGCGGACCAACTGGTTGAATACCTTGACAAATACAAACTCCTCTGCCCCGAGCAGCATGGCTTTAGAACCAGGCATAGCACCACTACAGCTCTACTAGAGTTCACGGATCGCATTCACAAATCTCTTGATTGTGGACAACTCTCCGGGGCAATCTTTATCGATCTGACTAAAGCATTCGATACTGTTAATCATGCCCTCCTAACTGAGCAACTTGCCACAACAGGCCTGGCTCCAGAGGCAGTTTCGTGGTTTTGCAGCTACCTGGACTGCAGATCCCAGCAAGTTAGAATCGGTTCAACCTTCTTGGACAGCAAGCCTGCCTGCTTGGGTGCCCACAGGGGTCTATACTGGGTCCTCTCCTATTCAGCTTATTCCTGAATAGTCTCCCTCAAGCCAGCCAGTGCCGCATTCTACTCAATGCCAATGATGCAGTTGTCTTCACGCATGGCTCAAATCCAGTGGAACTTGAACAGCAACTTCAAAGTGACTTTGCTAGTCTTGAGAAGTGGTTCATAGATCATAAACTAATCATGAACTATAAAATAACTAAAACTATGTTGTTCTCCAGACACCTTAACAAGCATCGTGGGTCGTTGCTACCCCCTATCAATACGTAATCTTGCTGGGGCCCACCTTGATCTGGTCCAACATTTTAAATACCTCGGGATCACTATTGACAACTCGTTGTCCTACACTCTCCATATTGACAACACAGCCAAAGCAATCAATAAACGTACTGGGCTCCTTTATCATCATAGGCACAGTCTGACCACTGAAGCCCTTAAAGTAGCTGTCCACAGCTCTGTGGGCTCCCTCGTTGACTACGGTCTGCCTATATGCGGCTCTGCTACTGACACTGCCCTGCGGCGCTTAAAAACTGCTTTAAATAAAGCCTGCCAGCTAACCATAGGGGCATCTAGGCTGACTCACACCTGTGACCTGTATACCACTGCACAATGGCTCCTGCTCAATGGTCAGCTTAAATTCCAAACCTGCCTTCTGGCAAAAAAAGTCAGTTGTGGAACACTCCCACCTGGGGTTAGTCAACTCCTGATACCTTGCTCTAACCCGCGGCTCACACGTAACTCCGAATGTCAGACCTTCATTACACCCAAATGTCATACTTCTCAAGGCCAAAGGTCTTTTGTGCACTGTGCCCTGCTTTGATTCAACTCCCTACAGGAAGACTTGGTGCATATGCCTACGTTGGATGCTTTCAAAGTCCGACTCAAGCAACGCCTGCTAAATGACGCCCATTACGACTATCATCCATAGCTTCTCCACACCTCTCTTCACCCTACCCTTACTCTTCCCTAGCCCTTCCCCTCCCTCCCTGGCCTCCCGCCCCACCTTACTCCCACCTCCCTTAATTCCCCTCACTCCTACCCTCTCACCTCTTACCATTCCCCCTACTCTTTTCCTGAGCCTGCTCCTTCCTTCCTTATCCGCCTCTCCCCCACCTGCTGCCCTCATACCTCCCTTCCCCCAGCTTAATTTCTTGCACTATTACTTGCTCATTTTTTGGTACTTGGGGCTCCTCCCCTCCACACCTTGTAACCCCTCGAACCCTATTTACCTGCTGACAAATGACTGATTTCACCGTCCGGCATCTTATACCCATAAGTGTGTTAGCTAGCCCCCATTTCCCCTACCCTAACCTCCTATGTAACATGTACTACTCTGGTATATCTGTTATATCTACTTCCACTGTAATATTGTACTACTCGGTTTGTACTGTGATCATGACATGGAACCTATGTAAAGAGCTCTGAGCTCAAGTGGTGTTATCCGAGACTTTAATAAATAAATAAATAAAAAGATGTTGTCGCAGACTCTTACACACCACCAGTGTTGACTTTTTTCCTGCTCTGCTCCTGCGACTGGCCCAGCAAGTGGGTTGCCAATTGCAAATTCAGCAGCACTGTCTGTGCAGTCAGTACACAATGCCAGCGCGCCCGCTGGGCCATGCCTGGATGCCTTGGATCTACTGGTCGGTCCCACGGTCCCGTCCATCCACACCACACACAGCCAGGAGTCCACTCAACTCTGATGTCAACAACATCACTGGGTGGGCGACTACAGTGAGGAGGTCAGACTGCATTGCAATGCAGTTTACAGAGTAAGGAGTAGGCAAGATGACGTTACTTCAACTTTTTTAAAACTCTCCACCTCTTCTCCAGCTCTTCGAAACTACAACGACAACATGGCAGTTGGCTGAGTCGGCACGGCAGGCTTCTCCAGCTTAGACTTGAGATGTTTTTGATGACGGAACATTGCTTCTGACATCCGTCCATTAGCCAATAGCAGGGTCTCATTTGGCGCTTTCGTGCATGTGCAGTGCTAGCTCCAGCCCCGATGGCGCTAGGGAGACTGCTGAGAGTCTGAGTTTTTTTTCTTGCAAGTCGGCACTCGGCAGCAGAGTCTGTGAGTATGAGTGCTCTAGAGCCAGAGGAGGATTTTTAAAAAATAAACCAGGCATCCAGTACGGTTCCCCAACACCCGCCGTGCTGCAGGCATGGGGGGGGGGGACCAGAGGAAATAAATAAATACAGTATCATACCTCCAATCCATGCAAAAAACAGCATCAAGCTGGAGGTTACAGGGGGAGCACAAAAACAACAATTAATTGTCCTTTGGCTTGGCTCGTGGTTCACAATTTAACACTACAGATGAACCGAGCCAATCCATGTCTTAGGCTCGAGCTTGGCTCGAGCCTGTACTGGCGTGCCCAGGTTTACTTCAAATTCTGAGTGGGTGAGAATGTCAGAACAATCCGTAAGGGCCCTGTGCCAGATGTTTGACTGGGATGAACACCCATCTGCTGCCACTGTGAACTGCCTAGATGATTGGTTGGGGTTTCCAGATACTTGAGTTC
This sequence comes from Neoceratodus forsteri, assembly GCA_016271365.2. Lineage (NCBI taxonomy): Eukaryota > Metazoa > Chordata > Ceratodontiformes > Ceratodontidae > Neoceratodus > Neoceratodus forsteri. Next base: position 1,341,634,463 of record CM057455.1, on the reverse strand, counting down.
CTGTAGCTTACTACAACTTTGCAGCCTTGGATCTGAGCACCCAACCTCAACTCATTCCAGGAGACATTCAAAGGGAACAGTATCACGGTCCTATGATCAAATGTGTGCTGAATGCCAAAAACAAAGGAAAAGATGTTTCTAAACTACAGTCCAATGATCAGAGAACTGCTTTACTGTTCAGAGAGGGGCCTAGACTTAAACTGCAAGATAAACTACTCTACAGAGAAGTCACAGATGAACAAGGCAAAGCTACTAAAAAGCAACTGGTGTTGCCTTCTGAGTTTAAACTGATCCTAAGAGCACTCCACGGCCAGATGGGACATTTGGGCAGTGAGAGGACAGCCGATTTAGCTAGAGCCCATTTCTACTGGCCCAAAATGAATGCAGATGTGGACTAGTATAACAAAACTTGCAACAGATGCCCCAAAGGAAAGCCTAGCCACAAAGAGCAGTACTTTTGTTTAATATCACCTCTAGTGAACCCATGGAGCTTGTATATATTGACTTTTTAAGACTAGAGCCCGATGCCAAAAACTTTGGAAATATACTTGTTGTAACAGACCACTTAACTTGTTATGCACAGGCCTATCCAACAAAGGACCAGAAAGCAGCCACAGTAGCCAAGGTTTTTGCCCAATAAAAGAGTCAAAGCCCAAGAGCTGCAACCTTGATCGTGTACTGATTAGAAATTTGGGCTTGCATGGAAAACACAAGATAGCTGACTGTCGGAGTCACACTCCCTACATAGTTATAAGCAAGTTGGACAATCTTCCAGTCTATAAAGTATGGCCAGAAAGAGATCCTAGATATGTAAAGACCATTCATCAGAATTACCTTCTTCCAATTGAGCAAATTGTCCTAGATACAGTACCGCAAAGTGATGCACCAGCTGGGCCTGTTACCAGATCTGCCTCTCAGAAAAAAACAGTCAGACCAGCCTCCTGCCTTGCTGCAGCCCAAGCCTTCAACAAGTATTGCTGTTGTTAATGGTGATGTCAATTCCCAGTCTGATAAGAGTGAATATGGGCCTGTGTATTACCCTTCCTTTGAATTGGCTCAGCTGTTTCAGGGATTTCTTTTTTTTTTTCTTTTTAGGTGCAGCTCCCCAAGCCCGAGGGCTCATGAAACTCCATCAGCCACCCCCTCATACTCGGGCTTTCCCTCCCCTAAGTGGGGCCGCTGAAAGGTGAACTCTGGTGGCCAGAAGGGATGTCAACGGAGCTGGTTCATTGGCGGGGGCCAGCATTTTTAGTAGACTGTGAAACCCCATGAGGGTGGAGACGTGCAATAACGACCCGCATCTGCCCCGCTTCCCAAATGTGCAGGCACCAATCGCTGTGAAACCCCCGGCCTCTGCCAGAGGTCCATCATGCATAGGACACTCAACCCCACCTCCCCACAGAGTAGGAGAGCAGTCCACCGGACTCTCAGTCCTACTTCCCCTGACCAGCCCTCCGACTCCCGAGTCCATTCCCGAACCCAGGTCATCGGTGCTGCAGACAGCGATCATGCCTCTGCGCCAACAGGCCAGCTAGTTCAGGGGATTTCTGCTTGTAATGTTGGAAATAATGCTAAAGATTCAGAACTGTCTGGTAATCTAACCCTCTCAACGATCCCTGTGCCATCTGAAAATGAGGTACAAAGTGTGACTTTAGAAGTAGCTGACTCTCTATGTCTTGTGGAACTGTCTGAAACTGAAATAGCTAGCCCAGAACAAGGAAGTGAGGTCCCCACTGGTGAATCTTTATTTGAAGCTGAAATATCTGGGCCTAGAGAACCTGACCTCATGTCAACCAGTATTGCTAATCCTGAAAGTGCCAGCAATGTGCTAGATGACTCAGATTTTGTTGAAATACCCCTTACAGATAATCTAGAGTCTTCAGAACAAGAAAATGCAAGTGCTACTACAAATACAAGAAATATTTCCAAATTTGAACAAACAGAGAATGCAGAGGTGCCCCTTCCAGCCGGGAGTCATCAACCGGAATGCCAATATTGAAAGGACTGCGCCTGTGCCCCGTATGCCTAGAAGATCAGAGAGAGTTGTCAAACCTGTAGTACGCCTTACGTATGATTCCCCAGGAAAGCCTGTAAACCTTCTTATGAATGTGATCCATAAAGGGGTGTACATTACAGCTAACTCCCTTCCTAAGATAGGATTCACTGCAGCTTCTAAGTTAGTGATAAAACCCTCCAACCAATATGCCCGGGGTCATATTTACAGAGTTCCCAAAGTTAGCTGACAGGTTCAGGTTACCAGCCACTTGGGTCTAGATATAAAAGAACTTCCAGGGTGAATGTAATGAATAACTTACTGAGACAGTATGAAAATGTAAAAAACAAAATATTGAAATGAAAATGCAACTGTTTGGGTAATACCATTGCTTATAAAAATGCCATTTACAAGTAAAGCATGCTTTATTATAAGTATTGATTATGAAACTGTGCAGTGATGTATACAGTGATTTATGGTTGCAACCTGTATATAGTGAAAAATAGTATTACACAAAGTAAAACTGTTATTTGTGTATTGACTTGATGTGGATGTTAAGTTTCCTAGGTAGGGGAGAGTGTAGCCTGATCACCAATTTGGGGTTTACCATAAGTGTCTCCCAGGGCTCCAACAATTCCCACTGCCAGGCAGACGTCCATTGGAAACAACAAATCCATGGTTATTTGGTGACCCTATTGATCTGACAGAGAGTGCCATGATGTGCCTCTGCACCTGTCCCTTTAAGTGACACTGCCAGTGTGTTGTGAATGGCCTGGGCTAGGGGTCCGAGTGCTTCAGAGTTTGTGACCAGCTGGGCTTCACCCAGATTTTCTCCACTCTGCTGCTGCTGTTAGAACAGAGGGAGCCCTAACTGGTATTGTAAATATTTACTTCTAATTTGTTGTTGTATTTAAATTAGAGTGCTCGTTTTAACTTGCTTTCTTGCAGCTTATGCATCCAAATGGGAGCCACCATGTTTAGTCTGGGACTTCCAGGATTTGGACCAATTGGGACACAGGGAACCTTGAGGAGTCCTTAGTTCAGGTGCCTTGTGGAAGAAACTGTGAACTCTAAGGTTTGGTGCCTAAAGGAATCAATAGGAGCACAAGATTGTGATTGATAGCTCCCCCTGGCCAATTGAAATTCAAGGGAAATGGACTAATCCAAGAACTGATGTCAAATTGTGAGCAGTTTGTCCTGAGACTCCGTGGAGGGAGGAGCCCTGTTCAAGCTTGTGGGACTCTGGCCTAGGAAAGGCCTAGTTTCCTCTGGCATGTGTCTGCAGTCCCAAGTTCGGGAATCGTTCGCCAGAGACTGCCGTCTGCAGATTGAAAGGTTTGCTCAGCAGAACGGCTGTAATTGTGAACTGGCCTGAAGCCAAACTGAAAAGTGGATGAGTGAATGCTGTTTCCATTTAATGTGCTGAATGCTCGAGGTGGGCCGGGGCCTACTAACCAGGGTTACCTGTTTGCCATCGGGAACCAATTACCTTGTTTAACCAAGCTGTCAGCCAGCTGGAAGCTTTCACCAGCCAAAAGAACTGAACTTTGCCAGAAGTGTTTTATCCAACCTTGGGCTCATGTCAAACCCTGCCCAAGCCGTCTATTCCTGCACCAGTTACAATTTTTTTGGCAAGAGACCAGCCTGGGGATCCAGCCCCTGCGTAGCAAGGTATTGCAGGTTGCGGACACCTGGAGGGAAAAATCGTGAAGCGGAAGTGCGTCGTGTCAGCCCAGCTTCCCCATGTTCTTCAGTGCTCTGTAACAGGTCTTCATTTTGCCAAGCCATCTTCTACCTACTGGTGCTGTGAGTAAACTCAGGGTAACTCCCTGCAACTAACTCTTGAATTATTCTGTGGTACCATTTGATTTCACTCAGTGTGTTTTACAGGGTTTCAGTGGACTAGGCCAACCGGCCATGGATACAATTAGTCAAGGTCTTTGTTTTGTGCATATTTAATCATCTTTTCTTCCCATCAAGGGCCCCAACAACAGCTACAACCCCTGCACCATTCTGGCTAGCCAGCATCACACTCTGAGTACCCAGCAGTTGCAAGACTGTACTCAAGGGACTAAAGAAATTGCATGCAAAATATCCTGGCTAATACCAACTTAGCAATTATTTATCCAGATTTGCACCCTTCCCTTGTTCACATCTCCTCAATAAATCATATTTGTTGTCTCACTGTTAAGCAGACTCAGGAGCATATTATTGTCTGGTTAGACTTCATTGTGACTTGGGTAAAAGCATTAGAAAGTGTATGCTTGCCTGTGATATTGTTTTACAGGGGGGCTCCAGGGCATTTGCCAGAAGACCAGACCCTGTTGGTAAGTGCAAGGGGTGTGAGCATATTATTAATGTTCATTGCTAATTCTGTGTTCCCTGCTAAAAAGGGTTATATCTGTTGGGAAGGTACTTGGTCACTAAGTGGGCTGGTGGATAGTTATAGCTTCCCAGAGGGCTATACCAGGTTGGATAGACACCTCTACATACCTTACTCTGGGTGGAGGCACTAACTTATTGTGTTTACTGAGGGTAGAGGAACCCTGGTAATTGTTAATTTGGAACCCAGGACCACAACCTTGTTTTAGAAGGACAGGCGGGGCAGTAGCCCTTGGAATAGCACCGCCTAGGGATTACATTCATACTATGTTATACTTACAAACTATCTGTTTCTTCAGTAAGTTCAGGTAGCTAGCTGACCTATAGCTATATTATATTTGGAGTTCAAGCCTTCAACTTTAATTCTGTCAGGGGAAGTGATATGCCTTATATTTGTGAGTTGTAAATTAATAAGTGGGATTGGCGTTTCCATAATTGCGGAAATGGTTGGGTAATAAGTTTTGTGCCTTAGTAATTTTGCTGAGTACTAACCATAGAACAATGGCTGTATTCATGACATGTTTTTTTGCTAAGTTTGTACTGATTTAAAGTTATAGGCCCTCATAGTCAAAGCTTTGCACATCTTGCAAAGTGTTTGAGCCTATGCTGCACCTGTTCAGTGCCAGAATACCACATTCAGAGGGCATCGCTGCATGCGCTATTAGTGCCAGAGCACTAGCCCAGAGATAATGTATGCAGTGCACAAAAATTGGGGCAGTAACCTGAATAACGTGTGCAGTCTGATATTCAGTGTGATAACACTGCACAAATGGGATTGCACAGTCCAATAGTGCTGCACAATTACCACCTATAAAAAGGTGGTCTTAACTGGAGGCAAACCTCAGAGGCAGGAAGAGACACTGTAGGCCACACACCAGGGTGGCTCACATGGAAGCATACATCATTTACCTGATGCAGCAGGTCATGGAGGATGAGGCGAGAGACAATGCCCCTTCCTGGGCCCAGGCATAAACCACGGAGGTGCTATGCTGCAAACAGACAGTACCGTCCACAAGCCACAAGTGTTCAGTGATGACCAGACTGTGGGCCGGTACAGGCTCAGTAGGCCCAGCATCATGCCGCGGTGTGATCTGCTGCATGATCAGCTCTGGACAGACACCTGGCTCAGCCATGCAATGTCCATACAGCTCAACGTAATTGCTACACTGTGCTTCCTAGCCACCAGAACATTCCAGACACAGTTGGAGACACCACCTATATCTCAGTGTCGGCCACCTAACGGTTGTTGAGCCAGCTCCTAAATGCCCTGCTGACCCACACTGGGAAGTTCATCATATTCCAAAGCTAGCTGAATGAACAGCAACCATGAAACAATTATATCGAGTCATGCACCTACCATCTGTACTCAGTGCCACTGACAGACTGACTACACCCTTGTTGCCATCTGGGCACCCACCAGTGTAGGGATGGATGCCTATGTTAATAGGAAGGGGTACCACTCCATCAATTGCTAGTGTGATGCAACATGGTGTATCATCAATGTCCTGGCACAGTACCCTGGCAGTGCCTACGATGCCTTCATCTGGCTCAACTCCATCCTGTGCCAGAGTTTTGAAGGTGGGGACATCCCTAGTGGCCACCTTGTTGGTGAGTATACCCCAAATACCATGTTCCCCTCTCCCCATGTTGTAGATGATTACATTAACCCATTCCCTTTACCTACACAGGGGACAGTGCATATCCCCTGCATTCCTGCCTCCTTACACCTGTCCTATGACGTGCATCCATTACAGTGGTCAGGTACAGTGCAGCACCCTGCACAGCATCATCGAGTATAATTTGGAATGCTCACGATGTGGTTAAGGTGCCTTGATCATTCTGGTGGTGCCCTACAATACACCCCTTAGAAGGCCTACATCATATCCCTTGCCTGTTGTATACTACACAACATGGCACTCAACTGCGGGATATGTAGACTGGCCCCAGAGGAACACCCTGCTGCAGATTCCAAGCCAGAGGACCAGGGAATACAGGAGCAGCTCAAGAGGCATGACCCCAGGATGGCCATGAGGGCCCAGGAGTACAGAGCCCACTTCATAACAGACCTTTTCAGACATGGAGAGCTAGTACAGACCACACAGGACACTGTAATGTGTTTAGTCAGTTTATAAACACATAATAAACCAGAACATAAATAGAGGCCATCCAGTCAGAGGGTATCAAAAGGTAAACAAATATACATGCGATCCAAGTGAGGGGTTTCGAGGGGGCAAGATAAACCATCCAGGTAGGTGGGGTTATCAAAAGGGGCGTGAACACATATACATTCCATCCAGGAAAGGGGGTTCTAAAGGGCTGTAAACAAATGTACATGCCAGTCATGTGGGGGACAGGGTCAGACTGGGAAGCAAAGGCTCACCTGGAAATGGGGCCATGGAGGTCCTGGTACCAACCGCAGTATGCCCTAGCATACAGACTGTAGCACAGATTTTACCAACCGCAGTACGCTTTGGCATACAAACTGTAGCACAGATTTTACCAACAGCGGTATGCCTTGGCATACAGACTGTAGCACAGATTTTACCAACCGCAGTACGCCTTGGCATACAAACTGTAGCACAAATTTTACCAACAGCGGTATGCCTTGGCATACAAACTGCAGCACAGATTTTACCAACAGCGGTATGCCCTGGCATACAAACTGGATACAGAATTTTCAGCCATAACATACCAGCATGTAGTCCATTTGGAATAAAGTTATTCCATTACCAGTATGAGTTAATAATATCTTACTATTTCGAAGACTTTAATCCCATTGATTTAAGGCGAATTTTCAGCTGCTCTGCAAATATGCTGTGAGTCATGAACTCACAGCTCCCTCCCTTGCAGCAATGCTTTGGTAACATGTGGTCCTGATTTAGCAAAACGCAATGTAATACTTTCTTATTCACATATTAAAAGTAGTGTAGGTTTTTATATAGTTGATTCTGTGCAAACCCTTCCCCGCCCTCCAATAATACATTGTGTACTCGGTGATACATTGCCTGAGATTGGATTGCGAGGTGGTAGTGGTCTGTTTAAGGCGAATTGGGCCTCACAGGTGTACCAGTAGAGGAGGCCAAATCCTTTGCATGTAATGTGGTAGCTGGTGTGGGAGTGCGGATATCTCTCATCTACCGTCCACCCGGGGATGAAAAGCTATTCCTACAGGAAGTTGCAGACTTCGCCGCCGACATGGCATTGGAGTCGCCCAGACTGATGGTTCTGGGTGACTTCAATGCCTGGGTCGATGACGAATCCTCACTTTTTGGACAACACTTCCTCCAGTTGATGATATCACTGGGTTTCACACAGGTCGTTTCCTCAGCTACCCATAATGGTGGTCACTCTTTGGATTTGGTCTTCCTCCTGTGGATTGAGGCCTCCGATATGGGGGTGGAACCTGTCGGTTGGTCCGATCACTACACCATGAGGTTCAATTTTTGCACCCCACTGTGTAGGTCTGCTCCTGTGGAGATGGTCAGTTTCCGCCCTTTACGGGATTTTGTCCCTGAAGACCTGGCGGTGGTGATTGACCTCTCAGAGCTCAGTGATACCTGCTCAGGCCCAGAGCTGTTGGTTCAGGCCTATAATAAGGCCATCTCCTCAGCTCTTGACCTGATTGCTCCAGTCTGTGTTCGTCCCCTTCCTCTTTGCCCTCAAGCCCCTTGGTTTGATGGGTCTCTGAGGGAGTTCTGGAGGTTGGGGCATAAGTTAGAACATCGCTGGTGGAAATCTACCATGGATGCCGACCGCCTTATCTTGTTGAAGCATTATCAGCTCTATCAATCAGTGATCTCCCATAAGAAGGCAGAATTCCTGTCCACTGTCGCTCGGAATCGACTGGCCCAACTCTTCCGAACTGTGGACAGGCTGTGCAATCCAGCCTGCCTGCAGCTCCGTCGAGTTTTTTCACAAATTGAGTGTGATGAGATTGCTCGATTCTTTATGAATAAGGTGGCCAACATCAGGTTAGAGATCTGTTGGACCCGCTTTATGGGGGATGCTGTTGGTCGGTGCTCAGTCACTATGCCTCTTGCTTCCTGGAGTACCTTTGACCTGTTAGAGTTCATCGATATTATGAGGATTGTCCAGGGGATGTGCCCTACATGCTGTAGTTTAGACCTGGGCCCTACTTCCCTGATCTTGGGTTGTAGTGATATCTTCGGCCCGGTCTTGGCACAGATTACCCGGTGCTCCTTGAAATCGGGTGAGTTTCCAAGCTCCCTGAAGAAGGTGGTGGTGACTCCCCTTCTGAAGAAAGCTTTAGTGGACCCAGGTACCTTAGCTAACTACAGACCTATCTCGAACCTTCCTTTTGTGGGAAAGGTTATTGAGAAAGTTGTGGCAATTCAACTGGAGAACCATTTGACCATCCATATGATATACGAACCTCTCCAATCTGGTTTTTGTAAGAGGCACAGTACTAAGACTGTTCTGGTTTGGGTGCTCAATGATCTCCTGATGGCGAGAGATCAGAGAAACCACTCCATCTTGGTAATCCTCGATCTCTCCTCAGCTTTTGACACTGTAGACCATGGGGTACTGCTCGAGCGCCTGGAGTCCATCTGTGGACTGACAGGCACAGTGCTCAGATGTTTTTCATCTTTCCTCACTGGTAGACCTCAGAGATTCGTCTCTGGAATTTTTTCTTCCGAGTCTTTCTCTCTGCTTGGTGGGGTTCCACAGGGCTCGGTGCTGTCCCCCATGTAGTTTGCAGTGTATATGCTGCCCCTCAGAGACATTGTAAGATGGTATGGGCTAAGATTTCACTGCTGTGCTGATGATACCCAGCTCTACCAGCCTTTGCCCCCGACCAGGTTAGTGCTCTCTCAGTATTTAACAGCTGCCTCGCTAAAATCCAAGATTGGATGAATTCGAGCAGGTTAAAGTTGAATGCAGGTAAAACTTAGGTTTTGGTGGTAGACCCGGGACATAGGATAGAGGGATGTAGGACTGATCTGCCCTCTGGTTTATTCTTGGGGAGGCGCTCAGATCCTTACCTCTGAGCGGGTGCATGACCTGGGAGTGGTACTTGATGACAGGCTGACCCTCTGTCACCAGGTGTCAGCAGCCGTGAAGTCAGCCTTTATCATCTTAGGAACATTGCCAGGATCGAGCTCCTTGTTCCGTCCAGTAATCTGCCCGTATTGGTCCATGCCTTTGTGACCTCGCGCCTTGACTATTGCAACTCCACTTAGGGCTTCCTGGGATTAATATCCACTGCTAGCAGCTAGTGCAAAATGCTGCTGCACGATTATTGACAGGGGTATCTAGGAGATCGCATATTACCCCAGTGCTGCATGATCTGCACTGGCTGCCGATTCAGTGGTGGATCACCTTTAAGGTAGGTTTATTAACCTACAAAGCCCTACATGGACTTGGTCCTGACTACTTGAAAGAGCTTCTGATTCACTACACCCTTGTGCGACAGCTCCGCTCGGCTGATGAGGGGTTGCAGGAGATAGAGGGGGGACGGCTCAGAGGTAATGTGAGGAAGTATTTTTTCACAGAGAGGGTTGTGGATGCATGGAACAGCCTCCCTGAGGAGGTCATAGAGTCAAGAACAGTGGGAGAATTCAAGAATGCATGGGACAGACATAAGGCAGTCCTAGTGGGGGGTAGGAGGAAGTAAGCTGTTGGTTAACTAGGATCTGCAGCTTATCTGTTAGGTAGGAAAATGGGCAGACTAGGTGTGCCAAGCGGCCCTTATCTGCCATCAAATTCTATGTTTCTATGTTTCCATTCCAAGGGTTACTTTGAATTCATCTGGGGCTCGTGCTTTTATGTTTGCTGCCCCAACCCTCTGGAACTCTCTGCCCCATCAGCCTCGGGAGTGCAGGACTGTGGGGAGCTTTAAGCAGGCACTGAAAACGTTTTTCTGGACTAAGGCATTTCCTGTTTTGTTGTGATGCTAATAATGTTTTTAAAGGTATTATCTGAGATTTTGTGAATTGCCATGATAATTTTGAAAGGCGCTCAATAAATAAAGATATTATTATTATTATTATAAATCGTCTCCATGGACTGTTGACTGCAGAGACTGTTGTGTTTCCATCTTCCTGCCACTGACTACACAGTTCATCACCCACCCTCCTGCATCAACTGTTCACAAAATAACAGTTTAGCCTGGACCAGCCTGGTGACAGTGGTCGGTACCAGCACCATGAGCCGAAGCTGTGACGTGGACGGGGGGGGGGTGTGCTCCCTGTTGAAAAGTGAGCCACTGCAAGTATCACCTGTGCAGCTCTGTGGACTGTCAGCTGCAGAGACTGTTGTGTTTCCATCTTCCTGCCACTGACTGTACTGTTCATCATCCACCCTCCTGCCTCAGCTGTTCAGAAAGTAACAACTTAGCCCGGACCAACCTGGTGGCAGCAGTGGGTGCCAGCACCATGATCCAAAGCTGTGACATGGACAAGGGGGTCAGAGCACGCCCTGTTTAAAAGAGAGCTGCTGCAAGTATCACCTGTGCGGCTTCATGGACTGTCGACTGCAGAGACTATTGTGTTTCCATTTTCCTGCTGCTGATTGCACAGTTCATTACCCACCCTACTGCCTTGGAGAGCTACATGCAGTTCTGGGCTCCTTAATACCAAAAGAACACTGAAGGAGTCAAGAGTGAACAAAGCAAGGCCTAAAATTACCAGATGTATGGGGGAGAAAAACTATGAGGAGGGCCTTGGCTCTCAACATGTTCGCTCTGGAGAAAAGGAGGCTGAGAGAGGACTTGATCTCAGTCTTCCACATACTCAAAGATAGTGATATGATTGAACATACGGAGAAGTTTTGGCTGAGAAGCGGCAAATTCAGGAGTAACATTAGCAGGCACATTTTTCCCCAGAGGGTGGTAAACCCGTGGAACAGGCTACCTAACAAGACAGAGGATATAAAGGCAGTATAGGCCTTTCAGATTAAGCGTAGACAGATTTCTGCTTACCCAGAGAATTAACAGAAACCCTATTTAGTGGAGTGGATAGGGAATTCCATTGAATTAGTACATGTTTGCATAGAATTCTTATTCTGCATTATACCCTGTACACTTTATAGTACTCTGCAGTCAATACCAATGGGATATTCCCCATCCATCCTATAGATTGATGCACAATCCAATCAAATTTAAGTTGGCTGGAGGCCAACCCCTTCCCCCCCAGTTCATCCTAGCAGCTCTAGTTTATGTTGTACATCCAAGGAAACTGGTCATGATCCCAGTCAGCTCCCACCATAGCAGGTAAAAATGATAAATTATTTTCTTATTTTCACCTTTCTCTCTAGAAGGCATACAATATCTGCAGCACAAATAGGGACCTACAATCTAGCTATTGTTTCATTTATTTCCTTTTAAGACTTTGATCTCACCAGCAGAGATTCAAGTTTGTGGGGCAGAACCTAACCACGCAGCCTTCCCTTTCAGTCTAACTTTTACTGATAACTGGTGTGGCACGTGGACAGCTGGTTCTGATTTCAATATGATATTTTTTCTGCAATATAAAATATGTAAGGGAGGGTCTGTCAGGAGGAAATACTGTCTTGCTGAAATTGATACATCAAACCCCCAGGGATAAGTTCAAAGGACAGGAGGTAGCATAAACTGCAGATATCTGAGGTGCAATTATCTTGTTAGTTTGCTTTGAAGGCAGGAACCAAGATATCCATTCATGACGTCCTCAGGGAAATCCTTTGATTTGCACTAGGTGTCATGAGAAAAAGGGCATATGCATTTGTTTGGGGTGGCTCCCAAGATAGCCAGTGATTACATCAAAGAGGCTTTGATGTTTGTGTGAAGCAGGTCCCAGACTGGTTCAAGAAGTCCAATATGCATGTGTTGGGGGGTGTCATCTAAGGAAGCCAGAATTACATCAAAGAAGCTTTGATGCCTGTGTGAAGCAGATCACAGACCAGTTTTGGCAAGTCACATTTATATCACCTATTATTTTTTAAAATATTTTAGTAGGACATCCTGTGTTATAAAATATAAATTTTAATACACCAAGGCGGAGTTAGGTGACCTCAGAGAGAAAGTCGGCTCAAGACTGCTTTTAAAAATACTGAGCAGACCTTACAGAGTGACAATCATTTTCTGACTGAGAGAGAGAGGAACATCGAAGCACTGAAAGATTAAGAAAGTAAGAATACAATTAGCTAAGACCAGTCTGAGGGTATGGATTGTAGGAATTTGCACTTTTAAACCTGTTTTGTTTTTAAAACTGTATGTGAGGGGATATCTTGTTCTGTATTTTACTGTTTTCCTATTCTACCTATTTTAAAGTACAGATATATATTTTAAAAACAGAAACTGCCTGGTGTGTCTTGAAACTTCTTTTTTTTTATAAGTGAAGCTTAGATGGTTATAGTTGACACTGTGCATGAGCTTATCGTGGTACCAAACTGGGAAACAGATAAGAGTTCTCTAGGTCTTGCATAGAGTTCTAAGGGTTCATTTTGTAATACCTGATTAGGTACCCGTAGGCAAAGATATCTGGCCCCTCGAAGACAGAATTATCTGAACCTGACAATTAGGTACGCTAACAAGAGGTTATCAGTTTGAATCCCTCCAGAACTTGGGACTAAGGTGACTGGAACCCACAAAACAGACAAGAGGGTTACCTTGTTATGTTAAACTATTCACAATTCTACGCTCAGAGGTTGGCATGTTGGTAGTAAAGGGCTGACCTGCTGAGTGGGTTTGTGACAACTGGGACTGTAGAAAAGCGTTACAGGGATCCTCCTGTAGTGTGCCCTTACTGTAGCAATGATGCTTCTAATTTTGAATATAGTGCTCAGAGAATCAAGTAGCATCTGTTACCCTCTCCCACCAAGCTGCAGCACTATGGCTCTGCAAGGACCCTACTGTTGTATCCTCTCACCAAAGCTTACAAACTCAGATAGCCTTCTCAAATGAGGACCCTTCTGAAGCATCCTCACATGGATTACCGGCACCCAACACAATGGAGTGGACACTCCAGTAGATTCTGCCCCTACTCCTGAATTATATCATGTTTCACTCTCCTGACCAAATGGCTGGGCTTTGTGTGAACTTCAAGGCAAAAACTCCAACTCCCGCTACTCCTAGCCTGCAGCTCTCTCTCTCTACCTTTCGGCTGAGATGCTAGCTGGTGGTGTTGGGCATGCCATCTCAAATGTAATGGAAGCTCTGGCCATTTTTTCAAATTCTTCTCCATGCTGTGCGACTGGGCACTGTGGGCAGGGCTCCTCCCTTCCCTCCTCCTCTCTGGCCATCAAGATTTTGCCCCAAATCTTGCACAAACTCCAGTGCCCATATTAATCAGTATACAAGGGATCTATTTTTGCCTGTTGTCGCGTGATCGAGGCAGCCATCTTACCTGGGTCTACTTAATGAATCTTACAGACTACAGAGGATTTGGGTGGCCATTTGTGATCGGAATTCCAGTAGTCATCTTAGATTCCCCCTCCCTATTGTCTTACAGCTCAGGTGGCCATCTTAGGTTTCCACATCCCTACTGAATTGCATAGTCAGCATGGGGAACAGCCATCTTGGAGGCTGCTTAGAAGACAGCACAGGGAGAAGCCATTTTGTTGATAGCTTGTTTTCCCCTCGACCATGCCTTAAAAGAGCAGAAGGGTGGAGCATTTCTCTGGAATATACTCCTGATTTATGTGCCACACAGCTCTCCTGGGGGCCCATCAGATTGCCCCATGACAGCACACACACATGCTCCTGGACCTCCAGATGAGCACCACACAGGTTTCTTTCCTTGTTTTTTGGGCTGCTACTCTTTTTGTGTGTACAATGTTTATGGCTTTCTGACAGTCCAGAAGCACTGACCTGATCTTTCATTTTCTGTCTACCCCTCACAGAACCATGCAAAGGCCAATAACCATGACAAAGTGCAGGGACTGCAGAATAGTTTTCCTGGCATCCCACATAGGAGAAAAGATCTGTATGGTGTGCACCATTGAAGATGGCTTAGATACTCAAGTATCTGGATCATTCCAACAAGAGTCGGAGGCCTCTCCAGTGCAACTATTGCAGCCACAGACAGTCCATTTGGTCTTAGATGCCAGCCAGGCTCAACTCCTTTTCCATTTATTGGAAAAACTAAAAACAAATGCTCCAACATCTCCAGTGAAGAAAAAGGCACCAGATTCACCATCGGGGAACCGGCCCGCAAGAGAAGAAAGTCCTCGCCCCAAAAGAAAGTCTATTCCGCACTTCTCAGACTCTGAGGAGGAGGAATCAGACGAGTCCAACAGACTGTGTCATGGTGAAAATATTGAAGAGTTAATCAGCCTGGTAAGAGAAATGCTGAGAATCTCAGAGGGGGCCCCGAAACTCTCTGCCTCAACAGACCCTCTGCTCGTAATGGAAGATTTATCCTACAGACCTCAGTTCCCATCCTGCCAAGCAACTGAAGCCTTTGTTACAAAAGAATATGAGACACAAGAACCGACCAGCCTGCCAGAGAAGCACATGGTCAAAAAATCATATCTGGTGTCGACATCAAGGAAGGAGGCCTGGCTCAAGGCACTTAAAGCCGACCACCTGTTATCTGTGCTCTCCACACACACAACAATCCCCATAGAAAGCACTGCTGCCCTAAAGGAGCCCATGGATAAAAAAAATAGAGGAACATCTAAGAAAGATCCATGCAGCATCGGGGATGCCAACACCAACAAACACGGCTGTCTGGTTCATCATTGGACAGAATCCCTGGCAGAATCCATCTGAGAACGGTCAGCATCTGTGGATATGGCAGAATGTGCCCTACAAGCAGCAGATACTTAACAGATGCCTTATCTGACATTCTCACATTTAATTCTAGGATCACCCTTCTGGTCAACAGGGCTAGGCAGGCCCCTTGGCTAAAATTTTGGCAGGTGGACAACAAATCAAAGACCGCACTGATGAAATTGCCTTTCAAAGATGAACATCTTTGTGGTGATGGGCTCACCACATTCCTCAAAGACAGATCTGGTGGGAGGCAGTCTAAAGGGAACAAAGACCTGTATCTCCCATCAGACCACCTCTTTCGGCCAATATTTAAGGCTTTCAAGCTAAGAAACTGATGCCAGAGTAATCAGGGCTTCAGACAATGGAATGCAGAACTGAATGCCAACAAGGTTTAAAACAATTCTGATACCAAGCCCATTTTCCACAGCAACTTTAAGAAGCAACGAGACAGTGCAGGCATAAACAATCCACCAGTGGTGCAGAGATTTCATTGATTTCTCTCACAATGGGCCCACATGATGACAGACAAATGGGTGAGGGAAACAGTCTCTTGGGGTACGCGGTTAAGTTTCAGTGCAGAACAGTACCACACAGACTGATTGTCTCTTCTGTCCCAAGCCGCCCCAAGAAATGAAACGATATAGACCTGTCAATCTGCAGATTTGATTCAAAACAGGGCTACTTTGCCAGTCCCACAGGAAAAGAGCATCATCGGGGTCTACTCTATTCTTTGTAGTTTCGAAGAAGACGGGAGGCATGCAACCATGTTGGACTTAAAATACCTAAACCAGTTCATAATATACAAGAAATTCAAAATGGAGACTGTGCAGTCAACACTACTGGCTATCCAACCCGAAGGTTCCTAACTTCAGCAGAGTTAAGGGATTCCTACCTCCACATCCCAATACATTAAACCCAACACAAATATCAGGTTAATCATAAAGGGGGAACATTATCAATACACCTGACTCCCATTTGGTTTGGTGTCAGCATCCAGGGTCTTCACCATGACTTTAGTGGTTCTAGCTGCAGCACTGTGCAGGAAGGGTGTGCAGATCATCCCCTACTTGGAAAACTGGCTACTTAGGGCAGGGACAAGAGAAAAATATGTACCTGGCAGTACAGAGTCTACAGCAACATGGGTGGATCCTCAGTCTAAATAAGAGCCAACTAATGCCAACTCAGTGCATATCACATCTAGGAGTGACAATTGATACACTCCAGGATTGGGTGATGCCTACAGAGGAAAAGATCTACAGTATAATCAACCACATCAGCCAAATCAAACGGCAACCCCATAGGCCGGTGTGGGACTACCTTCAAATTCTGGGGTTCATGGTGGTGACAACAGACATGGTCCCATGGGCCAAGATTCACATGAGACCACTTCAGAGGTTTATTCTCAACACATGGGATCAATCATCCCAGAATTACCAGTTCCAGATAACACCACCCACGAAGATCATGTCCAGCTTACTCTGGTGGATGGTAAGAGACAACCTGATGAAAGGGTGAACACTGTCCCATCCAGACATGACCATGATTACCACAAATGCCAGCCTAGAAGGCTGAGAGCCACCTGCAACCATCATGTCCCCTGTTTGGTCCCAGCGGAATCCTCATTCCCAATCAGTGTCCTAGACAAGAGGGAAGTCTTCCAAGCCCTGAAGGTCTTCCAACCACTAATCTGTCAACAAGCAGTCCTGGTGAGATCAGACAATCAAGTGACAGTAGCGTATAGTACCTGAACAGACAAAGTGACACATGGAGGCAGCAGTGATCAAAGAGTCACTAAGAGTACTTCAGTGGCCAAAACTCTACCTTATCTTGATTTCAGCAATATAGCTGGTGGCGAAGGCAAACATTCAAGCTGACTGGCTCAGTAGGGTAACCATAAGTCAAGCAGAATGGAGATTCAAACCAAGGGCTTTTCAGAGTATTCAGCATAAATGGGTCCCCAACAAGTGGACCTGATGGCCTCCCACAGCAACACACAACTGCTACAGTTCCTATCATGGTTCCAAGACCACAGGGCACAGGAAATCAATACCTTTTATGCAAACTGGAACTTCAGCAGATCTTATGTGTTCCCACCAATGCCAATGATCCAGTTGCTCCACAAAATATGAGCCACAGGAGCACTGACAGCACCAAACTGCCCCCCCCCCATTGTTTAACCAGGTGAGACACACTAAGCTGAAAGGTTTTTTACAGGTGCAACCTGGGAGCACAGGGAAGTTAAGTGACTTGCTTAGAGCCACACAATATATGCAAGTGGGGGCTGTGGGATTCAAACCCAGGTCTCCAGACTTGCAGCTCAGAGCCTTAAACCACTGTGCTATACTGCCTCCCTCTGTGGTACTCCTTAATCCAAGCAATGTTGATAGACCCTTGCCGCTAGTGACCTGGTCAAACCTTCTGAGCCAGGGTCCATGCTGCATCACAATACAAAATCCCTCAGACTGATGGTATGGCTACTTAGAGGAAGAGAGTATTAGATCAGAGATACCACTCAAGGGTGATGGAATGGCTCATGCAGTCTCGGAGACAATCCACCAACAACATCTACTAAAGACATTGGCAACTTTTCAGAAGGTGGTGCCTTGAAAAAGGAATATCACGTTCTGTTGCAGGACTTCCTCAAATATTAGACTTTCTAAATGATGGAGCAAGTAAAGGGTTGTGCCCTGCCTCCCTCAGGGTCCAGACCTCTGTCATATCTTGTGTCAGCACAGTATGTGCTCCGTGGCAACTGAATATTGTCCTGGATGCCCCCCAATGTTCCCCCTTTCAGTAGGATTCACTGTACTGGAATACACTGAAAACCTTGTTCCTAGTAGCCAAACAAATAGGTGAGCTGCAGGCCTCATCTTGCAGAGATCCATTCCTAACATTCCGCAGCAACAGGGTAACCCTGAGGCTGGTTCCCTCTTTCTTGCTAAAATTGCTAGCCCTTTTCACCAGGAACAGGAGATTAACCTCCCAGCAGTCCCAAATTCAGATCAGGAAGGTTCAACACAAACTCATCTTCCAGACGCTGGCCAGCAGCCAAGGCATTACCTCGCAATCAACAGCACATCCTGCAAATCAGACAGGCTGTTCATTCTGACCACCAGAAAAAAGGCAGAACAGGAGGCGTCTAAGGATACAATCACCAGAAGGCTGAGGGGTACCATAGCAGAGGCCTACAGAGGGGCTGGTCTGGACCCACGAGCCAGCATCAAGGCCCATTCCACTCGAGTGGTAGCTGCTTCCTGGGCTTAGAGAAGGCAGGTGTCTTCTGCCGACATCTGCTGAGTGGCTACATGGTCATCCATTCACACCTTCACAAAACACTGCCACCTGGATGTGGCGTGTGTGGACAGAGCCACCTTTGGCAGGGCAGTTCTACTGGTGACTTCCAACCTACTGTGACACTATCCACAGCATTTCCCACGGGCAGAATGTAGGCACTGCTTCTAAGGTCCCATTGGTACTAACTGCGGAGGTACGATGTATAATGGGATTTACTCACCTGGTAGAAGTGATTATAGGACTACCCTTTACAGTACTCTGCAGCCCCATCCAGCGCAGCCTAAGGTCGACAGTAGGTACTATAGAACAACTATTATTTAGGCTTAATGTCAGTAAATGGAGAATGTATACCATTTCTGCTGATAGTACCTAGAGTGTTATGTCATTCACTTTTGCCTCAATATGATGTTTAGATGAATAAATAGATGCTTTTCGGCGTTATAAATGTATCATCAAATACTTTCAGATAGTATGATACATCAAGGCCTATTGAATTGTGCTGTTGCATCATTTTTTTCTGTTCTTGGAAGTATCTCACTGGAGCTGCTAGGATGGACTGGAGGGGTTGGCCTCCAGCCAACTCAAATTTGATTGGATCATGCTGCAACCTATAGGATGGATGGGAAATATCCCATTGGTACTAACTGTGGAGTACTATAAAGGGTACTCTTATAATCACCTTTATTAGGTGAGTAAATCCCATTCCTGCTTTGTGAAGCAGGGAGAGAGACATGATGGACCTCATGTCCCTTCTGACCTTAAATTACATTGTTACTACATCGTTTTAACTTGTTTAGCATACAGGAGGTTCTGAGATTGAACCATATGTTTTGTACACTATATTAAACTACTTTCAAGCAGAGGCTGGGACAGCAAAAATAGTTGGCAACTATATGCCATTCTGACACCAGCTTCAAAATACAACATACAACATAGATGTAGTAAAATTCAATGTAGTGTGCTGATGTCTTAGGACTAGTTTGATGTGTAGACTTTCAGAATACCTGGATTGCTTGCCTTGCCAATAAAGTTATTTGAATTGAATTGCGATAGTAAATTTTAATGACTGGCATACTGTTTATTTTTGATATAAAAGGTTCTTTTTTTCACACACAAGTACACAGAAGAAAGTGACAAACACTGCAAGATACGTTTTTTTACAGCAGTGTTTTGTTTAGAATTAAACTTGTCCTCTGTTTTCTCTCTCTCTCTCTCTCTCTCTCTCTTTTGCACATGCACAAAAGACACACAGAGTCTGCTGTGGTAACAGGAAATATTAACCATTCAGAAGCTGAAATCTGATCTGATGATGAAACTCAACTGGAGAGCTGTCAGTTGCAACTCATCCAATTTGCACAACTGTTTTGTACCAATGAGTAAGGCCCTGTCCACACTACGCCTCTGTAATGTTACAGATTGCCCAAATCGTTACCGCAACAGTTTGCGTTTACACCTGTAACGTTACAGAAGGCGTTTTCGTAACTGTTGTTGAAACCACATAAGAGGTGGTTTCAACAACGGTTATGAAACCAGTCCCATGGTAACATTACCAGCGGTGAGTGTGGATAGGCGTGCGATTCACGGAGCCTGAAGTGCAGCGCGAGCTACATTGTGGGATGGCGCCCGCCATAACGGTCACCATCTCCCGAAGTGTGGACGGGTGCGGTCCGTAATGGACACCGCCGCGGTGTGGACGCACTGCACCGCTCCCCGGCCGTAACAGACTGCATCCGTTACTGGGCTGGAGCGGTGTAGTGTGGACAGGGCCTTAGTGGCTTCGGGAATTAGCTCAAATGGTAGAGCACTTGCTTAGCATGTGAACAGTAGTGAGATCAATGCTCGCATTCTCCAGTGTCTTGTTCCATCACTTATATTTGCAGCTTTTAAGCTGGCCTGGTGGTGCTGAGGGTTGAGGTGCTGGACGTCACACCTCGCACCACACTAGTGACCCGAGTTCGGGAGTGAGCTCAGGTGCCGGGGGTCGGCAGGGGCGGGAAGGGATAGAGCGTCCCCAGGACAGCTTTCCTTTCCTGGACGGAGGGCATTGGGGATGTCCGGTGTCCCAGTGACCCCAGGTGGAGACCAGGGGCACTGCAGGATCACGGACCAAGACAGCGTGGGCGAGCGTGGCAGACGCTAGCAGGGTTACCATGCACCATGGCGTCACTGCACGCCATGCTCAGGAAGGGGAAGTACTCAAAAAAAAACCTTCGGGATGGATAGGCAATGGCATCCCAGTGCCTGGCCATCACACGCCCTATACTAGACCTCTGCTTCTGCCCCCTGATCTTCTCGTGGACCTTGGACCTGGTGGGGCCAGCAGGGAGCACTAATGTCTTTGAAGAAGCAGGCGGCCACAGTGGGTGGTAGAGCAGCTGGTAAGTGGACTGCCCAAGAGAGTGCTGGACCCCTGTGGAGATAAAGGAGATTAGGGAGGCAGTAGCGCAGTGGTTTAAAGCTCTGATCTGGAGATCTGGGTTTGAATCCCATAGCCCCCACTTGCATACTGTGTGACCCTAAGCAAGTCATTTAACTTCTCTGTACTCCCAGGTTGCACCTGTAAACAAGCTTTCAGCTTAGTGTGTCTCTCCTGGTTAAACAATTGTAAGAAAAAAAAATAGACTGGGGGGAATCATTTCTGCAGCTTTTAACAGAAAGTAGGACAGCAAATTTAAAGGGACACTGTCAGCCTTTAGCTGATTTTTGTTTAGTATCCTGTCAAAATGACTGATATAGCAAAACAGCTTCTGTATATAAAGTGCCAGTTTTTCATGAAAGTATAATTTTAGTCTTTTTTGACTGGACAGAAACCCCAGTGGACTGCTTTTATGGCACATGCATGATGAACGTGACACCAAAGCACCTCTAAAACACTTGCTTTGCTGGGTTTGATTTTTCCCAAGCACTGTCACTGAAAGTCATTTTCCGATAGTTCCCTGTGTTCTGAATGACAATAAGTAGCTCATAAAACTGAATGCTGCAACATAAGTAATTTATGCTCAAAATGTAAATCCGTGATTCAGGGCATGCACATTAATGCCAGCACTAATGCTCATGTCTGGAGTCACTGCTTTACAGGCTGAACATAAATTTAGTAATATTACAGTGCTTTTTTTGTAAACGAGCTACTTACTGGCATTCAGGACACTGGGCACTATCAGAAAATGCCTTTCAAATACAGTGCTTGGGGAAGAAAACAAACTCGACAAAGCACAAATTTACAGATGCTTCGGCATCACGTTCAACACGCATGTGACATAGAAGTGGTTCAATGGGGTTTCAGTCGGGTCGGCAAAATGATAAAAATAAGGTGAAAATGCTAACATTATACCTTTATGTCCACCTGGCACTTTATATACAGAAGCTGTTCCTCAGTTTTTTGCTAAAGTAATCATTTTGACAGGTTACTAATAACAACAACAAAAAAAATCAGCTAAAGGCTGACAGTGTCCCTGCTCCATGTGAATAAGCACTGTTCAATGGAGCCTTTTTCTGAAAAAATAAATGAAAATAAAAATATAAAGTTTTCTGCATCTGTCATCCCACAGACACATCTTCAGTAGCTCATCTGGTACAGTGGAAGACTTGAACATAATTTGTAACATAGCAGAACAGAAGCAGAGGACAACAGAGCAGAATAACTGAAATTGATTGGAGGAGGAGCAACATGTGATCACGGAGCACCCATGGATTCATTCCCTTTATTAATCCATGATTGCCATCGGGAGCACGCTGCAGACATACTTTAACCACAGTTGCCATCGTGACCACGTTCAGAAGCAAGATCAAGAAGCCCTCCACTCAGTCTTGTGTTGTTCAACTCTGACTTCCATTCCCAGTCCCACAGTCCCTGCACCAGCTGCAGTGACTACAGGCATTCACATGGACTGTAGGTCAAAACTCCACTCCCCTCTTTGATCTTGTCCCTTCCCACCCACCTGCCCCATGGACCTCAAAAGACCAAGTGCTCAGTGTCCCCCTGCTTGGTCATGTAAATATTTTAGCAGTTACCTTACACTACTTGTCACTACTATTAGTGCATGCAGCAATATTTGCTCAAGTTGTGGTCTGTGTTACTGCATAGTGCCAATGCTGCATTACAATAAACAAACACCCAGGGAACAGAGGGATCTTACCGGTGTGCTACCACTACCAGGGACAGTCGGAGGACTTGGGGAGTGTTAGCAGCGAGAATATTTATCCACACATCCACTGGTTAGGCAGTGTTCTTTAGTCTGGGTCAGTTATGCAGTGCTATCAGGAGAGCACCTCACCATATACAGAGTCGCCTGCACCTGCTCCTCAAGTCACTGTGTAGGTAAGGATCTGTCGGGGGACTGGAGCACTGGGGCATCTGGAGCATGGGATGGTGAGCGCAGTGTGGGGAGCGAATGTAATGAGGCTGGCGGCAGCACAGAGGTCGCACCTGCCATGTTACAGCAACCCAATATTTTTGACATGTTTTGGAAATTTGTTTACTTAAATATGCAAATGTTGTAAATTCACCCACAATGTAGTACTGTAGTATACGAATCAAAGGTAGGAAACCCACTGTTGACATTTACCTTTGTTTTTGTACTTCATCTAAAGTCAGTGTGTGTTTCAAATTTTCAGGCACTACATTAATGCAAGTACAGTGTCCAAAGTGCACATGCACGTTTGCAGATGTATGCAGCCTTTCAAACAAGCATTTTTCTTTGATTGTAACTTAAAGACTGTTTAAACAATATGTACCTTATGCTTGCCATGTTACAAGCACATTAAACCACTCCAAAACATGATTCTACTGTGGAATTGATCCATGGTTGAGTGGTTGGAGGCACTCGGCCTGCGGCCTCAAGCACCCCCCACTCCCCGGGCCCCCAACCATGGATTCATTCCGAAGTAGAACCATGCTCTGTCATGGTTTAATGCTTACTTAATTAATCTTTTAGTTGCCAAGTTAATACTTTATTTTATTTCAAAAGTACAGTCTAATATTAGGCAGCTTTTAGAATTTTCTGAATTATGAAATAGTTTCTTGAGAAGTTTTTGAGAACCTGCCTAGTATTAGGCAGTTCTGTCAAAGTGTGAAAAAAAAAGACACTTCTTCAAGGCAGAATTGAGCCAGCAACCTAAGGATAACATTAATACCACCACAATCCTCCACTCTACGAGATGAGCTATCAAAGGGAGTCCTGTATGATGGAAACGATGGGAAGCTTTACTGCGTGTGAGTGAGTGAGTGTGTGTGTGTGTGTGCATGCATGTGTGCATGTGTGCGTAGTCAGACATTTTGAGAATTCTGCTGTACATAAAGTGCTACAGAACATCAGTTCAGTTACTTTTATACCATTGGAATCTGTTGCCGTTCCTAGATTACAATCGTAATAAAATAAAGAGTGGTGGGAAGTCTTGTTTGTGCCAGATTTGTGGAACAAATCCCACCCAGCTCGTGATGGCTGTCAGTCTTCAGGCTTTGAAGGGAAATGGTGTTCACTAGCTGAGTAAATCATGTAACTATAAGCAACCAGTTGTTCCTGTCTCTAGGCTGACTCACCTCTGGTGATTAGTTTATTTGCACGTTTGTGTAGTCTGTACTATAATATGTGTTCCTAATTCTGGTATTATTTGTTAATCTACCTACTGCCTACCTTGTATCCTTTTGTTTTGTACTCTTTCACAATAATATAACCAACCCATTTTTACTGGTGCTGTCTTGTACCATGGAGTACTGCTTTCCTGCCCAGGACCCCCGTGAAAACAAGATGCTTCATCTCGTGAGGCCATCCTGGCTGGACTAATTTCAAAATAAATAAACACTGGAGGAAAAAAATAGATTGGGAATATGACAGTGACTGTCAAGGTGTTGCAGGGGTATAATACAGTAGACTTTTTCAAACTTTTCCAACTGAATAAGAATTCATCTTCAAAGGGACATAATTATAAATTGGTGAAGGGGAAAATTCAGAAAGAACACAAGGAAGTACCATACTTGTTGATGGAGTGGGCACTGGAAAAGTGGAATAACTTGCCAAGCACAGAGTCAAGCCATACAAAAGTGAGGGTACTGGACTTCAGGAGGGCTGACTTTGACAAGATAGGAGAGTGCCTCAGAAAAGCACTAGCAAACAGGCTAGAAGGAGGGGTGGAGCAACAATGGGGAATCATCAAAACTGCCATCACAGAGGCAACAAGCCTTTGTGTGAAGCAAATAAACAAATCAAAATGAAAGAAAAAGCCACTATGGTTCTCAAAAGAGGTGGCGGGGAAAGTCAGGGAGAAAAAGATAGCATTCAGGAAGTATAAGGAAACACAGAAGGAGCAGGACAGAGAACTGTACCAGTTAAGGCAGAAGGAATCAGGGAGAAAAGTTAGAATAGCAAAAGCCCAAACTGAGGAAAGGATAGCCAACTCGATTAAGAAGGGGGATAAAACCTTTTATAGGTACATCAGGGAGCATAAAAAGACAAAGGGAGGTATAGTGAGGCTGAATAGAATGAATGGTGGGTGGGCAGAGGGGGATAGTAAAAAAGCAGGGATACAGAATGAATATTTCTGCTCAGTATTCACAAAAGAGGAGGGGGAGGTGCCTAATCCAATTAACAAAAGCACTCTGGATAGGGGCGTTGATCCCAGTCCTTTCACAGAAGAAAGGGTTCTGAAAGAACTCCTAAAACTGAAGGTGGACAAAGCAATGGGGCCTGATGGAATTCACCCCAGAATTCTAAAAGAATTAAGGGGAGAACTAGTGAAACCACTGACTACCCTTTTTAACAAATCATGGGAGGATGGTGTGGTACCCCAGGACTAGAGGAAGGTGGATGTGATTCCCCTTCACAAAAGTGGGACCAAGACAGAGGCAGGAAACTACAGACCTGTCAGTTTGACCTCTGTGGTAGGGAAAGTGATGGAATCACTTCTGAAGGAAAGAATTGTTGAGTACCTAGAAGCCAGTGGGGCACAGGACCCAAGGCAGCATGGGTTCACAGCGGAAAGGTCATGTCAGACGAATCTAATTGATCTCTTTGACTGGGTGACCAAAGTAGTAGACCAGGGAGGGCTGTGGACATGGCCTACCTAGACTTTAGCAAGGCATTTGACACAGTCCCACACAAAAGATTAATAGTCAAATTAACCAGCCTGGGAGTGGGTCCCAGGGTGGTAGCCTAAGATAAAACATTGGCTGTACAACAGGACACAGAAGGTAATTGCAAATGGAGTCCCTCTGCAGAAAGATGGGTTACTAGTGAGGTACCGAGGAGTTCAGTACTGGGTCCAGTCCTTTTAATGTTTTATAAGTGACATTGTAGAGGGACTGGAAGGAAAAGTATGCCTCTTTGCAGATGACACAAAGATCTGCAACAGGGTTGATACACAAGGAGGCGTGGAAAGGATGAGAAGGGACTTGGCAAGGTTGGAGGAATGGTAGGAGTATGGCAGCTAGGATTCAATGCAAAGAAGTGCAAAATAATGCACCTGGGAAACAAAAACCAGGGAAGATTACACAATGGGGGAGGAGGTAGTAACAAAAACAAAACAGGAAAGGGACCTGGGGGTAATCATATCAGATGACCTTAAGGTTAGCAAGCAATGTGAGAAGGCAGTAGGGAGAGCTGGGGGTATACTGGGATGCATAGGGAGAGGCATCACCAGCAGAAAACAGGAAGTTGTTATCCCTCTGTACAGACAATTGGTGAGACCCCATCTGGAGTACTGCGTCCAGTTCTGGACACCCTATCTCCACAAGGACATAGACAGGATAGAGGCAGTCCAGAGGAGGGTAACTAGAATGGTGCAGGGTCTGCAAGAGAAGCCATACAAGGAGAGGCTAAAAGAGCTTAATATGTATACCCTTGAGGAAAGGATGGAGAGGGGAGACAGGATTGAAATGTTTAAGTACCTCAGTGGAATCAACAAAGTCCAAGAGGGTAGCATCTTTCAGAAAATGAGACATGCAAGAACAAGGGGACACAATTTAAAGATGGGGGGGCGGTTCAGGGGCAATGTGAGAAAGTATTTTTTCACAGAGAGGGTAGTGGATGCATGGAACAGCCTTCCTGAGGAGGTTGTGGGGTCTAAAACTGTGGGAGAATTCAAGAATACATGAGACAGACATAAGGCAATTCTTGTAGGGGGTAGGAAGAAATAGGCTGTTGGTTAACTAGGATCTGCGGCTTATCCTGTAGGTAGGGAAATGAGCAGACTAGGTGGGCCAAGCGGTCCTTATCTGCCATTAAAGTCTATGTTTCTAATGCAGGTACCATTGCTGAGTTCACAGCTGGCTAGGATGGTCTCAAAGGGCTAGTCAGTGAGGAGGGAAAGGGGGGGCAGATTGCCAGTAGTTTCAAGGTAGGGCTCCTGGACAGACTGGATAGACTTCATTTTTTATCTGCCCCTAAGTTCCTATGTTTCTTCATCCATAGCCTGCCTGTCAATGACAGTCATCACCACCAGCAGCTCATTCACTTCTCTATACAGCTTTGATTTATTTAAGTCGAGAACTAGAAAACAGTATTGCCTGCAGTGCCACTGAAATTTCCTGTGATCAGTTTTTCTCTCCTGTCTGCACTACCTCAATGAGAGACAGAGAGTAACAAAAAAATTAATGTCTTTGAAGAAGCGGAGGATACTGCACTGAAGATGTTGACCTTTGCCCTTTACTCTGTTTTAGACTTCCATTCTTCTCATATCTTGTATAATGACCTTTCCCCCATTTTGACTCAGCAGTAGCATTTATTTTTTGATTTGAAAAAATTCAAGAAGCATTCCTTTAACTATGGCTACCCCCTAGCTTTTCATCAATAAACGCAGCTGCTTTTGAACAGTAATTGTTTATCATTACTTGCCTTATGACTTGGGAATACCAGCATGTGGTACACTGCTCCCTTGTCTGTTAGCCCTCCATTCCCTTTCCCCTGGAAGAAAACAATGACACATGTCTTGGAGAAAATGGCCACAGCCATGCATTTATTGAAGCCGATTACACAACACAAGAGCAGTACGCATCCGGGAGGATCCCCCCTCATCAGGCTTTGTAACGCACTGGCCATCAACCCTAAACCAATGCCAGATGTGTGTCCATTTATCTATGGTTCCTAGCGTGGTCGTAATGGCCAAGGCTCTTGCGGCTTCCCCCAGGCCTGTGCCATTGACCTTACAGGGTACCTGCTGAAGATGGACTGTGACCCCCTCCCAGGTCCAGGTCCACAGTCCGCCACCTTCATGCTGACCAGGGGGTGGTGATGAGCCCTTCAGACACATTCGACTCATCACCCCTTTTTTGCCTGTTTCTTCGCTCAGTGATCCTCCTGAGACCCCACACATGACTGCGACATAGCTAATGCATCATCCTTGCCTCATATTTCTTCCCTTGTCTTCTATCCTACCTCTGCATTCCCGCTTCTACTTCTGTTTATTCTCTCTTTGGAGGAGGCAAAAAAACCAGAAAAAAACTGTTAGAGGGAAAACCAAGAAAAGCCAGTCCCCAATCCCTAGTACAGCCACCCATACTGGATCAAAGAGGGGCCCTAACTCCCTAGCCACCCCAACCCTGCTTTACGAGGGTGGGTGGGTGGGAATCAACTGGGCAGGAAGAGAAAGAGGGGGAACCGCTGGCTGCCAGACCACAAAACTCCTCTTCTCCTCCTCCTATCCCTCAGATGCCACCATCCTGTGGGCGGCTCTGGTGGTCATTCCTCTCTGGGAAAATATTCCCCTATCCCCCTACCCTAGAGGAAGGACCACCTCTCTCCTACCTCCACTCCCAGGTTTGGGGGGATGCCATCAGACAAATCCCAGCTGCTGCCAGCTATTGCAGCCTCTGTATTGTCTGTTAGCCCTCCATTCCCATTCCCCTGGAAGAAAACACTGACACATGTCTTGGAGGAAATGGCCACAGCCATGCATTTACTGAAGTAAATTACACAACACAAAAGCAGTGTGTGCATTCAGGGGGATCTGCCCCATACCAGGC
The DNA here is from genome assembly GCA_016271365.2 of Neoceratodus forsteri. Taxonomy (NCBI): domain Eukaryota; kingdom Metazoa; phylum Chordata; order Ceratodontiformes; family Ceratodontidae; genus Neoceratodus; species Neoceratodus forsteri. The sequence goes on along the minus strand of CM057455.1, from coordinate 1,341,606,125 downwards.
TTCGTAACACACCAGCCCTCAACCCTAGGCCAAAGTCAGGTGTGTGTCCATTTACCTGTGGTTTCTGGTACAGTCGTAATGGCCAAGGCTCTTGCAGCCACCCCCCATCGAGCGCCACTGACCTTCAGGGTATCTGCTGAAGGTGGACCGTGACCGTCCCTCCCGGGTCCAGGTCCACAGTCTGCCACCTTCATGCCAATCAGGTGGTGGTGACGAGCCCTTCAGACGAACTCGACTTGTCTCCCCTCCTTTTTCCTGTTTCTTCATTCAGTGATCCTCCCGAGACACCACAGGATGGATACAGTCTGACTCCTCAAGCCGCTTGCTCAAACTGTTCCTCCAAGATCTGCTCCAATGCTCCCAGTAGCACATCTAACCCCTTTTCTGTCAGCTCCTCTGCCTCTTCCACTACAATTTGGCAAGACTCCTGAATCTTGCCATGCTTGACCACGGTCCCCCATACTGACTCTATAACAGTCCTCATTTCCTTGTTAATGCAAATGCAGGCCTAGTTGAGAGGCTCCACCCCCTCGGCGTGTGGCCAGCTCCACCTCTGAATCAGCTGTGACCAAATGAGGACCGCATGGTGCCACCAGCCTCTTATGGTATGAAAATCCTCCTTCATTACCAGCAACAAGTCCACTGTCTTCCGAGTTCCCAGGTCTCTACCCCCAAGATGTGCCACCAACATCTCAGGGCTTCGCTGAGTCAGCAGTTCCATCCTCAGCCATGGAAGCAGCTCCTCCCAGAGAATGCAGTCCACACCTAACCACCTGATGTGGACCTTTGGATGACGCCTCCCTCAGGATTGCCTTCCTGACCCGGTGGACACTGCTTGCCATATGAAGGAATGATCACATATTCATATGGTCTTACTGGCCTCAGGAGACCCTGGAAAAGACAATCAGAGATTATTCCAAGTGTGGGCACACATAATGCAAGAATGGCTGGGACTTCCAGCACCCCAGTGCCTGGATCTCACCATCTGACTAACCCAGGCTTCTTGCGTTAGTGGCCGCCCCAATCCTAAAAGAATGCATGCCATAGTCCCTGGGGTCCAACCCTCCCTGCTGTATGGCCTTGCTCAAGATATATAGAAACTGTTATGCCGTGACCGGATGGTCATTTTCATGCTGGAAAAAGGCCTCTCCCTTTTCTGGGCTTGTGACCATGTAGGACTTCACCCACTCTTGAACCTGCCAATTAACCCCTGGAAGGGCCTTTACCAAGCAACACCAGTCCCTCCTTCCCTTATCTGTTTTGTTCTTCCTTAATCTAACCCAAATTCCCTGCTCCACTGTGGCAACATCCTCCCACTGAAGCTGACTGGCCTCATAAACTGCATGGGCTGGGTTAGCTCTGACACCTGGAATGCCCCACAAAAGATGACCAAGAACATGGTATCAAACAGTCAAGCTTCATATGGGCTCCAGCACACCCTTGATAAGGCCTCCAATATAAAGGCCAAAATTGCCAGGGTGATGGGGGTGCCTCGTGTCCTACTGAGAAGCCAGCAACTTCCCCCACCCTTCCAGGACCTTTTGACCCTGAAGACCTTCATGGTGTCAGTGACCCCCAACACCCAGGAGAACCAAGACAAGCCAGCGATGTGCCTTCCCGCCACCCCCGGCATCAACCCCCTCTGTCTGGACAGCATGATGTACCTGCACAGCTGTTCTGCTGGGATGGGCCACTCTTCCGGCCAGCTGTGCTCAGCTCAAACCCCCAGGTAATGCTCCAGCCCCATCAGTATACTTCTTTTGTCCTCAGTGCAATGGAATTACTTATGCATCTCCAAGTCGAGAGGTCACTACCCTCCACAAGAGCGGAAGTATCATCTGTGGCTGCTGTTCCACGGCAGGTGCCAATTCCCGAAATCGTTGCCACTGTAAACATGGTAAAGCATCTGCAATTCCATTGTCAATGCTGGGTATGTGCACTGCCTTGAAATTAATATTCAAGAGAAGACATTTCCGTACAAAGATGCACATCAGATCCCCCATCGGTCCTTTTGGCCCTGACTGTCCATTGATGGTGTGTACCACCCTCATATAGTCTGACCAAAATAGAACTTTCCATTTCCTCAGCTGAGGCCCCCATAGGTACACCACCACCACAATGGGAAAGAACTCCAGGAGTGTGATATTTTTGTGCAGGCCTGCCCCCTCCCATTTGGGTGACCATCATGTTGCACCCCACTGTCCCTAAAAGTATGCCCCAAAATCCCAGCCCCCCCACTGCATCTGTAAAGAGCTGAAGAGGCTGCCTCCCATCGTCCTCCTGCCGTAATGCCACCCCATTAAAATGTCAGTGGAATGTCTTCCACACCTTCAAGTCATCCCGAAAACCTTCAGTGACCCAAAGCCTGTTATGTGCCTTTGAGCAGTCCCTAACCAAGCTTGGTCATGCATTGCAAAATGTCCTCCCCATGGGAAAAATGTGACATAAGAAGTTGAAGTGACCCACCAACTGCCACAACTGTTGCAGGATCACCTTCCTGACCCCTGTCATCGCATCTATCATGGCCCGCAAGGCTCCTAATTTGTCTTGGGGTAAACAGCACTTCAGTCTGACTGTATTAATCTTGATCCCCAGAAAAATCATCCCAGGACTTGGTGATTCCACCTTCCCTGGAGATAGCAGTGCACCAAAGTCCTGGCAAATTGCGACGAATTCTGCTAGCATATCCCTGCAATCAGCCTCCCCTTCCAGCCTTGTGAACAAGAAATCATCAAGGTAGTGCAAAACAGCAGGGTTGTCCGCCATCTGTGTTGTAACCCAATGCAAGAAGGAGCTGAACTTCTCAGAGACAACGCATACCACCGCACAACCCATCAGCATGCAATTGTCTATGTAGTACTCCCTCTCAGATTCCATGCCCAGAAGCTCCCTATCCTCTGGGTGCACGGGTAACAGGCAAAAGGCAGACTCGATGTCTGCCTGTCCATTAAAGCTCGTGGTCCCACCCTGTGCACCACCTCTACAGCCTTGCCTTCTAAGCAGCAGGTAAGCCCCTTTGGACACTTTCTGTGGCCGGCCCGTCTCCCAGTGACCAAGCCGCCAGCAATGTAGCCTACTGTCATTGTTATAATACTCTTTATGCAAATACCCTACATAATACCGGCTGCCGAATCCTACACCCCACCAGGAAACCTGAATGGGCAGTCACATTATCCCCTCTTTCTCCCAACCTTCCCCTTGGGGGCCAAGGCTCTGAGTCCCCCTGGCCTATTAGGCGCTTACCTAACTCCTCAGGATCTGTGATGCTGGAAATGTCCTTGCATCCAACTGGGCAGGAAGAGAAAGAGGAGGAACCAATGGCTGCCAGACCACAAAACTTCTCTTTCTCCTCCTACCCCTTGGATGCCACCACCCTGTGGGCGGTTCAGGTGGTCCTTCCTCTCTGCTGTCGGCTGTTGCAGCCTCTATATAACCTAACTTTGTGGGATAATGGTTCTTCAGAAACATCTAAAAATACTAATATTTGTTTATTTCAGAGATCAGAAATACCTTTGAGTCATAGACTCCTTTACAAAGGTCCCACGTCACATGCAATAGATACAGATACACAATACAGTTAGTACAAATACACAATACAGTAAATGTTACAGAGTAAAGACATTTTTATAACAGGAGCTAATTGGCTAAACCTTCAGAACTAGTACAGTTTGAGACAGTTAAAAAATACTGGGAACTTAACAACCCTGGGATGGCGGAGTTAACAGCTGTATGTTAAACCCTGTTGATTGATAGTTACACCACTAATCTAAATTTGCTGTCCTAATTTCTGTTAAAAACGGTAAATATGAATGATTAAACAAAACACTGGAAAATGTGAGCATTGATCCAAGTACCTCTGTTATGCTAAGTGAATGCTCTGTGCTGTTCTGTGCCACTGCAAGTAGGAGGAGCTCTGATGTGCTCATATGTAACTTGAGTTTCAACTGCATTGGATATGGTTGTAGCTGTGGTAGAATTTAGTTTTGTTTTACATTATAACATGGGTTATCAGGAACTTGTGATCCCATTGGTGGAGACACCCTGCGTGGCTGTGCATTAAATGCCCATTTAATGCATGGTTCCACGGAGGGAGTCAGTGGATCAGCCTCCGGGTCGGCTTATGTGAGGGAAAAAGCAAAGCAGAGAGGCAGCTATGACAAGGTGGAAGACAAAGAGCACGAGGGAAGAATGTGTGCTGTGTTGAATAAATACTAGGAAAAATGTGGAGTGAGGTTACTGAGTGTTGTCTCTCTCCTCTGTGTATATTGGCAGGACATTCTGGTGCTCAGATACTTGTAGTATTCCCCCACTACTATTCCTCCACATCATGTATCTTCAGCAGGGATTAGTAGAGAGAGAGAGAGAGAGAGACAGTGACAGGGAGATCCAGGCATATAGTGCTGACTTTCTGCGGTATTCTCTCTCTCTCTCTCTCTCCCTCTGTGTTGTCGCCCTATCATTGTCTGTTGTCAGTTCTCCTGACTTCTGCCATACACGCTGCTTCAACCCCCTCCCCCCCCACAGGTCCCCTGCATGTCTGAGAGAGACAGAGAGAGAGCTCAGCCACTGAGAAAGTGAGCAGCTCCTGTAAAGACACACAGAGTGGTAGCAGGATCGAGAGAGGGACTGCAGATTTCCGACAGTTTCTCTGTCTTTCTCTCTTTCTCTGTTGAGTGATGCCTATCTAATAAGTAACTGGAAAGTCCTGTAGTGATGTGCTTTTTTATGCTTCTCCCCCCCAACAAGCACCCAAGACAGATGGAGTCCATGGTGTGGTGCACCGAGAGAGAGAGTGTGTGAGAGATGGGGGGGGGGAGAGAGAGAGACAGACAGAGGGACAGTGAGATAAGGAGGTACTTGGGGAGAGAGTGAGGAACATGTAATTCACAGTTGGTGCAATCTCCTTTTTCTGTCTCTGTGTCTTGTCTGTAGACACCACAAATGGGAGTGTGAGAGAGAGAGAGAGAGTGAGAGAGAGAGAGAGAGAGAGAATCACCCCTATCTTAACTTGCGAGAGAAATGTTTGAAAGAAAGTGATCGGTGACAGGTGTCCTTATCAGAGAGAGTGATAACAGAGAGTAGAAGCATGATGTGTACAGGGAGTGCCAAATTCCAACTGTGTGTGTGTGTGTGTGTGTGTGTCTCTCGCTCTGTGTCTAGTGGTAGTGCACCTCCTGTCATCGAGTGAGAAAGAAAGAGAGAGAGATAGAGCCAGAAACAAAGACAGGGTCAGTATATAGTTCACAATTTTTTCAGTTTAGTAACTGTGTTTCTCTTTCTGTCTCATCTGTGTCAGGGCAAAGCAGCGCAATGATGCAAGAGCACCGTGACATTATGTCCCAAGAGCAACATAACAGTTGGCTTGCCAGTCAGTGCAGGGGTTGGGGGGTGGGGGACCTAAAGTAAAGTTGGTAGGCAAGGTCACAGACAGTATCATGCACAAGAAATGTTGCAAATCATCTGAGTAGTGTATCAGTGACATTTCTGTGTGCATAACAGGAATGCAGTATGCATTAGTTTTCAGGGACTATTGTGCAAGGTGGCAGGATACAGTACCTTTTTGCTATTTAAACAGGAGAAAAAACCCTGTCTATGGGTTTGTTCAATGTTTAAACATAACCCATGTTATAAGTGCAATAACTCACTCCACAATATGGGGTTATGGGGATTTAATGCATGGCTGGGGTGCTGTGAGGACACTCAGCCTGCGGCCCTCATGCTTCTCAACGCATCCAGCCGTCCATTGAATCCCCATAACCCCATACCCTGTCATGGGTTATTGCTTACTTACACCAACTGCTTGTAAGCAGATAGGCAGTTTGGACAATTTTGCATGTTCTGCTGAACGTGAAGTGCCATCGAACATCAATACACTGAGTTTTCTATCATTTGAATCAATGCCTTTTCCTAGATTTCAACTGAAATAAGGATGAGGACAGGTAAGAAATTCTCAAGGAACTATTCCATAATTTGATAAATTCTAAAAGCTGTGTAGTATTAGACTGTTCTATCACAATATAAAAGAAAAACATAATTTTCCTTTGTGACAGAATTAACTTAACAACCAAAGGATAAATTAAATTACGTTAAAGTCTTCCACTGTACCAGATGAGCTATTGAAGGATATCTTACCAGGAAGAAGCTCCATTGAGCCATGCTCATTTACGTGGATTTCCTGGTTATGACAGCTAAATGATACCCCCATATTTACAGGGAGGTGTATACAAAGCCTCATGGTCACAGGTACAGAGTAATAAATACAGAAACGTAGGCATAGGATTGTAATACAGATCAGTATACACAGTACCTCAAAATAACCACAGTACAGTAAATACAGTACCATTAGCAGCAGACAGGGCTTCCAAGTTTAATAGTAGTGAGAAACAAAACATGAACACAAGTTGGTGAATGGAAATGAATTGTGTCTGTGTGGTGAGGAATTTTGTATCTTCTGTTGTACTTAGAGTGCCACTAAAATCAATGTAATATGTTTTCTGTTATTTGAATCCACTGGTATTCCTAACTACAACTACAGTAAGTATGAAGACAGGTATAAAATTCTCAGAAACTATTTTGTAATTTGACCAGTTCAACAATCTGCTTACTATTAGACTGTTCTTTCAATGTGTGAAAAAATACTTCTTTCGAGCTGGAATTGAACCAGCGACCTAAGGATAACTTTGATACCACTACAATTCTCCACTCTACCAGCTGAGCTATCAAAGGAGTTACTGATTGTTTAAAGATACACAGTCATTTACAGAGAGTGTGTGTGCATGTATACTGAAGCATTTTGAGAATTCTACTGTACGTAAACTGCCAGTAAACATCAGTTCAGTTATGTTTATACCATTGGAATAAGTTCTCCTTCCTAGATAACAATCACAGTAAAAATAAAAAGTGGTAGGAAGTCCTCTCCGCCCTGGATTTGTGGAACAAATCCCACCCAGCTTGTCATGGTTGTCAGACTTCATGCTTTGTTCTCTATCTGAGTAACCCATGTAATTACAAGCAACCAGTTTCAGCCTGTTGCTAGACTGACTCGCCATAGGTGACTCATTCATTTGCATGTTTGTGTTGTGTATTATGATTATATGTGCCTGATTTTGGTATTATTTGCTTAATTTGCCTACTGCTTATCTTCTGTCCATTTGTTTTGTATCTTTTTTCGTAATGTAACCAAACTATTTTTGCTAGTGTAAGCCCTCCACAACTCAATGTGGGGCTTACCTCTTGATCTACAGGTCTCATATGTCCCCCGCAGTTGTTTCTGCCTCTGGTCTCATGAACTGTTGGATTGGGACTGAAGGGCTTCCATGTCTTCATGGCAGCTGCTGCCAGATCTCCCGGTTCCTCAGCCCCATAATGAAATCGGGGCTGAGGTTTACCTGTTGGTTTGCACCTCTGGGCTCTGGGGAAGAGTTTCTGCCCCAAGTTGCGGGGTCTGTCATGGGCTGGCCAGTGCTGTAAGCAACATGGCAGTGCATTCTGTGGCGGCACTTGCATGGCCAACCTTAAAGGAGCTGTATCTCCCTCAAATAGTTTGTTTGTGCGGCCGTAGTTTAAAAAAAAAGCATTCCCGACTCCAAGGCAGGCAGCAAAGCTGGAATTTAAGTAAAAAAACACCTCCTGGCATCTTTTTGGGGATTTCCCAGTCCCCATTTGGGCAGTAGGACTGAGCGTGCAGATTTGCACCCGCAGCTTATGAAAGGTGCAAAAAGGCACCTCAGCTTTCTGAGCCCCGACAGCCAATCAGGGCTCCCTACAATCAAAACACGGGCTTCACTGGCCCCAGCACAGCAAACAGGGATGGGTTTATAGTTTTCTGCCCCTGAATGAGCTCATAAATAATGTGGGAGGCTGCCAAAGTCAGGCAGGAAATTTGCAAACAGATGACAGCCCCAGTAGTTCTTCCTGCCACTGGGGTTGCTGGGAAGGGTGAGTGGGCACCTTCTGTGAGCCTGGGAAAATTCAAGCCAATCAGGAGAGGAGAAGAGGGCTGCCATATAAGGGGCTGTATACAGATTTCTGGGAAGAGTTCCAGCCTAGAGCTAGAGGTGGAGACTGCTTGAGGAGGGCTGCACGAGCCAGTAGGCTAGCTTTGGTGCAGATAGTGCCCTCCGAGCCCAAAAAACTTTTAGGCAGAGTGTCTACTAACCATTTTCTCAGCAGGGATTTGAATTGGACTGCTCAGCTGCTTTCCTAGTGGGAAATCATTTTAACTGCTGGTCTGCAATTTATTCAAGCCTATAACCTGATTTGAACTGTTTTGAACTGTTGCTCAGCTGGTAAGAGTGGTTATTTGGGCTGGGTTTGAGGCTGTTAAAAGCAATACTTTGTTTACATTCCAGCAAAATCAGTATATCCTGCTGGGTATTCTGGATGACCATAAGCCTGGGTGGTGCCCTTGGAAGACGACGAAAGGCCCGTTGGGCAAAGATGGCAAAAGGCCCATGGAATGAAGATGACAAAAGGCCCATGGGGTGAAGATGTCGAAATGCCTGTGGGATGAAGACGGTGAAAGGCCCCTTGGGCAAAGATGACAAAAGGCCTATGGGGCAAAGATGGTGAAAAGCCCATCATGGGTGAAGAATCCAGCATCTGCTTACATTCTTCATCCCGAAGTTGTTCTGCCCTGAGAGACTGTCTGCTGCATTGAAAGTGGTACAGCCAAGCTTTATTCCTTCACAGCCCCCCTTGAAACCAATAGAAACTGTGAGTACCTCTAGGCTGTGGCCCCAAGGAGTTTCTTCTGCAATTTAGCTAGCTAGCTAGCTAGTTTTAAAGGGGGCGAAGTCCTAAGCAGGACTTTGTAATCTGCAGGAGAAGCCAGGCAGAAGATTGCAAAATTCTTTGTGAACACATTTGAAAATCCCATTTCAAGTCCTCAGATCACGTTTAAAAACTGTGTTCCCAACATGCAACAGCTCTGCAACAACTGGTTAGCTAGCAGCAGCCCAGAGAGGTGCCCACTGCAATGGATAATTACAATATCTATGGCCATGGGGGAATGGTATGGTGACTGTGTGGGGGACAACTGTTGAACAAGTGTTTGCTTTATTCTGTTTCATTCCCCTTTTTTACCCTTCCCCTATAATAAATAGAAGGTTATTTCACATTCTAATTATTGTTCGTGGTTATTGCTTGGTGTGGGGAAAAGTTACCTGTGTGTGGCAGGGAAAATAATATTTGTTCCTGGGGGGAGGTTAGGGCCACATTGGGTAGCCTTATATACCTCTGCACCAGCTGGAGGCACCAAAACCTATTACCAGTATTTGATCTGTGTATTGCACCCAAAAGAACCCAGGCAGACCCCAAGGTAGATCAGTGCATGAAGGGTCGCCTAGGTGAGCATGACAGAAAGACCTCAGCTTACAATAGACCAATGCTGTACCAGGGAGTACAGCTTTACTTCCCCAGTTTTATCTCATGTGGCCATCTTGGTTGGACTAATTTCAAACTAAACACTGGAGGAAAAAAAGTAGATTGGGAATATGATATAGACTTTCTGCCCCACAACAGTGAGTAGTGTCATGGCTAGAGTACTTGGTCATTGTTCTGTCACTAGTGAGCCCATTTACAGCTTGAGCAGCAATGGTCTTGGCAGTGACACACCTCTCAAATGCCATTCTTCATAATAATATGTTGACTGCGCACACAAACATAAACATTAGGCTATTTAAAGAAGCTGTGGATGCTACAGTGAAAATGTCGACCTATGCCTTTTACTCCATTTTAGAGTTTAATTTTACTCATGTGTTGTACGATGACCTTCTGCCAATTTTGAGTCCAGATTTAGCATTTATTTTGCTCTGAAAAAATTAAGGGAGCATTCCTTTAGCTATGGCTACCCCCAGCTTTTTATCAGTAGACACAGCTTTCAAAGAGTCATTGTTCAACATCACTTACCTTGTGACTAAGGAGAACCAGGATGTGATATGCTGCTCCCTAACTTTGAGAGATAATGATTCTTCAGAAAGATCTGAAAATACTAATGAAATCCTGCTGACTGATAATTACACCAGTAAATTGAATTTGCTGTCCTGGTTTCTTTTCTGCAGTGTCAGTCGCTCAGCAGGTTCAGCAGGTTCACCCAGTCAACAAAAACTAAATAAATAATAAAATAAAAACTATAAATATGAATAATTAAAAAAACTGGAGAATGTAAGCATTGATCCCACTACCTCTCGCATACTAAGTGAGCGCTCTACCATTTGAACTTATTCGCCCAACCTGGTATAAATGCGCTACTCAGTGCCACTGCAAGTAGGAGGAGTTCTGATGTGCTCATATGTAATGGCATTGAATATGGTTGCAGCTGTGATAGCATTTAGTTTTGTTTTACATTACAGCAAATGCTTATAAGCAGATAGGCAGAACAACACAGTGTATATGTTCTCCTGAACTTTAAGTGCCACTGAACATTAATACACTGAGTTTTCTATCATTTGAATCAATGCCTTTTCCTAGATTTTGACTGAAGTAAGGATGAGAACAGGCAAGAAATTTTCAAGGAATTATTCTATAATTTGATAGATTCTAAAATATGCCTAATATTAGACTGTTATCAAAATGTAAAGTAAACAAGCATTTGTCAATGCCAAATATTTGCTTGCTGGCATTAGCAGTGGAAGTGCAAGAGTTAGACAGATGCAGTATAGGAATGGCATTGAAGTATTGAACTGACACCAACTCCACCCTCACTCTGCAGAGATGGACAGGCATTGGGGTGTGCCTTTGGGTCGTCACCCATGACGGTCACAACATTTCACCTCACCCTACCCTTCAGCCACTGTCAAGTATTGAGCTGTGCCTTGGGGTGTTTGGGTTTTACATTCATCTCATTCCATAAGGAAATATGCTGAAATGGGCACAGTATAGGAGAATGGGGTGAACTCTGTGGAAAAAGGGTCCAAGGCACACCTTGATGCTTGTCACTGGATGGAGGGTGGCAGTGGGGGGTGCAATGGCATGAGCATTACTGTCGACAATCCCAAGTAACACCCCTGATGCCTGTCAGTCCCAACAGGATAGGGCGTTATAGTAAAAAACCCTAATGCCCTGGGCATTTCGTGGCATTTTTACTCCAAGTTTTCCACATGGGCTTTTTGTGACCCCACCGCATGAACAGTGACACTATCACTTTGTTAGGCGAAAGGTGATTTTGCACAGTGACTGCGCCATTTGGTACTCAGGTTCAAAAACACATTTCAAAGAGGATGTGAAAAGTGACAGGTGTACTGTTCATGAGGAGGTGTAAAAAATGGCATTGTTGAAAATCTAGAATGAAAATATAAAAAAAAACTGGTGAAGTCACGAGTGTGCGTAGACACTGCGCAATGTACACCCATAATGAAATTAGTTTGAGGATTTTTTAAAGCAGATTTTCAACATAGGCATTTTGGGACCTTTGCTCATAAACAGTGTCACTGTCATTTTCTTAATCTATCCCGAACACTAATTTCCCACAGCGACCGCGCTATTCTGCGCTGGAAGTACGGAAACACATTTTGGCCAGGGTGTGAAAAATGACAGCTGTACTGTTCATAAGGAGGTGTGGAAAAATGTCAATGTTGAAAATCTGGACTGAAAATATTACAAATTCGTGAACTTACGAGGGTGCATGGAAATTGCGCAATGCACGCATGTAACACAGTTATATTATGGACTTTTGTCACCAAATGTTCAACATAGCCATTTTAACACCTCTGCTCATGAACAGTGTCACTGTGATTTTCTTAATGTGTCCCGAACATTGATTTCACAAACCAACTGCGCCAATGTTCGCTACATGTACGAAAACACATTTTGAGCGAGATGTGAAAAATGACAGCTATACTGTTCATAAGGAGGTGTGGTAAAATAGCAATGTTAAAAATCTGTAGTGAAGATATTACAAATTCTCAAAGTTATGAGTGTGCTTAGGAACTGCACAACACACGCTCGTAAAACAGTCATTTTTAGGAATTTTTTCACCAAATTTTCAACATAGGGTTTTTGGGGGCCTACCTCATGAACTGTGACACTGTCATTTTGTAAATTGGTCCGAAAGGTGATTCCACGCAGTGACCCATGAAAATCACATTTTGGGACCAAATAACAAAATGACAGTGACTGAGTTCATGAGGGAGAGATCAAGAACCATGTTAAATTAGTGAAAATCCCCAAATGCCGCAAGATATGCACCAAAGTTGAAAAAACCCTATTTATGCCATTATTCTGCTTACCAGCATTTCTTCAGTTCGCGGTCGGCTTTGAAGAGTGCAGACATGTTCCCGGTCTACCGAAGATTGTCACACCAGCCTCCAAAGGTAAGTATGGGGTGAGGTGGGGGTGGAGGTGGGGCACTCAGAGGGTGGGCGTGGGTTGGGGAGAGGGGTCAAGACAGTCAGCAAGGGACTGTTTTTTTCTTACAGGTCTTTCTTTTTTTAAGACATCGCGGGACTTTTGCCATGCTGGGGTGGGCTCCCAGCATGGCAGCTGGAAGGTTGTTTGGGGGGGCAGTGGAGACAACAGGGGATTGGGCACCCTCGTCGGCCATATGGACTGCTGTCATGCTGGGGTGGGTTCCCAGCATGGCACCTGGAAGTCTGTTGGGGGGTGGACAGTGGCGCCCACGGGGATTGGGCACCCCCCATCGGCCTTAAGGACTGTTGTCACACTGGTGTGGGATCCCAGCATGGTACCTGGAAGTCTGTTTGGGGGCAGTGGAGCCAACATGGATTGAGCACCCCCATCGGCTTTATGGACTGTTGCCATACTGGGGTGGGCTCCCAGCGTGACACCTGGAGATCTGTTGGGGAGTGCAGCGGAGCTGACAGGGGATTGGGCACCCCCTTTGGCCATATAGTGTGTGTGTGTGGGGGGAGCACATGAGCACGCTGGGGTGGGCTCTCAGCATGCTGCTTGTTATGGGGGGACGGAGCTGTCTATGACAGCTGTTTCAGTCTTAATGCCGGCGTGTAGGCACTTTGCATGCTACCACAGCAGTATGACTTCTGACGTTACCACCACTGATTGCAGTGGTTTTACACTTTCAACTGTACACCACTGCATCTGAATGGCTGTCATTGACAGCTCCGACATTCATTGGCATAGTGCGGCAGCACCTTCAAAAAGCAGCAGGGCATTGGAAGTGGGAGAGGCACACCTATGAAAACTTGTATGGTGGCACTATGTTTCTTGCACATGCGTGCAAGCAAACATAAAAAGGAATTTTTCTTTGTGGCGGTATTAACAACCAGAGGACAAATTAAATTATATTAAATAATTCCACTGTGCCAGATGAGCTGCTGGAGGTAGTCCTCTGGGATGAGAGATGCAGAAAACTTTGTATTTTTATTTTATTTTTCCAGGAAAAGGCTCCTTTGAGCTATGCTCATTTACATGGAAGTCCTAGTTATGACAGCCAAAAGATACTCAGTATCTACAGAGCCTCATGGGCAAAGGTACTGAGCAATAAATACAGAAACATATACGTAGGATCAGAATACAGATCAGTATGTACAGAGCTTAAAAATAACCGCAGTACAGTAAATACAGTACCATTAGCAGCAGACAGGGATTCCAAGTTTAAAAGTGGTGAGAAACAAACTATAAACACAAGTCAGGTAAATGAAACTTCAGTGTGTGTGTGTGTATGGCATTTTGAATGTTCTGCTGTACATATAGTGCCACTAACATCACTTTAATAAGTTTTCTATTACCTGAATCAATTCATATGCCTAGATACTATAGTAAGGATGAAGACAGGCTTGAAATTCTCAAGAAACCATTCTATAATTTGACAAATTAAGACAAACAAAGGGAGGCAGTATAGCACAGTGGTCTAAGGCTCTGAGCTACAAATCTGATAACATCCAGCAGACCAGACCTGGGTTTGAATCCCACAGCTTCCACTTACATACTGTGTGGCCCTGAGCAAGTCACTTAACCTCCTTGTGCTCCCAGGTCGCTCCTGTAAAAAAGTTTCCAGCTTAGTGTGCTATACCTGGTTAAACAACTAAATAAAAAAAAAAAAAATTCAAAAATCTGCATAGTATTAGACTCTTTCTCTATGAGTGAGGGGGAAAAAAAAAAAAAAACTTCCTTCAAGCCAGAATTGAACCAGCAACCTAAAGATGGCTTTGATATCACTACAGTCCTCCACTCTACCAGCTGAGTACTTGAATTCCTGTCTGCTCTGAGATACATGATCATTTATTGTGTGTGTGTGTTGTGAGAATTTTGTGAATTCTGCTGTACATAGATTGCCAGTGAACTTCAGTTCAGTTACTTTTATACCATTGGAATCAGTTCTTCTTAGATTACAACTGCAGTAAAAAAATTAATAAAGAGTTGTCTGCACTGGATTTGTGGAGCAAATCCCACCCAGCTCACAATGACTGTCAGTCTTCATGCTTTTAAGGGCAATAGAGTTCTCTGTCTGGGTAAACCATGCAACTGTAAGCAGCCAGTTGTTTCCTATAACTATGCTGTCTCACCACTGGTGACTCATTCATTTGCATGTTTGTGTTCTGTACCATAGTATATGTCCCTGATTTTGGTATTTTTTGCTTAATTTGCCTGCTGATTACCTTCTATTCATTTGTTTTGTAACTTTTTTACTAGTATCTTTAACATTTAATTAGTAAAGGTCCATGTACAGCAGGTGCACAATTATAAATATCAAGCATGGTACAGCGCAAAAAAACAATAGAATACATAACATCCCTCACATAACCCACAGAAGACACACATATGTAGCTCAATAACAACCATTTTTCTAAACCTATGCTGTGCCATGGAGTGCTGCTTTCCTCCCTCCCCCAGGACCCCCATGAAAACAAGATGTTTCATTTCGTGAGCCCATCCTGGCTGAACTAATTTCAAAATAAACAAACACTGAAGGAAAAAAGTAGAGGGGGAATATGATAGAGACCGTCAAGGTTTTGAAGGGGTATAATACAGTAGACCATTTCAAACTTTTCCAACTGAATAAGAATTCAACTTCAAAGGGATATAATTATAAACTGGCGTGGGGCAAATTCAGAAAGAACACAAGGAAGTACCATATTTCTTTATTAAAATGTTTCACCAGGAAGGCACTCTAAGCAACAAGTTGCTCGTCTCCCAGCGCGACCTGAGGGGTAGGGGAACATGAGGATAGTATACAGAGATTTGGTACACATTACAGATATACAATCTGATTACATTCAATGAAGTGAGCAGACTATACAGAAGTACTGAAAAGGAGGAATGCTATCAGGTAGGAACTAGGTGGATACAATGCTAACAGTCTTGAACTAAATAGATATGATAGCACAAATATCTTTGGCAAACATTTGTAGTGACATAACTTTACATACTAAGTTACATACTAAGAGTAATAGATACACAGAAGGCCATGGCCCATATAAGTACATCTCCAGTAAATGGATGTCGATTATACCTTATTTAATAAGAAATTATCGAGGTTCATTTTAAAGGTTTCTACATTATCTGTGTTCATCAGTAATTTGGGTAATCCATTCCATGAGGGTATAATTCTTTGAGTAAAAAAGGAGTGTCTATTATAGTTAGAAAATGGCTGGATAGAATACAAGAAGGTTGAATTAGGGCAAGATTGTGAGGAGAGACACAGATAGAACAAAATTTGCAATATGTAACAAAAGTGCAAGGTTGACTATAAGTGCATTAGAGATTAGGGATTAGCCAATAACTACAGCTAGGAAGGGGGGGCATATAGGCAGAAAGCAGGTGAGGTGGAAGGGGGGGATTTGGAGGAAGGGAAAGCAAGGGGTGGAGGAGAAGGGTCTGCCAGGGCCTGACCCCTCCAGAATGCAGGGGACCCCGCCTGCACCAGGCAGAGGTCAAGCATGAACAGGAGGGAAGCAGGTTGTAGGCAGTGGGAGTTAGAGCATGTCAGGAAGGGAGAGAGGGGGAAGAGAAGGGTCTGCCAGGGCCTGGCCCCTCCAGTAGGCTATAGACCCTGCCTGTACAAGGCAGAGGTAGAGCATAACAGGAGGGAAGCAGGTTGCAGGCAGCACAGGTAGAGCACAACAGGAGGGACGTAGGCAGCGATGGGGAGTGGGCTTCAAAAAGACCAAGAGAGAGGGAGGTGGGAGAGAAGAGAGTCCAAGACCCACCTCTTTCAGGAAAAAATGAGATGGGAGTAGGAGGCAAGGAAGGTGTTTGTCTAGGTTCTGGACCCTTCCAGGATGCAAAGAACCCTGCCAGGGGCCTAGGCCTAGCAACAGTGAGTGGGTGGTGAGGGTAAGCTGGTGTACGGAGGTGGGAACCGGGGGTGGGACTAAGGTGGAAAGAAAGGAGTGCTGAGGAAGGATGTAGAGGAGAGTTTTGCAGGAAAGAGGTGGGCGTGAAGCTGAAGCAGGCTCATACGGGAACAAGTTAAGGAGGATTGTAGCAGGAACAGCTAGCAGAGAGAAAGTTATGTAAAGCAGAGGCAAGGGAGTGGGAGGAGGAGGAGTGTTGTATTTGAAGTGGGAGAGAGTTCCAGATTTTGGGGAAGCAATGGGAGAAGCCTGATTGGCCGATGAGGGTGGTACGATGGGGGACTAGCAGGGTGCGAATGTCGGAGAATCTTAGGGAGTGGGAGGAAGGGGGAGAGGGAGCATGAGAAGTAGGAAGGAAGTACACCAAGCCAATGTTTGGAAGTTAGCTTAGCACAGTGAGACAGGCATCTGTTAGCAAGTGGGGAGAAGGACAGGGCACAGTAAAGGTCACAATGATGGGTTTGAGATGGGATGTCAAGAACGAATCGACAGAAGCAGTTGAAAAGAGAGTCCTATCTGGTAAAGGGAGATATGGGAGTGGCACCATAGACTACAACACAGTAGTCAAAAATGGGGAGGATCATCTTCTGGACAAGTTCTCTCCGGGCCATTGGAGGGATGCAACTACGGTTTCTGTAAAGGGCTCCAAGCTTGGGGTGCAGTTTTTTCAGAATGGCATCAATGTGGCCAGAGAAGCTGAGGTGCTGGTCCAGCCAAACCCCAGGGTATCTGAAAGAGGGGATGTCCTCAAGGATGGTCCCATCAAGTGTGTGGAAAGAAGGTAAGGGGTAGAGCCTAGAGAGTCTCTGCCTAGTGCCGAAGGTCATGGAGACTGTCTTTTTAACATTTAGGAATAGTTGATGTGAGGCAAACCAGAGTTGAACCTGGTGGAGGTCATGCTGTAGAGTGATTGCTACATCAATGGTGGTTTTGCCAGAGGTGAACAAGACGGTGTCATCGGCATACATATGGATAGAAGAGGAGGGGGAGCAGACTGAGGGAGGGTCATTTAAGAAGATGGAGAAAAGAATGGGGCCGAGCACAGCCCTGTGGGACTCCTGTGGAGCTTGGGAGGGGTGGAGAGATTGCAGTCTGAATCCTCACTGATAGTGTTCTGCCTGTGAGGTAAGCTCTAAACCAGGTAAGAGCAGGAGCAGACAAACCAGCAGCCATAAGGGAGTCGAGAAGGAGGGTATGGGAGACTGTGTCGAAAGCCTTGGCGAGGTCAACTTCTTGATGGAGAGGGCACTGGAAAAGTAGAATAGCTTGCCAAGCACATTGGTCAATGCAGGTACCATTGCTAAGTTCACAGCTGGCTAAGATGGTCTCAAAGGACTAGTCAGTAGGGAGGAAATGGGGGACAGATGGCCAGCAGTTCAGGGTAAGGTTTCCGGCAGACTAGATAAGAGTTAATCTCTTTATCATCCCCAAAGTTCTATTTTTCTGTGTCACATAAAATGCCTGTCAATGACCATCATCATCATCTCCAGCTGTTCAATCATGTTTCTATTCTTTGCAAAAAACTGGGTTAATGCAACATTTAACTAAAGCACATCAGGGCGGAGTCTTCCTAGAGGTTGTCAACCCTAAAGCTCACCTGATTCTAAAAACTCCAGAAACATACACACCTAATGGAATGAGCTTTAGGGTTAACAACCTGTAGGAAGACTCCACCCCTGATTTGCTTTAAGGGTGGCATTGGGATTTTAGGGTTGGAAATCCTAAAGTGACATTTCCCTGCTTTTGATGCTGTAGCTTCAACCCTAAATGTTTCATTAATGCAGTTTTTTGCAAAGAATTTCCTTACTTTTTGAGATACTATAATGGTATCCTTATCTTCTTGGCCCTGTGCTCCAATGCATTCGTACTTTTTGAGATAGTGTAATCGTATCCTTATTTCTCTGATGGAGTGCTGGGCTGTCTGGGCCCTGCACTCCCATCCCTCCATAGATGTGTATATATATATATATATATATATATATATATATATAGAGAGAGAGAGAGAGAGAGAGGCAAAAACTCTGTTTAATGCATTAGTTAGGGTTGTTCCACAGCGAAAAAGTGAAAATTAGGTGTTAGGGTTGAAAACCCCTTGGAGCCTGACCCACCCCCAACCCGGCATTGGGGTGCGCGTTAGGGGTCGTCAGCCTAACTCTCACCTCATCACATGTGTAAAGCAGCAGAAGTATAGGAGAATGGGGTGAGAGTTAGATCGACGACCCCACGCGCACTTAATGCCGGTTGGGGGTGGGCTGAGGGGCCCAATGGGTTTTCAACCCTAACACCAAATTTCCTCGCTTTTGTCGCTGTGGAACAACCCTAACTAATCCATTAAATGGAGTTTTTTGCCTCTAATTTCCCTTCTTTTTGAGAATGATAATGAGAAATAGTGAATGTAATGCAGCGGCGGGAGAGTGGGCCCAAAGGGCCCAGGGCTCCCGTCACGTGACGTCTTATGGCATAGTAACAGGAACAGCAACGCAAACAGAAGCGCTAACAGTGGCACACATGGTAACGCAAGCGCGAATGAGAACAGAAAGGGTAAAGCACACGGTATGACGGAACGGTCCGCCACGTGATGTCTGTCACATAGTAACATGGTGCCTGCAAACGGAAATGTCAATGGGCATGGTGACACAAAGTGAAACAGAAAGAGAAACAGTACTGTAGACACAAATGGCAAAAAATAACAGAAACGCAAGTGCAAATGAAAATGCAAAGGATAACGCACATGGTGGCGTAGACGTCATCGGGAAGCGAAACGGATACGGAACCGCAAGTGGAAAGGGCAACGGTAACAGTAATATAAGCGCACTGGCTGGTTTCCCCAAAAGCTGCATAGAGAAAAACAGTGAGTATAAAGAATGTATGCATAACAATGGGTCTCGGAGCAGAAAATTAGGAGTTTGAATACTAAATAGCGTATATCTCAGGAACCGTACGACGTAGAAAAAAAATTTAAAAGTTATATGATTTATGACTTTCCTGGCTAGTTTTGTACTTAGCCTCCATTAGGGGGCTAAGCATTTTTCTGACGAAAAGTCCGTATCTCGCACCGTTTCCAAGATACGGGCCCTGAAAGGCGTGGCGAATGCCGTAATGTTATCCAATGGGAAAAAAGAGAAGTTCGGAGTGCCATAACTTTGCCTCCCTGTAATATTTTTTCACCAAACCACTGAAAGACACATCTGTGGGCTGTTGGCTGTCTTCCCTCCAAATTTCAGGAAAAAAGACTAAACCGTTATTTTGCAGCAGGGTGCCAAAGGATTCCTGTAATGCGTTAGCTGCCGTAATGTTATCCTATGGGAAAAACCATCAACTTTGGAGTGCCATAACTTTGTGGCAGTGTAATATTTTTTCAACACAACACTGAAAGGCACATCTGTGAGATGCCGGTTGCGTTCTCTCCAAATTTCAGCCCAAAACTCCCAAGCGTTCTTTTGCTGCGGGGTGCCAAAGAATTGCTGTCATTTCCACAACCTAGAAAAGTACTGTGCAATTCAAAGCTTCCTTAAAATTTGCACACTTGTGGAGCACGAAAGTACTTTGCGAAAGTACTTTTTCAGAAATTTGAAAAACATATTTCTGGGGTGTTTTATCCAAAATAAAGACATGGCTAGCATCCTCAGGCTCTGACTAGGTGAATACAAAAATAATTAGACTGCTGGAGGGTCCCAAATTTAAATGGCAAGCATTTTTCTGATCACTAACTGAAAACAAGATGGCAGATTTGCGAAAGTAAGAGGGCCATTTGCGAAAGTAAAAATGCATTTGCGACACTGTCGAACTTTTTGTTACCTTTTCCCATTGACTTATAATGGGAAATTGTTTTTTGAATAACTTTTGAACCGTTTAATATTTTTTCACGAAATCTTTGAAAGGCACATCGGGGACCCTGGCCGCACGTTCCCTGAAGATTTCAGGCCAGTCACGCAAACCGTGCAACCTGTAGGCACAACCGTAGAATTCCAGAAAAAGCGTAAACGCATGCACAGATCATGCTTAATAACTCCGCAGCCATGTATTCGACCAGTACAAAACTCAACAGATCCCAAGGTGTATGGGTCTTGATCATATATTCCAAATTTCAGGCAAATCCGTCAAACGGTTGCAAAGTTATTAAGGTGCAAAATTTGGGGTTTAACGTAGAAATGGCTCCTCAACCCTAACTATGGTAGCACTACCGTGCTACCATAATATATCTATATACATATACTATATATATATATATATATATATTCAATGCATCAGTTAGGCTTCTTACTAAAGTGACAAAAGCAGGAAATGTGATGTTAGGGTTTCCAACTTAACACCCCCACCCTGCAGACACTGACAGGCATCTGGGGTGTGCCTTGGGGTAATCAGCCCTAACACTCCATGCCATTCCATAAGTAAATAAGCTGAGATAGGCACAGTACAGAGAATGGGGTGGCGTTAGGGCCAATGAGCCCAAGGCATCCCCGATGCCTGTTAGTGTCTGCAGGGTGCGTAAAAAGTTAGGTTGGAAACCCCAATACCATATTTCTTCGTTTGTTGCTTTAGTAAGAACCCTAACTGATGCATTAACAAGGTATTTTTGCAATTAATTTCTTTACTTTTTTCAGATAGTATAATCATATTCTTATTTGTCTCCGGGCCTTGCACTCCCATCCCTCCATAGATGCGCGTATGTATGTTGGCGTGGAAGCTTCATTTCATAGGACAACAGTTACTGAATTGTTAACATAGCCATCTTATTACCCCACCTCATGTACCCCGGTACAGAAAAATTGTCAAATCCATACTGAAATATAATTCTACACAACTGCAATGCCATTTCATGCCACAGGTGCGAAAACACAGTTTAGGCAGGATTTGAAAAATGACAGCCATGACATACATGAGGTGTGGTAATAAGAAGGCTATGTTGAAAATCTGGGGTAAAAATGTGCAACATTTCTGAAGCAATGAGTGGGCGTAGTGAAATTGCAACAAAATGTCATAACTTTGGCATTTTTTCATATTTTGACTCCAAATTTTCAACATAGTCTTCTTATGACTGTGCCAGAATGAGGGTATAGACGGGCATTGTTTCAATTTTCTGTTTCACTCTTTTCTATCTTTTTCCTTTTTCTAACTATCCTTTCCTTTTTTTTCATATCAGGGTGGCCAACCTGATATTGCTATTATATTTTCTTTTCTATCCCTGTCTAAAGGAAAACAGCCTGTTCCCCCACATTTAGAAGCAGCTCCTGTAATGTACCTTATTCAGTCAATAAAGTAAAGTGGTCCCCTGCTGCTTCATGAAGTGTTCCCATAATGAAATGGGTTCAGGAATGTACGATCACGCAGTAGAACATGCACATGGTCATGATGCGAGCACTTATGCTTGTAGATTGTGCGAAAACAGGGAAAATAAAGTAATAATTTTTTTATTTAAATGCCGGGTGCAGTTTCCCCAAGAATAGTGTGGCTATAAGTTAAGAAAAAGAGCCACAGAGTCTCAAGAAAGAAAGAGAAGTGCCCCGAGTGGGTCGGTGCTGCTGTGCATCGCATCTAGTGTGGAGCCAGTATACTTATGTTCAATAAGTTGGAAAATGAGAGGAAATACAAAATATACCTAATATGGTAGTGACAGAAGGGAGTTAAAGCTATCTGAGCCCTGTATTGTCCCCATTTAAAGAAAGGCTCTGTGTTTCTGTACAGCAAAGAGGTGTTGTCTTGCTGTCAGTATATATGAGGCCATAATATAAGGTATACCCAACAGCTGAAAGATTTCAGCCAACAGCTTTGGTAAAAAAGGCTGTTTGTTTAAAGCTACAAGGTTGGGTTCTGTAAAAGATGATTTATTGATGTCTAGAAGTATGTGTAAATGCGATTAAGCAATGTTTGCCCTGGAAATGTTTTTCTTTCTGTATGTTTTCTTAAAATAAATATTTTAGTAGGTTCCTGGTCATTGCAAGAGTAAATAGATAAGGAGTGCACCCTTCTCTGTTTACATTTTCCAAGACTAGTGATACCTACCAAACATATTAAATAATTGATACGTTCCAGTGAGCCAGTATGAAACGAGAAAGTATAAAACGAATACCAGTATATGTTTTCATTGAGGTCCTGCTATAGGGCTGGCAGCCCTTGAAATGGGTGTATTTTTTGGAGCACTAAGTTAGTGATGTCACAGTAGGGGAGGAGCTAGTTGCCAGCTGTGATGTCATGCCCTTGTAATTAAGAATTTTTAGCCCTTTTCTCTCATAATAGAGACTATATCAGAGCCTGAATGGTGGACATAGAGGATAGCGTTATGTCAGAAATGTTAGGACATGGTTTTAAGAAATGTGGAGGTTTAAAAAAACTGTTTTCCTACTAACGATCTTATCACCTGACCTCTGATGTCACACGAGGCTGCTCCAAAAGGTAGTCCACCAGAGGGCTAGACAGATAGATCGAGATATAGTGAGATAGTCAGTTGCTTTCTGACAACGGACTGAGTAAGAGCTGAGAAGAGCAAAGTGTGTAAGGTTTTCACACTAAGAGAAAGGAAGATTTCAGGAATTCTTTTATAACTATTTTGTTTTGGTAAAGAATGATATCCTGATGAATTTGCGTGGTGTGAAGGACTAACACCCACTTATTTTCCTTTCTTTCTTTTTTTTTTTTTATTTATTTTTATTTTTTAATTTTTGTTTATTTGGAAGCAATAAAATGGTAAACTCAAATTTATGCATTTTGTATGCATCTTACCTGCTTGTATGATCTGTTATTGGAACACACACTACCACAATGACTCCACCTCATAGACCCCATAGGTGAAAATTTTACACTCCTCGCCAAAATGCCATTCTGCACCACAGGTATTCTGGGGTAACTTTGCCCCAAAGATGACCCTAAATAGTGTTTATTTTTTCTGCGGACATATGTGCTGCAAATTGCAGCAGCTGTTCCATGAAACATCAGTCCTTGTTTTCGTGAAACAATGGGAGTTTGCTGTATTTGCAGCACAAACCCCCCCTTGTTTCACGCAATAGATTTGCTGCATAAATATGTCTGTGGACAAAATAAACATATTTCTGGGCATGTTGGGGATGAACTGAACCCAGAATCTGATCCCTCAGGCCCCGATTAGGTCAACACAACTCTTGGTGTTTATCAACTGCAAGTATTTTTTCAAATATTTAAATTTGTTTGCCTTGCTAACTGAAAACAAGATGGTGGAATCTCGACACTACATTCCACATCTGCAACAATAACAACTGCTTTTGCAGCTGCAAAACAGTTGTTTCGCATGGCACATCTAACTTTTCCCGTAGGAAATAATGGGAACATCTAAACTTTAAATAACTTTTGAATGGATTAATATTTTTTCACCAAATCTTCAAAAGGCACATCTGCGGTTCAAGCCCATATACCCTAAAAATATCTGACCAAATCCTCAAGCCGATTCTGAGAAACAGCATGACGAAGAATTTACACAAAATTGGTAATTTACACAATTTTTGACATTCCGTATCTCTGCACCCGCACATCTGACCAGAACGAAACTTGCTGAATCCAGAGATCTTTGGTCCCCAATGGTGCAAGTGCATGCAAAGTTTCATGTGAATCGGTCAAATGGTTGCAAAGTTATTAAAGTACAAAATTTGGGTGTAACATACAAGTGACAGTTGAACCTAACTATAGGAGCACTATTGTGCCCTAGAACATATGAATATACATATATATATATATATATATATATATAGATATATGATAAATCCAGTGTGATAAAACTGTTTATCTGAGGAACTGCATACATAAATCTTGTTGTATATATGGTTCTCATGTCAGAGATCATTTATACATCTGGTGCTTATGTTACGCTCCAATTATCTATATAGTTCTTACGTCATACATCACCAAACTACCTTCACCCGTTTAAAAAAAAAGCTTTGTGAACAGCTGGAAAGAATGTCCCTCTTCACCACACGGCTCGCGGTAAACAAAGGAGTGACTTAGCATTCATTAAGTGCATGCATACACAAAATACCGCATAAGGGAAAGCTGCACACACTCTGATAAAGAAGTAGAAGCCAGGGGTGAAAGCTAAATACTCCGGTAGGAACTTTCTGTTGTTTTCAGCTAAAAGCGCAAGTAAAACTTGTCAGACTCAGATGCAAACACCAGTTTTGAGATGGAGATGTCGCAGAAAATGACCCAGCTTGAAAATTACGCTGAGCCATTCTATGATGCTGACAGGCCTATAAGTTCAACTGCAGCACCAAATGAGCCAACACCTGGTACCTCAACAGAACCGAGCAATGAATCTTCCACAACCACAACCGGGTGCCTAATAGATAACAAGGAGATAGAAAATGTTATTGATAAGGCCAGGAATGTGAATACAGCCAGGAAAACACAAGGAGATGTAATCATGTTTGCCAATTACCTGAGGGAGCATTTTCATGTACTAAGAGCACTGGGTGGCACAGAACCACAAGAACATAATCAGTTCCTGTGTCACTACTTCATGACCTACTGTAAGAAAGATAGAACACCGTATGAGCCCCTGACATTGAGAAGTACCTTTCAAAGTATTGACAGTGCTCCATTTTTCTAGCCACCAATCACTTTGCCTCTGATCACACATCCATTGCCTGGTTCAAATACCAGCCAGTTGGAGTGAACAGGCTTTTAAAGATAGTAAACACCAAAACTGACAGATCTAGCATAAAAACTGACAAAAGGTTGACTAATCATTCAGTCAGGAAGCATTTAGTACAGAAGCTGACTGACTGTGGAGTTGCTCCTACTGAAATAATACAGATCTCTGGGCTAGTGTTACCACCTTTTAAGAAGCCCAAAATGGGACATTTTTCACAGAAAGTGAAACATGATTTTTCGCAGGACAGTACGTAACCTCGATCAATGCAACAGGCTTGTTTTCTCTATATAATCAGAATTAAGGCTAAGTATTATAGTTTCTTAGTTGTTTCTATTGTTTCTTATCATTTTAAGGTATTTTAGTTAACATATTATAATTTTCGGCAACATTTACATAGAAACATAAAAACATAGACTGATGGCAGATAAGGACCGCTTGGCCCACCTAGTCTACCCATTTTCCTACCTATTGGATAAGCTGCAGATCCTAGTTAAACAACAGCCTACTTCTTTCTACCCCCCACCAGGATTGACTTATGTATGTTCCATGCATTCTTGAACTTCCCCACTGTTTTTGACCCCATGACCTCCTCAGAAAGGCCATTTCATGTGTCCACCACCCTCTCTGTGAAAAAATACTTCCTCACATTGCCCCTGAGCCATCCCCCCATCTTCAAATTGTGTCCCCTTGTTCTTGCACATCTCTTTTTCTGAAAGATGCTACCCTCTTGAACTTTGTTGATTCCCTTGAAGTACTTGAACATTTCTATCATGTCCCCCCTCTTCTTCCTTTCCTCAAGAGTATACATATTAAGCTCCTTTAGTCTCTCTTCGTATGGCTTCTGTTGCATACCCTGCACCATTTTAGTTGCCTTCCTCTGGACTGCCTCCATCCTGTCTATGTCCTTGTGGAGATGGGGTCTCCAGAACTGGATGCAGTACTTCAGATGGGGTCTCACCAACTGTCTGTACAGAGGAACAACAACTTCCTGTTTTCTACTGGTGATGCCTCTCACTAGACATCCCAGTATCCCCCCAGCCATCCTTACTGCCTTCTCACATTGCTTGTTTACCTTTAGGTCATCTGATACAACTACCCCCAGGTCCCTTTCCATTTTTGTTGTTGTTAATACCCCTCCCCCACACTGTGTACTCTTCACCTGGGTTTTTGTTTCCCAGGTGCATTACTTTGCACTTCTTTGCATTGAATCTAAGCTCCCATACCTTTGACCATTCCTCCAACCTTGCCAAGTCCCTTCTCATCCTTTCCACCCCCCTTGTATATCAACCCTTTTGCAGATCTTTATGTCATTTGCAAAGAAGCATACTTTTCCTTCCAGTCCCTCTGCAATGTCACTTATTAAGACATTAAAAAGGACCAGACCCAGTGCTGAACCCTGTGGTACCACACTAGTAACCTCCCTTTCTTCGGCGTGGACTCCGTTTACTATTACCCTCTATGTCCTGTTGTCCAACCAATTTGTTACCCAGGCTACCGTCCAGGGACCCACTCCCAGGCTGGCTAATTTGTTTATTAATCTTTTATGTGGGACTGTGTCAAATGCCTTGCTAATGTCTAGGTAGGCCATGTCCACAGCCCCTCCCTAGACTACTACTTTGGTCACCCAGTCAAAGAAATCTATTAGATTCTTCTGACATGACCTTCCCGCTGTGAATCCATGCTGCCTTGGGTCCTGTGCTCTGCTGTCCTCTAGGTACTCAGCAATTCTTTCTTTCAGAAGTGATTCCATCATTTTCCCTACCACTGAGGTCAAGCTAACAGGTCAGTAGTTTCCTGCCTCTGCTTTGTTCCCATGTTTATGAAGGGGAATCACATCCTCCCTCCTCCAGTCCTTAGGTACCACACCATCCTCCCATGATTTGTTAAAAAAGGTTGTCAGTGGTGTCACTAGTTCTCCCCTTAGTTCTTTTAGAATTCTGGGGTGAATCCCATCAGACCCCATTGCTTTGTCCACCTTTAGTTTTAGGAGTTCTTTCAGGACCCTTTTTTCTGTGAAAGGAGTGGTACTGACCCCCCTATCCAGAGTGCTTCTATTGATTGGATTAGGTACCTCCTCTGCCTCTTCTTTTGTGAATACTGAGCAAAAGTATTTGTTCAGTATCCCTGCTTTCTCACTGTCCCTCTCTGCCCACTCACTCTCCCCTTTATTATGCCTCACTATCCTTCCCTTGGTCTTTCTTCGCTCCCTAATGTACCTATAAAAGGTTTTATCCCCCTTCTTAACCGAGTTAGCTATCTTTTCCTCAGTTTGGGCCTTTGCTATTCTGACAGCCTTCCTCGCTTCCTTCTGTTTAGCTGATACAGTTCTCTGTCCTGCTTGTTCTGTGTTTCCTTAAACCTTCCCCACCACCTCTTTTGAGAACCATAGTGTTTATTTTCTTTCATTTTGATTTGTTTATTTGCTTCACACAAAGGCTTGTTGCCTCTGTGGTGACAGTTTTGATGTTTCCCCATTGTTCCTCCACCCCTCCTTCTTGCCTGTGTGCTAGTGCTTTTCTGAGGCTCACTTCCATTTTGACAAAGTCAGTCCTCCTAAAGTCCAGCACCCTCACGTTTGTATGGCTTGACTCTACGGCTGTGTTTATCGTGAACCACACTGTTTGGTAGTCACTTGTTCCCAGATGGCTACCTACTTCTAAATCTGAGATCCTCTCTCTGTCCCCATTTAAGAGTACCAGATCTAAGATTGCTCCCTCCTGAGTGGGTTCGAACACTAGCTGTCTGAGGCATGCCTCCTGTAAGGCATCGAGAATGACCCTGCTCTTGGATGTGGCTGCAGCAAGTGTGCTCCAGTTAACATCTGGCATATTCAGGACCCCTATCAACAATATGTCCCCTTTTTCTGCCATCCTAAGGATGCCTTCTATCATTTCCTTGTCCATTTCTTCCCCCTGAGATGGGGTCTATATACAACCCCTGTACAGATTGTGGCACTATTTCCGGTCTCCATGGTGACCCACAGTGCCTCCTTTCCTCCCTGTTTACCCTTTAGTTCCTTTGCTTTGATCCCTTCCCTTATGTAGAGAGCTACTGCTCCTCCTCTTCTACCCTCCCTGTCCCTCCTGTAGATCATGTACCCAGGTATGCTGACATCCCAGTCATGGCTCTCTGTGTACCATGTTTCTGTGACTGCCATGATATCCAGGTGTCCCTCTTCCATCAAGGCCACCAGTTCAGGGAGCTTGTTACCTAGACTATGGGCATTGGTACTCTTTAGCCTCCATTTTTTGATGGCCTTACCCCTTTTTGCCCCATCCTTGTCCTTACTGCCTTTGCCTTTTTCTCCATTTACCCCTGCCCTTCTCCTTATCAATTTCTCTATCTTGGTGTTTACCTCACTAACTACCCTGATTTTATTGGAGGGGCTAGGATTTCCCTGCTCCTTTTCAGTGCCTCTCCCATTGGCTAGTTTAAATGCTTGCCAAGGAAGTATTTAAACCTATCACCTAGGATCCTGGTTCCCCTCCTGACAGATGCAGACCATCGCACAGGTATAGGCCTGTATCCCTCCAGGTGGACCCCCAGTCCCCAGTGAAGCCAAAACCCTGAGCTCATGCCATAGACAGGCAGCACCTCTGAGAAGGTTACTGTGCATGCTACTTGTCTAAGGCCCCTCCCCAACTCCACAAACTCCTCCTGCACTGCTCTGATCCCTTTCCCAGCCAGGTCATTTGTCCTAGGTGGAAAATGAAGTCCAGCTTCCTGCTTCATGGAAAGTGGAAAGTTAGAAAATATTTTTCTACTATGAAGTCAGGACATATTGTACTTTTCATGTTTTTTTTGCAGAACACAGCTGCCCAAATCAGGACTGTTCTGCAAAAATTGGGACAGGTGGTAACCCTACTCTGGGCACAAGCAGATCCAAAGCTTGAACAACTATGCCAAGCTCAATGAAGATCAGCAAAAAAAATTTCGTCCCTGCTAAGCACTGAGCAGACAACACCAAAAGCTGCACAGAAAACTACAGATCTAGAACTATCAACCATTGGGCCCAACTACACAGACATACTGAGTACCTGTTTTAACAAGCCGACCATAAATGCTAAGAACATTATGTTTAACATTATGCAAGGTAAATAGAAATTACATGTTGCATAAATAAAAGCATAGTTATTAAGTTTGCCCCCCCCCCCACCTTCCTAGTGAGTGTAATTAAACAGATGGGGTTTTGTAGAAAGAAAACTGCCTATGTTCTAGTCGCTTAAAAAGAAAAAAGGAAAGCAGCCTGTCGGCGCAGTGGTTGGATTTCTGCTTGCGATGCTGGTGACCCAGGTTTGGGAATGGACCCAGGGCACTGGGTGGCCAGCCAGGGAGAGAAGGCTGAAGCATCTAAGGACTGCTCACCTTCTCTTCGGGAAGGGTGGATGGGGACCCAGTGCTTGCTGACTCCTGGAAGATGCTGAGGGTTCAGCAACACGCTGGGGTTCCACTGACCAAGGGGAGGCATGGGGAACGTCGGTGTATGCTTTGATGTTGTGGCACACCATGCCCCCGGGAAGCAAAGTGGAAAAAGTGTGTTCCATGGCCAACCGGATGATGGTTGCCAGCTCCTGCTGCTACTAAGCCCCCGATGCAGCCCAGATTCACCTCCACAGCACCCAGGCCAAGTAGCATGTGCTGGCCGACCCGCACTGGTGCCTATCTCCTTTGGAGGAGGGGGACCCATCTGGTGAAGGGTTATGCTGGGTTACCCAGGGGCTGTAATGTGTGGTGGTGGTGGCTGACATCTGGGCAGGGGTGCCAGCAGGGAACTAGGCAGTCCGAAGGAGTGGCCGACCATGAGCAGGGAAGGCAAAAAAAAAGAAATGTAAAATAAAGTACTCAAGCTAACCTACACTCAGCAGTTTCTCTTCTATCACCCAAAAAATAGGAAACCACTATGATACATGGAAATGCCCACAAGTACTATCAGACATTGACTCTGACTAAGGTAAGCAACTCTACTGATCATGGCAACAGTACTGTACAAATAAAGCAGTCATTGAAATTAATGGTAAAAGGCATAACATGTTGCTACCATGCACTGCTTCTCCCCAGCCAAACACACATTCACACAAACTCAAATCACTCACTAGTACTTAGTGTTGTAGCAGCACAACTGTGGCACTAACTGTGACTAGTCCTGATGTGCTGCCTGTACCCTGAAATCCTGAAACTGGCAAGAAAAAAGTATCAATGGCAACGGTTTGGTAATTGTAATCTTCCCACCCCAAGCAAACACAGTCATCATAAGAAGAAATGATGGCATGAAACAGCTTGCACCAGCAGTGTTTTAATGCAAATGTATTTGCTTTTCATTTAACAGACCAGTTGGTATAAAGCATTTTGTACCATAGAAATAGTAAGCATAGATGTTTAAAAGCAAGCATTGAGACTCCAGGTAAAGTGAGTCAAAGAAACAGTTTGTAGTAGCATGTAGTCCCTACAGTCACAGTAGACCTGAAAGAAACAAAGGTATCTGCAACAGCAAAATCCCGTTGAATGCTACAAGAACTATATTGTGAATATCATATGTAAATACAAAACGACTACAATTTTTCCTCTCCCTAGGCATTCCTACTAATAAACAGTAACATTTAATCAACAATCAGTAAAAAACAGGAAGAGAAAACTACACTAAATCCTACAGCTGCAAACCTAGACATGAATAGAAGGCCAAGCAGAATGAAAAGGCTATGATGAAGACTAACTCTATCAGTATTGGATGACACAGTTGAGATTGATTCTATGTTGCTTTTGCAGAATGAAGAGTGATATTTCTGTCAGAATCTGAAAAAAAAAACTATACTGACTGTTAAGTTTACTGTAAGGTGCACAAATATTTGCCTTATAAATGAACGTATGTGTTGTGTTAAGCTCGGAATCTTCAGCCACCTGTTAACCTGTCAAAAAATAAAAAAGCAGTCTACCCACAATCTACCCATTCTGTTCGTACCATTTTCAGACTTAAGGAAAGCAAATTTCCTAGCTATCTTGGCTTAAGAACTAGTTAAATGAAGAGATACCTGTTTGACCTGTTTGGTTTGTTTGTTTGTTTATGTTAAATAAAAATACATTTGGTTTCTCTTACCTTGCCTGCAGCTGTTTTCATACAGCTAGTATTCCTCAAAGTGTAAATAATCCAGCAAGGCCCAAACCACCACCCCACCACCACAAAATTAAATAAATCCAGCACAAAAGAATGGCAAAAGTAACAAAAAAATCCAAAGTATCAAAGGATCAACTCTTTGTGTTGTAATCAAAATAACAGCAGACTCTTCACGTCTTAATCTACATAAGCAAAGGAAAAATGTTCCAGAAGAAAAAAAACCGAAAGCAGCCAACTCTGGTAATGCTCCAGCCAAAAAAGGATAATCTGTCCAGGGCTTCTGTAGTCCCTCATCACCGTCCAGCCATCAAAGTGAAACACCAAGACTTGTAAACAAATATCCACATCATGCCCATTGGTCCTTGTCACTAAAGACTCCCCAAAGATCCAACTCTCTGCCAACAAGTGCAACAGTAGCCAAAAGCAAAATAATCCAAGTTCGTGATGTGTGTACTCACTAGCGTGAATGGTAAATCCTTCAGCGACCACAAGCCACCTCCTTGATAAAAAGCAGATCCCCCCCCCGCCCTCGAATCCACCTCTGTGGGCATCTCTGGTAATGGTGACCAGTCCAACAATCAACATCGATGGTAACTCAACTCCCACCACTCTGCCGATGGTCCGCGCTTGAAGCTACTGAGTGCCAATAACACTACCAGTCATTGAGTCGGTGTCCCCAGGAAATCCTCAAACTCCTTCCATCGCATGATGCACTCTGCCACCACTATCGATGCATGCATTGCTCCAGATCCACTTTGCTCCACACCCACATGCCGATAGACTTGAAACTGCACCACAAAGTCAAGACCGTGCCACTGTCCAATAAAAAGCATCCCTGAAACCCAGCCATGCCCACTGACCAATCACAGCCCGCGCTCTGAAAACCAAAACAACCAATGAAATACTGCCTAAACCATGCCTAACAACATTTAGAACCAATCAAATTATGGGCATTGGATCCCATTGAACCCAACTGAGAAAAAACAAGCAATTCCACGGAGATTTAAAGCTGGGCCACACATAGTCCAACTGTGAAGTTTAAAAACAAAACACAACCAGGCATATAAGAAAAAAAAAATTCACTCATAAGGGCATACTGCATAAATCGAATATGCTGGTGTTAATTGTGTGATAACCCATTTATGTTGTTGAGTTGCCTTTGACCACTCGTAACCATCTCTCGTGGCTCCGCCACTCATGAGGTTACTTGAGGTCAAAGGCAACTCAACATCACAAATGAGTTATCACACAGTGAATACCAGCATATCCCTCATTTATGCAATAGGCGAGGAGATAAACAGAGTGAAATAGTCCATTTATCTGAGCAACTGTGTGGATAATTTTGTTATGTCATCAACCGTTTATCTACACAGTGCTTATGTCATTTAGAATGTTCAGCCTCAATAGCAATATTAACCATATTCAAATGTGAATAACTTTAAAACAAAAAAGACAGCATGGTACTTTGAGCACAAAAGTTGTTCAACATAAACATATCTACCAAATGAGAGGTATTTTGTTTATAGATGCCTTTTAGATTTATTTATAATCAGCAAAAAATGGTAGAAAATTAAATTTTTTCACTTTTTTGATGAACAAATGCCCATCCCCAAAAAAAAGCAAAAAGAAAAGAATTGTGCATCAAACTTTTTCATTATGTACTGGCCATAATGTAAACTTGGAGTGTCCATAGCAACCACTATGCTAAGCGGAGCTACACTGGGAAAACCACAAAAAGTCCACGTAAGTTTATATGAAAAATTAAATAAATAATTTAAAATAAAACTCACTGCCACTACCCTAAACGATCCCTGTTGCATAAATGGAATACGTTAACAGGGACCTTTAGAATACATGATTTTATTATCTCAAGTTGTTTGACCTTTACACACTACCATGGCCTATGCCACCGTGTGAGGTTACCCAAAGTCAAACAGCTCTGTGAAAATAAATCATGTATCTACAGGTGCTTGTTATGTATCCCTGATATACAGTATATATATATATATATATATATATATATATATATATGGGGAAGCAGAGGGCCCTTTATAGGACAACAGCAACAAAATTATCAACATAGCCTTCCTATTATCCCACCTCATCAACCCAATAGTAAAAATTGTGAAATCCCCACCAAAATGTTATCCTGCACCACCAGTGTCATTTCACACCAGGGGCATGAAAAAACATTTTAGAGAAGATCTGAAAAATGACAGCTGTCACAGTCATGAGGTGGTGTAAAGAAATGGCTATGCTGATAATTTGGTGTTAAAATATTGAAAATTACCAAATTTATGAGGGAGCGTAGCGAAATGTCAAGAAATGCACAGAACTTTGTCATTTTAGCATATTTTGACTCAAATATTCAACATACCCTTCTTATGACCCCACCTCATGAACAAGTATGATGAAAATTTTGAAATCTGGCTCAAAAGGTGATTTGGCTAACCAACTGTGAAAGCACCTTTCAGGCAGGATTTGTGAAATGACACCCACATTGTTCATAAGGACGGGTCTCAAAAAGGGTTTGTTGAACATTTGCTGTAGAAATATGCAAAAATTGCAAAGTTATGCACCAGAATTGAAAACCCCATTGAAATACATTGAACTGCATTTACCTTTGTTTCTCATATTGCAGTCTTCGGTTCTAGCAACAAGACGTGTCTCCGATCAGGGAGTTGATCTTCACCATGGCACCTACTCAGGTGAGTGAGGGTCTGTGGGGGAGTGGGGGGGTGGTGGTGCTGAGTGGGAGGTGGGGTGGGGTGGGGCTGGATCAGCGAGCGACTTTTCTTTTTACAGGCTAAAAAAAAAAAGACATCGGTGTTCTAATTCAGCTAAAAGTGAGTGCATTATAATTTAGGCAGGGATGCTTAAAAACTAGCGCACATATCTTTTTAAATGAGAGAAATCAACAGAAATAGAAATAAGAAAATATTGACAAGAAGGAAGAGTTGGAAAAGGGGGAAGGGAAAAAGAACAGGTGCTGGTGCAAGGTCTTAGATGGGAAAGAGATTGCTGCACCTATGTATGATGATATGGAGAAATACAGCAGTGTTAAATCACTTGCATTATATTTATAGCAAGATTACTTAGATCTGAAATAAAACAAAAAAGAAACATTATTAATGGCAGTTTAAAAAGCCAAAATCACACTGCAGATGACACCAGGGAAGCTATAAAAAGGAGCACATGGATCAGAGGGAGGGAGGTGCCACTAGGCACAAGGGAAACTCTAACAGCAAAAGGGATGGGTATCGGAGGCCGGGGGTGCCACTAGACACCATGGCAAATTACATTATTGTTATTACAATAGGACTGGGATGGAGGGGCGCCACTACACATCAGGGGAAGTTATTTTAATAACAAGGGGACAAGGATCGGAGGGTGGGGGTGTCACTAGACACGGTGAATATGTATTAGAGCAAGGGGAAAAGGACTGGAGGGTGGGGGATGCCACTACACAGGAAGGAAAGCAGGTTTCCCTCATGAAAAAGAATCCTTTTTCATCACTCGTGATACAAAAAAAAGAATCTTTTTTTGCATCAAGCAATATGTAAAAGGATTTAAGCAAAACCAGAATTCAAACAGTAAGAGTCCATACAAGGTATTAAGACAGGTAATACAACAGTCACATCATCAGTTCACCTAATGCCTGAATCTGACACCAGCACAGAGCTCTGTCTTAGCTGTAGCTCTGTCACAAACAAACTCATGAGACTCAGGAGATGTCAGCTTTACATACATCCCGGTGTTGCATAATTGGTTTAAGGTCTGTCAGTCATGACATCATTTCATTGACAGAACTAAATAATGATATTTTAAATTCAGGTGACAAAACAATTTACAAATTAATTTCTGACCTTTATATAGATAAGACAATTACAGACTATAGGTACATATAATTCAAGTAAGTGTATTTACAGTTTTATATGTTTCATAGAGTAGCCCACCTTCTTTTAGGAGTTTCCCCCATTTCAGATCCTGCCTAAATCTATGGGAGGTGTGAGCAGTCGGTCCCTAGAAACAGGGGACAAGGAAAAGGAGAGGCACGCCAGAGAGAGCAGGCAAGCATGACACCCACAACAAAAGTTTTCCAAACACAGACAAAAAATAGCCATTTTCTCTCACAAGTTGCTATGCATTTGTTTAGCATCCTCAGTGAACTGAAGCTGGAACTGCAGTAAGGAACTCAGTCAGAGGTTCAGTGCTAAATTCACAGCAAACCTCCCCCCTGCATCGATTTTTGACTTTTATTAACTGAATTGAAGTTTTGAACTTTGAATTCTGTTGTGGTCTCTGCGTGAGCTATGCTGAAATTTTACAGCTCCTGACCGCAGCAAGGCAGGGGATTTCTTTCTTAAACTCCAGACTAATTTATAAGGAAAAGAGGACAAAAATCAAAAGGGGCTCCAGTTCAACAAGCGCAGCAGCCCAAACAACAGGAGTCAGACAGCACATCTGAATTTGCTCTGCTCCATTTCAACAGACCAACTGAGAACACTAGCAAAAGGGCATCAATTCTGAAATAATCTGTTGTGACTTTGCTCTGCAGCCTCAGTGAATCGCAGCTGGACAGCAGTAAGGAACTCGGGGGTTGGATGTCTGGTGCTAAATTCACAGCAAACCTCCCCCTGCATTGATTTCTGGCTTTTATTAACTTTGAATTGAAGTTTTGAACTTTGAATTCAGTTGTGGTCTCTGTGGAAGCTATGCTAAAATCCCCCCACTCAATTAACTTTAAGGGCTTGGACAGGAAGTGATGTGAGCAGTGGAAATTGTAGTTACGTCAGAGTTTTCTGGGAACAGTAAGTGCATCCTTTAGAGCTTTGTGTAGTCTACTACATCTGATATTTTTACTTTTGGTTTTCTTGGACTCTTAGGGGCACTGGGATGAGAGTTTGCAATCTAATCAGCTCCTATTATTTTTCCTAGAACATTCTCCACTAGCATATTATAGTCAGGCGCCAGTCTCAAAGTGGACAGTTATTAATGTATACCTCTGGTTGTGGGCTACTGCAGGTATTTCCTGTATCTACACTAATCAGCATTCTTTTCTTTTTTAACTGCTAATTACAGTAAGTGTTTACATGGAGATAATTCAAGTCTGGTAATAATCTAAGGGTTCCCTCTATTACTGTGCTGCTGGTGCATTTGGATGATATAAGTAACCCCCCCCCCCCATCCTCCATTTCTGTCTAGGGGTATCGGTGGTATAGCGAGGGGAGGCACAGAACCTAAGAATCTCCTGGCACAGCTTCACAGAAATTGGAATAAGACAGGCCTTACCTGGCTGATGATCAGGCTTGTACAGGCTTCCTCTCACCAAGGTGGAAAAATCCTGGGCACCGCAGCTTCTGCTGACTTCAAATATGACAAAGCGGGGGTGGAGACCGTCATAGAAGGAAAGTGTGCAAATGAATTCATTAAAAACTCAGCACCGTTATATAAAAGCGAAAAGTAGAACATTTAATATGTGTTCAAGAACGATCAGAAAATTTAAATAAATTAACTGGAGCAGCTCCATTGGACTGAGCGATTAAAAGAAACCACAGGCAAAGACATTTGCACTGGCCACAGCTAGTAGATTTTCTGGCCTAGAGCTTAGACCAAAGCTGGCTCCACACTTTCCAAGAATGAGCTGAAATTTAGCTCACACCCTCTCCTCCATATCGCTTGACCTTGTTCCTTTGCCTTTGGGGGAGTGACTTACTCCTCCCTGCCACTGAACCTTATAGATCTCAGAGCATGATGCAGCCTAAATGCCTCCTGTGGCTGCTCCCAGACTTTACTTTCCTCCTGAGCCAAAACAGGTGCCAAAACCCTCCTTACTTTCCAAGCCAAAGAAAAGGCCTGCTGCAAAGAATGACAATGGTCCCCTTCTTTCAAATTACTGTTTCCAGAAACCGCATCCCTTAATGTGTCTAATGGGTCCTGCCCCAGGCATGGGCACGGCAGGCCCTAAAGGCAAATCTCGGTATGTGGCCCACCCCTCTTACCTCCAGCAGCATGACACACGGGAAAGGCTACTGGAACCTGCCACCTTCGGGAAGCCCTGCAGTGGTCCTGCCATCCCCACTGCCTTGATTCCTCTCCACTCTTTTGGTAAATTGGGACCCCCATCCTCCAGATGGTTTTGCTGACTCTCCACCTCCTTTGCTCCTCCTGTACAACCCCAGCCATGGTACCCCTGGCCCCAAAGAGCTGCCAAACTCCTGCCTCCTTCCCTCAGAAACCTCCCAACTGCCACACTGATTCTGCAAGTCGACACATTCTGGGCCAGGGAGCTTTAGGCTGTCTGGCCACACTGGCTCTAACCAGCCCACTGAATCTCTGCCTCCCCCAAGTCCCAGAAACCCTGGGCTTAAATACAGGTGAACTCCGCCACCTACTGGGCAGAACAGGGAATTGCCCTCTAAGTTGACTAAAGGAAAAAAATGGGGGTGGGGTGGGGTGGATGAAACAGGAAAGAAACTAAAATGAGTGTTTACCCTACAAGGGGGGCTTACATATGCAATGTCTGTAGCCAAACTGTTTTCTACTTTCTGAATGCAATTGTTGGGAATTTTATAATTTGGAGGGTATGTTACCTGGCACTAATCCATTGCTTCCTGAGCTCTCATCACACATATGAAGGTGACTTTGCTTTGTTCATCCCTTATGGCTGGGGGCTGTTATTGTCTCTGTTAACTATAACAGATTACCTTATTATTGTACCGGACTGTGACACCTTGCTCTCTAGTTATAGTAATACCTCCTTTGAGTATTCAAACCTTTTGGTTGGGGTGGATAAACCCCCAAATTTCAACTGGTACCTCAGATCTACTTGGGTCAGCTATATTGCTCATTACTTAGCCACTTCCTCTTACTCTATCCCTAGGGGCTGTGGTATGCTAAAACATTTCCTTGAGGTCTGGCTTTTCCCCCATGCCTCTCCCTAGCTGGTGACATCGAATCAAATTCTGGTCCCTCTAAAGTGGCTTGTTATGCTACCTTTCCCCAGTGGTTCTCTACTAATGGGTTTAAAATAGCCCACATGAATGTTCGCAGTCTCACAGCGAACTTTGAAGAGATGGAGGCTTGGATATCTCATTACACACCAGACATACCTGGGCTAACTGAGACATGGCTTAAGCCAAATATACCAGATTCCATGTGTGCCATAAAAGGTGACAGGCTTCTTAGATCAGATTGTCCTGCTGTAAAAAGGGGTGGCGGGGTCTCATTCTACATTAGGTAAAATCTGTCATAGTGTTTCATGCTGAAACTCTATCTGCCTGTGAAACCCGACACGTGGTTCTTGTCCTTGGAAATACTAAGCAATTACATTTACTATGTGGCTATAATCCTCCAAGGAGTGGATTAAATGGACTGAAAGCTGTTACTAATTACTTGGCATCCCTGCAGGGCAAACTGGAGCTTCTCCTCTTAGGCGACCTTAATCTAGATGGGTTGGGGAAGGAATCAGGCAGGTTTGACGCTGAGCTAGGGAAGCTCCATCTAATACAACTGGTCTCCAGCCCAACTGGGGTCTCATCGCTTGCCACTTGTCAATCACTGTTAGAGTGGATTATTACAAACAGGAGTGAGCATGTGCTGACTGCAGGTGTATTGCCGGACTCTGTTAGTGACCATTCACTTGTCTTCTGCATTTGGAAGACAAGGCCTCCCAAGAACCTGCCTAGGGAAAGTCTCTTCAGAGACTTCTCTAAGCTAATCATTGGGGCATTAACCTTGGATCTCCTCTGTATGGACTGGTCCCCTCTTTACCAGATGTCAAATATAGAAGGAAGCTTTTAATTTCTTCATCATCTTTATTCAGGGTTTACAGACAAGCATGTTGCACTGAAGAAATGTAAAATTAGAGGATCAGGTACCAGATGGCTACATAGTGACCTGCTAGTGTCCATAAGGAGGAGAGACAAACTCTGGGCTAAAGCCAAACTTACCTTGTCTCCTGCAGACTAGCTGGAGTACAGAAGAATGAGGAAGAATTGTAAACAAGCTATACAAACAGCAAAAAGCACCTATTGCAGGCAGCTTCTCCAGGCATCGAGAAGTGACCCCCCCCCCCCGGTGGTTTTTGGAGCCATATAAAATCAGTCATGGGACAGGAAAACAGCACCTCCATATCTGATATGACACTTGATGGAGTAAACTGCAATAACACAAGCAAAATAGCTGGCGTCCTTAACACCTATTTCTCCGATCTCACTGATTATATTAAGCTGACTGATCAGGACACTCTCCTAATAGCTAGCTGTGTGGAACTGTCCCCCCCCCCCTTTTAATCTTAGATCTGTTTCTTGCACTGAGGTCCTTCATCTCTTAAAACCCATCCCTAGGTATCAATCAGCTGGTGCAGATGGGCTATTTCACAGGTTTATAAAAACTGCTGCCCCTCTTCTTGCTGCTCCGGTCACTAGACCTTTCACTTTATCCTTGGCTACTGGATCTGTCCCTATGCTCTGGAAGACTGCTCGGGTGGTTCCTGTCCACAAAAAGGGGACACCAGGAATAGGGAGAACAAAGACCCAATAGCCATTCTGTCTGCACTGAATAAGATACTCAAGAAGATCGTGGCTAGCCAAGTGACAGAACACCTCCACCACTACAATTTACTATCCGATGCACAATATGGTTTCAGGAAGAGACACAGCACATCCACAGCTCTCTTGCAGTTCACAAACAATGTTAAGACAGCAGTGGATAACGGCCTGCTAATAGGGGCAGTCTTCATCTATCTCACTAAGGCATTTGACCTTGTGGATCATAGAAACATAGAAACTTTGACAGCAGATAAGGACCACTTGGCCCACCTAGTCTGCCCATTTCTCTACCTACTGGATAAGCTGCAGTTCCTAGTTAGCAAACAGCCTACTTCTTCCTACCCCCGACCAGAATTGCCTTATGTCTGTCCCATGCATTCTTGAATTTCCCCCACTTTTATTATCTAAACTTACCTCCCTGGGTTTTTCAACCTTGGCTACATCCTGGTTTGCTAGTTACCTTGTCTAACATCAACAGTACATTCAGATTGAAAATGTAAAATCTGAGCTCTCAACGACTAGAGTTGCTGTCCCTCAAGGATCCATTCTAGGTCCCCTACTATTTTACTTGTTTATTAACAACCTGCCCTCAATGGTCGGGTCATGATCAACACTACGCAGATGATATGATGCTATACAAGAGTGCTGCAGATATAACCAGGATCAACTTAACCCTTTCTGAAGTTTTTTAACTTACGCAATCCTGCCTTTGGATGAACAGACTCCTTCTAAATACCAAGAAGATGGTAGTCATGCTCTTTGGCTCTGCACCTAGACTTAAAGCCTGTACATCCTCTCTTACCATTCCTGGTCCTACAGATTCACCACCTTACATGGTAGGATCCTTTAAATACATTGGGGTCACTCTGGACCCAGTACTGAATTTCAGCGTTAATCTGGCTAATCACTGCAAGGCTGTAAATATTAAGTTGGGGCTTGCCTATAAAGTCAGGCATTCCCTCACTCCTGTGGCCAGACTGGCAATTGCTCAGGGTGTACTAAGGCCTGGGCTCACCTATGGTTTGGCTACCTATCTTGAAGCCAAAAAAGGATCCTTGACAAATAGAACAACAATATCTGCCACTTTGCTTTGTCAGTGCTCCACAGGACACATCACTATGTCCTCTACCTAAGCCTTTTGTGTCTCTCCCCATCATCCTACCGGCTGTACACGGCAGGCTGAACAGTTGACAGTATTCTAAGAGCTGGCACACCAACTACACTAGCCAGCAAGTAAAGCACACCCGACATGCTTACCCCCATGAGGTCAGTGGCTAGCTCTTTCCTAGATGTTCCTAAATGTGTAACTAAGATGGGGGGGAACAAGCGTTCTCTGCATTTGCACCCAAGTTATGGAACTCCCTTCTATTGTCCTTAAGGCATACAAAGTCTCATCAGGTTTTCAAGAGTGACCTTTGCAAATTCCTCTTGAGCTCAGACAAATGCTCTTGTGCTTGACACTGTTTAGCCTGGTATTCTCTCTTGTCCTAGCACTTAATAGGATTTTGTATGTATCTGCTCGTTGGTTAATGTTTTGTTTTCCTTGCATTTTATGTAAACCCATTGTGTTGGATTCACCTGTTTACTACTGTCTATGCTGTCTGTTCCTCTTCTTGGCTCTGCTAGAGATTTGGATATGCTCATCCAGTACTAGTATCTTAGGAAATCTCTGTATTATGAGAGATCATTGTTGTTGTTTTGTATTACCTGTACATCACTGTTATTGCTGATTTTGTTGTCTAATGCACCTACCCAATAAACAAAAACTAAAAAAAAATTTAGCAGTACCGCTGTTGAACATTTATGTGATTAACAAGCATTTGTCAATGCCGAATGTTTGCTTGCTAGCATTAGCAGTGGAAGTGCAGGAGTTAGACAGATGCAGTATAGGAACGGCATTGAAGTATTGAACTGACGCCAACTCCACCCTCACTCTGTAAAGATGGACAGGCATTGGGTTGTGCCTTTGGGTCATCACACATGATGGTCACAACATTTCACCTCACCCTACCCTTCAGACACTGACAAGTGTCGTGGTGTGCCTTGGGGTGTTTCGCCTTTACATTCACCTCATTCCATAAGGAAATATGCTGAAATGGGTGCAGTATAGGAGAATGGGGTGAACTGTGGGGGCAAAGGGTCCAAGGTTCACCTTGATGCCTGTCACTGGCTGCAGGGTGGGGGTGGGGGTGAAATGGCATGAGCATTACTGTTGACAATCCCAAGTCACTCCCCTGATGCCTGTCAGTCCCTACAAGGTAGGGCGTTATGGTCGAAAACCCTAACACCCTGGGAGTTTCTTTGTGTTTTTATTCCAAGTTTTCCACATTGTTTTTTGTGACCCCACCGCATGAACAGTGACACTATCAGTTCATTACGTGAAAGGTGATTTTGCAGAGCGACTGCACCATTTGGCACCAGAGATGCAAAAACACATTTCAAACAGGATGTGAAAAGTGACAGGTGTACTGCTCACGAGGAGGTGTAAAAAATGGCACTGTTGAAATTCTGGATTGAAATATACAAAAACTGGTGAAGTCACGAGTGTACGTAGGAACTGTGCAACGTACACCCATAATGTAAGTAGTTTGGGGATTTTTTACAGCAGATTTTCAACATAGGCATTTTTGCACCTCTGCTAATGAACAGTGTCACTGTGATTTTTGCAATCTATCCCGAACACTAAATTCCCACAGTGACCGCGCTATTCTGCGCTGGAAGTGCGAAAACACATTTCAGCCAGGGTGTAAAAAATTACAGCTGTGCTGTTCATAAGGAGGTGTGGAAAAATGTCAATGTTGAAAATCTGGAGTGAAAATATTACAAATTCATGAACTTACAAGGGTGCGTGGAAATTTATTTATTGAAAGAATAGGAATTACAACCTTTGAGTCATAGACTCCTTTGCAAAGGCTCCATGTCAGTAAAAAGAAAATATACAAGCATCACGTAATATACATGTCAAAAACATTCAGCACAGTTAACATTTCACAGTTACATCAGCAGTGATCTTAAAAGAAGGTCTAGGTTAATAGTATGTTACTGTGACAGTATAAGTTTCAGAGGGTCGTAATACTAGGCCCAGAGTCATAAAATATTTACAATGAGTTAGATGAGCCCTAGCATGGGAGAAGAAAGAAGAAATCCCTAAGTTGAGGGTTATCCCATTGCACTGGAGGAGGAACCTGGAGTGGGGGGGGGGTTAAGTACATTAGTACATAATGTACATTCACAGCTTGCTGAGTTAAGGAGAAAGGATTTGAGATCAACTTTAAATTGGCCCAGACTGGATGTAAGGGAGATACAGTACGCTAGGTTGTTTAGCCACAAGGGGGCATGGTATCGGAAGGACTGCTGGCCAAGGGAGGTTCTACAGTGAGGTACTTGTAACAGGGTGTTTGCAGAGTGCCTTGGTGCCCGCCTGTGTGTAACTGTTTGGATGAGGGGGTGGAGGCCAATAGGTGCCTGTTTGTGTAGTATCTTTTTTGCAAGGAGGCAGGTGTGATATTTAAGCCTGTCTTGGAAGTTTAGCCAACCAGTAGATTTGTAAAGCTCACAGGTATGGGTTAGCCTGTCACAATTTGATACCAGACAGCAGGCTTTATTTAGAATTTTTTTTTTATTTATTTTTTTGCTTAACCAGGAGTAGCACACATGCACAATGCACGCTAATGACAGTGTCATTTTATGGACTTTTGCCACCAAATTTTCAACATAGCCATTTTACCACCTCTGCTCATGACCAGAGTCACTGTGATTTTCTTAATGTGTCCCAAACATTGATTTCGCACAGCAACCGCGCTAATGTGCTCTACATGTGTGAAAACACATTTTGGGCATGATATGAAAAATTACAACTATACTGTTCATAAGGAGGTGTGGTATAATGGCAATGTTGAAAATCTGGACTGAAAATATTAAAAATTCTCAAAGTTATGAGCGTGCATAGGAACTGCGCAATGCACCCTCGTAAAACAGTCATTTTTGGGAATTTTTTCACCAAATTTTCAACATAGGGGTTTTTGAGGGCCTACCTCATGAACTGTGACACTGTCATTTTGTTACTTGGTCCCAAAAGGTGGTTCCATGCAGTGACTGCGAAATCACCTTTTGGGACCAAATAACAAAATGACAGTGACTGAGTTCATGAGGTGCGTCCCCAAGAACCCCATGTTGAAAATTTGGTGAAAAAATTCCCAAAAATGGCAGAGATATGCACCAAAGTTGAAAAAAAAAAACATTTATTGCATTATACAGCTTACCAGCATTTCTTCAGTTTGCAGTCAGCTTTGAAGAGTGCAGACTTGTTCCTGATCCACCGAAGATCGATGCGCTGGCCTCCAGAGGTAAGTATGGGGTCAGGGGTGTGGTGAGGTGGGTGTGCAGAGGTGGGTGCGAGTTAGGGGAGGTGTTTCTATGTTTGTTTTGCCATGATGGGGTGGGTTCCCAGCGTGGCAGCTGTCAGTTTTTTTGGGGGGCCAGTGGAGCCAACAGGGGGACTGAGCACCCCCGTCAGCCATACGGACTTCTGCCACGCTGGGGTGGGCTCCCAGCGTGGCATGTGGAACTCTGGTTTTGGGGGGTACAAACCGTACAGTGGAGCAGAAGGGGGATTGGGCAACCCCAGTAGGCCATATGGACTGTTGCCACACTGGGGTAGGCTCCCACCATGGCACCGGAAGTCTGTTGGGGGCAGTGGAACCAGACGGGGATTGGGCACCTTCGCTGGCCATATGGTGTGTGTGGGGGCGATGAGCACGCTTTGGGAAGGCTCCTAACATGCTACTTGGGGGGGGGGAGTAGACAAAAATGGAGCAATACAGATGCAGTGGAGAGTGTAGGCACTTTGCATACTGCTGACGGCAGTATGTAAATTACCTGCTGATGGCAGTATGCAAATTGCCTACACATTACCACTGGTGATTGCAGCGTTTTTTTGCTTTCAACTGTATGCCACTGCATCTGAACGGCTGTCATAGACAGCTCCGTCATTCATTGGCATGGTGCAGCCGCACCTGCAAAAGGGAGCAGGGCATTGGAAGTGGGGGAGGCACACCTACGAAAACT
Source organism: Neoceratodus forsteri (assembly GCA_016271365.2). Classification (NCBI taxonomy): domain Eukaryota; kingdom Metazoa; phylum Chordata; order Ceratodontiformes; family Ceratodontidae; genus Neoceratodus; species Neoceratodus forsteri. The sequence continues at coordinate 1,341,561,506 of CM057455.1, read as the reverse complement.
CATATGGTGGCACTACGTTTCTTGCACATGCATGCAAGCAAACATAAAATTGGGGGCTAAAAAGAAAATGGTCTGGTACAGGAGGCGGGTAATAGGAAAGGGGAGAGAGAGAGATAGTGTTACAATGCCTCTTTCAGTAATGGAAACAGACTGCTATTCCAAACGGCTTGCACAAGCAAAGAAGAGAGAAGGAAAAAATGATGTGCAGGAATGTTTTAAACCTCATAGGGAATCCAGGCTAGGGCAGTTACTTTGTTACTTTTAATTTTCTGACTTGTTTTCTCTATACAAATTCTGCAGCTTTAAAACAAGCAGGAAGGCATAGAAACGTTTTATTTTCTGGCTCCCTGACAGCATGGCTATGACAGCATGATATGCTGCTTTGAATGAAAGCACTACTACACAGCAGTTCAGTGATGTTTTATTGCATTTGGCTCAGCATGAGGTAAGGCTCAAACCAGGCACCAAAATCCATCAGCTACAGTTATGCAGAGCTGGGCTGTTCAGTTCACTTCACTTAAAGATAAACAGCACAAAAAGAGAAACAAACAGGAAAGGCAAGACAGAGAAAACCCCCATGTACATGTAACCCTTAGGTGGCACTATTCCAAGGGCTACACCCCCTGCCTGTATTACTATGCACAGGTTGAGGGGCCTGGATTCAGTATTAAGTGCCTCCACCCAGAATAATGGTATTGGGAGTGTCTACCTGTCCTGCTATAGCCCTCTGGGAAGCTATAACCCCCACCAACCCTCCTAGTGGCCCAATACCTAGTACAGCAGTAAATTCACATTAATAATATGCACACACCCTTCACACATACCACCAAGGTTGGACTTGCAGCAGTTTCCCTGGAGACCCCTATAAAATAAGGTTAGCAATACAGATGTACACTGGAAACACTGTAACCTCACTAATAATATGCATACTAGCCAGATTAAACGTAAAAACAGAAAATCAGGTTTATTTAGGGGTCGTGAACAAGGAAGGGGTGTGAATCTAGGCAAATGATTTATCTAATTTGATTACATAGAAACATAGAATTTGATGGCAGATAAGGACCACTTGGCCCACCTAGTCTGCCCATTTTCCTACCTAACAGATAAGCTCCAGATCCTAGTTAACCAACAGCTTACTTCCTCCTACCCCCTACTAGGACTTCCTTATGTCTGTCCCATGCATTCTTGAATTCCCCCACTGTTCTTGACTCCATGACCTCCTCAGGGAGGCTGTTCCATACATCCACAACCCTCTCCGTGAAAAAATACTTCCTCACATTACCTCTGAGCCATCCTCCCTTTATCTTCAAATTGTGCCCCCTTGTTCTTGCACACCTCTTTTTCTGAAAGATGCTACCTTCTTGGACTTTGTTGATTCCCTTGGGGTACTTGAAAGTTTCTATCATGTCCCCTCTGTCCCTTCTTTCCTCAAGGGTATACATATTAAGCTCCTTTAGTCTTTCTTCGTACGTCTTCTGGTGCAGACCCTGCACAATTTTGGTTGCCCTCCTCTGGACAGCCTCCACTCTATCCATGTCTTTGCTTAGATGGGGTCTCCAGAATTGCACACAGTACTTCAGGTGGGGTCTTACCAACTGTCTGTACAGAGCGATAACAATTTCATGTTTCTACTGTTGATGCCTCTCCCTAAGCATCCCAGTATCCCCCCAGCCTTCCTTACTGCCTTCTCACATTGCTTGCCCACCTTTAGGTCATCTGATATAATTACCCCCAGGTCCCTTTCCATTTTTACTGTTGTCAGTATCTCACGCCCCATTGTGTACTCTTCCCCTGGGTTTTTGTTTCCGAGGTGCATTACCTTGCACTACTTTGCATTGAATCTAAGCTGCCATACATTTGACCATTTCTCCAACCTTGCCAAGTCCCTTCTCATCCTTTCCACTCCATCTTGTGTATCAACCCTGTTGCAGATCTTTGTGTTGTCTGCAAAGATTCAGGTTTGGCATGCATTTTTAGTCCCAAATAACAGTCACACAACACTGGGTACCCAGGATGGAATAATTGGCTAGCCAGAGGCATTGCCAGGGGGTTGGCCAACTTTGCAGCTGAGACTGGGGCCCTTTATGAAAAGAAAACAGTTAGCATGCACAGTAACAAGATGATTATTTGTAATCCCAGCTGGTTGGCTCAGTCTCTTGAAAATCCCAGAAAGCTAAAGAAATCAGATGGTACCACAGATGACTTAAATACTCATTGCAGGTAGCTACCCTGATTGTACTCACGTTACCAGATTTCTGCAGACAGGTAGGCGATATGGAGACCTCGTGGTGTTCACCGATGAGCATGGGGAATCAGGGCTGACGCGATGCACCTCCTCTTCACAGCCTTTCCTCCAGGTGGCCGCAACATGCGAGTTACTGGTGCTCAGGGGCTCGTTCCCCAAAGCCAGTCTCTCGCCGAAACAGTCTGTGGTGCAGGGCAATCGGTCTGAGCTGCATTGGCAAAGGCCCAGGCAGGATGAGCAAATTGGCAAAGTTCGTTTGTCTTCTTGCTGGTGAAGTCTCCAGCTGGCATAATAGGTTGGGTTGCTAGCAAGCAGGTCTCGACCCACAAAACACATTCAGCACATCCCAAATAAGCCATACTAACTTTGTACAGTTCGGATACATTCCGGTTGCTAATTCAGCAGTTTCACTGAGCAAACCTCTCGATCCAAAATTCATCTCACACACAAGCTGGGCCGATCACTTCACAGGAGCAAATCTTCGGTCCATATCTCAAGTGGTACTGGTAAACTTTTTTTCTTCTTGCTGCCGCAGTTCCAAACTCAAATCGGGACACACCCAACTTCTGCTATCAGGCAGTTCCAGTCAGGAGAAAGGTGACAGGGAGGCAAGGTAGGCCTCTTCCTGCCAATTCCCCTATGCTCCATTCAAGGAGCAGCTGCTTGAAAGTTCGAGCTGTTCACACACCAAACTCCAACACTAACTGATCCACTGTCTCATGTAGCACTGGGGATTTCCCTTGCAATCCAGGATTTGAGCTGGCTGAGGAAGCTGTCAGTCACAGTTAGGGCTCCCACTCCAGGTTAATTTTGGTGCCAACCTAAAAACTACAGTTTTCCTTCCCACGAGGCACTTTGGCCAGGATCCATTTTAGGTCCCCTAAAGTTCTATTGGTCCACTTACTGGAAGTTCCAGGCCTAACGTAGTGGATTCCATTCAGAAAGATAAGCTGCAAGGAAAGCAGGTTAAACAAACTTCTCTATTTCTAATATAACAGCATTTAATCAGTAAAGAAGCACAGGCTCCCTAAGCACAAATATCAGCTGCAGAATGGAGCAAATCAGAGTGGTGGTTGGTTGATCACAAGCCCTAAACCACTTGGAGCCGGCACAGACCATTCACTACACACAGATTAGCTAGTCTCTTAAAGGGACAGGAGCAGAGGCTCAGTCTGGCACTTTCACACAAATAAACATGATCACACTGGGACGAGACACCAGCCTGGAAGTGGGCATTGAGGACCCCAGGAAGACATTAGTAAACCCCAAATTTGTGTGTGGGGGGCTTATATACAGAACAGAAAAGGGATAGTAAATACAATTATAGCACTTCCTTAAAAACAAAATGAAAAGATGGGCATTTGAACTTTTGAAACATTAAGGTTCTTTTAAGGCCTACAGGTCCACCTCCCCTCTATGTAGTAATGCAGCTTCTGGCAGTATTTCACAGTAAGGGAAAAATGTGGGTGTAACCCCCCCCCTACAAATGGGGGTTCCCGAAAAGTCTTCCTTGAGCTTGCCTAAATGCTCACTGCCAGGCTGGTGTTCTGTGTTTCAGCAGTTTAAATGTATTGCCAGAGAGTGCCTGTATAGCCTCTGTGTACTGTCTCTTTAAGAGCTGCCTGGATTGCAGTTATAATTAATCTGGGAGGGGGCTGAGTGTTTCTATGCTCGAGCCCCACCTGGTCTGCCAGATAATTGCTCCGTTCTGCCATCGCTATTTGCGTAGAGAGAGCTCTGTTACAAGATGTGCTTATTTGCTGAATATCTAGTAGAGTGATAATATTGCAGTTTGTTCTAACCTGTTTTCTTTGCAGCAAGGACTGTTCTGTTTATCTCCACCAACCTGGCCCGGGACTGTCAGAATGGACCAATCAGTACTGTTGGGACTCTAAAATGGAGCCTGCCTACAGGGGCCTAGTGGGGTCAAAACTTGTAGGAATTGTAGTTTTTGCATTTTGGCACCTAAATGAACCTGAAGGGGAGCCCTTTGTGTGACTGACAGACAGATCAGCCAACCGAACCTTTTGGATCTTTGGGAAATTCCCAGACTGCTTGCAGTTTTCAGTTAGTTCTCAGTTGGGAAGTGAAATGAGTAACAGCTCAAGTGATTTGAGCAGCAGTTCTGTGTAGTTTTGCATGGGAGAACTGTGAAAGGGCTGAGTTTTGGCCTGCCTGTCTGCCTGCCTGCTGTCCCTGAGAGGGAAAATAGAGTTTATTTCAGACTGAATCCGAGTTGTGAGAACTATTTAAGCCAATGGACTGTGACCAGGCTTTAACCTGAAGAAGACCAAAGATTTGCTGAATGCGATCGGCCTGTCAGGATTTCTAGCCACCTCTGAACTCCCAGTTTGTGTAGAGACTCTGTAATTGCAACGGATAGCAACCTGCCTGGTATAGTGGAATTTCATACTTGTAAATGTGCTGTGTGCTGTTAGTGGGTCATGATTTGGTTCTCCACTGTGTGTTGAACTGTGTTCTGCTCGCTGGCGGCTGCATCCAACTCCAACGGACTGAATCCGAATTCATTGCCATTTCGCCTGGGCCTTGCCACACTGGCCCAGCCAGACTACCCATTGCATGGAGAAAGCCATCAATGAGAGACCTTCCTGGGGATCAGCCCCCTGCTCAACGCTTGAAAAGGAACAACGCCTCGGTGATTCGTGTGGGCCCTGCTTCTCCTGACACTCCAGCTCAACAACCTGCAGTCTCAATTTCATCCTGTCTGTGTCCTGTATTGGGTTTCATGAGTAAACATCAGGGTAGCTCCCTGCAACAACAGCTATATCTAAAGTGTTGTCATCTGATTGTCTGGTTGCTTTTTCTTTCATGAACCGAGCCCTCCAGCTCCAGATTACAAATAGCGTGTGCTGTGCATGTTGCTTTCTTCCATCACAGGGTCCCAACCAGCTGCAACATTCCTGGCTAGCCCATCATCTCCCTACCTGGGTACCCAGAGGTGTGACTGTGTGGGGACTTAAAGTGCATGCATAACTGTTTGATTAATATAGCCTTTAAGCCAGTTAACCTGATTAAACCCCTTCCTTTTTCAAGACCCCTGAATAAATCAAATCTGACTTTTTCTGCATTTAACCTGACTGTGGTTCCAGTTTGTGCCAAAAGTACTGTACTGTTGCTATTTGCTGTGCATAACCTTGTTTTACAGGGGGTCCCCAGGGTTGAGTCAGAGGAACCAGCCCTGGTGGTAAGTGCAAACAGTGTGGGTACTTGTATGGTGTACAAGGGGTACTGTGAAAGTAATTATCGTATATTGCTCAGGCCACTAGAAGGGAAAGAGGGGGGTTGCAGTGTCACGGAGGGCTGTGCCCATGATAGCTTAACCACTAACAACCCTGACCTCCGGGTGGAGGCACCTGTTCTATTACCCAGGCCCCTTAACCTGCTACTGGCCAAGCAGGAAGGGGTAGTAGCCCTTGGGATAGCACCACCTAGGGGTTACACTGCATTTCAATTACATATAGTAATTGTTTCTTTTCACATATAGAAAATATTTTAATACCTCTTTAGCTATAAAAGGGGCAGAAAACTTAAAGGGCTAACCCCAAACCCTAATGTGGTCACAAGCATTGGGAGGAGGTTATGAAATAGGAAGGAGGTCAGAGACCTGCAAAAGGTCACCTCCTCTTATGAACATGATCAAGTCATAGCAAAGCATGGCAGCTATTCACGCATTACTAAACACAACAGGAACTTTTTGCCAATGATCTTTAATGCAGTGTGAAGGAAGTCCAAGGTGTGAGAAAGAGAGTGCACCCTCCTTCGCACTGCTCAACTGCTTGCTGGGCATTATGTATTGGAAATAAGCCAGCTGCCATCTCATAAGAGCAGCTGGCTCATTTCAACTATGCACACTTTCCACCCACTAAACAGTGAGTTTATGACTAGAGTGCCTGGTCATTGTTCTGTAACTGGTGAGCCCATTACAAGTTGAACTGCAATGGGCTTGCCAGTGACACACCTCTCAAATGCCATTCTTCATAACACAGAGAATAATGGATAGACAAGTGTGTGTTATGAATTTTTTTTTTACACACCCAATGTGTGTGGTGACCCATAAACTTTGAGAGTGAAGCTTGAGAGGTTTATGAGGTCATCACACATTGAGGGTGTGTAAAAAAAATCCTTAAACACACACTTGCCTATCTTTTATTTTTTATAATTACTGGTGCAGGGAGTGTATGGCAAGAAAAATGTCTTGAACAGTTCTGCAGTTTGCTTAGTCCCTCTGTTACACACACGCTCACCGCATGCACGCACACACACATGCACACCTTACTGTCCAGTGTGAACTTTTTTTTTCTTACTTAATACACCGTACTCTCCAGTGTGAAGCTTTTTTTTTTACTTACAGTGTGGAGCGTGGATCACGCTTAAGCAGCGCCGTAGATTGTTTCTGCTCGGGCTCCCGAAGCCAACCAACTGCAGGATCAACCAGATAAAACATTCAACTTTTGAATAGCTGGATCAACCAGATAAATATTTTAGGTAAATAATGAAAACAGAGACTTGCGTGTCTCGTGCTAGCTACTTGTCACTAAACGATGACGGGGCCACCATATTTATGGAACTGTTCAGGCACTCCGCATGAATTGAAAGAACCAATAAGGTAGCTCGAGGAGTGGAACTGGAAGCAGTTAAAGGAAAATGCCGTAATAACTGGATTTCTGGTTATTACGGCATCAAACTCTGTAATAAATGGATTTCGAGTTATTACGGTGTTTGATAGTACCCGTAATCAGTTGTTAAATAGAGTCACCAGTAATTATAACATGTTTACTGCGCATGCAAACATAACAAGCATTTGTCAATGCCAAATGTTGTCTTGCTGGCATTGGCATTGGTAGTGCAGAAGTTAGAGAGATGCGTAATAGGAATGGCAGTGAAGTATTGAATTGACACCAACCCCACCCTCACCATGCAGAGACTGACAGGCACTGGGGGGTGCCTTTGGGTCATAGGCCATAATGCTCATGCCATTTCACATCATCCTACCCTGCAGACACCGACAAGTGTTACAGTGTGCCTTGGGGTCTTCAGGCCTTACACTCACCCTATTCCATAAGGAGATATGCTGAGATGGGTGCAGTATAGGAGAATGGGGTGAACTTTGGGACTGAGGAGTCCAAGGCACACCTTAATGCCTGTCAGTGGCTGCATGCTGGGGGTGGGGGTGGAATGGCATAAGCATTACAGCCAAAAATCCCAATTCACACCCCTGACGTGTGTCAGTCTCTACAGGGTGGGGCGTTACAGTTGAAAACCCTAATGCCCCAGGCATTTGTTAGTATTTTCACTCCAAAATTTCAACATGGGATTTTTGTGACCCCACCTCATGAACAGTAGCACTATCAATTCATTAGCTGAAAGGTGATTTTGCACAGTTATGGCGCCATTTGGTGTCACAGGTGCGGAAACTCATTTTGGGCAGAATGTGAAAAATAACATCTGTGCTGTTCATGAGGAGGTGTAAAAAATGGCAATATTTAAAATCTGGAGTGAAAATATGAAAAATTGGTGAAGTCACGAGTATGGGTAGAAACTGCGCAACATACTCCCGTAACGCAATTATTTGGGTGATTTTTTTAACTAGATTTTCAACATAGGCATTTTGGGGCCTCTGCTCATGAACAGTGGCACTGTGATTTTTTTACTCTTTCCCGAACATTGATTTCCCACAGTGACCACGCCATTCTGCGCCAGAAGTGCGGAAACACATTTCGGGCAGGATGTGAAAAATGACAGCTATACTGTTCATAAGGAGGTGTGAAAAAATGGCAATGTTGGCCGTCCCAATGGTGCTGAGGGTTGAGGTGCTGGACGCCACACCTCGTGCTACGCTGGCAACCTGGGTTTGTGAATGGACTCAGGTCACCGGGGGTTGGAGGGGAGGAGGAGGAGGAGGAGGATCGAGCATCCCAATGGATACCCTCCTTCTCCTGGGGTGGGTTCCTGGGATGCTCTGAGCACCCAACACACCAATGCCAGTGGAAGCATGGGCATCAGGGCACTAGGCAGCTCTCCGGAGTCAGGGTGAGGAGGATGTTGCAGGCATTTGAAAACGGCGTGTGTTAGCACGCTGTCTGTCTGGACGTCAGTCCTCTGTGCCAACGCCCTCAGAGGAGAGGGACCAAGGGGAAGAAAAGTGGAAAATACCCCTCTTGGGCCAGGATGATGACCGATCCTAGCCCCGATCACCTACCCATGGGCAGACCCTGCTGTGCAGGCACTCTGGAGGGAGGAGGACCAAGGTAGGGAGACAACAGAGCTAGCCTGGCACTCTAGGTGCAGACACTGTGGGAGGGGTCAGTGGGGACTGATAGGTCAAAGGAGTGGACTGAGAGCGTAGTAAGGAGGGGATAAAAAGAAAGTGAAAATAAATGGCAATGTTGAAAATCTGGAGTGAAAATATTAAACATTCTCGAAGTTATGAGCGTGCATGGAAACTATGCAACACACGCTCATAGCAGTCATTTTTTGGAAGGTTTTCACCAAATTTTCAATGTAGGCATGTTGGAACCTCTGCTCATGAACAGTGTCACTGTGATTTTCTTAATCTGTCCCGAACGTTGATTTCCCACAGCAACAGCGCCATTGTTCGCCAGATGTGCGAAAACACATTTCGGGCAGGATGTGAAAAATGACAGCTATACTGTTCATAAGAAGGTGTGAAAAAAATGGCAATGTTGAAAATCTGGAGTGAAAATATTAAAAATTCTTGAAGTTACGAGTGTGCGTGGAAAATGCAATGCACGCTCGTAACAGGCATTTTTTGGAATTTTTTTACCACATTTGCAACATAGGCTTTTTGGGAGCCCACCTCATGAACAGTGGCACTATCATTTGGTTAATCAGTCCCAAAAGGTGATTCTACACAGTGACCGCAAAATCACCTTTTGGGACTGAATAACAAAATGACAGTGACTGATTTCATGAGGTGGCGGTCCCAAGAACCCCATGTTGAAAATTTGGAGCCAAAAGTCAAACTAATGGGCGAGATATCCACCTAAGTTGAAACCTCCCCCATTGATGCCATTATATAGCTTACTGGCATTTCTTCAGTTTGCGGTCGGCTTTGAAGAGTGCAGACGTGTTCCCGCTCCACCAAAGATCATGGTGCCGACCTCCGGAAGTAAGTATGGGGTGAGGGGGTGTGGGGAGGTGGGGTGCGCAGAGGGTGGCTGCAGGTTGGGGGAGGGGGCGCAGCCAACAGTGAGGGACCTTTTTTTTTTACATTCGCTTGCACGCATGCGCAAGAAATGTTTTGGGAGAGTAGCACACTTTGGAGGTGTGCCTCTCCCACCCAATGCACTGCTCCCTTGAGCAGGCATGGCAGTCCTGCACCAATGGGTGCGGGAGCTCTGTATGACAGCGGTGGTCTTCTGCTTCAAAGAAAACCACCGCTGCCATACCAAGCACCGCGTCATGCCACCTCCCATCACGTGCTCCCCCCGCGTGCGTCATGCCGCCCCCCAAAGCTTTGGTGCCACGCTGGGAGCCGACCCCAGCATGGCAAACGTTGTTTGCTGACAGGGATGCCCAATCCCCCGTCGGCTCCACGGCACCCCCTCAAGCCATCCTGCTGCCACGCTGAGGAGCCCACCCCAGCGCTGGCAAACATCCGCTTATTTTGCCGACGGGGTGCCCAATCCCCGTCGGCTTCTCGCCCCCGCAGAAGCTTGGTCGACGGGGTGCCCAACTTCGCCGGCCCTCGCCCCCCAGCCATCTTCTGCCATGCTGGGAGCCCACTCCAGTGTGGCAAACGCCCCACGCCGCCGCTTTTTGTTTTTACCTGTAAAGAAACGTCCCGCCGCCGCCGCCTCCCAGTCCCTCCCACAACCTGCACCCACCCACTGCGCACTCCAGCCTCCCCACACCCCCCATACTTACCTCCGGACTCCGCATGACGATCTTCGGTGGACGGGAACACGCCTGCACTCTTCAAAGGCGACCGCGAACTGAGGAAATACCGGTAAGCTGTATAATGGGCTAGATGGGGGGGGGGTTCAACTTTATTGCATATCTCAGGCATTTTTTGGAATTTTTGCACCACATTTTCAACATAGGGTTTTTGGGACCCCTTCTCATGAATGATGTCACTGTCATGGCATTATTCGGGCCCGAAGGGTGATTTCACAGTCACTGCCAGTCACTGCGCAAAATCACCCTTCGGGCCTGAGTAGCACTACGTAAGGTGACATCATTCATGAAAGGGTACCAAAACCCATGTTGAAAATTTGCTAAAATCAAAAAGACTTTATGAGTGTGCATTGCGCAGTTCCTACGCGCTCGTAGGTTTGCGAATTTTCAATATTTCTACTCCAGATTTTCAACATTGCCATTTTACCACACTCCTCATGAGCAGTACAGCTGTCATTTTTCACATCCTGCCCAAAACGCAGCTTCACTTTACGTAGCGCATAATGGCGCAGTCGGTGTGCGAAATCAATGTATGGGACACATTAAGAAAATCACAGTGACACTGTTCATGAGCAGAGGTCTTAAAATGGCAATGCTGAAAATTTGGTGAAAAAAATTCCTAAAAATGACTATTTTACAAGCCTGTGTTTCGCAGTTCCTATGCACGCTCGTAAGTTTGCGAATTTTCAATATTTTCACTCCAGATTTTCAACATTGTCATTTTACCACATCTCCTCATGAGCAGTACAGCTGTCATTTTTCACATCCTGCCCAAAACGTGTTTCTGCCCATGTAGCGCACAATGGCGCAGTCGGTGTGTGAAATCAATGTATGGGACACATTAAGAAAATCACAGTGACACTGATCATGAGCAGAAGTCTTAAAATGGCTGTGTTGAAAATTTGGTGAAAAAATTCCTAAAAATGACTGTTTTACGACTGCGTTGCGCAGTTCCTACGCACGCTCATAAGTTTGCGAATTTTCAATATTTTCACTCCACATTTTCAACATTGCTATTTTACCACACCTCCTCATGAGCAGTACAGCTGTCATTTTTTGACATCCTGCCCAAAATGTGTTTCCGCCCATATAGTGCACAATGGCACAGTCGGTGTGTGAACTCAATGTATGGGACACATTAAGAAAATCACAGTGACACTGTTCATGAGCAGAGGTCTTAAAATGGCTGTGTTGAAAATTTGGTGACAAAATTCCTAGAAATTACTGTTTTACGAGTGTTCATTGCGCAGTTCCTATGCACGCTCGTAAGTTTGCAAATTTTCAATATTTTCACTCCAGATTTTCAACATTGCCATTTTACCACACCTCCTTATGAGCACTACAGCTGTCATTTTTCAAATCCTGCCCAAAATGTGTTTCCACCCATGTAGTGCACAATGGCGCAGTCGGTGTGCAAAATCAATGTATGGCACACAGTAAGACAATCACAGTGACACTGTTCATTAGCAGAGGTTTTAAAATGCCAGTGTTGACAATTTGGTGACAAAATTCCTAACAATGACTGTTTCTGGCGTGCATTGCACAGTTCCCACACACGCTCCTAGCTTTGCGAATTTTCAATATTTCCACTCCAGATTTTCAACATTGCCATTTTACCACACTTCCTTATGAGCAGTACAGCTGTCATTTTTCACATCCTGCCCAAAACATGTTTCCGCCTATGTAGCGCACAATGGGGGTAACAAAAAGGTCATGCTGACAATTTATTGTGCAAATACCAGCAATCGCACTGGGCATTAGGGTACAGCACCATAGATGCCAAACACCACTGCAAATACCTGCAAGCGAACGTTCGGCATTGACAAATGCTTGTTTTGTTTCAGGTACTTGAAAAATTAAAAAAGGAACACTATGGACAGTTTTCTTTGTTTACAGGTATAAGAAAACAAATGTTGCACACACTGGGGTGGGCTCCAGTGTGCCCCATGATTTTGGGGGGGGTAATTTTGGCCACACTGGGGTGGGGCGGGGCAGGAACATGCTGACATGGTCGGCTTCTGAACACCATGGAGGCACACTGGGTGGGCTCCCAGTGTGCCACAATCTTGGAGGGGTATTAAACATGCTGACAGGGGGATTGGGCACCCTGAAGTCGGCTTTTAGGGATTGTGAGAGGAGGATAGCCAAGCCACCGCATGTTTATTGGAAATGTTTCACCAGGCAAGGCATATAAGGAGGCTTGTCATCTATGCTGCTGCATGACAAGCTTGTCTCTTATTGCAGCGGCAAGTTTGTTTCAAGTTGGTGGCACTGCATAAAACTTGTGTCACAGCTAGCATACTCGCTAATTGGCGAATGCGGGACACACCTTCTAAAGTGTGCCCTGCATTCACCAAAACTGACACGCTTCTGCATTTCTCCTACTACCATCTCCTACTGCCACAAAATGCTGCTTGTGCATGTGCAAGACGCATAAAAAGTAAGCTCTTTAAAGAAGCAGAGGATGCTACAGTGAAAAGTGTGATATATGTCTTTAGCTGCATTTCAGATTTCCATTTTTCTCATGTCTTGCATGATGATTTTCCACCCATTTTGAGTCACTTTTAGCATTTATTTTTTATCTGAAAAAATTCAAGGAGCATTCCTTTAACTATGACTACCCCCAGGTTTTCATCAGTAGATACAGCTGTTTTGAACTGTCCTTGTTTAACATCACTTCTCTTATGATCAAGGAGAACCAGTATGTGGTACACTGCTCTCTAACCTTCTGGGGCAATGATTTTTTAAAAACAGTTGAAAATACTGATGAAACCCTGCTAACTGATAATTAAAGCATATCCCAGATTCTGTTAAAACTGTTATTATGAGGCCGGCCTGTTGGCGCTGAGGGTTAAGGTGCTGGACGTCACACTTCACGTCACAACGGCAACCCGGGTTCGGGAATGAGCCTGGGTCAAACAACCTGGCTGACAGGATGGTAGATATAGTCCAGAGGAAGTTTGAGGAACTAGGACAATTATATGAGGGGACAGAAAGATCAGTAACTGTCTCAGAGATACTTCCAGTGCCCAGGGTGAGTACAATAAGAAAGCTGAGAGTAGAGGAATTTAATGGATGGCTAAGAACCTGGTGTCATGCTAGGGGGTATGGGCTGGTGGGGATGGACCTAGGAGGGCAGTAGTCTCTATGCCAAGGACAGATTACACTTGAGCGAGCAGGGAAAGAAAGTGTTAAAACAGAGGATGGAGGAGTACATAGAGGTAGTTGGGAATTTAAACTAGGAGTCGGGGGGGTAGCAAGTGATCAATGGACATGCAAAAGAGCACAGTTTGGGAAGCCATATGAACTTATCCCCCCCCCCCCCAGAACAGTAACAAAGGAAAAGGGCAGCTACTAGTGGTGATGCTAGTAAAGGAGGGCAGGGGGAAGGGGTGGAAGGTGGTCACCCTGAATGCTAGGAGCCTTGGGAAGAGAACTGCAGAGCTACAGACTCTCATGGCAGAGGGGAAGGTGGACATAGCAGCCATCACTGAAACATAGGCAACCCAATACAATGACTGGGACCTGTCAATACTAGGGTACAGGATATTTCGTAGGGATAGAGGGAATGGGAAAGGGGGGGCACTATATTTGAGGGAAGGACTGAAGTGTGTGGGAGGTGGCTTCATCAGAGTCACTATGGATGCAAATCCAGGAATCAGAAAAGGATTCTCAGGATGGGAATGGTGTACAGGCTGCCCCCTCAGACAGAGGAGTTGGACAGGGAACTAGTGGGACAGATCAGGAGGACCTGCGAGAAGAGTAGTGTGGTGATCGTGGGGGACTTCAACATGCCAGGAGTGGATTGGAGTACCTCACCAACCAGGAATAGAAAGGAGCAGGTATTGCGGGATGCCTTCCAGGACACCTTCCTGATACAAATGGTCAGCGAATCAACCAGGTTAGGGAATACCCTTGACCTTGTGCTGGCAAATGGGGAGTTAGAGAGGGAACTGAGGGTCGAAGAACTGCTGGTGGGGAGTGACCACCACTCAGTATGGTTCACATTGGATATGGGTAAGGAAGGAGTGGAATCCAGCATAGTGGTACTGGACTTCAGGAGGGCTGACTTCGGGAGGATGGGGGAAGTGGTAAAAGAGTACCTGGCCAGAATTCAACCTAGTATGGGCACTAACCAGAGGTGGGAGCTCATAAAGCTGAGGATAGTGGAGGCAACCAGAACCTGCAGCAAGGCCAAGAGCAAGAAGGTTAGGGCAAAGAAACCTAACTGGGTGAGCAGGGAGGTCATGGGAAAGATAAGAAGGAAAAGAGCTGCCTTTAGGAGGTACAAAAAACAGGGAGGGGGAGGACAGGGAGGATTATCTGAAGGAATTGAAGGAGGTGACAAGGGCAGTAAGGGCAGCCAAGGTGTCTAAGGAGATCAGGCTGGCGCAGGGCATTAAGAAGGGGGAGACAGACTTCTTCAGGTACATCAGGGAGAAAAGGAGCTGTAAGGACCATATAGTAAGGATTAGGAAGTGGTGGTGGAAGCAGGGGGTGATAAGGCAGAAACACTAAACGATTACTTTTGCTCTGTATTTAATAAGGAGAAGGGGGGTGATTCCCAAGTGGGAAAGAGGACAGGAACGAGGGGGTTGTTGGATGGGCAAATCATGAAGGACAGGGCTCTGGAGGGTTTGAGGGCACTGAAGGTGGACAAGGCGCTGGACCCAGATGGCATCCACCCCAGGGTACTGAAGGAGCTGGCAGAGGTCCTGTCGGGACCTTTGGCAGACGTATTCAATGCCTCACTACACTCAGGATGTGTACCTCAAGATTGGAAGATGGATCATGTGGTGCCCCTCCACAAGAGCAGCCCCAAGGATGAACCGTGGAGATTCAAATGGGGTTAGGGCAGGGCAAGGGGCGGTACAGGGGAGGGAGGGGCAGCTGCAGAATAAGAGGTGCTAGCTGCACATTCAAGCAGACTTGATAGACCACTAGGCCTTTATCTGCTGGCAAATTTCATATGCTCGTATGTCATCGGGGGTCGGCTGGGGGGTGGGAGCTTGCTTGAGCAGCCACCAGGCAGCTCTCCTCTCCCAGGGAGGGACTTTGTCACTCCCACCATATGACTGCCACCAGGTGGAGGACTGGGGGCAGTGTTGGATGGAGATCAGCATAATGGGAGGTTGTTGTGGGTAAGCAGTGTGCTCATGTGCATCCGCAATGGGGGAAGGTGAAAGCCGTCTGCAATCCCAGTGATTGGGACACAAGCTGGGCATGGATGCTAGCCCTCTTGGGGGCGGGCAGAGCTTTGCCTGCTGGCTCTAAAAAAAAAAAAAAAAAAGATAAAAATAAAAAAAGATGCTAATACGAATGACCAAAAAGAACACTGGAGAATTCGGACATCAATCCCACTACCTGTCATGTGCTAAGTGAGCGCTTTATCATTTGAGCTAATTCCACAGGCCAGCCTTAAATATGCTTATACAGTGCCACTGCAAATAGGAGGAGCTCTGATGTGCTTATATGTAACTGAGTTTCTAATGCATTCAATATAGTTGCAGCTGATGTAGCATTTAGTTTTGTTTTACATCAACTGCTTATAAGCAGACAGACAGTTTGGACACATTTTGCATGTTCTGCTGAAAGTGAAGTACCATTGAACATCAATACACTGAGTTATCTATCATTCGAACCAATGCCTTTTTCTAAATTTCGGCTGAAGTAAGGATGAAGACAGGTAAGAAATTCTCAAGGAACTATTCTATAACTTGACAAATTCTAAAAGCTTCATAGTATTAGTCTGTGTTATCAAAATACAAATTATACAATGGCAAGAAAGAATCCTGGTCTCTGATTGGTCAGTCTTGGGCTGGACCCGTGATGTTATCCCAGCACAACATCATGGGTCTAGTCTCAGCACTGTGAACCAATATGGATGATCCCGATGATCCCTTTTTTTGCATCTCCTCTTAAGAAACAAAAATATTTTTCCACACTAATAAAAACATTCTTTAAAACTATTTTTTTATTTTATACATAACAATGAGCCATTGTATAATAGCAATAATGCCCTCCAGGGTGTGTGTCATTTGGGATAACATCACGCCTCAGTTGTTGGTCACACTCGGCCTGCGGCCTCGTGCCCAACCACCTGAGGCGTGACGTCGTTATCCCAGCACAACACACACCCTGTCGGGCATTATTGCTTAATTAAAAAATGTATTTTCCTTCGTAACGGTATTAACTTAGCAACCAAAGAATAAATTCAATCACAGTAAAGTCTTCCACTGTATAAGATGGGCCGTTGAAGGAATTCCTATGGGATAGCAGAGGAAGAGGCTCAGTTGGCAGTGCTCATTCACATGGAGGTCCTGGTTACTACAGCCAAAAGATACCCCAGTATCTACAGAGAGGTATATACAGAGCTTCATGGTCAAAGGTACAGAGCAATAAATACAGAAACATAGGCATGGGATTGTGAAGCACACATTAAGCATGGGGCTTATTGCTAGCTGCCTCTTTAAGAGCACTTAGAACTTGCATGTAACAATTTGCTGCACTGCTTGGCAGTGCCATGTAATGCCTGTCAGTCAGAGAATTTGTCAGTCTGGGGCTAGACCTCATGAAGAGAACTTCAGCTGCACAGAATAAATACCTTAATTCATTTATTTTATATGTCCGTCAAGTTTGTTAGCACGGTCCAGCAAGGGGTCCTCACCAGCAGCAATAGATGGGTCTGGCAGACCAGAGAGAAGGTAAGGGTCTCTTAGTGGCAGACCAAACCAAAATGCCACACATGGTGGAGAATGTGGCCCTTCTGTCCAGACCCCATCTTGCTTGTCTGCGTCGCTGGGTACCAAAGTCATCACCCCAGTATGCCTGAACAGTCTGAATGCTAATGATACCACAGCACTGGCTGCAGAAAGAAACAATGAACTGTCTGGTTGTGAACAGCCTGCAGCCCTCCTACTGTAATCCGACTGTCAAGAGTAAATCTGTTTAACACTTCCAGCCAGCTGCTAAAAGGGAAGAACAGTAACTAAATTATTACGCCCTTGTACCATGGAGCTTCAAACTGCACTCCTCTCCCCCTCATAGCAGGGCCTTTTCTAGTTGCTTCCTTCTGCCAAGACAGCTCCCTATACAGTACTGTCTCATAGTGGGGATCTGATGGACAATCATATAACTATTCCCCACTGATACTGCTGCCAAAGGCAGCTCCACGGCAAACAACCGCTCTACTGCGGCATCTGTAAAGCCACCCTGCTCCCAAGCACTGTGGCTCCGCTCTCCCAGTCTGCCTCGTCACACAAAATGCAGCTCAGCAAGCTGCTCTGCCTTTCCTTTTAGCCACGATATCCAAACAGCTAATCGGGGGGCCCCATTGCTCACAAAGAACAAACCGGAGCTCTGCTTCCTCCTGACCATGACTACATCCATTGCGGAATCTGCAACAAGCCACTCGATCACCCACTTCACGAACCGTGGCTTCCATTGTGCCAGCTTCTAGATGATCCTGCAACCTCAGAGCCACCGCTCCCCAACTCTCCACTGCTGCCAAGCAGAGCAATCGCAGCTGCCTTGGCCCTCCTGCCTCCTACCTTGTGGTTCACACTGCTCCCTGAATTCTATAGTGCTGCTCTGCCGTCTAGACCTGCCACAACACATCTCTTCCTACAGCCGCATGGAGACTCAGCACTGACTCATCCATGCTACAAAAGAGCCATCAACAAATAAAATATATAACTGCAGGAGCCCCATGGAGCAAATACATAAACAGGGACAAGAAGAAAAAGTAAATGTACAGAGGCACAGGAACCCAGATTTCCCGCACCAGTAAGGACACTAACATAAATGACTACAAACGGCCCTACAAATCAAATAAATAATAAACTGCAGCTGCAAACGGAGCTGCGCCCTGACTCACCATGCTGCAACATAAAGCTGCCACTTGCCCAGATACAAGGGGGCCACATGACTGAAACAATTTAATGAATCAATAAATAAATAAATAAACGAAACGGAAAAAAAATGGTAAACAGGACACAATAAGCTGGGGACAGTACAAATAAAATAATTGGAGGCAGTACCTCACTCAGGACAGAACATTAAATACTGTAAAATACAGAGGACAGCTGAGAGACCACTACAACAGAAAAATAAAGCAACAGCAAAATAAATAAATGAGCAAAGCAAATAAATACAGAAATCTCCCCCATTCTGTCACATACCAAGTAAAAGACCACCATTTTTCCTCTCAGTGGGGAAGAAGGACTTCAGCGTGGCAATCGCCATTTTGAACATTGCACAGCAGACAGGCAGCCTTGTGGCAAGGATCCTCCATCTTGTGTTCATCAAAACAGCAAGACAGGAAGTGAACCTTAACGCCCCCTGCCGGTGGCCATCTTGCTACAGGCAGGTCAGTCAAAACCACAGGAACTGTATGTCAAAGTTCAGTGGCCATCTTGTGAAACGACCTCACTCCATAGAAATCTGTTGCAATCCTATTGAAATGAATGGACACTGCAACAAATAGCTGATTTTTGCAATGAAACCTTTATTTAAATAACAGACAACACTGAATTAAGTGTGAATTGTTTTTTAAGATGTCATTTGATGAACTTTGCTTACAAACAATTGTATTTTTGTCTACAAAAATATTTTCTTCTTGGCACTTCATCTACTCCACGATGTTCTGTCTCCTGCATGACGGCAACTCCTTCCCATCCTTACGACCTTCGCTCGGTGAAATGAAGCTCGTCACCAACCACAATGTCTGATGAAGACACCGATATGGGTGCTGGAATGTCCAGAGTTCTACCTTCACTCACCTCAAGGGCGTGGGGCTACAAAATTGGAACAGTCCTGCATGATATCCAGTCATCCATCTCAGCTCAAGGAGGACCAACCATGCAAGCCATTCAAGATGACCTGGCCTACATTAAAGCTATTTCACCACAGTCCACAGTCCATACCAGCCTACAGCTAGTACCCTTCTTGGCTTTGCCTCATGAAGATGCTGTCAACTGGCTCGAGCAATTCCAAGCATGGATTTCTTTCAGTGGTTGGACTGATCCTCAGTGTTGGGTAAGTTACTTTTTCTATTACTTTCTATTACGTTTGGAAACTTGTTCCAGGAAGCTCTGTGCAGTCACTAGCAAGGATGGAGAAGTACTAGAAAAAGTAATACGCCTTACAATTATAGTTACTTACTTCTTTTTATACAAAAACAATATAAAAATAAATAACTATAACAGATTACATTTTTTGAAAGTAATAGGTTAGTTACTAGTTACTTTCAAATCAATGTAATCAGTTACAGTTACATATTTCTTTTGTATAAAAAGACATAAGTAATTGTAACTGTAAGGTGTATTACATTTTCTAGTACTTCTCTAGCCTTGCTAGTGACTGCACAGAGCTTTCTGGAACAAGTTTTCAAAAGTAATAGAAGGTAATAGAAAAAGTAACTTACCCAACACTGCCGATCCTTTGCATGTTTCCAATGCCTTGTGCTTGCTTCTGAGAGGGACTGCCATATCCTGGTTCAACGCACTTACAGAACAAGTAAAAGGGGAAACTGCCACCTGTATACCACCTTCAAGGATCATTTTCTGCAAGCATACCCATCATGGCTATTGGAACAGCAGCTGTGGGAATGCACCATGCAACCCTTTGAGTCTCCAGAAGCATTCATAGTGGACATTGAGTCACGGTGCAAATGTCTGCAGAAACCAGAAAAAGATCAAATCACAGCCTTTGTCCGGGGACTGCCTCCCCAATTCCATACCTATATCATACAGCAAAAGCCAACCACCTGGATGGACACCATCCAAGCTGTACAGCTAACCCAAAAGTCCATCTCAATGTTTCAGACTGCCAGTGCTCAGCCGCTCCAAACCTCACAACTGGCTACACTCGCAACATGTGTCCAACAGTAATAAGCAATGATTGACAAGCTTATCTCAACTGTCAATACCTTACACATCAGCTCAACTGCTTCCTCTGCAACTTCTGTCAACACACTGCAAACACCTCGACAGAGACCTGATCCACCTCCACCTTCCCGAGAGCCTGTAACCTGTCAGTGGTATGGATTCAGAAGACACACTGCTGCTGTCTGCCGAAAGCTAAAGTATTACAACGGGACTCAAAAGAACCAAGGGTGCCTGCCACAGCACAATCAACATGATAACCACAACAACCCCCAGAATCAGGGAAATGAGCACTGCCCAACAGACATGGGGCTTTTTTTTTGTCAGAGGAACACAGCAACTGACCGCGCCCTCACTATCACAATTCAAACAACCCATACGCTCTAACTGCTAACTCAGGCACACTCTCGCTTCCAGGGCAAAGGTACCTGTCATCTGATCACCTCTCCTAGCAAACTATGTACCTATAACCATTGAAGACTGGTCCATGCATGCCTTGGTCAAAACTGGAGCAGAAATCTCAGATCTCAACAACAGTATTCTGAACAGCCAAGCTATTCGTCACGTACCTAATGTCTCTCCAGCTGACCTAAAGTGCATTATCACAGCAAATACAGCTACAGTATCTATCACAGGCATGATCAATCTCAAGCTACACTTTGGCTCCCAACAAGCTACTGTCAAGTTCTACCTGGAATGAATGAAAACTTTATTTTTATACAGGAAATTCTAATCATTAGGATTATACAATCCTGTTCTCAAGATAGTCCTGTTTATGTTTCACTTAGTTACATCTAAACATATAACATATAACAATACTCAAATAAATACAAAATATACACTATACACAACATTTCAAATATCCAACAATACATTAAAACACAAACAAAAAAGAAAATACAAGAAATACACAACAAAATATCCCATACATGTTCATGTACAACTACATTCTATTTTATAAAATTTTGAAATTTCATTTTTAAAAGTCATGTGGTCTTCTAAAGATCTTATTGGAGGGGATAGAATATTCCATACTTTAGCTGCCTGACATGAAATGGAACCATTACCGTATTTATTATGAATTCTTATGGAACAAACTCTATGTGTATGCACAGATCTTAATAACTCATACCCACCTTTACTAACTTTGGAAAAAAGTGCCTGTCTACAACCTGCAGTAATCCTTGGCCTGAACTTCCTCAAAGCTCACAAAGCCATCTTAGACTTTGCTTCAAACAAACTGTCACTAGATCCTCGGAGGCAGCTCGCAGCTATAGACTCAGTCACTGAGTCTCCTAAGTCAGAGATGGTTTTGATTGCCAAGATTCGAGGCGAACCACTCCACAAGATGTTGTTGACATCGTCAAGGGATCCCCTGCACTGCGTTCATCAGGTCTTCTTCCAGGAAACACCTTATTGGCGGTGCATGGCGGTGCAATCTTCCAAAAATGCTGCAACTTCACAGATGAGCCAGTAATCATCTCAAAGGGTGCCAACATTGGAACGTTTGTCTGCTTGTCTTCATGGGACCAACTCCATCTCATGCAAGAACCTCAGCCTGGTTTCACCAACTCTAGTCCTGTCAGTACTATCATGACCATTCCAGCCTCAACAGAGTTACCCCTCAGTCAGCGACTATCCTCTTCAAAACTTCCAACATCTCCAACAGAGAAACAGCAATTTTTGAAATTCCTAAAGAGTTACCCAGATGTCTTTGTGGGTCCAGATAACAAGCTCGGATGCTGTGATATCCTGCAACACACCATTGAAGTTCAGCCCAACCAGAAGCCAATCCATCAGCGAGCCTACAAAGTGGGACACAAACAGAAACAAGTCCTAGAGGACATGATCAAAGACATGCTTGAACAAGACATTGTTGAAGAGTCTACAAGTCCCTGGGGTGCACCTTGCCTGCTGGTGGTAAAGAAGGACAAAGGGTATCACTTCATAGTAGACTACAGGAAACTCAATGCCTACACGGTGCAGGATGCCCATTCCTTACCTACAACTGAAGATGCCTTAGAGAGTCTTGGTGCAGCCAGCCCTGCTTACTTCACCACTCTAGACTTTCAGAGTGGGTTCTACCAAGTTTCTATTGATCCAGCTTCTCATCCATATACAGCATGGCACTGCCACTTGAGACTTTTTCATTTCAAACATCTGCCTATGGGACTTCGGAATAGTCCTGTCACATTTTAGCATGTTACGGAAGCCGTACTACATGGGTTGTCTTGGAAATCTTGCTTAGTCTACCTGAACAATGTTATTGCCTTCTGCAGAACCTTACCAGAGCACCTCCAACATCTCAAAGAAGTGTTTGAACATCTCAGACAAGCCAATCTTAAGCTTCTCCCAGAGAAGTGTTGTTTTGCACAGCATCAAATCCATGACCTGGGACATGTTGTTAGTTCTCAAGGCATCTCTCCAGATCCAGACAAACTGTCAGAGCAGTCAAAGACTATCCAGAACCTAACAATCTCAAAGACCTTAGAGCTTTTCTGTGATTGTCTGGCTACTACCGAAAGTTCATTTGCAACTATGCCAAGATTGCAGCTCCATTGTATGCCTTCAACAAAAAGGAATGTGACTACACATGGACTTCCAGAAGCAAAGAGGCCTTTGAAACCTTGAAAGAAAACCTAATCTATTCTCCAGTATTGGCCTACTCAAGGTTCAACCAACCCTTCAAGCTCTACTTAGATGCTAGTTCCTTTGCAGTGGGTGCTGTGATCTGTCAAATTCAAGATGGAACAGAACTAGTTGTTTCCTATGCCGGGTGCTCTCTTTCCACAGCTGAGCAGAACTATGGCATCACATAAAAAGAATGTCTAGCCATGGTATTTGCTGTAAAAATATTTGACTGTTACCTTCGCTACTCCTCCTTTACAGCTATTGTTGATCACTCTGCCTTCAGGTGGTTATTCAAAATGAAGGAGCCAGTTGGCAAGTTCATTCAATGGATCGCCATGCTGCAAAGCTACAACTTTGAAATTCAGACCAGGTCGAGTTCATTCAAATGCCGATGGTGAAAGCTGGAGATCATATCCCTCTGCATCATCCTCAACAGATGAAGAATCCTGCTTACAAGCTCTTCCCTGCCACGCCACAGATGTGCTTCCTGTGGACACTCCTAAAGCATAGAAACATAGAAACATAGAATTTGACGGCAGATAAGGACCGCTTGGCCCACCCAGTCTGCCCATTTCCCTACCTACCTACTGGATAAGCTGCAGATCCTAGTTAACCAGCAGCCTACTTCTTCCTACCCCAACCCCCTAGAATTGCCTTATGACTATCCCATGCATGCTTGAATTCCACCACTGATTTTGACTCCACAACCTCCTCCGGAAGGCCGTTCCATACATCCACAACCCTCTCTGTGAAAAAATACTTCCTTAAATTACCTCTGAGCCGCCCCCATCTTCAAATTGTGCCCTCTTGTTCTTGCACACCTCTTTTTTTGAAAGATGCTACCCCTCTTGGACTTTGTTGATTCCCTTGAGGTACTTGAAAGTTTCTATCATGTCCCCCCTCTCCCTCCTTTCCTCGAGGCTATACATATTAAGCTCCTTAAGTCTCTCTTCATATGTCTTCCGGTGCAGACCCTGCACCATTTTAGTTGCACCTCAAGTTGCTTTGCTGCTACCAACTGATTCTACAGAAAGGCACACAAATCCTCACTTACTGCAAGCAGCCGAAGAGCTTCTCACCCCCTTTACTTTTGACCTCTCCCTGGCAACTGTCAAAATGCAACAAAGAACTAATCCTCAATTCACAGACATAATCACATACTTAGAGTCTGGAACCTTACCACAACAGAAGAAACATCACCAGGATGTACTTTAATTCACTTCACATCACCACCAGGACACATTCTCCCTCATGTGTGGTGTTTTGGTTTGGTCTGCCACTAAGATACCCTTACCTTCTCTCTGGTCTGCCAGACCCATCTGTTGCTGCTGGTAAGGACCCCTTGCTGGACCGTGTGTACAAACTTGATGGATGCATAAAATAAATGAATAAAGGTATTTATTCTGTGCAGCAGATGTTCTCTTCGTGAGGTGTAGCCCCAGACTGACAAATTCTTTGACTGACAGGCATTACATTGTACTGCCAGGCAGTGCAACAAATTGTTACATGCAAGTTCTAAGTGCTTTTAAAGGGGAGGCAGCTAGCATTACCCCATGCTTAATGTGTGCTTCACATCACCGCTGGGACAGTGAATGTAAGCACACTCAAACAAGCAATAACTATTATAACAGTTTCTAAGAAAGTTTTAAAGCAAAACACATGTTTAAGCATTTCAATGTATTACATTTAAAACAAAACAGTACTCTACTGCGGGGGGGGGAGGGTCTGGACTACACTGGTGACCAGTCAGAGTACTGCCAGGGAAAGGGGGAACACCATTGCAACTTGAAGCTTGGTGAAAGCAACTCATGCCTCCATTCCCACTGACCGGAAAAGTCAATGGAGGTCTTGAACTTTTGTAAACCAGACTCAGTGGTGGTACATCTTCCGTATTTCTTGTGTCATGTAAATCTTACTGTCTTGCAACTGTTATTAAAGCATTATTGTGCACTGTTTATCCTCCTGCTGCTACCCTTCTCCCTTCCCTGCACTTTAGCACTTGTTGCATGGCCAAGCTTCAAGTTGCTATGGTGTTCCCCCTTTCCCTGGCACTACTCTGACTGGTCACCAGTGTAGTCCAGATTCTTCCTTCCTCCTTCCTGCAGTGGAGTATTGTTTTGTTTTAAATGTAATACCTTGAAAAGCTTAAACATGTGTTTTGCTTTAAAACTTTCTTAGAAACTGTTATAATAGTTAGTGCTTGTTTGAGTGGTGCTCACATTCACTGTCCCAGTGGTGATGTGAGGCACACATTAAGCATGAGGCTTAATGCTAGCTGCCGCCCCTTTAAGAGCACTTAGAACTTGCATGTAACAATTTGTTGCACTGCCTTGCAGTGACATGTAATGCCTGTCAGTCAGAGAATTTGTCAGTCTGGGGCTACACCTCATGAAGAGAACATCTGCTGCACAGAATAAATACCCTTATTCATTTATTTTATGCATCCGTCAAGTTTGGTCTCATGGTCCAGTAAGGGGTCCTCACCAGCAGCAACAGATGGGTCTGGCAGACCAGAGAGAAGGTAAGGGTCTCCTAGTGGCAGATCAAATAAAATGCCACAGGATCATAATACAGATCAGCATACAAAGAACTTCAAAATAACCACCGTACAATAAATACACTACCATTAGCAGTAGCAGGGATTCCAAGTTTAAAAGTGGTGAGGAACAGAACATGAATAAAAGTCAAGTAATTGAAACTTCATTTTGTGTGTGTGTGTATGTGTGTGTAGTGAGGCATTTTGCATTTTCTGTTGTACATATAGTGCCACTAATATATGTTTAGTAAGTTTTCTATTACTTGAATCAACTCATATCGGAAGGTACAACTACAGTAAGGATGAAGGCAGGTACGAAATTTTCAGAAAACTATTCTGTAATTTTACAAATTCAAAAATCTGCCTAGTATTAGACTGTTTTTCAATGTGTGGGGGAAAAAATCCTTCAAGACAGAATTGAACCAACAACCTAAGGGTGACTTTGATATCACAACAGTCCTCTGCTGTACCAGCTGAGCAATCAAATGAATTCCTGGCTAATAAAAGATACACAATCATTTACTCTGTGTGTGTGTGTGTGTGTGTGTGTGTGTGTGTGTGTGTGTGTGTGTCTGTATTGAGACATTTTGTGAATTCTGCTGTACATAAAGTGACAGTGAACATCAGTTCAATTACTTGTATATCCCTGGAATTAGTTCCCCTTCCTAAATTAAACCCACCGTGAAAATAAAGACTGGTAGGAAGTCTTGTCTGCCCTGGATTTGCCTCCCAGCTCATGATGGCTATCAGTCTTCATGCTTTTAAGGGTAGTAGTCTGGGGCACTGGAAAACTGAGGAAAAATCTTGCCAAAATTGCAGGGAGTTTCCTGATTTATTGTGCAGAAATTGCAGGGGCCAGGCACAATTTTTTCGTGGTTACCTGCTGGACTTTTGTCGAACACCAAAAAACACATTAGAATGCCTAACCACAGCCTTTATTGTAACAATATTGCAGGGGTGTGGTAGTGTCATTATAGTTGTATTAGAGTAGACGGTTTAATATTAAACTCCTAACTTTGCACTTTAACAACTCAACCACTGTTCAACGGATTTGCACAAAAAAATTTGTATGTGTTGTCTCAGGTGCAAGATCTCTTGACCTGCCACATTTCATTCTGGTTGGATGTGCAGATTCCAAGATCTGGGTAGTAAAAAAAAGTGAAAAAATTGAGGGGAGGGGCTGTGTTTTTTTTGCCATCGCCTAGTGCCCAAATGGTTTGGAATTTTGGTCTGAAACTTTTTATGTAGTAAGGGCTTTGTCTGGAGTGGTGCCTTTCATTGGTTTGGTGAAAAAATACTAATCTGTTCCAGAGTTATAACGATTTGAAATGTTGGTTCTGAGCATGCTCAGTACACTCTTTTGAATAGATGTTTCATACAAAAAAAGAATTTGGGCCATAACAAAAATTATTCTGTTTCATATGGGGTAATCTTGTTTTTTGGGAAAGCAATTTTTTTTTTGTATGGCCGCCATCTTGTTTCCTTCCTTAAAAAAAATTTGAAACCAGACAAAAATCATATCATGGAAACACACCAACAAATCTATCTTGCTAATCAGGACCCCATTAGGTGGATTCTGCAGTTACGTTTTGGAAAAATGACATAGAAATGTGTTTTAACACATTTTAAAATTCTTTTTACGTGAGATGATTTTCTTTTTTTGTATGGCTATACAAAACAAGAATAGGGCCATTTGAAAGAAGACTGCCTTCATCCCAGAAAATAATTTGGATTTAGCAGTGTTTTTCAAATTCTTTTTTTGTATGAAGGAATCTTTTTGGTGAGAGTGACACAATCTCACAAAAAAAAAGATTCCTTCATAGGAAAAAATAATTTGTACTTAGTTTTTTTCACATTCTTTTTTCATATAAAGGAATCTTTTTTTCATGAGATTGTGTCATTCTCATGAAAAATGATTCCTTCATATGAAAAAATAAATCTGACTTTTTTTTTCACATTCTTTTTTCATATAAAGGAATATTTTTTTCATGAAATTGACAGATTTCTTCATACGAAAAAATAATTTTGGATTTTGTTTTCTACATTTCACATTTAACAAGCCATAACTGTCTATATTTGCAGTCAAGGGATAATCTCTATATCAAAAGAAAGATCTTAATGAGTACTACAACACTGACACATAACACCCATAAAAAACTTTAGGGGCCAGATTAAAAATCATAACAATTAAAAAAACAATTTTTTTCCATAGGATAACATTGCAACTTTAACAAGCCATACGTCCATCAGTAATTGGAGTTAAGGGACAATATATATATATCAAAAGAAGGTGTCAATGAGTAATACAACACTAACACATAATTCCCACTAAACATTCATGGGGTATGCACTGCACCCCAAAATTACCACCAATATTCACCCTGGTGCCAAACCCACAATGAAAGTCCAATCGTCATTAACTTATTAACAATGCGCCAAAGATGTAGCTAGTCTCCCAGTACAATCATAGCAAATTTCAGAGCAAACCTTCAAAAATTTACTGATTTACTGGTAAAACCCCCCAGAAAAAACATTTTTGCACGTATACAGTCAAGGGCAGGCAGATAAGAGGGACACATAGTATATTTTTTTCCTTTGAAGTGAGCCCCACAAAAACAATTACAACCAAGCACAAAAATGTATTTTCTGGAGGAATGGAAGCACAGGGCACAGTGGGCATTGTGCTTCCCTTAGGCTCTGCACCATTCTACCTCATGGAAGCACAGAGCTGACATTTTGGTTGGAACAACCTAAACATAATTTTTACAAAAATAATAAATATCTAGCACTTCTGTGCAAATATGTTGCTATTTGTGTATTTTACATCGGTAAAACTTGCTCTAGAAATCTTCCTTTTCAGCCATTCAAATTAGTTCCAAAGGTTAACACTGTTCCTTTAAACTCACAAACACTGAAAATTCACAAAAATAATATCATTTTAAAAAAGCAAACACCTGAACCTAGCTAAACAGGACTTGTTTAGCTAAGTTCTGCTGTTTGTTTTTTTTTAAAAACTTGCCAGAAATACATTTTCTGGATATCCCAAAATCCAGGATGGCCAGCATAGCGAGAGGAGCCATTGACCTGCATTCTCTGTATGAGAACAGCAGGACTTTCTTGAGTTCTGCAGCTACAGCTGGAACTCGTGGTGTGGGCTGCACTGAGAGAAATGAGCCATCGATTGACTGTATCCCTGTAACACCTCTCTAGTCCACAGATTTTCATCCAGACCTAATTTATGTACCTGATCCTCTGCCTGCACAGTTTCTGTTCAGAAAGGCAGCGTTAAGGCTCAAGTCTGACTTTAACCAGCATGTTTTAGGACAGATACACAATATATTTCGGTCTGTCTGTCTGTCTGTCTGTCTGTCTGTCTGTCTATCTATCTATCTATCTATCTATCTATCTATCTATCTATCTATCTATCTATCCATGCCTCTCACTATATACCTACCTACTTATTTATTAAGCAGACCAGAGTGCACATCTCCAGTACTGCTTTTTTCTCCCCGTCCCCTCCCCTCCAGGTCACCTGCCACCCTTGCCAATGTTTTTTAAAAAAATTTTGTGCATTTTAACAGCGGGCTGGGGTTCCCACCCCGGTACTGCTTGTCTTTGCCCCAGTTCCATTTTCTAAGTGGTGGTACCGGGGTTCCCACCCTGGTGCCACTGAACAGTCACCCAACACTGGGGTGACCAGACCCCAGTGTTGGAATGTCAGTGTCCCCTGCAAAGAAGAAAACTGTTCCTTGCTTTTTCCTGCAAAAAAGAAAATGATCCCTTGCTGATCTGACTCTCCCACCCCAACCTCACACTCAGCACCCACCACCCTACATCCCCCCACACTGCCCACACACTCTTACTCACCTGAACATGTCCCATAGCAAAGATCCACCCTCCGATCAAAGACACGTCCAGCTGTTGGAACCACCAACTGCAATATGAGAAACTAAGATAAATGTGGTTCAATGTATTTCAATGGGGTTTCGAACTTTGAAGCATAACTTTTTCATTTTCATATCATTTGACCCCACATTTTCAACATTACTTTTTTGGTGCCCCCGCTCAAGACCAGTGGTAGAGGAATTATGCAAATCAGGCCCAAAAGGTGATTTTCAGGATCATTTTGCAAAATCATCCTTCAGGTAGGATTTGAATATTTTCACCACCCTTGTTCATGTGGTGGGATCATAAGAAGGCTATGTTGAAAATTTGTGGTCAAACTATGTAAACGTAACAAAGTTATGAGAATACATTGATATGTCTTTACACTCACTTGTAACTTTGGTAATTTTAAATATTTTGATCCCAAATCTTCAACATAGCCATTTTTTCATAGCAACTCACTAACATAACATCTGCTATTTTTCAAATCCTGGCCAAAATGTGTTTCCGCACCTGTGGTGTGGAATGACGTTTCAGTGGCATGGAATTTCAGCCGGGATTTGAACATTTTTGTCTTCAAGGTTTATGAGGTGGGGTAATAAGAAGGCTGTGCTGAAAATTGGGTGTACAAATATGTTAAAATGCCCAGGTTATGAGAGGTTGTTGCAGTATTTCAACATTCACTCATAACTTAGCTAATTTTCTTTTTTTTATTTATTTTTATTCAGGTATATGAATATATATCATGAAATTCCAGAAGCACACGATCACATACGCCTTGTCATACAGTACTTAGTACAGTTATATTAGGGTAGCTTGTCATGCTTTCTTAGTTACACTTCGAGAAGGTATCCTGCTCTTAATAATACACAAAGAGCAATTTAGTTTAGCTGTCACACAATATCAGAAGCATCAATGGAGCTAGGCCCTTAGATAAGAATATACCATGGACTTTAAAATTGAACTGAAATCCTGTACTGTGATTGGCTGTCTGGCACCTTTCTGCCATGGTAATTCCTACGATATACCCATGGCAATGGTGCCAGTCAGCCGCATGTTAAAAAAAAAAACAATCCAACCCTAAATTCACAAAGCACCAACCACCATGTTGTTTTCCTGCTAAAATGGCAGTATGGAAAAACACCTCCATACATCAAGAAAGTCACTGCTTCTTCAATTATTTACTCCCCCTTGAAAAAAAATAAAATCTTGGGCACCAAAGAAAACTGTTACTTCCTCGTGATCACAAGACCTTACACTAATTCAGAACAACAAGGTTAAAGACAGGAGAGCACCTGCTCTGTCTCATACACTCTTTTATAGAGAAAATAGCAGGCTATCTCCAAAAAAAACCCCACCAAAAACCACTAAATGAACACTACATTTCAAATTCACCGTACAAATCACCAGCCCACACTGCAGTTCTCCCAACCCCGAACTGTAACAGAAGCCATTGGGCTAACATTCGCACAATGTGGCACTCATCTGCTGCACTGTATCTTGCAGACTCCTTACATGGATTTCACACACCCAGACACAAAAGGAAAAAAAAACATGGAAATCATAGCACCGCTTTCACCAAATGTTAACTCGCTCAGACCCCGGAACCACACACTGAACTGCTGCACCATTACGTCAGCTGTCTCCCCCATCAGCTCCATTCACACAACATCTCTGTAGCAAGCAACGCAGAAAGAATTCTGAATATGCACAGTTTAATGCTGGATATACACATTTTATTAAAATAAAAAGAAAAACTGCCTGCCTGCCAAATGGGTTATAAATGTTTTTCTGGACTGGGCATCTCATTCTATGTGGATATTTTGCAATTAATATAAATCTTACATAAGGGACTATTTTGGTTTTCTTCAGTGTGAGGTTATTTCTCTAAAATAACATAATTTTTATCATATAAAAATTATGTATGTGCTAAAATAACTCATAGGCTTAATCCATGGTATAATCGCAATAAACCACTCAGAGGATGTGGGTTATGGGGGGATTTACCACGGCTGGCGAAGATTTAACCAATCGGCCCTCGTGGTTTATTGCTTAAATATGCTGTACCAGTAAAATAATGACTCTTCAGTCAATCTGGCCCTGAAAGGTAGTAAATCTGTAACCCAACACAGTATGGTGATGACCTGCCACTAGTGGCCAGAAAGTAACATAGAAAATGTAATCTCAAACAGGTGTTTCTTATATTTTTTTTCCTATATCCCAGCTGATAATTTCTTATCCTTATGTTGTGCCAAAAAAAGACAAAACCTATAGGACTTAAGCATAGCTGGCTGGTGAGGCCAGAGAGTCTCACATACCAAATAGCTTAAAGTCGTAGGCATGCAACCACACCATGAGGGAGAGGAGTGCAAGGAGCTGGAGCCCCCCATCTCTTCAGTGGGAAACAGCCATTTTGATCCCCACAGTTATAACTTAGCTAATTTTCAATATTTTGAATCCACACTTTCAACATAGCCATTTTTCAACAGCACCTCAGAAACATGACACGAGTCATTTTTTAAATCCTGGATGAGACTTGTTTTTGCACTTCTGGTAGGAAATAACTTTGAATATACTATAAATAGTACATGTCATATTTATAAGGCAAAGCATAAAATGAGTATCTTGAAAATCTGGGATCAAAATTTAGAACAATCGTATAATTGTTAACAAACTTTGTAGTGCCAGTCTTGAGCCCAGCAGGTATGCTTTGTGATCCCGTGCCCATGAGCTGAGTTCAGGGGTGAACTCAGTGACCCAGCTAGAAAGAGTGAGGGTGGAGGGCTGCACTATTATGTGACAGCCCCCAGCCAGGGAGTGAAAGGTGCAGGGCTTTCTGAATGGGCCTGGGTACTGTATAGTGAAGACAGTTGTTCTGTAAGCATAGGGCCCAGCACCTCTCCACCCATGGGTGGTAGAGGGTCCTGTGCACTGGCTTACAGATGCACTGTTTGCAGTGTGCATTTGTATCTGCAACCCCATGGAAGTGCAGGGACCGCAGGGTCCTGCACTTCCACAACTAACCAGACAGCCACATGAATTCTTCACATCCATTGCTGCATGGAAGTGCAGAGCCTGCAAGGACCCTGCACTTCTGTAGGCAGACAGAGCCTTTCCTTGACACAGGGCATGTGCGTGACTGAGGATACGATTCCACTATCTCAAAAAGAAAGGAGATTCTTTGCAAAAATCGTCATTAATGTATGAGTTAGGCTGGGTAACTTAATACCACAAAAGTAGTGAAATGTGGCATTAGGGTTTCCAACACTAACTCCCCACTCCCACCCCCCAAGCAGCAAAAGGAAAAAACATTAGAGTGTTGGGTCTCCAGAGTCATGGGGAATCAGTGGTAGGGTCTTCCTTGATGTTGTCAACCCTAATGCTTACCCTGTTCCCATAAGCAAATATCACACATGATTTCCTTTCTTCACGCAGGACCCTCAGGGACCTGTGTGAAGAAAGCTATAATAAATTGCTTTGGCAAGATGTGCTGAGACATACTTTTCTACCGTTGAAAAGTGTATCACTGTGAGGCACTGGCTTGGAGCTGTACCTTGTGCTTCAGACTGGAGGCTACGGGCTGGAGAAGGGGTGACCATTAAGGTTGAGAACCCCAAGGAAGACCCCAGCATTGATTTCCCAAGACTCCAGAGACTCAAAACCCTAATTCTTTTCCTTTTACTGCTTGGGGCAGTGGGGTTGGGGAGTTAGAGCCCGCTCCCCCTTCTCCATCAACAACAGACCACTGGATGGAGGGATGGACTGAGCCAACTAGTATTCATTGTTAAAAAAATTATTCTGATCTGTGTTTGATGGAGGAGGGAGGCAGGCCAGGATGAGTTGCATGGAACAATTTCTTTATTCTGCCACCCCTTCCCCCATTAATGACAGACCAGAGGAAGGAGGGATGGACCGAACTGACTATACTATACATCACACCACTCACTTAAATCTCTGGATCTTACTCCTCTACCTGAATGATCACAGAGCACTGTAAATACATTTTCACCAGCACATGCCACCACACAATCTTGGTCCCAACATGAGTGCAAAAATGTAACTACACACACAAAGTAGGCATAATATAACAACTGCAGTATATATACTGGTCTGGCTTGGCTGTCTTCACACACTACCCCTGTGCATTCCCAGCCGCCATCCACCTTCCTGCACATCCACACTTTTTTTTTTACACTGCCCAGCTCAGCACATACACTCCCACCTTCCACCCACCTTCCCAGACTTGCACAATTGTTTTGTCATTAACATTGTCCCCACACAGTACAGACACTCCCACCCTCCACCCACAGTCCCAAACATCCACAGTTGGTTTTTTTAATACGGCTCCTGATCAGTACAATCCACCTGCTCAGACTGGCACAAGTATTTTAACATTGCCACACAGGGCACAGACACTCCCACTCTCCACCCTTATTCCCAGACCGACACATTTCTTTTAAACACTATTCTGACTTTCAGCACCCTCCCCTGAGATCAGAATAGTTTTTTTACTATGACCATTCCAGGCTGCCACCCTCTCTATTGGACCAACATGTACTTTTTTTACCAGGTGACTGCCCACTCACTTCGCCCTTCCTGGAACGCGCCTCTCCTCGATCCTACCTTGCCACTTTACCTGACTTTTTTTTTTTTTAAACACATGTGTCAGTCTGCCAGGCCTAACCATCCACCAACCATCAATAACAGACCACAGGAATGAGGGACGGACTGGAATACATGTTTAAAAAAATGTTCTGTGCCACTGTGTTCATCAACTGGTCCCCCTTATCAACCAGAAACCAGAACAGTGTTTTTGAAACATGTCCGCCAGTCGGCCCAGACTGCTCCTCTATCAAAATATCAACAACCAACCACAGGATCCAGGGAAGGGCTTAGCCTACTGGTATACATGTTTAAAAAAATGTTCTGTGCCAGTCAGTTCATCCCCCCCTCCCCTTCATCATCAGAGGCCAGAACAATTATTTTTTTAACCCATGTGCCAGTCTGCCAGGCCTGTCCCTCCTCCCACCATCAACGACAGACCACAGGAGCAAGGGACAGACCTAGATGACTGGGATACATGTTTAAAAAAATTTGTTCTGTGCCACTCTGTTCATATGTCCATCCCTCGTTACAACCAGAGGCCATAACAGGTTTTTTAAAACATTTCTGCCAGTTGTTCTGGACTGCCCCTCCATCAACACATCAACAACCGACCACAAGTGCTAGGGATGGGCCCAGCTGACTGGTATACATGTTGAAAACATTGTTCTGTGCCAGTCGGCTCAGCCACCCTACTCCTTCATCACCAGAGGCCAAAACTATTTTTATTTTAACACATATACCAGTCTGCCAGGCCCATCCCTCCACCCACCATCAATGACTGACCACAGGAGCGAAGGCCGGATCTAGCTGACTTGGATACACATTTAGAAAAATTGTTCTGTGCCACTCTGTTTGTCCACTCCTCTCTCATATCAACCAGAGGACAAAATGATTTTTTTTAAACATATGTGCCAGTCTGCCGGGCCTGTCCCTCCACCCACCATCAGTGACAGATCATTGGAGTGAAGGATGAACCTAGCTGATGCCACTCTGTCTGCCCCTCCTTCGTGACACCTGAGGCCAGAATCATTTTTTTTAAACATGTCTGGTAGTCGACCTGGACTGCACCAGTTCACCAGTGCCACATCAACATCAATTTCAGTGATGTAAATGATAGCGCAAGCAATGCACTGACAGTAGCCACTGCGCTCCAACAATTCTCCATTTTGCAGTAGGAGTGACGTCCCTCACAGGGGGCTACACCCCCTGTAATCCCTTGTGCCCCTTGCACCTCCCACTTATTTAAATAACCAACTCTGGGTAGCAACCTGATGGGAAGAAGGGTGAACCATGGGTCACCTTTATTGCTTGATACCAAGAAACCAAGGTATCCCAGACAGCCTGCACCAACATCATGGTGACATCATCACTGTGCCAGAATTACATTGGCACATTAATGGACTACCGACTTCCCCTCCAACAGCACATCAACAACTGACCACAGGAACCAAGGACCGGCCCAGCCGACTGACCAACATGTTTTAAAAATGAATTGTTCTATGTCGGTCAGCTCAGCCACTCTCCCCTTCATCACCAGAGGCCAGAACATTTTTTTTAACATGTGTCCCAGCCTGCCAGGCCCACCCCTCCACCCACTGTCAATGACAGACTACAGGAGTGAAGGACAGGCCTAGCCAACAGGTAGCAAAAAAAAAAAAATTAACCAAAAAACATTATTATTTTTGTTTACTAATCATGTCAGCTCATGCACTGTCCCTTCCTGTTCTATCCTCCACCCCTCACTTTCCCATTACAACAACAGATGGGACTAGCCAGTAAAGCAGACTTACCATGCTCAGACAGGCACTCGGAAAAGCAAGGCAGACTTTCAGTCACTCTGTGACTGCAGATGGCAGGGTAGAAGATGGCAGGAAGCAGGCAGGGCAGGTCAGGTCAGCAGAAGGAAGCGGGCAGGGCAAGCAGCCAGGGCAAGCAGGTGGAAGAGCAAACAGTGAATTTACAGCCTGTAAAGCCCACACCTAGCTGCAAATAGCAACAGCCCCAGATTCTTCCACTGTAACAGACTACAGCTGAAAGTGAAAGTTGGCTTTTCGGCTGGTCAGCTCCTTGTTGTCTCGTCATCGGCTTTAATAAGTTACAGTTCTTTCAGTGCTACCAGCTGATGTGGCTGTAACCCCCTCGAAACCTGCTATTTTTAAAGGGCTTAGGTAGACCTGAGGGGGGGACATCTGTGACTGTAAATGGCCCAAAATTTGCTTTTCAGCAGTAACACTGCAATTGGATGCTGGAGGTGTTCCGCCCCTTTTGTGATATCACTTGCCGATGCTTTGGGGTGGAACAGCCTTACTAGCAGGGGAGGACACTTCAGAATGCCAAAATCATGCAGGGGGAACTGGAAACAGGCAATCCTTCAAAAATGGCCACAAATGGCCACAAATTCCCAGAAACACATCAGTTACTTGGGAGCACCATTTTTCACGGTAAGGTCACAGGGGGCCCAAAAATCACAGAAATTGTGCCAAAATCATGCCTGCAAATTTCCTGTGCCCCTAGTAATAGTGTTCTCCATCTGAGTAAACCATGTAATTGCAAGCAACCAGTTGTTGCCTGTACCTAGGCTGACTCACCCTTGTGAGTGCATAGATGATGAAGACCAACTAAACACCAAATGCCTGCATAAATAGAAATGTTTTCAGACCCCATTTAAATGACACCACTGAGGGGGCCTCCCTTGAAGTCCTGAGCAAGGAATTACAGAGGACCAGGGCTGCTACCTCAAATGCCCAGTCCATGGATGATTTAGTCTCATCCTAGGGACTACCAGGAGGCCTTCCTCACTGGAGTGGAGAGGACATGCAGATATGTGAGGATGCAGGAGCTCTAACAGATATCCAGACCCAGCCCATATAGGGCTTTATAGGTCAACAAACCTACTTTAAAAGGAGATGCACTACTTCACTGGCAGCCATTGCAGATCACACAGCACTAGTGACACATGACAGGCCCATCAGTAACTGGGCCACCATGTTCTGCAGCAGCTGCAGGTGTCACAGCACACCTCCATTGACCCCAAGGTGTAGAGCATTGCAGTAGTCGAGCCTCAAAGTTACGAACACATGTACCAGCATGGCCAGGTCGTCAGGTGGGACAAGGGATTTAATCTGGTCGGTATTCTGTAGCTGGTAGAAGCCACTCCAGACCACCATTGACACCTGGGCCTCCAGTGTCAGCCTGTTATCCAGAATGACTCCAAGATTTTTCACCTTTGTGGAAGCCAGTATCTAGAGGGGCTGAGCCAAAGCCCAGTCTCCCTCTTAGTGGCCTCCACTCCCTCAGTTTGACCCCACTCAATCACTAGCACTTCAGTTTTCTGTGGGTTCAGTCTCAACCAGCTCGATGACATGCAAGTCTGAATCTTGGACAAGCAGTTATGTAGCACATCAACTGCACCTGATGTCCCAGGTGCAAAGGACAAGTAGAGCTGAGCATTATTGGGTAACAATGAAACCATAGCCCATACCACCTAATGATCTCACCCAGGGGCAGCATATACACTGTGAACAACATGGGTTACAAGACCGATTCCTGTGGTACTCCACAGAGCAGAGCAATTGGGTGCAAGGCATATTCTCCCAACATAACCTTCTAGGTCCTGCCCATAAGGTAGGACTCAAACCAGCTGATGACTTTGCCAGTGAGTCCTACATACTCCCTGAGCCAGTCCAACAACAGCCCATGGTCCACAATGTCAAACGCTGATGAGAGATCAAGGAGAATGAGAATTTTATGCTCTCCCCTATCTCTCACCCTGAGCAAGTCATTGTGCACCCAAACTAGCCCAGTCTCTGTGCTATGTATTGACCTAAACCAAGACTGGAGGGGCTCATAGATGTTAAACGCAGTGAGGTGTGCCTTGAGGTTTAGTGCAACTTCATTCTCAGTGACCTTTCACAGAAAGGGAAGGTTAGAGACAGGTTGGTAATTTCCCAAGACGCCCAGGTACAAAGATGGCTTTTTCAGAAGAGGTTTCATAAAAGTGCTTTTCAGTGACCTTGGCAAACCCCCTCTAACAAGGAGCACCAGATAATCTCAGCAAACATCAGGCCCAGATGTCCAACACAGCTCACCAGCAGTTGCGTTGGACCTGGATCCAGATTACAGAATGATGGCTGCAGCTCAGAGATCACCTCACACTCCTCATTCACCATCACCAGTCAGAACACCTCCCCCCCGGACCATTGAGCATGACCCAGAATCCCAGGCTCCACTCTGCTGGGCTGTAACGGTCCACTTGGGGTGATCCAGACCTAATGGAGGACACCCTGTCTGTGAAGAACCGACAAAACTCCTTGCATTTCTCAAGTGAAAAAGCTCTTACAGGCTTCAAACAGGCTGGATGTAAAAGCCTATCTACCATCCAAAAGAGCTGAGTCAGTCAGTTCCTTCCAGCAGCAATCTCCCTTAGACAGAAAAGTCACCTTCTTTCGAGTGATTGCTTTCTGCTATGCATCATAATGAGACATCAGAACCAGTTTGTCCTGAAGAGTGAAGATGTGTCCGTGGTCCTCAGAGGGTTACATCATTGGACCCTCGGTAGGTAAGTAAGTAGTAGTGAGGGTGTGGGTTGATGGGATCTGAGTAGGAGGGTCAGGTGGGGGAGCTAATAGTGGTGGCAACGGATATCAATGGACCCATTTCTTGTTTACAACCATTTAAAAAAAGTGAAAAAGACTAAGAGGGACAGTTTTCTTTATTTCATGCAACAGAGCAAAAGGGTACGCAAAAAGATAAGTACTCACAGCCAAATGAATGCTCAAATGGTCTTTATTGTGCTAAGCTCCACAAAACAAGTGCAACAAAGCACCTAGCGTCTCGAACCCCTGTGGGTTCTTCAAAGGGGGAGTGAACAAGAAAAGCATATCCACCATATTTAAAGTCACATCTTAAAGAGACATACCCTAATTAAAGTGCAATGTGCTTACAATCAAAAATAATTCAAAAGGAAGAAATGTCATGACTGGGTACAGTCCCCAAACGAGTTATCACTACCACACAAAAACCAGACAAGGCTGCAGAGGGGGGAAAAGACAGAATAGACTCAAACAAACAGAAAACAGGGAGGCAACACAACTTACGGGCCAAAGAGAAGTTGTAAATCTGTCCAACACCAGTCTATCTTCGGTGCAAATTGAGGTTCTCTCCAGGGGCTTGAATTTTATTCCTTCTCCAGTTGCTAATAGATCTGACATGCAACTAGACCTAGAAAAAAACTTTCAGAAACTCAGACTGAAAAAATATTTCAATCAAAAAGAGAAAAGATGGGGTATCCACCACTTCCTCATTCAGGAACTGCTAATGCTATTGGCTACCCTCAATCATGTGATAATCCCAGCACAGAACCAGGAAGCAACACAGATACACTTCCTGATTCAGGATTGGCTTATGCTATTGGCTACCCCCAGTCAAGTGACAATCCCAACACAGAACTAGGAAGCAACACAGACACAATTGCCTCAGGTTGAGGAGCTGCATGTTCCAGTTTGGCAGAGCCTACCATTGGAAACAGTACTGACATTTTAAACCTAGATACACTACCAGCCTCTTGGTATCCTGAATGGGCTCTTAATTACTTTGATGCTACCAGTTCTGAATGTGATCACAGTAAGTTTAAACCAACATCTATATTTTGTCCCAAAAAAAATATTTCTCCTGCAATTACCACTTTTGAGAGACTAGTCAGTAATGAAGTGGACAGAATTTTTCAAACTATTAAGTATCCTGTGCACAACATCAAGCAGGAATCAAGGGCTCTCAAGGAATTATCTAACATGAAAGATATTACTATTAAATGTTCTGACAAAGGTGGACTAATTGTTGTATTGAATACAACTGACTATTTATAAAGCACTTCAGCAGTTGCAGAATGTGAACAACTATAGACTGCTGCAGCATAATCCCACTGCTATTTGCCAAACTAAACTTAAAGACTCTTTGCTTTTCTACAGGTCTGAGGGTATATTTCTGATCAGGAATTTAAATACCTGTATACAGAACACCTTGTGGTCCTACATTTTATTTATTATCTAAAATGCATAAGGATTGCCTCAGACCACTGGGACACCCCATTATATCAGGAACTGGTTCACTATGTGAGAATCTATCCAAATTCTTGGACAGTTTTCTGTATACTTTAGTGGTACGCTTACCCTCTTACCCAAGGGACACCCTGGTGGTCCCAGAGGCAATGCAACATCAGGTATTTGATACTGTCTACTTGTGGTTAACTGTTGATGTTGAGGCACTATACGCCAGTATCAGACATCATTTGGGACTGCATGCGATAAAATACTTCATGGATTTGTTCATACGTATGACACTATTGACCCTACTTTTATCTTGGAAGCATTAGAAATAGTACTAACCAGTGATATTTTTATGTTTGATTTAAAGTATTATCTACAGACCTGTGGCACTGCTATGGGGTCGGCGATGGCACCCTCCTACGTCAACCTTTTTTTGGGTTGGTGAGAGGAGGTTGCCATCTTCAACCCCGTGAAAATAAGTTCTCTGATAAAATCCTATACTGGGGACATTTTATTGATGACATATTATGCATCTGGGGGGGGCATGGAATCTCAGGTCGTTGAATTTTTGGACATTCTCAACACAAATGTGCTCTATCTACAGTTTACATATACAGTGGATCCCACCACAGTGACTTTTTTGGACCTCAGAATCCATGTCACCCCAGATGGCAGTATAGTCTCAGAACACTTTCATAAATCAACAGTTGGTAATTCATTATTGAAATTTGATAGTTGCCATCCTCCGCATTCACTTAGAAGTATACCAAAGGGGCAACACCTGAGGTTGAAGTGTAATTGTTCTGATATGAAAGATTTTGAAAAACATGCCAGTGAACTGAGAGAAAGGTTCTAGAATAGGGGTTACAATACTGAATTGCTGAACACTGCAAACAGACATGCCAAATCTCAGGATCATGCACATTTGTTAAAACTAAAAACCAGACCATCTGTTGCATCAGGGATACTGAGTATAACAACATCTCTCCAAAAATAGCGGGGGCACTTAGGAGATTTTGGTATGTTCTGGATACAGATACAGATCTTAAAAACGAAATAGGTAAACAACTAAGAGGGGTATACAGAAAAAGTAAAAGTATAAAAAACAAAGTGGCAAAAAGCCATTTTACTACCACTGACTTGAACCCCCTGGGCCTCTGAATCAGATCTGGATGTAACAGATGCGGAGGCTGCAATATCTGTAAATTCATGAATACACGTTCTGAATTCCAGAGTCCCACTAATGGTTATACTCACCACACTCAACCATTTTTGACTTGCAGGACAGTATTTGTTATTTATGCTCTTTGGTGCGATTGCCCATCTTTATATAGTATGTGGGTATGGCCGCATGCAGCCATAAGGAAAGAATTCAAGAGCATGTACACTCCATTTTAAACAGATGCTGTGACACTCCAGTAGGGAGACACTGGAGTTTCTATCATAACTTTGATTTGAAATGTTTCTACTTTATGGGTATTGACCATGTTCAGGTACAACCCAGAGGAGGAAACAGACGTCAACTATTGAGACAAAGAGAAAGCAGATTTATTTTTCTTTTGAATGCATCTCACCCAGTTGGGATCAATAATGACTGGGATTTGCAGCCTTTTCTATAGTTTTTACAATCCTTGTTATTGCTTTATTCTGATTTTATGACAATGCCATTGCAATATTCTTTGCCTTGTATTTATTAACTAATATTCCCCCCTTTTTTAGCCCCTACTTTTCATATCTGTTTTATTTTCTGGCTCCTTCCCTTTTTTTTCCATTCCTCCTCCCCCCCCCTCCCCCACTCTTCCACATTCCTTCTTTTCTTTACTTCTTTTACTATTTCCCTATCTTTCCCTTTTCTGTTCTTCATTTTTTTCTTT
The DNA here is from genome assembly GCA_016271365.2 of Neoceratodus forsteri. Taxonomy (NCBI): domain Eukaryota; kingdom Metazoa; phylum Chordata; order Ceratodontiformes; family Ceratodontidae; genus Neoceratodus; species Neoceratodus forsteri. Next base: position 1,341,519,864 of record CM057455.1, on the reverse strand, counting down.
TCTCTTCTTTTTGTATCCGTTCTTGCTCCCTCTGGGATTTGCACTTTGTGCTGCTCTATAACTTACATTAATTTTGTCTTATTGTTTCCTTCTATGTGTAGTTGCACACTGAAGCTGGAGACTTCATCATCCTTATTTCTAAAACTATACAGATCTCATTTTTGTCTGGATAAATTAAAAAAAGAATTAAAAAGAATATTTATGCAATATTGTATTAGTTATTTAAACTCAAACGTAGTTACCATTTTTGCAACTTGTTAAAGATTTTTTGTACATGATGTGTTTATTTAATACTCATGCATTTGCCATTACCAGCTAAAAACCTTTTCAACTGTTTTTGATTGTAAGCACATTGTACTTTAATTAGTGTATTTCTCTTTAAGATGTGGCTTGGGGAACTGTTATCTACAGGATTTCTTAATGTCTGAAAGCCCATAGAAAGCTAATTTGAGTGAGCCGTTCTGTCTATCTGTGAGTATTTGCAGTCCAGAGTTATTCATATGTAAATCAGCCTGTAATTAAGTCCTGGGAGCAGCCACCTGTTTTAGGCTCCTGACAGAAAATGATGTCACCAAGAGTCTTGGCTCGCCTTTGACTATAGGTTAAATAGGAAATCGTCTGTTTTATTAAGTGTATTTTAAGGTGTTATTCCAACACTTTCTACATTTATAATAATTGCTTTGTATGTGCATTGGAACTCGTGAGTTATCACCTTTATATTTTAAACCATTGGTAACAATAATCAATTTTCAGGATTGCTTTAACTTCTAGGCTATACTGCCAGCTGATCATCAAAAACTACAAATCTCCAGTCTGGCTCTGTGTTGCCAACAGGTATTTGGGTCCCATATCAGGATATCTAACCCTGTTTGTGTTCATGTCAGTACAGATTTCTAGGGCTGCCACAGCACCAAATTCTGTCTTTTTCCATTCCCTCTCTTATAACCTTTTCTCTTACAGTTGTTGGGTGTGAACTTAGGTCTTCAAGATGCAAATGTGGCTCTGTACCTACTGGCCTGGCATCATGAGACCAGCCTTGAAATGTGTAGTTTTTAATTATTAGCTGTCAGTACAGCATTGAGAGATGTGAACAGGTTTTGTTCATTTAGCAGAGTGGGTTTTGATTTCAACGTGCTCTACTTGTATATTGTGTAACCAGAGTAAGTCATTTAACCTCCCTGTGCTCCCAAAACACACCTGGGAACAAGCTGCTACTCAGTGTGCCTTTCCTGGACAAAAACAGTAAAAACAATCTGAGCATGTGTTATGGTTCTGAAAATATTATGCTCTTTCTATCCAGATTTGACTTGGAAAAAAAAATAGGACACAATTACTTGTTTATTAATTGCAAAAACACATAGATGGACAAAATTGTTAAAACATGCATACCATGAAATACATTAAGAGTATTTCACTGCTTTTGATGAAGTTAATAGTATAACAGTTTCTTACTGAAATACTTTGGATGGAATGGGATTTTCTATCATAATGATGCCAGAATTCTACTGGATTATTTTTACTAACGGTTTGAAATGCAAAAGTGACAACTCACTAGTTTCAATGCACATAAAAAACAATTATTATAAAAGCAGAAAGTGCTGTAATTTCAACACTTTCTACATTTATAATAATTGTTTTGCATGTGCATTGAAACAAGTGAGTTATTTTTCATGTTAAAGTGTTCTTAGCTGCTGTGTTCAGGCTGTTGTGTTTAACTGGAGAGCAATATTGCATGTCATTGCTCTGTAGATAACAAATTGCGCTGAAGACACTTTATGCAACTGTATTTAAGATTAATCTATGTAAATGTTTACCTGTGTGTGGATGAGAACAACTTCTTTCTTCTTCAAATAAAGTTTACTAAATTTAAAAAAAAAAGAAACAAGTGAGTTATCATCTTTACATTTCAAACTGTTAGTAAAAATAATCCAGTAGAATTTTGGCATTGTTACAGTAGAAAATCCCATTCTAGCCAAAGTATTTCAGAAAGAAACTGTTATACTTTTAACTTCATCAAAATAAGTAAAATACTCTTCAATGATTGGTGATCATTCTTTACATATGGATAACGGCACTTTTATATACATACAAACATGGCCGGATTTACCTTTACGCAAATTACGCCATGGCGTATGTCCCAGAGCTTCAGGAGGGCCCCACATCATTGTATTTTTAGAATTTACTTCCCTACTGGCTGGCTGTACAACTTGCCATACTGTCGTGTGACCAAGGGGTCATTTGTAATTTTTTATCACATCATGTCAGGGCACCAACTGGCAATTGCCAAAATAAAACGTACCCCCCCTCACTGCCTCTCAGTTTGTCCAGGCGGCTCCAGGTCCACCTCTCACATCCACCCTGCCTGACGTGAACTCACCGCAACAACCAACCATGTCTCATTAGAGGTCCTCTGAGGTATGTCTACTGGGGAGCAGTGGGAATTTGTATGTGCGTGCGTGTGGCATCAGGGCGTGTTGTTGGTCGGGCAGCAGTGAGATTCAAGGAGGAGGACCAGTGGATGACGATCAGTCATTGAGATCACAGTGAAGGGAATATTTCAGTTGATCAAAGAGAAGAATACACTGAGAGCACAGAGTAAACTAGAGCATGCTGGGGGTTTGCTTGGAGAGTCACAGACTCATCACTCATCACTACCACCATCCAGCCAGCCAAGCTTCTTAATTTTTTTTTTTTGTTGTCCGATCAAGGGATGTCGTCATGTCGTGGTGCAGGCTGCAGTGCAGCATTGCATGTTTTATGATGTTGCTGCTGTGTAGTCAATAAGAGCCTGAGAGTGCTGCTGGGGGGGGGTATCTATGCGGTGGGCCTCTCTACCCTCTGGACCGACCAGTCCACTCCTGACTGTGAAGAGGAGTCAAGTGCCGCAGATATCAGTCAGGCAGGCAGGCCAAGAAGAAGACCAGCAGCCACCACACCAGAAGGTAACAGCCAGGTATGTGTTGTAAAATCTGATGCTTTCTGCCTTTCTGTTGCACTTGCACTAGTTAGAGAAGGTTGGGGATTTTAGCACCTTGGGGGAGAGACCACACCTGAAAACAGATCTACTGTTCTTGACCTCAGTTGCCTTGCATAACACTGTTGGTCTGGCTCCTGAGAGAGACAGTACAAACTGTAACTTAAGTGACATAAGGGAAGGAAGTAGGGTGGGGATCTTTTTTGGGGGTATGGGGCTGGCTGATGATGTCTTGTATTTAGGGGTGCAGTTAAACTGAGACAATGAATGAACAGAATTCCACTTACACTCAGATGCTTTTTTTTGTATTAAAAAACAAAACATTACTCTAAGAGCCCATATGACAATAGCTGTCAAGCCAAGCCTAGAAAAATACAGTACAGTGAGTGATAGGTAACTGTAATTCTGGCAAGTCTGTGGTGTTCAGCTGCAATATATATATGATGGCCTCCTGAGGGATATTTATTTTCAAGTGTGATTAGGGCCTGAAGACAAGTAGATGATCTTTCTTTCCTGACTGCATCCTACATGTTTTGCTCCCTGCAATCTTGAGTACCCTGTTCGTTGCCTCCTTGCCAGCCCAGCACCACAGAACAGTGGGATGTTGGCATTTAAGGGCCCCTGGGCCACAAAATATGACTTGGAGTAAGGCCCCCACATCCATTATTCTAGGCCTGCATACAGATAATGATACTTTTATCTCTGGTTACAACCTCCCGGTTGATATTTTTGGTTACAACCAGGAGGTTGTAATCAGCACCTATCAATCAAGCACAGCCACAGAAAGCTAATTTTTTTTTATTCTTTGTAACCAGGTAAGGCCCACTAGGCACAGGTGCCTGTTTTCTGGGGTGACCCGGGAGCACTGGGGAGGTTAAGTGACTTGTTTAGAGTCACACAGTACGTAAGTGGAGGTTGTTGGAATCAAACCCACATCTGTCTGCTGGATGTACCAAGCTTATTCACAGCTCATTACTGTAACCTCTAGACTATACTGCCAGCCCCAAATTGGCACATACTTCCTCTGAGGGCGGGCTGAAATCTTGCCCAATATGGCGGCTCCGTTAACAAGCACTGGTACTGAAACTCAAGCTTTGCCTAACACTGTTAAGGCAAGTAAGATTTTAAATATTTTTAAATATCTATCTTTTTGATCCTGCCTTAAAAATGAAAAAAATCAATCTGGTTGATCCTGCTACTTACATCCCTCTAACATGTCTTACACTCTGTAGCTATGCCGACAGCCCGTGATTTTCCAGAATGCCATTTCCATTGTAATGTAAAAAGGAAAAAAAGAAAAATAAAACACAAAAGAAAAGAAAAAAATGGAGAACCAGTCAGTGTGTGTGTGTGTGTGAATGAATGCATGAATGAGTATGAGTGTGTTCCTATCTCTGACAGAAGTGCTGCACTAACTGAACTATACTGAAAGGGAAAAAAATTATCACCATTAATTAAATAAAAGTGTGTGTGTTTGTGTGTAAAACAGAATTTTACACACACCCTCTGTGTGGGATGTTCGTATGTAGCATCCCACACTGGGGGTGCATGTGTAAAATTCTGATTACACACACCCAGCCATATATTATTCCATATTTTAATAATGCATTTCAAGTTATGCATGTTTTAGCAATGTTGTCCATCTATGTGTTTTTGCAATTCAATTAATAAACAAGTAATTGTGTCCTATTTTTTTTTCTTTTCAAGTAAAATCTGGATAGAAAGAGCATAATATTTTCAGAATCATAACACATGCTCAGATTGTTTTTATTGTCTTTGTCCAGGAAAGGCACACTGAGCTATAGCTTCCCAGGTGTGTTCTGGGGGCACAAGGAGGTTAAGTGACTTGCTATGGTAACACAATATACAAGTAGAGCATGTTGGAATCAAAACCCATTCTGCTGGATTAACGAAACATTTTCACAGCTCTCAATGCTGTACTGCTAGCTAATAATCAAAAACTTCACATTTCAAGGCTGGTCCCATGATGCCATGCCAGTAGGTACGGAGCCACATTTGCATCTTGAAGACCTGAGTTCTCACTCAAAATTGTAAGAGAAAAGGCTGTAAGAGAGGGAATGGAAAAAGACAGAAGTTGGTGCTGTGGCAGCCCCAGAAATCTGTACTGACATGAACACAGCCAGGGCTAGATATCCTGATATGGGGCCCCAGTACCTGTTGGCAACACAGAGCCAGCCTTGAGATTTGTAGTTTTTGATGATCAGCTGGCAGTATAGCCTAGAGGTTAAAGCAATCCTGAAGATGGATTATTTTAACTAACAGTTTGAAATGTAAAGGTGATAACTCACTAGTTCCAATGCAATTATTACAAATGTAGAAAGTGTTGTAATAACACCTTAAAGCACACTTAATAAAACAGATGATTTCCTATTTAACTTACAGACAAAGGAGAGCCAAGGCCCTCAGTAACATCATTTCCTGCCAGGAGCATAAAACAGATGGCTGGCCCCAGCCCTTCATTACAGGCTGATTTACATATTAATAATGCTGGACTGCAAATACTCACAGATAATCACAACAGCTCACTCAAATTAGCTTTCTTTTTTTCCATTCAAATTTTTATTAAAGTTTACAATACAGAGAATAAATCCAAAAGAACAATTGGCATAATGAAATATGATTACCATACCATTGAGCTGATTCATTCTCTCCTGACCCGACCCCCACCCTTCCACCCATTTCTGGCGCAGCAGTATGCCATCCACGTAACATCATGTGCTTTTTAAGGCTATGTTTCACACTTGTAAGGAGTACAGGGCTTGAAGAGATCCCCATATTCTGTTAAATTTCTTAAGTTTGTTGGAAAGACTTGCAATGGTTCTCTCCGTTCTGAGATTTGCAAGGAGCTCCTGGAGCCACTCTAGATATGACAAGTTATCAGAGTCTTTCCAATGCCTAAGAACCACCTTTTTAACAGACATGGAAATTAGTGCCATATAATATTTCCTACACCTTACTGTAATTGCAGAAAAATCTCCCAAAAGACATATTTCAGGTGTGAACAACTCTGAAAGCCCTAAAAGTGGGTCAGCTATTTGTTTTATGGTAGTCCAAAGCGAGGCAACCTTGGGGCATTTCCAGAAAATATGCAAAGAGTCCCCCGGCTGCAACCTACATCTGGTACAGAGTGGAGTAGACACTGCACCTATCCTGGCCAATTTTTGTGGAGTATAATAGATATTATGTAAAATTTTAAATTGCATTAATCTAAGTCTATCCTGGGATAAGAATTTATGACAATTACACTAGATAAGTGACCAATCAAATTCCTTGTCTGGGAAAAGGGAAGACCAGTAAGAGACAGGGCCAAAATTATCAGGATATGCCCATGCGAATAAGGTACTGTATATTTACGACACTGCATGGGGCATTCCAGCCGACTCAAGAAGAGAAGCCTGAAAATTGAGCTGTGCAGGGAGAGGAGGAGTAGCCCCAAATATTTTTAACATGCAATGCCATAGCTGATAAATCTTGAAAATATTTATACCAGGAATCGTAAGCTTATGTAAAATTTCAGAGAGGAACACCATTGTCTATCAGGTGTAATAAAATCTTTTAACAAGGGCATTTTATGGGAGGAAGCCTATTAAAGATAGAGGCTTATTATCCAATTTCAGATTAGGGTTACCAGTTACTGGCTGATGTGGATCCTTGGTATTGTCATATTTAAAAAACGCGCACAACTGAGAATGGGACATAATTGAGACTGCAATGGGAGAGTTTCACAGGGATAAGGGGAGGAGTCCTATTTTAGTATATAATAGTGCACCTGGGAGGAAACCATGCTTCTTAATACTATCCAACTCCATTCTAAGCCATATCGGGGTATATAGGGAGTGTGCTAATTGCTGCTCTGCTGTCAACCACTGAAGATATTTATTGGCCTGACTGGCCCAATAATACAGCTTCATATGTGGAAGCTTTAACCCTCCTTTATCTTTGGGAGCAGCTAATTTATGGAAGGCCATTCTGGATTTTTTGTACCCCCATATAAAAGAGGAGAACATGCTATGAATTTTTTTTAAACTAGGACAGTAGAAGATTAATGTTCAGCATATTAAGGGGATAAAAAAGATGGGGAAAGACATTCATTTTAATCAGATTGATCCTACCCCATAAGGAAAGAGGGAGAAGCGTCCATCTATGGAGGTCTTGATCTATTTTCTGAGCCAATAAATCCAAATTTAACTGTTTAAGCCGAGTATTACTCCGGGTTAGTATAATTCCCAGATATTTATTTATTTATTTAGTTTTTGTTTACCAGGTAAGTGCACTAGCCATAGGGATGACTATTTTCAGGCACGACCCAGGAGAATTACAGAGCAAATTACAGGGAATTTTCAAACAGTAGCAAATACAGAAAAAAAAGGTACAAAAGCAAGGTAAGATAACATCAGGATTTCCATAACATATGGGGTACAGAGTTTAGGAGAAGATTACAAAACAGAGGTAGCATTGGTTTTCCCAGTAGGTAAAAAACCATCTTTGAAGTTAAATAGCCAGGTAATTAGCATTAATATGCCAGGTAAGGGCCCAGTCAGAGAAACTGGACAAATTCTTCACACACCCCAAGAGGTTGGGGTGAGACGTAGGTACAACTGTGAATTAGGCTGCCAGGCAAGCCCAAAGGTAATGATTTGTTGTTTATACACCCTGTGATTCAAAGGAAAAACTAAAGTTTTCCCCTGTGTTAAGTTTGTAATTCAAGACCTTACTGAATTCCTTTATTATATTAAGAATAGCCAGAATAGATGTGGCAGGATTGGTTATATGCAGGAGAAGATCATCTGCATATGCTGCAACCTTGACCACATGCCCGTGTAGGAGAATACCTGGGACATCCTGGGCTCTTATTAATCTCCGAATAAGAAGCTCTAGATATATGTTAAAAAGCAACGGGGACAGTGGACACCCCTGCCTTGTTCCCACATGGAGTTTAATCGGACTGGAAGTCATTCCATTACAGGCGATTCTGGCGGAGGGAAATGAATATAGTGAGCACACCCAACTCAGAAATTCATTAGGAAAACCAAATGCCTCCATTGTCGCAAACAGGTAGTTCCAGTAAACCCTGTCAAAGGCCTTCTCAGCGTACAACGAAACCAAAGCCTTTGGAGTGATGGCATCCTTAGAGGCAGAGAAGACGTGGGCAAGAGTTCGTAAATGATCAATGGATGATCTTCCCTTCATGAAACCCACCTGTTCCTCTCCAATTATCGAAGGGAGAACCAAACTCATGCGGTCCGCTAATAGCTTAGCTAAGATTTTAATGTCGTGGTTAATTAAAGATATGGGTCTGTAGCTTGAGACAAGGTCCTGTGGTTTGTCTGGTTTGGGCAATAAAACTATAAGACCCTCAAAAAGGGAAGGATCAGACCCCTGACCCGAGAGAAGAAATTGAAAAAGGGACAGCAGGATGGGGGCTAATTGCCTAAGAATACTTTATAAAAATTTGAAGAAAACCCATCAGGACCTGGAGTTTTATCGGACAGAAGGGATTTAATTACCACAGTTATTTCATCCTCGGAAATAGGAGATATAAGTGCATCTTGTTGAGATTTAGAAAGGGAGGGTAAATGCAAATCTGTCAAATATCTTTGCACATCCTCATCGGAGGGGGAATTAACCATGGGACCATATAGATCCTGGAAATAGGTAGTAAATACATCTACTATCTCCGGAAGTGAAGTTTTAAGAGAGTCCCCTTCTGAAGAGCGGACAGCTGGAATAAATCTAGCTGATTTGAATTGATTAACACGCATTGCTAACAGCAGCCCAGCTTTCTCCCCTTGATCTGTATAGACAGCATTAGTTTTTAGAATAGCAAACTTGGCTTGCTCTCTTAACAGATCAAGGTAAGCATCCCTTAATTTGATTAGATCCTGCTTAAATGTTTCAGAGGAAACTGGGGAAAGACAATGTTCCATGTTCTAATTTGGGACAAAAGGCAGGAGACTTTGTTTTCCCATTCCTTTTTCCTTTTCGAAGTTAGGCCAATTAAAATAGGAACGCTTTAAGAGTGCCCCATTCCATATCAGGTCATTGTGTGGTATTAGCATTTAAAGCCATAAACTGTTGAATTTGGGATGCTATATAATCAACCTTAGCAGGTTCTTTGAGAATTTGGTTATTCAGCTTCCATCTACCCCCTTTTTTCATAAAAGAAAACAGGGATATTGTACATACTACCGCGGAATGATCCGAGAGTGGGCCAGGGATAATATTGGAATCTAGAACCCCAGACAGCAGTGTTTGAGAAATGAGAATGTAATCAATCCGTGAAGAAGTGCTATGTACTGGCGAGACATTTATATATTCCTGGACCTTGGGATGGAGCACACGCCATACATCACAGAGTCCTGCAGAGTCAACAAGGTCCCTAAATGCTCTTTGGGCGGGGGAGAGGCCATGGGGGACTCGACCAGACCTGTCTACCAGGGAATCAAATACGAGATTAAAATCACCCCCTATAATCATAGGGATGCCCAAAAAGGGTTAAGGACTCAGTATTTTCATAAAGAAACCTTGGGGTATCAGCTAGCCCATACACACTACCCAACACAATATCCAAGGTATGCAACTCACCCTTCACAAATAGAAATCTCCCAGAGGGTCAGCAATACTTTGGGTAGGCCTGAAAGGAATTGATCTATGTAAAAGGACCATGACTCCCCTACTTTGGGTATTACCCTGTGCAGCAAAGACCTGTCCCATCTGCTGCCTTCTCAGCTTAACAGCTTCATGATTGAGTAGATGCATTTCTTGTAGAAACATAACGTGTGCTTTGAGGTGACTTAGATATTTTAGCACCTTATATTGCTTGATTTTATGCCTGGCTCCTTCAACATTCCATGTGTTAAACAAAATATTATTAGTCATTGATCATTAAGACTCTAGGTACCTGCCTAAAGTCCCATCTGTACTCATACATATTTTTCTTAGCGCACATAATGAAGTGTCTGCTGCGCCAGCCCACCCTCCCTCTACCCATAAACCACCAAACCCCAATATCAAAACTCCCAAAGAACAACCCCAATAACCCACTATAGACCCAACCCCCTCCCACTCTCACCCCATAATCTCACGGTACATGACAACCAGCTCACCTAGACATCTTCCTGCTACCCAGGCCCCCCGCCTGATACCACTAGACTAACTGTTATATTACAACATCTAATTCTCTTATACCCACTCTAACCCACCGACATGAAAATACAGGTAAATTATACTCATCCATATACAATATTTCTAAGAACACGAACATTAGAATATGTTGACCCTTCAGAACCATATAATAAGGATAGGAGAAAGAAAAGAGAAAAAAGGGGGAAGGTGGGGAAGGGAGGGAAAAAAGCATATTTTTGCAGAGACAAAATTCGTCTTGCGTATTCCAGGTCGAGAAAAATGAGAAGGGGGTCCTGAGAAAAGTTACATCACAGCCTCTTCCATTATAATGAGTTTCCAGTTGCATAAAACAAAGGCATACAGGGCTTATATTAGTAGCCCATTCGAAACTCATAACTGTACTAGGGAGGTATTCCAGTCATACATCCCTCTGTAAAGACCAGGAAATACAAAAATTTACTTCCATCAAAATCTTCTCCTACAAGAAGCCAGAGTAAGGTAAAATGTAAGTCATAAGAGGCGACAGTCTCTGGTGCCATCTAGCGGCAATATGTCCATAGTACAGTCTCAAACTGGATATCGAAAACCACTAATTCCTTGGGGAAACAGCAACGTAAACCATCCTTTCTAACTCCATTCCAGAATCAGGTATGGCTTCAGAGTTAAATGCCAAAATAACGTCAAGCAGCTTCCCTCACTCTGCCTCAGATACTGAAATATTATTTGGGAACATTTACTGTGCAAAACAGTACTAGGAGGCTGGTTATAGGTCCTCTTTACATTGAAAAATTAGCAGGCACAAAAGTAGATACTGGCATGAGTTCCAAGGGAAATCTTGTAACATGACTCCCATCATTTAGGAGACAAAGAGAGCAGCAAGAGGGAAAAAAAGCATATACAAGATCAAGGACAAGCAGGGTGTCCTGCCCTCCTTCGCTAGCTACTTGACATACACGAAGTCAAGTGTTACACCCTGAAGTTGGAGCTCTCGGCTAAGGTACAGACATCCTTGGTTCAGGTAGTATGATATAAATCAGGGAATGCAGTCTTGAGCCCAGCAGCCGCGGATTCCGCATTCTCATATGAGATCCAAGAGCCAGAGACCAGTACTTGAAACCTGGCCAGGTAGCCCACTTTAAATTTAATACCAGCCGCTACTAATTTTGTAGCTAGAGGATGGTAAGCAGCTCATTTTTGACGTACTGAAAAAGGTAAATCTTGCACTATCCTCAGTTTGGCTCCTTCCCACATAAGTTCCTTGGCTTCTCGGGCTTTAGTCAGGAAATGCTGTTTTTCTTGGTAATTTAAAAAATGGAAAATAAAAGTCCTAGGGGCAGCTCCTTGTGGTGGGATAGGACGTAACGCTCTGTGGGCTCTTTCGATAGAGTATTCAGAGCCGAAAGGGGTAGGGCCAGCGATTTTTTTAATAAAGTGCTTGGTAAACTTAATAGGGTCTGTACCTTCCTCACGTTCAGGCAAGCCTATTATTACCACGTTATTGCGGCGACTTCGACCCTCAAGATCTTCTACTTTGTTTTCCATTCTGGTTACTCATTGCTTCAAGGCCACCAGCTCGGGATTAAATTGCTCTTGTTTGCGTTCCAAGGAATGGATGCGTGCTTCGTTGTCCGACGTTCTCTGGGAGAGGGATTCCAAAGCGTTGGAAATGCTTTTAATTTCTCCTGCGATATTCATTATTTCTGTTTTGAAAGGCTGAAATTCCTCTGAGAATTTAGCAAGAGTAAGAGGCTCCGGCTCCATACTCCGGGTACCGATAGGATGTATCTGAGATGCAGTAGAGGCCTTAGACTTTTTCGGGGCCTTCTCAGGAGTTGTTGGAGGGGTATACTTGGGGGGTGTTTCTTCATCTCTATTTCTATCTGGCCTCTGTTGGGTAAACATCGATTGTTCAGAAGACTTCCACCAGTTAGAGAGTAGTAGAACAAGTTCTCAGACCTTGTTAAATCGATATTAAAGCTGATGGGGGGGCAGGAGCTCATGAAAGAGAGTGCTACTTGGTGGACTGCATCATGTGACTCCACCAAATTAGCTTTATATGGGCTTTCAGACATAAAGAAATCCTGTAGATGACAGTTACCTCTTAAATGTGGTGGATATGTTTCTCTTGTTCACTCCCCCTTTGAAGAACCCGGAGGAGTTTGAGGCATTAGAGGCTTTGTTGCACTTGTTTTGTGGAGTTCGGCACAATAAAGACCACTTGAGCAGTCATTTGGCTGTGAGTACTTGTCTTTGCACACCTTTTTGCTCTGTTGCTTCTGAATCTTTTTTGGTGCAGCATTTTTTACTTGAGTGCTTGAAATTTTGCTTTTTCTTTATTTGATGTACTGACACTGGGGATTGGGCACCCCAGTGTCAGTGTCATGTTTGGTGGAAGCAGGCTGGGTGGGGGTGGTACTAGATGGCACCGGAGACTGGGCACTCTGGTGTCAGAACAGAGAGTTAAGCCCTAAACACTAGACAAACCTGACACAAAAAATGGTCATGAGGCAAAGGTTCAAAAGAATATGATACAATAGGTGTTCATACCAGAATATGCTCAGATCTGTTACTTTTGCCTGACATAACAGGTAGTGTAAATGTTATGTATGCACACTCACAATAAGTTAAAAAACAAATGATAGTCCACACTGGGAAGGTGGTGCCAATGATAAACTAAGCCAATAAAAAATCTCAAAAGTCAGGCACTCACCACCTTATAAAATTAGACACTCCGATTCCAATTAATGTGAACACAACAAAACGCCTTTATGCACAAGAAAAGTACATATCAGCAAACAGATGTCCCTAAATATGCCTGATGCATTTCAGATCTGTAACAATCCTTTATCAGAGGCTCACACTCACAGTAAGCTGGCAAGACTCACAATAGCTCAGTGACAGCTGAGTGAAAAACAGACTGCCACCCTGTGGTTGCACTGTCTGGAGAGTCTATTTACCAGGATAATATGATATACTAATTAGCACCGCCTATGACGTGAGGCAACACTGGTGCCATGATTGCACTGAGCTAAACTCTAAGCAAGATTATGCCAACTATTTGAAACAGAGCTCAGACAAAAATGCAATTTTTAAATCTATGAGGAAATGTTCTCAAAAATAACCTTGCAAAACTGATCAAGACACAGCAAAACCATGGGAACTATTCACATTAGTAACAACAAGAGGAAATGTTTGCCACTGATCTTTAATGTGGTGTGAAGGAAGTCCACCATGGGAGAGAGAGAGAGAAACACAGAAATATAAAATTTTATGGCAGATAAGGATGGCACGGTCCATCCAGTCTGCCCATTTCTACCTACCAACACGTCTATGATGGACCATGCTCGATCTACAGTTCTTTCTCCTTCCCCCTTCATTTCCACTATGATTCCCTTGTGCTTATCTCATGCATTCTTGAACCACACCACTGTTTTCACCTCTACCACCTCTGCTGCAAGTATGATCGAGGAATCTGCCACTCTTTCTGTGAAGAAGCACTTCCTCACATCTCTTCTGAATATACTCCCTACAGCTTCATAGCATGTGCCCTTGTTCTTGAGCACCTTTTCTTCTGAAAAAGTCTTTATTTATCCAGGTGAACACCGTTGAGCAGGTTCATTTACAAGGTGGACCTGCGTTACACAAAGTCAAGAATATAGAGAATAATGTATGGGGAGGTGGTTATTATGAGAATTTTACACACACCCGAGGTGGGGGATGCCCCATAAACCCTGAGGGGCCAAGCCCGAGGGGTTTATTTAGGCATCCCACAATCAGAGGTTGTGTAAAATTCTCATGAATAACCACCTGTCCATTACTTTATTTTTTATAATTGCTGATCACAATTTTTTCAGCAGTAATCTATTCTATTTGCAATGAAATGAGTAAGACAGTTGTGCTATAATGAAAAATGTATTTGTGGTGTTGTATTACACTGCAGTTTTCAATAGTTTGTGTTTTTAAAACGTCTTTTTTATGTTTGGAAAAGAATCATCAACAGTTTTTAACATTATAACATTTGTCAGCATCTTTAAATGTTTGAACTTACAGTTCGTGAATGAAATTACGTTAGTTTTAGATGGCTTCATTAATGTGGAGAAACCATGAAAGCTTGTAAAGTCTTAACGATAAAAAAACTCTTCAAACTTTTAAACTAAGAATTCAAACTGTTAATTTTGTTATGTAGTCTGGCTCCAGGAGGTCTTGGCACTCATTTTCATTTGCTTCAACGCTGGATCTGACAGGACATCCGGAGCTGTGAGAGCGTGAGTGAGTGAATGAGTTGTTTTCTTCGCTCTGCAGCTGTTTGTGTCTCGCGCTTGTCTAGGGAAGCGTGGTGCATGTTTGCCATTAGAACTGGCTGAGGTAGTTATAACGGCAAATTATAACTCGGTTTTTGCATTGGAAAAAATTGTGGCCAGTAATTATAACACCTTTATGTACAGATAATAAAAATAGAATAATAGATGCATTCTGGTGTATTACAAGGCAGTAATTCATCGAGAGGATCTGGGGGCACAGTAAACCTCGAGAGCGAAGCTCGAGAGGTTTAAAGTGCACACAGATCCTCGAGATGAATTACTGTCTTGTAACAGCAGAATGCATTTGTTATTTTTTGTAATATATAGATGCAAGGATTGCGTCAACTTGGAGAACTTTTGAAAAGTTTAACAAAGAAAAGCGAGCAGTGTTAAAGAAACTGCAAACAAAACAGTACTAATTTTTCTTTTTTGTTGTTGTTGTGGAATGAGTGACACTTGGTGCAGAGAGCTAGTCGGAGTCGAAGTACATCACCTAGTGTCTTTTTTTTGTAGCCTGAGGAGATTTTTTAATGGTTACTTCTACGTTCCCAAAGGAGTTGCAGTGCAATCCAAGCAGACGTAGGTCAAAAGCTGTTTTTTTGGCAGTTCTTATGTTTTCTTGCTCTTTGATAAACTTTTTCCTTTCTTCTGACAGGTTTGTTCTTTTGACAGAGACATTTTTAGTCAGGCGGCTTACATGATGTGGATGTGTAGTCGGCTTTACTGTATCGACAGTTACAGTAAAAGCGGTTATGATCAGTGAAAGCTGCTCGAGAGTTGTCCGTGTGGGCGCTTTGCGCTGTTGTGAGTTTGTAATAATACTATCGTTGAGATCTTCCATCGATAGTATTACGAGATCTCAACGATAGTATTATTAAGTTCCATCGATGGTATTATTGCGTTTTGGGCGATGTATTATAGGGGATTTTTTGTATGTATTTTGGGGGTATTATTTTAATTATCCATATATTACATAGACATAATTATATAGAACTAGGAAAAAAATTACACAGAGCAATAACAAGTATTTCAGGTATAGGGTTAACAAGGTTAGGGAGAATGGTATGAGAAGGAGAATTAAAACATTCTGAAACAGCCAGCATATTAAAACATTTTCAAACAGTACGGCATATCATTGGTCAGGACATATACAATCTTTAGGGGCAGATATGGAGGGGAGGAGTACAGGACTGAAGCTGTTCTAGGAGGGGTGCTACGGTATATGGGCTGGGGACATATATGTTAGGAGTCTAAGGGTAAGATAGGTAGTGGATTAGCAGAAAAAAAGGGGGGCATAGGTGGAGACAATAAAGGGGCCAGGTTAGGTGGAGATACAGTGGGCAGGTAAGCAGCAGTACCTTATTTACCCTCATATGGTATTTAATGGTCTCTATCATATCCCCTCTCTCCCTGCTGTGTTCCAAGGTGTATATTTTGAGCTCCTTTTGTCTCTCATAGATGGGGCTTCTGATGTAGACCCTGCACCATTTTAGTTGCCCTCCTCTGGACCACTCTATGTCCTTCCAAACATGTCTTTAGAACTGGAACCAGTATTCTAGGTGAGGTCTTACCAGCCATCTATACAGAGGCAACATCACCTCCCTCTTTCTGGTGGTGATTTCCCCTCATTATGCACCCTAGCATCCCACCAGCCCTTCCTACTGCCTTGTCACACTGCCTGACCACCTTTAGGTCATCCAGTATGATTACCTCCAGGTCTCTTTCCTGCTTGGTAGTCATCAACACCACTCCACACATTTTGTACTGAGCCCCGAGTTTCTGTTTCCCAAGTGCATTATTTTGCACTTTTTCACATTGAAACCCAGCTGCCCAAACTTCGACCACTCCTTTAGTTTTCTGAGGTCTCTGCTAAACCTTTCCACCCCACCCCACCCCCAGCATGTCCACCCTATTGCAGAATCTGGTGTCATCCACAAAGAGGCAGATCTTCCCTTCCAGCTCCTCTGCAGTGTCACCAAAAATGATTAAAGAGAACCAGTCCCAGCATTGATCCCTGAAGCACTCTGGTGTCCGCCCTTTCTTCCTCAGAGTAAATTCCATTTACCACCAACCTCTATTGCCTATCCACTAATCAATTTGTTATCTAGTTTAGTACCTTTGGACACACTCCTAAGCTACTCAGCTTGCTTACTAGTCTCGTATGTGGAACTGTGTCGAATGCATTGCTGACATCTTGGTAGGCCACATCCACTGCTTCACCTTAATCTAAATCATTTGTTGCCCAGTCAAAGAAATATATCAGATTCCTTTGATATGACCTCCCACCTGTGAAACCATGCCACCTTGGGTCTTGTAGCCCACTGGAGTCAAGATTTCCCACAATCCTTTCCTGCTGCAGTGATTCCATTAACTTCCCCACCACTGATGTCAGGCTGACTGGTGCATAATTGCCAACTTCCTCCCTGCTACCAGTTTTGTGAAGTGGGATTATATCCGCCCTCCTCCAATGCTCCAAAACCACTCCTGTTTCCAGTAAGCTGTCAAATAGAACTGTCAGAGGAGTGGCCAGTATTTCCCTGAGCTCTCTGAATACTGTAGGATGCACTCCATCTGGCCCCATTGCTTTGTCCACCTTCAGATGAGCAAGTCAGTTCAGTACTCCCACCTCCCAAACATGACTAGTGTCCAATTCCCTCCCTCCAAAGCTTTTGTTACTTTTTTCTGGCCCCTCCCCTTCTCCTTCGTCTGTGAACACTGAACAAAAGTATTTATTCAGGATGTCTGGTTTTTCCCTGGTCCCCCTCTGCACATCCACCCCTTCCCTTTTTAGCCTTACAATCTCACCCCTGGACTTCCTCTTTTCACTTATGCAACCCCTCACCCCTGCCTTTTTAGCAAAATGACAGGTGGCATGCTGTTGAAGCTGACAGCAGTACCTGGTGGGGACTGGGTGCGGGGAGGATAAGGTTACTCGGCACAGGGGACCTAGGTTTGGCTACTCTGCACAGGGGCACCCAAGTAAATCCGAACACAGGAAGCAATAACTGTAATGTCCAGAACCAGGAATGGGATTCTACAGTGTGGCTTTTATTCACATCCAAGCTGAACAAACAAAGCATAGACGGACCCCCACAGGGCTACATTCCTGGTAATACAGATTAGAGACAACAGAACACTTTTTCACTATTTCCAGCCCTCAGGCTCTGAACCCACTTGGCACACAGCCCGGACTTGCACGCAGCTTTGGGTACACAGCCAGACTTGTACACTACTTGGGTTTTCCCCACAGGCCCGGCTCCCCTGCCGGCCACTTGATCCATGGTCCATTTTGGGAAATGAACAAATTATCCTGTTGTGGCTCCCCAAACCACCTTAGAGCCTTTGACTCCTAGAGGGAATTTTCCTTCCAATCCCACATCTGGGTACTTCCCTCATCACTGGCCAAGTGCATGAGGCAAAGTAGAAATCCACAGAGCAAATCCGTAGAGGTGGACCTAGTCACTAAAGATGGGGGGTCTCCCACCTCCAGCTCCCACAGTCCATACCCGGCCATTTTTCTGGAAACTAAACAATTCTTTTACTGAAACTTGGCAATGTAGATTCCTGGGTAGACGTATGTCACATCTCCTCTACATATCTTTTGATTTCCCAATAAGCACTGGACTTGAACCTACTTTTATTTTTTGGCTAAGCCTATTACTCTAGGCCTCCCACTATTTCAGTAGTCCAATCCCCACATGTCACACAAGTCCCAGGGTGAAAAACATAGGCCCTTTCAGGAAGAGCAGACACTCATCCTCCTGTTCCAGGTGCCTCACAGGCGATTCACAAGTCTTCTTGTTCTCCCAAAAAAACTCTGGAACACATAGGCAGCTTCTCCATTAGTATCAGAACCAGGGGGTTGCCCCAGGAATATGCAGGAAACCCTTTCCTGCCCCCATCCCCGGAGGGAGGGGGCACTGAGACCTGAATCAGCGGTCTCCACCACTTACAATTATCTTCTGTGTCTCTCTTTTGGTGGAGACACACACCCTTTTACCTAAATGTAGCCCTCTGTCAGGGCTGAGGCTCCAAGAGCCTACACTGAGCTGCTGTGCTGCTTTCACAGCAAGCTCCCAACACCAACTGACCACAGACTACTTTTCAAACCTCCCAACATTCTATTCCAACTCCCTGCTGCAGATTCCATTGTGGCTCATGCAGCTGCAATAGTTCTATGGTGATGTCATCCCTCAGTCTCAGCTGAGACTGAGAACAGAGTGAGACAGTGTGAAATCCATTTAATTGGAGTTTCACAAGCTGCCTTCCCCTGCCTACCACTAGGTCTTACTGGGATTCTAGTAACCCCGGGTAACAAGGGGGTTACACTCGCCCTTGACCAGGAAAATGACTGTCCGCAGTCATTGTTTACCCGGCTTTAGGTCATCCCACCTTATGTGCTACCTGCGGAGGTGGGGGTGATCAGGCCCCCTCCTACCATGTGCGAGCACAGGCAGGCAACACTAAGGGCCTAGAGGCCTTTAGCTGACATGTCAGCCTCTACTCTACCCACTTACTATGGCTGCCTAGTGGCTCTAGTAGAACTATGCAGAGCATAGCCATAATAGCTCAGCACTGCAGTCTCTACAGCCATTCAGGACCACAGCCTGTCTATCCCCCCTAGCCCTCTAGGGAAAATTTATCTGCCTTTGCTTAATACCCCAAAAACAAAAACAACCCGGGGACCTCCCCCGACCTTGGGCAACCTGCAACCACACACCAAGAAAATAATACCACATTATTACATCACTTTACTGCCTCCTCCCTACCCCCAAAACCACACCTGTGGAAGGAAAGGGTTAATACAGTAAAAACAACAATAACAACACCACAGTACTTTAAATTACTACACACTAAAGTACTAGTGAGGAACTCCGATGAGCCCTTCCTCCTCTTCTTGTCTTCTCTTCTATCTTCTCCAGGAACACCTGCAAGAAAAAGAAAGACAACACACACTCCTAATCTGCATACACAGTCTACCTAAACCCCTACCATCAAAACACTGGAGAATCCCAAAAAGATTTTTTATTTTTTTTTTTAGAAAAGGTAGAAAAACAGTATTTACATTAGAAAACAACGACATTATTTACAATACACATTTAGGGGGATGGAGTGCCCTAAAAGTCCCAACTAGTAACCACACTGCCCGAAGGCTAGTCCAATAAAGAGTCTCTCCTGGGACGGAGCCCGGTGAAGCACAGTTCTAACAGGCCAAAGTCCCAAAGGAGAGTCTTTGCGGACAGTTCATACATTTTGGAGTCTGCTAGTGTAGGGTGTGTACTCCAATGTCATAAAGATAGAAAGGTTTGGACTTACCAGCCCCTTGTAGAACGGAAAATTCTGAACTGACCTGCACCTCTGACGAAGACTCTCCCTGGCAGCATTTCTTCCAATACAGCTGGGCGGACATCATCCGGGAACCACAGGAGGGCACATCTGGAAACTGCTGGGCTGATGTCATCTCTGGAGATGGAACCTTAGAACAGGAACAAAAAAGGAAAACAGCTGGTCTGACGTCATCCAATTACCAGGCGATGAAACAGGATACAGCTGGGTTGGTGTCCTCTCTGGATCTGAAGTCATCTGATGGGCCAGCCGATGGATTCTGGAAAGGCCAGTACACTGTAGAACTGATGAATGTGGGGCACCTGAGTCCTGAATGTCCATACTGGTGGATCAATAAAGGCACTTCCCAGTCTGGTGTGGCAGTATTGACTACCACTGCTAGGCTTTCCATTTAGTAGGCACGGGCACATTTGCTGGGAGGTCCTTGCACTGAGGCCAATAGTACCGGGGGTCAGGAGCTTGAATTATTACCCCGTCTGGGTGCACATAATTCACACAGTGGGAGATTTCATGTCCCTCTCCGTCCACTATTCTCACTCTGTCCATAAACAGTGTCCTTCCTCTCTTCCACTGATATATTTCTCCTGAAACAGTCTGTTCTTCACATGATTGTTGGCCCCAGGATGCACATCTTTCATTGCTTCAGCCCAGATCCAGGATTTCCTGCTGTTCTCAATCTCCTCCCAGACTTTCCAAGGAAAGGTAGGAAAGGTCATACCATAGATCTCATTTGCTTTTCTATGAACCAGTCTCTCCTCTTTACTAGCTTTGGTCAGCCTGAGACCGCTGGCCTGAGTTGGGAGTGGCCAGTCCTGGTTCTGCCAGCTTCGCATCCTTAATGAAATTAGAAACAGATCCCTGACTTCTTCTCCTTGCAAAGTCAGGGCAGTGGCATCACCACTCTTTTCCATGCATTCCTCCGAGGCAAGATCTTGAGGCTGTGTACCCGTTCCTTTTTCACTAGGCCACATAGGTTCCCCCTCATCTTCCTCTTCACTGAGGATCTGAGCCCAGGAGTGAGCAGTCGTCCTCACTCCTGAGACTATCCACTCATCACTAGATGTGGAGGTCAACACCTCCCACTCAAAGGCCTCCCGCATCTCATCTTCTCCTAAGAGACTTGGGCTAGGCTCCCCCCTCCAGAGGTCTACTGATGCTTTATCCGAACTTTCCTTCTGGGGTCCAGCATCTGAAACTTCAACTTCTGGTTCTGTCTCTAACTCTACACCCTCTAGCTTTGTGCCACACTCCCCCGAGGGGCCTTCCTCCACAGGCTCTGCCTGGTGCTGTGTGCTGCCTGGTGCAGATTCCTGAACCTTTGTCCATGCGGGAGCCAAACAAATTTGAGGCGCTTTATACAAGCCATATTTTTCTAGGCATCCAGCACAGTGAGGAATCATGAAGACGTCCCTTTCAGCTCTCAAGCATATTTGACACACATGCACTGGAAAACCAGGAATCGCCACATGAGGAGGCAGTTGTCCTCCATAGCACCTCTTTTCAGTATCCCTCAGTCTATTCACTGCTGCTGTTACTGCAACCCCTGCATGAGCCGGGTAGCAAGCTGGTCCTGAGGCCATAACTGCAGAAAAACAAACAAAAGTTCACTGTAACTGAAAGTCCCACTTTACTGAACACTCTCTTTAGTTTTAAAATGGCTCCTCTGCTGCTGTGTTTACTTTACTACCCCACCCTGTAATGGCGGCGGCAGCACTCCTATGCATCAACATTCAGAAATTGGGTCAAGCCACTGCACACCCGATTTACACAGACTACTGATAACTTTTGCTCAAACTGCACAAACTTGCTCCGTTCTTGTTTTAAACACATTTACTTGATTTTCCACAGACTTTTCACATGCTGGAAACATTTATTTTACTACCAGTCCCTTAAAGCTTCAGTTTTTTTTAAGCACAGGATTGCCTGTAAAACTAGTGCTGCACATTTGGCTACAACTCACAGTCTCTCTCTGGCTTTAAACTTTAAACTGAGGCTGAACTCATTACTATGCACACAGTCAATGGCTTAACAGACTTGCACTTGCTGGCAGGACTTGACACAGTCGTTACTTGCAAAGCGACTACACTGCTGCACAAACATTTATATGGCATAGGGCAGAAAATCACTGTTTGAGCAGTTTCCATGTTAGTACTTACTGTTATCAGTAGCAGTTTGCTGCGATGGGGAAAAATGGCCTGCAGCCAGTTCTTGGAGGCCTCAGAACAGAAACGGGTGGGGAGTCCTGCTGATCATCTCCTCGACCACCACAGTCACAATTTAGATGATCGAATAGCGGATTGAGCCCGATTTTGAACAAGCAAGTCTAACTTTGGAAGGTTTACAGTAATTTTAACAATCCGCGATGCTCCTCCACAAGCCAGTACACGCACTACACTCACACTCCCTCTCGAATGCTGGGGCAGTCACTGTAGAGCTGGCTGAGGGGTGGGACTGATTGCAGCCTCACCAATCACACGACGCCATGCAAATGAGCCTCTTCTTCCTCGTGAGTGCGCTTCTCCTCACGGCGATCGTCAAGCAGTCAAATTTAAACTGCAGAATGCAACTTTTTTTTTTTTTAAACTGACTCCACGGCGGGAGCCCATTTCAGCCATTTAACATAGCCATTCACACTGCAAGTCTCTCAGTTCATTTAAAAAGCATTTCCAACGTCCAGGGCACAATTTTCCTGTTGCTACCCCTAGTCTTCCACACTTTTCTTTACTACAGTTCATTTTAAAAGCAGGCAAAAACGCTGTAAACAATTGATGCAGGACAAGGGCACACTCTTTGGCTTTACTGCTCCTTGGTAAACAGTTGGCATTTTAAACAGCAGCATAAGATCCACAGCACACAGCAACACACTAGTTACTTGCTTCAGCTTTTTGAGCTACCCACTGCCAGATAGCCAAAACGCTAGCCCCTTGCCCGAGCACCTTCCTTCCCAGAACTAAATCCAAAGCGGTGCCTCCATTTTTGTAACCCCCGACCCCTGCCTTTTAGCAAAAACGACAGGTGGCATGCTGTTGAAGCTGACAGCAGTACCTGGTGGGGACTGGGTTCGGGGAGGATGAGGTTACTCGGCACATGGGACCTAGGTTTGGCAACTCTGTACAGGGGCATCCAAGTAAATCCGAACACAGGAAGCAATAACTGTAATGTCCAGAACCAGGAATGGGATTCTACAGTGTGGCTTTTATTCACATCCAAGTTGAACAAACAAAGCATAGACAGACCCCCACGGGGCTACATTGCTGGTAATGCAGATTAGAGACAACAGAACACTTTTTCACTATTTCCAGCCCTCAGGCTCTGAACCCACTAGGCACACAGCCCGGACTTGCACACAGCTTTGGGTACACAGCCCGACTTGTACACTACCTGGGTTTTCCCCATGGGCCCGGCTCCCCCGCCGGCCACTTGATCAGCGGTCCATTTTGGGAAATGAACCAATTATCCTGTTGTGGCTCCCCAAACCACCTTAGAGCCTTCGACACCTAGAGGGAATTTTCCTTCCAATCCCACATCTGGGTACTTCCCTCATCACTGGCCAAGTGCATGAGGCAAAGTAGAAATCCACAGAGCAAATCCGTAGAGGTGGACCTGGTCACTAAAGATGGGGGGTCTCCCACCTCCTGCTCCCACAGTCTATACCTGGCCATTTCTCTGGAAACTAAACAATTCTTTTACTGAGAGCATGACAATGTAGATTCCTGGGTAGACGTATGTCACATCTCCTCTACATATCTTTTGATTTCCCAATAAGCACTGGACTTGAACCTACTTTTACTTTTTGGCTAAGCCTATTACTCTAGGCCTCCCACTATTTCAGTAGTCTAATCCCCACATGTCACACAAGTCCCAGGGTGGAAAACATAGGCCCTTTCAGGAAGAGCAGACACTCACCCTCCGGTTGCAGGTGCCCCACAGGCGATTCACAAGTCTTCTTGTTCTCCTAAAAAAACTCTGGAACACATAGGCAGCTTCTCCACTAGTAGAAGAACCAGGGGGTTGCCCTAGGAATATGCATGAAACCCTTTCCTGCCCCCATCCCCGGAGGGAGGGGGCACTAGGACCCGAATCAGCGGTCTCCACCACTTACAATTATCTTCTGTGTCTCTCTTTTGGTGGAGACGCACACCCTTTTACCTAAATGTAGCCCTTTGTCAGGGCTGAGGCTCCAAGAGCCTACACTGAGCTGCTGTGCTGCTTTCACAGCAAGTTCTCAACACCAACTGACCATAGACTACTGTTCAAACCTCCCAACATTCTATTCCAACGCCCTGCTGCAGATTCCATTGTGTCTCATGCAGCTGCGATAGTTCTATGGTGATGTCATCCCTCAGTCTCAGCTGAGACTGAGAACAGAGTGAGACAGTGTGAAATCCATTTAATTGGAGCTTCACAAGCTGCCTTCCCTGCCTACCACTAGGTCTTACTGGGATTCTAGTAACCCCGGGTAACAAGGGGGTTACACTTACATATCTAAAACAATGTTGTCCCCTTTCATTGCATCCTGGGCTATTCTCTCTCCCATTTGTGCCTTTGCATTCCTAACTGCTTTCCGTGCTTCCCTCTGTTTCCTCTGGTACACTTCCCTATCCTCTCTCTGTGTTTCCTTATACCATCTGAATGCTACCCTTTTAGCCTTTACCTTTCCAGCCACCTCTTCTGAAAATCATAGCAGTCTGGTTTTCTTCTAGCTTTTGCTCACTTGTTTGATGCAGAGATTTGTTGACTTTGTTATACTCCCTTTTATCTTTGCCCACTGTTCCTACATCCCACCCAGGCCATCCATCCCAGGTCATCCCTGAGGCATTCGCCCTTCTATATAAAATCCACCTTCCTGAAGTCTAAGACCCTCATCCTTGTGTGGTTCCATACTGCAACCATCCTTACATTAAACCACATCATATGGTGATCACTGGTCCCCAAGTGGCCACGCACCTTCCATCTGGTACACTCTCCCTGTTAGTGAGTACTGAGTCCAGTGTTGCCCCATTATGAGTGGGTTCATTGACTAGTTGCCTGAGAAATGCCCCCTGCAGAGAGTCAAGGATGTTCCTGCTTCTAGCTGAAGCCCTGCTGTGAGGCTTCAATCTACACCCGGCAGGTTGAAGTCCCCCACCAGCAGCACCTCACCCATTCTGATATCTTGCCAGTGGCTTCCACCAATACCTTATCTAATTCATGTCCCTGTGCTGAAGGTCTTTAGATCACTCCACTGTGAATAGCAGCTCCATTCCCCATCTCCATCATGACCCACAGTACCTCTGCCTCCCCCTGTGTTCCCGGTACCTTGTATCTCCATCGCTCGTATGCTTTCCCTCACATAACACACCACACCACCTCCTTTACATCCCACCAGGTCCTTCCTGAAAAGAGTATAGCCTGGTATGGCCATGTCCCAGTCATGGTTTTCAGTGTGGTAATGGCCACAATATCCAGGTTGGCCTCTGCATCTGGAGAGTTCACCTCCTTTTGCATTGCTCAACTAGTTGCTGGGTGATGCTATATAGATGAAACGAACCAGCCACTGTCTAATAGGAACAGCTTGGCTCCTTAGGACTATGCGCAGTTTCTGCCCACCAAACAGTGAGTAGTCTTGTGACCAGAGTGCCTGGTCATTGGTCTGTCACTGATGAGCCCATTACAGCTTGAGCTGTAACTGACTCGGCAGTGACACACATCTGGAACACTGTTCTTCCTAACAACATGTTTGCTGCGTATTCACCCACACACAGACATTAAAGTTAGGCTCTTTAAAGAAGCAGAGGATGCTACAGTAAAAATTTTGACCTATGCCTTTTACTCTGTGTTAGATTTCCAATTTTCTCTTGTCTTATATGATGACCTTCCACCCATTTTGAGTCAGCTTTAGCATGTATTCCTTTAACGATGGCTACCCCAGATTTGCATCAGTAGATAGGGCTGTTTTTGAACATAGATAAAACCCTGCTGATATCCTAGTTTCTGTTAAAAACTGTAAATATGAATGATTAAAGAAAACACTGGAGAATGCAGGCATCGAGCCCACTATCTCTCACCTGCTAAGCGAGCACTCTACCATTTGAGCTAATTTCCTTCACTGGCTTATATTTTCTATTCAGTGCCACTGTACCGAGAAGGAGCTCTGATGTGCTCATATGTATTTGAGTTTCAGCTGCATTGGATATGGTTGCAGCTGCAGTAGCATTTATTTTTTTTTACATTACAGCAACTGCTTATAAGCGGATAGACAGTTTGGACAATTTTGAATGTTCTGCGTAACATAAAGCACCACTGAACATCAGTTCAATAAGTTTTTTATCATTTGTTTCAATGCCTTTTTCTATATTACCACTACAGTAAGGATGAGGACAGGTAAGACATTCTCAAGGAACTACTCTATAATTTGACCGATTTTAAAACCTGCCTAATATTAGACTAACAAAAGAACCCCAGATCAAATGCACTGGGGTAAGGGTAATCCCAGAGGATGGAGTTCTTTTGTTGTTCTCTTCTCTCTCTAGTTTGGGCTACCCATGACCCAAACCAATAAGATCCCCTATAGGGTGGCTGGCTATCTCTCCCAGGGCTGAGGTACAGATACTGGCACACTGGTGAGTCCAAATGAGGATGAAACATGTGTCTGTGTCTGCTGTTCTCAGCCTTTGCTGATTGTATTGTGAGGCCTTCTAGCACCATACAATTATGCTTAAAGCTGAGCCAGTCCAAATTAATTCATGTGCATTTACATATGCTTCCCATGATGTTTTGCATCATTGGGATATGTGCAATTTGTGTTTTCTAGTATTAGACTGCTGTATCAAAATGTAAAGCAAAACATGAATTTTCCTTTGTAATGGTATTAACAACCAAAGGATGAATTTAATTACATTAAAGTCTTCCACTTTACCTGAGGAGTTATTGGAGGTATGCCTGTGGGATGACAGATGCAGAAAACTTTGTATTTTTGCTTTATTTATTTTTCCAGGAAGAGGCTCAGTTGAGCAATGCTCATTTACATGGAAGTCCTTGTTACGACAGCCAAAAGATACCCAGTATCTACAAGGAGGTAAATACAGACCCTTATTGTCACAGGTACAGATCAATAAATCCAGAAATGTAGGCATTGGATTGTGATACAGATCAGTATACACAGCACTCCAAAATAACCACAGTACAGTAAATACAGTACCATTAGAAGCAGGCAGGGATTCCAAGTTTAAAAGTGGTGAAAAACAAAATGTGAACACAAACAAAACAAAACAAAAACAAACCATGAATCTCTTCAACTCTTTTTGTTGATTTGCTTCAGATTATTCCCTACGTACTCACCACTGTTCACTCTGCTCTGCTCTTTTTCTCCCCCTCTCGATGCCATGCACCTTTCCCACTGTGCCTCCTTTTTATCTAAATTTTAGTTTAGTTCCCTTCCTTCCTACCTTACTTCCCTCTTATCCTCTCCCTCAGCTCCTGCTATCCTTTACGTAGTATTGTTTATCATTCTCTTGCTATTCCTTCTAGGAAATCTACTGGTGGTCAATCTTCTTTCTCTTATCAATTTCTTAAACTTTGGTCCTCCCTTCTCTTGTCTATTTGCTCTGCCTCTTCGGCTTTCTCAATAAAGTCTCTCCTTCATGACTTTTTTCCCCATCTGCAACTGTCCTTGACCCTCCTTCCACCCTCACTAGCTTTGGCCTGGCTTTCTGTCTCCCCCTTATGTGTGCATACATCATTCTGATTTGTATTTAAATTTGTAATGTTTCTGAATATAATAGTATTGCTGTATTGTCTTTATATTTATTGTAAATGGTTTATATGATGTTCCTCATTCCCTTCCCCCAGGACACATCTGGAAGTGAGTTGTTCTGAGCACAGTATGTCTTTCTTGGTGAAACATTCGATATAAATAAAAACCCACCAGCCCAGTGGTACTGAGGGTTGAGGTGCTGGACGCCACACCATCGACCCATGTTCAGGAAAGAGCAAGGGCAGCCAGGGCTGGCAGGGAAGGGAGAGGATAGAGCATCTGCAGGACAGCTCTCCTCTCCTCTCCTCTCCCGGGGAGCAAGGGCTGGCAGGGAAGGGAGAGGATAGGGCATCTGCAGGACAGCTCTCCTCTCCTCTCCCGGGGAGCAAGGGCTGGCAGGGAAGGGAGAGGATAGGGCATCTGCAGGACAGCTCTCCTCTCCTCTCCCGGGGAGCAAGGGCTGGCAGGGAAGGGAGAGGATAGAGCATCTGGAGGACAGCTCTCCTCTCCTCTCCCGGGGAGCAAGGACTGGCAGGGAAGGGAGAGGATAGAGCATCTGCAGGACAGCTCTCCTCTCCTCTCCCAGGGAGCAAGGACTGGCAGGGAAGGGAGAGGATAGAGCATCTGCAGGACAGCTCTCCTCTCCTCTCCCGGGGAGCAAGGACTGGCAGGGAAGGGAGAGGATAGAGCATCTGCAGGACAGCTCTCCTCTCCTCTCCCGGGGAGCAAGGACTGGCAGGGAAGGGAGAGGATAGAGCATCTGCAGGACAGCTCTCCTCTCCTCTCCCGGGAGCAAGGACTGGCAGGGAAGGGAGAGGATAGAGCATCTGGAGGACAGCTCTCCTCTCCTCTCCCGGGGAGCCAGGGCTGGCAGGGAAGGGAGAGGATAGAGCATCTGGAGGACAGCTCTCCTCTCCTCTCCCGGGCAGCCAGGGCTGGCAGGGAAGGGAGAGGATAGAGCATCTGGAGGACAGCTCTCCTCTCCTCTCCCGGGGAGCAAGGACTGGCAGGGAAGGGAGAGGATAGAGCATCTGGAGGACAGCTCTCCTCTCCTCTCCCGTGGAGCAAGGACTGGCAGGGAAGGGAGAGGATAGAGCATCTGCAGGACAGCTCTCCTCTCCTCTCCCGTGGAGCAAAGACTGGCAGGGAAGGGAGAGGATAGAGCATCTGCAGGACAGCTCTCCTCTCCCGGGCAGCCAGAGCTGGAAGGGAAGGGAGAGGATAGAGCATCTGCAGGACAGCTCTCCTCTCCTCTCCCGGGGAGCAAGGACTGGCAGGGAAGGGAGAGGATAGAACATCTGCAGGACAGCTCTCCTCTCCTCTCCCAGGGAGCCAGGGCTGGCAGGGAAGGGAGGGGATAGAGCATCTGCAGGACAGCTCTCCTCTCCTCTCCCGGGGAGCCAGGGCTGGCAGGGAAGGGAGAGGATAGAGCATCTTCAGGACAGCTCTTCTCTCCTCTCCTTTCCCGGGGAGCAAGGACTGGCAGGGAAGGGAGAGGATAGAGCATCTGCAGGACAGCTCTCCTCTCCTCTCCTGGGGAGCAAGGACTGGCAGGAAAGGGAGAGGATAGAGCATCTGCAGGACAGCTCTCTCTCCTCTCCCAGGGAGCAAGGACTGGCAGGGAAGGGAGAGGATAGAGCATCTGGAGGACAGCTCTCATCTCCTCTCCCGGGGAGCAAGGACTGGCAGGGAAGGGAGAGGATAGAGCATCTGGAGGACAGCTCTCCTCTCCTCTCCCGGGGAGCAAGGACTGGCAGGGAAGGGAGAGGATAGAGCATCTGCAGGACAGCTCTCCTCTCCCGGGGAGCCAGGGCTGGCAGGGAAGGGAGAGGATCGAGCATCTGGAGGACAGCTCTCCTCTCCTCTCCCAGGGAGCAAGGACTGGCACTCCCGCTGAATGACTGCCCCCAGTTGGAGGCCTGAGGGCAGTGCAGGACTATGGGCTCCATGGAAGGGAGGGTGCTGCTGGACTTCAGCAGATGCACATATGCCTACACATGTGCCCATCCTGTGTGTGTGCCCCAGCAATAGGGAAGGGAAAAAATGGAGGAAAAACACCCCCAGTTGCAGGATGATGACTGGCTCCTCACAGGCTCCACACCCGGCAACTGGGCAGGCTCTGGGTAAGTCCCAGTGAGACTGAGGTGACAGGGCTGGGGGGGAGTCAGTTAGAAGGGGGAAGCTGGGGGCAGAGAAGGAGATAAACACCTATATAAAAAAATAAATAAACAAGCACAAGTCAGGTAAATGAAAATTCATTGTAACTGTGTGGCAAGGCATTTTCCACTGTACATATAGTGCCATAAATATCAGTTTAATAAGTTTTCTATTATTTGAACAATTCATATTCCTAGATACAACCACAGTAAGGATGAAGACTGGTGCAAAATTGTAGCAAAACTATTCTATAATTTGACAAATTCTAAAATCTGCCTGGTATCAGGCTGTTCCTTCAATGGGTGAAAAAAACTCCTTTGTGTCACAACTGAACCATGGACCTAAGGATGATTTTCATGTCATTATAATCCTCCACTCTACAAACTGAGCTACCGTAGGAATTCCCAAATGACAAAAGATCCTTTAGTGTGTGTGTGTAGTGTGTGCATAGTGACACATTTTGTGAATTCTGCTGTACATAAATTGCCACAGAACATCAGTTCAGTTACTTTTATACCACTGGAGTCAGTTACCATTCCTACGTTATAATCACAGTGAAAATAAAGAGTGGTATGAAGTCTTGTCTGCATTCTATCTGTGGAACAAATCCCACCCAGTTCACAATGGCTGCCAGTCTTTGTTGTTTTAAGAATAATAGTGCTTTCTATCTGAGTAAGCCATGTAACTTCAAGCAACCAGTTGATGCCTCTATCTAGGCTGACTCACCACTGGTGATTCGTTCATTTGAATGTTTGTGTATTCTGTACTATTTGTCCCTAATTTTGGTATTATTGGCTTAATTTACCTTTTGATTACCTTTTATTTGTTTGTTTTGTACCTTTTCCACATAGAGTACTGAGTTCCTCCACAGGACCCCCATGAAAACAAGATGCTTCATCTAGCGAGGCCATCCTGGTTGGAGTAATTTCAGTATAAACAAACACTGGGGGAAAATAGAAGGGGAATATGATGGAGACTCTTAAGGTGTTGCAGGTGTATAATACACAAGACTATTGGAAACTTTTCCAATTGAATAAGAATTCAACTTCAGAGGCACATAATTATAAATTGGTGTGGGGCAAATTCAAAAAGAACACAAGGAAGTACTGTACTTGATGGAGAGGGCAATGGAAGTGTGGAATAGCTTTCCAAGCCCAGTGGTCAATGCAGGTACCATTGCTGAGTGTCAACTCCATGTGAGGGAGGCTCCCCAGCCTGACACTCAGTGTTGTGCGTGTGCCAGAACATTGCTCTGACTTCCCAAGGCTGGGACCAGTGCTGCACACTGCAGAGCCATTCCTCCAGCCTCAGCCAATTTAGCCAGCTCACTGGGCGATGTTATGTAGAAGAAATGAGCCAGCCACTGCCTAATAGCAGTTGCAGACTTCCTTTAACTGCGTGAAATCTCTACTCACCAAACAGTGAGCAGTGTCATGACCAGGGTGCCTCGTCATTGGTCTGTCAGCGGCAATCCCATTCCAAACTGAACTGCACTGGGCTTGGCAGTTACACACTTCTAAAATGTCGTTCTTCAAAATATCATGTTTGTTGCACATGAATGCATAAATAAGAACTAGGCACCTTAAAGAAACACAGGATGCTACAGTCAAACGTTTGACTTAATAAGCATAGTACAATAACTATAGTACTATTAACAGCAGGCAGGGATTCAAAGTTTAAAACTGGTGTGAAACAAAACGTGAACACAAGTCAGGTAAATGAAAATTAATTGTGTGCAGCAATATGTTTTGCATTTTCTGCTGTACTAATCGTGCCACTAAAATCAATTCAGTATGTTTAATTCAATAAATTCATATCCTAGATACAACTACAGTAAGTAGGAAGACAGGTACGAAATTCTCAGAAACTATTTTGTAATCTGACCAGTTCAATAATCTGCCTAAGATTAGGCGGTTCTTTCAATGTTTGAAAAAACACTTTTTTCAAGCCAGAATTGGACCAGCAACCTAAGGATGACTTTTACACCACTATGATCTTTTACTCTATCAGCTGAGCTATAGAAGGAGTTTTTACCCAGTGACTGATACGGGATCCTTTACAGCATTCAAAACCTAGTGGAACTCAAAAAACTGCCTACCTGTCCAAAAGACTGTTCTTTCAATGGGTGAACGTACTGATGAAACCCTGATGATTGCTAATTAAACCAGTCATTTAAAATTGCTCTTCTAGTTTTTCTGACAACTGTAAATATAAATGACTGGAGAAAATTCTAGAGAATGCAAGCATCAATCTTGCTATCTCTTGCATACTAAGCAAGCACTCTATCATTTGAACTAATTTCTGGCTTGCTGGTACTTCCCTCCAAGTTAGCGCCACAAATGGGAAGAGAGTGTCAGTGACTGCTTTCTAGATGGGTCCAATCTGTATCAGATCAGACATCAGCTTTTGAATAGTTTTAAATTCCTCTTAGAGGAGCACAATCTGTGTATCTTTTGTGTATATGTGTGACAGAGGAAGCAAGATAGAAGTCAGGTTTATTTTAAACAAAGTAGCACTGATGTAAAAAAAAGTATCTTGTAGTGTTTGTCACTCTCTTCTGTGTGAAAAAAGAATATTTTACATAAAAAAGAAATACTATGCCACACATTAAAATTTACTGTCAACGTTTAGTTCAATAACCTATTGGCATGACAAGATATACAGGTATTGCAAAGTTTAGATATTGAAATATTCATGAGACATCAACATATTATAATGAAGAGAAATACAGCTACACTGTATTTCGAAGCTGGTGGCAGAATGCTGTATAGTTGGTAACTACTTTGCTGTCCCAGCCTCTGCTTGAAAATAGCTTAATACACTGTGCAAAACATGTGGTTCAATTGCAGAACCTCTTGTATGCTAAGCAAGTTAAAACAACATACTAATAAAGTAATATAAGGTTGGAAGAGATATGATGTCTGTCACATCTGTCCCCTGCTTCATAAGCAGGGATGAAGAATAAGAATTATGTGCAAACATGTATAATTCAATGGGATTTCCTATCCACTCTACTAATGGGGTACCTCTTTATTCCCTTGGTAAGCAGAAATCTGTCTATGCTTACAGTACCTTGAAGGCTTCTACTGTCCTTATATCCTCTATGTCATCTGGTAGACTGTTCCATGGCTTCACCACCCTCTGGGAAAAATGTACATCCTAATGTTACTGCTGAATTTACCACTTCTCAGCTGAAAGCTCTCTGTATTTGCAATTATATCGCTATCTTTGAGTTGTGGAAGACTGAGGTCATGTCCCCTCTCAGCCTCCTTTTCTCCAGTGCGAACAACATGTCGAGGGCCTAGGCTCTCCTCATAGTTTCTACCCCATGCATCTGGTAATTTTAGGCCTTGCTTTGCACATTCGTGACTTCTTCAGTGTTCTTTTGGAATTAAGGAGCTCAGAACTCCATGCGGTAGTCCACGTGGGGCCTGACCAGGGCCTAGTAAAAGGGAACAATTACTTCCCTTGCTCTTCTAGTCACCCCCTCAGACAACAAGAGGTTAATAAAGCTGCAAGAGAAACCGGTCTGCTCTAGACCTCTCTGACTTCCTCCACTCCTCCAGCTTCCATTCCCCCTTGCACCACTCCACTGTCTCCTCCCTGCTACATGTCACTGGCTCTGTACCCTCTCGCATGGATCAGGTGCACATCATGATGGCCATTTTCATTCATCTACAGGAGCTAATGCTAGTGGCTTGGTGGCCCATCCTCTCCTCCTCGACAAACTGAGTTATGTCGGCCTCCCAGCCCCTGCTGTTGAATGGTTCTGTTCCTACCTCTCGGGCCGTAAGCAGTTGGTACACGTGTTGGGTATTTTCCTGGGCTCTGTTGAACACCCTCTGACTTCGTTATTATGATCTAATAAACCGTTGGTTACCTGTCTGTGACTGCTGACGTTGTGTTAGGCTGAGGTGTTAGCCATAGTTAAAAGAAAAAAACACTTTTTTTTTCCAAAGGAGAGAAAGCAAAAAAAAAAAAAACATTAAAATCAACAAAGGTATCTCAAGCTGCTATCAAACCACACCCAAATTGCAAGTTTCTTACACCAGCTTAATCTTTCTGTGTCATACACCATAGACCATTGCTAATTCCCTTACACTTACAGCTAAAGCAATGACATTATCCTTTATTCACTTTCATTTCTTGCACATAAACCAACCAATCCAATTCTCTGTAAACAAGTCCAATTATATATATTAAAGAAAATTGCGAATAAGGGTTCTTCCCATATCTTTCTAGGACTAGATTTATAAAACAATATACAATATTAAACAGCCACAGAGGTTGCTGAGCTCCCTGGCATGGAGCTTATTTTTATTAGCTCAGATATAACCTTGATGCTGTAAAATCACACCAGCTTTTTCACTGTCTCATTTAACCAAGAAAAAAAAAAAAAACGTTTCTGCATAGTTACATGGCACTTTTGAAAATTGCTAGTTTTCAGAACATTTATAAAAGACAAAAGAAAAACTCATTCTTACAGCTTGTAGTGTGTGTACGTGTGTGTATAGTCTTTTGCGCTGAGCGTATCAGACTTAGGAGCTAGAAAATAAGTTCTCAGTTTAAGGAAACAGAAAACATAGTTCTACTGGCCAGTCTCTTTAGAAAGGAATAACAAAAAGGTATAGAGGTATAGTTTAGTTTTTAAAGATTGCATAGGACAGTTATGTGAACAAGCATTTGTCAATGCCGAATGTTTGCTTGTTGGCATTGGCAGTGGTAGTGTAGAAGTTACAGAGCTGCGTAATAGGAATGGCAGTGAAGTATTAAACTGAAGCCAACCCCACCACCACCCTGCAGAGAGTGACAGGCATTGGGGTGTGCGTTTGGGTTGTCAGGCATAACGGCCATGCCATTTCACCACACCCCACCCTGCAGACACTGACAATTGTCACGGTGTGCCTTGGGGTCTTTGGCGCTTATGCGCACCCCATTCCATCAGGAAATACGGTGAGATGGGTGCAGTATAGGAGAATGGGGTGAACTTTGGGGCCGAAGAGTCCAAGGCATACCTCGATGCCTCTCACTGGCTGCAGGGTGTGGAATGGTATGAGCATTACAGGCAAGAATCCCAAGTCACACCCCTGATGCCTGTCATTCTCTACAGGGTTGAGCGTTATGGTTGAAAACCCTAATACCTCAGGCATTCGTTGGTATTTTCACTCCAAATTTTCAACATGGTTTTTAGGACCCCACCTCATGAACAGTGGCAATATCAGTTTGTTGGCAAGCTGCTTATGCACAGCGACTCGGCATTTAGCACCACGGGTGCAAAAACATTCCGAACAGGATGTAAAAAATGACAGCTGTACTGTTCATGGGGAGGTATAAAAAATGGCAATGTTGCAAATCTGCAGTAAAAATATTAACAAAACTGGTGAAGTCACGAGCGTGCATAGAAACTGTGCAACACACACCCGTAATGTAATTAGTTTGGGGATTTTTTACAGCAGATTGTCAACACAGGCATTTTGGGACCTCCGATCATGAACAGTGTCACTGTGATTTTCTTTATCTGTCCTGAACAATGATTTCCCAAAACGACCACACATCTCTGCGCTGAAAGTGTGAAAACACATTTCGGCCATGTTGTGAATAATGACAGCTGTACTGTTCATAAGGAAGTGTGGAAAAATGCCACTGGTGAAAATCTGGACTGACAATATGACAAAGTCATGAACTTATGAGGATGCGTGGAAACTGCGCAATGCTCACTCGTAACACAGTCATTTTATGGATTTGTGTCACCAAATTTTCAACATAGCCATTTTAAGACCTCTGCTCATGAACAATGTAACTGTGATTTTCTTAATCTGTCCCAAACATTGCTTTCACACACCGACTGCACCATTGTGCGCTAATGTGCGAAAACACATTTTGGGTGACATGTGAAAAATGGCAGCTGTACTGTTCATAAGGAAGTGTAATAAAATGGCAATGTTAAAATCTGGAGTGAAAATATTGAAAATTATGAAACTTTCTGACGTGCGTAGGAACTATAGCATGCTAAATAAAACAGTCATTTTAGGACTTTTCACCAAATTTTCAACAAAGCCATTTTAAGACCTCTGCTCATGAACAGTGTCACTGTGATTTTCTAATGTGTCCCATACATTGATTTTGCACACCGACTGCGCCCATTAGTGCCACATGGGCGGAAACACATTTTGGGGAAGATGTGAAAAATGACAGCTGTACTGCTCATAAGGAGGTGTGGTAAAATGGCAATGTTGAAAATCTGGAGTGAAAATATTGAAAATTTGCGAACTTACAAGCCTGCATAGGAACTGCGCAATGCATGCTCGTAAAACAGTCATTTTTAGGAATTTTTTCACCAAATTTTCAACATAGCCATTTTAAGACCTCTGCTCATGAACAGTGTCACTGTGATTTTCTTAATTTGTCCCATACATTGATTTCACACACCAACTGTGCCATTGTGCGCTACATGGGCGGAAACACATTTTGGGTGAGATGTGAAAAATGACAGCAGTACTACTCATAAGAAGGTGTGGTAAAATGGCAATGTTGAAAATCTGGAGTGAAAATATTGAAAATTCACAAACTTACGAGCATGCGTAGGAACTGCTCAACACACGCTCGTAAAACAGTCATTTTTTGGAATTTTTCCACCAAATTTTCAAAATAGGCTTCTTGAGAGCCCACCTTATGAACATTGGCAGTGTCATTTCGTTAATCGGTCCCCAAAAGGTGATTTCACGCAGTGACTGCGAAATCACCCTTCGGGCCCAAATAACGCCATGACAGTGACAGCATTCATGATAAGGGGTCACAAAAACCCTATGTTGAAAATTTGGTGCAAAAATTCCAAAAAATGCCTGAGATATGCAGTAAAGTTGAAAAAACCCTATCTATCCCATTATACAGCTTACCGGCCTTTCCTCAGTTCGCAGTCGGCTTTGAAGAGTGCAGACGTGTTCCCGGTCCACCGAAGATCGTCGCCGAGGTCGGAGAAAAGTATGGGGTGGGGGTGTGGCAGTCAGGGTGCAGAGCGGGTGGGTGTGGATTGTGGGAGGGGGCAGGGAGAAGCGCAGAGGACAGTTTTTATTTTCATTTTTTCTTTTAATAATGGCGGGGCGTTTGCCACGCTGGGGTGAGCTCCCAGCATGGCACAAGGATGTCTGGTTGGGGGGCACCTGGAGCCGATGGGGGTTTGGGCACCCCCGTTGGCCATAGCATCTGTTGCCACGCTGGGGTGGGCTCCCAGCGTGGCACCCTTTACTCTCGGGGAGGACAGTGGAGCCGACAGGGGATTAGGCACCCCCGTTGGCTATACAATGAGTTGCCACACTGGGGTGGGCACCCAGCATGGCATGTGGAAGGCTTTTGGGGGAGCACAGCACAGCCGGGGGATTGGGTGTCCCCGGCTATACAGTGTGGGGGGGGCAGCACGCAGTATGCGTGTGTGTGTGTGTGTAGGGGGAGCACGCATGAGCAGGCGATATCTTATCGCTGCTCACTGAAGCGTAGCTCCCCCTTTCAACTGTACTCCACTGCATTTTGGAGCTGTCATAGACAGCTCCAGCAGGCATTGGAGAACTGCGGCCGCGCCTGCAAACACACTGACTGAATTGGAAGAGGGCTGCCACACCTCCAAAAACTCGGATGATGGCACTATGTTTCTTGCACATGCGTGCAAGCAAACATAAAAATGATGTAGCATATTACATTCAAAACTTTAGGGATGATAAACAGCACATACGGCAAAGTATTTACATTAACCCTTTTCAAATGCATTATATATTTTACATGGCTAGTTTGCTGTTTACTAGCATAAACTTTCCAATTTGGGTCTCTAACAGTTTGTTCTAGGGGTAGGGGCTTGCTGATGACTGGGGCTAGGGGTGGAGGTCTACCGGGGCTAGGGGTGGAGGTCTACCAGGGCTCGAGCACTTCAGAGGGATGGGAGTTCCCTTTTCCTCTACAGCATCATGCCTGGGGTTTCCGACACACTGAGTGGGCTGGGCTTTGGGCTCATGTGGGCATTGGAAGCAAAATTACCCCATTCTCCATACAAAGTCAAAAGGTTAGAAAACTCTAGTCTAAGCTCTGAACTAATACTACTAGCAATTCTATTTGTAATGGCCATTTTGAGAGCACCTTCCATATCCTGCTGTCTAATAGAAGTAAAAAGTGTACTGGTCCACCCCTTACTCTATCTCTAAGCAGTTTGCATCACTGTAGGAAAAACTGCTTCTGCCTCTAAATTGTGTTCCAGTCCTGCAGCCATGGTTCAACAAATGATGTTGGGTATTTAGCTGGGATCTGATGGACACCCACTGACCTCATTATTATGATCTAGTAAACCCTTAGTTACCTGCCGGGAAATGTAACCCTTTGGGGAATGTCAGGAGATCACTACACCATAACAAGACATACAATACCCCTCTTACAGATTCTAGGAATAAGAAAGGATAATAAAAAGAAACAGAAGCAGTTATAAAAGCAACATAAGGTTCTTTTATTGTCCTACCAGCTTGCCTAGAGGACATGCATTTTACATTGCATACTAACTATGTAACATACACACCTGGGAGTCTGGAGCTCTCAAACACTGTAGTGTCATGCTCTTCCTCAGAGTGGTGGCATGAGGCAAGGGGTTTTATACCCTGATAAGATCTAGGCTGGTTAGAGATAACCAGCGTATGTGTGTATGATGATCACACTTACTATTACTTCTATTGGTCAATTTGGGGGACAGCAGAGTATTATCTTAGTTGCCTTTTGAATGCTATAATTTGTAGCATTCTACTCATAAGAATACATTTATGTCAATGACATGCTCTCATGGATGAAACATTTTGTAATGTACCATCATGCCCTCTGAAAGGTCCATTCATAAATTATTGCTGAGGCTGCACATGACACCTTAGCTGTAAAAGGGGCTGCAGGACTTTCTTCATAATTATTAGACATTATAGCAGCAGATAGTAGTGCAAGTCCAAACTACAAAATCATTTGTGGTGATTTTGTTCTCTACCCTGCAGAATCATATGTATGGTAAAGGTTGTGCTTTTAGAAGCAGTGTGTTGCATCGCTTGGATCTATTATATGTAGTAGTACAAAGAATTACCTAACCTTATGTGTATGTGTATCTGTAAAACCTATACTAATTACTGTGTGAATCCCCCCACATGTATGTGTTCCTAGCTCTAAGTGTGTGTGTGTGTGTGTGTGTGTGTGTGCATGTGTCCCCAGCTCCGTGGTGTAACTGATACATCTGTGTGAGATGAATAAGGAGATCTGTCAGCTTTATCCATTCTCGAAATATGTCTTCTTCCACGTGCCCAAGTGATTGTACCTGTACCAGTTTATTAAATACTGCAGTATCCTTATTAAATATAGCCAGTGAAACAGTAAATGTGACAAACGTATTTTTTATATCACAGTTGTGTATGCTATAGCAGGGGCCCTGGTTGGGGTGCACTGTAATATAACCGAGGTTTCTAGCAGTGGCAATGGCAAATGTGACTGTATCAACCATCCACTTCATAGTACATGGTATATTGTCACAGTGGAGGCAATACTACTTGGCCATATGTCTGTTATTAATTAGATCTGGGCTCTTACCAGTTTTTAAATCTCATTACAGATTTGTATTGGTGGTGAGTGCAAAGCTTCCATAAGCAGAGCAAAGGATTCCCAGGGGTACCATTTCAGATTTCAATAGGGGGGGCAACAATCTGTCAGAGGGACTGAGGAGGCGGACCCAGGGACTGAGTTGGGGCAAGGGTTTTTTTTGTTTGCCACTAGCCAAGAGGAACATTTGACCAGTTTATGGTCAGCATTATCTTCTGATCTTGCATGTTCATTAAAGCAGCTTTCTGATGTATATACCCTTCCACCATGTTCAATTAATTTAACTTTGCATTTCCCCAAATTTCAGTTGCAGCTAAAACTTGCCAATTAAACTTTTCACTTAAGGCTTTCAGCACTGGAACCCAAGATTTACCCCTGTATTTAATATAAAATTATTGCAGGTCATTGATAGTTTGTTTACTTTTTTATAGCACATACTTAGACCAACCTACTAGTATTTGTAAAGATAAGTCCCACACAGCTGTGATTCCTTGCAGTGTCTAAAG
Source organism: Neoceratodus forsteri (assembly GCA_016271365.2). NCBI lineage: Eukaryota > Metazoa > Chordata > Ceratodontiformes > Ceratodontidae > Neoceratodus > Neoceratodus forsteri. Next base: position 1,341,480,096 of record CM057455.1, on the reverse strand, counting down.
CTACTCCCTCAATGCACCATTATTCGTCATATTAGAGCTTAAAAAACCTAAGTTGACCTTTAACTTGTTCATATTTATAATTAATGAACCTTTCACCAGTTTTGCACAGTTGATCAAGCTTCTTTTGTAGAGCATCCCTTAACATAGAAACTTAGACACACATAATTGATGGTAACTAACAGTAAGAGTAACAGTAGTAGTGCCAAACTGTCTGCATTGCATAGACCAAAAGCTGGCCGCATCTACAATACAAGTAATACTGAAACTATTGTTTTTTTTATATATTGATACACTTAATGGTGCTGCATGAAAGCTTAGGCTAAGAAAACAGACTGTGTTCCACTTCCAAGAAGTATTGTTTATGTTTATTACAATCAATAGTTATATCTCTTAATCAGTACACAGCACAGCCAGGTCAGGAATGTACACAAGCCCTGAAGCCCACCAGCACCAGAGCTAAACTGGTGCTTTCTTACATTTCATGAAGTGAATTAATAATTACCCCCCACACACACACACACAGCCTACTTTCAGAATCAGTGCTGCTCCTGTCAGTTTCCTCCTTGGTCATTCACTTCTTCGCCTATCGACCCTCTCCAGTCACCGCAATTCTGCATCTATGCCGCTGCCAGTAGAGCTTTAAACGTTATTAAAACATGTACCCGAGGCCCCACTGGGTGACTACAGTGTGATTTTTTTATTTTAACTTAGTTCAACATCAACTCGCATAGATTGGTCTGGAGTCGGAGTCAGCTACTGGCACTTTCTAGACTCTCCCGTCCCTCATCGACAAATTATTAAACAAAATTAAACAACACGGCAGCATGCAGGTGCAGCTTGCTCTCAGACCACCTTGCTTCTCCTGCTTAGATGTTACGTTGTCCCACGTTTCCCTAGTTGGTCATAGAAACATAGAAACATAGAAGTTGACGGCAGATAAGGACCGCAAGGCCCATCCAGTCTGCCCATTTCTTTTTCTACCTTATAAATATGCCATCTGCCTTTGCTCTGTCAGTGACCTATCTATTCATAGTCATTTGTATTGCTCCCTTATGCCTATCCCATGCCTGTTTGAAGCCCTGCACTGTATTCATAGCCACCACTTCTTGTGGTAAGCCATTCCATGCATCTACCACCCTTTCTGTGAAAAGAATTTCCTCACATTCCCCCTTAATCGGCCTCCCTCTAATCTCATGCTGTGTCCTCTTGTCCTGCTATTTTTCTTATATTTAAACATGTTAGACTCTTTCACCTTGTTTATGCCCTTAAGGTGTTTAAATGTCTCGATCATATCACCTCTCTCCCTCCTTTGCTCAAGGGTATACATATTAAGCTCCGTTAATCTGTCCTCTTATGTCTTCTGATGCAGTCCCTGCACCATTTTGGTTGCCCTTCTCTGGACTGCCTCAATTTGGTTAATGTCCTTGTGAAGGTGTGGCCTCCAATACTGTCATGATACTCCAGATGGGCCTAACCAATGTCTTGTACAGAGGGATTATTACCTCCCTCTTATGACTTGTGATACCCCTACTAATACACCCTAACACCTCCTAGCCTTACCTACTGCTTTAGAGGTCTGCTTGGATGATTTTAGGTCATCAGTGATGATGATGCCCAAGTCTCTTTCTTCCTTTGTGACTGCTAGCAACTCCCCTCCCAGTCTATAAGTGGCTTCAGGGTTTCTCTTCCCTATGTGCATGATTTTGCACTTATTTGCATTAAATCCCAGTTGCCACTCTTCTGACCATTCTGCTAGTTTATCCAGATCTCTTCTCATTCTGCCCACCCCATCTGGATCATCTACTCTGTTGCAGATCTTGGTATCATCTGCAAACAGACAAGCCTTACCTCTAGTCCATTCTTGAGGTCACTAATGAAGATGTTGAATAGGACTGGCCCCAGGACTGATCCCTGAGGTACCCCACTTGTGACTTGCATCTCTTCTGACTGTATACCATTTACCACCACTCTCTGTTTTCTGCCAGTCAACCAGTTTGCCACCCAGTTGACCAACTTCTGACCCACCCGAGCCTACCTAGCTTATTTATCAATCTTCTATGTGGAACAGTGTCAAAGCTTTGCTGAAGTCAAGGTAGGTGACATCAACTGCTCCCCTTGGTCCACCACTCTGGTTACCCAGTCAAAGAAATCTATGAGATTAGTTTGACAGGACCTTCCTTTTGTAAACCCGTGCTGTCTTGGATCCTGTGCCCCTATGGATTCCAGGTGTTGCACTATCCTTTCCTTAAGGAGTGCCTCCATAATCTTGCCCACTACTGAGGTAAGACTGACCGGTCTGTAGTTCCCCGCCTCCTCCCTGCTACCACTCTTGTGGAGTGGGATCACATGAGCCCTTCTCCAGTCTTCTGGGACCTCTCCTGTGCTCAGAGACTCACTAAACAATTCTGCTAATGGCTCTGCTAGTTCTTCCTTTAGCTCCTTAAGTACCCTGGGATGTATGCCATCAGGTCCCATTGCCTTATCCACCCTGAGCTTAGCAAGCTCTTGTAGGACCCTTTCTTTTGTGAAGGAAGTAGTGCTCACCTCCCTCCTCCCTGTGTCCATGATGCTGAGCTGTGGGCCCTGCCTACCTTCTCTTCAGTAAATACTGAGCAAAAGTATCTATTTAGGATAGATGCCTTTACAGGGTCCTCCTCCTCACATGCTCCCTTTTCTCCATTAAGCTTAGCAATACTCCCTCTGGACTTTCTCCTTTCACTAATGTATCTATAGAAGTCTTGTCACCTTCTTTACTGTTCGTGCTAGTGTTTCCTCAGTTTGGGACTTGTCTGCCTTACTGCCTTACCTGCTTCCCTTAGGGCAGTTTGGTATGCCTCCCCTATCTTCATCCCGCTGTGTTCCTTATATTTTCTGAAGGCCAGCCTTTTGGCTCTGACCTTTTCTGCTACTGTATTTGAGAACCAAAGTGGTTTCCTTCTTCTTTTGCACTTCCTTTTCTGTCTAACACAATGGGATGTTGCTTCAAGTATTGTATCCTTAATGCTTGCCCACTTTGCCTGTACCTCCTCACCTGTTTCTTTTTGCCAGGGCTAGCTTAACTCTGTTGGCCATCTTATCAAAGTCAGCTCCTCTGAAGTCCCATATTTTTGCCTTGGGATGATTTAGATGTAGTAGCCAAATTGAACCATACCATGTGATGGTCCCTGGCCCCCAGGTGACCTTCTACTTGGAGATCTGTGATCCCTTCTTTGTTAGTCAGTACTAGATCTAGGATAGCCCTGTCTCTTGTGGGTTGCTGTACCAGTTGTTTGAGGCCCTCCCGCAGGGAATCCACTATGAGTCTAGTTCTGGCAGATGTTCCTGCTGGTATTGACCAATCTGTATCTGGCATGTTGAAGTCTCCCATTATCAGAACCTCCCTTTAGCTGTCATGTTTTGTATATCTTCTAACAGTAATGTGTCTATGTCCTCCCTCTGGTCTGGGGCCTGTAGACAACCCCAGTTCTTATGGCTGTCCCATTTCCTGTTTCCAGGGTGACCCACAGTTCTTCTGGCTCCTTATGTGTATTCTGAATTTCTGTAGCTTTGATATTTTCATTGACATACAGGGCCACTCCTCCCCTTTGCACCTCGGTCTCTTCTGAACAATACATAGCCAGGTACTGAAGTCTCCCAAGTGTGGTTACTGGTAAACCACATCTCACTAATTGCTACTATGTCCAGTTTAGCCTCTGACATTATTGTCTGCAGGTCTGGGATCTTATTTCCCAGGCTGTGAGCATTTGTGTACATGATTTTCCATTGGCCAGATTTTGGTGTGTTAGTTGTTGGGTGAAGTTTGGCATTACCCCTGTGCATCGTATGGGGAGACAAACCTTTTTTCTTACCTGGTGATGCAAATGAACGGCAAACACGCTGAATTCCTGTTTGACCACTAGCTGAGGGGGGAGGGGTGTTCTTCCCATTCGACGTATGGGGTGCTGCACCCTCTCCCCATTTGCTAGTTTAAATATTCTGCAAAGACGTCAAACTTCTGCCCCAATGCACTGACTCCCTCTTTAGTCAGATGCAGTCCATCAAATTTAAAGAACTTTCGCTCCCAGAACTGTTGCCAGTTCCCTACAAATCTGTGTCCTTTTTCCTGGCACCAGTCCTTGAGCCACGTGTTTAGCTCCCCTATCTCCCCTTCTCTGACCTTCCGTCCATCTGCTCCCTTCTCCCAGACTGGCAGGATCTCAGAGAAGGAGATGCTGGACAAAATAGATGATAGTTTGTCACCCAGCCTAGTCAGGTGTTCCTTGGTCTCCACAACTGACCGGCTGGTGAGATCATTAGTCCCTATGTGTACTAGGACATCAATGTTTTCTCCTGCTTTGTGAACAATTTTAGCAATGCGGTCAGTGTCTTTCCATGCTGATGTACCTGGAGACATCTGACCATCACCCTGGCTGGAGATGGGTATCAACTCCCCGAATCATGGAGTCTCCTATGATCAGAAGTTTTTGTTTCCTTTGTGCTTGTTTAGTTTTGGTTCCTGATTTGGGTGAGTATTGTTGTGCTAGCTCCTGTGCGCAGTGTCCTGCTCTGCAGTGTCTTCTGCCTCTTTATTTGATTTCAGAGATAGAGGCAGATACCTGTTTGTAGTGTTTATATGGTTTTGGAGGTAATGTGTTGGAGAGCAGAGAGTGATGGGGCACCTGATTTGCTCCTCCTAACCACCTGCCAACCTCCTGGACCAACTACCCTCTGCGGTTGAGGTTTTTCTGTTGGATGCTGGGGAAATGGCGGGTGGTTCTTATAATGTATTTCCTCTTCAATATGAAATTTGAGGCTTGCAATCTCTGCCCATGCTGCCCAGAGCTGAGACCTAAGATCTCCAAAGGCCCAGCATGTAGGACAGTGTCCTAAATCCTGTAAGACTGTCCTTCTGAAAATTGTTCCACAGTACCTGCAGTTAATGAAATCCATTCCAAATAAGTTGCTGGGTTTGTAACCTAGTCAGAGTAATTAGAAGGAAAAAAAATGCAAGTAATGGTTTAATTGTGCTTTGTTTAACTTGTTATAACAAGTTAATTTACTAGTGCCTGTAAATGAAATCACCTTGTAGGCCCCACTGATCCACCCCTTCCTGCTCTGCCACAGGAAATGTCACAACTGTGGTCCCTATAAAAGGAGTGTAGCAGGGTGGTTGGGGTGGGTGGCTGGGCCTTCCTGCCTAAAAAGAAGAACCACGGATGAAAGAACAAGGAGGTAAGAGCAGAAAAATCAGTCAACAACAAATACAGTAACCCTGAAAGCTTATCCTAATGTTAGATAAAACTGTAAAACCTGTAAAGCACCACCTGTAATAATTTCAGAGAAGATATACCCTGTAAGAAACACTTTGCTCCAGAGAAAATAAAGCAGTAACAGAAGATATACCTTGCAAAGACAATTTGAATCAGAAGATTACAGCAGTAATCTGTTAGCACACACCTGTAGGCACACCTTGTAATAATGCAGAAGAAGGTATACCAGCAACAACAATTTGAATCAGAGAAAAAATAAAGCAATGAAATGTTAGCAACAAACAGTAGCAATCCCTGTGAGTAAAAAATAAAAACACCACCACACAGTAAATCTGCTTAGCCAAACTAAGTCTTAATCCTTCTCCCTTGCTCTGGTAAGTTTCTCTACTCTGCCTTTCAAGCAGTCTTAGAAGGAAAGAGCTCAGGTGAAGCTAGGTGCCTTGGCCAGCAAACCAAGTCTTCGCATACGCTTTGTGGTGTGTTTAGGCTAGCACCAGCCGCTAGAGAGACGGGGACTTTGAGTTTTTAATAGCAGTCGGAGGATTATTAGCAAAGCAGCTGACCCAAAAATATAGGACAACACAGGTGTCCCGACTCTTGTATATGGATTCCCCTACTGCTGCTAAAGTATGGTTGGGGCGCAGGCACTGGCGCTTGGTGCATTTTTCTTAAAAACAAATGCTGTGGCTGGCCTGCAATGCGGGGAGCCAACTGCCCCCCCAAATGACACCCCCTGAGGATTTCCCTACCTATGTGGTGTTGTCTAGCCTCCCTGTTATTAACATGTATTAATTGTGTTAACTTGCGTCTGGTGTGATTGAAAATCCTAGCAATAAAGTGCATGTTATATGTGGTGAACCTTTCTTCTTGTGCAAGACTGGCAATACCGTGTAGCATAGGCTGCATTGATCTTGGTTTAATTTACTATTAAATAATTTAGCATGCCTCCTAATTTTGTCCAGATCAGCCCGATTCCAAGTAGATAATCTAGTCCCCAAAAAATACCTGTGACAGACCCTAAAATGCCTGTCACACCAGGAAGACCTAACCCTCTTTTCCCATGTTTAGTTCTGAACACTTCGTGGTGTTCTGCAGAATACTTCCCTGCTACAGGGTCTTGAGCTCGTGTTTGAAATGCTGCCATCATGTCAAGTGGCGTTACTATATGAAATTTAGAGCTGTTTGTTTTGGAGCAATGATCAAATTTGGCCATGTTCTGGTTAGATAAATTTAAAATTACATGCACATGCTTGTAATTTACATCACTAATTAATACACCTGGAAAAGAAATCGCAGTTAGGCTATTTTTTGGGACAGGTTCAAGTACAGAGCAGTTTCATGATTTTCAAAAACAGTTTTAGAAATTACAGTAAGTTAAATAGATTCAGTAAGAATATTGTTTAGCTGGCAAAGTCTCTTCATTGAGATGTGAAAACAAAGGCAAAAATCGGAATTTGCCATAACGGTAAAGTTATAAAGTCCAGCGTTTTGGAAGTGTACATTTTGGATTGTTAAAGTTCCATTAGAAGTGATTTGAGTGTTTGGCCAACCTTTAAAAGTTCCTTTGTGAAGGCGGGCCACTTCAAAAAATTTACCATTTCAAGTATATTAGAATCAGTAAATGTCCACATAATGTCCAGCTGCAAAACAAGGGAGTTAAGAGCATTCAAATTGACTTGCAGACTGATAACAGAATCTTCATGTGATATGTAATAAGATTTGGGAACCAAAACCTGAAAGGGGGCATAGGATGGGTGGTCAGGAGGTCAAGGGGTCAACCAAAAAGATGAAGCAGGGCAAACTTCTTTCATTTCCGGGGTCATCTGGAACTTTCTCTGGAGCATTTGGATCTGGGCCTACACCTGGAATTGACTTCATCTTGGTTCTTCTAGATCACCCATCAGTGTTTGACACTGTGGACCATGGGGTCCTACTTGAGCACCTGAGGTTTATCTGAGGACTATAGGATGTAGTCCTCAGGTGGTTTACATCTTAGCTCACTGGAAGAACTCAGAGGGTGGTATCCAGTGTTCATTCCTTGGACCCAGTTTCTCTGTCGTGTGGGGTTCATCAAGGTTCAGTGTTGTCCCCCATGTTGTTCGCAGTGTACATGCTGCCCTCGGAGACATTGTAAAAAGGTATGGGCTAAGGTTTCACTGCTATGCTAATGATATCCAGCTCTACCTTTCTTTTGCATCTGACCGGGATGGAGCTCTCTCGGTTTTTAATAACTGCCTCTCAGAAATCCAGGAGCAGATGGACTCGAGTTGGCTGAAGTTGAACTTGAAAAAAGACTGAGGTGCTGATTGTGGATCTGGCACACCAGATGGGGGGGCCGGGGGTTGGTTTACCCTCTGGGCTTTACCTTGGGGGTTTATCACTCTTGACTTTTGAACAAGTGTGAAACCTGGGGGTAATTTTTGATGAAGGGCTGACTCTGCTTTTGCAGGTGTCTGTCATCTTCAAGTCCTCTTTTTATCATCTGAAGAATATCTCCAGGATTAAGCACCTTGTTCCGTCCAGTGAGCTTCCTACACTGGTCCATGCCTTTGTGTCCTCGCACTTGGGACTATTGCAGTTCCCTCTACCTAGGGCTACCTGGGGTGGAAATCCACCACCTGCAGCTGGTGCAGAATGCAGCAGCCCGGCTTTTGATGGGAACTTCTCGGTCCAGTCATATTTTGCTAATGCTGCACGGACTACACCGGTTGCCAGTTCAGTGGTGGATTACCTTTAAAGTCAGTCTTCTGACTGTCAAAGCTCTACATGGACTGGGCCCAGACTCCCTGAAAGAGCTCCTGGTCCCTTACTGCCCTGGGCAATTGCTCCGCTCAGTTGACAAGGGGTTGCTAGAGATCCCACGGGTGTCTTTGAAATCTTTGGGGGCCCATGCATTCATGCATGCAGCCCCTACCCTCTGGATAGCTTGGCAGAACACACCAGGAGAAAGGACTGCTGTGTCACTGAACTTCTCTGCTGGGACTAAAGTAGAAGAACTTTTGTACTTGGACCTTTAATTTAGGGTAAAAAAACTAACATACAAAAAAAAAGTGTGTGTTTGGGTTAACTGAACTGAATGGGTATCTGAAGAGTTATCTAGGTGTAAATCTCAGGTGACTGAACGGACTTAACTGCTGTGAGGTTTAAATTACTTGTAGAAAGATCTGGTAAGTAGGGGGAGTGGCTTAGCTAGAAGAAAGCTACATTTAAAGACTGCCTTAGAAAGATTCTGCTAATAGCTTGGCAGAAGACACCAAGTGAAAGGACTGCTGTGTAACTGAACTTCTCTGCTGGGACTATATTGCCCTCCTTCCCCCCACCCAAAGCTAGCTCTATTTTTATAGGCACAGGATTTGACTGACAACAGGAACTTCCTGTTTAGGGGCAGGAAGTGAGTGATCACAGAACCACTAAGGACCCACCATCCTAGAAGGGCAAGAGTAGCTCTCCGGCCCTCTCTAGCTGCTGGAGGTCTGCCTCTGAGCAAGTAAGTGGTCTACTGAGAAATATAGGATATTCTTGTCTCAGAACAGGACAATCAGGAGCTTAAAGGGCACACAGGCAGAAAGTAAGGAGCGAGAGAGAAAAAACAGAGGAAAGAGTAAGGATTGCAAACAGTTAAGGGGCCAGAAATAAGACATGATTGGAGGGGTGCAGTGCAGTGACTGTGGAGCAGCAGTCTTCCGGGAGATGTTCTGGAGGATCGGTGTAGTCCCATCTGCAGGCACCTCTCTGGGCTGAGGGAGGAGGTTGTTCATCTCCAGGCTGAGTTGGCCAGGATCTGTGGGACCTCCTCTTCCATCCAGGGACCACCAGTGCCACTGCCGTTGCCTCAGAGGTTGCCAAGAAAGAGGAGCGGTTGGACCACAGTGGGCTCAGGGAGGGTGAGGGTGGTGAAACAGAGATGCATCCCTCTAGTTGTACCTTTCCACAATTCCTATGCCATTCTGGCAAAGTGTGGTTCCTCTATGGAGGCACCCACAGTGGAGACCAAGGAGGATGTTGGGAACCTCCACAAAGGAGACCCACAGGAGGGTGGCAGGGGACCCTGCAGGGGAAGAAAACAACTCCTGGTGGGGGACTCCATTGTTAGGAAGGTAGAACTGGGGGAGGAAGGGGAGAAGGAGGTAAGGTGCCTGCCTGGCGCCATGGCTTGGAGGGACAGGGAGAGAATCCTCAGGATTGCCGGAGCAGCTGCACAGGGGAGGGAGCTGGATGTCATTGTCCACCTAGGGACAAATGACCTGGCTAAGAAAGGGATTAGAGAAGTGCAGGAAGAGTTTGTGGAATTGGGGAGGGGCCTTAGTCAAGTAGCACGCATGGTAACCTTCTCAGAGGTGCTACCCACCTATGGCATAGGAGAGGCTAGGGTGTTCCGCACCATGGGATTCAATCAGTGGTTGAAAAACTGGTGTGGAGCTCAGGGATTTGGCTTCATTGGGGACTGGGGGTCCACCTGGAGTGATGCAAGCCTATACTGGCATGATGGGCTGCATCTGTCGGGAGGGGAACCAGGATCCTAGGTGATAGGTTTAAATGCTTCATTGGCAAGCTTTTAAACTAGCCAAGGGGAGGCACTGGAAAGGAGCAGGGAAATCCTAGCCCCCCAAATAAATCACGGTAGTAAGTGCGGTAAACACCAACATAGAGGTGTCGATAGGGAGAAGGGCAGGGGGAAATGGAGAAAGTGACAAAGGCAAGAAGGACAGGAATGGGGCAAAAGGGAGTAAGGTCATCAGGAAATGGAGGGTAATGAGTACCAATGCCCGTAGTCTGGGCAACAAGCTCCCTGAGCTGATGGCCTTAATGGAAAAGGGATGCCTGGATATCGTAGCAGTCACAGAAACATGGTACACAGAGAACCATGACTGGGATGTTAACATACCAGGGTACATAACCTACAGGAGAGACAGGCAGGGGTGAAGAGGGGTAGGAGTAGCTCTCTATGTAAAGGAAGGGATAAAAGCAACTGAACAAAAGAGTAAACAGGGAGGAGAGGCGGCACTGTGGGTCACCTTGGAGACTGAAAAGGGGAACCACAATCTGCACAGGGGTTCTGTACAGACCCCCATGTCAGGGGGAAGGAATGGACAAGGATATGATAGAAGGCATTCTTAGAATGGCAGAGAAAGGGGAGATACTGTTGATGGGAGACCTGAATATGCCAGATGTTAACTGGAGCACATTTGCTGCAGCCACATCCAAGGGCAGGGCCATTCTCGATGCCCTACAGGTGGCAGGCATTAGACAGCTAGTTTCAGAACCCACTCGTGAGGGAGAAATCTTAGACCTCGTACTCTCAAACGGGGGCAGTGAGAGGATCTCAGATCTAGAAGTGGGTTGCCACCTGGGGACAAGTGACCACCAAACAGTGTGGTTCACGTTAAACTCAGCTACAGAGTCAAGCCATACAAAAGTGAGGGTACTGGACTTTAGGAGGGCTGACTTTGGCAAGATGGGAGAGTGCCTCAGAAAAGCACTAGCAAACAGGCTAGAAGGAGGTGTGGAGCAACAATGGGGAATTATCAAAACTGCCATCATAGAGGCAACAAGCCTTTGTGTGAAGCAAATAAACAAATCAAAATGAAAGAAAACCCACTATGGTTCTCAAGAGAGGTGGCTGTGAAAGTCAGGAAGAAAAAGATAGCATTCCGGAAGTATAAGGAAACACAGAAGGTGCAAGACAGAGAGCTGTACCAGTTAAGGCAGAAGGAAGCAGGGAGGGAAGTCAGAATAGCAAAGGCCCAAACTGAGGAAAAGATAGCCAACTCAGTTAAGAAGGGGGATAAAACCTTTTATAGGTACATCAGCGAGCGTAGAAAGACAAAGGGAGGGATAGTGAGACTGAATAGAATGAACGGTGGGTGGGCAGAGGGGTAGTGAAAAGCAGGAATACTGAACGAATATTTCTGCTCAGTATTCACAAAGAGGAGGGGGAAGTGCCTAATCCAATTAACAGAAGCACTCTTGATAGGAGGGTCGATCCCAGTCCTTTCACAGAAGAAAGGGTTCTGCAAGAACTCCTAAAACTGAAGGTGGACAAAGCAATGGGTCCTGATGGAATTCACCCCAGAATTCTAAAAGAATTAAGGAGGAACTAGTGAAACCACTGGCTACTCTTTTTAATAAATCATGGGAGGATGGTGTGGTACCCGAGGACTGGAGGAAGGTGGATGTGATTCCCCTTCACAAAAGTGGGACCAAGACAGAGGCAGGAAACTACAGACCTGTCAGTCTGACCTCTGTTGTAGGGAAAGTGATGGAGTCACTTCTGAAGGAAAGAATAGTTGAGTACCTAGAGGCCAGTGGAGCACAGGACCCAAGGCAGCATGGGTTCACAGCGGGAAGGTCATGTGAGATGAATCTAATAGATTTCTTTGACTGGGTGACCAAAGTAGTAGACCAGGAAGGGGCTGTGGACATGGCCTACCTAGACTTTAGCAAGGCATTTGACACAGTCCCACACAAAAGATTAATAGTCAAATTAACCAGCCTGGGAGTGGGTCCCAGGGTGGTAGCCTGGGTAAAACATTGGCTGGACAACAGGACACAGAAGGTTATTGTAAATGGAGTCCACTCTGAAGAAAGGGGTTACTAGTGGGGTACCGCAGGGTTCAGTATTGGGTCCAGTCCTTTTTAATGTCTTCATCAGTGACATTGCAGAGGGACTGGAAGGAAAAGTATGCCTTTTTGCGGATGACACAAAGATCTGCAACAGGGTTGATACACAAGGAGGCATGGAAAGGATGAAAAGGGACTTGACAAGGTTGGAGGAACGGTCAGAAGTATGGCAGCTAGGATTCAATGCAAAGAAGTGCAAAATAATGCACCTGGGAAACAAGAACCCAGGGGAAGAATACACAATGGGTGGGGAGGTAGTAACAACAACAAAAAAGGAAGGGGACCTGGGGGTAATCATATCAGATGACCTTAAGGTTAGCAAGCAATGTGAGAAGGCAGTAGGGAGGGCCGGGGGTATACTGGGATGTATAGGGAGAGGCATCAGCAGCAGAAAACAGGAAGTTGTTATCCCTCTGTACAGACAGTTGGTGAGACCCCATCTGGAGTACTGTGTACAATTCTGGAGACCCCATCTCCTCAAGGACATTGACAGGATAGAGGCAGTCCAGAGGAGGGCAACTAAAATGGTGCAGGGTCTGCAAGAGAAGCCGTATGAGGAGAGACTAAAGGAGCTTAATATGTATACCCTTGAGGAAAGAAGGGAGAGGGGGGACATAATAGAAACTTTTAAGTACCTCAGTGGAATCAACAAAGTCCAAGAGGGTAGCATCTTTCAGAAAAAGAGACTTGCAAGAACAAGGGGACACAATTTAAAGATAGAAGGAGGGCGGTTCAGGGGCAATGTGAGGAAGATTGTTTCACAGAGAGGGTAGTGGATGCATGGAACAGCCTTCCTGAGGAGGTTGTGGGGTCTAAAACTGTGGGAGAATTCAAGAATGCATGGGACAGACATAAGGCAATTCTTGTGGGGGGTAGGAAGAAATAGGCTGTTGGTTAACTAGGATCTGCGGCCTATCCTGTAGGTAGGGAAATGGGCAGACTAGATGGGCCTAGCGGTCCTTATCTGCCATCAAAGTCTATGTTTCTATGGAATTCTCTACCCTGTCAGTTATGGGAGTGCGCGACCGTGGAGGGATTTAAACAGGCCCTGAAAACATACTTGAGGTGTCAAGCATTTGGTGTTTAACTTTTGTATTTTAATTGTACCAGTTGTTTTATATGTTTTAAGACTCTGAAATGCTTGATGTGTCTTTAAACTTTGTAAGGTGCCTTGGTTTTTGAAAGGCACCATAGAAATAAAGTCTATTATTATTATTATATTATTATTCACCTGGACAGGAACTGGAAATGGCCCAGGTCTCGGACCTGGTTCTGGGGTGGAAATGGATCCTTCTGGTCAGGGTCTTCTTCCAAGGTATAGACATCTGGGGATGGTCTCATCGGCACAGGAACAGATGTCTCCCTCTGTTCAGTTTCTTGGATCGGACCTCCTTGACCCTAGCATGGCAACAGGGTCATAAGTAGCTAGGCCTGGAATAGGCCTCCCCTGGATTGCCTTCCATTCATGGATTTTGGCATTTATTATTTACGATATCTAAATACAGAAAACAGGCCATCTGTTAAAAACACATGCCCCTTCCTCAAAAAGTGAGGAAGAGGTCAGACAGTTAAAAACCTTTAAACAGCTTCAGCTGATTTGCATGAAACCATTTCTCAGCTGGCTGTGTTCTTATTGGCTTAAATGCTCATAGGTATTCAGTAGTGTGGGGCCTTGCTACTGAGTCTTGAGTATGTGTCTGGTATGCTTTAAGTAAGCTCAGTAACATGGCATTAAGAAACCTAGAAGTGCTGGTACTGGAGCAGAATGTAAATACTGCCATATTATAGTTGGTGACATTTAAAATCACGGGGACATGCATAAGTTGCACATTATTTACAAGGGTACCTGGAAGTGATAATGCAACCAGACAACTAGTTGGCCCATGTTCCTGCATTAGACATTGGGTGGGTTCTTCCTCTGTTGGGGGAATAACAGTTGTAAACTTGACAGTGCTAGCAATGGAAGGAAGTGCACAATGCTGTCTAATGGCACCATTTGGAAATTGAGCACAAAGATTTGGGTTTATGAGTTGTGTTTGTATTAGCCTGTGTGTTGTGCTTGGGCCTGGTGTATCAACAGGGCACCATTAGGTGGAGCTTGTGTATGTCTGAAAAAGACAAACTGTAAGCAACAAATGGATTATTTGTAGACATTTCTTTTCTGTGGCTTTGGCAAGATATTGGTATAGTTCCTTTATTTCTGGATCTGCCAGCTATGGCTCAGACAGGTCCAGAGGGACTTTTGTTTTGTTGTTTGCAGCCACCATAGGTGTTGCACTGGAAGAGGGCATGGTTCATATACCCAGGGCCCCTGGTGTTCTGTGGCAGAATTTTCTGATTTCTGCGGCAGGGCTCCTTGACTTCTGCGGCAGCATTTTCTGATTTCTGCGGCATGATTTATTCATTTCTCTGGCAGAATGCAGTCCTGTCATTGGCTAAATATGATGTGATGTCATCGATGACATCATATGCTGAGCCTAGAGGAGGGGCTTCAGGATAAACAAGGTGGGAAAGAAAGCCTGACACTATGGAAAAACAGTATATTTATATGAAAATTCACCAAAAACAATGAATTCTGCGGCACTATATATATTCTGCGGCATGATGCAAATTCTGCAGCAAATTCCGCAACCGCAGAACCTCAGAATTCCAGGGACCTTGCATATACCCCCAAGCACCTTCTTTGGTGAAAGAGGCAGCTCAGTTATTGTAGTAATGGAAGGGTTCTGTGTGGGTTGGCCAATGCTGGAGCAGAGGCCAGGTAACAAATTAGTAAATTTCGACTGAATTTACCTGTAACAGTTTTACATAGAGATCAGATGACACCCTATTGACAGTAGGGTGTGGACATTTAACCACAAAAGTGTTGGTAATCTTATTTGCAAATTAGTCAGCACCTTAAAATGTGTATGCTGAATACGAACATACAAACATACGAAATTTGCCAGCAGATAAAGGCCTAGAGGTCTATCAAGTCTGCTCGAATGTGCAGCTAGCACCCCTTATTCTGCAGCTGCCCCTCCCTTCCACCCTTCCCCTTCATTAACCCTCCCCCTTGTCCTGTCCCATCCTTGTTTGAAGCAGTCCACTGTTCTACTACATACCACTTCAGCAGGTAACACATTCCACCCAGCCACCACCCTCTCTGTAAAAGTGTCTCCTCATCTCCCTCCTGAACCTTCTCGCTCCAGTCTCATATCATGGCTCCTGGTGGCCCTCCCTCCTCACTTTGAACAGCCCCTCTGTACCCATCTTGTTTATTCCTTTCATGTATTTAAAGGTTTCAATCATGTCACCCTGTCTCTCCTCTCCTCCAGTGAGTACATGTTCAACTCCTTCAACCTCCTCTCGTATGATAAGTCCCCAGCCCCTTGATCATCTTTGTTGCTCTCGCTGCACCCCTCCAGTAACTTAATGTCCCTCTTCAGATATGGATGCCAGTACTGCACGATACTCCAGGTGTGGTCTAACTAATGACCTATACAGTGGCAGAATCACCTCCTCCCTCCTCGAGGATATACCCTTGCAACACAACCCAGCATTTTGTTGGCCTTTGCAGCTGCCCTCCTACATTGTGCCGAGTTGTTCATTGACCCTGTAATGAGCACACCCAGATCCTTCTCTTCCTCTGTCTGGGCTAGCTGCATTCCCCCAAGCTGGTAACTCCTCCTTGGGTTCTTCATCCCAAAATGCAGCACCTTGCACTTTTTGGCATTAAAGCCCAGTTGCCAGGTGTCTGACCAGGTTTCAAGCTTTGCCAGATCATCCTGCAACCCCTGCCATCCCCATAGGTCATCCACAACCGCGCCTACCTTGGTATCATCAGCAAACAGACTGATCTTGCTCTTGATGTCCCATGATATGTCTACAATTAATATCCCAAACAACACTGGTCCCAACACCAAGCCCTGTGGAACACCACTCGTCACTGCCCTTGGGTGTGAGAGCTCCCCACCCACCACTACCCTCTGTTGCCTTCCCTGCAGCCAGTTTCCTACCCATCTCACCAGCTTTGCACCCGCCCCTGTGCCTACTAAGTTCCTTCCCAGCCTTCCATGTGGCACTGAGTCGAATGCCTTACTGAAGTCTAGATACAGGACATCCACTGCATGGCCCCTGTCCAGTTGCCTAGTTATCCAGTCATAGAACTCGACCAGGTTGGTTTAGGAGGATCTGCCATGTATGAAGCCATGCTGTCTGCTGTCCTGTAGTCCTTTGGCCTCTCGAGGGGCCACCAGCCTCTCCTTCAGGATAGTCTCCATTAGCTTACCCACGATGGATGTGAGGCTCACTGGTCTGTAGTTTCCGGTTCATCCTTGGGGCCACTCTTGTGGAGGGACACCACATATGCCATCCTCCAGTCCTGAGGTACACACCCGAATGTAGTGAGGCATTAAATAGGTTCTGCCAAAGGTCCCGCAGGACCTCTCCAGCTCCTTCAGTACCCTGGGGTGGATGCCATCTGGGCCTGGTGTGTCCACCCTCAGTGCCTTCAAACCCTTTCAGACTCTGCTCTCCATGATTTCCCCATCTGTCACCACTTCCCACCCTGCTTCTGTCATTTCTCCCACCTTGGGTGTCACCCCCCTCTTCTCTTTAGTAAATACTGAGTAGAAGTACTAATTTAGTGCTTCCGCCTTATCGCACCCTGCTTCCACCCAACCCCCCTCCTTCCTAATCCTTACTATGTGGTCCTTGCAGCTCCTTTTCTACCTGATGTACTTAAGGAAGTCCTTCTCCCCCTTCTTAATGCCTTGTGCCAGCCTGAGTTCCGTAGATGCTTTGGTTCCCCTTACTGTCCTTGTCACCTCCTTCGATTCTGTCAAGTACTCCTCCCTGTCCTCCCCCCTCCCTGTTTTCTTGTGCTTCCTAAAGGCAGCTCTTTTCCTCCTTACCTTTTCCATGACCTCCTTGCTTAACCAGATCAGTTTCTTAGCCCTAGCCTTCTTGCTCTGGGCTTTGCAGCAGGTTTTGGTTGCCTCCACTATCCCCAGCTTTATGAGCTCCCACCTCTGGTTAGTGTCCATACTAGATTGAATTCTGGCCAGGTACCCTGTTACCACTTCCCCCCCATCCTCCCAAAGTCGGCTGTCCTGAAGTCCAGCACTATTGTGCCAGATTCCACTCCTTCCTTGCCCATATCCAATGTGAGCCATACTGAGTGGTGGTCACTCCCTGACAGCGGTTCCTCCACTGTAAGTTCTCTCACAAAGTCCCCATTTGCCAGCACAAGGTCAAGGGTATTCCCTAACCTGGTTGGTTCACTGACCATTTGCAGCAGGAAGCTGTCCTGGAAGGCATCCACCAGTACCTGCTCCCTTCTTTTCCTGGTTGTTGGGGTGCTCCAGTCCACTCCTGGCATGTTGAAGTCCCCCACAATCACCACACTACCCTTCTCGCAGGTCTCGCAGAATAGATACTGATGGGGTGGCCCTAGAATATCCCAATGTTTTTCAAACTTTTAACAGCATTGCATTTTAAAGTAGTCTACTCCATACATTACCAGAGGTGGTTTATAGGGTATTGTGTTGTTGCCCCCCCCCCCGGAGGGATGGGTCTTATGTCTTGATTTAGTCCCTGGCTAGAGAGACCCTTTTCTTCCTGATACAGAAAGAAAAACAAAAACACAACACAAAGAGCAAGGTCTCTCTGTGATAGATTAGCACTGATTTTTAAAATGCTGCTGCATGAGCCTTATACAGATGTATGCTTCGGCTACCCCTACAAGCTGTGTCATTGGTGGGGTAGATGGTGTTGTGGCTGCTAGCCACACCTTACTCAATTTCTTTTTTTTTTTTCAAATTTAAAGTTTATTGAAAAGATTTTACAATACAAATCCAGATCCAAGTTGCACGTACAATAACTATAAAATATACAAAGTAAATTCAAGGATCCGGCCCCCAACCCACCATCCTTCCCTTCCTTCCCTCAACCCTCCCCCCAATCCGCCCATTTTCCCTCCCCCAGCACAGAAAGAGATTTTTGTTTTAGATGAAAATTACAGCTTATTATTAACCGGGCCATCAAAAGGGTTATAAAGTATAAAGTGTATATAAAGATTCCCAAGTTTTTTTGAATCTTCCTAAATTGTTGTAGAGACTTGCTATTGCCTTTTCTGTCCTTAAGTTGGCAAGAAATACCTTACTCAATTTCTAAAAATCAAACAAAACAAAACAGAGATAAAAAAGGCTTCCCTTTTTCTCTTTGTTTTAATTTACAAAAACAGTCTTAGCTGAGTCCTACAAAATCCTGTACATTTTATTTACATGTTAAATGAGTCACACCATGCCTGTACCAAAAAAGGGTTAAAACAAATCAGAATGATTAGGAGAATCTCCCTATTGACCTTGGATGTCATGCCTAGATTATATGCCCCCAGTGTATCTCATGGACACAGTATGTAAATACATTTGTAAAAAAAATATATATATAATTCTAATATTTTTCCTTTTAGCAGTTAGAACTGCATAGCCAGTGACCTTGCTTTCTTTTTCTTGTGAGCTGTCAAAGTAAAAGGCTTGTTATGGATGCTGGGGCATTAGAAAATCCATGTCACCCCCCGCCCCGATTGCGTTGCTTGGCATGGAAATTGTACGGTAATGGGGCTAACTCAAAAAAAAAAGTTATAGTGCACTGCCATCTCTTGCTATAATGTCTAATAATTATGAAGGAAGCCTGGAGCCCCCCCTTTACAGCTAAGGTGTCATGTGCAGCCTCAGCAATAATTAATGAATGGACCTTTCAGAGGGCATGATGATACATTACAAAATGTTTCATCCATGAGAACATGTCATTGACATAAGCATATTAGTGGCAACCATAACATGAGGGGGCACAGTCTTAAGCTGGAGGGTGGGAGGTTTAGGAGGGAGGTCAGGAAGCACTTCTTCATATAGAGGGTGGTGGACACTTGCAATGCACTGCCAGAAGAGGTAATCTCATTGAAGACAGTGGGCAGCTTTAAGAGAGGCTGGGAGAGGTATAGGGGGAGGGTAAGGGTCATGGGTAGGGAGGATGGGAAGAGTGGGGAGGGGGCAGGGAGAGTAGCTCAAGCTGTGAACCCTGCAACACGAGCAGACTTGATAGACCAAACGGTTTTCTTCTGCTGGCTATTTCGTATGTTCATATTCTTATCTGTAGAATGCTACAAATTGCAGCATTCAAAAGAGTCAATTAAGATAATACTCTGCTGGTCACCAAATTGACCAATAGAAGTAATAGTAAGTGCAATCATCATTCACACATAAGCTGGTTATCTCAAACCAGCCTAGATCTTATCAGGGTATAAAAACCCTTGCCCCATGCCATCACTGCGAGAAAATCACAGGCAGGTCCTGCATGATACTGCAGTGTTTGAGAGCTCCAGACTGTCAGGTGCGTACATTACATAATTAGTATGCAATGTATAAGGACTGTCCTATAGGCAAGCTGGTAGAACAATAAAATAACCTTATGTTGCTTTTATAATTGCTTCTGTTTCATTGTATTATCCTTTCTTAGTCCTAGAATATGTAAGAGGGGTATTGTATGTCTTGTTATGGTGTAGTGATCTCCTGACGTTCCCTAACGGGGTTATGTTTCCCTGCTGGTAACTAAGGGTTATTAGACTATAACAATGAAGTCAGAGGGTGTCCATCAGAGCCCAGCAAAATACCCAACATAATTAGGAGGTGTCCTGTCCCCTCCATTCACAGTCCAGACCAAGGATCATATAGGGCTCCATCCTGAATCACATGCTCTTACCCATTTTCCTCAATCACCTCCACTATGCCTCTGTCAACTCACATATTCACATGTATGCTGATAATGCAGTTCTCTACACCTCAGGCCCCTGGACTATGGCTGTGGAAATCTCATTCCAGCAAACTTTAACAATGTCATGTGCTGGTTCCAGTCCAGTCAGCTCCTGATCATCACCAAGAAAACAATGTCCATGACATTTGGAACCTGCTTGAAACTGGCCAGGCTTGCCCATCTCTCTTCCTTTACCCGCATCTATAGTTCCCCTCTCCCCATGAAGTGGTTCCCTCCTTCAAGTATCTTGGCATGTAGCTTGACAGCAGGTTTCACTTCTTCACCCACATTGATCCCATCCAAGCCAAGATTCTCCCCAATACTGGAGCCCAGTACCGGAACAAAAACTGCATGTCTCTGCAGGTCTGGTGAGAGCTGATTACCAAAATGTTACTCCCAGTATTTGACTATGCAGATGTGGACTAAGGTACTGATCCCTCCTCTTCTCTTGCTGGATTGAACATCCTCTGCAACTCCTTCTTTGGTTTTGTTATCAACTCACCCTCATACTCATCATTGCTCCCTCTACTCCTCCCTCTGTATCCTCCCTCTTCGCTCTTGTTACCAGTCCCACAGTGCATCCTTCATCGCCTAAAACTGGTTTGGGGCACTGCCCTCCTACTTATCCATACTAATCTCTCTCATTCCAAATGGGTCATATTCCCTTCACTCTATGGACCCTCACAGCTTCTCCTTCCCCTCCCCCACTCCTCTGCTTGCAGTCAACCTTTTGCTGTTACCTTCATTTCCTTTGGAATGCCCATCCTTCCTATATCGATCTCTCACCTACCCCACTTCCCCTAAGCTCACCCCTCTGCTCCTATCAATCCCCAACATGACCTGCCCTTGGATACCCTTCACAACATTCCTGATACTCCTTCTGTGAGATTGATTCTGAATATCTATGCACTAATGTGTTCATCCTGATGTTATCATTTGCACTGGGTATGGTGCTTCTCATAGCCTCAACTCCAGTCACCCATTATTGTTATTGGTTTTTGTCATTGCTATGTACACTTACGCCATGTTGCACTACCCTTGCTCGCACTTTATTTTGTGTATGATTCAATACCTCAGTTTCTCAATGATTGTATCCCCTTCCCCATTCCTCGGATTGCACCTGGAAATTAGCCTTACCAGAAAGAGGCTTCATTGAGCCATGCCCATTTACATGGATTCCCTGGTTATGGCAGCTAAAAAAAACCATATCTACAAGGTGGAATATACAGAGCCTCATGGTCACAGATACAGAGCAATAAATACAGAAATGTAGGAATAGGACTATGATACAAATCAGTATACACAGTACATCAAAATGACCACAGTACAGTAAATACAGTACCATTAGCAGCAGCCAGGGATTCCAAGTTTAAAAGTGGTGATAAAACATGAACATAAGTCAGGTGAATGGAAATTAATTGTTTCTGTGTGTCGAGGCATTTTATACATTCTCTTGTACTTAGTGTGCCACTAAAATCAATGCAATATGTTTTCTCTTACTTGAATCCACTGATATTCCTAAATACAACTACAGTAAGTATGAAGACAGGTATGAAATTATGAGAAACTATTTTGTAAATTGACCAGTTCAGCAATCTGCCTTGTATTAAATTCTTCTTTAAATGTATGAAGAAAACCTTCCTTCAAGCTGGAATTGAACCAGCACATTAATAATGATTTTCACATCACGACAGAGCACTGCTCTATCAGCTAAGCTATTAAAGGAGTTATTGGTCAGTGAAAGACACAGGATCATTTACAGCATTCAGAACCTAGTGAAATTCAAAAAAACTGCCTACCTGTACAATAGACTGTTCTTTCACTGTGTGAAAACACTGATGATTGCTAATTAAACCAGTCATTTTTCTACTTTTTGCTGACAACTGTAAATAGAAATGGGTGGAGAAAACTCTGGGGAATGCAGGTATCGATCCCGCTACCTTTTACATGCTAAGCAAGCTCTCTACTATTTGAGCTAATTCCCCAATTTGCTGGTTTTTCTCTCCGCTAATGGGAGGAGCTGTGAGTGACTGCTCTCTAGCGGGGTCTGATCTGCATCAGATCAGACTTCAGCTTCTGAATAGTTATAAATTCCTCTTAGGTGAGCACAATCCGTGTACCTTTTTTGTACATATGTAACAGAGGAAGAAAGACAGAAGGCATGTTTATTTGAAACAAAGCAACGCTGATGTAACAAGCATTTGTCAATGCCGAATGTTTGCTTGCTGGCATTGGCATTGGTAGTGTAGAAGTTACAGAGCTGCATAATAGGAATAGCAGTGAAGTATTGAACTGAAGCCAACCCCACCACCACCCTTCAGAGAGTGACAGGTACTGGGGGGTTCCTTTGGGTTGTCAGGCATAACGAGCATGCCATTTCACCACACCCAACCCTGCAGACACTGACAAGTGTCACGATGTGCCTTGGGGTCTTTGGCCCTTATGCGCACCCCATTCCATAAGAAAATACAGTGAGATTGGTGCGGTATAGGAGAATGGGGTGAAGTTTGGGTCCAAAGAGTCCGAGGCACACCTTGATGCCTCTCACTGGCTGCAGGGTGTGGGTGGGGGTGGAATGGTATGAGCAAGACAGGCAAGAATCCCAAGTCACACCCCTGCTGCCTGTCATTCTCACAGGGTGGGGCGTTATGGTCAGAAACCCCCACCTCATGAACAGTGGCAATATCAGTTTGTTAGCCGAAAACTGCTTCTGCACAGTGACTATGGCATTTGGCACCACAGGTGCAAAAACTCATTCCGAACAGGATGTGAAAAATGACAGCATGGGTGGGCTCCCAGCGTGGCAGAAGGACAGCTGGGGGGGCGTGGAGCCGACAGGGGATTGGGTACCCCCATCAGCCATGGCATCTGTTGCCATGCTGGGGTGGGCTCCCAGCATGGCACCCTGTACTGGGGTGGGGGGGACACAGTGGAACCGACAGGGGATCGGGCACCCCCGTCGGCTATACGATGTGTAGCCATGCTGGGGTGGGCACCCAGCATGGCATATGAAACTGTGTTTCGGGTGGGGCATAGCACAATCCCCGTCGGCTATACAGTCTGTGCGTTGGGGGGGCAGCACACAGCGTGTGTGTGTGTGTGTGTGAAGCGGAGCTCGCATGAGCAGGCGATATCTGATGCTGCTCAACTGAAGCGTAGCTCCCCCTTTCAACTGTATGCCACTGCATTTTGGAGCTGTCATAGACAGCTCCAGCAGGCATTGGAGAACTGCAGCTGCGCCTGCAAACACACTGACTGAATTGGAAGAGGGCTGACACACCTCCGAAAACTCCGATGATGGCACTATGTTTCTTGCACATGCGTGCAAGCAAACATAAAAAGGTATCTTGTAGTGTTTCTCACTCTCTTCTGTGTGCTTGTGTGTGAGAAAAGAACCATTTACATAAAAAATAAATACTATGCCAGTCATTAAAATTTACTGTCACAGTTCGGTTCACAGTTTAATAACCTATTGGCATGACAAGATATACAGGTATTGCAAAGTTTAGATATCAAACTATTCATAAGACATCAACATATTATTATGAAGATTAATACATCTACGCTGTATTTCGAAGCTCGTGGCAGAATGCTGTGTAGTTGGCAACTACTTTGCTGTCCCAGCCTCTGCTTGAAAGTGGTTTAATATGCTGTACAAAACATGTGGTTCAATCACAGAATCACTTGTATGCTAAACAAGTTAAAACCACAAACTAATAAAGTAATATAAGGTCGGAAGGGATGTGAGGTCCATCATGTCTGTCCCCCTGCTTCATAAGCAGGGATTAAGAATAAGAATTCTGTGCAAACATGTATAATTAAATGGGATTCCCTACCCACTCTACTAATGGGTACCTCTTTATTTCCTTGGTAAGCAGACATCTGTCTAGTCTTACCCTGAAAGCTTCTACTGTCCTAATATCCTCTGGCCCATGTGGAAGACTGTTCCATGGCTTCACTATCCTCTAGGAAAAATGTGCCTCCTAATGTTACTCCTGAATTTCCACCTCTTTGCTCAAATGTCTCTGTATTTGCAATCATATCACTATCGTTGAGTATGCGGAAGACTGAGTTCATGTTCCATCTCAGCCTCCTTTTCTCCAGAGTGAACAACATGTCAAGGGCCTAGGCCCTCCTCATAGTTTCCACCCCATGCATCTGGTAATTTTAGGCCTTGCTTTGCACATTCTTGACTTCTTCAGTGTTCATTTGGTATTAAGGAGCTCAGAACTCCATGCGGTACTCCATGTGGATCCTGAACAGGGCCTAGTAAAGGGGAACAATTACTTTCCTTACACTTCTCGTCACCCCCCTCAGACAACAAGAGTTTAATAAAGCTGCAAGAGAAACTGGTCTGGTCAAGGCCTCTCTGACTTCTTCCAATCTTCCAGCTTCCTTTCCCACTTGCACCAGTCCACTGTCTCCTCCCTGTTACATGTCACTAGCTCTGTCCCCTCTGGCATGGATTAGGTACACGTAGTGATGGCCATTTTCATTCATCTACAGTAGCTAATGCTATTGGCTTGGTGGCCCATCCTCTCCTCCTGGACAAACAGAGCTATGCCAGCCTTTCTGCCCCTGCTGTTGAATGGTTCTGTTCCTACCTCTCGTGCCATCAGTAGTTGGTACAGGTAGGAAGTGCGTTGTCCCCTCCACTCACAGTCCAGATCCGTACCATATAGGGCTCCATCCTGAGTCACAGGCTTTTCCCCATTTTCTTCAATCACCTCCACTCTGCCTCTGTCAACTCACATATTCACATGTATGCTGATAACACAGTTCTCTACACCTCAGGCCCCTGGACTATGGCTGTGGAAGTCTCATTCCAGCAAACTTTAACAACGTCATGTGCTGGTTCTAGTCCAGTCATCTCCTGGTCATCACCAAGAAAACAGTGTCCATGACATTTGGAACCTGGTTGAAAGTGGCCAGCTTGTCTGTCTCCCTTCCTTCATCAGACTAGATAGTTCCCCCCTCCCCTTGAAGTGGTTACCTCCTTCAAGTATCTTGGCATGTAGCTCGACAGCAGGCTTCACTTCTCCACCCACATTGATCCCATCTACACCAAGATTCTCCCCAAGCCTGGAGCTCAGTACCGGAAAAAAACAGCATGTCTCTGCAGGGCTGGTGAGAGTTGATTACCAAAATGTTGCTCCCAGTATTTGACTATGCAGATGTGGTCTGAGGTACTGGTCCCTCCTATTCTCTTGCCAGACTGAACATCATCTGCAACTCCTTCTTTGGTTTTGTTATCAACTCACCCTCATACTCACCATTGCTCCATCTACTTCTCCCTCTGTATCCTCCATCTTCCCTACTTTCGGCAGTCCCACAGTGCATCCTTCATCCTAAAACTGGTTTGGGGCACTGCCCTCCTACTTATCCATACTAATCTCTCTCATTCCAAATGGGTCATATTCCTTCTTCCTCAGTGATCCTTGCAGCTTCTCCTTCCTCTCCCCACTCCTCTGCTGTGCAGTCAGTCATTTGATATCACCTTCCTTCTCTTTGGAATGACCTTCCTTCCTTCATCTATCTTTCACCTTCCCCCACTTCCATTCAGCTCACCCCTCTGCTCCTGTCAGCCCCCAACATGACCTGCCCTTGGATACCCTTCATACCAGTCCTGGTCCTCCTTCTGCTGGGTTAATTCTGAATATCATCTATGTACTGCTGTGTTAATCCTGATGTTATCATTTACACTGGGTATGGTGCTTCTCATAGTTTCAACTCCAGTCACCCGTTATTGTTATTGTTTTTTGTTATTGCTATTTGCACTGACACCATATTGCACTACCATTACTTGCACTTTATTTTGTGTATGATTCAGTACATCAGTATCTGATTGTATCCCCTTCCCCATTCCTTGGGTCACACCTGGAAACTAGTCTTACCAGGAAGAGGCTCCATTGAGCCATGCCCATTTACATGGATTTCCTGGTGATGACAGCTAAAAGATACCCCATATCTACAGGGAGGTGTATACAGAGCCTCATGGTCACAGATACAGAGCATTAAATACAGAAACGAAGGAACAGGATTGTAATACAGATCAGTATACACAACACATCAAAATAACCACAGTACAGTAAATACAGTACCATTAGCAGCAGGCAGGGCTTCCAAGTTTAAAAGTGGTGAGAAACAAAACATGAACACAAGTCAGGTGAATGGAAATGAACTGTGTCTTTGTGGTGAGGCATTTTGTATCTTCTGTTGTACTTAGAGTGCCACTAAAATCAATGTAATATGTTTTCTGTTATTTGAATCCACTGGTATTCCAAAATACAACTACAGTAAGTATGAAGACAGGTATGAAATTCTCAGTAACTATTTTGTAATTTGACCAGTTAGCAGTCTGCCTAGGATTAGACTGTTCTTTCAATGTGTGACAAAACACCTTCCTTCGAGCCGGAAAGGAACCAGCAACCTAAGGATGACTTTCATACCACTACAGTCCGCTGCTCTACCAGCTAAGATATTAAAGGGATTATTGGTTAAGGAAAGACATGGGATCCTTTACAATATTCAAAACCTAGTGGAATTCAAAAAACTGCCTACCTGTTCAATAGTCTGTTCTTTCAAAGGGTGAAAAAACTGATGAAGCCATGCTGATTGCTAATTAAACCAGTCATTTAAAATTGCTCTTCTAGTTTCTGCTGAAAACTGTGAATATAAATGGCTGGAGAAAACAGGCATCAATCCAGGTATCTCTGGCATACTAAGTAAGCATTTTGCCATTTGAGCTAATTCCCCGATTTGCTGCTTCTTCCCTCCACTAATGGGTTGAGCTGTGAATGACTGCTCTCTAGCTGGGTCTGATCTGCATCAGATCAGACTTCAGCTTCTGAATAGTAATAAATTCCTCTAAGGTGAGCACAATCTGTATATCTTTTGAGTACATGTGTGACAGAGAAAGCACAATTGAAGACAGGTTTATTTGAAACAAAGCCACACTGATGTAAAAAAGGTATCTTGTAGTATTTGTCACTCTTCTGTGTGCTTGAGTGTGAGAAAAAAAAACTTTTACATCAAAAATAAATACTATGCCAGTCATGAAAACTGACTGTCACAGTTCAGTTCAATAACCTATTGGCATGACAAGATATGCAGGTATTGCAAAGTTTAGATATCGAACTATTCATAAGACATCAACACATTAGTATGAAGATTAATACATCTATGCTGTATTTCGAAGCTGGTGGCAGAATACTGTGTAATTGGCAACTACTTTGCTGTCCCAGCCTCTGCTTGAAAGTAGTTTAATATGCTATGCAAAACACGTGGTTCAATCACAGAACCACTTGTATGCTAAACAAGTTAAAACAACATACTAATAAAGTAATATAAGGTCCAAAGGACATGAGGTCCATCATGTCTGTCCCCCTGCTTCATAAACAGGGATGAAGAATAAGAATTCTGTGCAAACATGTATAATTCAATGGTATTCCCTACAGACTCTACTAATGGGGTACCTCTTTATTCCCTTGGTAAGCATAAATCTGTCTAGTCTTACCTTGAAAGTTTCTACTGTCATTTTATCCTCTGTCCCATCTGGTAGACTGTTCCATAGCTTCACCGCACTCTGGGAAAAATATGCTTCCTAATGTTTCTCCTGAATTTCCACCTCTCAGCTTAAACTTCTCTGTATTTGCAATCATATCACTGTCTTTGAATATACAGAAGACTGAGAACATGTTCCCTCTCAGCCTCCTTTTCTCCAGTGCGAACATGTTGAGGGCCTAGGCTCTCCTCATAGTTTCACCCCATGCATCTGGTAATTTTAGGCCTTGCTTTGCACATTCTTGACTCCTTCAATGTTGTTTTGGTATTAAGGAGCCCAGAATTCCATGTGGTACTCCATGTAGATCCTGACCAGGACCTAGTAAAGGGGTACAATTACTTCACTTACACTTCTGGTCACCCCCAGCAGACAAAACAGGAGTTTAATAAAGCTGCAAGAGAAACTAGTCTGGTCAAGGCCTCTCTGACTTCTTCCACTCCTCCAGCTTCCTTTCCAACTTGCACCACTCCACTGTCTTCTCCCTGCTACATGTCACTAGCTCTGTCCCCTCCAGCATGGATCAGGTGCACATCGTGATGGCCATTTTCATTCATCTACAGTAGCTAATGCTTTTGGCTCAGTAGCCCATCCTCTCCTGCTGAACAAGTTGAGTTATGCCAGCCTCTCAGCCCCTGTTGTTGAATGATTCTGTTCCTACCTCTCGTGCCATCAGCAGTTGGTACAGGTAGGTGTCTTGCCCCGTCCACTCACAATCCAAACCAGAATCATATAGGGCTCCGTCCTGAATCACATGCTTTTTCCCATTTTCCTCAATCACCTCAACTCTGCCTCTGTCAACTCACATAGTCACATGTATGCCAATAACACAATTCTCTACACCTCAGACCCCTGGACTATGGCTGTGGAAGTCTCATTCCAGCAAACTTTAACAATGTCATACGCTGGTTCCAGTCCAGTCAACTCCTGGTAATCACCAAGAAAACAGTGTCCCTGACATTTGGAACCTGCCAGAAACTGGCCAGCTTGCCTGTCTCTCTGCCTTCACCACATTGGATAGTTCCCCCCCTCCCCTTGAAGTGGTTACCTCCTTCAAGTATCTTGGCATGTAGCTTGACAGCAGGCTTCACTTCTCCACCCACATTGATCCCAGCCACATCAAGATTCTCCTTAAGTCTGGAGCCCAGTACAGGAACAAAAACAGCATGTCTCTGCAGGGCTGGTGAGAGTTGATTACCAAAATGTTACTCCCAGTATTTGACTATGCAGATGTGGTCTAAGGTACTGGTCCCTCCTCTTCTCTTGCCAGACTGAACATCCTTTGCAATTCATTCTTTGGTTTTGTTATCAACTCACCACCCATACTCACCAATGCTCCATCCACTTCTCCCTCTGTGTTCTCCCTCGTCCCTCTTTTTGCCAGTCCCATGGTGCATCCTTCCTCACCTAAAACTGGTTTGGGGTGCCACCCTTCTACTTATCCATACTCATCTTTCCCATTCCACCTGCTTCATACTCCCTTCACTCCAAGGATCCTCGCAGCTTCTTCTTCCTCTCCCACTCCTCTCTTGTACAGTCAGCCATTTGCTATCACCTTCCTTCCCTTTGGAATGTCCTTCCTTCTTTCATCTATCTCTCACCTTCCCCTACTTCCTTTAAGCTCACCCTATCAGCCCCCAACATGATCTGCCCTTGGATAGCCTTCACACCAATCCTGGTTCTCCTTCTGCAGGGTTAATTATGAATATCATCTATGCACTGCTGTGTTCATCCTTATGCTGTCATTTCCATTGGGTATGGTGCTTCTCATAGCTTCAGCTCCAGTCACCCATTATTGTTATTGGTTTTTGAGAGAGAGAGAGAGATGGAGAGAAATAACAAGAAAAGTTCAAAGGGGGGTAGGGAAAAAAACTCAGTCTCCTTACTAGGGTATATTCCTAAGACGGGGTCACCCTGTAATAGGGGACAGGAATTGATTACTTAGGTGAAGCTGTTTGAAATGTCTATATTTTAATAAATTATATTCATACCTCTAAAGGATCTCTATTTAACTGTGTCTGAATAAAAGCTGAAGCTGACAGTTGTGTTTTGTATTGTTTTCTTTGTATGGACAACATTCTGTGCAGTTCCTTTCATGGAACCAAGAATTTGGAGTTTTGACTATGTCTCTTCAAGGATCTCAGATTTAGAAGTGGGTAGCCATCTGGGAACAAGTGACTACCAGTGTTGTTCATAATAAACACAGCTGTAGACTCAAGCCATGCAAAAGTGAGGGTACTGGACTTTAGGATGGCTGACTTTGGCAAAATGGGAGAGTGCCTCAGAAAAGCACTAGAAAATGGGAAAGAAGAGGGGTTAAGGAACAATGGAGAAGCATCAAAACTGCCATCACAGAGGCAACTAGACTTTGTGTGAAGCAAATAAATGAATCAAAATGAAGGGGAAAAAACACAATGGTTCTCAAAAGAGGTGGCGGGGAAGGTTAGGGAGAAAAAGATGGGATTCAGGAAGTATAAGGAAGCACAGAAGAAGCAGGACAGAGAACTGTACCAGTTAAAGTAGAAGGAAGCAGGGAAGGCAATCAGAATAGCAAAGGTCCAAGCCAAGGAAAAGATAGCCATCTCAGTTAAGAACAGGATAAAACCTTTTATAGGTTCATTAGGGAGTGAAGAAAGACCAAGGGAGGGATAGTGAGGTTTAATAAAGAAGAGTGTGGGTGAGCAGAGGGTGACAGTGAAAAAGCAGGGATACTGGATGAATACTTCTGTTCAGTATTCACAATAGAAGAAGGGGAGAGGTACCTAATCCAATCAATACAAGCACTCTGGATGGGGGGGGGTCGATATCAGTCCATTCAGAGAAGAAAGGGTTCTGAAAGAACTCATAAAACTGAAGGTGAACAAAGCAATGGGACCCAATGGAATTCACTCCAAATTTCTAAAAGTACTAAGGGGAGAACTAGTGACACCACTGACTACCCTTTTTAACAAATCATGGGAGGATGGTGTGGTACCTGAGGACCGGAGGTCGGTGGATGTGATTCCCCTTCACAAAAGTGGGAGCAAAGCAGAGGTAGGAAATTACAGAGCTGTCAGTTTGACCTCAGTGGTAAGAATGATGGAATCACTTCTGAAAGAAATAATTGTTGAGTACCTAGAGGCCAGTGGGGCACAGGACCCAAGGCAGCATGGATTCACAGTGGGAGGATCATGACAGATGAATCTAACAGATTTCTTTGACTGGGTGACCAAAGTAGTAGACCAGGGAGGGGCTGTGGACATGGCCTACCTGGACTTTAGCAAGGCATTTAACACAGACCCACACCAAAGATTAATAAACAAGTTAGCAAGCCTGGGAGTGAGTCCCAGGGTGGTAGCCTGGGTAATAAATTGGCTAGACAACAGGACACAGAGGGTAATAGTAAATGGAGTCCACTCCAAAGAAAGAGGGGTTACTAGTGGGGTACCACAGGGTTCAGTACTGGGACCAGTCTTTTTTAATGTCTTTATAAGTGACATTGCAGAAGGAATGGAAGGAAAAGGGTTCTATAGGGACTTGGCAAGGTTGGAGGAATGGTCAAAAGTATGGCAGCTTAGATTTAATGTAAAGAAGTGCAAAGTAATGTACCTGGGAAACAAAAACCCAGGGGAAGAGTACACAATTGGTAGGGAAGTACAAACAACAACAAAAATGGAAAGGGACCTAGGGGTAGTCATATCAGATGACTTAAAGGTAAGCAAGCAATGTGAGAAGGCAGTAAGGATGGCTGGGGGATACTGAGATGAACAGGGAGAGGCATCACCAGTAGAAAATAGGAAGTTGTTAGCCCTCTGTACAGACAGTTGGTGAGACCCGATCTGGAGTACTGCGTGCAGTTCTGGAAAGCCCATCTCTGCAAGGACATAGACAGGATGGAGGCAGTCCAGAGGAGGGCAACTAAAATGGTGCAGGGTCTGCAACAGAAGCCATGTGAAGAGAGACTAAAGAAGCTTAATATGTATACCATCGAAGAAAGGAGGGAGAGGGGGGCCATGATAGAAACTTTGAAGTACCTCAACAGAATCAACAAAGTCCAAGAGGGTAGCATCTTTCAGAAAAAGAGATGTGCAAGAACAAGGGGCTACAATTTGAAGATAGACGGGGGACAGCTCAGGGGCAACATGAGGAAGTATTTTTTCATGGAGGGGGTGGTGGGCACATGGAACTGCCTTTCTGAGGAAGTCATGGGGTCAAAACAGTGGAAGAATTCAAGAATGCATGGGACAGACATAAGGCAATTCTGGTGGTGGTTAGGAAGAAGTAGGCTGTTGGTTAACTATGCTCTGCAGCTTATCCACTAGGATGGGAAATGGGTAGACTGGGTGGGTCAAGTGGTCCTTATCTGCCATCAAAGTCTATGTTTCTATGTTTCTCTCTGTATCCTCTCTCTTCCCTCCTTTTGCCAATCCCACAGTGTATCCTTCATCACCTAAAACTGGTTTGGGGTGCTGCCCTCCTACTTATCCATACTCATCTCTCCCATTCCACCTGCCTCATACCCCCTTCACTCCTGGGATCCTCACAGCTTCTCCCTCCCCCCACTCCTCTGCTTTGAAGTCAGTCTTTTGCTATCACCTTCCTTCCCTTTGGAACCTCCTTCCTTCCTCCATCTATCTCTCACCTTACCCCACTTCTCTTAAGCTCACCCCTCTGCTCCTATCAGCCCCCAATGTGACTTCCCTTAGATACCCTTCACACTAGTTCTGGTCCTTCTTCTGTGGGGTTGAGTCTGAATAGCTATGCACTGCTGTGTTCATCCTGATGTTATCATTTGCAATGGGTGTGGTGATTCTCATAGCTTCGACTCTAGTCACCTATTATTGTTATTGGTTTTTGTCATTGCTATGTGCATTTACGCCATGTTGCACTACCATTGCTTGCACTTTATTCTGTGCATGATTCAGTACCTCAGTATCTCATTGGTTGTATCCCCTTCCTTGGGTCACAACTGGAAACTAGTCTTACCAGGAAGAGGCTCCATTAAGCCATGCTCATTTACATGGATTTCCTGGTTATGGCAGCTAAAAGATATTCCTGTATCTACAGGGAGGTGTATACAGAGCCTCATGTTCACAGGTACAGAGCAATAAATACAGAAACATAGGCATATGATTGTAATACAGATCAGTATACACAGCACATCAGAATAACCACAGTCCACTAAATACAGTACCATAGCAGCAGGCATGGATTCCAAGTTTAAAAGCGGTGAGAAACAAAACATGAATATGAGTCAAGTGAATGAAAATTAATTGTGTCTCTGTGACGAGGCATTTTGTACTTTCTGTTGTACTTAAAATGCCACTAAAATCAATGTAATATGTTTTCTATTATTTGAATCCATTGGTATTCCTAAACACAACTACAATAATTATGAAGACAGGTATGAAATCCTCAGACACTATTTTGTAATTTGACCAGTTCAACAATCTGCCTAGTATTAGACTGTTCTTTCAATGTGTGACAAAAACCTTCCTTCAAGCCAGAATTGAACCAGCTACCTAAGGATGACTTTCACACCACTACAGTCCTCCATTCTACCAGCTGAGGTATTGAAGGAGTTCTTTCTGTCTAAAAGGTACGGGATCATTTACAACATTCAAAACCTAGACAAATTCAAAAAACTGCCTACCTGTCCAATAGACTGTTCTTTCAGTGGGTGAAAATATTGGTGAAACCATGCTGATTGCTAATTAAATCAGTAATTTAAATTGCTCTTCTAGTTTCTGCTGACAACTGTAAATATGAATGACTGGAGAAAACTCTGGAGAATGCGGATATCGATCCTCTTACCTCTCACATGATAAGCAAGCGCTCCACCAGTTGAGCTAATTCCCCATCTTCAATTAGTGCAGATAGTTTTTATTGATCAGCCAAACTGACATTGTAGAGTTAGGCCTTTACAATGTTAAAAGAACAGAAAAATATTCCATGTACAGTACAATAAACAGTAACAATCAGTATCAAAACATACATATAAATAATACATTCTGCCCAGCTGTACAAAAATCGATCTTGTGCAAATCCCACAGTAGTAGAACCATCTAGTTATAATATACCCTGCGACAGTACCTTCTGACGAGTTTTACAATATTTCTTTTTCCATCCATGAACAGCTGCCAGAAAGTTTGCAATGCTAATAATTTCATCTGTGGTACCAGGATGAAATAAAATAAATATGTGATCATAAGTAGAATCAGTATACTTTTTAAGAAATTCTTCTCGAAGTAAGTTCCTGTGTTTATTGAATAAAGGGCAAGTTTTAATAACATACTCCAAAGTCTCGGCTATGCCATAATTGCATGGACATTCCTTATAATTTTGATACTTGTTTTGATATATTTTATTATAACAAATGTATTTGGAATTCAGAAGACCAAATCTAGCCCATGTTATTAGACGCCTTTGTTCTGGCATAGTCGACATGATTAGATAATCTTCCATACTGTGTGAGATTTTATTATTTCTGAACCATATGGCACATTCTTGAGATCTAATGACCTGCATGTCATGATCCTTATACAAAGAAAATAAGTGTTGTTCAATCATTGTCTTGTACTGTAAAGATATGGTTATTCTTCTTAAGGAATTCATTTATAAATGCCAAAGCTCTGTTTTATTGAGTCTAAAATAGCTTCTAACCAGGGATGACTTTATTCCCCTGTTTAACCATTTTATATTTTCTAATAAACATTCTTTGTGGATTAGATTGTGAGTGTTATTCATTTTTTTCAGCCAGTATGAAGCAATTTTCTATATCTAATTTAAGTTTCCAGATGGACTATGCCAAACTCTGCTCTCACCATGGCAGAGGATGTTAAAGTAGGGACCCTGAGTAAAGCCTTATAAAATGCTAACAAAGGAGTTTCTAGGTGAGAATTTGTTTATATCCCCAGACTTCTGAGCCATAGAGGAAGATAGGTTTTAATTTTGCCTCAGCTGCTCTTAGGGCAGGAATTGATGTATTTCCCCTGTAATTGATATTAAATGTTAAAATGTATTTTGTAGATCTATTAATTTTTATTATTTGATCATCATGGTGGGACTGCCAAGAGCCATTTGATGAAAATTTGACCCCAAGAGAAACATATTCTTTCACATTATCAATCTTATTTTTCTGCAAATAAAATTAGAATTTCTCTGAATCATTTATTTTTGTGTTTTGGAGAATATGATCATTTTAGTCTTTGTAGATTTATATTTAGTTCTATTGGTGCGGAGCTTGCTATTGAACATGGTGGCTGCATAAACCTCTAAGGGAAGATCACCGAGGAGACAAAGCAGGATCATCCGTTAATTGAGCCGGCTGCTGTAGTTAAACAATGCTACAGGAAAGTGAAGGAATCTTAGCACTGCTCACCGGCAATCCATTTGTCCAGATCAAAGCTTGAGAAGTCCTACAATATGAACTTTCTGATTTCTCATCAGAGCCAGGAAGAAGGCCATGCTAAGTGATTAAGCTCTAGTGTAGGCTACCCTGAACAATAGCTCCACCGAGACCAGCCAGTGGGGAGTTGCAATGGCCACAGCCACCCGCTCAGCCCCGAGAGCAGCATCCCACTCTGCACATACCTCTGATCTTGTGGATGTCATGGTGAAATTAGACAGAATCCTTAAAGACACCATGGATCTCAAAATAGCAGCAAAAAAATGAACAAGGACTTAACACATTTGACTGCGCAGGTGACATATGCAGAACAGGCCATCCACGAAACAGCTTCCAATGTGCACTTACTTCACAGCACTCATCAGGATCACCACCTGAAAATACAATACTTGATAAACAAGTTGGATGACCTGGAGAATCATGCCTGAAGAAGCAATATAAGGATTGTTGGCATTCCTGAAGGGGCAGAACGGTGAGACATGGGAAACTTTTTAAAGAAGTTGCTCCCCTCCCTTGTCAAGGCCAATAACCAAGCTCCACCAGACAACAAGAGGGCCCACAGATCCCTTGCCCCATGCCCCCAGCCTGGTGAGTGGCCTAGACCTATACTGTGCAAATTCCTCAAATATCCTGAAAAGGAAGTCTACCTTAAGGCAGGGGGCTTTCCAATGGCAGGGGAATAAAGTTCAGATGTTCCAGGATTTCTCACTTGACCTGTCCAACAGACATCAAGCCTACACCAGTGTAAAGCAGTAATGCTACAAGATGCACATACCCACATCTCTTAGGTATCCTGTCCTTTTAAGACTCCAAATTGATGGGAAATGCATAACTTTTGAAACCCCAGCTGAGGCCAAAAAATATGTGAAGGGGCTGCAAGGTAAACGCTCACAGCAAGACAGACCACATGGCTCACCACACGGTGCAGCGGACCTAAACATGGAGATCTCACAACTGGAGAAGTGTAGGGATGTGCAGGAGGGACAGAAAGACCACATAATTTCTGCTGCCTGCAAACTGCTTTGAGGGGTCGCTCCAAAAAGAAGATCAAAAAGGCATCTAGCTCTCCACCTGCTCCAAGGCAACGCAGATCCAGGAGTATGCAATCACATTTGGCCCCATCGGATGCCAGCAGCTTCTCCCAGGAAATACACCTATTAAGACATTCAACAGGTATGAACCGCTGTGAGAGCTTATGCTCACTGCTCTGACATTGCAGACTAGTGTAAACAAGCAGCCCAAGCAACCAGATGTGGTGGTTAATGAGACTGCCAAATGGTCCCCCTTACTGACCGACTGGGCCTCCTGTAATCGTGAGGATACGATGGAAGAAATAGATTTGCTGGAGCATCTTTCTGAGCTCCTCTCTGCCTCCTACAATGTATACAGGCCTGGCTGGATGAACACAATATCCTTTGCTATTGACTACTAATGGACTTAATGGTGTAGTAAGAGGGTAATTTGGGTGGAGAATTGGGGTTTAGTGCATGAAGGGACTCCATAATATGTTTATCTTTTTGGTGCCCTTCTCCAAGAGATATACCTGCAAGAGGGATTCCATATGTAACAGTTGCATCAGCCCTCTGAGCTGGTGGCTGAGACAACTGCCTAGGTTGCCACTGCTGACCTTCTGATCGAAGTAGGGGCCCCCCTTTTTGCCCTTTAGGTCATCCACCCTATCCCAACCTATCCTCCCTCCCCTCTCCCCAGCATGCTTTGGGGAGGTTTTGTGGCTGCTGCCTTAAATTTACAAGTGCCGTTACCTTACAGGTATATCTCTGTATAAATCCAAATAAGGGTGAACGCTCAGTAAAGAAGGACTGCTGAACTTAGTGAACAGACCACACCAGCCCCACCTCTCTCTTCTCAACGTGTTCTCAGGAATGGCCTTGCTACCCTGCCCCTTGCTTTCGACCGGGAGAGGAGAACTGCCAT
Organism: Neoceratodus forsteri; assembly: GCA_016271365.2. Classification (NCBI taxonomy): domain Eukaryota; kingdom Metazoa; phylum Chordata; order Ceratodontiformes; family Ceratodontidae; genus Neoceratodus; species Neoceratodus forsteri. The sequence goes on along the minus strand of CM057455.1, from coordinate 1,341,443,549 downwards.
GTGGATGGCTTCACTCTACTGCTGGTTAGATGGAGGAGCATAATGTCCCTTCTTGTAACATAATAAGAAGAGAGGCTAAGTGGGATGTCCCATTCCAGAGCAGGCAGCCCACAGGTTGCTCATTCTGATGTGTTTACTTAACCATCGGAACATCAGGATGCATACATCGAAAGGGAACTAGCACTACTCAGGGTCAATAGCTTTACCCTGATACCTGTTATATAAGGGTATTCCTCTCCTTCAAACTCTTCTGCTCCTTAATATAAGGCTGTGAACCTAAAGAGCCACACAGGGAGGGAAAAGGGAGCAACTCTAGGGGCCCCTGGGTCTCCTCCACCCCCCATTCCTTCAATTCTTTCTGTTTATAAACTAGTACCTGAAGCAGCTTCCGGTTATGAAGCTTTGTGATTCCAGTTGAGTCTGGCTTCCCGGTGGTATTCCCAGGCTATTGTTACAAGTTACTGCATCAAGTTACATTCAAAATTGTTAATTATGATGGTACAATTTTTAGAGGGTGCCCCTGAGGGGTCTCCTTTAGCCATTGGGGGGGCTCCTGGCTGTGTTAATTGACCAACCTCCTGATTTTGGAATGGGCCTATGGGTCTATTCCTCTACACCTGGGAGAACAATCTCAGGAGGCTACTGACTTGTCTTAATCTATGGATACTCTCTTTACAAAGGCCCCACCACTGTCTGTGGGTTGAACGACTGTGAACCCAACCATAATAGCAACCAAGGGCTCTGGCTTAGCTTTGGAAAGTGGGAATTCCTTGTAGTGACCCGCAGGGTTATTGTGAAATATGTATATAGCACAAGCAGCCTGAAGTGCAATCTACCATGGGTTCTGTCATATGGAGGACAGCGACAAAGTGGTTGTGACCCCCTCAGTCTGATAACTAATCTAAAGTGTCTGATCATAAGGGATATAGGGAAGGAGGATATTTATAAACTTTTGATATGGATCCCTCTACTCCAGTAACCTTCAAATCTTGGAATGTGAGGGGTATGAACAACCCAATTAAAAGAAAAAAAGTCATGGCCAGACTCAAAAAGCTAAAAACTCAGGTCTCTTTCCTCCAAGATACAAAGATCAAGCCACTAGAAGCAAGGAAACTTGCCAAGGAATGGGTGGAATGGGAGGCTCATAGTTCGGCAAGCTCTGCCAGGTGGGGGGTCTCCATACTGTGCCACAAGCAGCTTAAATGGTCTATCATCGAACAACGTGGGGATAAAGAGGGCAGATGGATCTTGGTAAAGGTAACAGCTGAGAGAAGTCCTCTTCTTCTGGGTAACATTTATGCCCCCAACGAAGACCAACCCAATGCAATGCAATCTCCCAGGCAATACTTGACATGTCAACTGATCATCCGGAGATTATCCTGGGAAGGGGGACTTCACTTTAGCCATGGAACCACTTCTGGACAGGTCTAACACCAAGCCATAACCACATTCCAATGCCTTACGTACCCTGACTGACCTACTGTGACTTCACCACCTGACGGACACCTGGCACACATTTCACCCCACGATAAAAGACTTCACATATTACTCTGAAGCCCATGCCATGGCCAGAAGACTAGACTACTGGGTACATCCACCACCTTAAACACAGTCATTATGGACATTTCCATTGCCCCCTATATATCTCAGACCATGCCCTGGTACAGATGAAGGCCTTCCTACAACCAGAGAATGAGAGATCAGTGACCTGGCAACTTGACCCCCTCCCGCTGGCTGACCACCAGTTTCAAAAATGGGTGAAGCAGGAAGTCTCAAATTATTTCCAGGACAACCCTGAATCCTGTACCCCCCCCAAATGATCTGGGAGGCCTTTAAGGCCACTCTGCATAGCAGAATAATCTCCTACGCAGCCTATAGGAGGAAACTCAGGGAAGCCGAGACCCAGCAACTCAACTCAAGTGGAAGTAGGCTGAGTATAGATCAGACCCCAATCATCTTAATAATCAAACTCTCTGTCTCGAACTTCCCTCCCTCAGAATCAGTCTCAATAGGCTGGCCATGAGGAAGGCGGAGCTGCAGATGTTCAGAGTACACCACAAATATTGGGATCAGGGGGACAAGGCAGGGAAGCTCCTCTCCTACCACCTAAGGAAACAACAGGCGGAGAGACACTTAGAAAAGCTCAGAGATCATTCAGGCAGGGTCTGCTCCTCCCCCACAGACATAAATGAGGCCATGACAAAGTTTTGTAATACATTATATGAATCCCATACCTCCCTCCATATGCCCATCTTCGATCAGTTCATGAGCCAAACAACCCTCCCTACCCTATCGGAGACTCAAAAGGCCATGCTATATGCTCCCATAGAAGAACTGGAAGTGCGTACAGCTATAGAAGGGATAGCCCTCCATAAATCCCCAGGTATTGACTGGTTTCCAGCTGACTTTTATCAGTTGAATATTGATACAGTGTGTAAACCCATGTTCCATATGCTGAGATCAGCCTTTGTGGTGCAAGCTCTCCTGGAGTCCCTGAAAGAGGCTGTAATTACAGTCCTACCTAAGGGTGGGAAAGATCCTATGTCCCCAGCAAACTACAGACCGATTTCCTTAATAAATGCTGACACCAAAATTTTAGCTAAAATCCTGGCTTCCAGACTAGAGAAGGTGCTTCCATCCATAATTCATGAGTCACAAGTCGACTTTGTCAAGGGCCAGGTGAGTGCAGACCACCTCAGAGCTTTGCTCACTCTGTTCCAGAAATCCGCCTCCCTGCCCTCCCTAGCAGCGGCAATTACCATAGACTTTGAGAAGGCTTTCAACTTGATTGAATGGGACTATCTCAAGGCTGTGTTGGCCACATTCAACATATGCCTTCGCTGGGTGGGTCAGTATAATATATAACGGTCTCACAGCCAAAGTCCTTACCAATGGTCTCCTCTCCAACCCCTTTACCCTGCAAAGAGGCACCAGACAAGGCTGTCGTCTTTCTCCCTTGTTGTTTCTACTGGCAATTGAACAGCTCCCTTCTGCCATATGACAACATACTGATATTCTGGATATTTTATTTTTTTTATTTATTGAGGATTCAGAAAATACCTTTGAGTCAAAGACTCCTTTTCAAAGGTTCCACGTCAGTACAGGCATAACATGAGAGAACAGTACAGAGCAGTACAAAAATGGGACACAAGCACACAGGCATGATACAAGAGATACAATAACAGGCTAACATTTAGAATAATAGTAGATTCACAGTATTAGTCTCAATGTGCAAATACATATTTAAGTTCCCTTGGGAGCTAGTTCAGAGAGTAACAGATTGAGGGTTAGCTGGCCAGAGGCCATAGTCAAGGGGAGAGGGGCAGGGATTGGTTCAGTGGCAATCACAGAGATTAGAGGACTGAAGATGGTTCCTAAGGTAAGCTTTGTAGGGGCCAATTCTATTCATGTTCTCGGAGAGTGTAAGGCAGGTTATTTACCCAGGAAGGATCTCAGTAGCTCGGTAGGGTATAGTGGTCGGTGCAGAGCAATTTAAAACCAAACTCAATGCAGACAGCTGCCTCATACTCACCAGTGATATCTCCCAGAGTCTCCCTCACAAATTAGAGATTTTCTCCCAGTTTGAACTTCTATCAGAGTGAAAAATCAAGAAAACTAAGTTGGAAATCCTCCCTCTTAACAAGCTAACAACCAAGAACATGAGCTTAACCTCTGGCTTTGTATGGGCGGAAGCCCACATCAAATATTTGGGGATATAACTCTATCCTGACCCTGTACAAACTAGGTCTCTTGAATATGCTTCCATTATTGAATGCTTTCAGGAACGAACTTAACAGATGTCATCATTTGAACCTTTCTTTACCAGGAAGATTGATTCGATAAAGATGTTGCTAGCCCCCAGATTATATTATCTTCTGGCTTATCTACCTATAATATTACCAAAAAAATGGTTCCAGAAGATTGACTCCCTCATTGGAAATTTTCTGTGGGCCCCCCCCCCCCCCGTTTCAGTAGAGCAAAGTTGAGGGCCCACTGGAGACAAGGAGGCTGGAACACTATATGTATGCTTTTATGAATGCTGTAACTCTTCTCTTCTTCCAGCCCCAGGGCCCCTCACTGCCATTATGGTGCCACATACAGCAAGTACTATTAGGAGTCAGTCACCCTTCTCTCTGTCTCATGGCTCTCCCTATACACCAACAACATAAATTGGTTACTATATCTTCTGCCCACAAAACCTGGGCCCACATGGCTACCATTATCAAATGATGCTTAAAAACAGACTGCTCAAGATACCTGGGGGGAACCCACCATTGTGCATTGAGGGTAAACCTTTCCACTGGAAGATCTGGGAACAAAGATCCATCTGCAGCTTTGTTGATCTGCTCACCCCTGATGACCAACACTTTGAATTCTTCTAATCCCTTAAGGAGAAGTTTAACCTACCCAGAGAGGAGTTCTGGCACTACCTACAGATTCAATAAGTCTATATCCAATTGTTCAAAGTTCCTTGCATGTGCAAAATCTGTAGGGCCTCCAAACACAAGTCCTCAAAGCAGCTCCCATGGGCTGACTGGCTTAACCCCCGCAAAGCCAAGGCAGGTTCACTATATTGGCTGATGGAGGATGCCTAACCAGACCCCACTGAGGGGGCTAAAGCTCATTGGCAGGTGGCTCTGTAGGTGCATATCTCAACTGAAGAATGGCGCAAATGCTGGGGGCTAGCCCACCAGGCCTGTACTGACCAAAAAGGCCACCTGATCTAAAAAAAGATTCTCCATTTATGGTACAGGACCATGGCCCAACTTAAACAATTGGAACTTTCCTCCCAGGATCTCTGTTGGAGATGTGACACTTCAGATGCTGACCTATTACACATACTATGGATCTGTCCATCTATCAAGCCCTTATGGTCGCTGGTAGCCAAATGCTACTCAACCATATTGGGCTCTACACTCCCTCTTGTACCACTCACTTGGCTACTGGGCTGTGTGATACAAGGCCTCAGTTTGACACTAGTGGACCAAAAATGATTGGTAGCCACCTCGGTTTGAGGCTAAGAGGCTCATTCTTCTCAAATGGAGGTCCACAGCTATACCAGTCATCCAGAAATGGATGTCGGTTATGGAAACCAGTTTTGTCCAGACCCACTCAAAGTCGAATGGGATTCTGCCATCCACCTCCAGATCAGAACACCCACTATAGAGAGTGGTCTGATCAATAAATGATTAGCTACCCGGATATGTTCATATTAGTTAATAAAACTCTTTTCTTACTGTGCCCAGACATAACAGCAGTTGTTCTTGTTTTACATGTTCATGTATCTAACACTTCAGACCCATATGCATATTGTAGCTTGTGTCTTATGTTATAGAATACTGAGTAAATGTACTGTTTAGCATTTACACCCTGTGAGGCTCAAAACCTCCACTATGTATAATGCACTGGATGCTTAATGCTGTTTGTAAACTGCAAAGATTCTAATAAAAAGATAAACTGCAAAAAAATATTTAGTTCTAAATTGTTGAGAAATTTCAAGGAGTTTATTCATTTTCTTTTGCATACTAGATTGAGAGAGAGAGAGAGAGAGAGAGAGAAAATATAAGTATATCATCTGCGTATGCCAATATGCCGAATGTTGAATTTCCAGTTCTAGGGGAATCCTGATCCACAAACACAGGGTCAGTTATCATCAGATTAATATAAATATTAAATAAGGTTGCAGCGAGCAGGCAACCCTGCTTGACGACTCTATTGGTTTCAAAATATTCAGTTATGTTTTCCTTGTTATCGAAATGAATAACTGTTGAGGTGTTTGAATACAGTAAATATATCGGATTATACAATGGACTTCACAAACTACACAAATCCCTCTATTCTGATTGGTTGGCTGGCACCTTTTGAGTGTGATAAATCCTCCAATATACCCACTGGAAAAGGTACCAGCAACCAGTCAGCCGCATCAGGAACCCCCTCGCAAATCCCTCCGATCATGGCAAACACACCACTGGCAAGGTCAAGCACTGACCGTGAGATTACGTAGTCACTAACCCGAACTGTAAACTCCTCAAGAATAACAAAATCCTGTCCAAAGCTACCAAATGCGCTTTAAATATGTACCTCATCTCCCATATTATCTCCTCAGCCTCCGTCAGAATCCAGCCTGCAACTTGGCAAACCGCAATAGTTAAAAACCACTTAACTCTTTTCACTAGCCATTTCTACACTTGTAACTAAAATCACACTTCGCGCTTATGTGGGCTCTTAGAAGGACAACTGGTTCAGCCTATCAAATCACAAGATCGACCCCAGCAACTCCAATCAGCGATTTCAAAGGGGGCAGGACTACAGCGCCGTTTGGTTGCGCGGTGAATTACTACACAGTTCGTGGCGGGCACGGAGCGGAGTCAGAGAAAAAAATGATAAATTATGCATCTTTTATGCAGTACAACTTCTTCGCGAGTTTTCCTGCTCTGCAGCACCCACGATGTCTCCCACAGTCATTTAAACCGGTAAGCTAACAAGAGTCTCCCTATCAGCAAAGGACTATTTTTTTCTGACGGAGTAACAATTTAAAACAAACACTTTAAAATACAAAAAACACTTTTTTTTATTTTCTCAAAAAAAAAAAAACTGAGACATTGTATGATATGCAATATACCATCTAGGGGAGGAGTATGGTGATTTAATACTTGAGTGAAAGAAGTCACCGGGCTGAGCCTCGTGACCAAACCACACCAGGCGTGGTAAATCCACCCATATACCCACTCCCTGTCATGGTATATTGCTTAAATAATCAAAGAATAGTCAACGCCTAGGTCTATTAATATGTTCCAAAGTGTATTATGGTCAATAGAGTCAAATGCTGCCTTATAATCAACAAAAAGTGCAAAAACTTTATTTTTTCTGATATGAATGTACTTTTCCAAAATATGCGACAAGCAAAATATAATATCTACTGGAGAATATCCTTCTCTGAATTCAGACTGAGCATTTGAAAGAGGGCTGTTATGTTTTAGCCAAGAAGTAAGTTGATTTAAAATGAATCTTGAGAATATTTTGGAACTTATATCGAGTAGTCTGATTGGTCTAAAGTTTGAGGGGTCATATACTGATCCTTTTTGTCCATGAGTTTGGGATAAATTTTTCTTTTAAGCACAATGTAAAGAATCTGATCAGACTAGGAATCCAGAAGTCCGGATGATTTTTAAAAATGTCTGGGCTTAGCAAATCTGGACCAGGAACTTTCTTGTTTTTCAAAAATGTAATTGTTTCCTCAGTCTCACTCTCTACAAAAAACTAATGGAGTGTAATTGTTTACTCCTGAAAATAGATCTACATTGTCTATCTCTATGTTTGTGGATTTATAAAAAAATTGTTTGAAATAGCTTATCCACTGCTCTTCTGGAGTGTATACTGCCCGTGAGGGCTGATAATTATTTGTAGCGTTATTTACCATGTGCCAAAACTTTTTGTCATCTCTTTTCTCTATTACCTCATACATTTCTTCCCAAATTCGATTTTTCTGAAGTTCTTTTTTTGTTTTTCAAAAAAGTTCTTATATTGTTTTCTGGCTTTACTTAAGGTATTAAAGTTATCTCTTGTAGGGTGTGCTTTTATCCATCTGATTATTTTGTTTAATTTATGTTTCTCATTTTTGCAATCAAAGGCAAACCATGTTTGTCTATATTTCTTATTATTCCTCCTAATGTATAGCTTGTCAACTAGCTTTTTCTTTAGGTTATTAATGATCTCTTGGAATGAGGTCAGGTCGGTTTCTTTATTTAAATCAAACAGAGCCATTTCATCATTGCATCTGTTAAAACTGGCTATTAATGAGATTAATTCTAGCTTGGCTCTAGATCATTTTTCCCCCAGTAGATGAAAACAATATGAAAGGAATATTATACATCTCATTTACTTCTGCTTCATATCCTATGCGGATAAAAATATTGATAGCAGCATGATTACTTTTGGTTCTTATATTGACTGTCATAGATAAAAAGAGTTGGAAACTTTCTGGTGAACATAACACAAAATCTGTAGCACTTTGACCATTAGCTGAGTAGTGTTATTACCCTGCTCATTACCTTTAAGTCTACCATTTAGGATTAACAATGAGTTTGCACTAATTATTTGCTGTAGCAATTTGCCTTGGCTATTAATGACTTAGTCCAGGCTCTTTCTAGTACTAACCTGCCTAAGGTCAATCATTGACTCTATATTTTCCAGGTTATCATATTCTGCCAATCGTGCATTGAAAACTCTAGCCATAATGTATACTCCATTGGTATATTTGCCATCTGCATCAAATACTGTAGGTCTTTAGTCATTTCTTTCCAGACTGAATCTTTATAAGTGCTACATTTTCTTGTGGAATATATACATTTGTCAATATTAGTACAAGTTGATCCCATGTTAGAATTACCATTCTATAATATGGGGTTATTCTAAATTGTTCAAGTATTGAAATACGTTTTCTGGTCTACCATATGTATTCTTTTTGATTGCTGGATGGAAAATCTTGTAGTATCCATTTAGAGTAATGCTCTCAAGTGCCCATGATCCTGGAAAAAAATAATTTCTGATAACTTTATATATGACACCCAATCTGGATCAGCGAGTTTGCTTTTTATTCCTGCTGTGTTCTATGTTAGCAAATTCCTGCAGGGTATGTTTGTTTTTGTAAAGATTTCCCCAGTGTGATTTGAGCAATTTGCTCAGATAGTCAGTCATGTGGGTTGACATTTAGAGAATTATTATATAGGTAGAGATCATTCATATCAATGATCAGCACATTGATGTTATCCAATTTTTCTGCCTTATCTAAAATATTTTTTGCCAATTTGGCTGATCTTATTTTTAAATTAATTTGATCTCCTGTTCCAGAGGGGTGTACTCTTTTAATTTCCATAATGTCATTTATTTCAAGTGTGATTCCACAGTTACATTTTAACAAGGTAATAATTGCTGATAGTAAAGTTTTATTATCTTCATTTTGAACCCTTTCAATTTCAAATATAGAAAGGGTACGTGGTCCACTATTAAAATTCCATTTTGATCCAGTGACAGGTTCTACAAAAGTGCTACTTGAAAGCATATTTTGAGATAAGGGACTTTGTAGTGGCATATTTGTAATAGTTTTCCAGGCAATAGGAGATGCTAATTCCAAACCTAAATCCAGCAATCTTGAGAAATTGCCCCATATTTGTTTTGCAAACTTCATGTTTCTGAATATATAAACTGGGAAATCCTTATCAAACATGTCTCTGCATGCAAACAGAATATTATCATTTACATCATGTAAACCCAATTCTGCCTTGCTGGTAAATGCTGGACTAAATCCAGTAAGGTGTCTGGTGTTTCATAAGATATTTTATATATTCCACATAATCTTAAACATACTTCTGAGCCTGTTATTAAGATGGATTTTTCAATTAAGATTTTATTGGGGATATTATTTTCAATTGCAGTCTTGTTATGTGTAATACTATCTTTCCCAGTTATCGCCTTTTGTTTTGTATCCAATGCTGTTTGTTTGTGCTCTTTACCTAAATCTGACCTTGTTTCATGTCTATTCTGTTCCAGAGTTTCCTTTCACTCATTTCCTATCTGGCAGTTGTCATTTGTTCTATACCCATATGGTCTAACTGATAAGTGGGGATTATGTTTTTTTTCTTCTTTTTTCAATTACTGGAGTTAAGGGAGAGCTTCTGCATCTCCACTTCTATTTTTTTAAGTTCTTCCTTCTTTTCATTGTACTTGCTCCTTTCCTTTTCTCTTCTTTTTCCCTTTTCTGTTCTTTTTTTACTTCATTTTCTTAGTCCCTTTCTTATTTCCAGCTGGGTAATTTGGAATATTTACAGAAGAAAATTAAGTTTTCTGATTTTCCCGCCTGTTTTCTAACCCCTCCATCTTATTATTTATAATGGCAACCTGTTGTTTTATATATTTTGAAAAGCACTCCATTCTGCCTTTTAACTCATTAATTGCTTCTAGAAGAACTATATTAACCATGACTGGGTATGCTAATGCTTTTAACGTATATTTTGAAAGGTAATCGGGACACTGATTTAAAAATCTTGGTTCTAATTCAATGTTTTCTATTTCTCTGTCTAATCTATCAAATACTATATTTGGAGACCCTGCAAGAATGGAAGTATATTTTTCTCCTTGCTCCCTTAGTGAAAATTCTTCTTCCCCTGAGGAGATTTCTAATGGCCTGAACAGATCAAGTTGTGTCTCTCTACATTCCCTTTCTTTCTATTGTGATAAGGGTTTTGTCATTTTTGGTGAGGTATTATCTAATATAGAGGTATGTAATTTTGGGGAGGAAAAATTAGTATTGACATGTTGACTTTTTTCTTTTGCTGAGAATTTACTCAAATCATTTTGTTCTATAAATTGTAGTGATTTTTGTAAATCTATTTTAACACCTCCTGTAATTGCCTTTTCTTTCTTTGCAGTAAATTCCCTTATTTATTTTTTGCTGTCTTTAACTGTTATGTCTTAAACAGTTTGTATTCTTTGATCTTCCTGGGAGTGTTTTATTTTATAAGATGCTATAGACTTTAAAAAATCTGTTATTTTCTTCGAGTTTGTTTCTTTTTTATTTCCTGAATTAACTGATCTGTTCTCTTATACAATCATCTTGCTGTCTTCTTTTTCAGTATCATTTGTGTCCTTATACTTCTGTTTTTTATCTATCACTGTATTTTTGAGTTGGCTCATTGCACGCCCTCTCTCTCTCTCCTCACTCCCTAATTCCTTTTTTCCTTTTCTTTTTTTTTCCTTTTTGGTGTCCTTTTTTGATGAATTAGGCCTTTTGTGTTAACCAGCTCTTGTTTTACTATCTCAGCATAAGTGTGTTTGTTATTGATGTCCTCAATGGGAGTGGAAGTTGTTATCTGGAGCTCGTCCATATGAACACTCCCATTGCTTTTTCCTTTTGCAAGAATTCTTCCACTACATGTGTACATGATTTTAAATAAATACTAAATATAAAAAAAATTAGTGCAAAGATAGAATAAAGTGCCAATACAAAAGTGCAAATCATGCAAATATATAAAGCAGCTATTAATGCAGTTTGTAGGAGCAACTATATATAACACTGCTAAATATAATAGTTTAGTTTAAAGTTCAAGTGCAAGATCTAGTTCAGTCTATCAGTAAATTTGATTTAACTGCCCATGCACCAAGTATCAAATTCGTGGACTGTAAGATTCTGTCATCAACAGTATAAGATTTAAATACTTCACCTTAGGGGATCAGCTGTGAACAAAATACCTTCCTTTAGTGTTCTAAGAACTTCTGGAAACATTTGATATGAACTTCGAAGTTTGTATATGGAAAAAGTCAGAGCAAACATTCGATGAAACCTTTTTTCCACACTCTGCAGTGAGGACCAACGTCTTTTTTTGGCATCTTTTACAGTTGTTACTCCAACTTATATCTGACCTTTTTTGTACCACTTCAGGTCGTCCAATTGTTGCTGTACCTTACTGTGAATAAGCAAACAAAATATTGAAAAAAGGAATATAATTTACTTCAAAGAACAAAAAGCAAGAGGAGAAATAAACACAAATAGGGAAGAGTATAGGGCAAGAGCTTGATGCAGCTTTAGTTGTACCCTGACTTAAAATATAAGACTACAGCGATGTGCACTATTATAATTGTATCCTGGATTAAAGGATTAAACTACGGTGGGGTGCACAAGAGCTTTAAAAGTTCTTTAAGGATTTAAAAAGCTAAAACACTGAAAAAAAATCAGATAATAATAAAATACAGTCAAAATAAAAGATCCTTAAAGGAAAACACTGGAAAAGACACATCTTTCCTCAGACACTACAGAAACTCTCAATTAGTGCTGTCTGACAGTAACAACTTTTTTTTATGATTTTAAACAGCTACCAACAACTTTCACTTTCTGTTGCAAGCAGCAACCATCACATGAGCAGTAGTGAGCTTCCTGAGCTCACGTTATGCTAATATGTCTGTTTGACCTCTGCTATTGGTTGGCAGGACATATTAGCATAAAGGGAGCTCAGGAAGCTCACTGCTACTCATGAAATGCTGGCTGCCAGCAATAGAAAGTGAAAATTAAAGGCCACTGTTTAAATCACTAAAAAAGCAATTAGAAGTAATTTAAATAAAATGTTACTGTCTGAAAGCACGAATCAAGCATTTTTGTAGCACCTGGTTAAAGCTGTGCCTTTTTCAGTGTTTCCCTTTAATGAACCACATTAAGGAAACACAAGTAGAGATGCAGCTAAATTTTATTTCGCCAGTGAAATTATGGTCTTTTGGTGAAATTTTGTCAGCAAAATTTCGCCACCAATTTCGCCTGCACATCTGAGGTGAAATTAGGTGAAATTGGACTTTTCACTCTGCTGGTAGTCACATGGTTGAGTCTAAACAGGGAGGAATTGAGTAGTTCATTTTCTGTGCTATATACCTTGAGGAAGCAGGCAGCATTTATACTCCCTGTGACTGCAGAGTGCACTTTTACACCTAACTTGCTTAATTTGTGCTATTTGTTTCTAACTTTTTCTTGTTTGTCTTTGTCATAGTTCATATTTTAGTAACTGGTGATTGTGTTTCTGTGTGTATTTGAGTGTGATTGTGTGTGTGATTCCTCTCCCCATCTCTCTCTGAGTTTCTATGTTTCTTTTTTTGTTTGTTTGTTTGCTTGCTTGTTTGTTTGTTTGTTTGTTTGTTTGAATTGGTGGTGTTTGTAGATTGTGGACATAATGGAGAAGGGTGAAGACAGTGGGGCACCTGTATGCATGATTCAGCTAACCATCACAAACGAAATGCCACAGCAGGAGTTTTTTTGCTCCTGCACCAGCACCCAGCAGCAAACTGTGCCCCCTCTCCAACAACAGTTGGAGACAGTACCCCCTCCCCAGCACTAGGAGGATACTGTTCCTCCACCCAGGCAGCAGGAGACCTTGCCTCTCCCAAGCAGCTGGAAGAGTCAGTGCCTGGGGCATTATCTGCATCACCCCCCCTTTGGCCCCATCATCCATAAAGTTCTCCTGTCTGGGATTTTTTCTACTTAATATCAGTTGGTGACCCAGTGGTCACCTGCAGTCTATGCAGGCAGGAAGTACATTGAGGAAAGTGTGGATCCCAGTTTGGGACAACTGGCCAGCGTAGCCACATGGTCCACCACCACCCACTGCAATGGGAGCTCAAATTGCAGGAGGTGGTGGCATCATCAAGTGCAGCTGTGGGGAGCAGTGCAGGAGTAAGCACCAAAGGGTTGAGCAGGAGGGAAGCATGGCTGGACCAGTCAAACATCCTCAACATGCTCACCATACCAAAAACAGCAGCAGTCAGTAGCATCAAGACCCCTCCAGGGCCCCCCATCTAAAGCCAGCAGCCCAGGCAGCTGCCACCCTGCCAGCAGTGTCAGTGACACATGTGGACTTATCAGCTGTTCTGTCTGAAGTCCAGCATCTCCAACAGGAGATAAACATTTTCAGACATGTTATATCTGACCTTTTTTGTACCACTTCAAGTCCTCCAATTGTTCAGGCACTGCTGAAACTTGACTGGCCAGAATCCATCGGCTGTGCCTGCTGACAGGCTGCTGCAGTTCTTTAATTTCCTTGCTATTCCATCTCCTTCTGGACTTTAAGCTAATACTGGTTGTGGTACTGTTTAAGCCTCTAATCCTAATTTAAATGTGAACCTAAGCCTTTTTACACAATTTTGCACTCCAAGGTTAGTTTGAAGTGCAAGTTCTTTTAGGCTGCATGTTTGTAGATTTTAAAGTATTACAGCTCTCTTTGTTTTAAGGTTCAGTGATAATCTTCCCTGGATCAGAAACTAAGTTTAAAGTGATACCGTTTTTTCTGTTTAGACTAGATTTCATTTGGGTCACAGTTGTAAGCTTTGCCCTGCAAATAATCCAATTTCTGCTTCACTTTCTCTCCTACTGTCTCCTTGCTGCTTTAATTTTTATGCCCACCCCTTCCCCCACCTCCAGCCTTTATTAAATACTCTTCCTCCCCCTTCGGCACCACCAATAGACAATCTTCATTGTTCCTTCTCACTAATATTGCAACTCCACTTAAAGATACAGAATGCAGCTATTAGGCCTAACATTTATCCTGTCCTCACCTTAAAGACCTCTTCCTTTTTAGGTCACCGCCAAACTGTAAGGGTACAGAGCAGCCTATAAGGCCAGGACACCCTCCTAACTCCATCACATCTTAACCTCTTTTACTTTCCTCCCCCTCCCAAGACCCTTCTTGCTGTACCACCACCCTTTTCCAATCTTGGGCATGGCAACCAGACTAATGCTAATTCTTATACTCCTGCCCACTCTTTGTTTGCAGCCGCTGAATGACCCTAAACTAGCTGACCCTCTTATCACGGAGAACCCCTATGGCAACATCTACAGCACTATAATGTCCATGCATAGTTGTGTCCAACGGGCCAACTGCGTGCCTAACAACACACCCTGGCCTACCTGGCCCAGAACGCATCCAGCTTGGCCAGGACTTCCCCCTTCCACAGTCCTGCCTAAACTGGCCATTATCTCTGATTAGCATTCAGCTTGAATGTATTCACAAAGACAGCACAAAGCTAACCTTAAGCACTTTAAAAGTTACCTGGTCATATTGGTACTCCTGTTACTACTGCTCTCAGGCAGCATCCACCCTAATCCCAGTCCCCCTCTATATCAGGGTTTGAGTGCACCGAAACCAGGCACCTTAACCTTTACATCACTAAACATCCATAGCCTGACAGCAAAGTTTGACAACCTTCAAGCCTGGGTAGCCCTACATAATCCAGATGTACTGTCTGTGGTAGAGACATGACTCACTCCCAAGATCCCCGATGGAGCCATCAGTCTGCCAGGCTATTCGATCTTTAAGCAAGATCATAAATCTAAAAGAGGTGGTGGCTGTGCAATCTACCTTAAGGACAGTCTTCAGGGCATAGTCCTGAATTTACCCAGTCTAGGGTCGTTCACCCAGGCCCTTGCCATTAAGGTTCTTCTTGGGGCCCACAACAAAACTGTCACAATTCTATCTGCCTACATCCACCCAAAAACTCAGCCCAAGGTCTCCATGCCATCATAGACTGTCTTGGAAGCCTAACCCTAAGCTCTGAGGTTATACTCTTAGGTGATTTCAATATTAATTGGCTTGCCCCTGAAGCTAACCAATTCAAGGATGCAATTCAGGCTATACAATTTACCAAGCTCATTGAAGCACCCACTAGGACTAACTACAGGATGTGCACTAGTATTTTGACTGGGTGTTCACCAACCAACCTGAGCATGCCTCTAATGCCTCCATCCTCCTGGATGACATCAGTGACCACTCTCCTGTCATGTTCAGTTGGGCTAATAATTTCTCCAAACCACCTCCTAGAACAATCACCAGCAGTATTCTCACACCTGGTCATACTGACTGCTTCAAAATGGGTCTCTTCAATGCGGACTGGTCCTTGGTTTTTGAGGCTTCCGACGTTGACAACGCGCTCAACCATTTCATCCTCCTCTTCAGTACAATCTGTGACACCCATGCTCCCATAAAAAAGCAGAAGATCAAAGGCTACTTTAACCCCTGGATGAGCCCTGATACCCTTGAACTAATGAAAAATAGAGACCCCCTCTGGCATATAGCTAGGGTCACTGGCAAGCAGTCTGATATCCTGAACTACAAATGTGGGAGGAACAACTGTACCAGGACCATCCGATTAGCCAAAAACGTATACTATAAAAATGCCCTAACCAAGAACTTGAAGATGGGCGCATATTCTGGGCTAACCTAAATGAAGCCACCGGTCGAGCACCCAAAATGGTCTCTACCATGCTCTACGTTGATGGCTTCCCAATCCTTGACCCTAAATCTGTTACCAACACCTTTAACAATGCCTTCACTGATTTGCAGCATGCTCTCCCTGCTAACTTCTTCTCCCCCACCATCTCTGCTGCACCCACACAATCCCCATTGCATTCCTTTCACTTCAAGACTATTACTTCAGAGAAACCAGGAAATATCTGTGCAAAGTGCTTGGGAAGGGGAGATTCAGTGGGGATAACCTCAACCTGAAACTAATCTCACTCTCACTCAAAGAAATCCTGTCCCCTCTCACCCATAGCCTTAACCTCTCACTCCATCTCACAGTATTCCCCCAAAAAT
This sequence comes from Neoceratodus forsteri, assembly GCA_016271365.2. Classification (NCBI taxonomy): domain Eukaryota; kingdom Metazoa; phylum Chordata; order Ceratodontiformes; family Ceratodontidae; genus Neoceratodus; species Neoceratodus forsteri. The sequence continues at coordinate 1,341,427,425 of CM057455.1, read as the reverse complement.
GGAAAGCTGCAGTAGACACCCCTGTGTACAAGAGTGGGGATTGTGCCTTCCCCGGGAACTATAGACCCATCTCAATACTACCACCACTCTCAAAGGCCCTTGAACAAATTGTTACCGACCAACTTGTTGATTATCTGGACAAGCACATACTCCTATGCGCAGAGCAACATGGCTTTAGAGCTGGGCATAGCACCACTACAGACCTCATGGAATACACAGGCTTCATCCACAAATGCCTCGATCTTGGCCAGCTCGTCAGGGCTATCTATATTGACCTAACAAAGGCCTTTGACATGGTCAACCATGCACTCCTAATTGACCAACTCACTGCCATAGGCCTTGTCCCTGAGGTGGCTGCATGATTCCACAGCTACCTACACTGCCGAACACAGCAAGTCAGGATAGATACCTTTCTCTCTGACACCAAACCTGTGTGCTCAGGCATTCCACGGGGGTCAATACTGGACCCCCTCCTCTTTAGCCTATTTCTGAATTGCCTCCCCCTAGCCAGTCAGTGCCGTATCCTCCTCTACAGGGATGATGCAGTTATCTTTTCTAATGGCTCTGACCCCACTGCTCTTGAGCAACAGCTACAACGTGACTTCACCAGCATTGAGTCATGGTTCAAAAATCATAAATTGATAATGAACTACAAAAAAACAAAAAAATGTTGTTCACCAGCCTTAAGAACAAGCACAAAAACTACCCGCTATCAATATGTGATGGGGTGGTGTTCCTCTTGAACATGTTCATCACTTCAAATATCTCAGAATCACTCTTGACAGCTCGCTCTCCTACCCCCTCCACATAGACTTCACAGCTAAAGTAATCAACAAATGCTTAGGGCTACTTTATCACCATAGGCAGAGTCTGACCCCTGAAGCCCTCAGCATAGTGGTCCACAGTTCAGTGGGCTCCCTAGTGGAATACGGACTGCTGATATATGGCTCTGCCACAGATACTGCCCTCTGATCTGTAAAAACTGCCCTTAACAATGCCTGCAGGCTCAGCTTAGGGGCACACTGACTAACCCACACCTGTGATCTCTATGCAAAGGTTCACTGGCTAACGCTCTTTGGTCACTTAAAATATCAGTCTTGCCTCCTGGCCAAAAAGATCTGCCTTGGTCAGCTCCCGACTGGGGTCCAACAACTCCTAGTTCCCAGCACTAATCCCAGGCCCACCCAAAATTCAGAACTGCAATCCTTCCTGACTCTAAAATGTCAGACATCTCAAGGACAAAGGTCCTTTGCCTATCGGGCACCGTTGTTGTTCAGCTCCCTCCATGAGAACATTATTAGCCTGCCCACTCTGTGGACCTTCAAAAAGAACCTAAAAGAAATTTGATACAGGAATCTCAATGTGTCTGCCATTGCTAGCACCTAGCAAAGGCATCTCCTACCATATACCCTTCTGCCAAACAGATCTCTCTCTCTCTCTCTCTCTCTCTCTCTGACACCCTGCACTTGGGGCTCAACCCCCCCTCCCCACCTCTCCAGCACTTCTATACGCTAACCCCCTTGTGTTGCTGACAACTAACAGGCTCCCAGTTGGGCACAGTTATTTAGTCTGTTCCTGTATGTATCTGACTGTGTTTACTTATTCCAGTTTTAGCTTTCGCTGTATTTTTTGCATTCCTTTGTTTAAAGACCAAATGTACCTAAATGTTCTCATTCTAATTCTATTGCCTTGTTTGCCTCAGTCCTCTGTATAATCACCTACTTGTTCTAAATGTACTAACGTGGAACCTATATAAAGAACTCTGAGCTCAAATGGTTAATCTGAAATCTGAAATAAATAAATAAACAAATAAATAAAAGACAGGAATTTAGTGATGGCTGGGGGGAGATTTCTAAACTGCAGTGCGATGTTGACAAAATCATGGGCATCCTGTCTGAACTCCGTGGCAGCCCCACTGGCACTTAATGTGGCAGCACAAATTAATTTGTGTTTTTTGTTTTCATTTTTCTATCTTCCATTCTGTTGTTTGTATGTCTCCCCCATAAAAAATAAAAAAAAAACAAAAGCTGTTCTATCCTGTTTAATCTACATCAGGGGTTCTCAAATGGTGAGGCCAGCCTTCCTGGGGAGGCCCCAACCTGTTCCAGGGGAGGCTCAAGCAAGTCTGAAAAAGTACTGTATTTAAATTTTGAGTTTTATATATTTTGTGTGAAGAGATGAAGCAAACTGAAAGAGGATAACAGTAGGTGAATTTAATGTATTTATTTACTAATAGGTGACAAGGGAAGGTGAATGAGCCAAGGCTCATCTCAGGTGTACCCAGGGAATGGTAGGGAGTGAATACATTTCAAAAGGCAACTGCAAAACAATCAAGAAATACACAGTGAACAATAGTGCAAACAAATATGAACAATAAACTAATAATGAGTGGTGGCAATTGATTATTTTGTAGCCTGATGGCAGAACAGCCCAAATACAAGGGTTGAGCATAGAAGTGCTAAGAGCAATAGCAGTAAGGAGCAAAGTAATAAGCTGAATAACAATATTTGTTTATTTTATTTGTTAGTCAGATAACACCTTTGAGCACAGGAGCTCTTTTTCAAAGGTTTCACGTCAGTATAAGACAAAGAACTGAATGTGAGCCAAGTGCTCAAAGGGGTTGCAATATATTCATGGTGCACTGGGCAAAGAATAGTATATTATTTTTCTTTGGGGAGGCCCAAGATTATTTAAGTTTTAAGGGGAGGCTCAAAATCTTTTCCATGGATTTGGGGAGGCTCACTGTGACAAAGTCTAAGAACTATTGATCTACATCCATTTCTTAAGCCCCCTTGTTTCTTTATGTTGTATGTAAAATAATTTTATTGACCATTTCTGCTGTGTTTGTTACTGTCCTATGCTCCCTATAGAATTCAGTCCCTTTTCTTGTTCTCTCTGTATTACTTCTCCCCGCTCATTGTTGTATTACCCTTGTCCTCCTGATCCTGCCTGTCATTTGTTATGCTTTTTCTATACCATGTCCGTGTACCCACCTCCTAATAAACACCTTATTCCCTTATTATTTGTGGTGTGTGTTACTTCTTACAGCTGTTTACACCTACAAGATTCCTTTTAACAACATAATGATATATAATGCAGTAGCATCCCCTATATATTGAGTTTGCAAATGAAATGATGGCTCCTGCCAAAGGCTGTTTGCCATCTGGGCCTTGTGCACAGACTAGTGTGTATTTTTTGAGAAGTCAAATATCTTGTGTGAGTTACATCAACTCAAAGTGAGATGTGCTCACCACAGCACATGTACATAAGGTGCTCATTCTTTATTCGATTCTCTAGTGTGGTAAGCAAACAATGGAAAAAGTGCTTCCATATAACCAAGTTAAAAACGCCCACTCCCCCAAGGCACCATCATTCCTTATATGTATCATGAAGTATGATGCCTTGAGGAAATGGGCATTTTTTTATTTTAGTTACATGGGAGCATTTTTTTACATTGTTTGCATGCCACACTGTAATAAAGAAAGAGCACTTTATGGATATGTGCTTGTGGGGATTGCTTCTTACTTTGAGTCAAAGCAACTCACACGAGGTATTTGAATTAAAAAAATACAGACTCTATGCACAGGGCCCTAACCGCCCACAGCCTTCGACTGGTGCCGGCCTTTACTTTGCAAACTCCATATATGGGGAATGCAACTGAATTGCTGGTCAGTGTTATATTTTGTTAAAGTTGTGTCGAAGGCGTCACCTGCTCTTTAATATGTTTCCTCCTCCTATCCACAAATGTCAAGTATTGTGCCTATTAAAACACTGTTTCACAATGCTATGTGATGTTGCATCACATATTGTTGTGTGCAACATTATGAAGATGTAACACAACTGGTGCCTGCACTGACAACATGCCCCAGAAGACCAGAATTCTCAGAATGTTTCCCAGAAAATGTTACAGTTAATTTAGACATAAATCAGGTATCGGACATGCAGTTACTTGGTTCACATCCACCACTAGGACCCAAATCTGCTGTTTTCTGCACTGTTTCAAATGGTTTTAGGCTTAACCTTGGTGGTGCCACTGTCTAACATGCCCCACAAGTCCCAAAACATTTTACAGTAAATTCAGACTGAAATGAGGTCATCTTCATGCTGTAATATGTTGTACACCTTCCACCCAGACCAAAACATAATATTTGGCCCACCGTTTACCAATGGTTTAAGGCCTAATCATGGTGTTGCTACTGCCTAACATGGCCCACAAGTCCAGAAATGTTTCCTAAAAAAATGTTATAGTTCATTCAGACAGAAATCAGCTGCTGCACATGCAGTTACATGGTTCACATCCACCATCAGGACAAAAATCTGCTGTTTCCTGCACCATTTCTAATGATTTTCAGGCCTCACCTTGGTGGTGCCACTGAGTAACATGCCCCACAAGTCCAGAAATGTTTCTCAAAAAATGTTACAGTAAATTCAGACCGAAATTAGGTGTCAGGCATGCTGTTATATGTTGCACGCCTTCCACCCAGACCAAAACCTGCTGTTTGGCCCACTGTTTACCAATGCTTTAAGGACTTATCATATTGTTGCCACTACCTAACATGGCCAACAAGTCCAGAAATGTTTCCCAAAAAAATGCTACAGTACATTCAGACAGAAATCAGGTGTCACACATGCAGTTACATGGTTCACATCCACCATCAGGACACAAATCTGCTGTTTCCTGCACCATTTCTAATGATTTTCATGCCTAACCATGGTGGTGCCACAGGCTAACATGCCCCCATATAATGTAGGGTCAGGTAGTAAACACCAGAGGTGTAACAAGGAGGAAAGGGTTACTATGGTAAGCAAATTAAATAGAAAAACAGGAATGCTGCAATGCAGAGGCTAGATCACAATTTTAATTGTTGTGCACAATTCAACAATGCAGTGCACCTGGATATGGACAAGTCAAGTAGTCAATGTCCTTGAATACTTACAATAAAAAAATAAATCACAGACAAGATTAAGCAAAGGGAAACAGGAACAGAACTACTCAGAATGAGTAACTGTTCAGATAAAGTTACCCAAAAAGGGTCACTATGTAAGAAAAACATAACAAATAAGTAGCACACCAACAAAAATATTAAGATTTAAAAGAAATTATAGAAACTCACTCACAACTTGTGAGAAATTTGTCAAATATTAGGAAGTAGCCTGCTTGGCTTTCACACACACACACACACACACACACACACACACACACCACACAGTCAACCCTCCCTCACTCAACTCTCTCACAGAGCCAGACACAGAGAAAACTGAAAACACTACCTAAGTTTAGCTATTATCCAAAGGTACCAAAACAAAAAAAAAGGTTCACAAGCAGCACTAGGAACTAAACTCAGATTTTGGGAGCAATTAACTCTCAAAAATCACAAATAAAGAGGTTTTTGAAGGATTTATTGGCTGTGATGCACCACACTGAACTGCTCTCTGACTCAACAGACAATATGCTGTGCAGGAAACAGTCTGCATGTGATAGTTCAGCTATTTACCCACAATGCATCGTAATTTCACTGGTGAAATTGAAAAACATTGGTGAAAGTCAGCATAACTTGGCAAAATGTCACCTTATGCGAAAGCAAAATCAGTGAAATTGGCTGAAATTTCACATTACGCGAAAGCGAAATCAGAGGCAAAATTAAATTTTGCCTAGGCGAAAAACTTTGTGTAATGCAGAAATTATGCAAAATATTTCACTAGGTAAAATATTCCAGTTTGCACATCTCTAAACACAAGGTAAAAATATGCTAAATTTACCTTCACAGGTCTCCCCAGGCTTACTTAATAGTAGCTGTATCAAATCCGTGTAGCTAGTGGCCTGTACGGCGGTCTCAAACCCACAAATAAGGTTTAAGTTGCCATGCAACAGGCTTCAGCACTCAGCTCAAAATATACCAAAATTAAAGGCGGATGCGATAACCAGTCTGGTATTCGAGCTTGAAGAGAAAATAATAAGGAAAAACACGTTTTACTTACCTAAAAAGATTGGTAAAAGCCAGTGAGTAACTTTGTGAGCAGAGAGTAAAAAACAATCCAATAAAATAACAGTAGGGACTAAATTTTGGTACTCTCATAAAAGTATTTTCCACTAAGCAACTGCTGTTAGTGTTTGCCTTGAAAGTTGTTAGTGATTCAGATTCAAACAGAAAGCTACTGTTCTACTGCCACTGCTAAAATGTTGATTCTGGGCAAGAACGCCAGCGCATGCACAGATAAGGAAATAATCGCATGTTTGTGCTGCAAATATTAACGGGACATGTTTTTTTATGAAAAGGGTATAACTATTAAATATAGATCCTTAGTTATAGAAACCTAAAGTATTATAAAATTGGTCTTTATATGATAAAGAAAAAGCTGGGAATAAGAAGTGAAGTTTTTCTTGAAGGTAAAGCAAAACAACTTAAGTGGAAGTGTACATATTAAAAAAGGAGAGTAAAAAGAGAAAAAGAGGGGTTGAGAAAAGGTTAGGCAAACCAGCCGGTTTTCGAGAAAACACAGTTTTGCAGTGCTATAGTGTTGGTAATTATGAAGATGTCCTTTTCCTATGACTTCCTTCTTCTCTATTTTTGTTTTAAAGTTTACTCTGAACTGTTTGCCTTCTCTGCTCCACCACCTCTTTTGCTCCCTATTCTTCTTTGTGTTTTTGCTTCCTTGCTTTTGGCTTCACTATTGTGCGGGTTTGCAGCAACAGTCCTCTGCAGGACACCCCGCCTTGGGGAATCACAGTACTGGCTATGGCCGCCACACACTCCTGCTCCTGTGAATACTCAGAGCAGCAGAAGGAAAATAGCCTATGGAAAAAAATGACTGCACAAGGTGGACTGGAAAGAGAGCCAGGAATGATTCAATTAAAATGTTCTCTCTCAATGGAGTGCAGGCAATCATGGCATACCTGTTATAAAATTAAAAGTGCTTTCCTAGCTCTTCCGTTCTCTGAGTTCCTCCTCAACTCAGCAGCATGAGGCAGCAATCCCAGCAGTCTCCGTGTCCCTGGTGAAATTCCCCAACTTGCTAGCTCTGCCCTCTAAGTTAGCTTCACAAATGGCAGGAGCTTTGAGTGGCTGCTCCCTAGCTGGGTCTGATCTGCATCAGCTCAGACTTCAGCTTCTGAATAGTTATAAATTCCTCTTAGGTGAGCATAGTCTGTGTGTCCTTTGTTTACATATGTGACAGAGGAAGCAAGATAGAAGACAGGTTTATCTGAAACAAAGCAACACTGATGTAAAAAGGCATCTTGTAGTATTTGTCACACTCTTCTGTATGCTTGTGTGTGAAAAAAGAACCATTTACATCAAAAAATAAATACTATGCCAGTCATGAAAACTGACTGTCACAGTTCAGTTCAATAACCTATTGGCATGACAAGATATACAGGTACTGCAAAGTTTAGATATCGAACTATTCATAAGACATCAACATATTATAATGAAGATTAATACAGCTACGCTGTATTTCAAAGCTGGTGGCAGAATGCTGTGTAGCTGGCAACTACTTTGCTGTCCCAGCCTCTGCTTGAAAGTGGTATAATACGCTGTGCAAAACACATGGTTCAATCACAGAACTACTTGTATGCTAAACAAGTTAAAACAACATACTAATAAAGTAATATAAGGTTGGAAGGGACGTGAGGTCCATCACGTCTGTCCCCCTGCTTCACAAGCAGGGATTAAGAATAAGAGTTCTGTGCAAACATGTATAATTCAATGGGATTCCCTACCCACTCTACTAATGGGGTACCTCTTTATTCCCTTGGCAAGCAGAAATCTGTCTATGCTTACCTTGAGGGCTTCTACTGTCCTTATATCCTCTGCCTAATCTGGTAGACTGTTCCATGGCTTCACCACCCTCTGGGAAAAACACACCTCCTAATGCTACTCCTGAATTCACCACTCCTCAGCTGAAAGTTCTCTGTATTTGCAATCATATCACTATCTCTGAGTATGCGGAAGACTGAGATCATGTCCCCTCTCAGCCTCCTTTTCTCCAGTGCGAACAACATGTCGAGGGCCTAGGCTCTCCTCATAGTTTCCACCCCATGCATCTGGTAATTTTAGGCCTTGCTTTGCACATTCTTTACTCCTTCAGTGTTCTTTTGGAATTAAGGAGCTCAGAACTCCATGTGGTAGTCCACGTGGGGCCTGACCAGGGCCTAGTAAAAGGGAACAATTACTTCCCTTGCTCTTCTGGTCACCCCCTCAGACAACAAGAGGTTAATAAAGCTGCAAGAGAAACCGGTCTGCTCTAGACCTCTCTGACTTCCTCCACTCCTCCTGCTTCCATTCCCCCTTGCACCACTCCACTGTCTCCTCCCTGCTACATGTCACTGGCTCTGTCCCCTCTGGCAGAGATCAGGTGCACATCATGATGGCCATTTTCATTCATCTACAGTAGCTAATGCTAGTGGCTTGGTGGCCCATCCTCGCCTCCTGGACAAACAGAGCTATGCCAGCCTCCCAGCCCCTGCTGTTGAATGGATCTGTTCCTATCTCTCAGGCCGTCAGCAGTTGGTACAGGTAGGAGGTGTCCTGTTCCCTCCACCCACAATCCAGACCAGAATCATATAGGGCTTCATCCTGAATCACATGCTTTTACCCATTTTCCTCAATCACCTCCACTATGCTTCTGTCAACTCACATATTCACATGTATGCCAATAACACAGTTCTCTACACCTCAGGCCCCTGGACTATGGCTGTGGAAATCTCATTCCAGCAAACTTTAACAATGTCATGTGCTGGTTTCAGTCCAGTCAGCTCCTGGTCATCACCAAGAAAACAGTGTCCCTGACCTTTGGAACCTGCCTGAAACTGGCCAGGCCTGCCCATCTCCCTTCCTTCCTTCACCACCGTGGATACCCTCCACACCAGTCCTGGTCCTCCTTCTATTACATATCTACAGGGAGGTATATACAGAGCTTCATGGTACTCCGTGAGTTACCGTAACTGCCTGCATTCCTTTTTTTTCTTTCTGAACAGTGCGGGAATTCAAGAATGCATGGGACAGACATAAGGCAATTTTAGTGGGAGGCTGGAGGAAGTAGGCTGTTGGTTAACTAGGATCTGCAGCTTATCCAATAGGTAGGGCAATGGGCAGACTGGGCGGGCCAAGCGGTCCTTATCTGCTGTCAAAGTCTATGTTTCTTTGTTTCTATATATCTTCTGTTATACATATAGTGCAGCTAAAATCAATGTAATATGTTTTCTGTTATTTGAATCCACTGAGATTCCTGAGCACAACTACAGTAAGTATGAAGACAGGTATGAAATTCTCAGACACTTTTGTAATTTGACCAGTTCAACAATCTGCCTAGGATTAGACTGTTCTTTCAATGTGTGACAAAAACCTTCCTTCGAGCCAGAATTGAACCAGCAACCTAAGGATAACTTTCACACCACTACAGTCCTCTGCGCTACCAGCTGAGCTATTGAAGGAGTCCTTGGTCAATGCCAGATACAGGATCATTTACAGCATTCAGAACCTACTGGAATTCAAAAAATTGCCTACCTGTCCAATACTGTTCTTTCACTGGGTGAAAGTACTGATGAAACCATGCTGATTGCTAAGGAAACCAGTCATTTTTTCTACTTTTTGCTGACAACTGTAAATAGAAATGGGTGGAGAAAAACTCTGGAGAATGCGGGCATCGATCCCGCTACTTCTCACATGCTAAGCAGGCATTTTACCATTCGAGCTAATTCCCCGATTTGCTCATTCTTTCCCTCTGCTAATGGGAGGAGCTGTGAGTGACTGCTCTCTAGCAGGGTCTGATCTGCATCAGATCAGACTTCAGCTTCTGAATAGTTATAAATTCCTCTTAGGTGAGCAAGGTCTGTGTGTCCTTTGTTTACATATGTGACAGAGGAAGCAAGATAGAAGACAGGTTTATCTGAAACAAAGCAACACTGATGTAAAAAGGCATCTTGTAGTGTTTGTCATGCTCTTCTGTATGCTTGTGTGTGAAAAAAGAACCATTTACATCAAAAAGAAATACTATGCCAGTCATTAAAATTTACTCTCACATTTCAGTTCAATAACCTATTGGCATGACAAGATATACAGGTGTTGCAAAGTTTAGATATCGCACTATTCATAAGACATCAACATATTATAATGAAGATTAACACATTTACGCTGCATTTTGAAGCTAGTGGCAGAATGTTGTGTACTTGGCAACTACTTTGCTGTCTCAGCCTCTGCTTGAAAGTGATTTAATATGCCATGCAAAACACGTGGTTCAATCACAGAACCACTTATATGATAAACAAGTAAAAACAACATACGAATAAAGAAATATAAGGCTGGAAAGGACATGAGGTCCATCACATCTGTGCCCCTGCTTCATAAGCAGGGATGAAGAATAAGAATTCTGAGCAAACATGCATCGTTCAATGGGATTCCCTACCCACTCTACTAATGGGGTACCTCTTTATTCCCCTTGGTAAGAAGAAATCTGTCTTGGTTTACCTTGAAGGTTTCTACTGCCCTTATATCCTCTCTCTCATCTGATAGACTGGTCCATGGCTTCACCACCCTCTGGAAAAAATGTGCCTCCTAATGCTACTCCTGAATTTACCACTTCTCAGCTCAAACGTCTCTCTATTTACAATCATATCGCTATCTCAGAGTATGCAGAAGACTGAGATCATGTTGCTTACCAGCCTCCTTTTCTCCAGTGAGAACATGTCGAGGGCCTAAGCTCTCCTCATAGTTTCCACCCCATACAACTGGTAATTTTAGGACTTGCTTTGCACAATATTGACTCCTTCAGTGTTCTTTGGTATTAAGGAGCTCAGAACGCCATGCGACACTCCATGTGGGGCCTGACCAGGGCCTAGTAAATGGGTAACAATTACTTCCCTTGCTCTTCTGATCACCAACTTCAGACAACAAGAGTTTAATAAAGTTGCAAGAGAAACTGGTCTGCTCTAGGTCTCTCTGTGTTCCTCCCCTCCTCCAACTTCCTTTTCCCCTTCCGTCTGCTTTTCAGAAGCACCACTTCTCTGTCTCCTCCCTGCTACACGTCACTGGCTCTGTCCCCTCTGGAATGGATCAGGTGCACATCGTGAGGGCAATTTTCATTGATCTACAGTAGCTAATGCTTTTGGCTCAAAGGCCGATCCTCCCCTTCTGGACAAACTGAGTTATGCCAGCCTCTCAGCACTTGCTGTTAAATGTTTCTGTTTCTGTCTCTCTAGCAGTCAGCAGTTGGTACAAGTAGAAGGTGCCCAGTCCCCCACACACAATCCAGACCAGGATCATATAGGGCTCCATACTGAATTACATGTTTTTTCCCATTTTCCTCAATCACGTCCACTCTGTTAATTCTGCCCCCAGTTCTTTAAGAATTCTGGGACGCATCTCATCTGGTCCCATGGCTTTGTCTGCTTTTAGTTCATTTAGTGCCTCCTGTACTTCAGCTTTTGTAACAGGACTCGTGTCTACCCCTGGTCATGGGTTGTTGTGTTTTTTCAGGGCTGGGCCATCCCCTAGGTCCTCTTTGGTAAATACCGAACCAAAGTATTTGTTGAGGATTTCAGCTTTCTCTGGGTCATGTTTGGTGCATTTCCCTTCTTCAGTAGCAATCTTTACTATCCCCTCTTTTGTCTTCCTATGTTTCCTAATGTATCTAAAAAATGATTTGTCTCCTCTCTTTGCCCTTTCTGCCATCTTTTCCACTGTCTGGGTTTTTGCCTTTCTAATTTGTTTGTTTGACGCTCTCATTTTTTTCTTGTACGACTCTTGTCTTTCTCAGTTTTGGTTTCTTGGCATTTGATGTACACCTTTTTTTCTTTGACTGTGGTAGCCACTTCTTTGGAAAACCATAGAGGATTTATTTTCTTTTTGCTTTGCTAACCAATCTGGCACAATGATCTGTGGCAGTCTTTATTGCTGTCTTGAGTCTCCCCCACATGACCTCTACCTCCTCAACCTCTACTTCCATTAACTGGCTACTTATGTTGTTCCTCATATTTTGGAAGTCAGCCTTTCTGAAATCTAGCACCTTTGTCTTTGAGTGGATGGTGTCCTGTGTTATGTTTACCTTAAAGCTTACCATGCAATGGTCACTGTTGCCCATATGCTACCCCACTTTGACGTCCTTGATTCTTTCCGAGTTTGTGGAGAATTCTGAGCAAACATGAATAATTCAATGGGATTCCCTAGCCACTCTACTAACAAGATAACTCTTTATTCCCTTGGTAAGCAGAAATCTGTATAGGCTTACTTTGAAGACTTCTACTGTCCTTATATCATCTGTCTCATCTAGTAGACTGTTTCAAGGCTTCACCACCCTCTGGGGAAAATGTGCCTCCTAATGCTACTTCTGAATTTACCGATCCTCAGCTGAAAGTTCTCTGTATTTGCAATCATATCATCGTCTTTGAGTATGTTGAACACTGAGATCATGTCCCCTCTCAGCCTCCTTTTCTCCAGTGAGAACATGTTGAGGGCCTAGGCTGTCCTTATAGTTTCCACCCCATGAACCTGGTAATTTTAGGCCTTGCTTTGCACATTCTTTTTTTTTTTATTGAATATTATTATAGAGAAAAGGTAGACATACAGACATACATTCAGGGGAAACCCTGAGTCCCAGCCCTAAACTGGCTGTGGATACAATTAACAACTAGAACTATGTACATGCACAGCTGTGTAAACAGTTCATAAGGTGTAGGTGTTTCCAACTGGACAATCGATACATAAAGCAAAGTAGGTAAGTGTTAGCTCTATGAGACACACTGGGTCATACGACTATACACTGCATAATATACCTAAAAAAAAACAGTTCACCTTGTTCCAAAGAACAACAAAAAGATAGGATGCACAGCTGTGTCCCCTGGTATAGAGAGAAAGTCCCCAACCCCATAATATTGGCCAATCATTTCATTCCAATTCAATCAGCCTGCTCTAGGTACATGTAAAAAAATGCATAAGCCTCCTCGAAGTCCGTAAGCTAAGACAAACCAATGATTTTGAGCCTCCTTCAACCGCCATACTCAGCCAGACAGACAGACCACTGTTGTGGGGGCCTTAAATTGTATTGAGTAAACAGCATCACGAGACAGCCACCTTTTATTGTACAGATATTTCCTGCCATCTCCAAACATCTGCCTCCTTAATTTTCCCAGCATCCGAATTAGGTCACCCACCCACTGGTCATACGTATATGTGAAGTCATCTTTCCAGTGCTTCAAGATGAAAGATTTAACCAAGGCAGTTAACAAGGAAGGATAATATTTAGCCTTGGTCCCCAAGACTTGAGACAAGTCCCCCAACACATAAATCAAAGGTATTAGAAACTCAGAATAATCTAGAATGGGGTCCATGTTTTGTTTAATTGCATCCCAGCGGACTTGGATTTTGGAGCATTCCCACATAACATGCAGGATGTCTCCTGATATATTTCCACATCTAAAACACAGGTCTGTCTGTCTAAGGCATCTGTCACATAGCTTAGTAGGAGTGTAGTACCTATTTGAGGAGGTAAACAACTGCATATTCTTAAGTTTGGGAATAGGAATAAATTTGCAGCTTTTCCATACATTTAACCAGTTAGGCCATAGGGGAGCTACAGCCTTGTCCCAGTAAAGGGTCTGAGCTGGGAGGTCTGTGCCACTGAAATCCAGGAGCACGCTGTAAACTTCTGAAGTAGGATTATGAGTGAGATTAATCTCAAGTAACCTCTCCCATGAACACAGGATCTCTGGAAGGTTCTCTGACCCTCTCCTCACTTTGTCTAACAGATTAGAAAGTTGCATCCTCTTAAAAAAATGTAAACTCTCGCAACTGGAGGGAAAAACAATTCTGTCTTCTTTTATGAAGTCTGATAATTTGAGGCCCTCTAATTGGGTGGCCCATCATTGTGATATAACTTGCCCTCCCATACGAAAGTTAGGGTTTCCTAACACCGGTTGATCCCATGTTTTTAATTGTTTCTTTCTTTGTGCCAGGGTTAGAAACGACCACCAGGTGTTGAGGGTTTTAACCAGTGGAGATGTTTTGCTCTGCCTAGCTAATCCTTCTGAGCTGGAAAAAAGTAAAGCTACAGGGGCGATACCTATGTCTTTTAGGGCCTGCCTCTCAATCTGGAGTCATGTTGGCACATAATCCTCATTCTCACTTTGTTTACCCCATCTTCCCAATAAATCCAGTTGTCCCACCACATAATATAACTGAAGATCTGGAAGTTTGAAGGCCCCCCCCCATATCATAGGGGAGACGCAAAATAGAGTGTTTTTTCCTGGGTGGCTTGGAGTTCCACAGGAATTCAGAAAGCACTTTCCAGATTTTAATAAACCATAAGTTGGAAATAGTATATGGAGCTAAATGAATAGGATACATTAACCTAGGCACCAGGTTCATTTTAATCAATCCTAACCTGGCCGTTGAAGTTCAAAGGGAGTTTGTTCCATCTTAGTATATCCCCTTTAATTGCTGGTAGAAGTTTTCCCATGATCAGTTCCGCCCCTTCCTCTACTTTTGGGGTAATCCAGATGCCCAAATATTTAATTGACTTTGGTGCCCAGAGAATTTGAAGCAGTTCAAAATCCACCCTATACATTAAAGGGGTAAGAGGGAGGACTTGTATTTTATTTAAATTTAGTTTATAATTTTAAACATTTGTATATTGTTGTATAATATTTATAACACATCTAAAACTCTCAGCAGGTTCATGTAAATGCAAAAGCATATCGTGTGCAAAGACAGAAAATTTGAGTTCTCTTCCCCCTACTCTTATTCCCTGAATCCTTGGTTCTGAATTGATTGCTTGTAGCAGGGGCTCCCAATAAATCCGTCTTTCGGATGAGACGTTAAACCGAGGTCCCATCTGCCTGGATTGGTGGTAGTTCAGGTGGATGTTAAAGATCCCATGGCATTTATCGAAAAGAGTAGGGGAATTTCCCCGGTGTCTTGGCCAAATTTCCCCTCATTCACTAAAAATACCACCAACAGCTTAATCTGGTTCAAGGTCAGTTGGCATTCATCTGTATCCCCCTCCCCCGGGTCGTGCCTGAAAATAGGCAGGATTTGTCGAGTGCACTTACCCGGTCAACAAAAGCTAAATAAAATAAAAAAATAAAATAAAATAAAAATATTAAACAAAATAGGGGATAAGAGACATCCTTGCCTGGTTCCATTTTCTAGTTTAATTTCTTGTGAAAGGTATCCATTACATAACACCTTGGCTGTGGGGGCCACATACAGAATTTTATTCCCTTAATCAGACCCTCAGGAAACCCCGTCCTCCTCATAGTGGCAAATAAGAAGGCATGAGAGACCCTGTCAAAGGCCTTCTCAGCGTCTAAAGAAATTATTGACATAGGCAACTGTGAATCAGTCGTAGAGCGGAGAATATGGTGAAGCTTCCTAAGCGTATCATGTGCTCCTCTGCCTAGCATAAACCCTACCTGTTCCTGACTGATCAGAAGGGCAGCTACCTTGAGGATTCTATTGGCCTGGATTCTAGTCAGTATTTTAATGTCTCGGTTCATCAGTGATATGGGTCTATAGCTCTTCGGCAATTATTTTGGCTTATCAGGCTTTGGGATAAGGGTAATATAAGCCTGATAGAGTGGAGGATGAGGCACTCCTTCCTGCATTATCATGGCAAATAAGTCTTTTAGGAGGGGGAGTATCGTTGAGATATGGGATTTGTAAAATTGAGCCATGAGACCATCCAGCCCCGGGGTTCTACCACTCAGCAATAGTTTAACCGCACTCATGATTTCCCCATCTGTTATTGGTGCTGCCAAGTCCTTGGCCAGGTCAATATCCAACTCAGGGAGAGTAATGCCATCCAGGAATGATTGTATATCCTGCTCAATATTAGTTCCTCCCCTTTGATAGATCTCCTTGTAACAGTTCACAAAGGCATCAGCCATTGCTTGAGGATTGGTTATTTTTCCTCGCCCACCTTAATTATATTGATACTTCGGGATGCTTTCCATTCCTTCACTTTTGCCACTAAAAGGCAGCCAGGCACATCTCCCTGTATTAAATATTTGGCCTGTATCTTTTCTAGCCAATGGTCCACCCGGCCATAAACTATATCGGCCATCTCCTCTCTGAGATTTTTAGGCTCTGCATCTATTTCCAGAGATGATCCTTCTAAGGGAGCAAGGGAGTCTATGGCACCTAAAATAAACTCCTCTTTAGCTCTTTTCAACCTATTTCTTCTAGCAGTATATCTTTGGGCTATTCCTGCATATATAACCTTACATGTAGGCCAAGCAAGTTTATTATCCTGTAGTATGGGGAGTTGATTCTGGATGATGTCTGTGAGGGCATCATCAAGCTTTTCTTTCATTTTGGTATCAATCAGAAGAGATTCATCCAGTCTCCATCTATAGGGTCTTGGAGGGGTATCTTTAATCTCCCACATCAACTGTATTGGGGAGTGGTCAGATAGAACTCTACTATGGGTAGTTATCTCTTTGACTCCACCAAGTGTAATCTTGTTGACCAGGAAAAAATCTATCCCGGAATGGGATTTGTGGACCCCTGAAAAGAAAGTCATGCTATTAGCTCCCAAATTGAGGAACCTATAGGGATCCACCATACCAGTGACATCGAGAAATCTATTCATGGCAAGCTGGGCACTAGATAGTGGCTTTGTAGAAGGTGGTACCCTGTCCTCCCAATTATTCAAGCATAGGTTCCAATACCCAGCAAGGATAAGAGGGTGCTCTGGTAACATTGCTAAGTCTACTTCTAGTGAGGCAGAAAAAATCAGGTTTAGGGGGAGTAGGACCATAAATAGAAGCAATTAAGAGGTCTATGCCCAGAATGGTGCCGGAGGTGAAAATCCCCCTCTTATCCTCTCTACTTATCACCTGTCTCATGGTGTAGGGGCAAACTTTCCCCACCAAAATTGCTACACCCCAAGAGGACATTACACCTCCCACTCCTATTACCTGTCCCACCCACAGTCTTTTTCAAGAGGTCTAGCTCCTCTCCAGAGATGTGTTTCTTGTAGAGTTGCTATTTGGGCCCCTAAGCATTGGCTGTGTCTTAGAATCGCAAATCTCTTCCATCTACCCCTAAGGCCTTTAACATTCCATGAAATTATTTTAATATTTGATATGATGTACAGACTTATCCCTACTTCCCTCTTTCAAAAGATCTGCGTTAAGCCATTCTGAGACCATCGGACTCTCTCTCAACAGATCCCACCATCCCTCCCCCCCACACACACACAATTCCCCAATCCATCAATCACCCTCCTAAGGTACAGCGATCTGTGACAGAGCATTACCCTGAGCACCCCCCGGTCCCTCCAACCCAACTATAAGACCTCGGGCCTCTAAGTAAACATGGGGAAACCCCCCTAATTTGCAGCACTCAGCAGTCTCTAGATCATTTCCTGTGGGTGGGCTGAGAGAGAGAAAAAAAAAACTCCCTTCCTCTCCTGTAGCCCTGCCCCCCAAAATCAGAGTTGCTCACCCCGTACCATAAGGATCTTAGAAGTAATAATGCCCCATTAACCCAATACCAAGTAGCATTAAAGAGGTAATAAATAAGGACCAAAAATCCTAACAAACTGACCCTAGATTTAGAAGCTTCCAACCTAGGAAGGCAGGAACAGTGTTATGCCTTGCAGCCAAAACCCTCCTCCCTCCACACATGAAGAGAAATCAGGTCATTATCCTTCATCCCCCTCACAGCAGTACTATTTCGGGCAGTACTGGATGGGGGTTAGTGAAACTTGTTCACATGGAAGGAGCAAGCCTTTTGCCTCATTTCTCCCCCTAGATATTGTTGTGTATAACACTATGGTGGTTATTTCCCAGTATAGTAGCGGAAGGGACCCTCTAGCCAACAAAAACACCCTCCATTCACTGAGTTGTCCCACCAGAGCACCAGTGCTAAAGTAATCTCCCCCTCCTCCTTAACAAACCCTTTCAATTCTTGTGGGCAGTTCCCTTCAGGGCTGAAGAGAAGTAGAGATTCCCATCCACCAGGAGGTGCACCTCACACTGGTGCTACAGTGAATCAACTCTAATTCCCATTCCCCCCCACTACCACAAGGACCTTGTCCCCAACCCTCTGCTCGCCATCTTGCCAACAACATTCCTCTGTACACCAAAATTCCCCATCCCCCAGTAGAATCTCATTCAAAACCATAGTGGCAAAGTAATAGTAAACATGCTAAGAGAAATAGACCTTCACTTCCAGGTGCAAAAGGAAAGAGACTCAGGAATGAAAGCATAGGGAGAAAAACAAAAGGGGTGGGGGAGAGTGAGAGAGTGAGTTGAGTCAAATTTGGTTCAATCCATGCCCGAGATTCCAATGTCCCAATTCACCAGTTTCAGGGAGAAGAGAAAATGAAAAACAGAAGAGCTCACAGTCCAATACGGTTTTCAGGTTGGGTGTCTAAAGAGGGATGGCAGTTCAAACCATAGTCCATCCAAAGCATCACGCGCAGTCAGGTACTTTTTCTCTCCAGAGCCGAGTTTCACCAATAATATTGCTGGGTATTGCATTGTAAACTTGATCCCCGCTAGGTATAGCTTTTTCTTGATTTTGGTATTTTCCTTCTGGCGGTCTTGAATTGAGGGAGTCTGATCCTGAAACAACCATAGAGAGGCCCCATTCCAATTCAGGTTTTTTAACTGTTTGGCCTTAATGAGAACGTGGGTTTTTTCTTTGTAATTAAGGAATCTCATAATTAGAACTCGAGGCCTTGCTCCTGGGGCGGGTGGTCTCTCTAAGGGCTCGGTGCGCCCTTTCTAAGTTGTAGGCATCTCCGAATGGTGTTGGGCCCAGTAGTTTAAAGAGCAGGTCCTGCATAAAAGAGACACAGTCAGTCCCCTCCGCCCTTTCTTGGAGATCAGCCAATATCAAGTTATTCCTCCTGCTTTGAGATTCCTGGTCCTCAATTCGGTCCTCTAGTTTCTTAACCTGCTTGTGCAAGGTTACCATATTTTGTTCTAGAGTTTAAGTTTTCCTCTCTTGTGATGAGACTCTGGCTTCCACATTCCCCATCCTTCATGCTAGAGCATTTAAGGTCGGTTTAACTGAAGAAAAATCTGCCACAAGTCCCTGAAGCATCTGCTTAATTTCCATTAAATCATACGATGTTAATTTGTCTCCCCTCTCTGCTATCGCCACTTCCTCCTGTTTGTCCGGCACTGGTGAGGGGGGGTTTCGGGCGCTTGACTGCCGGTACACGAGCCAACATAGACTCCGGGCTTCCACAATCCTTCTCAGCCATGAGGTCTGGCCTGCAACTCTGCCTGATTATCGGCGAGAAAACAGCGTTCTGTGATGATCAGCTGTCTAAAAGTCAGTCGGAACTCTTAAGCAATCAAGTTGAGTTAGGCACTGGCCCAAAAGAGGTCTTAAATTACTTTAATTGACTTAAAAGTCAGCCGGGGCCCAGGAGCAGTGCTCAAGACATCTTGTCACCCCCAGCTCATCATGTGATCTCCTTTCTTTGCACATTCTTGATTCCTTCAGTGTTCTTTTGGTATTAAGGAGCTCAGAACTCCATGCGGTACTCCATATGGGGCCTGACCAGTGTCTAGTAAAGGGGAACAAGTACTTCCCTTGCTCTTCTGGTCACCCCCTTCAGACAACAAGAGTTTAATAAAGCTGCAAGAGAAACCTGTCTGCTCTAGGCCTCTCTGACATCCTCAACTCCTCCTGCTTCCATTCCCCCACTGTCTCCTCCCTGCCACATATCACTGGCTCTGTCCCCTCTAGAATGGATCAGGTGCACATCATGATGGCCATTTTCATGCATCTACAGTAGCTAATGCTAGTGGCTTGGTGGCCCATCCTCACCTCCAGGACAAACAGAGCTATGCCAGCCTCCCAGCCCCTGCTGTTGAATGGATCTGTTCCTACCTCTCAGGACATCAGCAGTTGGTACAGGTAGGAGGTGTCCTGTTCCCTCCACTCACAATCCAGACCAGAATCATATAGGGCTCCATCCTGTATCACATGCTCTTACCCATTTTCCTCAATCACCTCCACTATGCTTCCGTCAACTCACATATTCACAAGTATGCTGATAACACAGTTCTCTAAACCTCTGGCCCCTGGACGATGGCTGTGGAAGTATCATTCCAGTGAACTTTAACAACATCGTGCTGGTTTCAGTCCAGTCAGCTCCTGGTCATCACTAAGAAAACAGTGTCTATGATCTTTGGAACCTGCCAGAACCTGGCCAGGCTTGCCCATCTCCCTTCCTTCACCACATTGGATATCCTTCATACCACTCCTGGTCCTCCTACTGCGGGTTGATTCTGAATGTCATCTATGCACTGCTGTGCTCATCCCAATGTTATCACTTGCATTGGGTATGGTGCTTCTCATAGATTCAACTCCAGTCACCCATTATTGTTATTGGTTTTTGTTATTGCTATTGGCACTTACACCATGTTGCACTACCATTACATGCACTTTATTTTGTGTATAGAAACATAGAAGTTGTTGGCAGATAAGGACTGCAAGGCCCATCCAGTCTGCCCATTTTTTCTACCATACGAATGTGCCATAGGTCTGTACTCTGTCAAAGGCCTATCTATTCATACCCATCTATATTGCTCTCTTATGCCTATCCTATGCCTGTTTTGAAGCCCTGCACTGCATTGATATCCATCACTTCCTGAGGTAGCCTGTTCCATGCATCCACTACCCTTTCTGTGAAAAAGAACTTCCTCACATTACCCCTTAATCTGCCTCCCTCTAATCTCATGCTGTGTCCTATTGTCCAGCTATTTTTCTTATATTGAAACATGTCAGACTCTTTCACCTTGTTAATGACCTTAAGGTGTTGGAATGTTTCGATCGTACCACCTCTCTCCTTCCTTTACTCTAGAGGGTACATATTGAGCTCCATTAATTTGTGGTCATATTTTTTCTGATGCAGTCCCTGCACCATTTTGGTTGCCCTTCTCTGGACTGCCTCCATTTTGTTAATGTGCAGGTGCAGCCTCCAGTACTGCAAGCAGTACTCCAGATGGGACCTAACCAGTGTCTTGTAAAGAGGGATTATTACCTCCCTCTTACAACTTGTGATACCCCTACTAATACACACAAACATCCCTCTAGCCTTACCTACTGCTTTAGTGGTCTGCTTGGATGACTTCAGGTCATCTGTGATGATGATGCCCAAGTCTCTTTCTTCCCTTGTGATTGCCAGCAAGTCCCCTCCCAACCTATAGATGGCTTCAGGGTTTCTCTTCCCTATATGCATGATCTTGCACTTCTTTGCATTAAACCCCAGTTGCCACACTTCCAACCATTTTGCCAGTTTATCCAGATCTCTTCTCATTCTGCCCACCCCATCTGGATCATCCACTCTGATGCAGATCTTGGTGTCATCTACAAACAGACAAACCTTACCCACAAGTCCATCTGCAATGTCACTGATGAAGATATTGAAGAGGACTGGCCCCAGGATTGATCCCTGAGGTACCCCACTTGTGACTTGCATCTCTTCTGACTGTATACCTTTTATCATCACTCTCTGTTTTCTGCCCACCAACCTGTTTACCACCAAGTTGACCAACTTCTGACACACCCCAAGCCTACCCAGCTTATTAATCAATCTTCTATGTGGAACAGTATCGAAAGCTTTGCAGAAGTCAAGGTAAGCAACATCAACCACACCATCTTGGTCCACCACTCTGGTTACCCAGTCAAAGAAATCTATAAGATTAGTTTGACAGGAGCTTCCTGTTGTAAACCCATGCTGTCTTGGATCCTGTGCCCCTATGGATTCCAGGTGTTGCACTATCCTTTCCTTAAGGAGTGTATCCATAATCTTGTCCACTACTGCGGTAAGACTGACTGGTCTGTCATTCCCTGCCTCCTCCCTGTTACCACTTTTGTGAAGCAGGACCACATGATCTCTTCTCCAGTCTTCTGGGACCTCTCCTGTGCTCAGAGACTCACTAAATAGTTCTGATAATGGCTCTGCTAGTCCCACCCTTAGCTCCTTTAGTACCCTATGTTGCATGACATCAGGTCCTCTTGCCTTGTCACCCTGAGCTTAGCAAGCTCTTGTAGGACCCTTTCTTTTGTGAATGGACTTGTGCACACCTCCCTCCCCCTGTGTCCATGGTGCTGAGCTGTGGGCCCTGCCCTACCTTCTCCTCAGTAAATACTGAGCAGAAGTATCTATTTAGGATAGATGCTTTTCCTTGTTCCTCCTTCACACACTCCCCCTTATCCCCTTTGATCTTAGCAATACCCCCTCTGGACTTTCTCCTTTCACTAATGTATCTATAGAAAGTATTGTCCCCTTCCTTTACTGTTGATGCTAGTGTTTCCTCGGTTTGAGCCTTTTCCTGTCTCACTGCCTTTCCTGCTTCCCTTAGGGAAGTTTGGTATGCCTCCCTATCTTCGTCCCGCTGCATTTCCTTATATTTCCTGAAGGCCAGCCTTTTGGCTCTGACCTTTTCTGCCACTGTTTTTGAGATCCAAAGTGGTTTCCTCTTTCTTTTGCTCTTCCTTTTCTCCCTAACACAATGTGATGTTGCTTCAAGCATTGCATTCTTAATGCTTGCCCATTTTACCTGTACCCCCTCACCTGTATTTCTTCTTGCCAGGGCTAGCTTAATTCTGTTGGCCATCTAATCAAAGTCAGCTCATCTGAAGTCCCATATTTTTGCCTTGGAATGGGATGATTTAGTTCTATTGGCCAAATTGAACCATACTATGTGATGGTCACTGGCCCCCAGATGATCTTCTACCTTGAGATCTGTGATCCATTCCCCATTAATCTGTACTAGATCTAGGGTAGCCCTGTCTCTTTTGGGTTGTTGTACCAGTTGTTTGAGGCCCTCCCCCTGCAGGGAATCCACTATGTGTCTAGTTTTGGCAGATGTTCCTGCTGGTATTGACCAATCTGAAGAAGAATCAGAATTTATATAGCATTTTTCATAAGCAGTATCCCAAAGTGCTTTACAAACAATGCTAGACTGGTAGTGAAGTGACTGAATGTGTGGTGGCAGCCATATCACACATCATCACCACACACCCTAGATAATTGCATGAACCAGTTTATGAGAAGGGGAATGTTGGCAGGACACCAGGAATGTTCCCTGCTCTTTACAGAGAGTACCCTGGGTTCTTTCATTTCCACCTGGACACCCACCAGAACAACAGCAGGATGGGCAGAAGGGACCTCGGTTTAACGTCTCATCCAAAGGACGGCACACCCCAGCAGTACAGCACCCCCCAATACTGCACTTGGATGCCAGCGATTTTTAGATGCAAGTCCATCCCGGTGTGGGATGAGAACCCACAACTTTCTGGTCCAGAGACGGATGTGTTACCAACTGAGCCACGCTGACACCATCTGGTATGTTGAAGTCTCCCATTATCAGAAAATCCCCTTTAGCTGTCATGTTTTGTATATCTTCTAACAGTAAAGTGTCTATGTCCTCCCCCTGGTCTTGAGGCCTGTAGACAACCCCAGTTCGTAATGGCTGTCCCATTTCCTGTTTCCAGGGTGACCCACAGTTCTTCTGGCTCCTTATGTGTATTCTGAATTTCTGTAGCTTTGATATTTTCCTTGACAGAAAGGGCCATTCCCCCCAACACACACACTTTTTGCACTCTTCTGAACAGTACATACCTGGGTACTGAAGTCTCCCAAGTGTGGTTACTGGTGAACCATGTCTCGCTAATTGCTACTATGTCGGGTTTAGCATCTGTCATTGTTGCCTGCAGGTCTGGGATCTTGTTTCCCAGACTGCGGGCATTTGTGTACATGATTTTCCATTGGCCAGATTTCAGTGTGTTAGTTGTTGGGTGAGGTCCAGTGTTTCCCATGCGCGTCATGTTGGAAGACGGACCTTTTTCCTTACCTGGTAATGCAAATGAACTACAAATACGCTGAACTCCTGTTTGATCACTAGCTGAGGGGAAGGGGTGTTCTTCCCATTCAATGTATTGGGTGCTGCACCCCTCTCCCCATTTGCTAGTTTAAATATTCTGCAGAGACACCAAATTTCTGCCCCAATGCACTGACTCCCTCCTTAGTCAGATGAAGTCCATCAAATTTAAAGAACTTTCACTCCCAAAACTGTTGCCAGTTACCTACAAATGTGTGTCCTTTTTTCTGGCACCAGCCCTTGAGACACATGTTTAGCTCCCCTATCTCCTCTTCTCTTACCTTCTGTCCTTCTGCCCCCCTCTCCCAGATCAGCAGGATATCAGGGAAGGAGAAGCCGGATGAAATGGATGAGAGTTTGTCTCCCAGCCTGGTCAGGTGTTCCTTGGTCTCCACCACTGACCAGCTGGCAAGATTGATAGTCCCTATGTGTACCAGAACATCAATGTTTTCTTCTGCTTCCTGCATAATTTTAGCAATGTGGTCAGTGTCCCTCCTTGCTGATGTACCTGGGAGACATCTGACCATTACCATGACCAGCTGGTGGTAGGTATCAACTCCCTGAATCATGAAGTCTCCATGATCAGAAGTTTTTTGGATTTTCTTTTTGCTTTTTTTGTTTTGGTCCCTGTTTTGGGTGAGTTTTCTTGTGTTAGCTCCTGTGCTGCAGTGTCCTGCTCTGTAGTGTCCTCTGCCCCTTTGTTTGATTTCAGAGATAGAGGCAGATACCTGTTTACAGATTTGACATGGTTTGTTGATATGATACGTTAGACTGCGTTGAGTGATGGGGCACCCAATTTGCCCCTCCTAACCACCTGCCAACCTCTCGGACCAACTACCCTCTGCGGTCGAGGTGCTTCAGCTAGATGTTGGGGAAATGGCGGGCGGTTCTTATAATATAATTCCTCCCGAATATGCAATTTGAGGTGCGCAATCTCTACCCATGCTGCCTGGAGCTGAGCCCTTAGATCTCCAATGGTCTAGCATGAAGGACAGTGTCCTAAATCCTGTATAACTACCCCTTTGAAAAGTGTCCCGCAGTACCTGCAGTTAATAATATTAATTCCAGATCAGTTGTTGGGTTTATAACCTGGTCCAAGTAATTAGTAGGAGGAAAATGAAAGCAAAAGTTTGATTGTTCATTTTGTTTGTTTTTGTAAAACTTGTTTTAACAAGTTACATTACTTGTGCCCCTGTAAGTAAGGTCACTGTGTGGATACCCCTCTGATCCTCCCCTTCCTGCTTTGTTACAGGAACTGTCACTACTGTGCTACTCTATAAAAGGAGTGTAGCATGGGGTGGTTGAGGATGGGGTGGGTGGGTGGCTGGGCCCTCCCCCTGCTGAAAAAGAAGAACCACGGATGAAAGGAACAAGGAGGTAAGAGCAGAAACGATCAACCAACAACAAATGCGGTAGCCCTGAAAGCTTAGCCTAATGAAAAATAAAATTGTAAAACCTGTAAATCACCACCTGTAATAATTTCACAGAAGATATACCCTGCAAAAAACACTTTACTACAGAGAAAAATAAATCAGTAACAGAAGATACACCTTGCAAACACAATTTGAATCAGAGAAGATTACAGCAGTACTCTGTAAGTACAAAACAGTAACAAACCTGTAGGCACAGCCTGTAATAATGCAGCAGAAAGTATATCCCTAAAATACAAGCAGGCATGAAATAGATGTACCTCACAAATTAGGCAAATGAAGAGCGACTATTTCAAAAATGCCCTTGAATCCACCTGGGGTGATGGAAGAGCTTTTTGGGACAACATCCGAAACATAATGGGTAAACAATCAAAATCGTCACCTACCATTATGAAAGTTGATGGATCCACCACTCTTGACCCAAAGTCTATTGCAGATGCGCTTAATAAGACATTCACAGACCTTAGTGGGGTCCTCCCCCCAGATTTCTTCTCGGACTTACCTGTGCCTAGCCTAGTATCACAAAACACCCCTCGTGACAAACCACAATTTTACTTCAAGAAAATCAAAGTGCACGAAGCACACAAGTACATAAGTAAGGCCTGCTCCAAATCCAGAACAAGTAGTGACACGCTAGATCTAAAAATCCTGTCTCTCACCCTGGATGAAGTAATTCACCCCCTGCAAAAATTCTTAATCTGTCACTTTGCCAAAGTCAATTTCCCAACAAATGGAAATCTGCCATAGTTACGCCAGTGCACAAAGGGGGGGACAAAACCTCAACAGGAAACTATCGACCAATATCAATACTTCCTCCTCTCCAAAGCACTTGAACGAATAGTGGCAGACCAACTCTCTGATTACCTGACAAATACAATCTACTCTGTAATCAACAGCACGGCTTTAGGAAAGGACATAGTACAACAACAGCCTTACTTGATTTCTCTGGAGAAGTCCACTCAGCCCTGGACAAAGGGTGCCAAACAGGTGCAGTCTTTATCGATCTTACAAAAGCTTTCGACACAGTCCATTATGGCCTACTTACCTCCTACTTTCTAGCCTAGGCCTGGTCGAAGGTCCTTGTGCTTGGGTAAAAGTTACCTGTCCAATCGGTCACAGGCTGTAAAATCTCTAATGAACTCTCTGACTTCAAACCAGTTCTCTGGTGTACCACAGGATCAATTCTTGGACCGCTCCTCTTTAGCCTGTTCCTTAACTCCCTCCCAGATATCTGCCAGAGAAAATAATCTTATACGCTGATGATGCTGTAATTCTCTCTTCCCACAAGGATCCAAACTCCCTACCAAAAGCCTGCAACTTGCTTTCTAGTGTTGAAAGTTGGTTCCTGGATAGTAAACTTGTGCTAAACCACAATAAAACAAAAGCCATGCTCTTCTCCAATCACCAAAACAAAAATAGCATACTCCACTCACCATACAAACCTCTGCAGGAATTACACTGGACCAAGTAAATACTTTCAAATACCTTGGCATCACTTTTGACCAAGGGCTCACCTTTGCAACCCCATTGACAACACTCGAAAACAGTGAACCAATGCCTTGGAATACTATTCCAATATTCAATTTCTAAATCAAAGCGGCATTGAGAATAGCTATACAGAGTTCCATAATCTCAATCATTGACTATGGCCTTATTATTTATGGCTCCACCTACCTCCACTGCTCTAAGGCTATCTCAATCACTCTACATAAGGCCTGCCGGCTCCTCATGGGGCTCAAAGACTGACTCACACGTGGGATCTGTACTATGAATCAGGCTGGTTGAACCTATCAAATCGTCTTATTTATCTCACCTGCACAATGGCAAAAAATCTATATTGGGACTGACTCCATTATGTATTCAAAACCTACTCCGACTGAATCCTGGCTCACAACCTCCACCAGATCTGAACGCCAACCTTTCCTGGTTCCGAGATGCGGACTGCACAGGGACAAAGATCTTTCACATACAGGGCCCGACATGGTTCAATGCGCTTAGTCCACCTCTATCCTCAACCTTGCTTGAAGTTTTCAAATCCATGCTCTATGCCCACCTCACCACCACTAGCAACTGTGACTGCGCTGATAAAGACTACTACTCCTCATGTCCATCCTCACATCTGAGGCCTCTTCCTCCTGACTAATGAACCTCTGGTACCTCTACTACTTCCTGTCTCCCACCCAAACTCACTCCCCTTTTTCCTGTCCCTCTCACTTACTCTCCTGCTCACCACCTTTCCCTCCTCTCTAGCCTCCTTTGGCGCCTAATGATCACCCTCTCCCGAAAGTTTCCTTAACCTCTAAATTGTCTACTCGCTTGAACCTGTTATAGCTTGTTTTCTATGAAACTTAAAAAGCGTTACTGCCTTAAACTGTTAATAGCAAATTTATGATGTAACTTTCCTGTCTGGTTTTACCTGTAATGTGTATCGTGCTTTGTTAAATGTTCTTTGTGACGTGGAACCTTTGTAAAAGAGCCCTGGCTCAAAGGTATTAATTCCTAGACTAATAAACTAAACTAAAACTATATCCTACAACAGCAATTTGAATAGGAGAATAATAAAGTAGAAAAATGTTAGCAAAAACAGTAGTAAACCCTGTGAGTAGAAAAGAAAATAGTAACACACAGTAAACCTGCCTAGCTAGAAGAAGCCTTAATCTTTTTTCCTTGCTCTGATAATAGAAACATAGAATTTGATGACAGATAAGGACCGCTTGGCCCACCTGGTCTGCCCATTTCCCTACCAAATGAATAAGCTGAAGATCCTAGTTAACCAACAGCCTACTTCCTCCAACCCCCACTAGAATTGCCTTATGTCTGTCCCATGCATTCTTGAATTCCCCCACTGTTTGTGACTCTACGACCTCCTCAGGAAGGCCGTTCCATGCATCTACAACCCTCTCTGTGAAGAAATACTTCCTCACATTACCGCTGAGCCGTCCCCTCCATCTTCAAATTGTGCCCCCTTGTTCTTGCACATCTCTTTTTCTGAAAGATGCTACCCTCTTGGACTTTGTTGATTCCCTTGAGGTATTTGAAAGTTTCTATCATGTCCCCCCTCTCCCTCCTTTCTTCAAGGCTATACATCTTAAGCTCCTTTAGTCTTTCTTCATATGTCTTCTGGTGCAGACCCTGCACCATTTTGGTTGCCCTCCTCAGGACAGCCTCCACCCTGTCTGTGCCTTTGCGGAGATGGGGTCTCCAGAACTGCATACAGTACTCCAGATGTGGTCTTACCAACTGTCTGTACAGAGGGCCAACAACTTCCTGTTTGCTACTGGTGATGCCTCTCCCTATGCATCCTAATAGCCCCCCAGCCCTCCTTACTGCTTTCTCACATTGCTGGCCCACCATTAGGTCATCTGATATCATTACCCCCAGCACCTTTTCCATTTTTGTTGTTGTCAGTATTTCACCACCCATTGTGTACTCTTCCCCTGGGTTTTTGTTTCCCAGGTGCATTACTTTGCACTTCTTTGTGTTGAATCTAAGCTGCCATGCATTTGACCAGTCCTCCAACCTTGCCAAGTCCCTTTAAAAAACTGCCTTCCTGCCCAATAGACTGTTCTTTCAATGGGTGAAAATACTGATGAAACCATGCTGATTCCAAATTAAACTAGTCATTTTTCTAGTTTTTGCTGACAACTGTAAAAAATAGAAATTGCTAGAGAAAACTCTGAAAAATGCAGATTTTGATCCTGCTATCTCTTACGTGCTAAGCAAGCACTCTGCCAGTTGAGCTAATTCCCCAATTTGCTAGTTTTTTTCTAATAATGTTCCTTGCTGTGTCCTTACAAGCAAACCCAGAAGAAAAGAGCTCAGGTGAAGCAAGGTGCCTTTGCCAGCAAACCTAATCTTCCACCACCAACCTCCACCTCCTCAGTACCTCAGTATCTGATTGATTGCATCCCCTTCCCCCTTCCTTGGGCCGCACCTGGAAACTAGCCTTACCAGGAAGAAGCTCCACTGAGCCATGATCATTTACATGGATTTCTTGGTTATGACAGGTAAAAGATACCCCTATATCTGAAGTGAGGTGTATACAGAGCCTCATGGTACTCCATGAGTTCCCGTAACTGCCTGCATTCCTTTTAATTTTTTTTTTGAACATTGGAGGAATTCAAGAATGCATGGGACACACAAAAGGCAATTATAGTAGGGGGTAGGAGGAAGTAGGCTGTTGGTTAACTAGAATCTGCAGCTTACCTATTAAGTAGGGCAATGGGCAGACTGGGTAGGCCAAGTGGTCCTTATCTGCTGTCAAAGTCTATGTTTCTTTGTTTCTATGTATCTTCTGTTATACATATAGTGCAGCTAAAATCAATGTAATATGTTTTCTGTTATTTGACTCCACTGAGATTCCTAAATACAACTACAGTAAGTATGAAGACAGGTATGAAATTCTCAGAAACTATTTTGTAATTTGACCATTTCAACAATCTGCCTAGTATTAGACGGTTCTTTCAATTTGTGAAAAAAACCTTCCTTCAAGCCAGAATTCAACCATTGACCCAAGGATGACTTTCATACAACTACAGTCCTCCGCTCTACCAGCTGAGCTATCGAAGGAGTCCTCGGTCAGTGACAGATACAGAATCATATACAGCATTCAGAACCTAGTGGAATTCAAAAAACTGCCTACCTGTCCAATAGACTGTTCTTTCAATGGGTAAAAATCCTGATAAAACCATGCTGATTGCTTATTAAACCAGTCATTTAAAATTGCTCTTCTAGTTTCTGCTGACACTGTGGGCCCGATTCTAGAAGGGTGGCACAAGTCGCCGCCAAACGCAACATGCACCACCCGCAACTGCGACATTGACCCTGTGACCTGTTCTAGAAGGGAAAGTTTCACCGCAGCTAAGTACTGAGACTTGCGACATGCGGCCAGCTATGCCGAACAGAGGGTGCACCTGGACAGCATGCCGCATGCCTCAACTGGCACACCACACAATGCAAGTCCCCCCCCATGCCCAGCAAGCTACATTGGCACCCTGCAGGGCTGTCACACCCCCTGCCCCCAACATGTCTGTAGAGAGCCCCACAGGGCTGTCCACAAGAACTGCCCCCTGAAACCACCACAGACCGCATTGCTAAAATTGTTCAGGAGGCAGGAGAAAACATTGATGTCCTGTTACACATAGGGACAAATGATCTTGCCAGCTGGTCAGTTGAGGAGACCAAGGAACGCCTGACCAGGCTGGGTGATAAACTGTCATGCATTTCATCTGGCATCTCCTTCTCTGAGATCCCACCAGTCTGGGAGAGGGGGACAGATGGAAGGAAGGTCAGAGAATGGAAGATAGGGGAGCTAAACATGTGGCTCAAGGGCTGGTGCCAGGAAAAAGGACACAAATTTGTAGGGAACTGGCAACAGTTTTGGGAACGAAAGTTCTTTTAGTTTGATGGACTGCATCTGACTAAGGAGGTAGTCAGTGTATTGGGGCAGAAGTATGATATCTTTGCAGAATATTTAAACCAGCAAATGGGGAGAGGGGTGCAGCACCCGATACATTGAATGGGAAGAACACCCCTCCCCCCTCAGCTAGTGGTCAAACAGGAGTTCAGCATGTTTGTAGTTCATTTGCATCACCAGGTAAAGAAAAAGGTCCTGCTCCCCATACAATGCACAGGGGAAATGCCAGACCTCACCCAACAAACACAACGAAATCTGACCAATCAAAAATCATGTACACAAATGATCACAGTCTGGTTAACAGGATCCCAGACCTGCAGGCAATAATGACATAGGCTAAACTGGACATAGAGGCCATTAGCAAGTCATGGTTTACCAGTAACCACACTTGGGAGACTTCAGTACCTGGCTATGTACTGTTCAGAAGAGACCGAGGTGCAAAAAAGGGGAGTGGAGTGGCCCTTTATGTCAATGAAAATACCAAAGCTACAGAAATTCAGAATACACATAAGGAGCCAGAAGAACTGTGGGTCACCCTGGAAATAGGAAATGGGACAGCCATACGAACTGGGGTTGTTTACAGACCTCCAGTCCAGGGGGAGGACATAGACATGTTACTGTTAGAAGATATACAAAATATGACAACTAAAGGGGAGGTTCTGATAATGGGAGACTTCAACATGCCAGATACAGATTGGTCAATACCAGCAGGGACATCTGCCAGAACTAAACACATGGTGGATTGCCTGCAGGGGGAGGGCCTCAAACAACTGGTACAACAACCCAAAAGAGAAAGGGCTATCCTAGATCTAGTACTGACTAACAGGGAAAGGATCACAGATCTCCAGGTAAAAGGTCACCTGGGTGCCAGTGACCATCACATGGTATGGTTCAATTTTGCCACTAGAACAAAATCATCCCACTGCAAGGCAAACATATGGGACTTCAGAGGAGCTG
Organism: Neoceratodus forsteri; assembly: GCA_016271365.2. Lineage (NCBI taxonomy): Eukaryota > Metazoa > Chordata > Ceratodontiformes > Ceratodontidae > Neoceratodus > Neoceratodus forsteri. The sequence goes on along the minus strand of CM057455.1, from coordinate 1,341,395,774 downwards.
ACCTTGATAAGATGGGCAACAGAGTTAAGTTAGCCCTGGCAAAAAGAAATGCAGGTGAAGGGGTACAGTCAAAGTGGTCAAGCATTAAAGATGCAATTCTTGAAGCAACATCCCATTGTGTTAGTGAGAAAAGGAAGTGCAAAAGAAGAAGGAAACCACTTTGGCTCTCAAACACAGTAGCAGAAAAGATCAGAGCCAAAAGACTTTCCTTCAGGAAATACAAGGGAATGCAGCAGGATGAAGATAGGGAGGCATACTAAACTTCCCTAGGGGAAGCAGGGAAAGCAGTGAGGCAGGCAAAGGCCCAAACTGAGGAAACACTAGCACAAATAGTAAAAGAAGGTGACAAGACTTCTATAGATACATTAGTGAAAGGAGAAAGTCCAGAGGGGGTATTGCTAACATCAAAGGAGATAAGGGGGAGTGTGAGGAGGAGGACCCTGTAAAAGCATCTCTCCTAGATAGATACTTCTGCTCAGAATTTACTGAAGAGAAGGTAGGGCAGGGCCCACAGCTCAGCACCATAGACACAGGGGGGAGGGAGGTGTGCACTAGTCCCTTCACAAAAGAAAGGGTCTTACAAGAACTCAAAAAGCTCATGGTGGACAAGGCAATGGGACCTGATGGCATACATCCCAGGGTACTAAAGGAGCTAAGGGTGGAACTAGCAGAGCCATTATTAGAACTGTTTAGTGAGTCTCTGAGCACAGGAGAGGTCCCAGAAGACTGGAGAAGAGATCATGTGGTCCCACTCCACCAGAGTGGTAGCAGGGAGGAGGCAGGGAACTACAAACCAGTCAGTCTTACCTCAGTAGTGGGCAAGATTACGGAGACACTCCTTAAGGAAAGGATAGTGCAACACCTGGAATACATAGAAGCACAGGATCCAAGACAGCATGGGTTTACAAAAGGAAGGTCCTGTCAAACTAATCTCATAAATTTCTTTGACTGGGTAACCAGAGTGGTGGACCAAGGGGGAGCAGTTGATGTTGCCTACCTTGACTTCAGCAAAGCTTTCGATACTGTTCCACACAGAAGATTGATTAATAAGCTGGGTAGGCCCAGGGTACGTCAGACATTGGTCAACTGGGTGGCAAACTGTTTGATGGTCAGAAAACTGAGAGTGGTGGTAAACGGTATACAGTCAGAAGAGATGCAAGTCACAAGTGGGGTACCTCAGGGATCAGTCCTGGGGCCAGTACTCTTCAATATCTTCATCAGTGACATTGCAGATGGACTGGAGGGTAAGGTTTGTCTGTTTGCAGATGACACCAAGATCTGCAAAAGAGTAGATGATCCAGATGGGGTGGGCAGAATGAGAAGAGATCTGGATGAACTAGCAAAATGGTCGGAAGAGTGGCAACTGGGGTTTAACACAAAGAAGTGCAAGATCATGCACATAGGAAGAGAAAACGAAGCCAACTACAGGCTGGGAGGAGTTGCTGGCAGTCACAAGGGAAGAAAGAGACTTGGCGTCATCATCACGATGACCTGAAATCATCCAAGCAGACCACTAAAGCAGTAGGTAAGGCTAGATGGATGTTGGGGTGTATTAGTAGGGGTATCACAAGTCGGAAGAGGGAGGTAATAATCCCTCTTTACAAGACACTGGTTAGGCCCCATCTGGAGTACTGTGTGCAGTACTGGTGGCCACACCTTCACAAGGACATTAACCAAATTGAGGCAGTCAAGAAAAGGGCAACCAAAATGGTGCAGGGACCGCATTAGAAAACATACGAGGACTGATTAAATGAGCCCAATATGTATACCCTAGAGCAAAGGAGGGAGAGAGAGGTGATATGATTGAAACTTTCAAACACCTTAAGACTCAGATATTAATTTTTGAGCGTGTCTTTCCAGTAGCGCTCCTACAGAACTCAATCGGCAGCTGGCTGTGGCAGTGAGAGGTGGGCAGTGCCAGTTGGCTGGCAATGGGTGGGAGGCCACTAGACTACCAGAGCAGGGTATTTGCTGCATTTGCGGTTGGGACTCGGGGTCAGGCATGGGTGGGGAGATGACAGCGCCACCCTGCGGGCATTGCACAATGGGGGATTTGGGGTACTAGAGGTATGTGGGCAGCCCTCATGGTCATTACTGTATGGGAGCATATACAGCACGGGGATCTGGCGTGATTCCCTTTAGGGCAACAACGGGGGTGGTCTGGGCATGGGGGGTACATGGACCAGATTCTACAGGACCCTCGGAGGATGGATGTAAGTTACACCAGCTAAATGCAGGTGTAACTTATGTTACAAGTTCTCCTCCAGGGATTCTTGTAGAATCCCAACATTGGGGACTTTGTTGCTGCCCTTCTGGAATGGGGCACAACTGCTGCCTTAAACCCCCTAGCGCCATGTCACAGGGGTTTATGGTGCAACTGCCGGCATAACAGCTGTTCAGTGCAAGTGGCCTGCGACATGTCACAGGCCACTTTGTAGAATCATGCAAATCGCAACTGCTGGCGTAAGTTGCTACTTGCGCCATTCTACTTGGCGCAAGTGCTGTTACACCAGGTAGTTCTTTTACAGAATTGGGACCCTGTGTATATAAATGGCTGGAGAAATCTCTGAAGAATGCAGGCATTGACCCCTCTACCTCTCACATGCTAAGCGAGCACTCTGCCATTTGAGCTAATTATCCAACTTACCAGTTTTGGCCTCCACTAATGGGAGGAGCTGAGAGTGACTGCTCTCTAACTGGGTCTGATCTGTATCAGACTAGACTTCAGCTTCTGAATAGTTATAAATTCCTCTTAGGTGAGCACAATCTGTGTAGCCTTTGTTTACATATGTGACAGAGGAAGCAAGATAGAAGACAGGTTTATCTGAAACAAAGCAACACTGATGTAAAAAGGTATCTTGTAGTGTTTGTCACTCTTTCTGTGTGATTGTGTGTGAAAAAAAAACATTTACATCAAAAATAAATGCTATGCCAGTCATTAAAATTCATTGTCACAGTTCAGTTCAATAACCTACTGGCATGACAAGATGTACAGGTATTGCAAAGTTTAGATATCGAACTATTCATAAGACATCAACATATTATAATGAAGATTAATACAGCTGCGCTGTATTTCGAAGCTGATGGCAGAATGCTGTGTAGTTGGCAACTACTTTGCTATCCCAGCCTCTGCTTAAAAGTGGTTTAATATGCTGTGCAAAACACGTGGTTCAATCAGAGAACCAATTGTATGCTAAACAACTTTAAACAACATACTAATAAAGTAATATAAGGTCGGAAGGGACATGAGGTCCATCACGTCTGTCCCCTTGCTTCATAAGCAAGGATGAAGAATAAGAATTATGTGCAAACATGTATAATTCAGTGGGATTCCTTACCCACTCTATTAATAGGGTACCTCTTTACTCTCTTGATAAGGAAAAATCTGTCTAGGCTTACCATAAAGGATTCTACTGTCCTTATATCCTCTGTCTAATCTCGTAGACAGTTCCGTAGCTTCACCACCTTCTGGAAAAAATGTGCTTCCTAATGCTACTCCTGAATTTACCACTTCTCAGCTCAAACTTCTCTGTATTTGTAGTCATATCACTATCTTTGAGCATGTGGAAAACTGAGATCATGTCCCCTCTCAGCCTCCTTTTCTCCAGTGCGAACATGTTGAGGGCCTAGGCTCTCCTCATAGTTTCCACCCCATGCATCTGGTAATATCAGGCCTTGCTTTGCACATTCTTGACTCCTTCAGTGTTCTTTTGGTATTAAGAAGCTCAGAACTCCATGGGGTACTTCACATGGGGCCTGACCAGATCCTAGTAAAAGGGAACAATTACTTCCCTTGCTCTTCTGGTCACCTTCAAACAACAAGAGTTTAATAAAGCTGCTAGAGGAACTGGTCTGCTTTAGGCCTCTCTGACTTCTTCCAGTCCTCCAGCTTCCATTCCCCCTTGCACCACTCCACTGTCTCCTCCCTGCTACATGTCACTGGCTTTGTCCCCTCTCGTATGGATCAGGTGCACATCATGATGGCCATTTTCATTCATCTACAGTAGCTAATGCTTTTGGCTTGGTGGCCCATTTTCTCCTCCTGGACAAACAGAGTTATGCTGACCTCTCCAACCCTGCTGTTGAGTGGTTCTATTCCTACCTCTCTGGCTGTCAGCACTTGGGACAGGTAGAAGGTGTCCCATTTCCCCCCACTCACAAGCCAGACCAGGATCATATAGGGCACCATCTGATCGCGGGCATCTGTAACACATAAAATACCCCTACTACCCTGGTGGTCTAGTGTACCCCCCTCCCCACCCGGCCCACTGGGCCCCTGCAGCTCCCCCCCTGTCAGCCAGGGGCAGCATCACCGCCTGCCGCCCGCGCCTGCCAACTGACAGCTCGGTGGAGGGCTGCATCCGTGGTTCTGGCATGAGCCAATGGACGTGCAACCATACTTACTACTCAGTCAGATATGAATGAATCATTCACATATCTGGACTAATGTATAGCATAGCTGCACACCCATTGGCTCATGCTGTGAACCAATGGGCATGCAGCCAACCAACTGTCGTCGGCAGGCGGCGGGCGGAGCAGGTGGGTGCCGCCCACCAGCTGATGGGGGAGCGGGCGGTGGGGCTCAGTGGACGGGGGCGTACACTAGACCACCACGGTAGTAGGGGTATTTTATGAGTTACAGATGCCCGCAATCGGGCAGCGATCGGTCCACTGGCCCACCAGGGATATGGGGGGGCTTATTCTCTACACAAATGCCCACGATCGGGCATATAGAGGTCCACTGGACCACCAGGGATATAGGAGGGGGGCTTATTCTCTACACAAATATCCACGATCGGGCACATAGAGGTCCACTGGACCACCTGGGATATAGGAGGGGGGGCTTATTCTCTACGCAAATGCCCAAGATAGGGCACATAGAGGTCCACTGGACCACCAGGGATATAGGAAGAGGGGGATTTCACTACAGGGATGCCCGCGATGGGGCATGGGGGGGCACCGCCAGGTGCGGCAGGAACTAAGGTGGCCACCCACAGGTGGCAGCTGCCATGTTGCACCCTGCAATGCAGCAGCTCACCTGTGGGTGGCCATCACTTGTTCCTTTTTTTTTTTGGCTTAACTTTGTTCAGGCACAGGTAGGAGTTGCGCATACATGACTCTGCACATCCTGGGCTGAATATCGGGCTGTGCAGGTTATGCACGGGCACGCCCCCCCCCCCACCTGTGCCTGCATACATTACTGATGCTCCGGCGCATCGGGATTTGTGCAGTGCACTTTCCCTTTACAGAATGTGCGCCCGGGCGATCAGTGGTTGTGCATGGTGCAACACTGTTGCGCCATGCGCAACCCTTTTGAATATCTGGGCCACTAACTATAGAACTATGGGAACAAAGTCACGTTGCTGTCTAGTTTCTGAAAATATAATTTCAAGCCTGCTTGCTATATTTGTAAAACGTATTTTATTCTATAGAACGATTTATTCCAAAGAAAATACATTTTTAAGTAAATAAAATATTTTTTATTGTTTTAAAATGTCCTTTACTGGGATAACCCCATGGTATGAGGCATCTCATTTTTATGATAGGCCCAAGAAGTCAGTAAGCAGACAGAAAAACAGTTTTTAAACAAATATAAAAAAAAATTTTTTAGCAACAGCACTTGCTTGGGTACATCACAACTTGCCATCCCCCCCGTTCAACCCATAGAACTACATAAAGTAAATATTTGATTATATCACTTTTTTTCCGGTTTTGTAACTGCCTGTGTCAATGAGCCAAACAAGGTCTTATGACTTTTGCTGGCAATATTGCTCTCCAAGCATGCAGAAACTCCTGCACATGCCATAATATACAGCAGAACACCTTTAAGTGCTCATTCACACTGTACAACCACGACTGAAAAGACCACACAGATTAGACATACAGTACATTCTGAAGTTTTTACCTCAGTTCAGAGGTCTCATGTACCAGTTTCTACCTCTCCTGGTTTATGCTGTCACTGAGACCAGATCTGCCCCAGCATTAGTTTTGTACCATTCCTAGCATGGTACAGGAGGGCTCTACTCTCTAACTCCCTCTCCTGCAAATCCACACCAAAATCAAATTGCCATATAGGACAAAACTAGCAGTGGCCTTAAACAATTTTAATGTCATGAATTTAAGCTCCCCATACTATAAATTAATAACACTTGTACTACATTTATTACACGCCTAGTTTGATGGAACACTAATGTCCTGTCCAAACCCAGCAGCTGTCCCCCTGCTAGTTTAACCAGCGTCTTTTAATTAGTGCCATTGACTGCATTGAATTATTTGACTTCACCATTGGAAATGAATCTGACTGAGCCTGGAGGAAGAACTTAAGTAAGTACGGTACTACTGCCGTATTCATTTCTGTAAGGACAGGGACCTCATCACTGGACATTCACACCTCAGATACTCTTATTTGCAAACAAGTTTTCATTTAGTAAACTTTATTGAAATTTTCATTTATTACATGGCAGAGAGCAACAAGAAGAGGTACAATTAAAGAAACCAGTCTCCACCATCCACCCCTTTCCCCTCCTCCCACCCATCCCCCATCCCAAAACCCTCTACCCCACCCACCTTCCTCCTTGGGCACACCTTCACTAGATTAATGAGGAAAGTCATTTAGACAACTGAATAGATAAAGTGTTAACAGAGTATGTAGGGGATCCCACACAGTAGTATAATAATGAAGTATATCAGACATCTGGTCAATGAGCTTTTCGGCCTGGAGGGCAAAGAGAATGTCCTTCAACCATTCAGCTGTAGTAGGTACAACCTGGTCAAGCCAGTGGCACATAATTATTTTCTTGGCACATAAAGCAATAACAGCCATATGTTTATGCTGATTCCCCATTAAAGATGTACCATAATTAGCCAGGATACAAATGCCAGGGGTAAACACATCAGCAATGCTCAACAAGGGATCTAAGTTAGCTTTAATGGCAGACCAGAAAGGCAAAACTTTGTCACATTCCCATAACATTATGTCATAAGGTACCAGTTTATGTCCCACACCTACAACATAAGTTAGAGGGAAGCAAGCTAATTCTATGTAACTTATCTGGGGTATAATATAGGTCATGAATTATAAAAAATTGTAACAAACGATATTTATCCCATCTCACATCCTGGTACAAGTGTTGCCATATCTTGGGCCAGGGTTTTTTTATGGTAGAGGGAGTATGTAGTGTATAGTCCCACGAGCATGTCATACAACCCTTAATTGACTCTAGGAAGTCTCTTAGAAGACAATAGAAATAAGAAATTCATTGGGATGTGGGAGGAGAGGAAATTACTTGTAGTAGAGGTCCAGCTAGATATTGGTTCCAAGGCCCCACCCCAAAATGAGCAAAAAGCATATGGGACAGTTGAAAGTATTTAAAACAATAGCCAGATGGCACCTTGTGTTTAGCTTGTAATTCCTGGAATGTTAACAGTTTGTGGTCCTTCAATAAATCCACTACTTTGAGCTGGGGTTAAAAAGGCCAGAAACTTTCAATAAGAGCTTTACCGTCTATCCTAAAATTAGGATTCCTAAGAATTGGCTGTGATGTTTCTTTCACTATGGATATACGGAACGCTGCACTTAACATAGCATATATCCGAGAGTAGTCTTGATGGGCGTACGGAGTAAATCCTTGGGTATGTTCTTAGGTAAAGCATATGGAAGTGTGCCAATATTAATTCCGTAGAGAGCACATAAGGATCTATCAAGTTGGAGCCACTGCGAGATATTAATCAGGGATGAATCTGGGGGGATCAGTTTTTTTTACCTAGCGATCAAGTTTTCAGGGTCCCTATCATGAAATCCATTGTTGCTCTGTGCTGGTCAGGTTTTTAAACCATTTTGAGTGCTCACATACTTTTGAAACATATTTTGTCATATCATTCATTGTTTCATCTACATGTCCAGGTTACAAACAAGTTCACTTGTCAATATAGTCCTTTGTTTGTGAAAGTAGTCAACCTGGGAGGTGTAAAGTATGGCCATTAACACCATTAGCAGTTACTTAAGCTAATCTTTTCAACTGCAGCAAAGCTGCCCCCACCATTTATAATAGTAACAGAGACAGTTGTCTTCCACTTTAATTTGCTGGTAAACATTTTGACCTCTAACAACATTTAGGCATTTTTAAATGTTTTAAATTATTTGTTTTCCTCAAGAAGAAAGCATGGGCCCCCAAGGTGCAGGGGCACAGTTTGCACCTTGCTAAGACCAGCCCTGCTGGAGGACAGATGAGACCCATGTGGCTCAGGCAGCTTTCATGGAGGCATTAGTGCATACTGATAAAGAATGCAGCACAGTGTGTTACTAATAGAGCAGCTCCATGAATGATGGGGGAGCTATAGCACCCTTAGCCCCCCCCCTTCCTTGAGTCACACCTGGAAACTAGCCTTACCAGGAAGAGGCTCCATTGAGCCAGGCTCATTTACATGGATTTTCTGGTTATGACAGCTAAAAGATACCCCATATCTACAGAGCCTCATGGTACTCCATGAGTCACAGTAACTGCCTGCATTCCTTTTTTTTTTTTTTTAATTTAAGTTTATTGGTATTCATTGGGTACATTTAAAATGAACCAGTCAGACAGTATCAGTTCCGTTTACAAAAAATACAGACCATTTAGAGAAGCAGCCAGTGGGAAATATAGTAGAAAAGAAGTGACCCACATCAATCTACTTCAGGTGGCAAGAAAACATCCTCAGGGTCATTAGGGGACAAGCCCCGTCAAGCTCTCACCACAACAAAGTGGGCCGTCCCCCAGGCGGCTACCCCACATAGACTTTGATGGCAGATAAGGACCGCTAGGCCCATCTAGTCTGCCCATTTCCCTACCTACAGGATAGGCCGCAGATCCTATTTAACCAACAGCCTATATCTTCCTGCCCCCCACAAGAATTGCCTTATGTCTGTCCCATGCATTCTTGAATTCTCCCACAGTTTTAGACTCCACAACTTCCTCAGGAAGGCTGTTCCATGCATCCACTACCCTCTCTGTGAAATAATACTTCCTCACATTGCCCCTGAACCGCCCTCCTTCTATCTTTAAATTGTCCCTTGTTCTTGCAAGTCTCTTTTCTGAAAGATGCTACCCTCTTGGACTTTGTTGATTCCCTTGAGGTACTTGAAAGTTTCTATCATGTCCCCTCTCCTTCTTTCCTCAAGGGTATACATATTAAGCCCTTTAGTCTCTCCTCATACGGCTTCTCTTGCAGACCCTGCACCATTTTAGTTGCCCTCCTCTGGACTGCCTCTATCCTGTCTATGTTCTTGCGGAGATGGGGTCTCCAAAACTGGACACAGTAATCCAGATGGGGTCTCACCAACTGTCTGTACAGAGGGGTAACAACTTCCTGTTTTCTGCTGCTGATGCCTCTCCCTATACATCCCAGTATACCCCCGGCCCTCCCTACTGCCTTCTCACATTGCTTGCTAACCTTAAGGTCATCTGATATGATTACCCCCAGGTCCCTTTCCTGTTTTGTTGTTGTTACTACCTCCCCACCCATTGTGTATTCTTCCCCTGGGTTCTTGTTTCCCAGGTGCATTATTTTGCACTTTTTTGCATTGAATCCTAGCTGCCATACGTCAGACCATTCCTCCAACCTTGCCAAGTCCCTTTTCATCCTTTCCACGCCTCCTTGTGTATCAACCCTGTTGCAGATCTTTGTGTCATCTGCAAAGGCATACTTTTCCTTCCAGTCCCTCTGCAATGCCACTGATGAGAGACATTAAAAGGACTGGACCCAATACTGAACACTGCGGTACCCCACTAGTAACCCCCTTTCTTCAGAGGACTCATTTACAATTACCTTCTGTGTCCTGTTGTCCAGCCAATGTTTTACCCAGGCTACTACCCTGGAACCCACTCCCAGGCTGGTTAATTTGACTAATAATCTTTTGTGTGGGACTGTGTCAAATGCCTTTTAAAGTCCAGGTAGGCCATGTCCACAGCCCTCCCTGGTCTACTACTTTGGTCACCAGTCAAAGAAATCTATTAGATTCGTCTGACATGACCTTCCCACTGTGAACCCATGCTGCCTTGGATCCTGTGTCACTGACTCCAGGTACTCAACTATTCTTTCCTTCAGAAATGACTCCATCACTTTCCCTACCACAGAGGTCAGACTGACAGGTCTGTAGTTTCCTACCTCTGTCTTGGTCCCACTTTTGTGAAGGGGAATCACATCCGCCTTCCTCCAGTCCTCGGGTACCACACCATCCTCCCATGATTTATTAAAAAGAGTAGCCAGTGGTTTCACTAGTTCCTTCCTTAATTCTTTTAGAATTCTGGGGTGGATTCCATCAGGACCCATTGCTTTGTCCACCTTCAGTTTTAGGAGTTCTTGCAGAACCCTTTCTTCTGTGAAAGGACTGGGATCGACCCCCCCATCAAGAGTGCTTCTGTTAATTGGATTAGGCACTTCCCCCTCCTCTTTGTGAGATACTGAGCAGAAATATTAGTTCAGTATTCCTGCTTTTCACTACCCCCTCTGCCCACCCACCGTTTATTCTATTCAGCCTCACTATCCTACCCTTTGTCTTTCTACGCTCGCTGATGTACCTATAAAAGGTTTTATCCCCCTTCTTAACTGAGTTGGCTATCTTTTCCTCAGTTTGGGCCTTTGCTATTCTGACTTCCCTCCCTGCTTCTTTCTGCCTTAATTGGTACAGCTCTCTGTCCTGCTCCTTCTGTGTTTCCTTATACTTCTGGAATGCTATCTTTTTCTTCCTGACTTTCACAGCCACCTCTCTTGAGAACCATAGTGGCTTTTTCTTTCGTTTTGATTTGTTTATTTGCTTCACACAAAGGCTTGCTGCCTCTGTGATGGCAGTTTTGATAATTCCCCATTGTTGCTCCACACCTCCTTCTAGCCTGTTTGCTAGTGCTTTTCTGAGGCACTCTCCCATCTTGCCAAAGTCAGCCCTCCTAAAGTCCAGTACCCTCACTTTTGTAGGCTTGACTCTGTAGCTGAGTTTAATGTGAACCACACTGTTTGATGGTCACTTGTCCCCAGATGGCAACCCACTTCTAGATCTGAGATCCTCTCACTGCCCCCGTTTGAGAGTATGAGGTCTAAGATTGCTCCCTAACGAGTGGGTTCCGAAACTAGCTGTCTAATGCCTGCCACCTGTAGGGCATCAAGAATGGCCCTGCTCTTGGATGTCGCTGCAGCAAATGTGCTCCAGTTAACATCTGGCATATTCAGGTCTCCCATCAACAGTATCTCCCCTTTCTCTGCCATTCTAAGAATGCCTTTCATCATATCCTTGTCCATTCCTTCCCCCTGACATGGGGGTCTGTACACAACCCCTGTGCATATTGTGGTGCCCTTTCCAGTCTCCAAGGTGACCCACAGTGCCTCCTCTCCTCCCTGTTTACTCTTTTGTTCAGTTGCTTTTATCCCTTCCTTTACATAGAGAGCTACTCCTCCCCCTCTTCTCCCCTGCCTGTCTCTCCTGTAGGCTATGTACCCTGGTATGTTAACATCCCAGTCATGGTTCTCTGTGTACCATGTTTCTGTGACTGCTATGATATCCAGGCATCCCTCTTCCATTAAGGCCACCAGCTCAGGGAGCTTGTTGCCCAGACTACGGGCATTGGTACTCATTACCTCCATTTCCTGATGGCCTTACCCTTTGCCCCATCTCTGTCCTTCTTGCCTTTGTCACTTTCTCCATTTACCCTGCCCTTCTCCCTATTGACACCTCCATGTTGGTGTTTGCCACACTTACTACCATGATTGTTTGGGGGCTAGGATTTTTCCTGCTCCTTTCCAGTGCCTCCCTTGGCTAGTTTAAAAGCTTGCACAATGAAGCATTTAACTGATCACCTAGGGATCCTGGTTCCTCCCGGACAGATGCAGCCCATCATGCCAGTATAGGCTTGCATCACTCCAGGTGGACCCCCAGTCCCCAATGAAGCCAAATCCCTGAGTTCCACCAGTTTTCAACCACTGATTGAATCCATGGTACAGGAACACCCTAGCCTCTCCAATACCATAGATGAGTAGCACCTCCGAGAAGGTTACCGTGCGTGCTACTTGACTAAGGCCCCTCCCCAATTCCACAAACTCTTCCTGCACTTCTCTAATCCCTTTCTTAGCCAGGTCATTTGTCCCTAAGTGGACAATGACATCCAGCTCCCTCCCCTGTGCAGCTGCTCCAGCAATCCTGAGGATTCGCTCCCTGTCCCTCCAAGCCATGGCGCCAGGCAGGCACCTTACCTCCCTCTCCCCTTCCTTGCCCAGTTCTACCTTCCTAACAATGGAGTCCCCCACCAGGAGTTGTTTCTTTCCCCTGCAGGGTCCCCCACCACCCTCCTGTGGGTCTCCTTTGTGGAGGTTCCCAGCATCCTCCTTGGTCTCCACTGTAGGTGCCTCCATAGAGGAACCACACTTTGCCAGAATGACATAGGAATTGTGGAGAGGTACAACTGGAGGGATGTGCCTCTGTTCCACCACCCTCACCCTCCCTGAGCCCACTGTGGTCCAACTGCTCCTCTTACTTGGCAACCTCTGAGGCAACGGCAGTGGCACTGGTGGTCCCTGGATGGAAGAGGAGGTCCCAAAATCCTGGCCAACTCAGCCTGGAGATGAGCAACCTCCTCCCTCAGCCCAGAGAGGTGCCTGCAGATGGGACAACACCGCATCCTCCAGAACATCTCCCGGAAGACTGCTGCTCCACAGCCACTGCACTGCACCACTCCAATCATGTCTTATTTCTGGCCCCTTAACTGTTTGCAATCCTTACTCTTTCTTCTTTTTTTTTTTTTGAGATTGTTTTAGGAGGTGCTTCCATTTAACCTAAACCTTGACCGGTAGTAATCCTTGGGCAGAGCCTCAAGAGGACCGGACCGGGAGAACTCTCCCTTCTAACCCCCGCCAGATCTCCCATTTCGCCCATCTACAAACATAAACTGGTAACCTATAGTTCATCCTATAGGTTATTTCCTCCATATCTGCCACCTCCTGCACCACCCCAATCCAATCATCCAGGTTGGGGGGATCTTTTTCCAACCACAACCTAGTGATTGACTTATGGGCCACCGCCAAGAGGAGGGACCAGAGATATAACGCATCTGCTCCAGCCAGGTTCTGTGGCGGGTCTCCTAGAATGAGATTTGCCCAGTCCAGGGGGGAGTCCAGGGCAAACAGCTCTGCCAGTGCCTGAGTCACCACTCCCCAGAAGGACCCAAGCCGGGGACAGGACCACAAGACATGCAGATAGTTCGCCCGAGTCTCCCCACACAATCTCCAGCAGTCCGGATCCCGATCAGGGGATCTTTTGCTCAGGGACAAAGGTGAAAAAAAATAGCGTATCCTCACCTTCCAACTGAATTCCTGCCAGAAGGGTGAACAAGTAGTCTGGAGGCCAGTTTAAAAACTGACTCCCGGTTAGTTCCCTGTGGGCCCACCTGCCCTTCCTCTAGCCATCTCCCTTTGACTTTATTCAGAGGATCCTTTCTTAATCCCGTCAGGGCTTTGTAAAGCATAGAAATGAGACCCGTTGATTTCTGTGAAGTTAGTATTATATGGAGACTCTCTATGAAGGGAGCCGCCTTTTCCACTAAGAGATCCCTTCTTCGGCAGAAGAGGATATAATACGTCACCTGCAAGTATCTGAAGTGATCAGTACTACGCAATCCATATTCTCTGCTTAGGGTTCCAAAGTCCACCACCTCTCCTCCTAGCATAAACTGCCTAATATAGATTAAGCCCCTCTTCTCCCAGGTCCTAAAGGTATGATCAAGGAGGGATGGTTTAAAGTCAACGTCCCATGATAGCCTATGCAATGGCCATAAGGAGGTTCTTAATTTGTACTTCTGCCAAGCCCTATGGGTGGCCTTCAAAGTGTCCCTGACCATCATTAGTGAGGGGGATGAGCTCTGTCCATACTAGACTGTATGGTACGAGGTCCTAACATTGGGCCCCGTTCCTCCTCCTCCAGTGTCTCCATCTCCTTCCAGTTGGCTGCATATGTAGGAACAGACCATTGTAATGCCCTCTTAACCTGTGTGGCGAGGTAGTAATCTTCAAGGTCTGGTAAGGATCTACCCCCTTTTATCTTGGCCAGTTGGAGAATCTGGATGTTTATTCTAGGTTTTTTATTGTTCCAAATAAACTTTGTGATCATTCTGTGCCAGTCACAAAAATGGATTTTGGGTATGAAGGTCGGGAGACATTGAAATAGGTACAGAAATTTGGGCAGGATATTCATGGTAATGGAGTGGATTCTCGAGTAAACCGGAAGGTTCAGCAGGGACCATCTGTCCAGGTCTCTTTGCACTTGGCTAGAGAGTGGGGCATAGTTTGCCTTAAAAAGTTGGGAGTTATGTTTAGTCAGGATAGCCCCTAGATATTTCATTTTGTCCGCCTGCCAGTTAAGTGGCAGGAATTCCCTTAGTCTATGAGAGAGGGAGTAGTAAAAACAAAGCACTTCAGTTTTGGTCTTATTGAGGACATACCCCGAATATTCACCAAACTCTGACAGGATTAACCATACCTGAGGGATTACCGTTTCTGGATGCGACATGCAGAGTAGAACATCATCTGCATACAACGATATTCTCTGCTGCTGTCCCCCCACCTCAATTCCCTGTATTCCAGGGGAAGTGTGAATGGCCTCAGCTAGTGGCTCTATGTATAGGGTGAACAGCAATGGGGACAGAGGACAGCCCTGCGAACAGAGGACAGCCCTTGCATTCCTTTTTTTTATTTTGAACACTGGGGGAATTCAAGAATGCATGGGGCAGACATAAGGCAATTATAGTTGATGGTATGAGGAAGCAGGCTGTTGATTAACTAGGATCTGCAGCTTATCCGATAGGTAGGACAAAGGGCAGACTGGGTGGACTAAGTGGTCCTTATCTGTCATTAAAGTCTATGTATCTTCTGTTATACTTATAGTGCTGCTAAGATATGGTTTCTGTTATTTTAATCCACTGATAGTCCTAAATACAACTCCAGTAAGTATGAAGGCAGATATGAAATTCTCAGAAACTATTTTGTAATTTGACCAGTTCAACAATCTGCCTAGGATTAGGTGCTTTTTTTCAATGTATGAGAAATACCTTCCTTCAAGCAGGAATTGAACCAGCAACCTAAGGACGACTTTTACACTACTCCACTCTACCAGCTGAGCTATTAAAGGAGTTCTCTGTCAGTGAAAGATACGAGATCATTTACAGCATTCAGAACCTGGTGGAATTAAAAAAACTGCCTACCTGTCCAATAGACTGTTCTTTCAATGGGTGTAAATACTGCTGAAACCATGCTGATTGCTAATTGAACCAGTCATTTAAAATTGCTCTTCTAGTTTCTGCTGACAACTGTAAACATAAATGGCTGCAGAAAACAGGCATCGATCCCCCTACCTCTCGCATGCTAAGTGAGCGCTTTACCATTTGTGCTAGTCCCTCAATTTGCTAGATTTGCTCTGCACTAATGGGAGGAGTTGAGAGTGACTGCTCTCTAGCTAGGTCCGTTCTGCATCAGATCAGACTTCAACTTCTGAATAGTAATAAATTCCTCTAAGGTGAGCACAATCTGTATATCTTTTGAGTACATGTGTGACAGAGAAAGCACAATTGAAGACAGGTTTATTTTAAACAAAGCAACACTGATGTGAAAAAGCATCTTGTAGTGTTTGTCACACTCTTCTGTGTGCTTGTGTGTGAAAAAAGAACCTTTTACATCAGGTAGGTAGAAATGTTTATTGTTCAGCACAAGCTAATTACAATCGCAATATTAAACAAGCATTTGTCAATGCCGAATGTTGTCGCACTGGCATTGGCAGTGGCAGAGGTGGAGAGGCATAGTGAGTTTGCTAATGTGTCCCAAAAGGTGATTTTGCACAGCTAGTATGCCACTATGCGGCAGAGCTGCGGAAACGTGTTTTAGGCAGGCTGTGGAAAATGGCAGCTGGACTGTTGATGATGAGGGGTGCACAAATGCCAGTGGTGAAAATGTGGCATGAAAATATTGCAGATTGACACAGTTACAAGGGTGCATGGAAACTGCGCAATGCACGCTTGCAACACAGTCATTGTCTGGACTTTCGCCACAAAATTTTCAACATAGGCATTTTAGGACCTCTGCTGATAACTAGTGTCACTGTCATTTCCTGAAAGTGTCCAAAAAAGTGATTTCACACAGTGATGGTGCAATTCTGCACCGGACGTGCGAAAATACATTTCAGCCAGCTGTACTGTTCATAAGGAGGTATGGAAAAATGGCAATGATGAACAGCTGGAGTAGCATCTGGAATCGAGCTTTTAGCTCAGTATGCTCTCCTGGTATATGTCGTAAATAAATAAATAAATAAAGTCATGAGAGTGCGTGCAAACTGCACAACACGCGCTTGTAAAACACTCATTTTATTGACTTTCATCCTTAAATTTTCAACATAGGCATTTTAGGACATCTGCTAATGAACAGTGTCACTGCCATTTTCATAATGTGTCTCGAACACGGGCTTTCCACAGTGACCTCGCTATTGTGCGCTGGAACTGCGAAAACAGATTTTGGTCAGGATGTGAAAAATGACAGCTGTACTGTTCATTAGGAGGTGTAGAACAATGACACTGCTGAAAATGTGGAGTGAAAATATAAGTTTGCGAACTTACGAACGTGTGTGCAAACTGCTCAACGCACGCTCGTAACACAGTCATTTTATGGAGTATTGTCACCAAATTTTCAACACAGGCATTATAGGACCTCTGCTCATGAACAGTGTCACTATCATTTTTGTAATGTGTCCCGAACAGTGATTTCACACAGTGACCGTGCTATTCTGCACCGGAAGTGCGAAAACACATTTCAGCAAGGATGTGAAAAATGACAGCTGTACAGTTCACAAGAAGGTGTGGTAAAATGCCAATGTTGTGAATGCATGAAAATAGCGTAATGCGCTTAACTACGATGCAGACAGAAAG
The DNA here is from genome assembly GCA_016271365.2 of Neoceratodus forsteri. Lineage (NCBI taxonomy): Eukaryota > Metazoa > Chordata > Ceratodontiformes > Ceratodontidae > Neoceratodus > Neoceratodus forsteri. The sequence goes on along the minus strand of CM057455.1, from coordinate 1,341,378,846 downwards.
TTGCTACGCAGACAAGCTTCGTAAAACAGTCATTTTTTGATATTTCCCACCAAACATGAACATAGGGTTTTGAGAGCCCCTCGCATGACAGTGGCACTGTACTTTCATTACTCTGTTCCGAAAGGTGATTCCATGCAGTGACTGCGAAATCACCTTTCGGGACTGAATAACACCATGACAGTGCAAGAACTCATGAGAAGGGGTCCCAAAAACCCCATGTTGAAAATTTGGGACCAAAATTTGCAAAAATGACCAAGATATGCATTAAAGTTGAAAAAAACGTATTCATTCCATTGTACAGCTTACCGGCATTTCTTCAGTTCGCGGTCGGCTTTGAAGAGTGCAGACGTGTTCCAGGTCCACAGTAGATCGTCGCACTGGACTCTGCAGGTAAGTATGGGGTGAGGGGGTGAGGGGGTGAGGGGAGACAGGGTGCGCAGTGGGTGGGTGTGGGTGAGAGGAGGGGACATCGAGACTACGAGGGACCGTTTTCATTTTACAGGGAAAAAACTGAAAGAAAAACATTGCGGGACAGTTTTTTTTTGCAGGGGATTTGCCACGCTGGGGTGGGCTCCCAGCATGCCACCTAACTGTTTGGAGGGGGTGTCTGTAGCCAACGGGGGATTGGGCACCCTCATCGGCACCCAAAGAAAGCGGGGGGCGCGAGCCAGGCGGATTGGGCACCCTCGGCGTCAACAATTGGGTGGGTTTATGCCGACGGGAGTGGGCTCCCCATAGGCACACAAAAAAAGTGGGGGGGATTAAGTGACAGGGGGATTGGGTACCCCCGAAGTCTTCAGTAGTTAGGCGGCCACCTGCTCGCTGACCATGCACATAATGGCGGCGAGCACGGCAAGAAAAGGACCACTGCATATGACTAGCTTTGCTCAGATTGCAGCGGACCTTTTCTTAGATGTGCTCACCACATTATGTATGCATGGTGTGGCGCTGGCATGCAGGCTGATTGGGGAATGTGGGATGCACCTACTGGTGCATGCCCCGCAGCCCAACGGCCAATCTCCGCCCAAAACTGCACTGTACCATCGATGTTGGCTGCGCAAGCGTGCCAACATAAAAATGGTTACAAGATTATTATGATACATCATAAATGCAAATCAAAAATGCATATAGACAAATATTCACCTTAGTAAAAACATTTATATTAAAAACACATATTTATATTTGGTGATGTCCATAAATTCATACTATATTGCATATCACTTTCCTTAGCATAAATGCTTCAGCCATTTACAATATACATACACCATGTCTATCTGTATTCATTGTCCTATTGCACATCCTCTTTGATCTCTCATTCACCTTCTAATTGCATCCAACACAGCCTTTTTTACTTATTTCTCATTCTTTCCTTTAACTTTGGCAATACTCAACAAATAGTTCCCAAACTTTTAATTGTGAATTCAACATGTGTGTAGAAGATGATTTCTGTCAAAGTTTCTTTGTCTAGTCCTATTTCCTCTAATCTAGTGTATTGGAAAACAGTTTTTAAAAAGTGAGTTCATTATATATCATACCTACTGCATGTCCAAAAGGCATGCAGCAAATCTTCTTCCTCACCATAATCACAACCACAGTATGGGGAAATTTGTCTAGTTTTGTCATATCTGGCCAACAATAAATTGCCTTTTTGGATCTCAGTATTATTCCTTGTAAAGTTTACTCTTAGCTTGGGGGCCACTAGTACATCCAAATACTTCTGGTAACCATAATTTTGCATGCTGTTTCTTATTACTTAGCGTATCTGCTTTCTTTTATATTCTGCTCACAGATCTCTTTCCTATAATCTCTTATTTTTTAACTAAGCATGGAGAATTTTGCTTACTCAGAGACATTTTTTGCTTATGTGAGTCTAGCAAGTGTGTTAATTATATTTTTCTAACTTAGCTCTAACACTTTTGTACCATATTGAATCATAACACTTTCTTTCAAGCCATTGTTCTTTTTCTTGTAAACATAAACTTGACAACCTCTCCTGTGTAATTCTGGTAAATCTCAACCAAAATTTCAACTTTCTTGTATCCATCAATATATTTACATTATCCAGCCCCAACTCAGCTCTTAAATAGGTGGCTGGGAAGGAATGACCTACTCCTAACATTCTTCTCAGAATCTTATATATTGGACTCATTAATGTATTTCTACTACCAGTATCTCATGTATCAGTACCATACTTTATTTGAGCATGGTATTTCATTTTAATTGCTACAACCATTGGTCTTACTGTTAGACCCCCATATTCATAGTTAAATTTACATAGGGCATTAGCTGTCTTCTTTATCTATCGTTTTTTTCTATATGATTTATCCATTTTCCATTTGTTGTTAACCTTATGCCCAAGTACTGATAAACTTTCATTATTGTTAATTTTTCTGCATTATAAGTAAAAGATCCCTTGTTTTCCCCTTTTCCAAATATTGAGATTTGTGTTTTGGTGAGATTTACATCCAACTCAAGGGAACCTGCAATATTTTACAGCATAATGTTCTTCTTCTGCAATCCCGATTTGGTCATCGCCAAAAAGACAATATCATCTGCAAAAGCCAATATTCCACATTTCTCATGCAGTATTTTAAGGGAGTCTGTATCCGACTCTCCTATTTCCTCCAATAGACCATTTATATATAATGAAAAAAGGGTGGAAGCCATCACACGCCCCTTCTGTACCTCTTTAGTAATTGGTATTACTCTCAATAATTTACCACTATGGCCTATTCATATTTTTGCCCATGTATCAGTATATAAAGTTCTAATTATTGATATTAAATCAGCATTTATTCCTTTCTCTCTCATAATACTCCACAGAATAGCCCTGTTAACTGTATCAAACACCATTCTAAAATCAACATATAAGACATACAATTTTTGTTTTCTTAAGACTGCATATTTTTTGATCAAATGACTGAACACAAAACAGTTATCTATCAGTACTATACTCCTCCCTAAATCCTGCTTGGGCCTTACTTATACCACCAGTTTGTTCAATTTCTCTCTTTAATTTGTCCATTATAATTTTTGAAAATTTTCTGAGGCTCACATCAAATAGACTTATGGGTCTATACATCTGTGGGTCCATTACATTTCCTTTTTATGTATGGGCACTATGATTGCACCTTTCCAGGTCTCGAGTATACTAGATCCCTCATACATTTATTAAATAGCATAAAAAAACATTCAGACCACCATGACACATTTAACATAAAGACATCAGCTATTATTTGGTCTGGTCCTGGAGCCTGATTACATTTCAAACCTTGTATAGCAAAGTAAACATCTGATCTTAAAATATAAACTTGTCTTTCCCCTTTCAATAATATCTTTGTCCCTAATAAGGACACTATTACATGTGAGTAGCTTTGTAAAGTATTCCACCCAAGTTGTTTCCTGTATATAAGTATCACTTACTTTTTTTATAATTGTTTGTACCCTTTGCCACAAGAGCCCAACATTCTTTGGAATCTCCTTTCTTTATTATCTGTAACATGTTCACCCAGTTACCTTAGGTATATTGCAATTTTTTAATAGTCAAAAGTGTTTTATATGTTATCCTTTCTTATCTTGACAATTCATATTTCTCTTTTCCCTTTACTTTTTTTGTCTCTCTAATTCTGGTTGTTAATCTCTTTTTTTTTGTTGCTGGCATTCTTTGTCGAACCATGAATGATCTCTCTTATCTCCTATCATATTAATAGTTTCTTTGTATAAACCATATTGTATTTTATCAAAAAAGTACCACCAAATATTCCATAATTTGCTGTTTGGTCTTATTGAGAGTCCATTATTAAACTCCTGTACTGGTTCTGAGTACAGTATTTGACTTACTTTATTTTCATCAACACCCATCCCATTTAAGTCTTTTATTATTCCTAATTTCCATAATATGTTCTTCTGCTGTTGTTTCTTGTCCTACACCATTTGTTTGGAAAAGTAACCCACTTAATACTATTGATAAGTGGTCACTTTCCAACCATGAAGGTGTATATATAAAGTATCCTAACAAGCAGGGTCACCATTCCAAAGAATCAAATCATGTAGAGTAACTCCATGGGATTTAATAAATGTACATCTTTCCTGATGGTCCCCTTCCAACCTTCCATTTAAGAGATATAAATTAGCTATGGCTAGTATTTATAAAAGTCATTGACTAGCCTGACTACATTTTAGGTCTTGTGTGTTTCTTACATAGTCACAATCTAAGTTTAGGCGGCCAAAACAGGAATTATTCATCAATCATTTGAATCTTCCAATTCTAGCATTCAAGTCACCCACCAATAGTAAGTCTATTTTTGGGTGACTTATCAGAACTTCAGTTATTATTTTTTCAAGTCAGTGCCATACATTATTATAGTAGAATTTGAACCCACTAGGTGGTATATACACATTCAACAGTATAAATACCCTTTTCAAAGACCTAATTAAAGAAATCATAAAATTTTCCTCCAGATATAAATTTTGATGCACCTGACATATACCTACTTTAATATAAGTTGCTAGACCTCCTGAAAGTCTTCCAAACTTGCTTTCTCTAGTTGCAATTACATGCCTCGTATCCATTCCAGGTTATTTGTTCCAGATTTTCATGCCAGGTTTCCTGGCAGCATATTATATCTCCTTGATTGAAAAAAAGTCCTCAAAATCTTTTTCTCCTTTTTCACAAATCCTGCCAAATTCCATGATATTATCTTAATTGCATTACTATTCTCCTTACTATAAAAGGTTGTAGAAATCTCTTCCTCAATACTCGAATTATTAAGTCATTCTTGCATACTTCCTATGTTATTCTCACTGTTCAAATTGTTCTCCAAGTCCTTACATGGTCTTCCATTATGGGTTTCATTTAGATCTATCAAAAGCAGCCCCACAGCATCCAAAGCCTCGCTTTTCTGCAGGAGATGCTGATCTATTTCTTTATTTTTCACAATAATATCTATTTGTGATGAGTCGCAACTCCTGCTCACAGATTGGACACCCTGTCTTCCCAGTTTTACACCCATGCAGTTGGCAAACAGATTACACATGGAACCTTTTAATTTATAACTATTTTCCCTGTTGAGTCTTGACATTCCAAACAATGATAACACCACCAGACCATCAGCGGTCCCTGGCTTCCCTTGATGGGCATTGACGTTATCCCTATTTGGGAAAGTTACTTTCAGTCCCTTAAAATTTCGGAGATTCCCATTCCTCCAAATGTGATGTGCTGTTATAGGAGAGGCAAAAAATATTTCAATAGTATTAATGTGGTCATCTTCACTTTTCCTATTCTCCAATATATCATTTTCTAGATTCTCAGGCTTAGCTGGAGCAAAACTTTCTTGAATTACATATTGTTTTACTATTTCACTTGTGAAAGATGGCAATTCCACTTTTGTAGTAAAGAGCAGAAATGGTTTATTCTTTTCCAAGTCTAATGGCTCAGCAACTTGCCTGTTACCAACTGCCCCAGTGTTTACAAGCTGATCTTTTTTGTTACCCACATCCTTCATTTGTTCCTCCGTGTAGCTATCTGTCATATCTCTTACAAGGGAGTCCTTACTGGTTTTTTTTTTATCTCAGATCCCTTTTTACTGCCTAGTCATTAAATAACTGGAGTTCCTGTTCAAGATTTTGGAGTTTTTTCCTCCAACTCACTTTTCCAAAATCTTTGCTCCATTGCCCCTTCCTCATCTACTAGTTTATCTATATCCACAACTTCTTTTAGCTTATCAGATTGTACTTCTGTTAGATCACAATCAGGTTTCTTCTTTTCATTTCCTTTCCTGCTTACTACCCTCTTTTTATTTTTATTCCTAGTATCGTTTGTTGCCACACCTTTCTTGTTGTTCTTATTTTTTTTTTTTTGTATCTACTCCTATTTTTCCCTATTTTCTTGTTGGTAACTTTATCATGTCCTAGTATAGACGGAATCACTATTTCTGAAAAATCTGGTCTCAAATTACTGACTTCATTCTGTGACTCTAATAAAATTACTGCATCAGATTATTTAGGTGGTGACACTTCATCTAGTTTACACATCACAGTAGCCAATTTCACATCCTCCACAGCCACATCATATCTCACATTCTCAATTTCATTCATTAAGGCAACTAGTTGCTCTATGAGGAGCAAATTGGCCGTATATTGGTGTCCAAGAAGTGCAACCAGATCATCACTCAAACAATTAGGGAAATATTGTGGTTTTGATTCCTCCACATTTATATTATTAATCATTGTCACCTTCATTTTCTTTGGCATATTAAAACTGCCAGCTTCAAGAACTGATCTTATACCTAATATAGTTTTCTGTAGCTCGGTTGTTACATCTCTTAATTCTACTTCAGGGACCAAAAGGAAATCTTTTTGTTCCCCACAGTCATTATTTCTCACATTTACTCCACCATAACTCTCCAAGGTTAGGTTGAGGGTTACTGTATGTTTCCAAACTCTTTGTGTCTGTACAAAAAGTGCCATTCCCTATCAGGATACTTACACTGTCCTCATCAGAGATCAGTCTCAGAGATTGTTCTAAGCTTTTACTTAAAAAATAATGGATCGTCTGAGATCTCTGGGGACATCAGAGTAACATCCTCCCTACTAGCTGGTTGCTTAGTGGTAGAGGTCTTCTCCAGACCAATATTTTTCTGTTGTATCAAATGATCAGTTATTTTTGATTGCTTAATAATTTTTTAATTTTTTTCCACAATCAGTTATAGATTGTCCTAGAAGGGGTGATGAGACCTTCTGTTTCTACCTTTGAAGCCTGGGATTAACCATTTTGTATAAATTAAATAATTAGACTCTATTAATTATATTAATTAATTAACTAATTAGAGCTCAGAGCTCCATGCCGTAGTGCACATGGGGCCTGACCAGGGCCTAGTAAAAGTGAACAATTACTTCCCTTGCTCTTCTGGTCACCCCCTCAGACAACAAGAGGTTAATAAAGATGCAAGAGAAACCGGTCTGCTATAGACCTCTCTGACTTCCTCCACTCCTCCAGCTTCCATTCTCCTTTGCACCACTATACTGTCTCCTCCCTGCTACATGTCATTGGCTCTCTCAACTCTGGTATAGATCAGGTGTACATCGTGATGGCCATTTTCATTCATCTACAGTAGCTAATGCCAGTGGCTTGGTGGCCCATCCTCACCTCCTGGACAAACAGAGCTATGCTGGCCTCCCAGCCCCTGCTGTTGAATGGATCTGTTCCTACCGCCCAGGCCATCAGCAGTTGGTATAGGTAGGAGGTGTCCTGTTCCCCCCACTCACAATCAAGACCAGAATCATATAGGGCTCCATCCTGAATCACATGCTTTTAGCCATTTTCCTCAATCAACTCCACTATGCTTCTGTCAACTCACATATTCACATATATGCCAATAACACAGTTTTCTACACCTCAGGCCCCTGGACAGTAGCTGTGGAAATCTCATTCCAGCAAACTTTAACAATGTCATGTGCTGGTTTCAGTACACTCAGCTCCTGGTCATCACCAAGTAAACAGTGTCCCTGACCTTTGGAACCTGCCTGAAACTGGCAAGGCCTGCCCATCTCCCTTCCTTCACCACCGTGGATACCCTTCACACCAGTCCTGGTCCTCCTTCTGTTACATATCTACAGGGAGGTGTAAACAGAGCTTCATGTTACTCTGTGAGTTACCGTAACTGCCTGCATTCCTTCTTTTTTTTTTGAACAGTACGGGAATTCAAGAATGCAAGGAACAGACATAAGGCAATTATAGAGGGGGGCTGGAGGAAGTAGGCTGTTGGTTAACTATGATCTGCAGCTTATCCAATAGGTAGGGCAATGGGAAGACTGGGCGGGCCAAGTGTTCCTTATCTGCTGTCAAAGTAAATGTTTCTATGTATCGTCGGTTACATGTACAGCACAGCTAAAATCAATGTAATACGTTTACCGTTATTTGAATCCACTGAGATTCCTGAGCAAAACTACAGTAATTACGAAGACAGGTATGAAATTCTCAGACACCATTTTGTAATTTGACCAGTTCAAAAATCTGCCTGCTATTAGACTGTTCTATCAATGTGGGACAAAAAATCTCTCTTCATCGTGTATGATTTTCACACCACGACAGTCCTTTGCTCTACCAGCTGAGCTACCAAAGGACTCCTCAGTCAGTGACAGATACAGGATCATTTACAGCATTCAGAGCCAAGTGGAATTCTAAAAAACTGCCTACCTGTACAATAGACTGTTCTTTCACTGGGAGAAAATACTGAAGAAACCATGCTGATTGCTAATTAAACAAGTCATTTGCTACTTTTGCTGACAACTGTAAATAGAAATGGGTGGAGAAAATCTCTGGAGAATGCGGGCATCGATCCCGCTACCTCTCACATGCTAAGCAAGTGCTCTACTATTTGAGCTAATTCCCCAGTTCATGGGGTTTTCCTCTACTAATGGGAGGAGCTGTGAGACTGCTCTCCAGCAGGGTCTGATCTGCATCAGATCAGACTTCAGCTTCTCAATAGCTATAAATTCCTCTTAGGTGAGCACAATCTGTGCATCCTTTGTTTACATATGTGAAAGAGGAAGCAAGATAGAAGACAGGTTTATCTGAAACAAAGCAACACTGATGTAAAAAGGCATCTTGTAGTGTATGTCACTCTCTTCTGAGTGCTTGTGTATGAAAAAAGAACCATTTACATCAAAAAATAAATACTATGCCAATCATGAAAACTGACTGTCACAGTTCACTTCAATAACCTATTGGCAGGACAAGATATACTGGTACTGCAAAGTTTAGATATCGAACTATTCATAAGACATCAACATATTATGATGAAGATTAATACAGCTATGCTGTATTTCAAAGCTGGTGGCAGAATGCAGTGTAGTTGGCAACTACTTTGCTGTCCCAGCCTCTGCTTGAAAGTGGTGTAATATGCTGTGCCAAACACATGGTTCAATCACAGAACTACCTGTATGCTAAACAAGTTAAAACAACATACTAATAAAGTAATATAAGGTCGGAAGGGACGTGAGGTCCATCACGTCTGTCCCCCTGCTTCACAAGCAGGGATTAAGAATAAGAGTTCTGTGCAAACATGTAGAATTCAATGGGATTCCCTTCCCACTCTACTAATAGGGTACCTCTTTATTCCCTTGGTAAGCAGAAATCTGTCTATGCTTACCTTGTGGGCTTCTACTGTACTTATATCCTCTGCCTAATCTGGTAGACTGTTCCATGGCTTCCCCACCCTCTGGGAAAAACACACCTCCTAATGCTACTCCTGAATTTACAACTCCTCAGCTGAAAGTTCTCTGTATTTGCAATCATATACTATCTCTGAGTATGCGGAAGACTGAGATCATGTCCCCTCTCAGCCTCCTTTTCTTCAGTGCGAACAACATGTCAAGGGCCTAGGCCCTCCTCATAGTTTCCACCCCATGCATCTGGTAATTGTAGGCCTTGATTTGCACATTCTTAACTCCTCCAGTGTTCTTTTGGAATTAAGGAGCTCAGAACTCCATGCGTTAGTCCACGTGGGGCTTGACCAGGGCCTAGTAAAAGGGAACAATTACTTCCCTTGCTCTTCTGGTCACCTCCTCACACAACAAGAGGTTAATAAAGCAACAAGAGAAACCGGTTTGCTCTAGACCTCTGTGACTTCCTCTACTCCTCCTGCTTCCATTCCCCCTTGCACCACTCCACTGTCTCCTCCCTGCTACATGTCACTGGCTCTGTCCCCTCTGGCAGAGATCAGGTGCACATCATGATGGCCATTTTCATTCATCTACAGTAGCTAATGCTAGTGGCTTGGTGGCCCATCCTCGCCTCCTGGACAAACAGAGCTATGCCAGCCTCCCAGCCCCTGCTGTTGAATGGATCTGTTCCTACCTCTCAGGCCATCAGCAGTTGGTACAGGTAGGAGGTATCCCGTTCCCTCCACTCACAATCCAGACCAGAATCATATAGGGCTCCATCCTGAATCACATGCTCTTACCCATTTTCCTCAATCACCTCCACTATTCTTCTGTCAACTCACATATTCACATGTATGCCAATAACACAGTTCTCTGCACCTCAGGCCCCTAGACTGTGGCTGTGGAAATCTCATTCCAGCAAACTTTAACAATGTCATGTGCTGGTTTCAGTCAGGTCAGTTCCAGGTCATCACCAAGAAAACAGTGTCCCTGACCTTTGAAACCTGTCTGAAACTGGCCAGGCCTGCCCATCTCCCTTTCTTAACCACCATGGATACCCTCCACGCCAGTCCTGGTCCTCCTTCTTTTACACATCTACAGGGAGGTGTATACAGAGCATCATGGTACTCCGTGAGTTACCGTAACTGCCTGCATTCCTTTTTTTTCTTTCTTTCTCAACAGTGCGGGAATTCAGGAATGCATAGGACAGACATAAGGCAATTACAGTAGGGGGCTGGAGGAAGTAGGCTGTTGGTTAACAAGGATCTGCATCTTATCCAATAGGTAGGGCAATAGGCAGACTGGGCGGGCCAAGTGGTTCTTATCTGCTGTCAAAGTCTAAGTTTCTTTGTTTCTATGTATCTTCTGTTACACATATAGTGCAGTTAAAATCAACGTATTATGTTTTCTGTTATTTGAATCCACTGAGATTCCTGAACACAATTACAGTAAGTATGAAGACAGGTATGAAATTCTCAGACACTATTTTGTAAATTGACCAGTTCAACAATCTGCCTAGGATTAGACTGTTCTTTCAGTGTGTGACAAAAACCTTCCTTCAAGCCAGAATTGAACCAGCAGCCTAAGGATGACTTTTATACCCCTAGAATCCTCTGCTCTACCAGCTGAGCTATCAAAAGATTCCTCAGTCAGTCCTAGAAACAGGATCATTTACAGCATTCAGAATCTAGTGGAATTCAAAAAATTACCTCCCTGTCCAATAGACTGTTCATTCACTGTGTGAAAGTACTGATGAAAAAATGCCGATTGCTAAGGAAACCAGTCATTTTTCTACTTTTTGCTGACAACTGTAAATAGTAATGGGTGGAGAAAACTCTGGAGAATGCGGGCATCGATCCCGCTACCTCTCACATGCTAATGTGACTGCTCTCTAGCGGGGCCTGATCTCCATCAGATCAGACTTCAGCTTCTGAATCGTTATAAATTCCTCTTAGGTGAGCACAGCCTGTGTGTCCTTTGTTTACATATGTGACAGAGGAAGCAAGATAGAAGACAGATTTATCTGAAACAAAGCAACACTGATGTAAAAAGGCATCCTGTAGTGTTTGTCATGCTCTTCTGTATGCTTGTGCGTGAAAAAAGAACCATTTACATCAAAAAATAAATACCATGCCAGTCATGAAAACTGACTGTCACAGTTCAGTTCAATAATCTATTGGCATGACAAGATATACTGCAACTGCAAAGTTTAGATATCGAACTATTCATAAGACATCATCATATTATAATGAAGATTAATACAGCTACGCTGTATTTCAAAGCTGGTGGCAGAAAGCTGTGTAGTTGGCAACTACTTTGTTGTCCCAGCCTCTGCTTGAAAGTGGTGTAATATGCTATGCAAAACACATGGTTCAATCACAGAACTACTTGTATGCTAAACAAGTTAAAACAACATACTAATAAAGTAATATAAAGTCGGAAGGGACGTGAGGTCCATCACGTCTGTCCCTCTGCTTCATAAGCAGGGATTAAGAATAAGAGTTATGTGCAAGCATGTATAATTCAGTGGGATTCCCTACCCACTCTACTAATGGAGTACCTCTTTATTCCCTTGGTAAGCAGAAATCTAACTATGCTTACCTTGAGGGCTTCTACTGTTCTTATATCCTCTGCCTAATCTGGTAGACTAATCCATGGCTTCACCACCCTCTGGGAAAAACACACCTCCTAATGCTACTCCTGAATTTACCACTCCTCAGCTGAACATTCTCTGTATTTGCAATCATATCACTAGCTCTGAGAATGCGGAAGACCGAGATCATGTCCCCTCTCAGCCTCCTTTTCTCCAGTGCGAACAAGATGTTGAAGGCCTAGACTCTCCACATAGGTTCCACCCCATGCATCTGGTAATTTTAGGCCTTGCTTTGAACATTCTTAACACCTTCAGTGTTCTTATGGAATTAAGGAGCTCAGAACTCCATGCAGAAGTCCAGGTAGGCCCTGACCAGGGCCTAGTAAAAGGGAACAATTACTTCCTTTGCTCTTCTGGTCACCCCCATCAGACAACAAGAGGGTAATAAAGCTGCAAGAGAAACCGGTCTGCTCTAGACCTCTCTGACTTTCTCCACTCCTCCTGCTTGCATTCCCCCTTGCACCACTCCACTGTCTCCTCCCAGCTACATGTCACTGGCTCTGTCCCCTCTGGCAGAGATCAGGTTCACATCATGATGGCCATTTACATTCATCTACAGTAGCTAATGCTAGTGGCTTGGTGGCCCATCCTCGCCTCCTGGACAAACAGAGCTATGCCAGCCTCCCAGCCCCTGCTGTTGAATGGATCTGTTCCTACCTCTCAGGCCGTCAGCAGTTGGTACAGGTAGGAGGTATCCCGTTCCCTCCACTCACAATCCAGACCAGAATCATATAGGGCTCCATCCTGAATCACATGCTCTTACCCATTTTCCTCAATCACCTCCACTATGCTTCTGTCAACTCACATATTCACATGTATGCCAATAACACAGTTCTCTACACCTCAGGCCCCTGGACTATGGCTGTGGAAATCTCATTCCAGCAAACTTTAACAATGTCATGTGCTGGTTTCAGTCCAGTCAGCTCCTGGTCATCACCAAGAAAACAGTGTCCCTGACCTTTGGAACCTGCCTGAAACTGGCCAGGCCTGCCCATCTCCCTTCCTTCCCCACCGTGGATCCCTCCACACCAGTCCTGGTCCTCCTTCTGTTACATATCTACAGGGAGGTGTATACAGAGCTTCATGGTACTCCGTGAGTTACCGTAACTGCCTGCATTCCTTTTTTTTTCCTTCTGAGCAGTGCGGGAATTCAAGAATGCATGGGACAGACATAAGGCAATTACAGCAGGGGACTGGAGGAAGTAGGCTGTTGGTTAACTAGGATCTGCAACTTATGCAATAGGTAGGGCAATGGCAGACTGGGCGGGGCCAAGTGGTCTTTATCTGCTGTCAAAGTCTATGTTTCTTTGTTTCTAATGTATCTTCTGTCATACATATAGTGCAGCTACAATCAATGTAATATGTTTTCTGTTATTTGAATCCACTGAGATTCCTGAACACAATTACAGTAAGTATAAAGACAGGTATGAAATTCTCAGACACTATTTTGTAATTCGACCAGTTCAACAATCTGCCTAGGATTAGACTGTTCTTTCAATGTGTGACAAAAACCTTCCTTTGAGATGAAATTGAACCAGCAACCTAAAGATGACTTTTACACCACTACAGTCCTCTGCTCTACCAGCTGAGCTATCAAAGGAGACCTCACTCAGTGCTAGATACAGGATCATTTACAGCATTCAGAACCTAGTGGAATTCAAAAACTAGCCTGCCTGTATAAAAGACTGTTCATTCACTGTGTGAAAGTACTGATGAAACCATGCTGATTGCTAATAAAACCAGTCATTTTTCTACTTTTTGATGACAACTGTAAATAGAAATGGGTAGAGAAAACTCTGGAGAATGCGAGCATCAATCCCGCTATCTCTCACATGCTAATCAAGCGCTCTACCATTTGAGCTAATTCCCTAATTTGCTGGTTTTTCCCTCCACTAATGGGAGGAGCTGTGAGTGACTGCTCTCTAGCGGTGTCTGATCTGCATCAGATCAGACTTCAGCTTCTCAATAGCTATAAATTCCTCTTAGGTGAGCACAGTCTGTGTGTCCTTTGTTTACATATGTGACAGAGGAAGCAAGATAGAAGACAGGTTTATCTGAAACAAAGCAACACTGATGTAAAAAGGCATCCTGTAGTGTTTGTCATGCTCTTCAGTATGCTTGTGTGTGAAAAAAGAACCATTTACATCAAAAAATAAATACTATGCCAGTCATGAAAACTGACTGTCACAGTTCAGTTCAATAACCTATTGGCATGACAAGATATACAGGTACTGCAAAGTTTAGATATCGAACTATTCATAAGACATCAAAATATTATAATGAAGATTAATACAGTTAAACTGTATTTCAAAGCTGGTGGCAGAATGCTGTGTAGTTGGCAACTACTTTGTTGTCCCAGACTCTGCTTGAAAGTGGTGTAGTATGCTATGCAAAACACATGGTTCAATCTCAGAACTACTTGTATGCTAAACAAGTTAAAACAACATACTAATAAAGTAATATAAGGTCGGAAGAGACGTGAGGTCCATCACGTCTGTCCCTCTGCTTCACAAGCAGGGATTAAGAATAAGAGTTCTGTGCAAACATGTATAATTCAATGAGATTCCTACCACTTTACTAATGGGGTACCTCTTTATTCCTTAGTAAGCAGAAATCTGTCTATGCTTACCTTGAGGGCTTCTACTGTCCTTATATCCTCTGCCTAATCTGGTAGACTGTTCCATGGCTTCACCACCCACTGGGAAAAACACACCTCCTAATGCTACTCCTGAATTTACCACTCCTCAGCTGAACGCTCTCTGTATTTGCAATCATATCACTATCTCTGAGCATGCGGAAGACTGAGATCATGTCCCCTCTCAGCCTCCTTTTCTCCAGTGCGAACAACATGTCGAGGGCCTAGGCTCTCCTCATAGTTTCCACCCCATGCATCTGTTAATTTTATGCCTTGCTTTGCACATTCTTAACTCCTCCAGTGTTCTTTTGGAATTAAGGAGCTCTGAACTCCATGCGGTAGTAAACGTGGGGCCTGACCAGCTCCTAGTAAAAGGGAACAATTACTTCCCTTACTCTTCTGGTCACCCCCTCAGACAACAAGAGGTTAATAAAGCTGCAAGAGAAACCGGTCTGCTCTAAACCTCTCTGACTTCCTCCTCTCCTTCTGCTTCCATTCCCCCTTGCACCACTCCACTGTCTCCTCCCTGCTACATGTCACTGGCTCCGTCCCCTCTGGCAGAGATCAGGTGCACATCATGATGGCCATTTTCATTCATCTACAGCAGCTAATGCTAGTGGCTTGGTGGCCCATCCTCACCTCCTGGACAAGCAGAGCTATGCCAGCCTCCCAGACCCTGCTGTTGAATGGATCTGTTCCTACCTCTCAGGCCGTCAGCAGTCGGTACAGGTAGGAGGTGTCCTGTTCCCTCCACTCACAATCCAGACCAGAATCATATAGGGCTCCATCCTGAATCACATGCTCTTACTCATTTTCCTCAATCACCTCCACTATGCTTCTGTCAACTCACATATTCACATGTATGCCAATAACCCAGTTCTCTACACCTGAGGCCCCTGGACTATGGCTATGGAAATCTCATTCCAGCAAACTTTAACAATGTCATGTGCTGGTTTCAGTACAGTCAGCTCCTGGTCATCACCAAGAAAACAGTGGCCCTGACCTTTGGAACCTGCCTGAAACTGGCCAGGCCTGCCCATCTCCCTTCCTTCCCCACCGTGGATCCCTCCACACCAGTCCTGGTCCTCCTTCTGTTACATATCTACAGGAGGTGTATATCAGAGCTCATGGTACTCTGTGAGTTACCGTAACTGCCTGCATTCCTTTTTTTGTTTCTGAACAGTGCTGGAATTCAAGAATGCATGGGACAGACACAAGGCAATTACAGCAGGGGGCTGGAGGAAGTAGGCTGTTGGTTAACTAGGATCTGCAGCTTATCCAATAGGTAGGGCAATGGGCAGACTGGGCGGCCAAGTGGTCCTTATCTGCTGTCAAAGTCTGTTTCTTTGTTTCTATGTATCTTCTGTCATACATATAGTGAAGCTAAAATCAATGTAATATGTTTTCTGTTATTTGAATCCACTGAGATTCCTGAACACCATTACAGTAAGGGTATGAGAGAACAGGTATGAAATTCTCAGACACTATTTTGTAATTTGACTCAGCTCAACAATCTGCCTAGGATTTGACTGTTCTTTCAATGTGTGACAAAAACCTTCCTTCGAGCCGGAATTGAACCAGCGACCTAAGGATGAGTTTTACACCACTACAGTCCTCCCCTCTACCAACTGAGCTATCAAAGGAGTCCTCGGTCAGTGCTAGATACAGGATCATTGACAGCATTCAGAACCTAGTGGAATTCAAAAAATTACCTGCCTGTACAATAAACTGTTCGGTCACTGTGTGAAAGTACTGATGAAACCATACTTGATTGCTAATAAAACCAGTCATTTTTCTACTTTTTGCTGACAACTGTAAATAGAAATGGGTGGAGAAAACTCTGGAGAATGCGGGCATGCATCCCACTACCTTTCACATGCTGATCGAGCGCTCTACCATTTGAGCTAATTCCCCAATTTGCTGGTTCTTTCCTCCACTAATGGGAGGAGCTGTGAATGACTGCTCTCTAGCGGGGACTGATCTGCATCAGATCAGACTTCAGCTTCTGAATAGCTATAAATTCCTCTTAGGTGAGCACAGTCTGTGTGTCCTTTGTTTACATATGTGACAGAGGAAGCAAGATAGAAGACAGGTTTATCTGAAACAAAGCAACACTGATGTAAAAAGGCATCCTGTAGTGTTTGTCATGCTCTTCTGTATGCTTGTGTGTGAAAAAAGAACCATTTACATCAAAAAATAAATACTATGCCAGTCATGAAAACTGACTGTCACAGTTCAGTTCAATAACCTATTGGCATGACAAGATATACAGGTACTGCAAAGTTTAGATATCGAACTATTCATAAGACATCAACATATTATAATGAAGATTAATACAGCTACGCTGTATTTCAAAGCTGGTGGCAGAGTGCTGTGTAGTTGGCAACTACTTTGTTGTCCCAGCCTCTGCTTGAAAGTGGTGTAATATGCTATGCAAAACACATGGTTCAATCACAGAACTACTTGTATGCTAAACAAGTTAAAACAACATACTAATAAAGTAATATAAGGTCGGAAGGGACGTGAGGTCCATCACGTCTGTCCCCCTGCTTCACAAGCAGGGATTAAGAATAAGAGTTCTGTGCAAACATGTATAATTCAATGGGATTCCCTACCCACTCTACTAATGGGGTACCTCTTTATTCCTTGGTAAGCAGATATCTGTCTATACTTACCTTGAGGAGCCTCTACTGTCCTTTTTATCCTGCTAATCTGGTAGACTGTTCCATGGCTTCACCACCCTCTGGGAAAAACACACCTCCTAATGCTACTCCTGAATTTACCACTCCTCAGCCGAACGTCCTCTGTATTTGCAATCATATCACTATCTCTGAGTATGGGGAAGACCGAGATCATGTCCCCTCTCAGCCTCCTTTTCTCCAGTGCGAACAACATGTCGAGGACCTAGGCTCTCCTCATAGTTTCCACCCCATGCATCTGGTAATTTTAGGCCTTGCTTTGCACATTCTTAACTCCTCCAGTGTTCTTTTGGAATTAAGGAGCTCAGAACTCCATGCGGTAGTCCACGTGGGGCCTGACCAGGGCCTAGTAAAAGGGAACAATTACTTCCCTTGCTCTTCTGGTCACCCCCTCAGACAACAAGAGGTTAATAAAGCTGCAAGAGAAACCGGTCTGCTCTAGACCTCTCTGACTTCCTCCACTCCTCCTGCTTCCATTCCCCCTTGCACCACTCCACTGTCTCCTCCCTGCTACATGTCACTGGCTCTGTCCCCTCTGGCAGAGATCAGGTGCACATCATGATGGCCATTTTCATTCATCTACAGTAGCTAATGCTAGTGGCTTGGTGGCCCATCCTCGCCTCCTGGACAAACAGAGCTATGCCAGCCTCCCAGCCCCTGCTGTTGAATGGATCTGTTCCTACCTCTCAGGCCGTCAGCAGTTGGTACAGGTAGGAGGTATCCCGTTCCCTCCACTCACAATCCAGACCAGAATCATATAGGGCTCCATCCTGAATCACTATGCTCTTACCCGTTTTCCTCAATCACCTCAATATGCTTCCGTCAACTCACATATTCACTGTATGCCAATGACAGTTCTCTACACCTCAGGCCCCTGGACTATGGCTGTGGAAATCTCATTCCAGAAAATCTTTAACAATGTCATGTGTTGGTTTCAGTCCAGTCAGCTCCTGGTCATCACCAAGAAACAGTGTCTCTGACCTTTGGAACCTGCCAGAAACTGGCCAGGCCTGCCCATCTCCTTCCTTCCCCCGTGATCCTCCACACAGTCCTGGTCCTCCTTCTGTTACAAATCTACAGGAGGTGTATACAGAGCTTCATGGTACTCCGTGAGTTACCGTAACTGCTTGCATTCTTTTTTTTTTTCTGAACAGTGTGAGAATTCAAGAATTAAGCTAGGACCCGACATAAGGAATTACAGCAGGGGGCTGGAGGAAGTAGGCTGTTGGTTAACTAGGATCTGCAGCTTTATCCAATAGGTGAGTCAATGGGCAGACTAGGCGGGCCAAGTGGTCATATCTGCTGTCAAAGTCTATGTTTCTTTGTTTCTCGTATCTTCTGTCATACATATAGTGCAGCTAAAATCATTGTAATATGTTTTCTGTTATTTGAATCCACCAGATTCCTGAACACAATTACAGTAAGTATGAAGACAGGTATGAAATTCTCAGACACTATTTTGTAATTTGACCAGCTCAACAATCTGCCTAG
Organism: Neoceratodus forsteri; assembly: GCA_016271365.2. NCBI lineage: Eukaryota > Metazoa > Chordata > Ceratodontiformes > Ceratodontidae > Neoceratodus > Neoceratodus forsteri. The sequence continues at coordinate 1,341,360,203 of CM057455.1, read as the reverse complement.
GATTAGACTGTTCTTTCAATGTGTGACAAAAACCTTCCTTCGAGCCGGAATTGAACCTGCGGCCTAAGGATGACTTTTACATTTCTACAGTCCTTCGCTCTACCAGCTGAGCTATCGAAGGAGTCCTTGGTCAGTGCTAGATACAGGATCATTGACAGCATTCAGAACCTAGTGGAATTCAAAAAATTGCCTCTCTGTACAATAGACTGTTCGTTCACTGTGTGGAAGTACTGATGAAACCATGCTGATTGCTAATAAAACCAGTCATTTTTCTACTTTTTGCTGACAACTGTAAATAGAAATGGGTGGAGAAAACTCTGGAGAATGCGGGCATCGATCCTGCTACCTCTCACATGCTAAGCGAGCGCTCTACCATTTGAGCTAATTCCCCGATTGGCTGCTTCTTCCCTCCACTAATGGGAGGAGCTGTGAGTGACTGCTCTCTAGCGGGGTCTGATCTGCATCAGATCAGACTTCAGCTTCTGAATAGCTATAAATTCCTCTTAGGTGAGCACAGTCTGTGTGTCCTTTGTTTACATATGTGACAGAGGAAGCAAGATAGATGACAGGTTTATCTGAAACAATGCAACACTGATGAAAATCGGGCCAGCCATCCTCACAGGTGTGGTCTATAGACCACCAGCCCAGGAGGAAGAAACAGATAGGGAGCTGATGCTAGCCATCCAAAGGATGGCAGACAAGGGTGAGGTAGTACTGGTTGGAGACTTCAATATACCAGACGTGGACTGGAGCATCCCAGCAGCAGCATCAACTGAGAGCAGATTTATCCTGGACTCCTTCAGGGTGCCTTCCTCAAGCAACTGGTCATGGAACCAACTCGGCGAAGGCAGTACTGGACCTTGTGCTCCTGAAACAGGGACAGTGTGATGGGGGATAAGAGTGGGGGAGCACCTGGGTAACAGTGACCACCAGTCATTGTTGTTTGAAATCTGAAAGACCAGAACCAAACCACACAAAACCGTATCCTGGATTTTAGGGGGCAGACTTTGGGAAAATGGGAGATGCTTGAAAGAGGCATTAGGAGAATGGGACAGGAATCAGTGATTGAGGAACAGTGGGCAGTATTTAAATGGGGATTATAAGAACAACAGAATTATGAATTAAGCAGAGTTAGCAAGAGGAAAAGAAAGAGGAGACATTATGGTTTTTCCAAAGAGGTAGCAAAAGTGAAAGCCAAAAGATTGCATTCAGGCAATACAAAAAGACACAGGCAGAGGGGGATAGGGAGAGTACCAGGAGAAACAAAGGGAGGCAGGGAAGTCAGTAAGGAAGCCAGCTCAGACAGAAGAACACATTGCAAATCAGTGGTTAAAGGGACAAAACCTTTTGGTACATAAGTGAAAAAAAAGGACAAAGGAGGGATGAGTGAGACTGAAGGGGGAGGATGGGAGCAGCGTTGAGGATGACAACAGTAAAGCTGACATATTGAACAGGTATTTCTGCTCAGTCTTTACTAAGGAAGAGGGGTAATGGGTCTGAAGGGAGTACAAGGGGTGAGAATGGTGCAGAAATGGACACAAGTCCCTTTACCACGAGAAAGAGGTCCTGAAGGAACTGGAAGTAATAAAACTGATAAAGCAATGGGACCAGATGGGGTGCTAGGGTCTTTAAGAACTAAGAGGTGGTGGCTGAACCTCTGGCTATCCTGTTCAGCTAATCCACTGGGAAGCTGGGGAAGTACCCAAAGACTGGAGGACAGCAGATGTAGTCCCCTTATACTAAGTGGGACACAAAGAGGAAGCAGGGAACTACAAGGCCAGTCACCTCACCCGGTAGTGGGAAAGGATCATTGAAGCACTACTGAAGGAGAGATTGGTGGAACATCTGGTTGTCAATGGACTACAGGACCCAAGCAGCATGGTTTCATCAGGGGAGGTCATGTCAGACCAACCTCATTGAATTTTGACTGGGTGACTAGGGAGGTGGATCAGGGGAGGGCAGTGGACATGGCCTATCTGGACTTCAGCAAGCGCTTTGACACTGTGCCACATAGAAGACTATTACCAAACTGGGGAATATAGGTGTGGGCAGGACAGTAGTGTGGTGGGTAGGTAACTGGCTGGGTGGCAGGATACAGAGGGTGGTGGTGAAATGGCTGTCCTCCCACAGAGGAAGAGTGACCAGTGGGAATTTTCCCTGAGGATCAGTGCTGGGACGGTCCTATTCAACATCTTCATCAGTGCACAGGATATAGAAGCAGAATTTCACTGTTCGCTGATGACTTCAAGCTCTGTAATAGAGTAGACACACAGAGGGTGTAGACAGAATGAGAAGGACCTGCAAAACTTGAAGAATGGTCAAGGGTTTGGCAGTTGAAATTCAATGATAAAGTGCAAGATAATGCATATGGGCTGAAACCCTGGCACAATATATCAGTTGGGGGTGAGGATATGGCAGCATCAAACAGAAAAGGGATCTTGGGGTTGTCATCTCTGATGACCTCAAGGTAGGGAAACAGTGTGACAAGGCATCAAGTTAAAGCGATGGGATGCTGGGCTGTATAGGCAGGGCATCACCAGCAGGAAAAGGGGGTCATAATTCCATATACAAGACACAAGTGAGGCCCCACCTGGAGTACAGTGTACAGTTCTGGAGACCATACCTACGTAGGACATAGACATGGGGTAGAGAAGGTTCAGAGGAGGGCAGCAAAGATGGTGCATGGGTTTGCATCACAAGAGTCCCTATATGAAGACAGGATTGAAGAATTTGAACATGTACTCCCCTGGAGGGAAGGAGGAGGGATATGATAGGGCAGCCTAGTATCTTGCAGGAGGAACAGGGTGCAGGAAAACATATTTTTTGCCAAAAGATGTATCAGGACTAGAGGGTATGGGATGAAGTTGGAGGAGGATGATTCAGAGGAAACATGAGAAAGAATTTCTTCACAGAATGGGTGGTGGACAAGTGGAACACCCTGCCAGAGGAAGTGGTGGGGGCTGAAACAATCACGGGCTTTAAGAATGCATGGGATAGACATAAAGGAATTCTAGAGGTCAGGGGTAAGGGGAAATAGACTTCTAGGAAAACAAACTGAACTTGCAAGCTCAAATGGGCAGACTAGGTGGGCCATAGGCCCTTATCTGCCAACACTGTCTATGTATCTATGTATCTATGTAGTATGTATCTATGATGTAAAAAGGCATCCTGTAGTGTTTATCATGCTCTTCTGTATGTTTGTGTGTGAAAAAAGAACCATTTACATCAAAAAATAAATACTATGCCAGTCATGAAAAACTGACTGTCACAGTTCAGTTCAATAACCTATTGGCATGACAAGATATACAGGTACTGCAAAGTTTAGATATCGAACTATTCATAAGACATCAACATATTATAATGAAGATTAATACAGCTACGCTGTATTTTCAAAACTAGTGGCAGAATGCTGTGTGAGTTGTCAACTACTTTGTTGTCCCAGCTCTGCTTGAAAGTGGTGTGATATGCTATGCAAAACACATGGTTCAATCACAGAACTACTTGTATAAACAAACGTTAAAAACAAAATGCTAATAAAAGTAATATAGGTCGGAAGGACGTAGGAGGTCCCATCACGTCTGTCCCCTGCTTCACAAGTAAGGATTAAGAATAAAGAGTTCTGTGCAAACATATATAGTAATGATTCCCTACCCACTCTACTATTAGGGTACCTCTTTGTTCCCTGGAAGCGAGAAATCTGTCTATGCTTACCTTTGAGGGCTTCTGCTGTCCGTATATCCTCTGCCTAATCTGGTAGACATTCATGGCTTCACCACCCTCTGGGAAAACACACCTCTAATCCTACTCTGGTTACCCACTCCTCAGCAATCCTCTGTGTTGCAATCATATCACTATTTCTGAGTATCGTAGACTGAGATCATGTCCCTCCTCAGCCTCCTTTCTCCAGTCTCGAACAACATGTCGGGGACTAGGCTCTCCTCAGTTTCCACCCATGCATCTGGTAATTTTAGGCCTTGCTTTTGCATTCTTAACTCCTCCAGTGTTCTTTTTGAATTAAGGGCTCAGAACTCCATGCGGTAGTCCACATGGAGGCCTGACCAGGAGCCTAGTAAAGGAACAATTACTTCCCTTGCTCTTCTGGTCACCTACTCAGACAACAAGAGGTTGTCAGCTGCAAGAGAAACGGTTCTGCTCTACACCTCTCTGACTTCCTCCACTGCTCCTGCTTCCATTCCCCTTGCACCACCCATGTCCTCCCTGCTACATGTCACTGGCTCTGTCTCTGGCGAGATCAGGTGTCATCATGATGGCCATTTCATTCATCTACGGTAGCTAATGCTAGTGGCTTGGTATTCATCCTTGCCTCCTGGACAAACAGAGCTATACCAGCCTCCCAGCCCCTGCTGTTTGAATGGATCTGTTCCACCTCTCAGGCCATCAGCAGTTGGTACAGGTAGGAGGTATCGTTCCCTCCACTACAATCCAGACCAGAATCATATAGGCTCCATCCTGAATCCATGTCTTACCCATTTTCCTCAATCACCTCCACTATGCTTCTGTCAACTCACATGTTCACATGTGCCATAACACAGTTCTCACACCAGGCCCCTGGACTATGCTGTGGAAACTTATTCAGCAAACTTTTTAGCGTCATGTGCTGGTTACAGTCCAGTCGGCTCTGGTCATCACAAAACAGTGTCTTGACCTTGAACCTGCCTGAAACTGCCAGGCTGCCCATTTCCTTCCTTCCCCACCGTGGATCCTCACGCAGTCCTGGTCCTCCTTCTGTTACATTCACAGGAGGTGTATACAGCTCATGACTCCGTGAGTTACAGGCTGCCTACTTTTTTTTTTCTTCTGAACAGTCGGAATTCAATGTATGGAGAGACATAAGGCAATTACAGCAGGGCTGGAGGAAGTGGCTGTTGGTTAACTAGGATCGTAGCTTATCCAAGGAGGTAATGGCAGACTGGGCGGGCCAAGTGGTCCTTCTTCTGTAAGTCTGTGCTTTGTTTCATCTTCTTCGTACATATAGTGCAGCAAAATCAATGTAATATGTTTTGTTATTTAACCGCTAGTTCTGAACACAGTACAGTAATATGAAGACAGTGTAAATTTTCAGACACTATTTGTATTGACCGCTCAACAATCTGCCTAGGATTAGACTGTTCTTTCAATTTGTGACAAAACCTTCCTTCGGCTAGAAGTGAACCAGCTACTTAGGGATGACTTTCACACCACTACGGTCCCCACTCTACCAGCTGAGCTATCAAGGTCCTCAGTCATGCTAATACAGGATCATTGACAGAATTCAGAACTCGTGGAATTCAAAAATTGCCTGCCTGTATATAGACTGCCGTTCACTGTTGAAGTACTGTTGAAACCATGCTGATTGCTAATAAAACAGTGTTTTTACTTTTGCTGACAACTGAAAATAGAAATGGGTGGAGAAACTCTGAGTGCGAGTGATCACTACCTCTCATGCTACGCGGCGCCTACCATTTGAGCTAATTCCCGATTTGCGTCTTCCTCATAATGGGGAGGTGAGGACTGTTTCTGTGGTCTGATCTGCACTGATCGGACTTCAGCTCTGAATAGCTATAAATTCCTCTTAGGTGAGTACAGTCTGTGTCCTTTGTTTACATATGTGACAGAAGAAGCAAGATAGAAGGCAGGTTATCTGAAACAAGCAACACTGATGTAAAGAATCCTGTAGTGTTTGTCATGCTCTTCTGTATGCTTGTGTGAAAAAAACCATTTACATCAAAATAAATACTATGCAGTTATGAAAACTGACGTCATGTTCAGTTCAATAACCTATTGGCATGACAAGATATGCAGGTACTGTGAAAGTTTAGATATCTAACTATTCATCAGACATCAAAATATTATAATGAGATTAATACAGCTCGCTGTATTTCAAAGCTGCAGAGCGTGTGGTTGGCAACTACTTGTTGTCCAGCCTGCTTGAGGTGGTTGTAATATGCTATGCAAAAACATGGTTCAATCACAGAACTGCTTGCAAACAAGTTAAAACAACATACTAATAAAGTAATATATATTTGAAGGACGTGGTCCATCCGTTGTCCCCTGCTTCACAAGCTGGATTAAGAATAAAGTTCTGTGCAAACATGTATAATTCAATGGGATTCCCTACCCTCTACTAATGGGCCTCTTTATTCCTTCGGAAGCAGAACTATGTACCTTGAGGCTACTGTCCTTATATCCTCTGCCTAATCTGGTAGATCTGTTCCATGTTCACCACCCTCTGGGAAAACACACCTCCTGATGCTCCTGGATTTACCACCTCAGCCGAGCGTCCCTGTATTTGCTGTCTTATCACTATTTCTGAGTATGCGAGGGCCGAGATCATGTCCTCCCAGCCTCCTTTTTCTCCAGTGCGAACAACATGTCGGGGACGCAGGCTCTCATAGTTTCCACCCATGCATCTGGTAATTTGGGCCTTGCTTGCACATTCTTCTCCTCCAGTGTTCTTTTGGCATTAAGGCTCAGAACTCATGCGGTGATCCACTGGGCTGACGAGGCCTGTAAAGGCAGTACTCCTTGTCTTCTGGTCCCCCCTCAGACAACAAGAGGTAAATAAAGCTCAAGAAAACCGTCTGCTCTAGACCTCGACTTCGTCCACTCCTCCTGCTTCCATTCTTTTCCTCCACTGTCTCCTCCCTGCTGGCTGTCCTGGCCTGTCCCCTGGCAATCAGGTGCATCTGATATTTCATTCATCTACAGTAGCTAATGCAGGGCTTTGGCTTATCCTCGCCTCCTGACAAGCAGGCTATGCCATCTCCAGCCTGCTGTTGAATGGATCTGTTCACCTCTGAGCCATCGGCAGTTGGTACAGGTAGAGTATCCTTCCTCCTCACAATCCAGACCAGAATCATATAGGGCTCCATCCGAATCACATGCTTTACCCATTTTCCTCGTCACCTCCTCTGTTTCTGTCAACTCACATATTGCCATGTATGCCAATAACAAGTTTTCTAACCTCAGGCCCCTGGACTGTGGCAGTGGAAACTCATTCCAGCAAACTTTAACAACGTCATGCTAGTTTCAGTCCAGTCGGCTCTGGTCTCACCAAAAAGCTGGTGTCTGCCGAACCTGCCTGAGCTGGCCAGGCTCCCATCTCTTTCTTCCCCGTGGATCCCTCCACATCAGTCCTGGTCCTCCTCTGTTACATATCTACGGGAGGTGTATACAGAGCTCATGGTACTTCGTGAGTTACTGAACGCCTGCATTCCTTTGTTTTTCTGAACAGTGGATCAAGTCATGGGACAGACATAAGGCAAATACAGTAGGGGCTGGAGGGCGAGCTGATGGTTAACTAGGATCTGCAGCTATCAAAGGGGAGGGCAATGGCAGACTTAGGCCATGGTCCTTATCTGCTGTCAAATCTATGTTTCTTTGTTTCTCGTGTGTTCTTCGTCATATAGTGCGGCTAAAATCACTGTAATATGTTTCTGTTGTTTGAATCACTAGTTCCTGAATACATTATAGTAAGTATTGAAGACATTATGAAATTTCAGACACCATTTTGTAATTTGACCAGCTCAACAACTGTTTGTGATTAGACTGTTCTTTCAATGTGACAAAACTCCTTCGAGCTGGTGAACCAGCGACCTAAGGATGACTTTTACACCACTACAGTCCTCCGCTACCAGTTGAGCTATCAAGGTCCTTGGTCAGTGCTAGATGGGATCATTGACAGTATTCAGGACCTAGTGAATTCAAGTGCCTGCTGTACAATAACTGTTCGTTCACTGTGGAAGTACTGATGAACCATGCTGATTGCTAATAAAACCAGTCATTTTCTTTTTTGACAACTGTAAATAGAAATGGTGGAAAACTCTGAATCGGGCATCATCGCTACCTCTCTGTGCTAGCGGCGCTCTACATTGAGCTAATTCCCCAGTTGTTGCTTCTTCCTCCACTAATGGGAGGCTGATGACTGTTTTAGCGGGTCTGATCTCATATCAGACTCAGCTCTGAATGCCTATAACTTCCTTAGGTGAGCACAGTCTGTGTGCTGTTTATATGTGACAGCTGACTAAGATAAAGAGTGTTTATTGAAACAAAGCAACACTGATGTAAAAGGCATCCTGTAGTGTTTGTCATGCTCTTCTGTATGCTTGTGTGGAAAAAAGAACCATTTACATCAAAAAAATAAATACCATGCCGGTCACAATAGCATGTCTGATTTCAGTTCAATAACCTATTGGCATGACAAGATATACAGGTACTGCAAAGTTTAATATCGAACTATTCATAAGACATCAACAATATAATGAAGATTACAGCTACGCTTGTATTTGTGCTGGTGGCAGATGCGTAAAGGCGCCTTCTTTGTTGTCCTTCCTCTGTTTTAAAGTGGTTGTATGCTACAAAACACATGGTTCAATCGCAGATTCTTTTACTAAATAAGCAAACAATATACTAATAAAGTAATATATATTTGGAAGGCTTGAGTCATCACGTCTGTCTCCCTGCTTCACAAGCAGGATTAAGAATAAAGTTCTTGCAACCATGTATAATTCACTGATTCCCTACCCCTCACTACTGGGTCCTTTTATTCCCTTGGCAAGCGAAATTGTCTATGCTTACCTTGAGGCTTCTACTGTCCTTATATCCTGCCTAATCTGTGGACTGTTCCATCTTCACCACCTCTGGAAAAACACCTCTAATGCTACTCCTGGATTTGCTCCTCAGCGAGCGCCCTCTGTATTTTGCAATCATATCACTATCTCGAGTGTGAGAGCCGAGATCATGTCCTCTCAGCCTCCTTTTCTCCAGTGCGAACAACATGTCGAGGACCTAGGCCTCAGTTTCCCCATGCATCTGGTATTTTTGGCTTGCTTTGCTTCTAACTCCTCCAGTGTTCTTTTTGAATTAAGGGCTCAGGGCTCCATGTAGTCCTCGGGCCTGACTAGGCTTTTTAAAGGGAACATTACTCCTTGCTCTTCTGGTCACCCCTCAGACAACAAGAGTTATAAAGTTGCAGAGAAACTGTCTGTTCTAGACCTCTGACTTCCTCCACTCCTCTGCTTCTATTCCCCTTACCTCCACTGTCTCCTCCTGCTATATGTCACTGTCTCTGTCCCTCTGGCAGAGATCAGGGTCACTCATTTGGCCATTTCGTTCATCTACAGTAGCTAATGCAGTGGCGTGGCCATCCTCGCCTCCTGGACAAACAGAGCTATGCAGCCTCCCAGCCCTGGTGTTGAATGGATCTGTCTCACCTCTTAGGCCATTAGCAGTTGGTACAGGTGGAGGTATCTTGCCCTCCACTCGGTCAGCCAGAATCATATAGGGCTCATCCTGAATCACATGCTCTACCCTTTCCTCAATCACCTCTACTATAGCTGTCAACCTGGGTTATTCACATGTATGCCAATAACACAGTTCTCTACTCAGGCCCTGGACTTGGCTGTAAATTCATTCCACAAACTTAACAACGTCATGTGCTGGTTTCATTCCAGTCAGCTCCAGGTCATCACCAAGAAACAGTGTCTCTGACTTTTTGAACCTGCCTGAACTGGAGCCTGCCCATCTCCCTTCCTTCCCCACTGGATCCTCACACCAGTCCTGGTCCTCCTTCTGTACATCTCTACAGTGAGGTGTATAGAGCCATGGTACTTGTGAGTTACCGTAATTGCCGTTCTTTTTTTCTTTCTGAACAGTGCAGAATTCAAGAATGCATGGGACAGACATAAGGCAATTGCAGAGGCTGGAGGAGTAGGCTGTTGTTTAACTAGGATCTGGCTTATCCAATAAGAGGTAATGGGCATGATGGGGCCCAGTGGTCCTATCTGCTGTCAAATCTCTTTCTTTTGTCTCTCATTATCTTCTGTCCTTTTTTAGTGCAGCTAAAATCAATGTGTATGTTTTCTGTTATTTGAATCCACTGAGATTCTTGATAATTGATGCAAGGAAGACAGGTGAAATTCAGACACTATTTTTAATTTGACCAGCTCAACAATCTGTTTAGTTAGACTGTCTTTCAATGTGACAAAACCTTCCTCTGACGGGATTTAACCAGCGACCTAGGATGACTTTCACACCACTACATTTTTCCGCGCTACCAGCTGAGCTCTAAGGTTCTCGGTCAGTCTAGGTCAGGATCATTGACAGTATTCAGAACCTAGTGAATTCAAAAATTGCCTGCCGCAATAGACTGTTCGTCACTGTGTGGTAGTGATGAAACCATGCATTGCTAATAAACCAGTCATTTCTACTTTTGGTGACAACTGTAAATAGAAATGGTGAAAACTTGGAAATGCGGGCATCGATCCCTACCTCTCACATGCTAGCGACTCTACCATTTGTTTCCCCAATTCTTCTTCTTCCCTCCACTAATGGGAGGTGCTTTGAGTGACTGTTTCTAGCGGGTCTGATCTGCATCAGATCGGACTTCTGTTTCTGAATAGTATAAATTCTCTTAGGTGAGCTTTGAGCTGTGTCCTTTGTTTACATATGTGACATGACGGAAGATGAAGACAGGTTTATCTGAAACAAGCAACACTGATGTGAGCATCCTAGTGTTGTTGTGCTGTTCTGTGTGCTTGTGTGAAAAAGAACCATTTACATAAAATAAATACCATGCCAGTCCTGAAACTAACTGTCACAGTTCAGTTCAATAACCTATTGATGATAAGATACAGGTACTTAAAGTTTGATATCAACTATTCATAAGACATCAACATATTAATGAGATTAATACAGCGCGCTATTTAAAGCTTCAGAATGTGCATTTGGCAACTACTTTGTTGTCCCAGCCTCTGCTTTAAAGTGGTGTAATGTGCTATGCAAAACATGGTTCAATCACAGAACTGCTTGTATGCTAAATAAGTTAAAACATGCTAATAAAGTATTATGGTCGGAGGAGCATTGAGGTCCATCACGTCTGTCCTGCTCACAAGCAGGACAGAATAAGAGTTCTGTGCAAACATGTATAATTCAATGGGATTCACCACTCGCTAATGGGTGCTTCTTTTTTCTTCCTGCAGAGAAATCTGTCTATCTTACCTTGAGGGCTTCACTGTCCTTATATCCTCTGCCTAATCTGTAGACTGTTCCATGGCTCACCACCTCTGGGAAAACACACCCTAATGCTACTCCTGGATTCACCACCCTCAGCGAGCGTCTCTGTGTTGCAATCATGTCATTCGGTATGTGGAAGCCCGAGATCATGTCCTCTCAGCCTCTTTTCCAGTGCGAACAACATGGGGACCTAGGGTCTCCTTCGTTTCCACCCATGCATCTGGTATTTTTGCCTTGTTGCACATTCTACTCCTCCAGTGTTCTTGGAATTAAGGGCCAGAACTCCATGCGGTAGTCCTGGGGGCCTGCCAGGCCTAGTAAAGAACAATTGCTTCCCTTTGTTCTTCTGGTCACCCTCAGACAACAAGAGGTTAATAAAGCATGAGAACCGGTCTGCTCTAGACCTCTGACTTCCTCCTCCTCCTCTTCTTCCCCTTGCACTATTCCTGTCTCCTCCTGCTACATGTCACTGGCCTGTCCTCTGCAGAGATCGTTGCTTATCATGATGGCCATTTCATTCATCTACATGGCTAATGGTATTGGTTAGCCCATCTCGCCTCCTGTTGAAACAGAGCTATGCCAGCCTCCCAGCCTGTGTTGAATGGATCTGTTCTACCTCTCAGGCCATCAGCAGTTGGTACAGGTAGGAGGTATCCCTGCCTCCTCACAATCCAGACCAGAATCATATAGGGCTCCATCCTGATACATGCTCTTACCATTTCCTCAATCACCTCCACTATGCTTCTGTCAACTCACATTCACCTTGTGCCAATAACACAGTTCTCTACACCTCAGGCCCCTGACTATGGCTGTGAATCTCATTCAGCAACTTTAACAACGTCATGTGTTGGTTTTCGTCCAGTCACTCCGGTCATCACCAAGAAAACAGTGTCTGACCTTGGAACCTGCCTGAAACTGGCCAGGCCTCCTGTCTCCTTCTTCCACGTGGATCCTCCACCAGTCCTGGTCCTCCTCTGTTACATATCTACAGGGGTGTATACAGAGCCTGGTACTTCGTGAGTTACCAACTGCCTGCATTCTTTTTTTTTTCTGAACATTGAGGATTCAAGAATCATGGACAGACATGAGCAATTACAGCAGGGGGTGGAGAGTAGGCTGTTGTACCATTGCCTCTGCTTATATTTTTTACCTTCTGACATGCAGGCGGCAGGGGGGACGCAGGGGCTGCTGGCTACCAGGGGATGAATGAATATGAAACCCATGGATGACCGGCCATGGAGGAGGCGGCTGTGCTGGCTGCCTTGTGCTTACATTTTCCTACTCTTCACATGTAGGCAGGGTTTGGGGAGGCAGGGGCTGCTGCTGGCTACTGGGGGAGAGATGAATGCATGAAACCTGGTGGGCGGCCGGCCGTGGAGGTGGGTGGAGTTGTGCAGTCCACCAAAAAATTGCTGACTTTTTTAATTACAAACTGGTTGACAAGCTTAGGGGCTTGGGGCGGAGGGGTTTTGGGTGCTATATGAGGGTGGGGGGTGGGAGCATTTAAACAATTGCGAATACAAATATCGGCAGTTCGAATCGAATACTGAATATTTGGCTGAATATTTGAATAAAGGTATTCATACAGCCTCACAACTGTGCACCTTTCTTAAATACAGACACAACTGTGACCATATCAATCCATATGGGGTAATCCCAATTTTAAGACTGACAATCAGGTTTTGACATCAAGATGGTTACCACACTTGGGGGACGGCCAGATCTCTAGCCTTATAAAAGAAGATGGCTCGTGGCTCTCCACCGTAGACATCATGAGCAAATTCAAAATTCCAACCCAGTTTATATTCAGAGTCTTCCAATTGAGACACTTTCTCATTAAAGTGTTGGGAATTGATCCCCTTCAACCGGCTAATTTATTTTTCCATACTGAAGTTGGCCACCTGGTGAGTTCCCCAAAAGCTGTTTCCAAAACATATACAATTCTATATGAGTGGCTTTTCCCAAATTGCTTTGGTCCCACAACGTATTGGGCATCCCTCTTTCCTGATTTAAATATTGATTGGCCTTCCCTCTGGTGCAGTTGTCATAGATTTGTAACACAAGACAGGTTACGTCTCATGCAATTCCATATTTTACACAATTTGTATTATTCCGCACAGAAGTTAGCCAAATTTGGCCTAGTGTCTTCCGACTTATGCTCTCACTGTCACCAAGGAGAAGGCAATCTAGTTCACATTTTCTGGTCATGTCCTTAAGTGGCTCCTTTATGGACATGTATCCAACAAAAGGCAGACCCTCTTTTAGGACTGTCTGAATTATTTACAGCAGACATCTGTTTACTTGGGGATTACTCTCAAATCTCAGTACTTAATCGCAAGTATCATATGGCCCATATCTCTATGTCCATCAAAAAACTAGTATTGAAGCATTGGAAGGACAGTGAAGTTATTTCTTATAGTGAATGGCTTAATGAGCTGTTGGCTAATCTGAGAACTGAAAAGACAACAGCAAGCCTCTGTAACAGGCTGAAATGTTACAGAAGAAACTGGGACCCTTTATATACTTTATAAGTGACAGGTATTGATGCCTTTACTTTAATCTGGGTGTCCAGGTTTTATCTTGCTGTGCTGGGAGGGAGGGAGGTAGAAATGGGAGGGAAGGGGTGGTGGGGAGGGTGGGGGTAGTGGGGGGCAGGTCCACTGCATTTCCAAATGACTGTTTATTGTGCTGTTTTATGTGTGGATCCATTTCTTGTATTGAAAACTTGCAATAAACTTTGAATTGAAGAAAAAAAAAAGAACAGAGCAATGATCCTCTCAGCTCAGAACCCACTGAGGGACACCGGAATTGAGACACACCAAACTCAGCCACAGCCCTCTTCTGGACTGCTGGGGGTAAGACAAAGAAGAAGAAAATGCTGACCAACTGGCCCAAAGTCCTCTTCTGGACTGCCGGGACATGAGGAAGAAGAAGAAGAAAATGCTGACCAACCAGCCCAAAGTTCTCTTCTTGACTGCCAGGACATGACAAAGATTCTGAAGAAAGGAAGTCTGTGAATTGGAAGCATCAACGGGGTTCTGGGCACCAAGGCCGGACGAGCCGAGGACTATGTAAAATAAGAAACAGGACAGTGATGCAATCTACTGCTACAGAATATCTGGATAGCACTTCGATATGGATGACAAAACAAGAAAATGGATGGTACACTTTGTACAAGACCAGGCCGTACTTTAGGGAAACTTTGAAGAGCGGAAAACAATAAACAGAATGTTGCAACAACTCTGCACGGTTCCTTGAAGATCTGCTGCTGGCTGCTTTGAAGATGCACTGGAGACAACTTCTGGAGTACAATGAAGAAGACTGATCTGGATACCAATGGTGAACAGATTCTGGAAAGCTTTGGAAGACTGATTCAAACACCTTGCAACTTGGAAGGCTGGCAACAAGGCAATACTTTCTGGCACATTCACTGCTTGTAGCAATAGCTGCATGCAAAATAAAGTCTCAGTTCTTGTTGCAGTAGTCTCTTATTCAGTCATAATGTTCAAATCACAGTAAATATGCAGGCAATTCACTTTTCTGATAGAACCCTAGCACTGGTGGACCTAACTAACAGGGGTCCCTCTGACTAAGTCGGGTTCTTCCTGTTACTGCGACTCTGTATGGCTAGCTAGACTCCTTAAACATCTGGGTCACTAATGTTGCTGGGGCCCCATGACACCTGGGGACCCTAAATGGCTAGCAGTGGGCCTAACTTGCCCCTATTAAGAACTGGTGGGCCTGACTTGCCCCTTTACACAGTGGTGGGCCTAACTTGCCCCTTTAAGAACTGGTGGGCCTGTCTTGGCCCTTTACACAGTGGTGGGCCTGACTTGGCCCTTTAAGAACTGGTGGGCCCGACTTGCCCTTTGGGTCCTGAACTACCATTGCCCCTTTAAGTATACATGTGGGCATGTATTGCCCCTTTAAGAATTAGGCTTTTCTGTGCAGCTGTGCCCTTTTAAGATGCTGGGTTACTTGTCTGGGCCCCTCCAAAACCACTGGACTCCCTTTTAAATACTGGGTTACCCTTTGGCTCTGCCCTGCAAATACACGACAAAGATTCTGAAGAAAGGAAGTCTGTGAATCGGAAGCACCAACGGGGTTCTGGGCACCAAGACCTGATGAGCCAAGGACTATGTAAAATAAGAAACAGGACAGTGATGCAATCTACTGCGGCAGAATATCTGGACAGCACTTTGATATGGACGACAAAACAAAAAAACGGACGGTACCTTTGTACCAGGCCAGGCCATACTTTGGGGAAAGTGAAAAGCAGAAAACAATAAATGACTGCAGCACGGTTCCTTGAAGATCTGCTGCTGGCTGCTTCGAAGATGCACTGGAGACAACTTCTAGAGTACAGTGAATAAGATTGATCTGGATACCAATGGTGAACAGATTCTGGAAAGCTTTGAAAGACTGCTTCAAACACCTTGCAACTTGGAAGGCTGACAACAAAGCAATACTTTCTGGCACATTCACTGCTTGTAGCAATAGCTGCATGTAAAATAAAGTCTCAGTTCTTGTTGCAGTAGTCTCTTATTCTGCCCCTGCAAATACACTCGGCTTTTCTGTACTAAGCCCTTTTATGTACTGGCCCCCTTGTAACCCTGGGCCTTCCTGTGCTGTTCCCCTTTAAACATTTTGGGCTTTTCCTGAACAAGCCCCTTTTAAGACCTGTGCTAGCTTGGACTTGACTGTCACTCTGCATTGCCCAACCACGCCTCTTTAATAAATATTCATGCCCTTCCAGAGGCGTCACCTTCTGCTGTCCCCTTCCCTGTGGGCGCTGCTATGCCCTGAAAGCTGAAATTATTTAAATGATGAGCCCTTGGCCACCCCTTCATGGTGCTCAGCCATTTGTCCTTTAGCCCTAATGCTAACTTTTTTAAATAAATAATTACACTTTTCTTCCTCTATCAGGCGGTCAGCATGTTGCAGTGTGCTGCCGCCGTCTCACCCAACCTCCGGGAAGCAGGAGCAGAAGAAGGGAGGTGGGAAGTGTGGTCTGGAGAGGGAGGGAGGGAGCTTTCAGGCAGGTGCAGAACAGCTGGGGACGTCACAAAAGGTCCCTAAACAGTGCAAAACAATGAGGCAACACTACCTGCCGTCACCGAGGGACCAAAACTGGATTTAAAATATAAAAACAACAAACCGGGGCACCAAGCCCTCCTGGGGACACAACGGAATGTTTTTGGACTTTACAGGCAGCTCAGGATGGCACTGCAGACTGGACACTTCACTCAGGTACCTTTCATTCCATTAGCTCAGCTCAACATTCCATTAGCTGCAGCATGACAGAAAGCCTTATTTTGTGCATTATTTCTAAGCTATTTACATTATTTTTGACAGGCTTTGTACAGAGACTTGTGTTGGCATTTTAAACTGGGCACCTGGGCATTTCTTGGGCACCTGTTTACTGTACTGAGTCACCTATAGCAGGCACTTTCTATTTTTAATTTTCTGTGGTGCTCCCCAACTCTGGGGCACTACAGATTCAGGCCCGCCAAATGATACATGTCTTCATGTGTCCCCCCAAATTTTTTTCTATAACATCTATTACATTCGAATGAGTTTACTACACTTATACTTAGATGAGAAACATCTCTAAAACTTTAGATTGACTGTACAATCATTTCTTAACTCTATTTCTGTGTGAACTTTAAGAGTTTCAATGCAGTTCTATTACTTACGATCTATAAATTCTATAAAATGTACTTGAGAACAGGCTATCACAGTTAAATCTTTCTTAACCTTTAAGGTAACTTTAATACTCTAAAGAACATAAACTAAACTGATGTGACCATGTTGGGATAACTCTTTATCACACTGTGTTTCAAGATATAAAACTAAGGACTTTCCATATGAAATCTTCTAGGAGGAATTCCAAAATTGACTCTCTGAGATCTGTGAGGCATAGTACATAAAGGTTCAGTAGAAACAGGTTCTATTCCTCTAGTATTTTCAGGTATCAAAGTCTCAAAATGGGCTGAGTCAGCAGTACTTAAGTAATTCCAAGGACTAACATACAAGTCTGTCGGGGTTTCTAGTTTAGTCAAGGTAAGATTTCTCGAAGGATATTCTTGTTTCTCTATTAGCTTGGAGTCAACATCAGCCGAAGGATCTGATCCTGCATGAAACATGCATGGCTTTAACAGGTTTCTGTGAACAATCTTAATGCCTTTTTCGATTTCTCCTTGAATCTTATAAACTGGCAGTTCTCTGCATGGTATTTCTATTACGTGATAGGGTTCAGGTTCCCATTTGGAAGCTAATTTTGTTAGTCTCTGGGTTCTCTTTAGTAGTACTCTATCTCCAATCTGTAATGGACAAACTTTGGCATTGGCGTCATATGGTATCTTTTGTTTTAATTTCACTTGAGTCATATGCTTGTCTAGAATTTGTCCTGCTTCTTGCAATCTGTCACTATGTTCATTTACCTAATCTGTACATAGGTTAGTAGTAGAAGTGGCTTTCAAATCTATATCAAGTACTAAGTCCATAGGTAAATGACCATGATCATCAAATAACAAATAATATAGAGTACATTCAGTTGAACTCTGATAGTGTTATTGTAAAAATAAGCTAATTCAGGCAAAATGCTAGGCCAATACGGGCGTTGATGTTCAGGTAATGCTCTTAGCATAGTAAGTAAGTAAGGTTTGATTAGCTCTTTCGCACAATCCATTGGCTTGTGGATGATAGGCAGCTGTACGGATATTTTGACTTCCATATAAGCTACAAAGTTCATGGAATAGTTGTGACTCAAAGGCACTTCCTTGATCGGTTAATATTCTGGTTGGAAACACCATATGGTTGAATAAGGTACTTAACAAATGTTGCTGCAGTGCTTTTGGTGGTAAGATCAGGAACTGGTGCGGCTACAACAAACTAGAGTAGTTAGAGTAGTGGTCTATCATGATTAAAACATAACTGATACCATTTCTGCTTGGCTCAAGTTTTTAGTGATCTATGGCCGACCAATTCTAAAGGAGCGTGACTGATAATTAATTGCAGAGGAGCTTTTTGATCAGTTCTGCTGCTTCTCTTTGGATTACAGGCAGGACATTCTTCACACCATTTCTGAATCTGAAGTTTAGTTCCGGCCCAATAGAATTGTTTTCTTATATTGACTTCCGGCTTTTTACTTCCAAAGTGTCCAGACTTCTTGTGATAGGCTTCCAAAACAATTGGTGCATTCTTTTGCAGCACGATGATATGTAGGGTCTCAATATGGGCGTGAGGGTCTCTACTTTGCATTATTAACTTGGAGTCTTGTATGATCAGCTGGTTTCTGTGTCACCACAATTTTATTAATTCTGGATTTGCATTTTTCTTATGTGTAGGCCCAAGACTTTGGTTAGTGTCCAACAGATTTTTGTTTTGTCGTAACACAGGACTCTGGTTCTGGAGCTGGATCCATAAATATCTTGTTCTGCTACATGCGTTGAAGGAGTAGATTCAGACTTGGTTACTGTGATAGGACTGAACTGGTAACATGCATGTACCATCTTCGTAGGAACTTGTAAGAATGCAGGCATTTCCACATCTTCTAAAGTTGAATCATCAAGCTCAGGTTCTGTCTGTTGTGGCAATCTTGACAAGGCATTAGCATTGGCATTGCTTCTTCCTGTACGGCATTTTAAAATGAACTGGTAATTAGACAGACATGAGGCCTATTGTTGTTCCAATGCTTCCAATCTGGCAGTGATTAAATGAGCTAAAGGATTGTTGTCTGTGTATACAGTAAAGGGTGTGGCAGCTAGATAATGTTGAAACTGTAATTGCCCATACCAAAGCAAGGAATTCCTATTTAAATGAGCTGTAATGTTCATTTCTTTCTGAGCCTCTGAGACTGCGACTAGCGTAGGCAATGACTCTTTCTTTCCCTGACTGTTCTTGTGTTAGTACAGCACCGGGATCTAAGTTGTTGTCATCTCTATATACTTTGAAAGGTTTGGTGTAATCTGGGTAGGCCAAAATCGGAGCTTCTGTCAAGGCTTGGTGTAAACCATCGAAAGCGGTTTGGTGTCTGGAAGTCCAAGTGACTTGCTGAGTTTGAATGTAAGTCCTGCTGTTGACCCTTGGAGTAACTCATGTAAAGGTGTCGCTAGTTGAGCAAAGTTTTGGATAAAGTTCTGTAGTATCCAGTGAATCAAAGGAATATTCTGACATCTCTAATGGTATTTGGTACAGGCCATTCTCGTACAACTCGTAGTTTTTCTGGATCAGGTGCTACTCCATCTGCTGAGACAATGTGTCCTAAGTAATTAACTTGTGGTTTCAAAAGATGACACTTGGATGGTTTGGGTTTGAGTCCATACTGGGTCAATCATTTGAAGACTTCTGCTAAGTGTTTCAAGTGGTCTTCATGGTTCTTCAAGTAAATAATGATGTCATCCAAATACAAAAGCAGTATTTTGAAGTTACGGCTTCCCAAACGATGTTCTACCAGATGCTGGAAAGTTTCTGGTGCATTGCACAATCCAAAAGACATATGAGTGAATTCAAATAATCCCAATGGGGTGATGAAAGCTGTTTTCTCCACATCTAAAGGTGTGATTGCTACTTGCCGGTAACCACTGGTCAAATCCAAAGTAGAGAACACGGCTGCAGATTGTAATACAGTAAGAGAGTCTTCTATTCGAGGTAAGGGGTATGCATCCTTATGGGATATGTTATTAAGCTTCCTGTAGTCCTTGCAGAAATTGATTTTTCCATCCTTCTTTTTCACTAGTACCACTGGTGCAGTAGTCGGTGGCAGAGGTCGAAATCTCTCATTAATGGGTGGATGATTATTTGTGGGAATGTAGTGTTGAACTCCTTTAGCTAGTCTGAAATTCCAAAGGATGCTCACTAAATGCTTGATGGTGCTGCATTGCTATTCGTTGGATGTCTTCACTAAGCGTCTGTGTGAGTCGTACCAATGTCAAGTTCTCTTAACCATTCAGGTAATTATTTGTCTTTTGAATCTGGCTGGGATCTTCTACATGCTGACTGGTTGCAGGTTGTAGCATGAACTTGATTTTCTGGCTCTAGAACATCCTGGATACTGACGGCATGTAGTTTGGCAATAGGCTGGTTCCTGTCGACTTGTATGGCACTATTTCCATAATTAAGGACTCTGATAGGGATCCATCCTTTGCTAGCTATCCCAATGCTGCGAGCAACAATGATAGGCTCCTCCTTGGCATCAGGATATGGTTCCACTAGGGCATCGTAGTCCTGTCCTCTAGGTTCTACTTTTGCTTTACACCATAAGGTGATTTCAGTGCCCGGACTCAGAGTTATGGGATAAGAGTCAGTAACTCTGACTTTTCCAGTTTCTCCATCTGGCTTGGCAAAATGTTGATGGCGTTGGATCAGCTGAATGGTCTGCTGTAGAACCTGCTTGTCTGCAATGGGTACCTCTTTAGCACGTTGCCATAAGATGTGGACTAACTCTTTGAAACAATGCTGCAGCACATTCATTCCAAGAATGAGCAGAGGTAATTCACTGCTGTCAAAGTCACTCACTATGATACCTTGCTGGGTCTGGACACAATTGCCTAATTGGATATCTGCCTCGATGTATCCTATGTATGGGACTTCTGTACCAATTGGATCCAGGATCATGGTGGAGGCTGCAATTCCTTAGGGTACCAATATCAGTGGAAATATCTCTTCTGTAACATGGTTATTTGTGAGCCTATATTCAAGAGTGCAAGTAGGTCATGTCCATTGACTTTCACTGTCACAGTCGGGCATTTTCCTATGAAAAGGGATTTGTCCTCCCTTGAGGCTGGACCTGATCCATTGCTCTCTGAGAATTGGTCCGCATTCCCTGGGATTCGCTGTTCAGCGCCACATCGTTTGTAGTCATTTGTCTGCATTGTCTCTCTATAAGTCCAGCTATTCCACATCATTGATAAATGGGTCTACCATAGCTGTCAAAATGATCAGTCAGGCATTGCCATTCTGCTCTCCTTGGCTTGGACATCATCTGTCTAGGTCTTTGGTTTCTATATGGCTGCTCTCCATCAAGTCTAGATTTCCAGTCACTTTTGAGGTCACATACCTCCTGACAAGCCTCTGTAACTATTCTGGTCAGAGCCGCCATTTGTTCTGTCCAATCCATACTGGGTCCTGGACAAGGTCTGTGAAACTGTGTCTGCACCTGAGCCATCTGTGTATATGTCTCTTCAGTGTTTGTGTATCCTTCTGCACATGCTCCTGGCATCCAATGGCTTTCTGGGCTCCATCTTCTAGTGGAGTAGTCTGACCATGTTTCTCCAGGAAACATCATCTGCTGTTGGTACACAGCAGCCTCTCCTGGCCAACTCTTGATCCAAAATTGTCATTGCCTTCTCTTTAAAATCTTAAAAGAGGGCAAAGGATCTTGAAGGTGAAGCATTTGTAACTCCTCCTGAGAGCATCACTAAGGACTCCATCAATTAATTTTTCTTAAAGATTCTTATCCGGTCTCGCACTTCTCTGCATCTAGCCTCTCTATAGCTCAGAGAGCTTCTTGTAGACTCAGGGCACACTCCTTAATGTTTCTCTTGGTCTCTATGTTTTCAAAAATAACTTCATTTTCAATTCGGACATGATTCTGATATCAAAAGTTTGTCTTAATCAATTGAAAATTCGATCTGCAGTGGCTTTTTCTCTTTCTGGCCATGATTGCACTTCTCGTTGTGCAGCTCCTTCAACTGCCCAAGAAAATTTCTACTTGTAGATGATCAGGTACTTGATAAAGTCAAAACATAGACTGTATTTTCACTTTAAGTTCTCCTAAACTACTGGAGTCTTCACCACCTGCCTCTCCTGTATAGCTAGGAAGCCACGTGCACGTAAATAGTATGGCATGGTCAAAGGAAGGTTGCACTCATCTCGATCATTTCTCCTCTGCTCTATCCATTTCTCTATCCATATCTCGATCCATCTCGTCACTATTTCTGGATCCTGATGGCATCTGAATCTGTACTCTGTTCTTTACTTGCTCTTTACCTCGCTCCGTATCTGTACTCTACTCTTCCTCTGGCTTTTGTCTCTTTGGAGAACTTGCTCTAACCCTGCTCCATATCTGTACTCTACTGTTCCTCTGGCTTTGGTCTCATTGGAGGACTTGCTCTATACCCTTCTCCATATCTGTACTCTACTCTTCCTCTGGCTTTGGTCTTTTTAGAGGAATTGTTCTATACCCTGCTTGCTGCACCAAAAATGTTTTGAAATGTGGTGCCCCAAAGGTGGTAAGAAGGATGTTAATGTGTGCTGGGTTTCCACTTCAATAAAAAGGGGTAATTTATTTATTTAGCTTTTGTTAACTGGGTAGGTACACTAGATAAGTTATATGCCTATTTTCAGGAACGACCCGGGAGAGTACAACAGGTATAACAGGGTACATCAATACAGCATAGTAGGTTAGCTAGTACATATACATTTAGTGGTTAGGTATGTTGAGTCGACAAGACAGCGGGCAATATACATTATATGGTTAGGTACATAGTCAGCAAAACAACAGACATTATACATTTAATGGTTAGGTGCATTGAGTCAACAAAACAGCAGACAATATATAGTGCCAGTGGTGTAAGGCAGGTGATGATAGAGTGCATAATGAGCTGGTATAGAACAACATTGACTATCATTGAATATCTGGGGCATAAAGAGGTGAAGGAGGAGCAGGACAGGGAAATCGGCAGCAGAATTCAATTTCAGTTCAGACTGTGGTTCAGGGAGTAGTGTGCCACATGGCTTGTAATGCCAAGGACTTCTTGCTAAGGGGGCTTTAGGCATTCACAGCGTGAGGCCAGCTTGAGGTGCTCCCACAGGGAGGACCGAAAGCATTTATGGGAAAGGGTGGTGCGGACCTGCTCAGGGAAGGAGTTCCAGAGCCTAGGGGTGTGTGCTGCATAGTCCCTGTCACCCATAAGGGTGCGGGTGTAGGATACATTTAGTAGCCCTCGGCCCATGGATCTTGGAGGGGTAGGATGAGCGGTCAGCTGGGGAGAGGAGCTGAGCCAGTCCCGGGAGGTGCCGGTGCAACAGTGTCGATGGCACTAGTAATTTGCACACAAATTACTAACACAGGTTCAAAAAGGGGTGGATGTTGGCACCAAAGAGAAGTGATAGTCCAGAAGTAGATTCCAAATACTTCACAAGGTTTTATTTATACCAAACCAAAGGGAAACACTGTCATGGCGGGGACACTTACACTTATTTTTGTTCTCCTAAACGAAGAGGACTCTAAATAAATGGCTGTAACAGCTCCACTTTATGAGTGGTCTACACTCTGTAATTAGCAAATCACTATATAATCCTTTCAGTACTACCCTGAGGTGCACCACTACCTAGGGCCTATTACCTGGAGTACTCCACTTTAAGGAACTCTGTAGCATAATACTGTAAAACCTTACTTCAGTCATAAGAGGCAGTTTGTGCATGAATAAGCATTCTCTGTCATCAGGAAGAAATTGGGTTGCAGTACAAAACACAAGGCGAACACTTGGCTGACTGGGCTATCAACTAAGGGACTGCAGAGAGGATTCCGTACAGGCCATGAGTCTCTCGACACCCCACCTCTCTAGGGTTTCGGACTTGTTAAGAACAAACAACAATTCTCTCAGCTCGGAACTCACTGAAGGCCGCGGAATTGAGACACACCAAACCCGGCCACAGCCCTCTTCTGGACTGCTGGGGTAAGATGAAGAAAAAGAAGATGCTGACCAACTGGCCCAAAGCCCTCTTCTGGATTTGCCAGGACACAGGGAATAAGAAGAAAGTGCTGACCAACTGGCCCAAAGTCCCCTTCTGGACTGCCAGGACATGAGGAATATGAAGAAAGTGCTGACCAACCGGCCCAAAGTCCTCTTCTGGACTTCCGGGACACAACAAAAAAGAAGAAATTGCTGACCAACCAGCCTAAAGTCCTCTTCTGGACTGCTGGACATGACAAAGATTCTGAAGAAAGGAAGACTGTGAATCGAAGCACCAACGGGGTTCTGAGCACCAAGGCTGGGTGAGCCAAGGACTATGTAAAATTAAAAAAAACAGGACGGTGATGCAATCTACTGCAGCAGAATATCTGGATAGCACTTTGATATGGACAACAAAGCAAGAAAATGGATGGTACCTTTGTACCAGGCCAGGCCGTACTTTGGGGAAACTTTGAAGAGTGGAAAACAATAAACAGGATGTTGCAAACAGCTGCGACACAGTTCCTTGAAGATCTGTTCTGGCTGCTTCGAAGTTGCACTGGAGACAACTTCTGGAGTACAATGAAGAAGATTGATCTGGATACCAACGGATTCTGGAAAGCTTTGGAAGACTGGTTCAAACACCTTGCAACTTGGAAGGCTGGCAACAAAACAATACTTTCTGGCACATTCACTGCTTGTAGCAATAGTTGCATGCAAAATAAAGTCTCAGTTCTTGTTGCAGTAGTCTTTTATTCAGTCTTAATGTTCAAATCACAGTAAATATACAGGCAATTCACTTTTCTGATAGAACCCTAGCACTGGTGGACCTAACTAACAGGGTCCTTCTGACTAAAGTCGGGTCCTTCCTGTTACTGCAGGCTGTATGGCTAGCTAGACTCCTTAAACATCTGGGTCACTAATGTTGCTGGGCCCCTATAACACCTGGGGAATCTAAATGGCTAGCAATGGGCCTAACTTGCCCCTTTAAATGGCAGAGCATGTGGTGGTGGGCCTAACTTGCCCCTATTAAGAACTGGTGGGCCTGACTTACCCCTTTACACAGTGGTGGTCCTAACTTGCCCCTTTAAAAACTGGTGGACTACCCTTGCCCCTTTAAGAACTGGTGGGCCTGAATTGCCCTTTACACAGTGGCGGGCCTAACTTGTCCCTTTAAGAACTGGTGGACCTGACTTGTCCCTTTAAGAACTGGTGGCCTGACTTGCCCCGTGGGTCCTGAACTACCCTTGCCCCTTTAACTGACTGTCTTTGTGCATCAGTGCCCTTTAAGATGCTGGGTTGCTTGTCTGGGCCCTTCAAACCACTGGGCTCCCTTTTAAATACTGGGTTACCTTTGGCTCTGCCCCTGCAAATACACTCTGGGCTTTTCTGCACTAAGCCCTTTTATGTACTGACCCTCTTGTAATCCTGGGTCTTCCTGTGCTGTGCCCCTTTAAACACTTTGGGCTTTTCCTGAACAAGCCCCTTTTAAGACCTGTGCTGGCTTGGGCTTGACTGTCACTCTGCACTGCCCAACCATGCCTCCTTAATAAATATTCATGCCCTTCCTGAGGCATCCTTTCTGCTGTCACCTCCCATGTGGGCGTTGCTACTCCCCAAAGGCTGAAATTATTTAAATGAGGAGCCCTTGGCCTGTCCCTTCACGGCACTCAGCCTTTTTTCCATTGCGCCTAGAGCTAACTTTTTAAAATAAATAAATACACTTTTCTTCCTCTTTCAGGGTGGTCAGCACGTTGTAGTGTGCTGCTGCCGACTCACCCAACCACTGGGAAGCAGGAGCTGAAGACGGGAGGTGGGAGGTGCAGTCTGGAGGGAGGGAGCTTTCAGGCAGGTGCAGGACAGCTGGGGACCTCACAAAAGGTCCCAAAACAGTGCAAAACAATGCGTCAATGCTACTGCCACCACCGAGGGACTGAAACTGGATTTAAAATATAAAAACAACAAACTGGGGCACCAAGCCCTCCCTGGGACACAACGGGACGTTTTCGGACTTTACAGGCGGCTCTGAATGGCACCGCAGACCAGGCAGTTCACTCAGGTACCTTTTCTTTGGTGATTGGAGGCAGAGGCACACAGCAAAGCCCTCGGGGACAGCTTCAGCCCTCCTGGCAAGCCTCCTTCGTCCCTCCTCGCTTCTGTGCCCCTCACCTCCACAGTCACCACGATTCTCCTAACAGAAACTTATTTTTAAACTGCAGCACTCTGTATTCTGGTTCTGGAAGGCATAGCAGGTGCTACACGGTGAGCATTCCATTAGCTCAGATCAACATTCCATTAGCTGCAGCATGGCAGGAAAGGATTATTTTGTGCATTATTTCTAAGCTATTTACATTATTTTTGACAGGCTTTGTACAGAGATTTGTGTTGGCATTTTAAACCTATAGCAGGCACTTTTCTATTTTTCTTTTTCTGTGGTGCCCCCCAACTCTGGGGCACTGCCTATATATATATTTATAAAATGGAGATGATATTCTCCAAATGCAAAGTTCTGATTGTATTAAACACATCACATGACCGTGCGTATATCAGAGTGGGACCACACACCTGCACTTTTATCCCCCCCCAAACAATTTTGTCATTTTATAAGATAGATAACTGACTCTACAATGTGCTGTCACACTCTAATATATGCACGCCGTGGGTGGTTGACGCACACCAAGGCATGCGTATATCAGAGCATGACTGCACATCTAAGAGTGGGTTTTATATATATATTGGCCCAGAGTTGGGGGCACCACAGAAAAATAAAAATGGAAAAGTGCCTGCTATAGGTGCCTCAGTACAGTAAACAGATGCCCAAGAAATGCCCAGGTGCCCAGTTTAAAATGCCAACACAAATCTATATAGGGAATATATACTTGACTGCAGTGGAATAACACATTTATCTCCACTAGTGAGTGGTAAGACCCATAACTCATGAGTGGCAAAGCCACAAGTTAGTTATAAAGGTCTTGCCACTCATGTGTGGAGATAAATGTGTTGTTCTACTGCAATCCATTATGTGTTTGATATGTACCACACCATTTGTAGTATTTTTACTGGTGTTTTACTTTGTTTTAGCTTAAAACTGCCTTTCTTTCCATTGTGTTTCCCATCTGGCCCATTGTTCTCTGTGTTCCATTTCCAGATTCTAAGTGGAAATAACATGTTCTAGGTTATATAAATGGTGTTCTAAGTTATATAAATGGTGTTCTAAGTGGAAATAAATATTTATCCCAAAATAACATGATTTATCTACCCATTTTATTCAAAACTGGTGTGGTATATCTATATATACACACATATATATATATATATATATATATATATTAGATACCCCATTCTTAGGTGTGCAGTCACACTGTGATATATGCACATCTTGGTGTGCATCAACCACCCAAAGCGTGCGTATATTAGAGCATGACAACATTGTAGAGTGGGTTATCTATCTTATAAAATGCAAAATTGCTTTGATGGGGTAAAAGTGCAGGTGTGCAATTGCACTCTGATATACGCATGTCATGTGATGTTTTATACAATCAGAACTTTGTATTTGGAGAATATCATCTCCATGTTATAAATATATATATATATATATATATATATTCATTGGAAAAACTACATTAGTGCATCAGTTAGAGTTTTATTAAAGTAAAAGCTGGGAAATTCGACATTAGGGTTACCAACCTAACCTCCCACCCACCACCCTCACTCTCCAACAGGCATCGGGGTGTGCCTTGAGTCGTCGGCCCTGTCACCCCATTCCATGTATAACAAGATGAGATGGTACAGTATAGGAGAATGGGGTGAGAGTTAGGCCAAATGACTCCAAGGCACACCCTGATGCCTGTTGGTGTGTGGAGGGTGGGGGTGGGGTGAGGGGGTGTTAGGTTTGGTAACCCAAATGTTGAATTTCCCAGCTTTTTATGCTTTAATAAAAACCCTAACTGATGCATTAACATAGTTTTTTGTAATGAATTTCCCTTCTTTTGAGAAAGTGTAATGTAACTGGTATGTAGTTGTGGGAGCGCGGGCCCTTTGGGCCCTGCGCTTCCTTCATGCTACCCATCGTTGCATAATGATATGCATAAGTGGGAGCTTGGGCCCTCTGGGCCCTGCTCTCCCACTTAAACATAAGTACAGGATATTCCACAGCCCTATAGTCATGAAAAGTAACCCTTGTAACACTAATTTGGCAATATCTCAGTAACCATAGCAACTATGAAAAAATCAACTGCAGTTGTAAGTATGACTTCAAGACTTCCACAGGTGCTTAGTCCACTAACATGTAGAGAGCAAAAAATCCATATTTTGAGATACAGGCTCCAAAGGTGCCACGGCCACCACAATTCAACTACGCACATAACTCGGGCATTTTCAGGATTTTTTTACCCAGTTTTCAACATGGCATTTTATGGATCCCACCTCATGAACAATGTCACTGTCATTTTGTTAATCTGTCCCGAAAGTTGAGTTCGCATGCAATGCGCCATTCTGCGCCACAGGTGTGAAATCATGTTTTGGGTAGGATGTGAAAAGTGACAGCTGAATACTGTTCATGAGGAGGTGTGAAAGGGTAATGTTAAAAATCAGAAGGAAAATATGAAAATTGACGGTTACGAGCATGCGTGGAAACTGAAAATGCATGGTTGTAAAGTGGCCATTTGTTGGAATGTTTTAACTGGATTTTCAACATGGACTTCTTGGAAATCCTCTCATGAACACTGGCACTATGATTTTGTTAATCCATCCCAAAGTTGCTTTTGCACAGTGACTCGCCATTCTGTACCAGAGGTGCGAAAAACACATTTCAGGTAGGATGCGAAAATGACAGCTGTACTGTTCAGGAGGAGGTGTCAAAAATGGCAATGTTGAAAATCTGGAATGAAAATACTAAAACTGGTGAAGTTAGGAGCTTGTGTAGAAACTGCACAATGCGCTTGTTACGTGGCAGTTTTGGATTGTTGACCACTGGGACTGTCATTTAGATAATTGGTTCCTGAAAGGTGATTCTGCTCAGTGACCACAAAATCACCTTTTGGGACTGAGTAACGAAATAACAGTGACAGTGTTCATGAGGTGGGGTCCCAAAATGCCTATGTTGACAATTTGGTGAGAAAATACCAAAAAATGGCTGAGATATCCACATTTAAATTTTTTGTTTGTATCAGAGACATACGAAATAGGATCTTAGTTCGTATCTCGTCATACAAACTAAGATCCTACGTGGTATGACTCACAAAGTATGATCCTAGTTCGTATCTCGTAATACGAAGTAAGATCCTATGTCGTGTGATGCCAATATGAACAAAGAATTTAAATATTGAATAACACACATTTTAAGGGCATTTTCCAAACAGAAAAGTGCAGGATGCACCTAGGGGGTCACAATAAGCAAGCTACATGTGTTGGTTCCTCCCCAGAATATCATTTTGGGAGATTTCCAAATTTCAATTTCAGGCATACTGGAAACAAGATGGCAGCTATAAGAAAGAAGAATTTTCTCATACAATGCAGGATTCCTCTTTCGTATCATACAGTTATACTGAAGTGCCTACTGAGCATGCTCAGAAATGATTTTTTTTCTAATTTTTTAATTGCAATAACTTAAAAACTGCTTATTGTTTTTTTCACCAGACTAGCAAAAGGCACATCTATGGGGTAGTCCCTTTCTGTTCTGAAAATTTCATACCAAACAAACAAACTCTCTGAGCTGTAGGCAAGTTCAAAGAAAAATCCCAGCAAAGTCAATGGGTAAAAACATGTTTTTTCACATCTCTGTAACTCGAAGGCAGCACATCCAACCAGAACAAAACTTGCCAGATCAAGAGATCTACATCACAGGAAGATGCATACAAAATTTCATGCAAATCCATTAAATGGTTGCAAAGTTATTAAAGTGCAAAATTATGAGTTTAACATTGAAGTACCTACTCAACCCTAACTATAGGGGAGCAACTGCACCCCTAAAATATATATATATATCTAGAATTTGATGGCAGATAAGGACTGCTTGGCCCACCCAGTCTGCCCATTTCCCTATCTTTTGGATAAGCTGCAGAGCCTAGTTAACCAACAGCCTACTTCCGCCTACGCCCCACTATAATTGACTTATGTCTGTCCCATGCATTCTTGAATTCCCCACTGTTTTGATCCCATGACCTCCTCAGGAAGGCCGTTCCATGTATCCACCACCCTCTCCATGAAAAAATACTTCCCGCATTTCCCTGAGCCGTCCCCCTCTATCTTCAAATTGTGCCCCTTGTTCTTGCACATCTCTTTTCTGAAAGATGCTACCCTCTTGGACTTTGTTGATTCCTTTGAGGTACTTGAAAGTTTCTATCATGTCCCCCCCTCTCCCTCTTTTCCTTGAGGGCATACATATCCTTCTTTATTCTCTCTTTGTATGGTTTCTGATGCAGACCCTGCACCATTTTAGTTGCCCTCCTCTGGACAGCCTCCACTCTGTCTATGTCTTTGCAGAGATGGGGTCTCCAAAACTGCACAAGTACTCCAGATGGGGTCTCACCAACTGTCTGCACAGAGGGATGACAACTTCCTGTTTTCTACTGGTGATGCCTTTCCCTATGCATCCCAGTATCCTCCCAGCCCTCCTTACTGCCTTCTCACATTGCCTGCCTACCTTTAGGTCATCTGATATGACTACCCCCTCCCATTGTGTAATCTTCCACTGGGTTTTTGTTCCAGGTGCATTACTTTGCATTTTCTTGCACTGAATCAAAGCTGCCATGCTTTTGACCATTCCTCCAACCTTCCAAGTCCCTTCTCATCCTTTCCACCCCTTGTGTATGGATCTATGACACCAGCATGACATCCCCCACAGCAATGTCCTTGATAGCATCAGAAACCCGTCCGACACCCCTGACACTGACACGTTCCCACAATGACCGGCAACACCACAATGTCCAATGCAGGGTGGGGCTGCTTCCCCCCTGTACCGCCCTACTTTAGATATCTAACTCCACATCACACAGACAGTGGAGTTAAGTATATACCCACCATCACTGCACAGTTCATCAAAGTGAAATCCCCATCACTGTCGATATAGGCGCTGTGGGTGGTCCGCTGTGCCGGTGTTGCCATAGAGATGGCATACCTTTGTTTATCAACCCTGTTGCAGATCTTTTTGTAATCTGTCAAGAGGCATACTTTTCCTTCCAGTCCCTCTGCAATGTCACTTATAAAGACATTAAAGTGGGCTGCCTCCAGTGCTGAACCTTGCAGTACCCCGTTAGCAACCCCCCTTTCTTCAGCGTGGACTCCGTTTACTATTACTCTCTGCATCCTGTTGTCCAGCCAATTTTTTTCCCAGGCTGGCTAACTTGTTGATGCAGGACCAGAATGAGTGCGCACTGGGAAGTGGTGCACAGAAATAATCAGGATACAGACAAAAAAGTTTCCAGCACACACAACCTCCTTAGTGGGACGCAAAAGACACTGATGTCAGTAGTAAATATAATCCATTTTAAGGAGCTACCAGGAACCACGTCCCGACTGACATGTTTCAGATAAAAAATCCTTGATCAAAGGATAAGGAACATCATCAACTGCCAAACATATATTGGACGAAATACACCATGTTATTAAACACTTCAAACAACTGGCACTCCCTAAAATAATGATGTGTGTTTTGTAATTATTGTACAGCACTCAGAGCCCCTGGGATTGGGCACTTAAGAAATAAAGTCTACTACTACTAGCTTGAAGAACTGTAATGAAAAATAATGCTTTCATTAAATTGTTTTAAAATTTCCTGCTCCAAGGTGTATTTTTCCATTTGGAATCAGTTTTAAATGTTCCAATATTTAAATTGTCTCTGTCAGTTAAGCTGATCAATACCCATGACCCAGGGAGCTTTTGTAGTGCAATACAGTTGTCATCTCCTAATAGCCACCTTAATTTTTCAGGGACATGGGGAATGGTATTTGCTTGTACATATCAAGAAAGCCCTACCAGTGGGTAAGAACTTCAGTTTCTTGCTGCAATAATCCTCCTTCTACATGGTTTATCATTGGCATTAGGATGTAGCATGGAGATGAAGACAAACACACGGTAATACATTGATCCCTTGGATAGTTCAGCTGGTAGAGCAGAGGACTGTAGTGACAAATAAAGTAATCCTTAGGTCACAAGTTCAATTCTGTCTTGAAGGAAAATTTAAATGGCACCCACCCACTCTGGAGTAGACAAAGTGACTAGTGGGGTTCCATAGGGGTCAGTGCTGGGGCCAGTCTTCTTCAATGTCTTTATAAATGACATTGCAGAGCAACCAGAAAGGAAGGTGTGCCTGTTCACGGATGCCACAAAGCTCTGCAACAACATGGACACACTGGGGGAGGGCAGTTAGATAGAATGACGGACAATTTCAAAAAAAAGAAAGAATGGTAGCAGGTTTGGCAGCTGGGTTTTAATGCAAGAAAATGCAAAGTATTGCATATAGGGCACAAGAATCCAGGGGCAACATACCAAATGGAAGGAGAGGTACTAACAGTCAAAAAGCAGGAAATGGACCCGGGGGTGATAATTTCTGATGACCTAAAGGTAGCTAAACAGTGTGACAAGGCAGTGGAAAAAGCTAGTGGAATGCTCGGATGCATAGGGAAAGGTATCACCAGCAGAAGGAAGGAGGGAGGTAATATTGCCCCTGTATAGGTCACTGGTGAGACCACACCTCAAATCCTGTGTTCAGTTCTGGACACCCCATCTCTGAAAGGACATAAATAAGGTAGAGGCGGTACAAAGTAGGGCAACCAAAATGATGCAGGGCCTACATCAGAAGCCTATGAATATGTATACACTAGAGGACAGGAGGGAACAGGGGGATATGATAGAGACATTCAAGTACCTAACAGGGATAAACAAGGTACAGGAAGGGAACATTTTCCAAAGGCAAATATGCTCAAGGACAACGGGACACAATGTGAAGCTGGAGGGAGAGGCTTAGGGGAAATGTGAGGAAGTACTTCATGGAGAGGGTGATGGACACTTGAAACAGCCTTCCAGAGGAAGTGGTGGGGGATAAAACAGTCACAGGATTTAAGAATGCATGGGATAGACAAAAGGGAATCTTAGAAGCTGAGAGGGATGCTGTAAGCCAGAGTCCAAATATGGGGGAAATTTGGGGATCCTTATCTTGAGGTCCAACAAAAAACAGGACTTAATGCCCATATTGACCTACACCCCTATTTAAAAAAATGCTAAGACATTTAGCATCACTATACAAACTATAATTGATATTAAATTTGATGCGTTCTATATTAATGGTATCTATAAATAAAACATCACTCATTTGTAGATATTTTTGTGTTGAACATTTTTCGTGCTCACAGTATCATGCTATCATTTTTTGTTTTAAAGTTATTTACATTTGGTTGTCAAAAAAGTGAAAAAAAAAGTTCTTCTGTTTTCTTGCTAATTATAACAAAATATATAAGGTATTTATAAAAGAAACACCACTCATTTTTGTAGATAATTTTGTGCTGAACAATTTTTGTGCTCACAGTACCATGGTATCATTCATTTTAAAGTTATTCCCATTTGAATATGGTTAGTACTGCTTCTGAGGCCGAATATTCTAAATGAATTCTAAAGAGATTTGTGACACAGTACCTGTGTGGATAAATGGATACTATGATGATAAATACATTTATCACCATAGTATCATAGATAAATGGTTTTATTCTACAGTTTTTATCATGACCCCTGTTGCATATATATACACACACACATATATATATATATATTAGAGGCAAAAAACTCTGTTTAATGCATTAGTTAGGGTTGTTCCACAGCGACAAAAGTGAGGAAATTCGCTGTTAGGGTTGAAAACCATAACTCTGAATTCACCCCCCCAGCACCACACACACACACACGCAAGTATGAGGGAGGACCAAGTCAACACAACCAATGACAGACATCAGCAGCAGTTGACAGAAATAACAAACAAAACATAAGGCTGTTACAATGTTTACAGTCAATTAGAAAGCTGCATTTGTCAAACCCTTGTTATAATCAGAGATATTATACCTGTACAACTCCTTGGTTTTGCTGAACTCTACTGCTCAGGTGACCCACCACATGTGGTGTGGTCTGGTGTGGGCATCGGTAGGTAAGACCATGCAACTACTAAGTGTGGTACGTTGTGTGCAGCTGCAATCAGGGATGTGTATGCGTTTGGTGTACATGGCCTCAGTTTTGCTGTTGATCTCCACTGAGCATGCGGTACCTGGTCAGGTGGGTGGGGATGTCGTGGTACATTTAGACAATTGTTTGTTATTTCTGTCACCTGCTGCTGGATGTCTGTCATTGTTGTGTTGACTTGGTCCTCCCCATACTTGCATGTGTGTGTCTGTGTGTGTGTGGTGCTGGGGGGTGAATTCGGGTTAGGGTTTTCAACCCTAACAGCTAATTTCCTCACTTGTCGCTGTTGAACAACGCTAACTAATGCATTAAGCGGAG
The DNA here is from genome assembly GCA_016271365.2 of Neoceratodus forsteri. Taxonomy (NCBI): domain Eukaryota; kingdom Metazoa; phylum Chordata; order Ceratodontiformes; family Ceratodontidae; genus Neoceratodus; species Neoceratodus forsteri. The sequence continues at coordinate 1,341,326,031 of CM057455.1, read as the reverse complement.
TTTGCCTCTAATTCCCTTCTTTTTGAGAATGATAATAGTGAATGTAATGAGGCGGCAGGAACGCGGGGCCCAAAGGGCCCCGCGCTCCCGCCACATGATGTCTTGTGGCATAGTAACAGAAAGAGCAACACAAACAGAAGCACTAACAGTGGCGCACATGGTAACGCAAAGCGCAAATGACAACAGAAAGGGCAATGCACATGGCGGCATAGACGGGAATAGTCTGCCACGTGATGTGTTGTCACATAGTAACATGGTGCCTGCAAATGGAAATGTCAATGGGCATGGTGGACGCAAAGTGAAACAGAAAGAGAAACAGTACTGTAGACACAAAAGGCAAAAAATAACAGAAAGCATAGCGCAAATGAAAACGTAAAGGATAACGCACATAGGGCCCGGCCATCGCACGTAGCAGGCAGCAAGGGGGCTAGGAGTCTCCACCCCACCAAATGACATGTCTTGTGCATAGTAACAGGAACAGCAACATAAACAGAAGCACTAACAGTGGCGCATAGAACGCAAGTGCGAATGAGAACAGAAAGGGTAACAAACACGGTGGCGTGAGCGGGAATGGTGTGCCACGTGATGTCTTGTCACATAGTAACATGGTGCCTGCAAACGAAATGTCAATGGGCATGGTGACGCAGTGAAACAGAAGAGAAACAGTACAGAAGACACAAATGGCAAAAAATAACAGAAACGCAAGCGCAAATGAAAACGCAAAGGATGACGCACGTGGTGGCGTAGGCGTCAACGGTAAGTGAAATGGGCATGGAACCACAAGTGGAAAGGGCAATGGCAACAGTAATGTAAAGCACAGGCTGGTTTTCCCAAAAGCTGACTAGAGAAAGACAGTGAGTACAAAGAATGTATGCATAATAATGGGTATCGGAGCAGAAATGAGGACTTGGAATACTAAATAGGTTATATCTCAGGAACCGTGATGACGTGAAAAAATTTAAAAGTCGATGGTTTTGACTGTCTTGGCTAGTTTCATGCAGGGGCTAAGCAATTTTCCGATGAAAAGTCCATATCTTGCACCATTTCAGATACAGGCCCTGAGTAGCGCAACCGTAATGTTATCCTATGGGAAAAAGAGAAGTTTGGAGTGCATAACTTTGCCTCCCTGTAATATTTTTTCACCAAACCACTGAAAGGCACATCTGTGGGCTGTTGGCTGTCTTCCCTCCAAATTTCAGGAAAAAAGACCAAACCGTTATTTTGCAGCAGGGTGCCAAAGGATTCCTGTAATGCATCGGGCGCCGTAATGTTATCCTATAGGAAAAACCGTCAACTTTGGAGTGCCGTAACTTTGCTGCCATGTAATATTTTTTCAATACAACACTGAAAGGCACATCTGTGAGATGTCGGCTGCGTTCCCTTCAAATTTCAGCCAAAACTCCCAACCGTTCTTTTGCAGTGCAGTGCCAAAGAATTGCTGTCATTTTCCCACAGACTAGAAAATTACTGTCGCAATTTACTGAAAGCTTTTGCAAACATTTGCGACACTTTTGTGAGCACGAAAGTACTTTGCAAAAGTACTTTTTCCAGAAATCTGAAAACATATTTCTGGGGTGTTTTACTCCCAAAATAAAGACATGGCTAGCATCCTCAGGGTCCGACTAGGTGAATACAAAGAATTAGGTTGCTAGAGGGTCCCAAATTTAAATGCCAAGCATTTTTAATCACCAATTGAAAACAAAATGGCGATTTGCGAAAGTAATAGGCCCATTTGCAAAGTAAAATGCATTTTGAAAGTGTTGAACTTTTTGTTAACTTTTCCCATTGACTTATAATGGGAAATTGTTTTTTTAATAACTTTTGAACCGTTTAATATTTTTCATCAAATCTTAAAGGCACATTGGGGACCCAACCGCACATTCACCAAAGATTTTGGGCCGGTCGCGCAAACCGTGCGACCTGTACCCCCAACTATAGAATTCCAGAAAAGGCGTAAACGCGCGTGCAAATCATGCTTAATAACTCTGCAGCTGTGTATTCAACTGGTACAAAACTTGGCAGTTGCCAAGGCCTATGGTTCTTGATCATGTATTCCAAATTTCAGCCAAATCTGTCAAATGGTTGAAAAGTTATTAAGGTGCAAAGTTTTGGGGTTTAACATAGAAATGGCTCTTCAACTTAATTCATGGTAGCACTACCGTATACCATTATATATATATTGATAGGCTCAGTTGGAAGAAACAAAACACAATATCCACTACTCTAGCCTCCTATATTCTTAGTCATTATGTCTAACAAGAGAAAATTACTTTTCTCTTCATCTGGAACAAAAGTACCTGAAAACATAAGGTGCTCACCTCTGAGAAAGTGAGTAAAATCTCTTGGCTAACGTATTGTATTTGCTTATATTTGTTAATACAATTTTGTAAGCCCCCAAAATCATACAGGACTGCATCACGATATTGTACCAGAAGTAATGCAGGGAGATCAATGTACTACTGTGTGTTTGTCTTCATCTTCATGCTGCATCCTAATGCCAATGAGAAACCAAGCAGGAAGAGGATTATTGCAGCAAGAAACTGAAGTTTTTCTCCACTGGTAGGCTTTCTTGATGTGTACAAGCAAATATGTTTCCTCATGTCCCAGAAAAATGTAAGTGGATATTAGGAGATGACAACTGTATTTTTCTACAAAACAGCTCTTGATCACAGGCAGTCTCCAGCTTCACTGACAAAAGTATTTTAAATACCTTAGGGAGGCAATATTTTGCAGTGGTTTAAGGCTCTGAGCTGCAAATCTGAAGATCTGGGTTTATTTATTTAGTTTTTGTTAACCGGGTAGGTACACTAGACAGCATAGCTGCCTATTTTCAGGTACGACCCGGAAAATCCCACACTCTCCAGGTTTGAATCCCACAGCCCCCACTTGCATACTGTGTGACCCTGTGCAAGTCACTTAACTTCTGTGCTCCCAGGTTGCACCTGTAAACAAGCTTTCAGCTTAGTGTGCCACTCCTGGTTAAACAATTGAAAATATATATATATATATTGGAACATTTAAAACTAATATTACAAATGGAAAAAACACCTTGCAGCACAAAATGATAGCAACCAAGAGAGAGCATTATTTTTCATTATAGTTGTCCAAGCGACTGGCTGAGCTATTAACAGAGGGTCTCCTTCAATATCGCAACCATATCTTCGCAATATTTTGGGAGAACAGTATAAGGTTTTATTTAGGGGATGTAACATATAGGGATTTAACTGCTGAGAAGTCGGCATACAGTCTCATTTGGCTATTATTCAATGCTTCTGTTTTGACTTCCTTTGTTCTTATGTTCAGTATCTGTGTTTCAAATTGTGAAAAAAAAAGCATTTTAAATTGTTACCTCACCTGGGTAAAATTCTTCTTTGAGCTGGAACTGAATCAGAGACCTAAGGATTACTTTTACATTTTGCTACAGTCCTCTGCTCTACCAGCTAAGCTATCAAAGGGATATGTCTGCCCTAAAAGTAGCTGCACAGATCTGTGTACAGTACGTGTGATGAAACTATCATGTTATTAATGCAAATGATATAAGCTGAATTATTTCCACTGTACCAAGCATATTACTGGAACCCCATAGTTTGAAGATTTCACATTCTGGTTTGATACTTCATTGTCTATTTAATAAAATAATTTCCAGAAGAAAAAGCTAATAATAATAATCCTGATTGGTCATGTACTTTACTGAGAAAGTAATGATCTAGGACTCAAAATAAAAAAAAAAGACTTTAGAATGTGACAACCTAATTTTTTAGGCAGTATGTCTGAACAAAGTTTGAAGGTAAACCAGTACACCACAGAGAAAATCTAGACATGAATACATTGTGGATAGGCTCAGTTGGAAGAAACAAAACACGATGTCCACTACTCTAGCCTCCTATATTCTTAGTCATGTCTTATGAGAGAAAATTACTCTTCTCTACATCTGGCACAAGTGTATCTTAAAACATAAGGTGCTCCTCTGAGTATGTGTGTAAAATCTCTTTCCTAAAGTACTGTATTTGTTTAGATTTGTTAATACAGTTTTGCAAAAGCCCCAGAAATCATGTAGGAATGCATCACAAAATAGCAATGGAAACAATGCATGGAGATCAATGTCCTACTGTGTTATTATATTCTTTTCCATGCTACAGCCTAATGTTATACGAAACAATGCAGGAAGAGGATTATTCCACCAAGTAAATGAATTTCTTCCCCATTGGTAGGCCTTTCATAATATGTACAAGCAAATATATTTCCTTATGTCCATGGAAACTTAAAGTGGGTATTAGGAGGCAACAGCCATATTTCTCTACAAATCTCCCTGGATCACAGGCATTCATCAGCTTAATCAACAAAGGCATTTTAAATATTGGAAAATTTAAAATTTATGTTTCAAATGGACAAATACACAGTGGAGCAGGAAATGATAAAACAACCCATAGAGAGCATTATTTTTCATTACAGATGTCCAAGCTACTGGCTGAGATATTACAGGAGTGCCTCCTTCGATATCTCAGCCATATCTTAGCAATATTTCAGCAGAATGCTGTAAGGTTTATATTTAGGGAGCGTAACATACAGGGATTTAACTGCTGAGATGTTGGCACCCTGTCTCATCTGGCTATAATTTCCTACTTCTGTTTTGACTTCCTTTGTTCTTATGTTCAGTGTCTGTGTTCAGTTTATGAAGAAAGAGCATTTGAAATTGGTACACCAGTTGGATAAAATTCTCCTTTGAGCCTGAATCAAATCATCAATCTAAGGATTATTTAAATTGTTACTACAGTCCTCCACTCTAGCAGAAGAGCTACTGAAGGGATATGTCCGGCATAAAGGTATGTGCTACGATCTGTGTATATGTGATGAAACTATCATGTTTTTGATGCAAATTATGTAATCTAAGATATTTTTTGCACTATACCAAGCATATTACTGGAACCCTATAGGATGAAGACTTCACATTGTGGTTTAATACTTCATTCTCTACCTAGAGAATTTCAGAAGATAAAGCTAATAATAATCCATACTGGTCATATAGTGTACTGAGACAGCAATGATCTAGGAGTCAAAATAAAATGGAAGATTTTGAATGTGACATCTTAGTTTTTATGACATATTTTTCTGAAGAAAATATGAAGGCAAATTAGCACAACACAGCGATGGCATGAAATGATTCCCTGTCATGTTGTGTGAACTTAATAAAAGAGTTTTTGATTTGTGAATTACATTATGGTGTCCATCCTCCTTTACCAAAGTACAGTTAAGCTTAATTACCCTAAGATCATATTTCCAAGTCTTGTGTGCACTGGATTGAAAACTATAGTAGTGCACTCTTAAACTTTGAGGGTTTGAGTTTTAATCTGTATTAATGTAGTTTTTTTTTTTACAATTTCCTTAGTTTTTGAGACAGTTCAGTGCTAACTTGCTTTGTGCAGCAATCTTTGGAGGCCCTGTCCAGAGAAGAAGGTGACTTTAGCTTTCACTGTACCTTCTAACTTTCTTTTCTGCAGGGCAAGATACAGGGCACTTTGGGTCCTGTGCATGAGCTCTAACTTTCTTTTATGTAGGGCAATGCAGTATGTGAGAACAGCAGAACTCATTGTCTAGTCATCCGGTAGCTTCCAGGATAGACTCCAGGAGCAGTCGTGTGGTAGCCTCCAAGGATAGAAGCAGGAAAGCAGTGATGGACTGAGGAATTTGGAGTCTAAAGGCCATTAAGTGTAGATCACCATTAATTTTAGTGGGAGCGTAAGGGATCACTGGGTGGAAGTGATGATCTTAAGGGGCTAATCTCAAGGGAACTCTGTAGTGGCCTTGTGGTGCACAGAGGATTTCACCAAAGAGGGTTTTTTTTACTTTGGAGGGAATTTTGGTCCTGTCTGTGACCAAGAGAGTCAGTCAGCTGTGCAGAAGATGGTGAGATATCCATTGCCAAAGACTGAGCTGCTGAAACATGTAGGAGATGGACCTACTATTTGTATGGGAATCCCAAGCTGGTACTGTATGGATACTAGAGGCATTACCTCTGCCAGAGGGTCTGGAGAGATTGCCAGCCACTGCCTGAGGGCAGGCTAAAGTAAACCCTATTGCACCTGTGCCCAGCACACTGTCTGATGAGAATAAAAACCTGGTCAATGTGAGGTGCCCAGAGCCTGGATGGATATTAGCCAAGACTGCCAGAGTGAATGTCCTAATGGTGATGCCTCCTCCTGCAAACCAGCTAAACTGATGCTGCAGTGCCATGGTAGTAAATGAAAAATAAGTGAACCCCAATTGTATAGCAAGGAGGGAGCTCTGGCAAATTCAGAAAAGGCTCTGTCCTGAGTTAAACTCTCACCCCATACACTGCAAGAAATGAGGAGATATGGGGCTCATGTAAGAGATGTGTAAAGGGTAAAACCTTTTTCAAGGTATCCTAAGGTTCTGACTTACGTCCAGGGTCCAAATAGAGCCTGTCTTGCAGTGTTGACAGGTACAGCAATTTATGGGGCTGTGTTTCCAAGTGTGCAACTGTAAATATGTTAGTAAACATGACAACAACCCATCATGTAACAGAGTGATGTAATTTCTGACATGATCAAAGAGGCACCGAGCAAATCTCATCAAGGAGTGAGTGGAAAGGAACAGTAAATAGCTACAGACTCAATGCATCTGATAGGATAACATATTTAAAATGAGTCCTGAAATGCAAGGAAAAAGATGTGTAATAAGAGCCATTTTAAAAACTTCAACACTGGAGATCTGACAAAACTGATTTTGTAAGGCATTCCACATGAGCTGTGGTGCCACAGAAAAGGCTTTTTCACTGGCAGTTTCCAAAGGACATAGGAAACCACCAGCAGATTCTCCCCTGTTGAGTGGAGAAGTAGTTTTTCATGTAGTCAGGAGCCAATTGCTACAAGAGTGATGCATGATGCATAGAAACATAGAAACATAGAATTTGACGCCAGATAAGGACCACTTGGCCCACCCAGTCTGCCCATTTCCCTACCTAATGGATAAGCTGCAGATCCTAGTTAACCAGCAGCCTACTTTTTCCTACCACCACCCCCTAGAATTGCCTTATGACTGTCCCATGCATGCTTGAATTCCACCACTGTTTTTGACTCCACAACCTCCTCTGGAAGGCTGTTCCATGCATCCACAACCTCTCTGTGTGAAAAATATTCCTTACATTACCTCTGAGCCAGTCCCTTCTATCTTCAAATTGTGCTCCTTGTTCTTGCACACCTCTTTTTTGAAAGATGCTACCCTCTTGGACTTTGTTGATTCCCTTGAGGTACTTGAAAGTTTCTATCATGTCCCCCCTCTCCCTCCTTTCCTCAAGGCTATACATATTAAGCTCCTTAAGTCTCTCTTCATATGTCTTCCGGTGCAGATCCTGCACCATTTTAGTTGCCCTCCTCTGGACAGCTTCCATCTTGTCTATGTCTTTGCAGAGATTGGGTCTCCAGAACTGCACACAGTACTCCAGATGGGGTTTCACCAGCTGTCTGTACAGAGGAATAATAACTTCCTGTTTTCTACTGGTGATGCCTCTCCCATGCATCCCAGTGTCCACCAGCCCTTCTTACTGCCCTCTCACATTGCTTGCCCACCTTTAGGTCATCTGATAGGACTACCCCAGGTCCCTTTCCATTTTTGTTGTTGTTAGTATCTCACCCCACTGTGTACTCTTCCCTGGGTTTTGTTTCCCAGGTGCATTACCTGCACTTCTTAGCATTGAATCTAAGCTGCATACATTTGACCATTCCTCTAACCTTGCCAAGTCCTTTCATCCTTTCCACTCCGCCTTGTGCATCAACTCTGTTGCAGATCTTTGTGTCATCTGCAAAGAGACATACTTTTCCTTCCAGTCCCTCTGCAATGTCCCTTGTAAAGACATTGAAGAGGACCGGGCCTAATACTAAACCCTGCGGTACCCCACTAGTAACCCCCCTTTCTTCAGAGTGGACTCCATTTACTATTACCCTCTGTGTCCTATTCTCCAGCCAATTCTTTACCTAGGCTATCATCTTGGGACCCACTCCCAGGCTGGCTAATTTGTATATTAATCTTTTGTGTGGGACTGTGTCAAATGCCTTGCTAAAGTCTAGGTAGGCCATGTTCACAGCCCCTCCCTGATCTACTACTTTGGACACCCAGTCAAAGAAATCTATTAGATTCACCTGGCATGACCTTCCTGCTGTGAATCCATACTGCCTTGGGTCCTGTGCCCCTCTGGCCTCTAGGTACTCGACAATTCTTTCCTTCAGAAGTGATTCCATCATTTTCCCTATCACTGAGGTTAAACTAACAGGTCTGTAGTTTCCCGCTTCTGCTCTGCTCCCACTTTTGTGAAGTGGGATCACATCTGCCCTCCTCCAGTCCTCAGGTACCACCCCATCCTCCCATGATTTGTTAAAGAGGGAAGTCAGTGGTGTCATTAGTTCTATCCTTAGTTCTTTTAGAATTCTGGGATGAATCCCATCAGGCCCCATTGCTTTGTCCACCTTCAGTTTTAAGAGTTCTTTCAGAACCCTTTCTTCTGTAAATGGGCTGGTATCAACTTCTGTATCCAGAGTGTTTCTATTGTTTGGTTTAGGTACCTCCTCTTCCTTTGTAAATACTGAGTAAAAATATTTGTTTAGTATCTCTGCCTTTTCACCCACCTCTGCCCACTCCCTCCCTTTAAGCCTCACTATCCCTCCCTTGGTCTCTGCGCCTCCTGATGTACCTATGCTAAAGGTTTTATCCCCTTCTAACTGAGTTGGCTATCTTTTCTCGGTTTGGGCCTTTGCTGTTCTGACTGCCTCTCCAGCTTCCTTTGCTTTAACTGATAAAATTCTCTGTCCTGCTCCTTCTGTGATTCCTTGTACTTCCTGAATGCTTTCTTTTCTCTTTGAACTCGCTGCCACCTCCTTTGAGAACCATAATGGTGTTTTACTGTTTTGTTTTTGTTTATTTGTTTCACAAAGGCTTGTTACCTCTGTGATGCAGTTTTATTATTCCCCATTGTTCTTCCACCTCCTTCCTGCCCATTTGCTAGTGCATCCCTTAGGCACTCAATTATTTTGGCAAAGTCAGCCTCCTAAAGTCCAGTACTTTTGCCTTTGTATGGCTTGACTCTACAGCTGTGTTTATTGTGAACCATACTGTTCGATGGTCGCTAGTTCCCAGATGGCTACCACTTCACATCTGTGATCCCTCTCCATCTCCATTTGAGAGAACCAGGTTCAAGATTGCTCCCTCTCGATTGGGTTCCAATACTAGTTGTTCTAAGGTATGCCCACTGTAGGGCATCTAGAATAACCCCACTCTTAGAAGTGGCTGTTGCAACTGCACTCCAGTTAACATCTGGCATATTCAGATCACCCATCAGCAATATCTCCCCTTTTTCTGCCATTCTAAGTATACCTTCTATCATTTCCTTGTCCATTTCCTCCCCCTGAGAGGGATGTCTGTATACAACCCCTGTGTGGATTGTGGTGCCATTGCCTGTCTCCAAGTTGACCCACAGTGCTTCTTCTCCTCCCTGTTTACCCTTCTGTTCTGTTGATTTGATTCCTTCCCTTATGTAGAGAGTTACTCCTCCTTCTCCTCTTTTACCCTCCCTGTCCCTCCTGTAGATAGTGTATCCTGGTATGTTTATGTCCCAGTCATGGTTCTGTGTGTACCATGTTTCTGTGACTGCACGATATCCAAAATGTTCCTCCTCCATCAAGGCCACTAATTCAGGAAGCTTGTTACCCAGACTACGGGCATTGGTACTCATTGCTCTCCATTTTTGATGGCTTTACCTTTTGTAGCAGCATCCTCCACTGTCCTTTCTACCTTGGTCTTTTTCTCATTTAGCACCCTTCTTTTTGTAGGGGAGGCTGGGAATTTCCTGTTGCTTATCAGTGCCTCCCTTGACTAGTTTAAATGCTTGCCAATGAAGCATTTAAACTGATTGCCCAAAGACTTGTTCCCTTCTGGACAGATGCAGACCATCCTGCCAGTATAGGCTGGTGTTCTCCAGGTGGAACCCCAGTCCCCAATGAAGCCAAATCCCTGTGCTTCACACCATTTCTTCAACCATTCATTAAATCGCATGGTGCAAAGTACCCTCGCTTCACCCATGCCATAGACAGGCAGCACCTCTGAGAAGGATACTGTGTGTGCTACTTGTCTTAGGTCCCTCCTCAACTCTACAAAGTCATCCTGTACTGCTCTAATCTCATGATGAGCCAAGTCATTTGTCCCTAGGTGGACAATGACATCCAGCTCAGACTCCTGTGCAGCTGTTCTCGTGATCCTGAGGATGCACTCCCTGTCCCTGCAAGCCATGGTACCAGGCAGGCACCTTACTTCAGTTTTCCCTGCTCCCCCAGTTCTATCCCCTTAATAATTGAATACCCCACCAGGAGCTGCTTCCTTTCCCTGTGGTGTCCTCTGCCTCCTTCCTGTGGGCCTCCCTTGTGACAGTTGTCCACAACCTCATTAGTCTCCTCTGTGGGTGCATCCATAGAGGAACTATGGTCCCCCAGAGTGGTGTATGGATTATGGAGTCGAACAACTGACTGGGTGTGCCTCTGTTCCACCACCCCCACCCTCTCTGAGCCCACTGTGGTCCACCTGATGTGCTTTCTTCACAAACTCTGGGGTAGTGGTGGTAGCTCTGGTGCTCCCTGGATGGGGGAGGTTCCCTTACTACTGTCCAGTGTGGCCTGGGGGGAGGTTCCCTTACTACTGTCCAGTGTGGCTGAAGATGGGCAATTCCTCCCTCAGGCAGAGAGTTGTCTGCAAATAGGGCAGCATCTCAGCCTCCAGAAAGACTCCCAGAAGACTGCTGCCCAACAGCCATTACATTGCACTACTCACAACATGTCTGTCTACCTTCTTGTTTATCCTGTTTATAATTTTTTTGTGTGTCTGTGTGTGTGTGTGTGTGTGTGTGTGTGTGTGCATGTGTGATTGGTTTGTTATATAGAAATATATATAGTATACAATGTGTATGCTTATATTGTCAGTGCAGTGTGCTAGAAAGGATATGACAGTGATATGCCCTTGCCTCTTGAGAAATGATGTCAGAACCCCAGGTATAAAGGAACTATTTCCAGGAGTGGGTGGGGTGAGGGGTGGGTAGGGTTTGGGCCTAAACTGTGCCCTCACGAAACAATCAGCTAAAAGCTGTGACCCACCACTGCGATGAGTGCCTTCCTGTCAGCAAGATGCCCTACACGGCAATTTGACAGAGAAAATACCCTGCTAATCAAACAGAAAAATCCAAACATCCAAGTCAGACACAGGTAAACCTCCCCAGCCCCAAAACAGCCTGCTGATTTGTGCTCTGAAAGCAGTCAGCCCCAAAACTGCCTTTTAAGGCACACAGAGATAAACACAAAAAACAGTTTCCACCCCCCTGGAGCACTGTCTGGGTCAAATACACAGCCTGTAACCTGCACTCACTTCAGGACTTATGACAAATTCTTAGCCCAGTGAATAACTCACAGTATTACAAATATTGCAATGCAAACAGTCAATCAATAATTCCAATCAAGTCAGCTGTGCACAAGGACAGACACAATAAAAGTATTCAGTCCCTCTGGGTTTAAACTCTTCCTGCACTGAAAATATTAACAATTGTAACAAAAGTAAAGCAAGGTCCACCTCCCTCTGTTGATTGAAAGACTGTCTTTCTTGATAATTCTAAGTTCCTTATTTCACCTTTCAGTTAGAAGTAGCCTCCACCTGAAGAATATTAGCTTTTCTGATGAAGTGCTACAAACCAAAGACAATTGTAAATTGTAAGGTTCACCTCCCTCTGTTGTGAGCACAACTCGCTTTCTTGCAGATCCTAAGTTCAGTATTGCAGCTTCCAGCCAGAGGTAGCTTCATCTGAAGAATATTAGCTTGATTATGATGATCATCTGCATCATTACCACAGTCCCTGTTGGCAACAGGCTTCCAAGAGAAAAGGATGATAGCCCATCTGAAATGGAACAGTGCCATCACTTCTGAGAGACAGGTTCTGTGGTTGACATGGCTGCCATGCTAAAGGCCACATACTTATGGCATGCACAGTACTACAGGACCATTTACAAGTCATTATGTGGCTATTACCAGCTTGGCACAATACGTCCATGCACAAATGTGGGAGATATTGTGCAGAGTCTTGGTCTACCCCTACATGGGAGCTCTACCCACCTATGTCACCCTGGCAGTCTAGCAGAACACCCTCCCTCACCTGATTCCTGTTGGCATTTTGAACTGTACTACAGTCCATCCCTGACCATCTAGTGGACTCCCCACCTCACCTAATCCCTGTTGCTATCGTGGAACTGTAGTAAATCCCTTCCTTGGCAGTCTAGTGGACTCCCTCCTTTACCTGATCTGGTGTCGTGAACATGTACTAATGCCCAACTCAGCTCTTTAGTGTTACCCCCAATCATAGAAACATAGAATTTGATGGCAGATAAGGACTGCTTGGCCCACCTAGTCTGCCCATTTTCCTACCTAACAGATAAGCTGCAGATCCTAGTTAACCAACAGCTTACTTCCTCCTACCCCCCACTAAGACTGCCTTATGTCTGTCCCATGCATTCTTGAATTCCCCCACTGTTCTTGACTCCACAACCTCCTCAGGGAGGCTGTTCCATGCATCCACAACCCTCTCCATGAAAAAATACTTCCTCACATTACCTCTGAGCCGTCCCCCTCTATCTTCAAATTGTGCCCCCTTGTTCTTGCACATCTCTTTTTCTGAAAGATGCTACCCTCTTGGACTTTGTTGATTCCCTTGAGGTACTTGAAAGTTTCTATCATGTCCCCTCTCTCCCTTCTTTCCTCAAGGGTATACATATTAAGCTCCTTTAGTCTTTCTTGGATGTCTTCTGGTGCAGACCCTGCACCATTTTGGTTGCCCTCCTCTGGACAGCCTCCACTCTGTCTATGTCTTTGCAGAGATGGGGTCTCCAAAACTGCACACAGTACTCCAGATGGGGTCTCACCAACTGTCTGTACAGAGGGATAACAACTTCCTGTTTTCTACTATTGATGCCTCTCCCTGTGCATCCCAGTATCCCCCCAGCCTTCCTTACTGCCTTCTCACATTGCTTGCCAACCTTTAGGTCATCTGATCTAATTACCCCAGGTCCCTTTCCAATTTTACTGTTGTCAGTATCTCACCCCCCATTGTGTACTCTTCCCCTGGGTTTTTGTTTCCCAGGTGCATTACCTGCACTTCTTTGCATTGAATCTGAGCTGCCATATAGAAACAATCAATCGATCAGTCAGGCCTTCATCCCCAGCTCCACTGAGCAACTGTTTCTACAGTATGTGCACACTCACTATCCATCAGTCAGATGGCAGATGACCAAGGTAGTGAGCAGGGGATCATAGCCAGTCAGTGTGTTGAACCTGATGGCAGCTCACCTGTGGATGATGGATGAGTTAGGGACTGACAGGGGGTGGAACTGGTGGTTCTTTCTACAGAATGCATATATTCACTCCTTATCAGTCAGACAGCAGCCCTCTGAGGTGGTGAGAGAAGGATCTGTGGTAGTTGTTGTCCTGTCATCTGAGGACCAAATGGTAGCTGACCTATGGACAGGTGGGTGAATAGGGAGTTAACAGGGGTGTGAGTGGTGGGTGCTCAGTTGGTAAGCTGAGCAGGCTTTGACAGCGATCCATCAGGGAATAATATTAGATTGCCCCAGGATGGGCTTCAGTACAATCCCACAATACCAGATTGGGTGAGGTAGGGTGGTCTACTAGACTGGCAAGGAAAGGCTTTTGTACAATTCCAAAACACTGACAGGAGTCAGGTAAGGAAAGAGGGTTCAACAGGTTGCAAGGGAAGGGAAGGGCTTTAATACAGTTCCACAATACTGACAGGGTTCAATTAAGGAGGGGTCCACTAGACTACCAGGCAAGGACTTTAGTATAGTTCTTCAAGACAGACTCGAGGAAAATCTCCACAGCCTGTCCAACCAGAGTCGAGGTCAACAAGCCTGACAGGGGTACCGAGAAACTTTTAACCTTACTGTTGACCAAGGTAGTCTCAATCAAAGTCAAGCAGTTGGGGGAATCCAGGGATAAGGAGGACCTCAGTCTCCCCTGGTCCCATTATCAGCACTGGTGGCACTTCTGCTTCTTGATACAGTGGCCATGCAAATTTCATGGAAGCCTTCTGTAAAAGACCCTCTGACACTGAAGCCAGTCAGCAGAGTTGCCAAGACCAAGAAGGTGCCCACCACAGTGGCCATTGCTTCCTCATCAGAGCCCAAGAGCTGAATAGCTGACTCAGCAGCTGATGAGGCCTGCTTATGGCCTTTGGGCTGTGTCTCAAGCAGTACCTCCAGGTGCAATTTCTCCAGACAGCAGGCTTGCAGGCTCATGGGGTGCTGGGTCCTGGGTCTGAGTGGCACTGGCTTCCTCTGATGCAGGTCTCCAGAGGCTCAGGTCCTGACCAGAGTCTGAGACTGAGGACAGTGAGGGCCTGTTGGTTGCCCACACCCTTAAGGAGGGCTGCCTAATGGTTTTCCATATCAACTGTCCCATGTTTCCAGTAGAGAAAGCTTACCCTAGAACCTGTTCTGGTGGAGGCTTGAGATTTGCACAAGCAATAAAAGGAACAAAGGGTTTGCAAAAGAGTCAGCGCAGTTGGAAAGCACAGATGAGCTGTACCCAAGAACAAGGAAACACTATGGTAAGCCTCTGCAGCTGTGGTTTTGTGTCCAAGTTGGATACTTTTACCCTTGGATGATATATCCCTCCATTGTTAACCTCTGTAGAGGCACAGAGTAAAAGCTAGGCCTCACAGGGCTGGGTATATACTCACAGCTGCAAAGGAAACAGTAATGATACTAACTTTGCACCAAGTACTCTAAATGTAGGGTGTCCTCATGCACAGGTACTCATAATGTCTGGTGTCTCTGGACACATGGGGCTTGATTGTCAAAGCTCTGAAACTGATGCAAGGTGCTTGCATCAAACAGAACTGACATAAGGGCAACTTGCATCAAACATTGCGGCCATCCTGATTTTTGAACACAGGCTGCATTGCAAGTAGGTGTCTTTGCACCAGACTGGCTCTGTGCCAAACAAGGGACTACACCATGCTGGATAGGGCCATGCACCAGATCCTTGCTGCCATATCCCTTAATGTGGGATTCTGCAAGGTCCCCAAAGTCTGCAGCACCACTTGGAGTTAAACCTGCTCTGAGCTGGTCTAATGCCCTGTGTGCCAACACACACCATTGCAGAACAGCATCTGTGGCCACCACTAGAGGCTGAGTTGCAATCCACAGCAGCAAGAGGTCACATGGCAAACCTGTCAGACATCAGAGGGGACTGTGTGAGGAGAGACTGCCGGAGGGTGAGTGATGGTACCATAGATGGGCGCAGTGCAGCATGTCGGCAGATGGCACAGTAACCGAGGTGGGTATTGCATGCATTGCCACATAATGGGAATTGGCCACATGAAATAGGACCGTGGTGGGGATTGGTATTGTGTGGTCTGCATAGTGCTGTACCAGTTGTCAAGCCAGAGGGAGCAAGACACTGGGTTGGTTTCTTGTATGTCAGCGGGTGACGCAGCCTCCAACAAACCCCTCCAGTACACCTACTGTATGTCTCACAAGCCCAATTGCAGCTTCCCTGGAAACTCTGGCTCAGGGATCCCACTTCAACTAAAATATGGCACAGGGTCCCTGGCATACTGGAGTTTGCTGCAAGTGGAGGTGCTGCATAGCTGGCAGCACTTCAATGGGGGATTTGAAAATCGGGCCCAAGCTATCACTAAATGCTTACGTGTCCCTGGACACAGTTGTGCATATCACTATCTGAAACCTGATTGGGAGAGTAATGTAAAACTTTAATGCCATCTGCTTAAACCTGCAGCCAAACTAGCGACTGTGCACATTGTCTTGTAAATAAATTCTTTTGGTTAAGCAACTTCAGTTTCAAGCGTTGTGCCCTGCATTCTGGAAGTTACTGGTTGGAGAAAGGGACAATAAAATGTTTAAAAGTATTTAAATGATTGCTGAATTACTTTTGAATTTTTTTTATGCCACTGCTTTTCCCCAGTGATCCACATGTACAGTACCAGGCTCGTATACCTTCTAGAGTTACTGCTCCCTTGCTTGGTGAGTTCAATGTCTGAGTGTCCTGGGGCACTCTATGACAGTATTTCCCAGCTGGATGAATCATGCTATTTGTAAATGTATTTTCCCATTACCATCTTTTAATTGTACCGTCAAGAACTGTTCAACCCAGGCCACCAGTTACATGTTGCAAATCGTTATCTGGGGGTCCTATGTCTGAAATGTAGCCATAACCTCCCTGACCTCACTGTCTGCTTTGGAGGCTGACACTGTCTTTCAGAGTAGTTTGTAAATAAGGATAGAGACACCATTACATTTGTTACTATGTGCACTGTGCACCTCTGACTCCACCTAGTACATTTTTAGCTTGGTGGCTTCCGTCTTTGAAACATGTATTTCCTGGAGGAGATCCACAACTGCTTTGAGCTGTGTCAGGTGATTAAGAATGGTTTTCCTCTTGATGGGGCTCTTCATACCTTTTACATTCAAGCAGATCAATTTAAATTGGGAGCTAGCCATGATTCAGGGTCTGAGCGACCATAATATAGGGCAGAGCAACAGAAGCAGCCCCAAGTCATGGAAGTCCTGGATGCATAGTACAGCCCCCTGTTCTGTTGGAGTCATGGGAAGAGCGCACACTCCCCACGTGGCCTGCCTTGGTGTCAACAGCTCTACCGTACACAAACAGGTAGTGGTGACTCACTAACATCTCCTCTCTGCCAGTAATGTGTCCCTCCCTCCAGAAGTGTGCAGTAACATAGTATGACATTGTACAAGCTTGACAATAGAACCATGAAAACAGAATAAACATTACATAACAATTTTTGTATAACAGTTTAGAAATACAATCACATTTCCATATATTAACCAGTAAGTATTTAGGAAGTTGTCAACAACACAAATAAATAAATACATATACATACATACATATATATATATATATATATATATATATATATATATATATATATATATATATATATATATATATATATATATATATATATACATATATATATATACATATATATATATATATATATATATACATATATATATATATATATATATATATACATATATATATATATATATATATATATATATATATATATATATATATATATATATATATACATATATATATATATATATATATATATATATATATATATATATATATATATATATATATATATATATATATATATATATATATATATATATATATATATATATATATATATATATATATATATATATATATATATATATATATATATATATATATTATGGTACACGTGTAGTGCTACCATAGTTAGGTTGAGGAGCCATTTCTATGTTAAACCCCAAACTTTTTGCACCTTAATAACTTTGCAACCATTTGATGGATTTGCCTAAAATTTGAATACACAATCAAGAACCACAGGCCTTGGATCTGCCAAGTTTCGTACTGATTGGATATCGGCTGTGGAGTTATTAAGCATGATTCTGCACGCATTTACGCTTTTTTCGAATTCTACCGTCGAGCTTACAGGTTGCATGGTTTGCGCGACTGGCTCCAAAATCTTCAGGGAATGTGCGGCCAGGGTCCCTGATGTGCCTTTCAAAGATTTGGTGAAAAAATATTAAACGGTTCAAAAGTTATTCAGAAAACAATTTCCCATTATAAGTCAATGGGAAAAGTTAACAAAAAGTTCAACACTTTCGCAAATGCATTTTTACTTTCGCAAATGGCCCTGTTACTTTTGCAAATCCACCATTTTGTTTTCAGTTAGTGATCAGAAAAATGCTTGGCATTTAAATTTGGGACCCTCTAGCAACCTAATTCTTTTGTATTCACCTAGTCGGACCCTGAGGATGCTAGCCATGTCTTTATTTTGGGTAAAACACCCCAGAAATATGTTTTAAATTTCTGGAAAAAGTACTTTCACAAAGTGCTACCGTGCTCTAAAGTGTCGCAAATTTTTGCGATAGCTTTCGCAAATTGCGACAGTAGTTTTCTAGTCTGTGGGAAAATGACAGCAATTCTTTGGCACTGCGCTGCAAAAGAACAGTTGGGAGTTTTGGGCTGAAATTTGGAGGGAACGCAGCCGAAATCTCACAGATGTGCCTTTCAGTGTTGTGTTGAAAAAATATTACATGGCAGCAAAGTTACAGCACTCCAAAGTTAACAGTTTTTCCCATAGGATAACATTACGGCGCCTGACGCATTACAGGAATCCTTTGGCACCCTGCTGCAAAATAACGGTTTGGTCTTTTTTCCTGAAATTTGGAGGGAAGACCACCAACAGCCCACAGATGTGCCTTTCAGTGGTTTGGTGAAAAAATATTACACGGAGGCAAAGTTATGGTGCTCCAAAGTTGACAGTTTTTCCCATAGGATAACATTACGGCATTCGCCGCGTCTTTCAGGGCCCGTATCTCAGAAACGGTGCGAGATACGGACTTTTCGTCAGAAAAATGCTTAGCCCCCTGTTGGCTGTCCTAATTCTCACCCCATTCTCCTATACTTCTGCTGCTTTACACATGTCATGGGGTGAGAGTTAGGGACCAACCAATTTAATGCGCACCCCAATGCCAGTTGGGGGTGGGGGGAGTCCAAGGGGTTTTCAACCTAACACAAATTTCCTCACTTTTGTCGCTGTGGAACAACCCTAACTAATGCATTAAATGGAGTTTTTTGCCTCTAATATATATATATATATATATACATACATATATACATACACATATACACACATATAAATATATGCGCACACACACACACACACACACACATAATATACACAGTGGAGTCAGCCATGATGAAGCACAGTAACTTGCAGTAATGATATGTCACAAAATCCTACATGACAAAAGAGCTTAATTGTCACTGACTTACAATGGCCCCTGCAGTAAATTGCAGCATGCTGTGATATTCTGCAGTATTTCTGCATTGCATCCTGGCTGTCACATCTGTATGTATATGTATAGGTATATATATATATATATATGTGTGTATATATGTTTTTTTTCAGCATCAGTTAGGGTCAAAGTGACGAAAGTATAGAAGTGGAAATCAGGCGTTAGGGTTGACACACTAACACCTCCCACCTGACCACCCCACCCCACTGTCCACAGACCAACATGTGACCCTCCCTCACGAAAGGGGTTTTGACAGCTCCTCAGAACAGGATTTTGGAAAAGGATCAGCTCACGTAAAAGGATCACAAAAGGGATTTTAAGTCCCATAACTGTGGAACCAATGTAAACTGTTTCACTAAACCAGCAAAAGATCTGAACAAGTTTCTGTGCTCTAAGCAAGCCTACCCTCTACGACTGTGGCCAAGGCTCCCTGCACAGCCAGCCACAGTCACCATTTCCAGCCCGTCTGCCTGAAGATCTGAACAAGGTAGGCTCCTGCATGATTGAAAGACTCCAAAGCCATTGCTCCCACTGGTGTGCTTCGGCTGCTTTTGGACGCTAATTGGACATTTCGGCACTGGAAGCAGCTCTTCACTGGACTGCACCGACTTCTATGCTTAGCTGTTGCTTATTGCTAAATTGAACTTGTCCTCTTACTTGATTTTTTGGCCCACCCTCACCCCAACCTCTATTAAATATACTAAAACTTCATCCAATCTACCTGTTTCCACCCACTGGCTTCTTTGTGTTAGTAAACCCTCCAACCTCGTAGGGTCCTCAGACCTTCCATTGAGCCACAGCTATCGCTAGCTCTTCAGATTCCCAGCTTGCTAACTCTTGCTGTAACCTCATTTTATAATTTACCACTGAAAGGAAGGACACAGTTACACCATAGGAAATACCTAAAGCCTTTCTCAAATGTCTAATACTACTATTGTTACTTCTCTTGGGCAATATTCACCCCAATCCTGGACCTCCACAACTGGCGACAAGGAAGTCTGACAGTTCTGCTACTCTATCCTTGGCAAGTATAAATATCTGCAGGCTCCTTCCAAAACTGGATACCATCACTGCCTGGATCTCCCAATACAACCTGGACATACTATCGGTCGTTGAGACATGGCTATCCCCAAAGATCCCTGACTCCACTACTGACATTCCTGGTTACACAGTCTTTGGCATGACAGGCTGACTAAGAAAGGCAGGGCTGTGCCCTCTAACTTAAAGAAACACTTGTAGGTCATGTTCTGGCCCTACCTAGTACTGAAAATGACATTCAGATTCTAGCCATTAAGGTACTGCTTGGCGCCCACAATAAGGCATTGACCATTGTGTCAGTATATATCCCACCTGAGCTGACTAATCAGGGTCTTCCTCCTCCTTGACTGCATCAGCTCCTGTGGGCGAAACACAGAAGCAATTCTGCTTGGTGACTTCAATGTCAAGTGGCTGTCCCCCTGTGCAAGCACCTATAAGGATACCTTGGCAGCTGCCAACCTGGCACAAATGGTACAGTCACCCACCAAGATAAACTTACCAATCGACGTGAACACATCACTAAGACTGAAGTACTTTTGGACACCATAAGTGACCATTCTCCAGTCATTTCCCTCTGGTCTAACAAATTCAACAAACCCCCACCAAAATTTATTGTCAGTAGAATACTTCTACCTGGTTAATTAGGTCCATTAAAAATGCACCTGTGATCACTCGACTGGTCTCCAAGTGATGATGCTCAGGGCAAGGACTAGGCCCTAGAATACTTTATCAGTACCTTTAACACAGCATGTGATGTTTATGCTCCGTACAAAAAATGAAAGATTAGGGGATCAATAAACCCATGGGTGACTCATGACCTCCTTGAATGGATGAAATCCTGTGACCAGCTATGGTACCGTGCTAAAGTGTCCAACAACTAGGGAATACTCAGACCTACAAATCAGCATGGAATGTATGCACAAGAGCTATCCACCAGGTGAAAGCCTCCTATTGTAGGAATGCCATTGCAAACACCTGGAATGATGGGAGGAAGTTCTGGGACAGCCTCTCCGAGGTAATTGGAAAAAGACCTGAAGTTTCACCTGCTATGCTCAACATTGATGGAACTATCACCCTGGATAAAGTAACCATTGCTAACACCTTCAACTCAACATTTTCTGATCTTAGTCATGTTCTCCCACCTAACTTCTTTGATCCTACACAAACAGTAACCCATCCCACCATCCTCAGACAGCCCAGCTGCCCCCCAACCTCCCATTTTATTTTAAGGCCATCACTGAAGGGCTAACCAGGAAACATCTACTCAAAGTACTCGGGAAGTCTAGGCATGAGTGCTGACTCCTTGGTTTGAAACTCATCACCCTCACCTTTGATGGCGTTCTGCCACCCCTTACAAAAATTCCCAACTGCCTCTTATGCTCTCACAATTTCAAGTAATGGAAGTCTGCTGTGGTGACTCCTGTCCACAAAAGTGGTAACAAGACTCTCACAAGCAACTACAGGCCTATATCCATCCTACCCCCACTCTCCAAGGCTTTGGAAAGGATAGTTGCTGAACAACTCATAGACTACCTAGAAAAGTATAACCTCCAATGTTCTCAACAACACGGTTTCCGAAAGGTCACAGCACCACCACTGCACTACTAGACTTCACCTCCTTCATCCACTAGGCACTAGACCACAACCAATTGGCTGGTCCGCTTTTATTGATCTGACTAAGGCATGTGATACAGTTAACCACCCTACTAATTGGACAACTATCACATCTTGGCTTTTCACGGATGCCACTGTTGGTTCCAAAGCTACCTTAGTGGCCACTCTCAGCAGCTCAGAATTGGAGACGCCATCTCAACCCCCCCTCCCAGTCTGTTTGGGTGTACCACAAGGTTCCATCCTTGGCCCCTACTCTTCAGCATCTTCATGAACGACCTCCTGCCACTTGCCATGACTGAATTCTACTCTATGCAGATGATGCAGTCATTATCTCGAGCCACTCCAACCCCCATCACCTCCAGCAACCGCAACAGCTACAGTGTAGTTTCTCAGAAGTTGAAACCTGGTTCAGGCCACGTAAACTCATCCTAAACTACTCAAAAACCAAATCAATGCTGTTTCATGGTATTCAAAACAAACACAAACTCCAACAACTGCCAATCTACAGTAGTGGTGGCAATGTGCTGGAACAGGTAGACCAGTTCAAATACCTGGGAGTGACCCTCAACTCCACTCTTTCATACTCCACGCATATAAATAACCTTGCTAAAGCTGTGAATACCCGCATAGGGCTGCTATATAGGCATAGGCACTGTTTGACAGATGAAGCATTAAAACTCGCCATCCAGAGCTCAATCACCTCTTTAATTGACTATGGCCTCGTAGTTTATGGATCAGCTACTGACACTGCCCTCTGGCGCATAGCCAGAGTCCTAAACAAGGCCTGACAGCTCCTCACCACAGCCTCTAGACTCATACACATGTGATCTCTATGAACAGGCTAACTGGCTACAGCTTCAATGCAGAATTAAGTATCAGACCTGCTTACTTTCAAAGAAGACAATGCTAGGCCTCCTTCCACCAGGGGTTCAGTCTATACTTTCCCCTCACTGTGCCACCCACTTTACCAGGAATTCTGAAACACTATTCTTTGCAGTTCCTCACTGTCGGACCACCCAAGGGCAGCACTCCTACAAAGTTAGGGCCTCTAACTTGTTCAACACACTCCCAATGGATATCACCAACGCATCAAATCTCAGCTCCTTTAAGCACAAACTATGACAGCACTTGGTGGCCAGTGCCTACTGTAATTGCTACACTTAAATTCCCTACTCACCTTCCTGGCCTCTCCATTACTTATGCAGTCTCCCGACACCCCACTCACCCCATTAACGCTTTCCAATATCTCACGTCAGCCACCTCAGCCTCCTCCCTTGCCCCCCCAGATTTAACTCCTCCCTCTCCATTCCCTCTCACGTCTTTGTCCCTCCCCTCACCTATTACCTCCTGCACCTCCTAGCTCCCATATTCTCTCTTCTTTCTCCCCTAGTCCTCCTTAACTCCCTTCTAGTCCTCATTTCTCTCTCCTTTCTCCTCCTTGCCCATCCTAACTCTTCTCTCCTTCCCCCACCCATCCTATTACCCCCTTACATCTCCCAACCCTTCTCTCCTCCCCTCCATCACCACCTACTCCTCTCCTTCACCACCTACCATATCCCTCCAATCTCCCACCCTTGGTTCTTGTTGTCCTCTTACCAACTACCTCGGCCTCTCATGCACTTGTCAGATCACTATTTCAATTGTAACTGCCCCAGGCTCTCTTTGTATAATGTCTGGCAATATTGCACCATTGTTTCTGTCCACGCCGATCCTGACAAAGTCTTTGGCAGTTCATGCATTCTGTAATGTTTTACCTGTTATTAATTCTATTGTCTTGTCTTATCTGGACAAAGCCACTGGCGGCTCATGTACTGTAATTGTATTAACTGTTATCTGCCTGCCTGTTCTTGTCTACACTTGTCCATTGTCCATGAAGTGGAACCTCTATAAAAGAACACTGTTTGCTCAAAGGTGTTATCCAAAATTTTCATAAATAAATAAGCAAAATAAATAAGCCCTTTCTACCCTGAAAATTACAGCCCAAAATTCCAAACTGTTTCTTTGCATTGCCCTTTAAAAATCCCTCTTCGTGATCTCTTTTTGCGAGCTGTTCACGACCAGGAATCCTTGATTAAAACTGCATATATCCCAAAGACTGAACTGAGCATGCTCAGAACCTGAATTTTTAAAATTGTATAACTTTGGAACAGAGTAATATTTTTTCACCAAACCAATGCTGGATTGTTCCTTAGGATAACCTCTTGCTACCCTGAAAATTACAGGCCAAAATTCCAGTTGGGATGTTTGCAGCGTGATGAGGGAAACACAGGGAACAACTGGTAAAAATATGGTGAAAAATGCATTTTTCACAAGTCGCTGCATGAAATTCACAAACCTGATTGAAACGAACTTGGCAGATCAAGAGATCTACCACCCAATACCATCTCTTCCAAATTCTGTACAAATCCACTGAAAGGTTGCAAAGTTATTAACATGCAAAATTTGGGGTTTAACATTAAAGTGCCTGCTCAACCCTAACTACAGAGGCGTGACTGCGCTTATGTGTATGTATATATATACATATATATATATAGATATATATACACATATATATATATATATATATATAGATATATACACATATACACACAGAGACACATATATACATACATATATGTATGTGTGTACACACACACACACACACACACACACACACACAAGTGTATATATATATATATATATAGGGTACATGATGGGCGAGTGTGGTATGGAAATATTTTTCCTCCTGCAGAGTGATCTCTGGATACTCATGAGTGAGAGTATCAGAGACCACTCTGCAGGAGTGAAAACATTTTCCATACTACCACTGCACATCATGAGTGCTAATATAACAGAGGTTTCAGAACTTTTTTATTTCACTTTATCTTGTGGAATAAACAAAGAAGATACAGGACAAAAAAGGAAAATTCTGCTAAAACAAGCTGAAACACTGTCTTGTCATTTGAGATGAAGCAGGCTGTATTCCTTGGTAGCTGAGGTATTCATGGATGTGGAAGGCTTTGCTCTTTTTTTTGGCTTCTTTTCCAGTATGAAACTCAGACTACTGTTTGCTTGCTTTGGGGCTTTCATAGAGTACACAGGATGAAAGTGAAACAAGGACTTACAGGTGCATGTGTGTTATGCCTGGGTTATATACCACCAACTGACCCACATGTAACCATAACCTTATACACTTACAAGTATTTGTGTCTTACCACAGTCTTATAGGGCCAGATATTAAAAGCTTTGTGTGGTGCACAAACTGTTTGCACGGGATTAGCATGGGTTTAGTGTAGGTCTTCCATATTCAAAAGCCCAAATAGTGCACACAAACTGCATTAGCACCGGGCAAACTATAATTATATGCAAGGGGCAATGTGAACATGAATACAGGCGCTATGAGATATTCAGTGACTAATGCCTCGCTAAGGTGTTTAGCGCCACATAGCGCAACCCTTAGCGTGGTACAAATTACCATCCAGAAAAAGTTGGTCTTAACCCTGGGCAAACAGCTTGGCATGACATTGGTGTTTTGCGTGGTCTTAGTGCAGGATTAGTGCAGCTTGCGCGACCCTAATATATGATCATGACACTTAGAAAATGTCAGACTTGGAGGACACATGCTGCTCACTGATAGCACCACCATGATACTAACATCTGCCACCAGTCCCAGCCAAGCACAGAGAGTAAGGGGTGATTTGGCCCACAGGGGACATCATGGTAGTGTGGCCATACAGCACACATCTGCAGACCATATGTCTGTGGTGACCAACAGATGCCAGCACACACACATGCAGCACTGTGGGCAGGGTGGCAATAGAGGGGAGGGTGTATGGGTGGCCAGACCTCACCACAGCCCAGGTGTGGCCACAAGGCTGGGACACATCACACAGTGCACATGGGCCAGTAGTGGGAATACCCCACCACCTCTGTGCCTGTCGGATCTTACATGCCCCCCCAGCCACATACCGCACAACTGTACAGATGCCACAGCACACTCAGACGGCTATGTATATGTCACTGTGAGCATCCTATGCCACAGGTGCAGCATCTGTGGAGCACACAACAGTGAAACAGCACTGTCCACTGTCACTAATCACCTGCAAGCTGGGCCTGTCACTGTGTACAGTGCAGTGGTCATCACTGCCCTACATACCATAGGCATTGCTGTGTCCCACACACTACCAGCCCTCTTGCTACTGTAGTGTCTGCTGTGCACTGTAGCATGGCCTACAATGTGGCATTTGCATGCAGCACCACCACTGCCTGTGCCTATGCTGTGCTGCTCCCTGGGGCACACAATGCTATGCTGTACTGCAGACCTGGCGAGCCCCTGTACTTCCAGACTGACCTACAGGTGGAGCTGTGGGACCCTGCAGTAACGCTGGCAAACTGCATGCAAATCAGGGAATAATGAGATGCTAATTTGGTTGTTTGCTCAGAGACTACTGAAGTAGGCTCATTTGCAAGTCACTTTTGAATATGGCAAATCTTCGTACCAGGGAAACGTATTTGCACTGGGCAAACAGCTTAGCTCCATGCTAAAACCGTGATAACGTGTTAGCACGGCGTTAATGGTTCGGGGACTATTATACAGTTTTGATCGCTGTTCTTTCACATCTGCTGCTGCCTGCAGCTGTACAGGGTCCACGCTTTTGCTGGCACACACATGGGCCACATAGTTCATCTCTACCTGCCCTCACGTCACTGTGTACTGTGTTGTTGTTGTGGTTTGCACTTCCTGGTTGCTATATTCAGTGCTGTCTTATTCCAGGGCTATGTTTGCTCTGCACTCCCAGTTTGCATGGCCTCATTCCCATGCTATATTCAGAAGCTGTTTACCCCAGGCTATTCCTTTTGAATATAGCTTGCTTTGTGCTCTGGGCTAAGTTTGCTCACTGGCAGTATTAACTTAGCTCAAGAGCAAAGTTTTGAATATCTGCCCATAATGTTTTATCTTGTTTTATTACTTATATTAGTGTTCTTTATTATATTTGATATGCTCATATTTGTCTGTAATGAATTTACCTATATGATATGTTTCTGCCATATATTCTTTATACTCATAATCACTCATATTCTGTAGATGTCCATTATTGTGACACGTTTTGTGCTTTTATGATTCTGCAAACATTTCCAGACTCACTGTCTGAAATAAGAACAGATAACACTTATTCTGTTGCTGACTATGAGTTTCTTGTAGCAGAGATTCTTCCTTATTTCCTATGTAATTGGCCAAGGGAGCCACCTTAGTTACATGCCTTATCCAATGCTGTATGTTTATCATATCTGTAATTGTACCCTTATCAGTCATATATAATTGTATGCACACCAGCTCCTCGGAGAAAGAGACCATACTCAAGGAATGGTGGGAAATCGGCTCCCTTGCTATTGCTTTGCTTGTTATGGCATGGTATTGTAATAAACCTTTTTTATTACTTCTACTTGTTGTTACCTTCTTTGTCCAGCATGCCAAGCAAAAAACCTAAGGTGTGATCTTTTCACATGTAACAATGGTGAACCAGCCTGTCTTGGTTTTGTCTGGCAAAGAATAACACTCATGTTACTTAGTGATTTGAGTTCTGAGGTGTGACTTTCCTCAGAGGCAAGTAGCAATGAGTTTAGCAGCTTAGGAACTCTCTGTGTGGACTGCTACTTATTGTTTTGTGAATTCCTCCTTCACAGGAGTTCACAGATGCCATCCGTCTGTGTGTATTTGGGTGCTGTGATTGCAAACACAGCAGTTAACCGACAGAATGGTTTAAAGATTTCCCTGCTTATTGACATGTCTTAAATATGCACAGAGTTGAGAGAAGACATCTCAGCTTATCTCACTGCACAAGGTGCATGGGATGTGCTTAAATAAAAATATAGTTAACTATAGATGTTTTGGATCCAATTACGTTGATCTGTGTGCAATATATTGAACTGAGAAAGTCAACTGTGATGCAGTCCACTAGAGGGCTGCTTTGGAGGCTTTTAAGTCTAATAGGGTTAATGGCTACTGATCAGTTGGTGGCTGATCCACCTAATAAGTTTATTATAGATATTCATGAGGAATCCTCCTCACTAATGTGATTCACAGACCAAACATTTGTCTGTTCTGACCCTGGTGGTATTTTATTTTTTTAAATGGAAGTATGTCTGGCAGGGTGTTGTCTCTGTCCATGTGTTTTGGATTTGTGGTGAGTACACTTTAATTATATCTGTTGGTTGATCTACCATTTATTGTGTTCTACAACGAATCTAAGTGTAAACACTTTTGTCTATGCAGTTGTTCCTTTCTACTCATTTTAGGAAAAGCACTACGTTTACTAGTAGTATGTCATATCTTGCTATGTATTCCCTGAATGCTTATTTTACTCTGCTAGATTGAAGACAGCATACTCAAGGTCACGCTGCTCCGTGTAGTTCTGATAATGACTAATTGGAGAATGTTTAAAAAAACGTCAGAAACATTGGTGTATTCTGTAATGAATGTTAAGGTTTAATGGTATCGGCTTCATTAACTATAATGTGTTTGATTTTTAACACTGTTTTGAAATCAGTAATTAGTGTTGGCTGGGATGCAAGAGATAAGTCTGTCTTTTACTCTGATTGCGTCACTTGGCTTTGTTCATGTGAGCTAATTATTTTTTAAATTAAAAGAATCTTCATTTGCTTATTCCAGGTTTACCTTCATCGGTGATGTAGTGTTGCAGAATATGTTTTTGAATGTGCCATCCTGGATTTTGATGTGTGGAAATATTTGTAGTTGGGAAACACTGCGCCAAATTCATCATCTATTACATCTATTTGTCACTGTTACCAGTTATCAGAGTCTTTAACTGTGTTTTCTGAAGCTACTCTGTTTTTTATGTCATTTGTAATGAGGAAAATCTGCTCATAAAATGGTCAACACCTTTGGCTTGTTGCCAGTGACATGTTCTGGTTTGGTGTTGGCACATTGTCTGCAAACTTTCTATCTTTCAGATAAGTGGTTGGTTTAATGTTGAAGTATGTGGACTGTGTCATTAGTCTTGATTCAATGTAATCATAGTTTGTTGTAAATAAAAAAAATAGAAGCATGATGCAAATGCTTTTCATTTTTGTTTTCCAATATGGCCTCCATCTACCGCTCTAGAAATTGTGATGGTTCATCAATTTTGATGCCCAGCTGGTGGCTAGACAGTGTTCTTTATCTGTAAGACCTCTCATTTAGTGCCATGTTCAAGGCCACTGCAGCTACGGCTGGGTTTGGTCCCAGGAAACAATTGTTTGCACAGTGTGTGACCTTTGGCACGTCATTTGACCTCCTTGTGTTTTTGAGCTGTAACTGTTTTTCCAGCTCATAACTGATGTACCTCCCTAATTAAATCAATATTTCTTATCCAAATATAACTTTAATGGGGTGTGCACATCAAGAGTACTTTTGTTAAAAGTTGCTCTTTTTTCCAGTCTTCCTCATCTGTCTGTGACATTAGGACTGCAATTTTTTTTTTCTCTCTGGGCTTGCAGCCATAAAGCTTCTTCTATATACAAACCTGCCCATTCCTATGTATGCCTTCCTTTATGGAAGATCTCATGGCTTCTTTGTCCTTGTCCTGTATCACTTATCCCATGCATCACACAGCGATCGGGGGGGTGGGGTGGCTATTCACCCTCAGCATTTGTAATAAGCCGATTAACTTTAACAAGATAGCTACACAATGTACACTGCCACAATAAGTATGTCTGTTTTGGGAGATTTTACCATTTATGTAACAGGCCTAATTTAACACCCTTTTAACAATTTTGTATGTACAGAATACCAGTATTATAACTTGTGTTATTTATCAGAATGATGTGTGTGTTAATGACGCGGTTCTAATGTCAAATTCAGAGAATTAGGGATGCCTAATACTCTGAAATTAATCATTTATTTCATTTTCAGGAATTTATTGGAGTGTACTAGTAGCTACAATAAAAAGATCCTACCCCCAAGGGTGGTCGAATGCATACATCTTTATAATGTAAATATCAGTATCAGCATTTTGGAAACCAATGCTAACCTTCCACAAGGAGAACACTAAGTAAATGAGATGTTCCCTTTCGTGGCTTGTGTTTTATTTTTACTCTCTTCCAGGGATAAGACTATCCTTCACAAGTAACCACTGGTAATGTATAAGTGTATTTTAACCAGTGACCCAGTTTCATTATAATGTTATTGCAGTTTGAATCATAGTAGGATACTGTATTGCCCTTTATTATTATTATTTTTTTTTTACAAGTTGTCAAACCATCAGCATTTATTCAGCATACAACCTTCCAGGTGAAGACTGATTAGCAAAGAAAGTTTGTCAATATATTTGTGGATACATATCCACACCTATGTTGGGAATAAAGTGTTCTCTAACATTTATGCAAGCAACTGTTACTGGTCAATGCAATACTATTTACTATTGTATGGTCAGGCAGCTGCTCCATCATTGGTCATACAGTATCCTATTATCTCTGTGTTGCCTCTTTCACAGATGAAGGAGCTCGGGGGGAAGGGGGCATGAATTGTATATATGCCCACCCCCAGTAACTGATTATTTGCATTAACACCTGTTTTAAGAACTGGTGAGCCTGTAAGGGGCAAATAATTATTGGAACTGTTGATGACATGGTTAACTACTAACACAACATTGCATGCCTATTTGTTTAACATATAACGGTCTAGATATGGTGTCAGCTGTATATATACTATTTAATACAGGCTGTACTCACTGATAGAAGGCTTTTACGGTTCATCAGTGATGAGTATGTATAATGCTGCAGCTGCTACCATTCTTAGTGTGAGTCACCATGTCTATGACATTTCCATAGATATGATATAATGTAAGCCTAGCCTCCTAAACTATACAAGGAGCTCAAGGGGGGTTGAACCATGCCACCTTACGGTACCCCTACGGTGGTTGCAAATAAATAAAATTCCTTCAGGACCTGACTGAGCTACAGCTAACAGATTCAGAAATGGGGCAAACAAACTCATTGTCCCTCAGTAAGAGAACAAAACAAGAAAATTGTGTGTTTGCTAATAACCCATTTGTTGGTTACATGTTAAAAAAAAAATATATATATATATATATAATGTACTCAAACATTATAAACCAGCTCAGCCTCTCTGCTTTCCCACTGCAGTCTAGCACAACCATACACAATCTATTTGCAGGTGGCTTTATGCCAACAACCAGCACCAGCCAGGTGCAAGGGCCTTGGCACTCAACTAGTAATCAGCTGAGCTTGGGAGGGGGAGAACTGTGTACATTCCCATATTATTTCACATATCCTTTTTGTCTTTTTAGCTCCTGTAAAAGACAATATTTTTTTCTTTATCTATTTATTCATTTTTTTCTATTTTTTGGGGCCGTATCACCCTGTTTTTCAGGACCTATCTGCCTGCCACCCTCATGCCCAGGCATAGCCTCAGAGCGGGGCCACCCAGGGGCTTCCCACTCCTGAATGGACACTGTGAGCAACCCTGGATTACCCCCCTGGGTTGGGGCCATGAGAGCCGGACCCCCCTGGCAGGTGTTGGAGGCAGTGGGCTGTGGGACGGAATGGGCCTTCATGCTGGGGGACCAGCATTTTTCTTGTACTTGCTGCCCTGGGGAGGGGTTGTGCAATGATGACCAGTGTCTGCCCCACCCCCCAATGTATTGTCTCTGAGTGCTGCGGTGCCCCAGGCCTCTGCCAGGGGTCCATCAAGCACCGGACACTCATCCCCTCCCTCCCCCCAGAGAAGGAGAGCAGTCCCAGGGATTTAATCCTTCTCCCCTGGCAGGCTAGAACCTGGGTCACCAGTGTTGTGAGTGAAAATCTAACCACTGTGCCAGTGGGATGACCAAAAGACAATATTATTTCAACAGTCATTCCTGGACTCTGATGACCAGCTTCATTTTGAATGTGATCAATGTTTAAAATGTATTTTCTGCAATATGCTTTCATTGTTTCATTGTCATTATGTTTTCACATATTGTTGCAGCTTATCAAGTATAAGCTCAGTAAACTGCTCCATATCCGTGATATTTTGGGGTATTAGGCCCATCTGGGTGACATCTGTAAGATCCAATGGGGAGGGTAAAAGGTACCAACCATTTACACAACAAATTAGTTGTTTTCACAAGCTGAAATATCCCAACACCCCATGAATGATTATTTCTTTTTATAGGTTATGTGCCACCATTCATACTCCCAAACAAAAGGGATCAGCATTGCTGTCCCATCCAGATTCATTACAACATGATAACCATGTACACCTGGACACCATAGTGGCGCCCCTAACCAATCTCACAGAATAAATTGCAGACTGCTAGCAATCGATGACAGTCCCTAAGGCCCCACCTAGCTAATGGTACACCTATGTAGGCCCTAGACCAGAAGGTCACCCACTGGCATCCTGTCTATATGCCAGGCCCAAGCACAACACACAGGTTTCTACACCTGTACTGTACTGTACTCATACATCCATAGTATTGTACACCTCATTCCATTGTTAGCACTGCCATGTTTCCAACTGTTGTTCCCCCAACAGAGAAAAAGCCTACTCAATGTTCCAAGCAAAAACCCAAGCCAACTAGTGGTCTGATTGCTTCTTCACTTCCAGGTACCCTTGCATATAATATGTAACACACACTTAATATGGCAGAATGTAAATTCTGCTTCAATACAAACACTTCCAGATTTCATAGCGTCATGTTACCAGACCCCTATTCAATAGAAATGATACATGCTCAAAACCCAGTATCAGAGCACCACACTACTGACTACCTAGGAGTATTTCACCCTAGACAACAGACCTAACAAAAGGAATGGTTTCAAACCTATAGGCACAACAGGCACTGTTGTACACCCTGTGTTTCATGGGTAAATGGCATACTGCCATATGATAAAGGTTCAAAGTGCATATAACAAACATAATATCGCACTTTCATTTCATGGAGATAGGCCTAAACTAGGCCCAAACATCAACTCATAACCAGGGAAACTATGTTTTTTCTTTCCCTACTGTCACATCCTCTTCTGAGACTTGGAAACAGGGTGTATTCACAGATGAATAAATGGTATATTCTTATTATTGGACCTCAACCTGCACCTCTGAGAGGATGGCCAACGCCATCACTTGTCTATGTCACACCACACCATAACGAAAGACATTGCTAATAACTATACCATTTTCCTTTTAACAACAACTATATGTGTGTTTTAAAACTAAGTTTATAACAACGTTTTACAAGTTTTAGGTTTCCACATAGAGGTACTAGTAAATTCTTCAAGCAACACATGCAACTTTTCTTCATGGATGGTTTTCCGTATTTGGCAGGCACCTCATATGATCTGATTGCTCTTATATGGACTCTGCTCTTGGTTGCTCTTTTATGAATTACGTTCTTTATGAACTGTCGATATTTGTGCAAATGTGCTCTTTTACAAAACGCTATGCCTGTGTGGGTATGGCTATTCCATTGAAACATTCAATGGACAATCTCAAGCAACCCTTGCCAAGGCCTTTGCCAATCCAGCCAATCAGCAACATGAACATTACCTTCCTTACTGTGCTGGTACACATCTGCACAACCCCATGTGCCATGTATACCCCATGGGTTACACACTTTCGACGAATGACATTTCCAATGTAACTACACTGCTTTGTGGTTACCAACTCGAATCTTATGGACTGGTTCCTCTTTAAGGACATTGTTGTTAGATTCTTCAATCAATAACGTACGCTGCTGTCCTGTACGCCACCGTTATCTTCAACTCTCAATACGGACTGTTCTTTATGAATAGACAATGACTCTAGCACTGTTTTTTTACAGGTACTTTAACAGTACCTCTCTGTGGAAATCTAAAATTTGTAAAACGTTGTTAAAAACTTAGTTTTAAAACACACATATAGTTGTTGTTAAAAGGAAAATGGTATGGTTATTAGCAATGTCTTTAGTTATGGTGTGGTGTGACATAGACAAGTGATGGCGTTGGCCATCCACTCGGAGGTGCAGGTCAAGGTCCATACGGCAAGCCAAAGCTGCATACTATCAACAAACCCTAACCTCCTTTTGGGGCTCCGTTAAACAATTCTGGAACAATATCAAGGAACTCAGTGGGAAATCACACTCTCCTACCCCTGCTCAACTCATAGTCATGGGAATTCCACACAGGACCTACTGCTATCGCTGAAGCCCTCAACTCCTCCTTCTCAGACCTCCAATATATTACCACTGAACTTCTTCAACCCTCCCCACCCACCCTCCCTCCGACACCTTGAACAGCAAAAATACAACACCCTTTAGACTAAGAGTCATCTCCTGCTCTGAGGCAAAATGCTACCCTCTCAAAGCCCTGGCTAATGCTCGCTATAGCAATGACTCCCTGGATCTCAAACTCATTCAGCTGACCCTGGATGTGACACTACCCCCATCTCACAAAAATTCTCAACCTGTCACTATGACTTAGTCAATTCCCTTCAGCCTGGAAGAGAGCCATAATCACCCCTATTCTGAAGAGTGGCGACCCCACAGTCACCAGCAACTATAAACCAATATCAATCCTACCACCCCTCTCCAAAATCCTTGAAAATATAGTATCTGATCAGCTTATTGACTACCTAACCAAACACAACCTACTTTGCCGAGAACAGCATGGATTCCAGAGGGGCCACAATACCATCACCACCCTTACTGAACTCACCTCATTTGTCCATGAGGCCCTAGACCAAGGCTCCGTGGCTGGGGCTATTTAGGTGGATCTGACCAAGGCATTTGACACTGTCAGTCATGAGCTACTGCTCCGTGCCCTTCCACAACTCAACCTTGTACCTGAGGTCACTGCCTGGTTCAAAGACTACCTCTCAGGGTGGACACAACAAGTCAAGATCAACACAACCCTGTCCTCATGCAAACTAGTATGCTCTGGTGTCCCGCAGGGGTCCATACTTGGCCCCCTAATTTTCACACTCTCTCCCCAAGTCTTGCAGTGGTCACCTGCTACTCTACGCCGATGATGCTGTAGTGTTCTGGAAACACCCTCAGCCTAACTCTCTCCAAATAGCCCTGCAGGACTTCTTTAGGGAGCTAGAATCATGGTTCTCTGAACACTGTCTTATTATCAATTACAAAAAAACGAAGTCCATGCTCTTTGTGCATCGACAAAGCCCCCGCTGTCATATGCTCCTACTAGTAAAAAACTCTCATGGCTCTCCTCTAGAACAGGTTTCATGTTTTAAATATCTCAGAATCACATTAGACACCTCCCTCTCCTACCATAATCACATACAGCTTCTCTCCTCCTCTGTCAATGCCAGATTGGGGATCCTATACAGGCTTAAACACTGCTTACCTCCCCAGGCCATGCATCTTGTGGTCTCCTTCTCTATCCTTTCCTTGGTGGACTACGGGATAGTCATTTATGGATCTGCTAATCCAACCGCCCTATGCTGTATCAACACTGCCTTTAACAAAGCCTGCCACCTAGTCACAAGCTGTGACAGGTTAACACATACCTACGAGCTTTATACACTGACTGGTTGGCTTAATTTCCAAGGAAGGCTAAGTCCACACCTGCATTCTTGCCAAAAAATACAACTCCAGCTAGCATCCATCGGCCTACACCCGATTATCAGTGCAGCCTCTACAGGCGGACTAAAAGGCTCACAGCCAACACTTCTCTCTTGTCCCCTACTGGAACATCTCTTGGACAAAGATCATTCCACTACTGCACCCCACTATGGCTTAATAGCCTACTTCCTAATCTCCATGACCATTAGTTCTCCCTATTTAAAACAGGTCTCAAAACACTACTCTTTGACTCAACATTATGTGACTGTAGATAACCCTTTTCTTTGGGGCCAGCCTCCCTCTTGTCCCTTCACTCCTTCACCCCTGCCCAGATATTTGACTCGGGGTCACTCTAGATCCTACAAAACTGCATCCTGCACTTCTCTGATAAGGGATATCTTGTATGCCCCTAGTTACTATCACCATCTAAATAAGATTAAGCTATGACTGCATAACCCTGTACTGTTACTTTAATACTGTACGTGTATGTTTTTTCATTACTGTAAATGTATTTCTTTCTTTTTTTGTAACTGATGTGGAGCCTTTGCAAAAGAGTCTATGACTCAGAGGATTGTAATTCCGATTCTATACAATAAACAATAAACAAACAATGTTCTGTGATAATATACATCAACGATTTTTCTTATACACATATCCACTGTGGTGTTGTCATACCTAATTTCTGTTTTCTGTTTTATGATCTGATCATCTGTGATTATCCCTTTGTCGACTACTGAATAGGTTTACTTTCACAATCGCCTTATCTGTATGCTACAGAAATGTAATCCATTTGCGTTACTAGGTTTACTAGGTTGTATAGGAGAAAAGAGGTCGAGGCTCTATCTAGATTTCCACACAATGTGGGTAAATAAAGGCATGCAATGATTTAACCAATTATCAAGACCCTTTTTTCAGATTTAATAAGCTTTATTGGCATTTTATTTTCCAACAAACTGTACATACAGTACATCACATGTAGCATCGAACATGTCAGACTTTTAACTTAATAAATGCCCTCCTCC
Organism: Neoceratodus forsteri; assembly: GCA_016271365.2. Taxonomy (NCBI): domain Eukaryota; kingdom Metazoa; phylum Chordata; order Ceratodontiformes; family Ceratodontidae; genus Neoceratodus; species Neoceratodus forsteri. Next base: position 1,341,289,857 of record CM057455.1, on the reverse strand, counting down.
TCCCTCTCATCCACCATCATTCATAAGCATTATAGCATAGCCAAAATCTTCCTTCCCTAACTAAACCTCCCTACTCCTCCCTCCCTAAGAAGTACCCAGTGGCAAAACATCTACATCAATATTTCATCTCCTGCAGGACAAACTGTTATATGTTAATTATATCTAATCCAACATATTTATTTCTTGTACATGGGAGTTAGACTACGAATCTCCTAGGAACCTTATACCTCTCAGCTATGAAGTGTGTAAACTGTTCCCATCTGTTGTTAAAAACATGTAAAATATGATATTGCACGGCTATAGCTCTTTCTGCATTATAAGCTAAATGGAGTTCCTGTATCCATTCTCTAAAAGAGGGTGCAGTATCTGTAATCCAATATCTCGAGATAAGGAGCAGTACCACTGCAGAAGTAGGGGCCATATAATATTTATATGTCTGTGGTATTAGGGCTGAGAGGTTACAAAGTACACATGTTTCTAAATTGAAATTAACCATGTCTCCAAATAGGGGTTTCAGGAAGTCTTTTATTTTTTGCCAAAATCTTTGAATTATGGGGCAAGTCCATATCATATGCATCAGGGACCCTGGCTCTTGGTGGCATCTCTGACATGCTTCACTTTGTTTTTTCCCCTATACGCTGCAACTTAGTTGGTGTATAACATAAGTTATGGAGGATGTTGAACCTAATCAGACGTAGTCGGTCTTGTTTTACATATTGATAATTATTTTTCCATATAGATTCCCAAGTTAAGGAATTGTATGAAAGATCTGCTGCCTGCTGTCAATAATATGCTGTTGAAGAACAATTGGCCATTGCCTTAATGGACAACTGCCTATAGATTTGGGAGATAGGCCTTGGTTGTAAAACTATATTGGATAATTCTGTTAGAAATGAAAATGTCTGTGATGACCAGGTGTGGTCCCAAGGCAGCATTAACGCATTGCCTAATCTGTAAATATTTAAAGTAGGGGAGCTCTGTCAAATGAAAAGTTTGTTGAAAGTTCTTAGGAGGGAGAAATTTGTTGTCTTTAACCAATTCTAACAGAACAATCTCTTGTAAATCCTTCCAAAAAGGTGGTGCAATAACCCTGCTACCTAACCGTATGTTCATATTATTAAAAAGTGACTGACCTAAGTCTTGTCTATTGTTCAGTTTGAAGTAGGTACATAATTGAATGTGGGCCTTCATTGCCCATGCTATAGGGGTATGCCTCCATGTCTGAGGTATCTTATTAGGCAAGGTATAAAGTAATGAAGTTAAAGATATATTATGAGTTAGTGCCAGATGCCTCTCTATGCTAAGCCATGCTAAGGTCTGTGAAACCCCTTCCTCGGGGAGTAGCCAGTAGAGATATTTACAACTCTGAAAGGCCATATAGTAAAGAAAAAGATTGGGGATGCCCAGTCCCCCTTCTCCTTCCCGCTAACCAATTTAGCTATGGACCTCCTAGGCTTTTTATCCTTCCAAATAAATGCAGACCAAATGGATTCTATCTTTTAAACCATGCTATAGAGAGGACTAAATTCAGCATGGAGGGGTGCATATTAGTCTTGGAAATATAACCATCTTAATTATATTGACCCTTCCCCATAGAGTCAATGGCAGGCATTGCCATCTCTTCAGATCCTGTTGCATCTGTGATACTACAGGGTCTATGAGAGATCTTAATTTGCCAATGTCCTGAGTAAGTTCAATCCCTAGAAAGTAATAGAATTTATGGCCCATCTTAAGCCTGGCTCTTCCACCTCTCTCTTAGAGCAAGAGGACATCAGAGATAGAACAGTGTTTTTGCTGGTTTAGTTTATAACCTGACAATAAACCAAAATCTTCTATTATTCTTAGCACAGCTGATATGGAGTTTTGCCACACGGAGAGGTGCAAGAGGATATCATCTGCAAACATAGAAAGTTTATAGATATCTTGGCCTAATTTAATGCCTCTAACTTCACTTGCTGCATTGATTTTTCTTTCCAAAGGCTCATTATATAAATTAAAGAGCATGGGGGACAAGGGGCAGCCCTGTCAAGTACCTCTGGTCAGTACAAAACTATTGGATGTCACCCTGTTAGATATGAATCTTGAGAAGGGACTCGTGATAATATTGTAATCCATTTATGAACTCTGAAGTTATTCCATACCTAGGTAGGAGGTCAAATAGATAAGACCAACTGACTCTGTCAAACGCTTTCTCTGTGTCTAAGGCAACCAGTACTTTATCAGTGTTGGTCTCCCCAGAAGCGGACGGCAAGTGACAGATCTTTCTGAAATGATCACTAGAATGTCTCCCCGAGGCAAAACCTACTTGATCTGGTCCGATTAAGTCATCCCATACCTTTTTAAGGCGGAAGGCTAGTATACTCGCTAGCAATTTTATCTCAATGTTCAATAACGAAATTGGTCTATAGTTGTCTGGGCTAGAAGGGTCCTTCCCTGGTTTAGGCAGGACCACAATCTTAGCTTCAAACAAAGCCAACTCCTTAATAGGGTACAGTACAAGTAATTAAATAATATCTTTAGATAGGGGGCCAACTCCTCCTTAAAGGATTTATAAAAAGCTGGAGGATATCCATCCGGACCAGGGGCCTTATCTACTGGCAGTTGATCAATTGCCTCCCTGATCTCCTAAAGAGTGATTTCTCCAGTTAACGCCAATTGTTAGGATGGTTTAAGTTTTGGCAATTCTACATCTTGCAAAAAGTGTTCAATTTTTTTACTACATTCCTGATCCATGGTGGGGGGGCTGTGTATAGATGAATGTAATAGTCATGGAGAATTTTTACAATTGCCTCTGGGTCTGAAGATAAACTCCCTGTGGCACTGTCCTGAAGGGCTACTATCCACCTAGCTTCCTTTGCTGTTTTAACCTGTTTGTTAACAGCTTCCAGATTTTCCCCTGCCCAATATAAGTGGCTTTCCACTTTGCCGTATTCTTTAAGGTAATATCTAAACTGTATGCCACATATTTAGCTCTTAGCATTGTAGTTCAATCCAGGTCTGATCCTCTGATCTCTGATTCAAATAAGTCTCTAAATATCTTATACGTGTCAACCATTCTTCCACCTCCTTAGTATTTTTATGTTTCCTGATTGTTGCAAGTCTTACAACCTCTCCTCTCCATATTGCCTTAAGAGCACCCCATAAAGTGTCTATTGCAGTGATAGAGCCATAATTGGCATCCCAAGAATTTTTCATAAAGATTTTCATATGCTCCACTGTCTCCTCCTCAGATAATATTTGAGTATTAAGAGACCATGATTTCAAAATTTGGTGAAATGGTGAAAATCATATTTTAAGCCAAATAGGTGAATGGTCAGACAATGCCTTGGGGTAAATTCCAGTATCCTCAACCCCATGTAAGGCAGATGAACTGAGGAGGAAACAGTTGATCTGTGAATAAAACTTGTGGGGATGGGAGTAGAATGTGAAGTCTGAGAGTTGTGGGTGGAGGGTTCTCCACGGGTCTATCAAACCGGAGTCTGCCATAAATTCCGCAGAGCCCGCTGACATGGGAAATACCAGCTCTCCTATGGAATGATCTATCCAAGTCATTCGCATATACCAAGTTCCAGTCACCCCCTAACAGACAAGGGATGTTAGGAACCGAGGCTATGATTGTTGCTAAGGGTGGAAAAAATGTAGGCATAGCTGTATTCAGGACATATATGGAACCAAGAAGAACTTCTATTCCTGCTAAACTCCCAAGTACCAAAATGTACTTCCTTCTGGGTCATGCCAAGATCTGATTTCTTTAAATTGTACACCTTTTTGTATAAGAATTGTAACACCCCCTCATCTTGTACTAATGCCAGCCCCAAAGACCTGTCCCATCCACATTTTACGCAGTCCCAATAATTGGTCTATGGTAGTATGTGTCTCCTGTAGCATGACAATGTGGGAATGATATCTATTTAAATGTCATAGAACAGTATATTTTTTAGCATTATCTTTCCCACCTTTAATATTCCAAAAAATTATATTCCAACTTCCCATGAGAGTTTCATCTTTTTACCTGTCAAAACTAGAATGTCCTGCTTTTTTACCCATCTCCAGAAATAAATCTCTTCATATTTGCCCCATTCTTCTTCCCCAACATTCCAACCCATAAACTCTATCCTCCTATCTAAATCCCCTAAACCCACCACAATTCCCATGAATTTCCCCCCCAACTTTATCCCAGGCCGAACGCCTACTCCAAAACGCTCCGGTCATCATGCCCTCCTAGGAGCAGCCCCCGCCCTGCCGAAGAGGTAACCCGAAGGATACCCCTAATGCTCTACCCAACAGTAATGATTAACATAATATATAGTACCACTAACTCTTGCCTAGCCAAGTGGGGAAAAAAAATTCTGGAGTTTTCAACAACTACCTTAACAATCGTTAATACAAAAAGGAATATTCAAGAATTAAAGGGCATGCCTTTTCCTAATATTTATAACAGCCATTGCCAAGTTAAATGAGCCATGTTCTTAGGTTTGTTTTTGAGTATCTTGAGAAGCATTTCTAGTCATAATTAGCTCCCTCAACCTTTAGACTATTATCTATTAGCCATAGAGTCATAATAATTAGTTTAGGTAATGTAGTCTAGTGGGAGCTTATTTAATTAAAAGATCAGCCAAAAATTATGTAATTGGTGCTGTCCCAATTTAGGAGGTTGTTGAAACTGAGCTGGACTATGGACAAGTACAAAAGAGAGGAGCAAGAGATGCAAACATAAGTATCTATATAGCTCAGGGCCTTAGATGGCAAATCAAGTCAATGTCGCAAAAAAAAAATTAGAAATCACCGGTAGATGGCACTCCATCTTAATCCGCACGGCTGAAGTCCCATTGTGCAAGGCCCTCAAAAACCAAAATGTGACTGAAGGGCGTTACAATATACCCCCAGTATGTAGTAGTCAAAATACAGCATCTCTCAAAACATAGTCCCAATAATCCCTCCATCTCACCTTAAAGTCCAAAATAAAAATAAAACAGGCTTTAGCATTTTGCACATCAGAGTTAGTTTTCACTTATAGGTGACCTCCTGTAGAAATCTCCAAAGCTGTCACCTGAAATAATTGCAGTGAATATTCCGTGGGATGCAGATTAAAGTACAGAGATATCAGCCACCCTTCCGAAGAGCGAGGAGTTTTATACCTAGGTCAGCAGTGGCTTGATCAGCTGTGTCATATCGCTGAGTTCCAGATGGCAAGGATACCTCCAGTCTCGCAGGATATAACATTCTATGTTTTATTTTTGTGGCCCATAGTTTAGACTGAAGATGGTGATATGTGGCTCTTTCCTGTCTGACTTTGAATGTTAAATCAAGGACCATTCTCATCTTCTTGCCCCCCCAAGTCAATCTTCTCCATATTTCTGGCCGATTTCAGTATGTGATCCCTGTCAAGATAATTCAAGACTTTGAAAATAATGGGACGAGGTGGTTGATCCGATGGTGGCTTGGATCTAATTGATCTGTGGGCCCATTCTATTACATACGTGGGTCCGTTTGGCGAGGGGCCTGCTATATGTGTTCATATTTTTTGAATGAAGGACACTGTATTATTCCCCTCTTCACCCTCTGGCAACCCTAATAAGACTAGATTGTTACATCTAGATCGTCCTTCTAGGTCCTCGGCTTTGTCCTCTAGTTTTTTTACCATTCTCTTTAATGTTATGTTCTCCTTTTCCAGCTTGTCTAGATGATCCTCCATCAATGAGATTCAGGCCTCTACATCTGATACCCATACCGTCAGCTCTGATAGCGATGCTTTCCAATCCCTGAATTCGGCAATAAGGGAAAATAGAGCCATTTTAATAGTAGTGATATCTTCTTGGAGCTGGTCTGCAGGGTCACCTGAAACACATAGATTGGCATCGGTATTCAGCGATGTGCTCCTCCGGGGCCTTTTCGCATCCAACCCCACTATATCTTTTTGTTTCTCTTCCTCCAGAACACTGTGGTTCAACTCTCTATGAGGCTCCATGGCTGCTATTTCTTTGATCTTAGAAGTCTGTTAGTCCACGAAACAAGGTAGGGTACAATATTAATTTGTATTTTAGGTAGAAATCCACAGAAATTGCCTATAAACTAGTGAAGCTGCACCACTGTGCTGCTTACTCCACCAAGCACATCACGTGACTCCCCATCAAGACCCTTTTTAAAAGCTTCTACATTAGTAACATCAATTAGTTCCTGTGGAAGTTTGTTCCAGTATCTTGGTGCCCAAACTGCAGAAAAAATGTAAACGCTAGTTGGTTTTGGCTTTGGGAACGATAAGTTGTCTATATGACATCTTGGGACAGTTCTCCTAGCAGTTAAATTTTGTCCACACTTATTCATAAGTTCTGGGTCTTTCATCGGTTTGAATTCAAAAGTAGATCCCCTCTGATTCTTCTGAGTTCTAAGGAATTTAGCCCAGTTTTCTGAAGTCTAATCTGATAAGGGGAATATTGTAGTCTTGGGACCATTTTAGTTGCCCATTTCTGAATCCTTTCAAGGCTATTTATATCGCCTTTAAATGGGGGGACCAAAAGGGAGAACCATAATCGATGAGTAGTCTGATGCACGTTCTATAAAGGGGTATTAGGCATTGTTCTGTTTTAGAAACAAAAGAACGTTTAATTTGTCTGATTAAACTATTCAATGTATTAGCTATTTTTAGACAATGATCAAAAGATGACAATTTAGAATTAATCAGAATGCCCAAATCCCTTTCTTTAGTTGATGATTTTATTAATATATTATTACTGTAATATTTAATATGAGGGTTATGTAACCCAAAATGCAAAATGACACACTTTTCAATGTTGAAGTCCATTTTATTGTCTAATGCCTATCTCTCGATATGTTGAAGATCTAATTTAAGACAGTTAGAATCCAAGGGGGTATCCACAATGCCACCTAGTTTTGTATCATCAGCAAACTTTGACAACCAATTTTTGGAACCTATTTGCATATCACTTATATAAATATTAAACAATAAGGGGCCAAGCACTGAGCCCTGAGGAACCCCACTGGTAACTGAACCTAGATTTGAAACACTGCTGTTTATAGTAACTCTCTGGGTTCTGTTTGTAAACCATGCATTTACCCAGTTAATTAGGCAGGAGGAAAATCCTAGGGATTCCATTTTTATAATCAAATTTTCATGGGGGACCTTATCAAACGCCTTACTGAAGTCGAGTAAGATAACGTCCATCTGATGTTTATTATCAAGGCCCTGACTAATGTTATTATAAAATGCTAACAGGTTTGAAGTATAAGAATGTCCAGTTCTAAACCCATGTTGGGAACTATCACGTATGTTTAAGTTCTTCATTTCTTTTGTTAGAAAGGATTTTATTAACTTTTCCATAACTTTGCAAATGATAGGAGTAAGACTAATAGGGTGATAATTTTGGATGAGTGATCTATTTCCCTTTTTATGAATAGGAGTTACGGATGCCATAAGCCAGTCAGCTGGAATTATGGCTGATTTCAAGGATTTATCAAATATTATATTTAAAGGAATGGATAATGCTTCAGCTGATTCAATGAGAAATCTAGCAGTGATTCCATCATTTCATGGACTTGTGTTTTTATTTAGAGACTTGGAGGGAATAATATCAGACACAGTAATTTTATGGGGTAAACTAGAGACAGAACATGTCCTAGGATTCACCTTTAGGTAGAGAAGTACTTTGGTAGAAAAAATCGAGCAGAGGTAATCATTAAAAAGATTGGCTATATCAGAATCGGATAATATAGTAATACCATTGTTTGTAGGAGGACCTATTTTTCTAGAGTTTCCTTTTTACTGGTTAGATAAGAAAAGAGTGATTTATAGCCACCTTTAGTATGTGCCAGCTTAAATTCTAATTTCATTTTGGCTTTTTTAATCAAGTTTTTTAGATTCTTTAAAGTATTTCTATATTTGATATGGATTATACTTTTGTCAACTGGAGAACTATTTTGAGTTTTTTAAACAACTTTTCCTTTTTTTAATTTGCAATCTGATTGTTTTATTTAACCATAAAGGAATTCTACCCTTTTTGTTATATTCTTTTCTTAAGGGTACATAAGTTACTTCCAAGTTGTGAATTATGTGTTTTAATTTAATTCATGCCTCATTAGCTATGAGCTTATGAAAGGTTTTTTTCCACTGAATACTGTTTAATTTCTTAATAATACTTTTGAAATCTGCACCATCGTAATTCCTGTATGTTGTTTTCATATTAAGTCTGTGATGTTCCACTAGTAATTTGAACATAATTGCATAGTGGTCACTATTACCCAAGGGATCTAAAATTTGAATATTAGTTAATTTATGGTTCAGATTAGAAAAAAGGTGATCGAGGATATTGTTTCCTCTAGTAGGAGAAGTAATAAGTTGTGACAGCCCCTGTTCAGATAACATAGCCAGGAAATCAAGATCAAATTTGTCGCTGCTCAAATTTGTAGACCAGTCTATACATGGCATATTAAAGTCACCCAGGATAATAACATCTTTATGCTCAGAAAAATAAATAATATCTTTGAGCAGTGCATCACTATAAGAAGAATCAGCTGATGGGGGGGTTACAGCAATTACCAATAATAATTTGTGAGAGACCTTTGAATTGTACAGCCACCCAAATATTTTCAGTGTTACTTTATGACGGAATCTCATAGGAAAGGATATATTCTCTTACATAGATACAAACCCCTCCCCCTTTTTTATCAACTCTGTTTTTATGATAGAATTTATAACCCAGAATGTGTTGATTCCATACAGAGTTTGAGCTCCACCAGGTTTCTGTTATACTTATAATGCCTATGTTAAGAAGATTACTTTTTGCTTCTAATTTCATTTATTTATTTACTTTTTGTTGACTGGGTAAGTGCACTAGACAAGTCCTGCTTATTTTCAGGCATGACCTGGGAGAGGGGATACAGATGAATGCCAACTGACCTTGAACCAGATTAAGCTGTTGATGGTATTATTAGTGAATGAGGGAAATTTGGCCAGGACACCAGGGAAATTCCCCTACTGGCTGCTGCGTGGCCAGTATGCAGGAGTCATCGCTGGAGTTGGATGTCGGGAGTGCAGGGGAGCAGGCCTCCTCCCCTGTGCTTCAACTTTCAGGGGCTGTGGAAGAGGAATGCGTGGTGACTGAGGTCACGATGGTGACAATTGTTTCAGCAGAGGACCGAGTCAATTACCATCAGTCTGGGCAACAAGCAGTGGATGCAATTCTACAACCCGATACCTTGCTAGCCTCTTTACGATTGAAGCGGTCTGCTTTACTGCAGGAACTTTCCCCTCTAGTTATGGAGCTTTCAGCACTCCCACAGGCATCTTCAGGGCTTCCCGATGGTGGAGCAGTAAGGTCTGTTAAGCCCCCTGTTGATGCAGAAGGTTCTGCATCATTTTCTATCGAGTCTGTGCTGTCGAAATGTTGTGCTGGGGTTGGCAGTTTACTGAGCATTCCCTCGGTGTGCCCACAGCCCCAGCATGCTTCTCTTGATCCCCCTGCGAGGCAGGCAACCAAACAACATCTGGGATATGTGTCAGTTTGGGGTAAGCCTACTGAAAATCGGCAAGAGACGTCTACAGCTGGGACTTTGGAGCCTGAGGTATTTTTCTTTCCCCCTTCTCAAAAGCCAGGCTGGAGTAAAGGACAAGGTACTTTAATGACTGGGGGGCTTTTGTCTGGGAAAGGCCTTTTTAATACATCCAAGGATTGTGGTCAGGAGTGCCTTAGTCTCCTGAGAAAGCCTTAAAGGATGCTGGTTGGGAGCAGGGAAATGGTGGTACTTGGACTCCGGACTCCCAGGACCCAACTTATTTGGCAATGCTGCAAAAGGCAGCAGATTCTGTGGCCATCAACACTGTTCTGAGCTCCAACAATCCCCGGGGGGTTATTACTGAAGGGGCTCTGCCTGAAGGAACTGTAGTGGGTGTGTTACCTAATGTTTTGCAAGCTCAGGTTTCTGCTGTTTCTGATGCTATGATTTCTGATCAAAATGTGGTTTGTTCTCCTGTTCCTGTTATTTCTGTGCCCCTTGAACCTGAGGTTCCTCTCAGGATGGGACCTGCCCCTCCCTTGCTAGATGCCCTAGAGGAGGATCCTGTTTGGCCAGTTGGTTTTAAACTAGCTGATTTATTTTCATCCAAGGGAGAACCGGCCCCCCCCAATGAAATGCTGTTCGTTTGTTATGTAAGGGTGGGTTGGTGGATCCCCCTAATAGGCTTTATGTGGCTAAAACATTACTTAAAGGATCAATGACCTTTTTCTCTTCGGAGATTTTTGCCCTTATTAGTTTGGGAAATCATAATTTTGATATTAGTTTTAAACAGGTTTCCAGTTTAGATAGATTTTGGGCACAGTATGCAGCCTGCCAGGCCTCTCCTACTTGGTCTCCCTTTCAAGCTATTCCTTTGACTAAACCTGCTGTCAGAAATATTACTATCATGTTTAAAAATGAAGGAGTTAATGGACATTTTATTTTGGTTAAGACAACGGTGTGAGGTACTCAACAAACTACCCCCACATTGGATAGTGAGCAAATCTGGGATGGGGGATGGCGAGTTAGAGTAAAATTGTAATCTACAAATGCTGGGCCTAGTCATTTACCTAGTTTTTTTTATCTGGGGAAAGATAAACGTCTCATTTTCTATGTGGGGCAGCCTAAATCTTGTTTTAAATGTGGCTCTCATGTTCACTTTAGTTCGGCCTGCGATACTGTGAAATGTAGCCACTGTTTTGAATTTGGACATAACTCTAGTGCCTGTCTGAATCTCTTTAATTGTAATCTTTGTGAACGTACAGGTCATGCCTATGGTCGTTGCCCTTGGACATCCCATAATAGGGAAGATTGTTTTTCACATGTAGGTCTGATTTCAATGGCACAGCAGGCACAGGCTAAAATTATTGCAGCCCGGGACTTGAAAATCAGCATGCTTTCCTCAGCATCAGAGGGGTTAGCTAAAGGGACTGATGAGATTAGTATTCAGGATGCTTTGGTCACCCCTCTTCCTTTGGCATTAGATCAGCCTGTGGTTAGTATTTCGTCCACTGTCTCTGATGTTCCTGTTGTGGCAGAAGGGTCAGGGGTGGTTGTTGGTGACATGCCCCCCTCCCCCCCTGCAGTCTGCTTCTGGTGTAGAGGTTTCCAGTTTCGTTCAAATCCCACATAAACGGACTAGGAGAGGTTTGGCGGTGGCTGGTCGGGGTAAGGAGGCCAGAGTCTGTACTTGGCAGTCTGGCAACAAATTTGCAGTCTTGGCCATTGACTTCTCTGATAAAGAGTCTGGAGGAGGGAGATACAGATACTTCATCAATCCGATCTAATACGGATACTGAGGGTTGCGGGGACTTGGGCCCTATTGCTAAACAAACCCGACAAAGTCGTAGGAGTAAGTCACCCATAGGCACTTAAATGGCTTTATCTGTTTGTACTTTAAATGTCAACAGCATTAAAGGTTATAGAAAGCTTGGGGGTGTGTGTTCTTAACTTTACAAGACTTTAAATGTGATATTGTTTGTCTAGTGAATACTAGACTGAAATCACACCAGGAACTTCAACAAGCTTCCCGGGCATGGACCCATGGTCCGTCTTTTTGGTCATCAGGTACTGATAAGTGTGACGGTATTGGGATTCTATTTTCTAACTCTGCTTTTCATGTGTCTCAGTTGGTGGATATTCAACCTGGTAGGGTGTTATTGTTGAATTTTACTTATTCTTTTGCAAGATTTAGGATAATTGTTGTTTATGCCCCTCAGACAAAAGCACAACGGGTGTCTCTTTTTCATTTAATTAGGCCCTTTTTGCATACTTCTAGGTTACTCTTGTGGGTAGGTGATTTTAATTGTTGTTTACACCAGAGGGATAGGGGGTTACAAACCCCCAAATTATTCTGTGATTCTGTTGCATTGAAGGATGTTATCACCACTGCCCAGCTAGTAGATACTTACCGGTTTTGTCATGAGTCTGGGGGGTTTACTTTTTTTAAGGGACCTTTAAGGACTCGTATTGATTTTGCTTTTTTGTCTAAAGTTTTGACGATTCTTTCATGTCAGACTGTGGGTGTTGAGTTTTCAGATCATGCAGCCCTTAGTGTCTCCTTTTCATGGCACAAAACCCCAAGGTGCAAAAAAAATAGGTGGAAGCTTAATGATTCCCTTTTGGAGGATCCTCACCTTCTGAAGTTATGGAGGAGGGAATGGGCGGCCAGGCTCTCGGTGGCTGACATCTATGAGGAACCATGTGAATGGTGGGAAGATTCTGAAATCAGATGGAGGCAGATTTTTCAGGGGAAAGCTGTAGTAAATCAGACGGCTCAATATTTAAAATATTTAGCATTAAGGCAACAATTGCAGCATCTGATTTCCTTATCTGACACTACTAATAATGATTATAGTGACCAGATTGTGGTGGTTTGTACACAAATGAAAACCTTGCAATATGATCGGGCCAGTTCTTTGGGACAGGAGGCTAGATTTTGGACATGGGTGACCAAAGGAGGGTTGGACCCATTTAAGGCCTGTAAAGGACGAGTGGAGTCTAAGTTTATTCAGACTTTACGGTCGCCCTCTGGTGACTTGGTTACAGAGCCGGAGGCATTGGTTCAGGTTGTGGAACAACATGTCCTCTCCATGTTAGGTAGTCTACCTGTTTGTGAGTTGGATGACTCCTTTTTTGGACTCTTTGCACCTCCCTTTGCTCTCTTCAGCTGAGCAGGGTATGTTGTCAGGAGACATTGTAGCCACGGAAGTGGCTCAGGCCACTGATAGTTTAAATTCAAATTCAGCACCAGGATCAGATGGCCTTACTGCCCATTTTTATAAAACCTTTAAGGAGGATTTCGTTCCTGCGTTAACTTTGTTATTTAATGACATGTTGACCACAGCCTCTTTTACTAAGTCCATGAAGGAAGCCATTTTGGTCCTAATTTTTAAAAAAAGGGGATAGGGCTGATTTGCATAATTGGAGACCACTGAACTTATTGAATGTAGATTATAAAATCCTGGCTAAAATTTTGTTGGCTAGATTACTTAAAATTGCTGATCATCTCAGTCCGGCTCAGACTTGTGGCATTCCAGGTAGATGCCAACATGATGATTTGATTCTGTTGAGAGAATTATTTGCCCTTGTTGAAAAAGGGATGGTTATGGGTTGGGTCTTGAGTTTGGACCAAGAGAAGGCCTTTGATAGGGTCTCCCAAGACTTCCTATTTTCAGTGTTGCAGGCCTTTAGGATTCCTGTTCAGTTTCTTTTTTGGCTTAAGGCTCTCTATGATGGGGCTACCATCATTCCTAATGTGAATGGTTGGCTGGGGAAGCCTGTGACTATGGTACGGGGGGTCCGACAAGGGTGCCCCTTAAGCCCTCTCCTTTAAAATTTTTGTATTGATATTTTGATTAGGGCAATTTCTCTTTGTCCTCATATTTTGGGGCTGGGAGGGGGGCTCTTCCATCGGATCCCACCAAAATTTTAGCTTATGCTGATGGTTTGGTCTTGACTGTAGATATCTTTACGAAGGAGGCTGCATTGGTACATGTCCTCCATTCGTATTCCTCAGTTTCAGGATCTTGTATTAATTTTAGGAAAAGTGTTGGGGTACCTATAGGTCACCTTGCTCTTCCACAGTCTGGTACTTATGCAGGGATACAGATCTCTACAGCTCCCTTTAAGTGCTTGGGTATTTTTTTTGGGACAGGAGATATGCACTCTTATAATTGGCAGATTGCTTTAGGGAGGGCCGAAGGTCTTGTTTCCGGTTGGAAACAGTACCAGATTGTTAAAAAAAAAGGGCTGTGTTGCTTAAGACTTTAGTGATCCCCATTTTTTTGTATCTTTGTTATGTATTTCCCCCGCCTATGGGTTTTTTTTTCACCAGACTATATAGGATTTTTTCAAGGGTTTTGGGGGTCCCGTTTGAACCCAGTGAAGCGGAGTATAACATATAGACCACTCAAGGAGGGTGGTGTTGGGATGATCCATGCTGCTGCTTTTTTTTTATAGGTTATTTTTCAATTATAATTTTGGGAAAGCATTAAAACCGGGGGAGGTGGTTTGGAAACCTTTTTTGTTGAAATGGTTGCTGCCCTATCTTCCAACTTGGGAACTGGGGAAAAAGGGTTGGGTTTTCCGTTTTTCAGAAATTCCTCTGTATGGGAAAGAAGCTCTTAAGGTGGCCCTGTCCTGGGTTTTTTTCCAACAGGATTTTTGTGTTTTGTCTCGGCTGATGCTTTATGACAAAGTTTGGAGGAGGGAGGCGTGGGACGAGGTGGCTTTCCCTTTTTGCCCTCCAAATCACTTTGAATGGATTCTCCAGCAACTCAGCAATCCCCATTTGCCTCCCTGTGTTTGGGATATGGTCTGGTTAGGTAACTATGGGTGTTTAAGTGTCAAGGGTAACCATAAACACAAAGCATTGGATGCTCAATATTGCCCCAGGGATCATTGTCAGGGTATTATAGAAACTCAACAGCATCTTTTTTGGAGTGCCCTTTTGCTCTTACTTTTTGGACTTTGTTAGCAGGCTTGTGGTCTGAACCTTTGATGTTACATTTATCTTATGAACAGCTTATGTTCTGTACACATGGTGCTTTGTGCCAAAAATATCATGCAGATACTTTATTTAATGTTTTTGCTTTGATTCGTTATTATTTACGGCAGGCCAGATGCATGTTGGTCTTGCATCAAAAAATGATTATGGTACAAGAAGTGATTGAGAATATTAGAACTGCTATTCGTTTTGTTAAATTGCATGATTTCAGAATCCTAGCAGGGCCTCATTTTTTTCATTTATGGCACAATTGTGATCTCTTTTCAGTTGATTAATTGTTATTATTTCTTTTGTATCTTTCTTTTAGGTGTTTTTTTTTGTTTATTACTATGTTTATTTTTGCTGTATTTTGCCTTAGATATTGATGTATAGGATATTATTTCTTTTGTAATGAAGTCCAACTTTTCTCAATAAAATTCCCCTACTCTTTTTGATAAGTGCCATGGGATCTTTAACATCCACCTGAACTACCACCAATCCAGGCAGATGGGACCTCGGTTTAACGTCTCATCTGAAAGATGGCACCTCAGAAGTGCAGCGCCCCTCTCATGCTGCACTACAGTGTCAGTACTGGGATATTAACTCAAGTGCCAGATGTGAGAACTGAACCCACAGCCCTCTGATCTCCTGGCATCAGAGGCAAGTGTGCTACCTAAATGCCATTAATTTAGATTGATTTAGTGAACGAGCATTCAAGAACAAAATATTACGAGATCTTACAGATAATTTTTGTGGTTAGTAAGAGAAGTGGGTGTAGTACCATTCTCCCCCATTATATTTAGTTTAAATGGTTTTTAATGATGATTAGTATAGATTTCCCAAGCATAGTACTACCTCTTCTGCTGAGGTGCAATCCATCCCAGCTATACCAAGCAGGTTTGTCAACAAAATTCTCCCAGTGGGCAATACAAGGAATACCCTATGAAATACACCATTTTCTCAGCCATTCATTAACTTTTTTAATTTTTGAGGTTACAAACTGGGAAGCTCTAGGAACTGGCAATATTTCCGAGAAACAGACTATACACCCTTTTTCAGTAAGCAAGTTGTTAAGAGCAATATAATCAGGTTTCAGATTATTAAAACTGGTACTTTGTATGTCATTTGTACCAGCATGGACAACAACTAATGAATTTGGTCCTGGATTGTGTATGATGTTAGGAATCATAGCAATAATGTCGGAGAGTTTTTATGTGCGTTGAAAAGCAGATGTTCAAATCAATGTTTTAAAGCTTGATAGTAATTTATATCTTGTTTTAACTCCTCCACTACTAACCCTTTGCTGTCTGAGGCGTACTTTTAACCAGCATCTTGCACGGCTGCAATTCTTTTACAAGGCTCGCGCCTCAGGCTTGTTGACGCATTTAGATATACCATTTCTACACCTAGCCATCTTCTTTTTGTTGTGTTGCCCTTTGAGCAAGGCAACAAGGAGGGGACTGTTATGCCTGGGTTTTATATACCACCAACTGACCCACACGTAACCATAACCTTATATACTTACAAGTATTAGTGTCTTACCACAGTCTTATAATGTTTTATCTTGTTTTATTACTTATGTTAGTGTTCTTTATTATATTTGCTATGCTTATATTTGTCTGTAATGCATTTATCTATATGATATGTTTCTGCCATATATTCTTCATACTCCTAATCACTCATATTCTGAATTTTTCCACTATTGTGACACATTGTGTGCTTTTATGATTACGTTGTAAATATTTCCAGACTCTCTGTCTGGAAATAAGAACAGAAAATATGCATTCTGTTGCTGACTATGAGTTTCCTTTGTTCACAGAGTCTTCCGTATTTCATATGTAATTGCCCAAAGGAGCCACCTTATTTACATGCCTTATCCAATGCTGTATGTTTATCATATCTGTAACTGTACTCCTATCAGTCATACATAATTGTATGCACACCAGCTCCTTGGCGAGAAAGAGATTATACTTGAGGAATGGTGGGAAATCAGCTCCCTTGTGATTGCTTTGCTTCACTTGTTATGGTGTGAGCATTGTAATAACCCTCTTTTATTACTTCTACTTGTTGTTACTTTCTTTGTCCAGCATACCATGCAAAGAACCTAAGGTGTGATCTTTTCACATGTAACAGGTGTGACAGGAGGCTACATTCCTGTCATTAACATCATGAAAGCAGTTCCAGCACTTAGGCAGAACCTGAGTATTGCTGGGGGATATCAACACAGTTGAAATAAATGCTGATGAGGTAAGCACAGTATGTATAAATGTCAGGCAGCAGGATTTATCACACTGGGGTGAAAATAACAAGATTTATCACACTCATTTACCACTCACCCCTATTGTGTGTGTGTGTATATATCCATCCATCCATCCATCTATCTACCAATCTGTATTGTAGCCCTCCTTTCCAGGTATTGTATTGGGCCCCATATTATGGGTCATTGTCAGTTAGCTGGGCAAGAGGGAAAAACAACTCCAACTAAAACTGAATAGGACCAGAAGAGGGTCTGTCAGGTGGTTCCCAACCAGTAAAGAGATACAGAATAAACATCTGATGCAAACTGATTAGGATTTATAAATAACTTGTATTTATGAACTTCCTCTAGTGTAAACATCATCTCACAGAAACTTCTATTATGCAGGGTATCTGGGTCTTCTCCTGGCCCAGATACAAGAAAGCCAGAGAGGGGAAAGTCAGTGCCATTAGCACCCAGCCCTACTGTACAAGTCTGTGAGGGGTGCATTAATGTTAAAAGATGTAATCCAAGTAGTGGGGAAGAGACTGATGCATGCTTTATCGTGTTATCAAACAAGAAAGTGGGTAGCACTCCAAGTCATGCAGCTCCTTAGTGAATTTTCAAGATGTCAAGACATCAACACTCTGTTATGTCATGGACTTGTTTAAAAGTTTTTATTTGCTAAATAAATTACATGCAGTTCATCAGGTGAAATTCACCAGGCAAACAGGTGAGTAAAGTGTTAAGAAAAAGGTGCCCCTTAGAGCTATCCACAAGATGGTTCTACTATGTAGTACATCAATGTAGTTCACAATTCACCTTCAAAAGTAGTGCAAAAAACATTTAGTGCAAATATTACCAACGTAATGTGTAGGAGAATATCCCTCATTAGATCACCTCGCCTTACTGCCTGTAGCCCAGCCCCAGTGCATCACTCAGGGTGAACAGATCTATCTCATTATGTAGGGGGCATTTTCCTCAATGATTTCAAAGTGCCACATGCTTCATCTGTTTTGGAAGGGGGCTACTGTGTAATTGGGTACGGGCAGCTGTGGAAAAGGGTTATATACTGGGCGGGATATGTGTCTGTTACTGCAGGTGCCCAGTTGTAGGAGTCCATTTTGACTTAGAAATGAGTAATGAGCAACTCTCTCCCCCTCCATTTCCAGAATCAACTCCAGGTGAAGGGAGAAGATATGTGGTGCAGAAAGGCAAGATCACCCTCTAGTGGGGGAGGAGATCTTGATTATGTTCCACTGGGCTCAGGGGGAGGAAGTCTGGGTTAGGATTGTTAGTGGGACCATATGCTTTGCTAATTAAGGAAGGGGAGTAGTGGAGACCACCTATCCACATTGCGAGCCCAGCACAGTCATCTGGAAAGGGAGCAGAAAGACCTACTGTACAGAAAATGCACCCTGGGAGCTGTCCTTCATACCCTGAGCAATCATTCACAACCAAGGCACCTGAAAAGAGAAAATAAATTATTAAGACAAGAAGGCAAAAGTCAGCATGTCTTTTCAAAACAAACAGAGCTGCTCTGAGTGCGTGGTGCCTTGGGACAAGCAGTACTCTGGGAAAGTTCAAAGAAAGTCTAGGCACTCACTATTTCTTCTTAATAAATAGAGGGAAAAAACAGATATTGCACAATATTCCAATGTTTTGAAAAGTGGTCCTGACTTTTTATCTCATGTAAAGTTTTCTCATTCCTTTGAGAAAGCCTCATATGAAGGGAAACATCAGGACCTCAGTGTGCCTCCTACTGCCTTGCAAGCTTTTGATTGTGCACTTTATTCACTCTGCAACATAAAAAAAGATATTCAGCAATATCCATTTGTCTCCATTTATTAGGGAGAAATGGAGAGTGCCTAGACTTTGAACTTTCCCAAGGTAGAAGTCAGCATTGCATAAAGGTTTTAATACTTCAAGTCAGCATCACAAATACAATGGCGAGATCAAGTCTTGCATGCATACCAGGAAAGCATGCATACAGTACATGGCCGCTGAGCTCCACTGACTTTTGCCAAGATAAAGGGAACTACAGAAATCACACACCTCTGTGTCTGTGTCTAACCCTCACTTGACAGTTCAATCACCAGGTCATCTGAGTTGGAGTGTAGCAGGGGACCTCAAGGCAACACATAAACTCAGGAGTCTGGGGGGGGACTGCTGAATGAGGTCATTGCAGAGACAAGGAAAGTGGGGGGATCCAAATGATTTGGAAGCTATGGAAGCTTGTCAGTGGGTCTCGAATGGTAGCAACCTGCAGGTTGCCCATTCACATAGAAGACACCTCACAAGCAGGACTGTACTCCCACGGTCAGGATTAGACACTCACAGATATTAGCCTCAGAGGACCTCCAACTGTGGAGACCCAATATATGAGACCAGCATCAGGCATACATGAAGAGGCATGGGGATGGATACAGGATGCATGGAGGTTATAGACACAGCATCTGATATGGCTCTTACTGAAAGCAAAAGGGGAAGGAGGGAGGGACAGCATGGCCTAATGGAGGAGATTCTCTCAATAACAGCAGATCTTTGAGAGAATCTCCTCCATTAGGCCACACCTTTGGAATGATTTCCAAACAGTGCAAAGTGAACTGGGAGGATGGCAGAGTCTGATGTATGCTCAGGACAGAAGACCTTGCAATACAGCAAGCCCAAAGCCAGCACATCTACAAGACACAATGTCCATTCTGTATTGTTTAGAAAAAGTGTGAACACTGCTCCATGTGGCTGCAGCACATATGCTATCAGCAGGGACATTTTTGAAATGGATCTAGGTGATAATCTTCAATACAAAAACATCGCAGCACACAAGAAAACCAAAATGGTCAGTCAAAAACACAGACGGTTCCAAATGCTGATATGACTTTTCTCTTGTGTGGGGGGCTCAGCCACCCACACCACCCGAAATAAATATAATCAACTCTGAGGGGGTGTGGACCTCGGGGATGGGAAGAAACTTGGGAGGGATGAAATGTCTTTATTAAAAAAAAAAAACAAAAACAATAGTCCAATACTGGGAGACGGGGAACCAAACCCTGGTCTCTAGATCTCCTCCACTCACTAGCACCTTAGCTGCTCCACCATGAGAGTGGCTCAACCAGGCAGTACACCAACAACTCCTTCATACCTTCCTCATCTCTACATAAAGTGACAGGGATAGCGACATTTCTGAAACGCTATCCTAGCCCTGGTGCTGTAACTACTTTTGACATTTTCACTGTGATATTATTGCAGCGACATTACTTCCACGATATACTAAGGTGATATGTTTGAAACAGGCAACAGAAGTGGCATACCCCTTGTGGAGTGACCACAAACAACACCGAGATATTCCCTTACCATACTTCCTATAACAGAACATAATATAGTGTGTCAGTCATTTGAATAGGCACTGTTTAGACACAGACTCACCCTTTTTTCCCCAGGGACAAACAAAACAAAAAGTTGAGAGGACTTTTCTGCTCTCCTTAGTGTGAGTAATATTGTATTGTAGTATTCTATGTACATCCAAAGCATGGAGAAGTGCTTCACCCTAGTTGGCATACTAACATACTAATTGCCAGCAGATTAGACCTTACGGTCTATCGAGTCTGCTCGAACCTCAGATCCCTAGTTGGGTGCCAAGGCCTTCCCCCCTTTGTGTTCCGGAAACCCCTATCATCCATCCCCACCCCCCTGGGCCAGGCCATCATCTGGTACATCCACTTTCTGTGTCTGTCCCACCCTCTCTTGAAGCCCTCCCCTGTGGATCTCTGAACCAGCTCACCAGGCAGTGCATTCCAAGGGTCCACCACCCTCTCAGTGAAAAATCTCCTCCTTCCCCCCTCACCCTTCCACCTTCCAACTTCAAACCATGTCCTCTGGTGATACCTCCCTGCTTTAGTGTAAAGATCCCCTCCATGTTTACCCTATTTATTCGCTTGAGGTACTTGAAGACCTCAATCATGTCCCCCCCTGTCTCTCCTCTCCTCCAATGAAAAGAGGCAGAGCTCCTCAAGTCTGTCCTCATATGTCAAATCCCCTAGTCATCTTATCATTTTAGTTGCCCTCCTCTGTACCCTCTCCAGGAGCTGTATGTCCCTCTTCAAGTGTGGTCTCCAGTACTGTACACAGTACTCAAGATGTGGTCTAACCAGTCCATTGTACAGCGGCAGAATCACTTCCCTGCTCCTAGCAGTGATCCCCCCTTACAATGTATCCCAACATCCTGTTTGCCTTGCTAGCCACTCTCCTGCACTGCTCAGAGTTATTCATACATGCATCCACCATCACCCCTAGGTCTTTTTCCCCTGTTGAGGCCTCCAGCGCCTCCCCTCCTGGGGTGTACCTGTGTTTAGGGTTTCCCCGCCCAGGACGTAACACCTTGGACTTGGAGATATTGAAATTTAATTTCCATGTGTGAGCCCAGCTTTCCAGGGTGTCCAGGTCCCCTTGCAGGGCCAACCTCCCCTCTTCCCCCTCAACTACTGCTCCCATCTTGGAGTCATCAGTGAACAGACTCATTTCACACCCTATACCCTCCCTGATGTCTGATATGTATGCATTAAACAAGATCAGACCCAGGACCGAGCACTGCAGTACCCCACTACCAACCTCTCTAGGGTTCGAGAGCTCCCCACCGACCACTACTCTCTGGGTGCATCCAGCTAGTCAGTTTTCAATCCATTGGACCATCAAAGTGCTTACTCCCAACCCCGTCAGTTTCTTCACCAGACCATTGTGGGGGACAGAGTGAAATGCCTTGCTGAAGTCCAAGAATAATACATCCACAGGCTTTCCCCTGTCCAGTTCTGATGTTACCCATTCGTAGAACTCCACAAGATTTGTCTGACATGATCTACCTAGCACAAACCCATGTTGGCGACTATCCAGACCTCTGGATAATATAGAGGAAGGTGTATCATTTGATTCAGCGTAAATTTAGATACCACCTTTAGCAGAAACTTAGGATCTGTATGCAAAGAGACTGTGAAAAATCAAGGAGGCTCACACATTAGAGCCTGATGCTTGGAAATCCTTTGAGCAGAAGTCATTGCAACTAAAAACGTTTTCCATGACAGGAAACATAAGCCACAACTCGTAGCTGGCTTAAAAGGAGCCAACGTCAATTTTTCAAGCACAAAACTCAAGTCCCAAGGTGAGACAGGATTATGGCTAGAAGGTTTCATATGAAGAACACCTCTTAGAAATATATGGGACACCTCCAATTGGGCAACAGTATGACCATCAAATAAGGGCATGGAAAGCTGATACAGCAGCCAAATGCACCTTAAATGAGAAAGCATGCCAGAGTCAGACAAGGAAAGCAAGTATTCCAACTCAGTATTTACAGGACATATAAAAGGGTCCAAATTCTGGGAAGAAGCTCACAAAGTAAAATGCTTCCATTTCAGGGAATACGTATGTCTGGTAGAAGGCTTCCTAGCTGCAAACAGAACATCAGCAATCTTAGAGGATACCTCAAAACGTACAATGGCTATGTCTTCCGGAGCCATACATGCAGATGTAGGAACTTCAGGTCTGGATGGACAAGCAACTCCTTGTCCTGAGACAACAGACCCCAACATACAGGTAGAGGGACAGAAGGCTCCACTGCCAGATGCTGAAGAAGTGGAAACCGCTATCTGGCGAGGCCATAATGGAGCACTGAGGACAAGAGTGGCACTCTCCAATCACAGCTTGAGCAGAACCCTTTGTATTAGAAGAATAAGGGGACTGCCTAGAGGAATTTCCCTTTCCAAGACAGGGACAATGTGTCTCATCAAAAAACTCCAGGCCCTGGAGCCAACAAGCAGAAACATGGCAGTTATGTGGGGATGCAAAAAGGTCCAGTTCTGCACAACTCCATCTTGTGAAGAGGTCATTTACCGCAGAGTTCAGCAGTTCCTATTTGTGAACCATTGACTGAAACCTGCTTAGCCCATCTGCTAAGAAGTTTTGGAGACCTGGGAGATACATGGCCAATAGCTGAAGGCTGTGAGACAGAGCCCAGTACCATACTTTCATTACTTCCCTGCATAAGAGATAGGCGTGCCCTCTAGTTTGTTGATGTAATGTATCACACTGATATATGTTAGTCTGGATTAGCAGTGGACCAGAGCAGAGATGATTTTGAAAGGCCTGGAGGTAATAGAGGACAGACCTCATTTCAAGGACATTTATATGCTGCTTAATCTCCACCTTGGTCCATGACCTGTGTCTGATAACAACTGAGATGAGCATCCCAGCTGAAGCCCAAGGCATCCATGGTGAGGATCTGTACAAGAGCTGGTACAAGGAATGGAATGGACTTTAATAGGTTTTCACAACCATCAACCATAACAATACTCTGCAAAGTGGAGACATGACAAGAATCATTCGTTCCAGCTCATCTGTCAACTGATCCCACTGAACCCTGAGTGTCCACTGAGGGATCCTCATATGAATATGTGCAAGTGGCACAGTCACTATGGCTGCAGCCATGAGACCCAGGAGATGTAACATTTTTCTCACAGAGACATAGTGGCTCCTGCATACCAACTGCCCCTGGGCAATCAGATTGTCTGCCCTGTCCTGTGGCAGGAAAGCACATCCTTTCTCTGTGTCCATGACCACCCCTATGCTGCAGTCTTTGGCAGGGAGTCAACATAGATTTTGGCACATTCACTGTGACCCCCAAGTCATTGAAAAACTGATGTGTCTGAGGCATAGTATGCAGCAGAACTTCCCTGGGGCTGACTTTCAGAAGCCAGTCATTCTGATGGAGGAACACATACAGGCCTTCCCTGCGAATGGCTGCTGCAACTACTGCCAAATATTTTGTAAAGACCTATGGCACAGAAGACAAGCCAAAGGGCAATACTTTGAACTAATAGTGTTCTCCTTCCAGCATCAAGCGGAGGCACTGTCTGTGGGATTTCTTGATCTTTACATGAAGGTATGTGCCCATCATATCCAGAGAACAAAGCGAGTCCTCTGTTTGCAGGAGGAGGATCATATCTTGCAAGGACACCATGCAATACTTTTTGTATTCCATGTACAGGCTGACATCCCTGAGATCCAACACAGGATGCAGATCCCCCATCCATTTTGGTACTATAGGAGATATCTGGAACAGAACCCTCTGTTTCTCTCCTGAGGAGGGACTGGTTCTATGGCACATTTTTGGAATAAAGACCAAACTTCTTCCTGCAGAAGGGACAAATGGCCCAGATGATAAAAAGAAGGAGGCAAGGATAATCTGGAGGGATTTGTAACACTTGCAATTATTTCCAGCACCCTCTCGTCCATAGTGATCTCCCACCATTGTTTCAGGTGCCGGGAGATCCTGCCTCCCACGCTCACCCCTGGAGGTAATAGCTGCAGTGGGGGGACAGATGGAAGACAGTCTGGCAGAACCAGAGGCAGCAGGGTCACCAGAACAGATCCCTTTGGGTGCTTTTGTTTGAGCACCCAGGGGAGGGGACATGAAAGGGGGCCACCTCCTTTCACATAGCCCTTTTGATGGTAGGCACGGCTACCTTGGGCAGCAAGCAAAGAAAAGGAGCACTGACCATGACCTCTAGCAGGAGTGGGGTACAGGGATTTTGCAGATCTTAGAGTCACTTTTGAAGTTTGAAGGCCATGTAGGTCTTCAACATCATAGCTAAAAAATTGTCTCTTTAAAAGGGGCATTCAAAACTGCCTGTTGCACATCAGTAGCAAAGCCAGCAAACCTAAGCCAAGAACATCTCCTCATGCGAATGTCAGAAGCAGCCCTGGCAGAATCATCAGAGGCATTATAAGCTGAGTGCAGCAAATGTTTGCCAACCTCAGTCCCATTAGACACTGTTTTAAGTAAATCACTCTTAGCAGAGCCATAAGACAAAGCCTGAACAGCAGTACAAGTAGCTTTCCACAGGCTGTTCTGATGTTTTATCATGTAGGCCTTGTAGTTTGCAATCCTAAGGCATTAATGATGCACAGACATAAGTACATTTGCCCATCATATCTAGCTTCCTAGACTGCCTCCTGAAAAGGAAAGTATTCGTGTGTTTACAGGCACTAGACTAACCATGAGCAGCCATGATGACTACAGAGTCAGTTTCTGGCTGGCTAGCATAATAAGGCTTAGTAGATGGTGCAGGATACTGCTTATCAGCCTTTCTTGGAACTGCAGCCAGTGACTTTGGTCTATACCATGCAGCACAGGTACAGTAACATCCTCTAATATAGGGTATATAAGTGGAATTATAATAGAGGGAGAGCAGGACACCTCCAAAACTTCCATAAGATTCCTTTTTGTTAAATCTTCCCCTTTCACAGCAATGCCCCCGGCAAACTGCATTTGCTGCATCATGGCTTAAAAAGATGAATACTCAGGAGGAGATCGTGGGGTATAAACCACCGAGTCATCACAACAGGATGACAGCGTAGAACTGGAGTGAGGAGCCAGGAACTATTCTCCCTCATATTCCTCCTCTAAGTTCATGAGGTCAGGATTATATTCCACTTGATCAGTACAATCGTTGATGGGAGAAGAATGAACCAGTGACACCAGTGGTGGCTGAGAGGGAGAAATCTGTGGAGTGCTAGTGGAACCCCTCGGTGGGGGCTGAGTACCAGGAGGCTCCATCAGCAGAATAATTGCCTGCATTGGTAAACCTGGCAGAATGCATAATATCATTTCTGGAACTGATGCCAGCACAGCCTGAGAGTTGATGGCACCTTGCAAAGTGGCCGGGACTACCTGTGTCGACAGGCCTTGGCCTGATGACGATGGCATCCTACTGTCCACAGTAGGTATGGTAGTGCCTAAGCCAAGCCCCACGCTTGGTGTCTCAGCAACGATCAGGGAGGCTGTAGTCAATACCACCACAGCAGGTGTTAACAAGGCAGAGAAACAAAAAGAGAAAAAAAAACGGCTGCACTTCTGCGTCTGTGCCTCAGTCAGAGCAACATAACAGCCAGAAAAACAAAAAACTGGCACCAGATGTCACAATGTAGCAAAGAATTAAGATTTATTGGAACATTTAATAGACTGACATACCAGCAAGTAGGAAGGTAAGGCTTCCTGACCAGTTTTGCATGCTAAGGACACAGTGTGCGAAACCGGTCAAGAAGCCTTACCCTCTTACTTGCTGGTATGTCAGTCTATTGAATGTTCTAGTAAACCTTGATACTTTTGCTACAGTGTGGCATCAACCTCCCCACCAGAACAAATCCCCGGATGCAGAATCACTCCCTTCTAGACTGGGTTGTTACAAACCGAGAGGACAAGGTACTCCAAGCTGGAATCCTTTCTGACTTGATTAGCGACCATTCACCCACCTACATAGTCTGGTCCACCAAAACAAAGCGCCCCCCCAATGAAATACCTGACTTTCAGGAAATTGACCAGCCATGACACCACCAGCCTCTTCTTGGAAATCAGGGGTGTCAGTTGGCTGGCCTTTCACTCCCTCACCGACAATGACTCTGCAGTGGGATTTTTCATGGATGTCCTCCTTTACATCCAGGATAGGCACTTCCCACAAACCACCCCTTAACTGAGAGGTGGTAACACCCACTGGCTCTCAAAAGATCTCCTCTCCCTAATGAAGGAGAGGGACAAAACCTGGGCTGCTTTCAAAGTCATCTCATCTCCCACCCTCTGGGAGGGCTATAGAGAACTGCCCAATGGGTGCAAACATATGACCAAATCCCTCAAAGCGAGTTACCTTCATAACTTAAAGAGAGATAACCTGAAAAACCCTCACCATTTCTGGTCCACCATCGACTCCAAAGTCTCACCACCCCAAAATTCACCTCAACTCCCCCATGAGCATTATCACTGACCCCACTAAAGTCACCCATGCTCTGAATTCAAAATTCGTGGACCTCTCAGTTCACCTAAACAAGCTGCAATCCTCTAACCTGCCATGTCCAAACAACCAGACCAACCATAATCTCTTGGAGGGTGTTTCAAACCCTCCTTTCAATTTCAGAACCATCTCCCTGAACGAGACCTTCAAACTCCTAACAAGACTCCCAAATCTCACCTTAGCCTCTTCCACAATGTCTGCCACTTGGAAAGTCCCCAAAGTCAACCCCATCTTTAAGTCTGGTGACCCCCTGTCCCCTGACAACTATAGACCCATCTCAGTACTACCGCATTTAAGCAAACTCTTTGATAAGGTTGTCCATCAACAGCTCTCTGACTACGTAAGAAAATTTTAACTGCTCTGTCCACAGCAACACGGGTTCAGGAAGTAACATAGCACTGCATCCACACTGGTCATCTTTACTAACCATGTCTACAGAAACATCGACATTGGCAATGTTACTAGTGCCTTATTCGTAGACCTTACCAAGGCCTTCGATTTAGTTGATCACAGTTTATTCCACACCAAGCTATTGCACCTCAGCTGTTCAGCAGGTACATCAACATGGTCGCAAAGCTACCTCACAGGGTGATCCCAAACCATTAGCATTGGGTCCATCACTTCAGCGGTCATGGCAGTGTCCACAGGGGTCCCCCAGGGCTCCATACTGGGTCCCTTATTATTTTTCCTCTTCATTAACTCCCTTCTTAATGATAGCTTGTCCTGCATGGCCTTACTTTACACTGATGACCTAGTTCTATTCCACAGTGACAAAACCCCGGCTAAATTTTCCTCCATCCTCACACAGAACTATGGGCTGCACACAACTGGTTCCTAACCAACACGCTCCTAGTAAATGCTAGCAAAACCAAAGCTATGCTCCTGGGATCCAAACCCAATCTGTTAAAACTGTCCAGAGCAAATTCCACCCTAACTATCCTCTCACCTGATGGCCCCCCCTTTGCAGAACGTACCATGCTTCAAATACCTGGGTGTCACCCTTGACCCTCCTTAACTTTTGATGCACACATTAACTTAAATGTCCGGGGCATTAACTAGAAACTGAGGGATGGTTTCCATCTCAAGCACTGCCAGACTCATGAAGCTTGACTCACCATTGCTCAAGGTAACTGGCTCCCTCTACTCGACTACTGTGCCCCCATATACTCCCACACCTCCTCACTTCTACTCACCAGGCTCAACGCTGCCTATAATAACATCTGCGTGTTTGCACTTTTGGCTCCTTACTCCACGCACCACTGCAATCTGTACTATTCCCTGGGCTGGCTCCTCCTGCAAGCCAGACATAATTATGCTCTTGGGTACATCACTGACAATGCTCTCAGAAGCAGTAACCTATCCCCCTAATCCTCCCTGATCAAACCTAAGACTGCTGCACGCTGCCTCTGGCAATCCACCATGCTGCCGCTGGAAGTCCCTCGGACTTCCACCTGCCTGGGTAGCAGTGCATTGTCCATTACTACTCCCAAACTGTAGAACAATCTGCCTGCCTCCCTCCACTCCCTTTATTCCCACTCCTACTTTAAGAGTTCAAAGCTTGGTTACTGGATGAGGCCAAATGCAACTGCCCGGCAAGATGACCTCTTGGGATATTGTCCTTTCCCCTTCTCCTTATCTCAGCTTATGACCCTCTGCTCCTTGCTGAGCTCCTTAAATGGCCTGCCTATACCACTATCTTATTTTATTGCACTTTCACTTTGTATGGATTGTATCTACTGTAACCAGTGCATGCCTGTACCTATTGTATCCTATTTAGACCACTTGTATCTCTTGTTATAACCAATGTCAACTGTACTCATTGTAGCCTATGTACCCTTCTCTATATGTGTTTTGTGCTGTATGTACCACTTACTGTGCTATCTTTATGTCTTGAGTCGTACCTGAAAATGGTCCCTGGGAGCAGTGCACCTACCTGGTAAAGAAACAAATAAATAAATAAATAAATAAAATCTGGTGCCAGTTTTTGTTTTTCTGGTTGACAAGGGCATACCTTTTCTCAATGGCCACCGGGACCTCACTGGCAAAGCAGACTTGTGATGATCTCAGTGTCTGCTTATGGCTGGATGATGAGGAGGCCCACGACAATGACAGTTCTTTGTCTCGGTCTTTAGATTTTGGAGGCCACTTTTTGGTCAACAGTGAGGGAGACACAGGTTTTGAGCCGTGTTTCTTTTCCATGGCTTTTAATGCCTTGAGAAGAAGAAAAATTTTTAGAGCTTTCTTAGTATTGTCTTGTAGCCTGGTTGAAGCTCTGGCAAATCTCACAAGTTCACATGTTGTGAGACAGGCCCAGACAGCAGACAAAAACCATGTCTGTGCCTTCTTTGTAAATTTTATCTCTGCACTCACAGTACTGAAATAAAGGTTCTTTTGACTTCAGAGGCATGCAGAAATGACAAATTAACACACTAAGTACCGTAAAACAAATGGCAATAGCTAGGTTGACGGTGTTTCCTTCTGCAGGTTAAATGAGGATGATCAATGGTGGGAATGGAACTGAGGAGTAATGGGGCCTTCCCACATTTATATTCACATAGCTGTGGCACATCATTATGGGCAGTCCCCGGCTAGCAGAAGTTTCCATGTGGCCCCAACGCTGACAGCTTACAGTTCTAAAGGTATGGCCTAATGGAGGAGAGATCCTCAAAGAAGTTCATTAATTTTATTTGTTGTAGGTCCACTGCCCCTTCTTGACCTGAAGTCAAAGCAATCCTGGTAAGAAGGCCTGAGAGTTGAAAACTGCCATCAGCGATCACCAGTTCTTGAGGCACTTGGGAACAAAATGATTACAATATTTGTTTTATTACAATCTCCTCTAAAGAATTCTGCAGAGAAAGTTTATATATTCAGGAGTAAGCAAACGGATGAAGAAGGATTTTCTCTTTGTTGGTAGAGAACTCACAGATCAGGCAGCCATCATCCTAGGTAGAGGAACAGTGCCCCTCAGGCCCAGCATTTTTAGGGAAATCTGACTTCCCTAATTTTTGTGACTGTTTAAACAGTGGGAATGTTAGCGGAAAAGCCAAGTAAGAGGAATGAAAAAATTACCGTAGTAATGATGTTTCTTCTAAAGGGTGCATCAGTGAGGCATACATTATGAAGCATCACAGCCTGAGTTGTTGCCCAATTCTGCAAATTCAGACTCTGCAGTGTGGTCACACTCCTCCTTGCATTTTAACATCAGATTTATGGCTGCAGACCAGAAAAGAGCAGTGTCCACCTAACTAATCTATACTACGTTTACTTTTAAATCTGAAAATAGTAAAAAAAACTTACAGCAATTGTATAATAACTTGTAAAATTGCAAAGTTTGTAATTTTGACAATCCAATGCTCAAGCAATAGCACATTTCTGGAGAATATTTGATTTGCATTGTTCTGAAGAACCCTTTTATATAAAGGATCTGGAAGGGACGATAGGGAGGGTTTGTAGGACTTACTAATACACCCTGTAGACAAAACATCATTAATACAGTACTTTTTTCTTCTAGCAACGAGAGTGTATTAACAATGTAATACATTATGCAAACTCTAGTACCTTGGCAGGCAGGGTCTAGAACTTTTTTATGGAAAATCCCAGAAGCACAAAAGTCCCGAGTCTGGCAACTCATCTTGTTTAAATGTCCACATAGTAGTGAGAAATGAAAGAGTGCATTGTAACCAGGTAGCAGCTTTACACACTTCTGAGAGGGGGTATATCTCTCAAAGGTGCCACAGTGGTAGATGTAGCTATAATGGAGTGTGGCCTTAACCCCTGAGGTGGATCTATGCCAGCCTTCTTACAGCAAAACTGTACGCAAAAAACAATGTAATGAAAGACTTTTCAGCTGCTGGTTTACCTTTACCTGCCCAACAACTGGAGTTGTTAGTTTTGGACTTCTCTGTCCTTTGCATGTAAAACTCAGAACCATTCTGACATCTAGAGGGTACAGTTTCTCACTTACATTGGAATGAAGTTTTGTGGAAAAAACATAAAATTTTACAGACCTGTTCATGTGAAAAGCAAAGAACACCTTTGGTAAGAACCTCTCTTTTGTTCTAAGCACCACTTTATCCCTATGGAACACTATATAGTTAGGATGTGTGCAGAGTGCTTGCAGCTTGCTGACACTTCTTGCAGAAGTAATGGCTACTAAAAATAATGTTTTCAAGTCAAATATCTGAGTTCTTCAGAAAACATAGGCTCAAAAGAAGGATTCATTTGTCGTGAGAGAACTTAGTTTAAATCTCATGGAGGTACTGGTTCCCACAGGTGGATACAAATTGTTTAAATTTTTGAAAAATCTCTTGAACACTGGCTGTGATGACAAGAATTTCTCTCTGCCTGCTGATTTGAGTGTTGACATGCTACCAAAAAATGTTTTAGAGAGGGTGGTTTTAGGGCCTGGGACAATTAATGTACCAGGTAGTTCAAAACCACTGACACACTTGCATTTATTTCAGTGGCCTGGTGTGTGCCACACCAAATGCTGAAGCTTTTCCATTTGGACAAAAAATATTTTTTGTTTTTGTTTTTTTGCAGGTTTCCTAGCAACTTTCAAAACTTGTAAAATCTTATTCAATGGATTTAGGCTAGAGTAATCTAGCTTTTCAAGAGCCATGCTCTCAAAGTGATTTGAGATCTAGGTGAAACACTCTGCTCTTAGACAGTCAGTAGATCTTCCCATGGTGGTAGTTTTATAGGCATTCCCTATGACACTGTCAACAGAACCGAGTACAAAGAATGCCTTACCCAGTCGGTGCCTGACAGAATCATTGCTGCAGACTCCCTTCTTAAGCAAGATCTTGTGCATTATTGTAACTCTAATTAATCATTCATGAGCGAAACTAGCTCAGTGTCTGGCTACTGTGCCAGGCGTTAATCTCTTAGACATACTTGGGACAGTCGCCATGCTCTGCTGACTGCTCTACTTACATGATCTGTAGTGGTGCCAAAGCACAGGTGTGAACTCTGTGCCAAGCTAAAACCTTTTAACGCTATCTTAGATCTGATTTTAAATCTTTCAATAAAGCACAGCTATAACTTGTAGAATATAACAATCTTTTATCTTTTGAATTTGTACTAAGGTTTGGCTATTGCTAGGGAGTGAGCATTGAGACAGCACACACAGACTTAGCAGAAAAGAACCACAAGCAGAATAAGCAATGAGATACAGTAAGCCAGAAAACAAAAAACGTAAATTTAAAAGAGCTGTACACATACTCATTAACAGCTAGGCTTATAATTGCAATAATGACCTCACAGCCTGTCATTTCCTTGGGATTAACAACTGGTGGGGTGGGCAGCTCTTGGCTGTGCCTCGGGCCACCCTTTCCTCAGTGTGGTTATTAATCTCCAGGGAATGACCTGGTGTTTGGTCCTTATTCCTTAAGTGAAAATGGGAAGGGGGAATGTGTAAAGAAAAGAACAATTACTTACTGTAGTAGCAGTCTTCAAGAGACTCTCCTCCATTGGGCCACACCTTTCAAACTGTAAGCTGTTGGCATCAGGGCCACTTGGAAATGTCTGAGAGCTGGGCGTCTGCCCACAGTGATGTGCAACATCAGTGCCTATATAACATGGGTGGACCCACTGCTCCTCAGTTCCCCACTAAAGACAAGCTCAGAGGGTCTCTTACTGTGAGGAACCAGAAGACTAAACCAGTACCAGGTGCACAAGGGAGAGGCATGGGACATGGGAATGATATACATACATAAGGCACTTATGTACACCTCTAGGCAAGCAGTGGACAAAGCTGCCTTCAAATACTTCAGAAAAAAGAGGGGAGAAGGGTGGGTGCACTGTGACACAATACAGGAGATTCTCTCAAAGATTTACTGTTATAGTAAGTAACCATTCTATCCCCCCCGAGCCACACCTTTGGAATGATTTCCAAGTAGTACACAAGTTACTCAGGGAGGATAGCATAATCTGACATGCAACTAGGACAGAAGGCCCTGCAATACCACAAGATCAAAGCCAGCATGTCTACAAGACACTATGGGCTGGATTTTCAAAGGCCTTAGATTGCCGCAAGGTGCTTGCGTCAAACAGGTCTGATGCAAGGGTACCTTGCACCAAGGGCTGCGCCAAGTGGGAATTTGAAAGGCAGCCTGTGTCACCCAGCAGGCTGCCTGCACCAAAGTGTGCTGGTGCCATCCTTGCACTACGTAAGTGGCTGTGGCATGGCACTGGGGGCTTGTGGCAGACCCAGACTGCTGCAGCCCTCGGATCCGGATTTTGAAAGAGCCCCCTGGAACCACATGCCAAGTACCCTTAGACCAGTGAGGGAGGCTGGTCTAAGGGACTTAGATAGCTCCCAGGGGGTCATCCTGTACGATGCCACCGTGTGGCCCTTGCCGATCCGTCCTGGTGGGCGATCCCTGGTAGTCCCCCTCACCCCGTCCACGGTCCCTGGCACACGTCTCACGTCTGCCACCCCTGTGGTACCTATCGCAGCACTGCCACCTCCTCCCATACCCTGATCCAGCAACCAGCACTGCCTCCACATGCCGCCCATGGCGGCTGCCGAATGAAGCTGTCAGTGGGTGTACTCTATACAGTATACAGTACGCACATGGACTGCCATTCAGCGTGTGAGGCAGTGCGATCACCGGATCGGGGTACAGGAGAATTGAGATATGGTCGATACCACAGGTGGGCACCAGCCCATCAGGGTACTGGATAGTGATGCGGCACTGGTGCTAGTGGAGCGGTGGTGTTTGGGGGCATTGCCCGGTTGCCAAACCCTGTCTGTTGGTGCTGTGGACTCCCCGCAGCTGTTGCAGCATTCCAGGTGGGTACACCATTCATCCAGCGTAGCACCCCCTTTGCCACAGGCTGCTGAACTTAGGCGCTGGGGCCCTGAAATTTAGAAATTCAGGCGCAGGATCCCAGGTGCACTGCACTCAGCGCAAGCAGCCATTATCGCAGCTTGCGTCGGGCCATTGAAAATCTGGCCCAATGTCTAGAGTGCAGTGCTTAGTGAAAGTATGCACAGTGCTTCATGTGGCAGCAGCACATATGTCAGCTGCAGAAACATACTGAAAGCAAGCAACAGAAGTGGTTATACCAGGCATAGAGTGGCATGCACAGAACCAGGAAGTTCCTTACCATACTTCCAATAACAAAACTCAATACAGTGAGCCAGCCATTAGGACAGGCACTAGTTAGTCACGGGGCACCCTCCTTTCCAGGGGAAAATGTAACAAAGAGTGGAGAGGACTTCCTGTATTCCTTAATGTGAGTACGATAGAAAAGAACAGTTACATGCTCACCGTAACAGTAGATCTTTTAGAGAATCTCTTTCCATCAGGCCACACCTATGGAACTATAAGACATCAGGCACTAAGACCACATGGGAACTTTTGCAAGCAGTCCACTAGGTGCCGCCCATGACACTGTCAAACATCAGCTTTCCCATTTAAACATGGGCTTCCCCTTCCCTCCTCAGTTCCTTGACAGAGGTCATGCTCGGAGGACCTCCCAGTTGGGGACCAGGGGATAACCCAGGGCTCTGCCGGCAAGTGAGGCAGAGAACAGCAGATAGACCCTCATAGAAACATAGAAAGTGATGGCAGATAAAGACCATGTGGCCCACCTAGCCTGCCCGTTTCTCTACCTAATGCCATGCTCCATTGAGAAGGAGACAGCACTCACCAGAATCTCAGAATACAATAGGGGAAGGAGGGTGTGACGGCATGGACTGATGAATGAGATTCAATTGAAGACCTACTGTTACAGTGCGTACATAACTGTTTTATCTTCAAGGATATCTCTTTCATCAGACCACACCTATGGAGCAAGTACCAAGCAGTACTGACCACAAACAGTCAGAAGCCCTATGTTTCGTCGACAGTAAATCTGATGACATCCTGTACAGCAATGGCACAATGCTGGGACTTGGTATTGTGCCATCACTAAACAATGTGTTTTTTATAGGGGGCTGTGCCCACAGCACACACCCCTCATTTAAATATAATCAACTCCAGGTTAGAGTTGTTTTGAGGAGGGAGCAAAACACCAGAAGAAGCTGCGTCAGTGAACTGCAGACCATTACAGCAAATTTCACTGTAATGGTCATTTTTCGTCCTTCACGGTTTTGGTGTCGCTCTACTGTGGGCCACTGTAAATAGTCTGGGTGGCTGGAGCCTACAGGCCTATGAAAGCAGGCCCTAAAGCACAGTTAGGCCAAAGCCAGCCCTTTTTCAAAAGGCAATGTTCAGACTGCAGTGTTTAGTAAAGGTGTAGACTGTACTCCAGGTGGCAGCTGCACAAATTTCTGCAGCAGACACATTCTTGAAGCATGCAACAGATGTGGCCATGCCTCTAGCTGAATGACCATGAGCAACCCTAGGAAGTTACTTACTGTACTTCCTATAACAAAAAGTAATACAGTTGGCTAACCATTTGGACAGGCACTGTTTAGGAACTGGAGTGCCTTCTTTCCCAGGGGCAAATGAGACAAAATGTTGTGAGGACTTCCTGCAGTCCTTTGTGTGGTCTATATAGCACCTGAGAGTTCTATGTACATCTGGAGTATGGAGCAATGCTTCCCCTGGATTGTCATGCTCGGGGAAATAAACTGGCAGGCAGATGGTTTGATTAAGAGTAAACTCAGACACCACCTTTGGTAAAAACACAGTATTAGTATGTAAAGACACCCTGTCTTTGTGGAAAATCAAATAAGAAGGCTCACACATTACAGCCTGTAGTTCCTCCCCCTGTAGAGGTCCAGAGCTGTGCGGGCTGAACCTATGGGGAGGGGGTGTCTGGCACCAGAAAAAAACCCCACCAAAAATCAGTTGTAGACAATGCACAAGTAATGCTCAAGTGAAATAAAGAAAGAAAAAAGAAAAATGATTCTTGGAGAACCTTTTCCAGGTTATGAAAGGCAGCTCTACGATGCTGGTTCAACAACTATGTTGTTGACCAACATCACAGCGACAGATTTATATTGACCACTGAAGTTGCAGTTGACATAAATCAGAAAAACTTAGTTGTTTTTCTATGAGGCTTTGCCCGGAACCTAAAACTTATCAACTCCAAGTTGGAGTTGATTCAGGGAGAGGGTGCAGGACTGGGGGACAGAGTGCTGGGGTCTCGGGCGAACCATTACAATGAACTGTCAATGTTGTTGGCATCGACATGTTCGCTGAGATGGTGTCACCATACAGGGGGCATACCATGAAAGGGGAGGTAGGGTGGGTTTGTTAGGTATGGTGAGGGATGCCTTGGAAGAAACAACACTACTATGGTCATTTTTTCTTCAAACCCCATGAATCTCTCACTATGCTTAACTTCTGCAGATTACAAAGCAGTACCTTGGGAGGCTGAGTATGGAACCTATTTAGGAAAAAGGTTCTGCAAGACAGCAGTGCCAAATCTGGCATCCCTTCCATACTGTCCATCCAGACAAAAGTGCTTTGTGAAGGTGTGCACTGTGTGACATGGACAGCCAATTCCGAGTGCTGTATGATCATTTTTTGTAAAATAAAAAAATGTATATGAACTGTGTCCCATGAGAAATGCTGAAACAGCATGTGGGATCTCTCTCACACACACACACACACACACACACACACACAGGTTTTAGATACAGGGTGTGACATGGAAGGCCAGAAGCTAATTACAGGCTGGAAGAGGCTTGAGTTGAGCATATCCATTTTATGACGTTTCAAGAGGAGGAAACCAGGTTTAGTAAACTGGTGCGAAATCATAAATGCTGATGTCTGTGTGAGCGGGAAAACTGATCAATAGATCAAA
This sequence comes from Neoceratodus forsteri, assembly GCA_016271365.2. Taxonomy (NCBI): domain Eukaryota; kingdom Metazoa; phylum Chordata; order Ceratodontiformes; family Ceratodontidae; genus Neoceratodus; species Neoceratodus forsteri. The sequence goes on along the minus strand of CM057455.1, from coordinate 1,341,253,523 downwards.
GAAATATCATTTGAAGAACATGAGTCATGCTGAGGTTGCAGAATTTAATACTTGGAAAAGACATCCTGTTTTTTATATAGATATATTTCTTTATATATTCTGACAGGGAGGAGCTAGGTGACCTCATGCAAAATAGGTGGGAAAAACCATCTTTTAAAGATTATTCTGTTTTCTTTCAGAGACACTTTTATCTAGACCCTGACAAAGAAACATCTGTGAGCACTTTAAACAGGTATTTAGAAAGATAGACAAATCTAATTACTGTAGTAGGAATTACACTGTTTAAAACCTTGTTCTTTTAAAAGATTTGTATGTCTTGTGATATAATAGTTCTGTATTGTATGTTTTACATGTTATCTATTTTAGTAAAACTCTTTTTAGAGCTTACTTGATCTGTCTTTGATTTATTTCCTTTGCAAGTAGAGTATATATGGTTACAGCAGACACTGGGAATAAGCTTGAATGGTGATACCAAACTGGAAAAAGGTAAGAATAATCTGAGGTCTTTATTAAAGTTTAAGGGTTCATTTTTGTACACCTGGTTAGGTGCCCATAGGCAAAGATATCTGCCCCCCCAAAGAAAGATATATCTGAGCCAGTGCATTGGGTACATTAGCAAGAGGTTCACAGTTTGAATCCCTCCAAGACTTGAGACCAAAGGTTGATTCGAACCCACAAAAACAGACAAGAGGGTTACCTTGTTCTGTTAAACTGTTCACAAGACTGCGTTCAGAGGTTGGCACTTTGGGAGTAGAGGGCTGACCTGCTGAATGGGTTTGTGACACATTGCTTTCCAGGTAGCTGCTTTATAAATTTCCAGCAAGGGAATATCCTTTGCAGCTGCTACAGAGGCAGAAGTGCCACATGTGGAATGTGCCTTGAGGTCTTGTGGTGGTAACTTGCCAGCATTGCTGTAATAGAACTAAATGCAAGAGACTACCCAGCGAGCAATTGTTGTCTTGCAGGCTGATTTACTTTTGCCAACTTCACCATATGCAACAAACTGTGAATGGGAGGATCTGACTTCCTTAGTATGGTCCAAGTAGTAACTGAGTGCCCTCAACATCCAGACTGTGGAGTCTCTGCTCTCCAGAGCTGGATTTTCTTGTAAAGAACACTGGAAGGGTAATGGACTGGTTCAGGTGAAATTTGGACACCACTTTAGGGAGGAATTTCCTGTTTGTCCAAAGGACTACCTTGTCCCTGTGGAAGATGATGTCATTGGGGTCTATGTAGAGGGCCTACAGCTTGCAAACCCTTCTGACAGAAGTCATGGCCATGAGGAACACCATTTTCCAAGTGACATACTTTAAGCCAGCAGTAGCCATATGCTCAAAGGGATGCTCCATAAGCTTAGCAATGCATAGGTTCAAATCCTATGCAGAGAATGTGTCCCTGACAGGGGGATGTAAGTACAGAAGCTCTTTGAAGAATTTTTTGAAAATGTGGTGTGGAACCACTGTTTTCTTTCTGCCTGCTGAAACTTAAGCTGACACTGCTGCCAGATGTACCTTAAGGGTTGAGGGCCTAAGGCCCCGGGACTGAAGGTGGACCAGGTAGTCCAAAATTGTGGGCATATGCCTGCAAGGGACTGAGCTGCTTAGAAGAACACCACAGGGAAAACCTTTTTCCACTTGGAAGCATAGGTTTCCCTTGTTCCTGGCTCCCTGGTAATTTTAAGGGCTTCCAAAACCTCCTCAGAAAGGTTAAATCCCCAAAACTCTAGCTCTTCAAGAACCATGCCTTGAGACACAGTCTTAAGATCTCGGAAGGTTATCCTGCCTTGAGACAGGGTCAGCAAATTATGTCTCAGAGAAAGGCAGATGGGATGCTTGATGGAGAGGGCCAGGAGTAGAAATTATCAAACCTACCTGGCCCAGTCTGGGGCTATTAGGATCATGGTTGCAGACTGGCCCCTCAGCTTCAAGAGCATTCTCTGCAAGAGTGGGAAGGTGGGAAAAGCATACAGGAACCTCCCAGTCCAGTGTAGCATTAGGGTGTTCGATGGGACCGAGACTACTGCAGGTGGTCTGCAACAAAACAGAGGAAGCTGATGATTCTCCCAGAGTGCAAACAGATCTATCTCTGGTGTGCCCCACATCCTGAACACTGTGGCCAAGACTCGCTTGTTCAGGATCCATTCATGATATCCCTATCTGATCCTGCTCAGTGAGCTTGCCAAGATACTGTCTTTCCCTGAGAGATGAACTGATGATAGTTGCACCTCTAGGGAGTAGGTCAGATTCCAGATCTTCACTGCTTCTGTATATAGCTTTGAGGATCTTGTCCCTTGTCTGTCCTGACCGGCACTGGCTTGACTGACCCCTGACATGGGAGGTGAAAGCCTGTAGAGCCAGGTACACTGCTCTGAAGTCCAGAAGGTTTATATGCTCCTGGATTTCCTGGGAGGGCCACAGCTTGCTTTCTGTTAGGTCATCCAGATGGGCACCCCAGCCCAGGAGGGAGACATCTGTTGTTAGTACTAGTGTGGGTGACGGCTTTAGGAAGGGCACACCCTTCCTGAGGTTGCCCTCTTTTTTTCCACCAGTCCAGTGCTCTTAAGAGAGACTTTGTCACAGGAATAGCCTTTAGAGAGGGTCTCGTCTTTGAGGCCAGTGGGCCCTTAGGTGATACTGCATATCTCTCACTTGAAATGAGGCCTCAACCATGACTGCTGTGGATGAGGCCATGTGGCCTATAGCTGGAGGAAGTCTCTTGCAGGTTTGGGCTGGCTGAGTCTGAAAGACTTCTGCAGGCTTACCAGGTTTCCCACTCTCCCTTGTGGGAGAAAGGCCCTCCCTCAGAGGGCATCCAATTCTGCTCCTATGAATTCCAGAACTTGTACTGGTTCTGACTGGGAATTCTGAGTGCTTATGATAAAGCCTAGACCCTCCAGAGTATGCTTAGTGAGGAGGAGAGAGGCCTTGGCCTACTGGTGTGATTTCTCTGTAACCAACCAGTCATTGAGATAAGGGAAAACCACCGCTCCTTGTCTTCTCAGATGTGCTGCCACCACGGCTAAGCATATTGTGAACACTCTGGGAGCTGAAGAGAGTCCAAAGGGGAGGGCTGTGAACTTGTATTGACTGGCCCCTACCCTGGACCTTAAGTATTTACTGTGACAGGGCCTGATTTGGATAAGACAATAGGCATCCTTCAGGTCCAAAAACTCTAGCCAGTCCCCATGCTGAAGGGTTGGGATTACTGAAGCCAGGGTTACCATCTTGAACTTTTCCTTTGTTCAGATATCTGAGGTCTACAGTCGGTCGCCACTCCTTATTTTTCTTGTGGATCAGGAAGTATGTTGAGTAAAGTCCCTTCCCCCACTGTGGTATGGGGACTTTTTCTATTGCCTTTGCTTGCAACACCTTCCCTACCTCCAAATCCAACAGAATTATTTCTGTTGGAGTGGGAGGTGTAATGTTTTTGCAAACCTGCAGTCTTGGGAACCTTTTAAACTGCAGGGTGAGCCTCTTGCTCACTACTTCCAGGACCCACTTGTCTGTGGTGATGTTTTTCCACTCCTGGAAAAGTGAGACCCCCCACACACACACACACACACTGGCAACAGGTGAGCAACCTGGACCAACTGTCAGGAGTTCTATTTAGGCTTGGCCTTAGGTGCTGGGGTTGAGTCAGCATGCTTAGATTCCCTTCTACCTCTGCCTCTGCCTGTGAAGAAACTCCTCTGCTGGGAGAAATCACAGGAAAGGAAACCACAGGGAAAATATCCCCTATCTCTATCTCCCCTTCCATAAGGCCTGCTGGAAGTGGAGGCCTTTTCCTTTTCAGTATTACTCTTGTAGGTGGCTTTGTACTCTTCCAACTTCTTCATGTATACCTGTCTTGTCACCAAACAGGGAATTTTCTTCACAGGGAAAATCCATGGCCTTTGCCTGAGTGTCCTAGGAGTGGGTGGTGGTCCTAAGCCAAGAAACCTTCTCAGTGACACTGCATGAGCCATGACTATGGAGGCAGTGTCACTGGAGTCCACTGCCATATGAAACTGATATTTGGTGGCATCCATGGCTGTCTTAGCAGTGTCTGCTAAGTTTTGTGCCAGGTCACCAGGTGCTTTCTTGCTCATGGCCAGAATGGAGCTCCACAGAGCCTTCTAGCACTGGGCAGTATAAACTATCAATACTGGTACAGGCTGCCTTTATTCATTTTTTATATTCAAAAGTCCTGGGTCATCTTATAGAGGCAGTCCATAGAAATCAGTAGCAAACATAAGATGAACTCCACTGCAAAATCAATATTCTTGAAGTAAATCTGCGCTTTTTATTTTATTTATCATCCACACTGAAATTCAACGACAGTTTTGTAGCTGATGCCACTTCATCAGACCCAACAATACAGTGTTGCCCTATAAAAAACATACAAAAAATCTCATAAATACAACTCATGGCTTTTTTTTCCACCCTGAGTCCATAAATTTCATTCACCATGTGACTTTCACATATTTATTCTATTTATCACATCCATTTGGAATTAGATATATTCATCATTATTTTTTTTTCTAACTCTTTTTCTGGCTCCGCTTGAGCCCAGGAGAACTCTCTCGGGCATCCACTCACCTCCAGCTCTACCTTCTGGCCTGAAACTCAGCTTGAATTAATGAAATTCTAACATTCCCTTCAATTCATTTGTTCACACACCACTCATTCGTGGTTTCCAAAAATTCTCCTGCTTCTTCTGTTTTATGCTCTCATTTATATTGCTGTATTGAATAATGACAATTAGATTATGACTTGTCTTATTTCATTCATGTTGACATTATATGTCGAGAAATAGCTGTTCAGTTAAATATTTAATTCCTACGGTTTAGTTCTTTAGATTCTTATCTTTTTTTTACTTTATCAATTTACCAATCAACGAATACTGAAGGAATTCCACTCAGTATTGAATATTTCAATTACTCGACCTCACACTATTCATTTCAGGCTAGTCCCTTACCTTTGGTCTCCTAGTGCTGGAGCACATGTGATGGTAGAGCTTCTGTTTAGCCTCACATCTCTGCAATTTAAATTGAGCAGACAGTGTCTTAATTAACCTTGTTCAGCCATTCTACTCAGTATTGCATTTCTTTTAAAAGCAGGGGAAACTCACCGACAATGCTGGTATGGTTCTGCAGTCTTCCTCATATGCAGGAGCGGCTGAACACTCACACATGCGCAGTTTAAATACCGCGATAGTGGTGGGGGACTGAAACTTCACTGCTGACGCGGCAACCCTTAACCCAGGGTCACTGCCTGTAAACTCAATGTTGATAAAAGAGCCAACCCTGCAATAGCTGAGTGATAAAGATGATGGAACACACTCAGCACTGCATGGAGAATCAGGCGATTCACCCCCCCACCCTTGGCTGAAGCCGAAAATGTTTTTCAATTTCTTAATTTTTATCTCCCTAATAAAAAATGCATAATATATATGGCGCTCAGTTTTTGGTATAGTGTGCTAGTCTTCAATATTTCCTATGTTGCATTCATCAGTTTTTAACCCCTGAATCCGGCACTTGTGTGCAGAGAATGTGGCAACAACCCTTGACAGAACCTGCATATCGTGAATGCTACGTTATTAGCTCGTTATACTCTATGCATTCAGTCAGTTCATTTTAACACTGAGTAAGAACATTTCTCATAAAAGACCCTATCATTCAGACTCTTATACAGTTGCAGCTAAACATCTTTTATTAGTCATAAAACATAAACATGTGTTTCCTTTTTACATCTCAGTTGACAACATTTTGAAAGAGAATTCCATCTTTACACTTCCTTTGTTCGATCCTCTATATGGGATCAGAAATCATAGGTGAACATATCCTACTTACAGCAAAAAATAAAATAGTGGCCCGTCGGCGCAGCGGTTGGATTTCCGCTAGTGACGCCAGCGACCCAGGTTCGGAAATGGACTCGGGTCATCGGAGGGCTGGCCGGGGGGAGAAGGATCGAGCGTCCCACGGACTGCTCTCCTTCTCCGGGGTGAGGGCTGGGGTAGCAGTCGGCGTGAAGGGGACCCCTAGTGGAGGCTAGGGATCACCCACGCGGCCATGCTTACGTCAGGGGAGGGAGTGAGGCAGGGGCAGACGCCACGCCATTGCACGCCCCGCCTCCCTCAGGGGAGGGCTACCGGGGTAGTCCATGCCCAGCCTATATGACGCTTACTCCGGGACACCCTGATTGGTCACTGGAGCCGTTCCCTGACTAGTTACTAGTTCCGCGGTCCGATACCGGGGGTCAGAACCGTGGCCCCACTCTCTGGGGGGATGACTGGGGAGTCGGCAATGTCCGGTGACCGGGGATCCCGGAGTCCGTGACCAGGCTGAGGACAGACGTGGGGTGTGAAATAAAAGAGCAAATTTCAAAAAAAAAAAAAATAAATAAAATAGTGCAGTCCCTTGCCTTAACCAGCTTCTTATGTACAGATAAACATGATTGTCCATTCCATAAGGTCCATTTGTATTCTGTGTCACTTATTATACAACGGGCACACAAAAAACGGACAGAATCCTGCATTTTGATTGGATGGCTGGCACCTTTTCAGTGTTGTAAATCCTGCACAGTACCCACTGGAAAAGGTGCCAGCCACCACTCAGCCACATCAGAAACTCCCTGGCAAATCCCTCTGTTCCTCACAAACACACCACTGCCAAGTATACGGATGGAAGTCATTAACCCGACATCCGATATTCCATCACTACCCTCAAAACTTCACAAAAAGTGCTGCACCATTCCAGAAAAGCGACGCACCCAAAAGATTAAAAGAAAAGAAAATGCAGTTCATTCTCTCGACAGCAAATAAGCTGAAAAAATCATAACAGTAGCGGTGGCATTCAGCGATCCTCTGGCACATGCGCAGAACTTGCAAAAAAAATCCAACCAGTGTGTCCGCAGAAAAAAAACAAACGAGCAGCAACTTCAAAAACGAACAGATGTTTTAAATATTTTTTTTTGTACACAAACAAACAGGGCCTTTGTATAATCACAATATACTCCTCCAGGGAGTAGGTATAATGGAAGATTTACCACTACTGGTGTGGTTAAGTCCCTCGGCTGTGCCTTGTGACTGAATCACACCAGCCGTGGTAAATCCTCCAGTATACCCACACCCTGTGGGGGTATATTGCTTTAATGTCCCATCTTTCCTTTACTGTTCCACTTTAAACTGTGTATTCCTGATCATGGTCCACAATGCAGAGACTCCAATGCAAGAGACTGCTTTACCAATGCAGGCTCCAGTCACGAAATTCATTCAATTCCTATCCTCGGGTTTGTGCAGTCCATATTGAAGATCAAAAAAAAAACTCTCTCTTATAATAAATCATCCCAGCTGGTTTTACTTCCTGATGGTTCTTCAACTCTTTCCAAACCCTAGAATCTAAGCGAAGTTGCTGAGTGGCTCACCTGGTTAAAATGTTTCGCTACTGATGAGTTCTGATCTTTTAATCTTATGTCACTTTATGTTCACTTATATGACTCCGTATTTCTCTCTTGGTTTTACCCACACCCAATCTGTCGCATTGACACTGTAAAATGTAAACAACATGATGTGTTTTACATGCAATATGTTGTTTTATCTCATATTTTTTGTTTGCGTAGGGGTGTTCGAAATATTGTTTTCTATTAGTGTTACCACACTGGAAATACTGACCACATGGAAAACTGTCATTTTTCAGGGGCCTAACAGCAGTTGTTTTTATTGAATTTTCGGTGTATAGTGAGCAGTGTGCACTAATTTATCTTTTAATGTTTGATTTTGCTTTGATGTTATCAATGGTAATTCTCTAAATCTTCTGTTCATACTTTCCTCTGTTTGAAGTATGTGTCAATTATTTGTTAATATTCTCTTAATCTCCCCACTCAGATGCTATAAGCCGTTGAGAATACAATCCTATTTTCTATTCCTCCTCCTAGGGGTGTCAGTCACTTCTGCTATAGCTGCTTGTACATTCACTTTCTTGTATCCCCTCTTGATAAATCTATCTGACATCCTTTCTGTTTCCAACTGTAATTCCTGCTCTGTACTACTGTTTCTGTTTGTCCTTATTATTTGAGATTTCGGGATACTGTCCTTCAATTTAGGGTCATGGAAACTGCTATAATGTAGTAATGTATTCTTGTCGGTTTATTTGCTGAAAAGTTTAGCATCTAGTCCATTTTCTCCCTTATATATTATCAAATTCAAAAATCATATTTGTTCAAAACTAGCTTCCATTGAAAAAGTTACTCGTCCCTCGTGCCCTCCCATAGGAGCAAAATATCATCAATGAAGCGTTTCCATTTTTTCACAGTGTGAAAAAAGGGGTTTGTGATGTTATTTAGAACATGGGTTTTCTCAAAGTTCCACATATACAGATCCATGTACGAGGGAGCCATAGTGCTCCCCATGTCCGTACAGTGAATCTGTAGATAGTGCTCCCCATGGCCGTACAGTGAATCTGTAGATAGTGCTCCCCTTCAAACGTAAAGTAGTTTTTGCTCAAAACCAGGTCTGCAAGACTCAGCAAAAATTATGTTTCTGGGAACTGTTCCTGCCCATCACTCAACACCTGATTCAGTGAAGCTAGACCTTCCTCATGGGGAATGCTGATATACAAATCTTTAACATCAAAAGACACAAGCCATAAATTTGTAGGAATAACATTTCCCTGATTAAAATCTGTCACAATTGTGATAACATGGCCTGTGTCTTTGATGTACATGTCCATTTTCATAACTTCATTCTGAATGTGAAAGTCCACATATTTTGAAAGTGGCTCCAGTATAGAGTCTACCCCCAAAACAATTGGTCTCCTTGGTGGTTTTTGGGGGTTCTTGTGGACTTTGGGTATGACATAAAATAATGGTTTTCTAGGGTTATTTTTGATCGACATGTCTTTCTCTGTGTTGGTACACCATCCTAGTTCAACAACCTGTTCCAAAAATTCTTGGATGTCTGCTGCAATCTCGTCTGTTGGGTCTGTTTCTAGTCTCAGATATTTCTCTCCATCCCCCAACTGTCTTAGACATTCTTCCTTGTACTCTAAATATTGCCATAAAACAATGCCCGACCCTTATCCACGGGGTTTATAACAACGGACTTATCATCTTCGAGTTTCTTCAAAATGTCCCTCTCCTTTTTTGTCATGTTGTTATACTTGGGTTATAAGGCTTTATTGTTAGTCATTTCCCTAATCTGTTTTTCTACAACTTTAATATAGGTCTCCACTGTTTCCTTTCCTTTTGATGGTGTAAATGTCGATCTAATACCTAATGCTTTCTGTAAATTTTGTTTTCTTGTAAGTGGTTCTTCAGGTTTGTCCTTAAACCAATCAGCTAATCACAATTTCCTATAAAATTTCTGCAAATCTGTTTCCAACTGAAAAGTGTCTAGCCCTCTGGTGGGGAGAAAGACAGACCTTTACTGAATCTCCATATCTGAAATAGCCCTATTACTCAAGTTAAAAACAACTACTGGTTCCTTTGTCTCTCCCTGCTGTTGCTGTCCATTCCTTTGCCTCTTCCTCTCCCGCCTCTTCCACCTCCTCCACCACCCCCCTCCTCTTTGGTTGGTATATGTTTGTCTGTATTCTTCTGGCCTCTGCCAACCTCTGTCTCTCAAATCGTATCTCCGATACTCCCTCTCTCCTGCTGGTTCCTGATGTGGTCTTGTATCGGTCTCCTCTGGTGGATGCTGTCCCCTGTCTAAAAAAGGCTCCCTATTTTCTGATCTTCCTTGTCTTGTGTATGAGTTAGTCACATAGCTGTCCCCACAGTCAGAATCTGTTTGATAATCCGGCTGATCCTGAGAATATTGACTATTTCTATAGAGTCTAGGTTTTAAGAACCAACTATGTACTTTATTGTCGCTGTAATCTATAATGTCTCCCTTGAATTTTTTGATTTTTTGTTGTTTTATGAATTCCTCATATTCTATTAAATCCTTAATTTTTTCTAATGTTGAAATTAATTTCTGATGTTGAACACATACCTTATACTCATCTTTTACTCCTTGTATTTCCATTGTTAATCTGTTCCTTTCTTCAATTATAGCTTCTATCAATGCTAACATAAAATCAATCTAGCATTTGTTACATATGCCTGTCCATTTTTCATTTAGTTGATGGTCCTAAATCCCAGATTTGGTTCCACTACTACCCTTAATCCCCTCGGTATTCTCCTGTTCTTAATGTACTCTCCCAGGGACAGCGCATGTCATTCTAACCAGATGTCTTTTTGTTCTAAATGATATATTTTGTTTAACAAAGATTTATCACTTGTTGTTTCTGTTGAGGTTTTACCCTTACTCAACAGACTTAAAACCTGTTCTTGTTCCTCAGGAGTAAAATGCTAAGTAAGCAGAGTGCCTTCCACACTTTGTTGAAATTCTTGAAATTGTTCCTATCGCACGTTTGGACCCCCTGAACCCCTTGCCTCTTGGGTCTCATTGATTTTCTATAATCTATGATGTGTTTAAATAACTCCGGCAAATAAGGCGGTGGAGTGGATAGGAGTGATGAAAGCAAGTGCCAAATGGAATGTGTATAATGGAGGACTAAGTATGGGTTTACTGTAATCACTAGTTTCCTTATACAGAACTTCCCAGTGGGCCACTGGACCTGAGGTTTGCCATGTAGGCTGCTTGTCTTAGGAGCAGGAATGCAGAGGTGTAGACCTTTTTCCCCATGCTATCAATCTTCCTGGAGTCCATATCTGGAGGCTGGGTACAGAAGTACTTTTGCCTTGTCACAGGCCACAGACTGTACTACCCCATCATGGTCAAGGTGGGGGTAAAGTTACTTAGCACTCTGTTTGTCCAACTGGTATTTCTTTTCTATTTTCTTGGTAATACCAGTGGGAGAGGTTGGTGTTTGCAATAGTTTACAGGTTGTCTTCTTTAGGGATTTGTGGACCAGCAGATGCAACCTTTTGGTCGGGGTAGGAATTCTACCTCATCTTCATCCTCAGTGGTCGTTTGGGTGGAGAGGTTGAGGGTGTTGACCACTGCCTCACAAATGAATAATGTGAGAAGTCATTCTGGGCTCATGGAGGAGAACCAAATTCTTGTTCAGGTGAACTGTCAGGATCAATAGGTTCTCCCTCCTCCCCTTCCTCATCATAATAAAATTCAGCCCCTTGCTCCTCCAGAACTGGGGTAGGTACCAGAACCAGGGGAGGCGGCATGCCCATGGGTGAACCCACGGTCTGGAAGGCCTTAAAAAACTGCCATGCCATGGTCATGTCCTCTACTGAAGGCATTTTTACTCATGTCCACTGATAACTCCTTTCCTTCTTCAGGAGGAGGGGCAGTGACATGCTTTTCTTTTTGTTTTTTCTTAGCAGGCACCATCTCCAGTACCTGCTCAGAGGCTGTCTTGTGTTTACTGGTTTTAGGGTTCCTCTGTTCAGACATCCTGGACTCTGAGCCATCTTTAGCAGACTTGTCCTTCTGCTTACTGTGAAAGGCTGAACCCTGAATGTTTTCATGACATGGAGGTGGACTGAGAAGCCATAAGGTCTTCTAACTTTTTAGCCCTTTGTTTAATAGTTTTAGGGCAAAACTTGATACAAAGCACACAATCAGAAAAAAGGTGATCTGGACCCAGGCACCTCAAACACAAGTCATGACATTCTGCCTTAGCCAGGAGGGCAAAACAATTTTTACATGTTTTGATGTCTGTATGTCCCGTTTCCTTTTTGGGTCTGTCCAACATGCCAATCATGGCAGACCCTAATTCAGTTCAGTTCCAAAAAAGAGAAACAATGTAGTTTGCAGTTCAGTTCCTCAAATAAAAACAAACCACTAACTAACGGGTTTAACAGTAAAATTTAAATGAAAAAAACACCAGTTGCGTCATGGTTCCCAGATAAGGTGAACCGTAACGAATGACAACTGCAAAGTGGCAAGGAAAGAAGTTTTAAAAATTAAAAAAGACTTCTACAGTATAAGCTGCTTACAGCAGACTGATTGGTGTTATGTGTTTATGTCCGCCGAAAGCGGTGTCCACAGTTGCCGAAACAGGATCTTAGAAAAAAGCACATCACATCTAAGCAGGATATAGAATTTCCAAAATGCATAGCTGCATTTTTATTTAATTATTATGAACATAGGCTCATTTATGGTGTGTCACAGTGCAGTAGTGTGCTTTAGTAAACACTTAGCCTTTAGTGAACACTTAGAACATCCCGTATACACCCTATACCTACAAGCTGACTCCAACTTTATCTGCATTTTGCTTTTCGCCATCTGTGGTATTGAAATCTTGTTTGCCGAGAGCCACGAATAGCTGCTAAGCCTTCTATATCAACAGAGGGCCAGTAAACATGGCATCTAGGCTCTGGACATCAGTGAACCAAATTAGAAGGGCATCCTTGATCTCCTGTTCCATACCATCTCTCTTCCATTTTCGGTATTAATTCTGATGGGTGTGCCCTTGATCCAGTATGCTCTCTCTCTGATGCAGCAAGTCCATGACAGTTCATTTTGGGATGGCAAGCCATTGAGCAATGTCCTGAGTACTCAGCTTGGGCAGTGTCTCAGTCTGCCTCAGCAACTCCACTTTTCACAACACCTGGTAACTAGCACCTAACAATACAGAAAGATGATGTGATGAGGGTATAATGTGTGGTAAGTGGGAGTTGCACCTTTTATATTGAGCCTAATTGACTAGCAGTTAAACAATGCACCATTAAGCACCATCAAATTAGGTGCAAATTGGCTGTGAGGTAGAAAAAAATGCTGCAGCTGCTGTATTTTCATGTCTGTAGTACACGGTGCACATAGTCCACATTAATCGTGGGTTCTAACACTGCGTCTACGGGAAACAGTTTTGGCACAGAGATTTTGTCCATGGAAAGTGATTGTCCATGTTAACTGTGTTCGCCCAATGTGGTGTCCACTGTATTTGTTTTTTTTTGTCAAAGTGGGAGAACCGCGAGTCAAGGAGCTTTCTCCGGTTCCAGGGAATCACTCAGGAATAGAAGATAAAAGTTTAGAAAATACAAAACAAAATACCTAACACAGAGATTTGAAAAACTAAAATAATACAGTGAGAAAGTAAAGAAAATACTAAAGAAAACCATAATCAGCTGAAGAGAAATGGAGAAAGCTCTATGGGGCAACATCTTCAGGCGGAGAAATCAGACATTAGAGGGCAGAGTGGAGAATGACCACATAGCAGAGATTTAAATTTTAATTCCAGGATTCTCTAATTTGCATAAAAATCTATTCTCAGGAACAGCTCAAACCAGCAAGCTGATTTGCAGTAGTTTAGCATAGCGAAGGATTCCTGGGGTTTGAAAGGGCACATCCTCTAATGCAGGATATACTGTACAGGAGGCCCTACACTAGGTGGTGTAGTTGGAACCTCAAAAAACTATTATATTTATTTTACTGGAGTCTTCCTCTTCATCCTCAAGCTCATGACATCCTGGATTCATCTGAGCAAAGCCTGGAATGAGGGATCTTCAGGAGGAGACCTGGGAGTATCTACCACAGTCCTTTTGCATTGAGGGGAAGGTGGAGCTGGAAGGTAAATCCCCCTTTTAGGGATCATCATCCCTCTTCTCATCCTCCAAATCCTCCTCCATATTAAGGATATCAGGATTATATTCCACCTTGTCGTCTGGAGTGGTGATGGGTGGAATTGCTAGAAATGGCGACAGAAGTGGCAGCTGCAATGGAGGAGTAATAAATGTGCTTTTAGAGCCTGTTGACTACAATGGTAGAGACAGGGGAAGCTCAGCTGACAGTGTATTAGTTATTGTCACTGGAAGCAATGGTAACAGGCATCAGATTAGTTCAGAGGACGATACCAGCACAAACTGGGAGTTGAAGTCCGACGGCTTCAGCAGTGACAACGATGCTGAATGCCTGGGAGTTTCCTTCCCGATGGCAAATGAACATGAAAGAGAAGCCAGCTTGGAACTCATGGCCTTGGCTTGAGCTTCCATGGCCTTACTGGTGATGAAGGTTTCCAGAGCTTTCTTTTGGCATCTCCATGCAGCCTGGTTGAATCCCTGGCAGATCTTGTAGTTCTTTATGTTAATGGGACATGCCCAAACAGAAAACACAAACAGTGTGTGAATGTCATCCTTGTAGATCCTGTAACCACAGGCACAAAATCTAAATAAAGGTTCTTTCGATGATGGCATATGGGGACTAAAATTAGAAAAACAATGAAATCAAAGAAACAGTGGTGTTTCTCTACAGATCCAATGAATGAACTGAGGAGCAATGGGCCACCTATGTTATATAGGTGCAGATGCTGCATGTCATTGTGGGTGGCCCCTGACTAGCAAAGCTTCTGAGTGGTCTGGATGCTGCTAGGTTACAGTTCAAAAGCTGTGGCCCAATGGGGGATATTTCCTCAATGAAGTTCTTGCCTGTCCATGAGAGAATAAGTGTATCTCATGGAACTGCCTTCATGGAGGGAAGTCTGCAACAAAACCAGTTGTTGTCACGAGAGGCAAACAGGTTCAGTTGGTACACCTCATATCAGAAATTTTGAATTCAACTTCTCTTGGTTCCGAGACCATTTGAGGGTAATGTGACTCATCCTGCTAAGTGAATTTGCTAGTACATTCTCTCTACTTACAGACAGATATCTCTGCATTGTGTCTTCCAGGTTCCATATCTTCATGTGCTGTGCACAGTTTCAAAGACCTAGCACCTCAGTTTATGCAATAAATGGTAGTTTTATTGTCTCTAACAGGACTTGGTGTCTGCAACAGGGAGAAGAAAGACAATACATGAGAGGTACACAGTGTTGAACTCTAACAGGTTTAATGTGTTCCTGTCTCTCTTTACGGGCTCCAAACCCCAATCACTGTTCTTCCTTCCAGATGTCCTTCCCAGACTAGGAGGGATGCATCTGTGATAAAGATGGTACACATTTCCACTGGTGAGCACTGAAGGAACAAAATATCTTTTCTGAGGTTGCTCACAAAATATATTTTTTGAGGTTGCTCACATCCTTTCACCACGCCAGTGCTTGTGTGTCATCTTGCTGATGTAGTAGTGTACTTCTTTCTGAGGTGATACTGGACATTCCTCTTGTGTAATCTTGCCCATGGTACCACTGCAGTGGCAGCCCCCCTGTTTTTTCATTCTTTTGGTAACTGGGTAAGACTCACTAGGCACTAGGTGACCTGGGAGCACTAAGGAGGTTCAGTGCCTTGCTCAGGATCACACACTAGAAGTAAAGGTTGTGGGACTGAAACCAAGGTCTGCTGAATGTACCAAGTTCATTCACAGCTTGTTACACTAACCTCTAGACTATACTGCCAGACCATGTGGCTTAAAGTCTCAGACATTCCTAAGCAGTCTTTTCCTGATGTGTTTGGAATGTATCTGCACACTAAACTAGATCTTGTTCTCTCTGCAGAGGGAGGAAGACCTTTCCCATATATGTGTTCAGTTCTGTACCTAAAACCTCAAGCACTTGTCTTGGTTCCAGGCTGTATTTTTCTAAAATTAGGAGGGAATCCAAGTTCTGCAGTGTGCACTTTACTGTTTGAATTGAGTCCACTGCTTTCTCTTATGTCATAACACACACTAGCCAGTTGTCTAGGTGGGGGAACACCACCATTCCCTGCCTATACATATGTGTTGCCACTAATGACAAGCTCTTTGAGAACACCCTAGGTGCTGAAGTCAGGCCAAAGGGCATTGCTACAAATTAGTACCAAGCAAGCCATAGCTGGAATCTCAGATACTTTTTGTGACTGAGTCTTATTGTGATGTGGAAACAGGCATCTTTTAAACCCAATAACCCTGACCAATTCCATTTCTGCAGGGGTAGAATCACTGTATGCAGTGTTGCCATCTGAATGTTTCTTTTTTGCCAGTTCAGGAACATTAGGTCCAAAAAGGGTTGCCATTCCCCATTTTCTTCAAAGTGAGGAATTATTTGGAAAATAAGAATTTTCCTAACTGGGGACATGGAATCTTTTCCATGGCACTGACCTGAATTAACTTTCTCACCTTGAAACCCAGTGGGTTTTTATTTTATGAACTATGAGCTGTAAACACTCTGGTATTGTTTAACTTCAGAATTTAGTTTTATTGATTGAAGGATTACAGGGAGGGTGCCCACAGCCTTTTATTCTGTTTAACTTTGTAGTTTGTAGGCATGAACAATGATTGCCTCCATTGCACCCTCCTAATTTCATCAGGATTTAAATGTAAATGAAGGTACGTTGGTGTGAAAACCTACTTCACTCCATTGCAAAGGTCATGACCCAAATCATGTAAAGCATCCTGGAATTCTATGATGTTTTAGTGTCAAAGCCTGCAGTAGTTATACTGTATTAGTCAGTGCTGTTACTATCTGTTTAAGCCCTTATGTTCTTGTCTTATGTTGGCCATGAAACATTTCAAGACATAGTAAGTGCCCTGTTGTTTTCTGTAGTTTAAAGCATGTCTCAGCTAGAAAAAAATGCTTTTAGAGAATACAAGGACTTCACAAGACATGTAACAGGACTGAATGAAAGTGTAACTTCTGCTGGCTTGTGCAGGTACCCATCAACTCCCATGCTGTCTTGCATGAGTGGGGTCATGACCTTGCAATGGAGACAAGCAGGTTTTCACACCAGGGCAAAGCAGAGTGAAGCAACCTCATTTATATTTAAATTAGGATTAAATTATGGGGATGCAAGACAAGGAATCATTGTTCATACCTACAAACTACACAGGTATACAGAAAATAGGTTGAGGGGGCTTCACCTTTAAGCACTATCCTACTACTTCAAGGACCCATTTGCCTGTGGTAATCTTTTTTCATTCCTGGAGAAAAGACAGGCACCCTCCTACTGACAACTGTCAGATACAGAATGGATGATGTTTGTTTCAAAATTTGATATAATATTCCAAGAAACATGGGCACAAGATGAAGTCAATATTAATGGATATGAACCTGTATTTTCACCAGCAATCAGGACCACTAGAGTAGTTAGGGCTAAAGGGGGCCTGACAATCTATGCTGAGATCAGTAAGGAAATTAGGATAATGAAATTCCGTATTATTAAACAGAATTATATTTTGATAGCAATAAAGTAGTCACAAATGTCACTGATCATAGCTAATATTTATTGCCCCCCCAAAACTCCAGATGTCCTCCTTTAATACCATCTAGAATGATTAATGATTTAACTCTAGATCTTGAAACTATGCAGTCAGCACAAATTTCCTACCAGTACGGTCCTGATAGCTGGTGATTTTAATTCTAGAATTGTTGATTATGACAACATTGAAACTCTACAATAACTTTTGCACATGGGCAATCTGGAAAAACGCACCAGTACAGATACTCAGATTACTGACTATGGTAAAAAACTAATACAATTTGTTGAAGATAATTTTCTAATTCTGAATGGCAGGTTACAGGGGGATAAACTAGTAACATTACCTACTTCTCGCACAATGGTCAAAGTACCACTGATTATGCTTTATGCATACCAGACAGCTGTTATTTTAAATCACTAAATATTAATATGAGTCCCGAGAGTGGCCATGAACCATTATGTCTGAGCTTTGACCCGAAAGGGGATAGTTCAGATGAGGGCCTAGAGTCTGGCCCACTCACCGCCCTGACCATGGCAGGAAAGGATAGCTTGAGCCTTACTGACAGAACCTGGGATGTGGTAGACCGGATTCTCACCGGTTCTCAACTTAACATAGCACAAAGAATCCTTACCACATCGCAACCGTGCAATGTGGAATTACTTCTTACTCAGTTATATCAGCAAATTAAGCAAAATATTTATACCAAAAAATCAAACCTGCAATAGAAACGCATATGGTTTGATGACTCTTGTAAGGTATGCCCCCTGTAGAGTGACACTTCTACAGCAACATGCATCGATGTCGACAACAGCGCCATGTCACTGTAGAAGTTCACCTAGGACCCGGCAACACTTTCCTCCATCCTGCACCTCCTCCCCGAACCAACTCCAAAAAAATACACTCTGAAGTGTGCAGCTCCCTGCCAACTGCAAATCACGGTCATCATGGAGCCTGGCACTGTGATACCGGTCGATGAGTTAGTTGTCGAACCGGCATCATAGAGCCCTCTTGTAAGATAGCCAAAAAGAACCTGAATAATGAAATTATTCTGGCTAAATGAAATCCCTCTAGGAGCAATTTTAACAATTTAAATAAGAAAAGGAAACAATATAAAAAATGTCCTCATGCTTAAAAAGAAAGAGTATAGACACTGGTCCGTCAGTGCAGCGGTTGGATTTACACTTGCGGCGCCGGCGACCTGGGTTCGGGAATGGATCTGAGTTGTCAGAGGACCAGCTGAGGAGAGAAGGATTGAGTGTCCCAAGGACTGCTCTCCTTCTCTGGGGGGAGGGTGGAACAAATGTCCAATGCTTGACGGACCCCTGGCGGAGGCCAAAGGTGCCACAAACGATCGGCATTAGGAAGTAACTTGGAGGGGCGGAACGGATGCCAGACATCATTGCAAGTTCCCGCCCACCACGTACACCAACCAAAAAATCATTCCTGTGGACGACTCTTGATGAAGCCTACCCTGGCCTTCATCAGCCTCCAGGACCGACCCTTGGACCTAATAACGGTGTGCAGCACTGTCTAGTGGCTTCAGCGTTGCACCCCCACCCAGGAGGGGCAAGCCAGGGGGTATCCAAGAGGGTTGTGGTCTCATGTTGAGGTGGAGGCAGGGGGTCCGTGACCAGGCAGAGGTGCCGGGTCATCCACAGTGGGGCAAAAAGTATAATAAATAAAAAAAAAAAGAAAGCGTATAGACAAAAACAATGGGCAAATATTATAAAAATTATACACAGCAATACCAAAAAATTTAGGAAAATAGTGGCAACTGGAACGTCTGAAATTAAACCCTCTATAGCAGTCTACATCCCCAAAGAAAAGTGGGTACAACATTTTAAATCAATATTTAATAATGAGACCTCCCTATCTCCCTTAAATAATACACATGATTTGCTCAAAAGAACATAATATATTCATCTGTCCTTTTCGGAAGAAGAAGTCAAAGCGGCTATAAAGAGACTGGCCAAAAATAAAGCTCCCAGTCCAGAGTCTATGCCTGCAGAGGTCTATAAAAGATGTAACAATTTCTGGGCATCATTACTCATCACATTTTTTAACCTATGCTTATCTCCAATTTTATCCCAAGCTCATGGAAGCAGAATATCATAGTACCAATACATAAGAAAGGCTCCTACTATGACCCTATGAATTTCCAGCCCATAAGCCTTTTGGACATTAGTTCCAAAATACTCTCAAGAATCTTGCTCACTACACTTCTGTACTGACTTGAAAGCTGCTCACCACTATTCAAATTTCAAGCTGGCTTCAGAGCAAATTTTTCCACAATTGACAATATTTGTAGTTTTTCACAACTTTTGGAAAAATATATTAACAATTAGAAAATCAAAATTATATGCTCTTTTCATAGACTTTACTGCAGCATTCAACTCAGTGAAGAGGGAAAAACTCTGGTCAATGCTCTTAAATGGGGGTCTCCTTATGGAATTATTACTCCTCATTTATTTACTTTATACCAACACCTATACTGCAGTTGGATACAATAATAAAGGCAATATAACAGAATACTTCCAGTCAAGCCAAGTCAAATTTTATTGGCAGGAAAGACTCCATTGAGCAGGCTCATTTACAAGGCGGTCCAGAGGAAATATTCATAAGCACAAAACATATTTAGCAACTATACAATGTACAGGGTAAAACAGGAAAACAATAAATTCACAGGTACAGAATGAAGTGTATACAAGGTTATATACAAAATATACATACAGACCATGGGTGTACAGAGCAGTGAGGTTAGGACCTGGTGAGAACATTTGGCTAAGCATTTGGAACAAATTGCAAAACAGGGAAGTAAACCATGGAACCAGCAGAGATTTTGAGGTAAATTAGGCTGAGGTGAAGGTTAAGGGGGAAGGCGGGTAAGTCAAGGAATGTAGGTGAGGGCAGGGGCAAAGAGAGGATGGGGAGGGTGGGGCAGGAGGCAACAGAGGGGAGGGCAGAGAATTGGGGGAGAGGGAGGAGGGCTGGAAGGATAGAGAAGTGGGTGTCAGTGTGGACAGAAGGAGAACTAAGGAAGAGACTGGGGGTAGGGAGGGAGAAATCGGGAAGGGTGGGGTTGAGTGGGAAAGGAGAAGGCATGTGCTCAGTGGCATGCACAGGAGTCAGCAATTTTGTTGGTGACTAGTTTTTAAACTTGCATAGGGGTACAAGATTTTGTAGTTTGAGACTAGATTGTGCTTTACTCCAGGAAGCCTGTAGGGCACGACTTATGGCCATATCACTGAACCGAGTACGGGCGCAAGGGACTTCTAGCATAATGTAGTTATTTCTGCATAATGTATATAGGCAGGCAGCATGACAAAAGACAGAATAAATATATAAGGGAAGCTTAGATAGAAGGGCTTTGTAGAACCAGGTGAGAGAGTGGGTGAGGCGCTTAGTCGATAAGGAGGTCCAGCCTAACAGGGCATAAAGCTTGCAGTGATGCGTGCGACGGTGGGCATTAGATATGAAATGAATCACTCTGTGGTAGAGTGTATCCAACTGGCAAAGCAGGGAGTCTGAGCATTAGCCATAGACTATGTCAGCATCATCAAGGAGTGGCATGAAAGCTGTCTGGACTGATCGTAGTCTGGCCTCAGCCGTGAATAGGGTTTTTTTCCTAAAGAAGAAGCCAATACGTTGGCTTAGTTTTTTTGCAAGAGAAGTAACGTGGACAGAGAAAGTTAGGTGTTGGTCTAAGTCATAGCCCAGATATCTGAAGTTGTTAACTACCTTAAGGTCATTGCCTAGGAGAGTTCTGATCGGGGGCAGGGATGATAGGGCATTTGTGACAGAGGTGAGCTGGTTAGAACAAAGTACAACTTTTGTTTTTTTTAGCATTTAAGAGGAGTTTGGATTGCACCAGTCTGAGCTGGAGGAGACTGAACTGAGATTAGAGCTCCATTTGTACTTCTGTAGCTGAGGGACTGGATAGGTAGATCACAGTATCATCTGCGAACAGGTGAAGTTTTGCTTTGGTGATATTGTTATCAATAGAGTTGATGTAAAGCATGAAAAGAAGAGGTCCAAGGATCGAGCCTTGTGGAATGCCTCTCATAATAACAAGGAGCGGGGAGAGTGAGCCATCTGCTTTCACTTGTTGCCGTCTGTCAGCCAGGTAACTCTTGAACCATTATAGTGAAGTACTGGCGATGCCGTGGCAGTGTACAGTGTCGAGAAATAAAGCATGATCGACGATATCGAAGGCTTTACTGAGGTCTGGAAAAACTGTGCCTGTCACTCATTTCTTATCCATGGTGAGTAGCCAGTCATTTGTGACTGAAGCTAGGGCTGTGGTAGTACTGTGGGACTGCCTAAACCTAGGCTGGGCAGGGTTTATTAGGTTAGTTGTTTCAAGATAGTCTCTTAGTTAGGGATTTACAAATTTTTCAAGGAGTTTTGAGAGTAGGGATAAATGGATATGGGGCGGTAGTTATTCAGATCCATAGGATCACCAGATTTGAACAGTGGTATGACCTGAGCTACCTTTCATGCCTCAGGAACATAACTGGTACTGGTGGACAGATTAAACAGGTGCAATATGGGGGTTGTGAGGTACCGGAAAAGTACAGTTATGTAAGAACTTACCATAACAGTAGATCTTCAAGAGGAGCTCTTGCAGCAGGCTATTACAATAAGGACTATGCTGCAGGTACTAGGACCCTCCAGTGAAACTTCTGCCAGCAGTACACAGCAGGGACCGCCCCCGACGCCGGTCTGGGTACAAGAGGGGGTGGACCCAGCTCCACCTCAGTTCTCCCGCCAAGACCCGGAAGAAGGCCTGACAAGAGAAGGAGATGAAGCAACTGTAGAAGAAAAATTGAGATGTAAACGAAAATGGATCTGCACACCTCGAGGGGGAAGGCGGGTGGGAAGTAGCACCTGCTACAAGAGCTCCTCTCGAAGATCTACTGTTACAGTAAGTTCTTACGTAACTGTACTATCTTACTTCAAGTGGGAGCTCTTGTAGCAGGCTATTACAATAAGGACTGAATACCAAGCAGTCCCACAGCAAAGAGGTAGACGACCCCAGGAGGTGGAATATGCTGACTCCAGAGGCCTCAGGACAGAAGCCCTTATAAAACAGCTAGACTGAAGCCAGCTCGGCGTCTGGAGACGATATCCAAGCTGTAATGCTTGACGAAGGTATGCACCGAGTTCCAGGTGGCGGCTGCACAAATGTCCTTTATAGAGACATTTCGCAGGGCGGTGAAAGATGCTGACACTCCTCTGGTGGAGTGACCCCTGACCGGGCCCGGCAAGGGTCTATTATGTTTCTCGTAACAAAACGAGATGCAGTGAACTCTCCATTTTGAGATAGTCTGTTTGGTCACCAGTCAACCCAAGCAATGTGGTGCAAAGGCCACAAAAAGTTGCTCCGATTGATGGTGCTGAGCCGTCCTCTTGAGGTAGTACCTCAAAGTCCTGTGGACATCCAATGTGTGGAGGGAGAGCCTCCCTTCTATTGGAAGGGGAAGAAAAATAAACAGGAAGATCAACCGACTGGTTGAGGGTCAACTCTCAGACCACTTTCGGAAGAAACTTAGGATTCGTTCTGAGGGAAACCCTTTCCCTGTGGAAAACTAAATAGGGCTCTTTACACATCAGAGCCTGAAGCTCGGAAACCCTTCGAGCTGAAGTAACAGCAACCAAAAAACAAACCTTCCAAGAAAGGTAACGCAGCTCACAATCCGCTGCTGGTTCAAAAGGAGGGAGGGTGAGTTTCTCCAACACAAAAAGGAGGTCCCAGGGTGGAATAGGGTCCCGAATGGGAGGTCTCATATGCAGAATTCCCCTAAGAAAGGTGCGGGCGACATCAATTGCGCCAATGCTCTGTCTTCCACGAGAGCATGACAGGTGGAAATTGCCCACATGTGCACCTTGATAGAGGAGTAACTTAGACCCTTTTTGTACAAGGAGAGGCGATACTGTAATGCTGAGTTCACAGGGCAGGTGATGGGATCCAAACGCTGCGGCGATGTCCAAAGACAAAAACGCTTCCACTTCATAGCGTAGGCGGAGCGGGTAGAGGGCTTCGGTCAAACTAAGATAGTCACCACTCGGGAAACCCCGTATCTATGTTGAGCTACGCCTGAAGGAGCCAAGCATGTAGGTGTAAGGACCGAAGGCCCGGGTGGACCAGCGACCCTTGGTCCTGGGACAGTAACTGCGAGCATATGGGCAGCGGAATTGGAGGTTCCATTGATAACCGCTGCAGTAGTGGGAACCAAATCTGCCAAGGCCATTTGGGGGCCACTAGGATCATTCAGGCCCCTTCTGCCTGTAACTTGAGCAGCACTTTCTGAATGAGAGGGAAGGGCGGAAAGGCATAGAGAAACCTCCCTGCCCAGCAAAGAGATAACGCGTCTGGCCAGAAAACTCCAGGCGGCGTGCTCTCGCGAGCAGAACGCTGGCAGTTTGGCATTGCGTGGTGACGCAAAGAGGTCCAGCTCTGGAAGACCCCACCTGTTGAAGAGCTGGTCTGCTACAGACTGTAGCAGCTCCCACTCGGGTGCTCTGGAACGCAACCTGCTGAGGCTGTCGGCCAGATCGTTGAGGATGCCTGGAACGTGCACTGCGGACAGCAGAATGCCCCGCTCCAACGCCCAGTACCAGACTCTCATCGCCTCCCTGCAAAGAGGTTACGAATGAGTGCCCCCTTGCTTGTTGATGTAGAAGACGACCGCCATGTTGTCTGTCTGAACTAGAAGAGAGCCTGGCATCAGGTCCTCCTGAAAAGTCTGTAAGGCGTAGAGAACCGCTCGCATTTCCAGCACATTGATGTGAAGGGACTGCTCCTAGGGTGACCAAACCCCTTGCATTCGACAAGCACCTAGGTGCGCCCCCAGGTCTGATGCATCTGTCGTCAGAGTTTGACCTAGTGGCTCCAGACAAAAGCTGACCCCCTTTTCTAAATTCCTGGGGTCCATCCACCAAAGCAAAGTTCTCCTGACTGGCTCAGAGATCTTGACCGGGGAGTCTAGATCGTCATGGCCTTGGTCCCACTGCACCCTGAGCATCCACTGTGGGACCCTCAAGTGGAGGTGGGCCAAGGGAGTGACAGGGATGGCCGCCGCCATGCGCCCCAGTAAACTTAGGAAGTTCCGAGCTGGAACTTGAGGAGTTATGGAGATCCGTTCTGCCATCTCTCTTAGTCAATCTCCCCTGTCCTGGGGGAGGAAGGCCGTGCCCTGGACGAAATCCAGGATCACTCTGATGAAGGAGAGCTTTTGACTGGGCTCTGGGGACGATTTTAGCAGGTTCAGGGTGATCCCCAGCCCTCAGGACAGAGTATAAGTGTCTTTGAGGGCACGTAGAAGGCCTACCCTTGATGGGGCCGTAAGCAGCCAGTCGTCGAGGTAGGGGAACACATAGTGCTCCATGCGCCTTAGAACCACAGCCACCACTGCTAGGCACTTGGTGAAGACTCATGAGCGGAAGAGAAGCTGAACAGAAGCACTCAAAACTGATAGTGCTCCCCTTGGAAGTGGAACCTCAGAAACTTCCGGTGGGGAGGGTAGACCCCGATATGCATGTATGCATCTTGCATGTCTAGGGAGCAGAGCCAGTCCCCCTGGTGCAGCAAGAGAAAGAGTCCTTGGAGGGTCACCATCCTGAACCTTTTGTACTCGATAAAGAGGTTTAGAGGACTGAGGTCCAGAATGGGACGAAGGTCCTGTGTCTTTTGGGACCAGAAAAGTGAGAATAAAACCCTGTCCTCGCTGATGCAAGGGGACTCTCTATTGCCCTTTTTTGCAAGAGGGTCTGGATCTCTCCTTCTATAAGTGGGATGTGAGAAGGAGGATAATGGGAGAGCTTTGGTGGAGTGTGCGGTGGAAACTCTGAACTCCAGCGTCTGCCCCTCCTGATGATGTCCAAGACCCACTGGTCCACAGTTATTGACTCCCACCCTTCAAAATGAAGGGAGAAGCAGCCCACAACCGGCTTCCCTAAATCTTCCCATGGGAGGGGGGGTGGAAGGGAGTCATTGGGCTGAGCCAGGAGTTGGGAGAGAGGCCTGGGAGGACTTGAGCTCACGGGCAGGAGGTCCACCAGACTGCTGGTTGCCGGATCTCCTGCGAAAGCCTCCTCTCTGCCCCTGTTGGTTGCTACGGGCTTGACCTTGACTGCCTGAGGACTTGCGAAAAGGCCATTTATGGTGTCGTCGCTGGTTGCCGCAGTACATCTGACGGACCGACCAGATTGACTTGCCCAACTCCT
The DNA here is from genome assembly GCA_016271365.2 of Neoceratodus forsteri. NCBI lineage: Eukaryota > Metazoa > Chordata > Ceratodontiformes > Ceratodontidae > Neoceratodus > Neoceratodus forsteri. The sequence continues at coordinate 1,341,228,254 of CM057455.1, read as the reverse complement.
GGAGACGGGAGATCAAGGCCTCCATCTCCTGCCCGAACAGCACGGTACCCTGGAAGGGCAGATCCTTGATACCGGCTTGCAGATCCTGGTGAAAGCCGGAGACTCTCAACCAGGCATGGCGCTGTATGCACACCCCGGAAGCGGCTGCCCTGGCTGCCATATCTGCTGTGTCATACGAGGCTCTCAGGACATGGGAGCCTACGTCTGAGCCCGATTTTAGGAGGTCCAGGAGCTCTGTCTTCTGGGCAGATTCTGGAAGGGTCTTCATCAGCTCTTGTCCCCTCTCCCAAAGTGCATTCTGGTACTATACCATATGCGTCAGAAAGTTGAGGGAACGTACAGAACAGGTGGAAGCATCATATACCTTTTTGCCCACCTGGTCCAAGTAGCGAGACTCCGGGTCGGGAGGCTGAGAGCTGAGGTGCTTCAGCTGCCTGGACTTATCATGGGCAGCCGTGATCACCGAAGAATCAGCCTGAGGGTGTTCAGCGAGAAAGGGCTCTGCCCTCGGGGCCTTATATAGCCTATCCGACTTCTTCAGAATGGCCGAGACTGAGGCTGGATGCATCCAGGTGGTTCTGGTGAGGTCCTGGAATGTATCCACCAAAGGAGGGATGACCAGAGGTTTTGGCTCCTTTTGCCTCAGGTACTTAGCCAGTCTCCGGCATTCCAGATCCAGGTCCTCCGTGTCCCACTCGCTGGAGGCCTGGATGTGCCTCATGACGTCCACAAAGGTAGGATCGTCTGGAGGTGAGCGAGGCTGGTCCTTCTCTCCCGGGGAGTGCTGCAAACTGAGAGAGGAAGATGAGGTAGACGATGGTGAGGAGGATTGACTATATGATAGTCTGACCCTACCCTATGACCAGGCTCTCGCTATCATTGGTAGCTAGGGGACCAACGTCGGCCCGAAGACCAACTCCAGTCCCTGGACCAGCGACGGAGTGGAGACTGACGTTGGGAACGTTCTCGCCTAGAGTGAGAAGGGCTCCTAGAGCATGACCTAGACCGAGGTCGGTCACCAGAGTCCCTGGAGCGATGTCGGTGGTCCTCGGACCCGGTGCGGGAACGAGCCCTGGAAGGAGGTGTAGGCGGGCACTCCGGTGACTTCCACGGGGAAGACTCACCTCCCAGCTGCGGATTTTCCGCTAGGTCCGGAACCGGTGTCTGGTCCGGCGACGGGGAGGACCGCTTATGGACCTGCCCCCACCAGAAGAAAAACAGATCCTGGAGCTCATCCTTTGTGAAAATCTCAGCTGCCCGTCTTGGGAAGGAAGTCTCCAGGACATCGGGGCATGAAGAAGAGCCCTCCTGGGTGCCCAGGGGGGAGGAGGACTTGGGCGATGGGGACGTCAGCTCTTCTGCAGCCGCTCCCACGTCCTTCGCCCCTTCGACCGGTGTTGGTGCTTGTACTGACGATGGGGTGCCACCGGGGGGCACTGGAGAGTCCTTAGGCTCCAGAGGCGTGCCTTTAGCAGGTGGCGCCGGTGCCTTAGGAGGTGGGGCCGAAGCAGGCACCTCTAAGGGCTTAGAGGTGAACCATAGCGGGGTAACCTTAGGCTTAGCCGGCTTCTCCCCTGAAGGGCCAGCCTTAGCCTGAGAAGATTTCAGGTGCTCTCCAGAGCCCGAGGGATGGGCCTTTTTCAGAGAGGGCCGCGAATGCAAGCGGGACCGCGACCGGTGCTGGGACTGACTACGGTCTTTGCTATGGCACTTCCTTTTTTTCCGTTTCCCCTCCAAGGAGTGCAGATCCATTTTCTGCTCCAGTAAGTAGGCTTTTAGGGCCTTGAGGCGGTGGATGCGGGTCCTGCTGGTGAAAGCCTAGCAATTGGAGCAGTTGGCTGTGTCGTGGTCCAGGCCTAGGCAAAAAACACACTGCCGATGGCCGTCCTTGGCTGGGATCTGCCTCCCACAGTCACACTTGTTCAAGTGCTCTGGAGAAACCGACGCCCGAGAAGACATCTGTCGAACTCAGAAAACTGTCGGGCAACAGCTGACGTTGGTAACAGGAAGGAAGACAAAAAAGTCTAAAGAATGGAAAAAATAACCGATGGGCAGCGGACTGACGTCGGTGTACCTCAAAAGTGAAAAACCGTCGACAAACGGCTCCAAAAGTGTTGATTGAAGACAAATCAATCAAGATTTAGCTGCAACTGGCAAGCAGAAGCTGTTCCTCCTTCTTCATGTGCAGGACGCGGCGGGAAAGAACTGAGGTGGAGCTGGGTCCGCCCCCTCTTGTACCCAGACCGACATCCGAGGGCGGTGATGGGGGCAGTCCCTGCTGTGTACTGCTGGCAGAAGTTTCACCGGAGGGTCCTAGTGCCTGCGGCGTAGTCCTTATTGTAATAGCCTGCTGCAAGAGCTCCCACTCGAAGTAAGATCCAGTGTTAGGGAAGAATGGTCCTATTCCGTCTGATCCTGCACTTTGCTATTATCTAGCTGGAGAAGGAGGTCCTCAACTTCTTTGTATTGAAATGGGGTGGAGTCTTCAAGAGGAGTTAAACAAGACTTCTTACTAGCCCCTATTCTTTTTAATATTTATGCTGTTTTACTTCACCCAGAAGAAGCAGTCTTTGTTGAGTCCCTAAAAATATACAACCTCTCTTGTGACATCACAAGGTGAAAGAGCCTAACATGTTTCAATATAAGAAAAATAGCAGGACAAGAGGACACAGCATGAGATTAGAGGGAGGCCGATTAAGGGGTAACGTGAGGAAGTTCTTTTTCACAGAAAGGGTGATGGATGCATGGAATGGCCTACCTCAGGAAGTGGTGGATATGAATACAGTGCAGGGCTTCAAACAGGCATGAGATAGGCATATGGGAGCAATACAGATGAGTATGAATAGATATTCCATTGACAGAGTAAAGGCCTATGGCACATTCGTAAGGCAGAAAAAATGATCAGACTGGATGGGCCTTGCAGACCTTATCTGCCGTCAACTTCTATGTTTCTATCATGGCATATGCTGATGATTTGGTTTTACTATCACTCACAAGTGCAGGACTATTAATAATCAAGTGTGAAGATCTCAACATAAAATCAGTCTAAAAAACCAAAGTAATGGTATTTGGAACCAACAAACCAAAGTGCAATCTAAGGCTAAAAAATGACAAAATTGAGGTGGCAAATGAATATGTGTATCTGGGCATGAAATTCACAGCCACCGGAAAATGGAATGCTCATATCAGGGGGCAGTGAGCTAAAGCCAAACTCTCAGCTAAAGCCCTGCTTAGTTTTAATCATAAATATGGGGGGGTAGCTCACTCCTACCTGCACTAAAAGCAGGAGGAGCCAAAATCAACCCCATACTTTTGTATGGATCCGAAGTATGAGGTGTCTCAAAGTACATTAAATATTGAAATCACAGTACTATTTTACTATAAAGCCCTACTTCAGGTTCCTATTGCAACTTCCTCTGCCATGATTAAAGCAGAATTGAGCAAAACAGCACCGTCAGCCTTGTTAGAGTCCAATATTGCTTCCTATTGGATACGTATTACTAACAATCCCAACAATCTGATTCCACTGGAGTGCTTAAAGGAAAAAATCGCTTGGCACGCCACAGGAATTTCATCTCCCGGTTAAAACAGCTATTGGATATTTTAAGGAAAGCTAATACTATCCCATTTATGGACAGATCAGTTAAAAAAATATAAAGATTGCTACCCAATACAAATTCAATATCAAAAAGAAATTACTGTATCTTGCCCAAATCAAAGACATAGAACTAATCAAAACTCTAAAACAATCAACTTGGTATAGTGAGAACAAGAACGCACGAGGCATTGCAGAATATTTACTAATCCCAATTTCACTGCAGCAAAGAAAGTTAATTACCTGGACAAGACTTGGAGTTTTAACCTCCAAATACACCTATCTTAATAAACATAAAAATATACCATTGCTGCGTCAGATCTCTGCCCTTGCAATGGAGGATTTGTCAACACTATCACCCATAAAATCCTACAATACCCTCTTTACAGTTCAACCAGAACTCTGTACTAAAATACTTTTAAGTAAATAATGTGTTTGAACTATGATCCAGTATTTATCCTCCTGCACCACCAGACAGTAAAGGAGGCAGAAATTATTGTAAAATTCCTGGAAGCAGTAATTAGATTTAAAAGAAGAAATAACTTTTAATTTTTTTTCTGTCAAATTTATTAATCCTTTCCACCAGGCAGTCTTTTATGCTGTTTGTCTAATATGTGATTTTAATGTTTTAAACATTTATTTATTTGTTCAAAGTATATGTACTTATATGTAAATGTAGATATCTTTTGCAATGTCCATCACAAATTGTCGGATGCTCAATAAGCTTGATTGATTGGACTGATGCTGACAATTAGTCTATGGTGACATGGGGGAGAAACGTCAGGGACTGGGCTTAGCCTGACCTTGAGGAGCCGAGGCAAATTTCTGCATAGCTCCTCTGTCTCTCTCCATGTGCTCCTCTGAATACGGTATTCATAGTGTACACAGGGTATGCTGTTGTAAATCTTTCCCATATATCTCCTTATATAGGGTCTATACGTTATAGAAGCCCACTGTAGTTCAGTTATATTTTTCATATAGATCTTTTTCTCCCGGCCACACACATCTTGTTCAGGGATATACCCTGGTCCCAGGGACATGCCCTGCTCAGGCCTGCATCCCTGGTCCCTACTGGTTTATTCCCACTGCTTCCCCTTCCCCACCTTCACAGGGGCTCCAAAAGGAGGGCCATCCCCGGCTGGCACTACAATCCAAGGACATATACTGGGCCCAGGCTGTCACATAGATGGCCGAGTTTTTTTCTTCTGCCTTTGTCCCTCTCACCTTCCCTTACATGAACATAGCCTATGCCGGCCATGCACACACTCAGCATGTCCCGTGGGGTGAGCACAAGATCCCTGACCCAGATGCAGGGGTCATGGCACCAGAGCTCACCGTTGACCCTCACCGGCAGAGACATGCTGCCGAGAGGCAGCTACTCAGCCTAGCCTACCTTCAGACGTGGCAACCCTGAATCCCTTATGAACCTGGGTTTCCTACACTGGGTCATTGGGGCAGACTTCAGTTAGATTTTTAAGTTTCTTTTTGCTCATCAACCTTTTCCATGTAGGCCTCATTTCTGTCACCAAATAAGGAAGTACTGTACCTTCAAAAGGGGAGTCAGCTGTTTTGGTTTGCAAGACCTGTGAAAACACAGCTGTCCTGAGCCATACAAATCTCCTGGCAGACACTGAAGTTGCTAGACTCCAAGAAGAAGTGCCATTAGTAGCCATTTGAAGTTGGTATTTTGCGGTTACCAAACCAGGTTTCACAGTATGTGCAAGATGTGTTTTCTCCTGGGAAGGTAAGATCACACAAAGGCAGGACTGTTTCACAGGGACTGTTGGTAATGTGCAGATAGCTTAGATAAGCAGCCTGACTCAGTGACAGCGTACAGGTACCATAAACCTTTTTTGCCATAAAGTACAACATTCTAAAATCCATATCAGAGGGTGTAGCTGCCTTCCCTCAGGGTCAGGGTGGGTGCAGATATAGTCAGTAGCAAAAAAACAAAACCACTCTAAGGGGTCAGTATAGTCAGTACCCTCCCCTTGTTGAAGAGAATGGTCTTCATGATGGGAGGCAGCACAGGTTTGTGGCAGGCAGATCATGTCAAATGAACCTGACTGAATTCTTTGACTGGGTCACAAGGGTGGTGGACAGTGGCATTGCGATGGACATCATATACCTGGACTTCAGCAAGGCCTTCGATTTTGTACCATACAGAAAGCTGATCAGGAAACTGACAGATCTAGGGTTGGGGGACTAACTGGTAAGGTGTGACCCCTCCATTACAAAGCTTGAGAAGCACCCTCTGTATTAGAGGAAAGGTGTAGAGAAACCTCCCTTTCTAAGAGAAAGACAGCATGTCTTGCCAAAAAACTCAAGGCCCTGGATCAAGCAGGGAAAAAAGCTTCAGTTTCATGGTTAGTGATGGTGCAAAAAGGTCCAACTCAGGATGACCCCATCTGTTGAACAGGTCTTCTACTACCAAGGTCAGTTGCTTCCATTCGTGTATCCTGGACTGTGACCTGCTCAGCCTGCCTGCCAGGACGTTTTGGATGCCTGGAACATGGAGGCAGACAGTTCTATACTGTGTGCTAGAGCCCAGCACCAAGCTCTCATTGTCTCCTTGCACAGGGGGATAAGAATGAGTCATCCCCCCATGCTTGTTTATGTAGAATACTATGCTAAGGTTACCTGTGTGCACCAGCAGAGACCCTGGGGACAGATGGTTCTGGAAGCCCTGTAAAGCATACAGAATATTTCTCATCTCTAGAATGTTTAAGTGGAGGAATGTTTCAACTGAGGACTATGTTGTTTGGGTCTGATGGGGACCCAGATGTGCTCCCCAGCCCAGCCCCAAGGCATCTGTGGTGAGGATCCACTGATGGGAGAGGATGAGGAATGGGACTCCCTTTAGCAAGTTGTCAGGGTCTGTCCACCACTGGAAGATGCTGCAAACAGGAGGAGACTAGAACCTGTTGTTCTAGATCATCTGTGTGTTAATCCCACTGTACCCTCAGGTTGCATTGCAGAATCCACATGTGCAGTGTCAGGGGTACTGTGATGGTGATAGCTACCAGTATGCCCAACAGTCTCAGGAATGTCCTGGATGAGACATACCTGTTCTGAGAAATCAACTGGGCCTGAGCCATAAGGCATTTCACCCTGTCCTGGGCCAGGAAGGCTAAGCCTTTAGCCACGTCCAGAACTGCCCCTATGTACTGCAAGTGCTGACAAGAGGTCAGAAAAGACATGGGGAGGTTGACAGTGATCCCTAGGGCACTGAACCACTGCCTGGTATGTGCTAGGGTCTGAGACAGTTGCTCTTTAGGCTGAGCTTTGAGCAACCAGTTGTCCAGACAGGGGAAGACGTACAATCCTTCTCTCTTGAGGGCTGCTGCCACCACCGCTAAGCATTTGGTAAACACCCATGGCACAGATGATAAGCCAAAGGGCAATACCCTGAACTGTTAGTGCTCCCCCTGGAATGGAAACCGGAGGTACCGCCTGTGGGAGGAAACCATAATATGCAGATAAGCATCCTGCAGATCCAGGGAGCATATCCAGTCACTTTGCTTCAGGAGTGGCAGCAGGCCTGGCAGAGTGACCATTCTAAACTCTTGTACTAGATGCAGACATCTGGGTCCCTCAGGTTCAGAATGGGCCTTAAGTCCCCTGTGGACTTCAGGATGAGAAAAAAAGTGGCGATAAAACCCTTTGTTCATTCACTGCTGAGGCACCGGTTCCATGGCCCTCTTCTGCAGCAATGGCTGCACTTCCTCTAAAAGCACTGGTATGTGGTATGGAGAATGGGTTGAGGGAACAGCTAGAAAGTCTGGAAGATGTTCCAGAGGGTCTAAATCATAGCCCTGTACTATGAGCTGCAGGACCCAAGCATCTGTAGTCAGGTCCCACCACTGTTCTAGATGGAGGGAAAAATAACCCCCACCCACTACCTCCTGGCTGAACACTGGAGGGGGGAGGCCTGGAAAGGAGTCATGTGGGAGGAGATCTAACAGCCAGGGACACCCCTACACCTCTGTATCTCTTGGAGTGAGCACCTGTGGTGGAGGTAGGGGCCGGCTCTATGTGTGCTTTGAGGTCTGGCCCCGGTCCCAGATTTATGAGGGCCCCTGAGGTTTGCAATCATTGAGGATCTACCACCCATCAGCCCCCAAAGGACTGATATCTTCAGAAAGGGGCAGTTGGGATAGCCTGCTGGACAGCAGTCTTCAATCCTGACCCCCCCAGGCCAAAGATTCCCTTATGGCGATTCCAGCTGCAGTTGCTCTGGCTGAGGCAACTGAGATGTTGTAGGCGGACCCCAACAGGGGCGAACCCACATCATCCTCTGTCTGGGGGGGTGGCTTGCCCACCTGAGGAGGGGGGAGTCCAAGTAAAAAGAGGCATATCCCTGATATAGCCTGTGAGACCCCCTGGTTTATGTAGGGTTGAGTGGGAGCAGTGATCTTGAGAAGAAGCTCTCTGCAGTCTCCTACCCCCATCCCTGCTCCAAAGGACCCAGGGAGCAACACCGACATCCACGATCCCAGGAGGGCTGGCCAGCAATGTAAGCTGCCTGCCGCACCAGGGTCTCATTACATAGTGCTGGGGGGGGGGCGACACGTAGATGGAAGGGCTTAATAAAAGAGGCTGTTGATGGGAGAAAAGGAGCCAGGTCTAAGCAGGCAAGCCTGAGCATTGACGTCTAGGGCAGTGATGAGCAAGGGGAACCAAGGTGCCACTGCAGGCCAAGAGTGCTACGTCACCTAAACAGCATCAGCGCAGCAGAGCCAAATTGGAGCCTGGCCCTGACAGTAGGATCAGGGAAAGGGCAGGCGCTGGTAAACGTTGACAGGTACAGTGGAGCAACTGATGTGGGTGGCATAGGGTGCCACTGTCAGGGCACACACTCCAGCCATCGCCAAGTTATGGGGGAGAAACAACAGCGGGGGAGGTGAAGGCACCACCGACAACAGGTCTGGAGGGAGAGACTAGGAAGGAACTACGCAGGTCATACCCTGCCCATGAAGATGATGGGGAGGGGATGGGAGAGGTGCAGGTGTCACCGTCCGAGGGCTGCTCATGTCACCTCAGGAGAGAGAACTGCCCTGGCCCCCAAGCCTGGGAAATGCAGCGGGGAGGGTCAGCATGCACTGAGCATGTAAGCCCAGGGAAAGAAGGCCCTGCTAGAACCAAAGGGCCAGTGGAAGAAAATTGTGCCTGGAGGCAATTCTTTGTTTGTCCCAGGGAGCCCAGATCGCCCACGGCCAAGTGTGGTCCCCCCCATTCGAAGACTAAGTAGCACCCTCTGAATCAGAAGAAAAGTGTAGGGGAACCTCCCTTTCCAGAGAGAGGGACAACACGTTTCACTAGAAAACTCCTGACTGCCCACGGTGAGGATTCCTAGACACTGGACTTGTGGACTGCAGGAAGCTTGGGTGGGCCTGCGTCATGGCTGGTCGATGGTCTTTATCCAAAAGAATCCCCTGAAATGACTCCGGTGATCCAACGATGAAATGGGGCTCATTCCTACCGGGAGGAAGGTGCAAGTCGCCCGGCCAACAAAGCCCACCAAAACCTTCTGCCAGGTCACTACGGGCACCGAGAGGTGGTAGAAGCCCCTCTGAAGAGGTCGGAAAGACTGGCAACGGAGGTGACAAGCCAGATTTTGTTTTTTCAAAAGAAAAACACTGCCTTGTAAAAGAAGTAAAAGTAAAAGTTAAAAGACTGTAGAAAGCTTCTGTGGTGATCCGACGAGCACTGTTCGATGGCAGAAAAAGAACTAGGGAAGGACAGGGCCATCCACGCTTATATAGGGAGGGCAACATCAGACATTGCTGTGGTTGGCCCCTAACAAACTGCTGGCAAAAGTTTCTGTGTGGTCCTAGAGCCTGACAGCTCATTGTCCTATAGGTTAGACCTGATGAAAAGAGAGATCCCCGAAGAAGATCATGTACTGCTGATAGTTCTAGACCGTGTTTCAGAGCCCAGTACCAATCTCTCACTGCCTCCCTGCACAGGGGGTAGGAACGAGTTCTCCCTTACTTGCTGATGTAATACATCACACTTACATTGTCCATCTGGATTAACAGAAGACCCAGGGATAGATGAGTCTGGAAGGCCTGTCGGCTATACAGAACAGCTCTAATTTCTAGGATGTTTATGTGGAGGGTGCTCTCCACTTTGGTCCATATACCCTGTGTCTGATGCGCAGCCAATCCCACGAGGCATCTTTTGGGAGAATCTGATGAGGAGAGGGGATCAGGAAGGAAATCCCCTTCAACAAATGGTTGGGTTCCATCCACCACTGAAGTACCTTACTGACAGGAGTGATTACTAGAACTTTGTGTTCTAGGTCATCTGTATGTTGGTCCCACTGGACTCTTAGTGTCCATTGTGGGATCCTCATGTGCTGTCTTGACAGCAATACTGTGGCAATGGCTGCTGCCATCAGTCCTAGGAGTCTCAGGAATGTCCTGGCTGTGACATACCCGCTGTGGTAGACCATCTGGGCCTGTGCAATCAGATGCTTGGCCCTGTCCTGTGGCAGGAAGGCTAGGCCATGAGCTTCATCCAGGACTGCTCCTATGTATTGCAGACATTGGCAAAGGGTCAGAACTGACTTTGGTACATTGATAGTAATCCCTAGAGCATCAAACGGGTATTTGGTGCAATCTAGGATGTGGGAAAGCTGCTCCTTGGAGTGAGCTTTGAGAAGCCAGTTGTCCAGGTACGGGAAGATTTACAGGCCTTCCCTGCAGCAGGCTGCTGCCACAACTGCTAAACATTTGGTAAAGACCTGTAGTGCAGATGACAAGCCAAAGGGCAATACCCTGAAATGGTAGTGTTCTCCCTGAAACAGGAATCTTAGATATTTCTTGTGTGAGGTACAGATCTTGATGTGCAGGTAAGCATCCTGCATATATAGGGAGCAAACGCAGTCCCTTGCTTGCAGCAGTGGAAACATGCCTTGCAGTGTTACCATTCGGAACTTCTTGTACTGTATAAAAAAGTTCAGATCCCTGAGATCTAGAATGGGTCTCAGGTCTCCTGACCATTTTGGAACTAGGAAGTACTGAGAATAGAACCCTGTGTTCCTAGGGGACAGGTTCTATTGCACTTTTCTGCAGCAGGGTATGAATTTCCTCCAGGAGCAATGGAATGTGTTTTGAGGGTAATGGGAAGGCATTGGTGGATGGTCTGGAGGTAATTTCAGAAGCTCCAGAGCATGGCCTTGTGCTATTAACTGCAGGACCCAAGCATCTGAAGTTACCTTCTTCCACTGGTCCAGGTGGAGGGAAGGTAACCCCCTCTAACCAATTCTAGAGGCACAGATGGTGGGGGGGTTTGCAGAAGGAGTCGGACAGAGCTGACTGCTGCAGCTGCTGCCGCAATGCCACCTCTAGGGGCTTTTGAGTGGGTACCTGGGATGGTGCATGGCAGGGGCAAAGCTGTTGTTGCTCTACCTTTGCCCTGCTGTCTTGTTGTGTATCGGTGTTTGGCCATGGCTGGGCGCAAGGGCACCCTCTGTTGAGTCCTTGTCTGGGTAGGATAGAAGGAATGTATTAATTTCAAGGTTCTACCTGAGGCCTGTAAGCTGGAGATAATGTCCTGCACATCTGCTCCAAACAGCTTATATCTCCTGAAAGGGGCACTGAAGAGGGATTGCTGAACATCATTGGCAAATCCAGCCACCCTGAGCTAGGAGAACCTCCTGAGACACACAGTAGAGGAGGCTGCCTGGCAGAGGCATCAGAATTGTCATAGGTGGAGCATAGGAGATATTTACCTATGGTGGCACCTGCTGTGAAAGCATTCAGTATCTCCTACTTAGAAGTACCCTCTGGAAGGGTCCAGGTAGGTGCCTTGGCCTTCTTCCAAAGTGTATTCTGGTATTTTACAATCCTCAGGCCCAGAGAGGCTGAAGCAAATGTTCTTTTGTCCAAGACATCAAGACTCCTAGACTCCTAGTCAGGAGGAAGGGAACTGAGGTGCTTTGGTGCCTTAGACTGGTCACGGGCCACCATACCTCTCAACCTCCCAACTTGCCAATGTGTGACAGAGGGCTACAAAATGTGTGACAAATGGCAAAAATGTGGTACACCTGATTTTTCACAGCGCGGAGTCATGCACTGTGGCGTTTTCATGTAAAATAAATTTTACCACAGTTAAATTATTGTTTGTATGCTTGGCATGTGGTTTGTGTTGCAAATTAAAAAGAAAATGAAAATGAGTTGTTTCGGTGTCATTAATTAAAATAAAGTGATGCAAATCCTACATGTGTGTTAACATTTTATTGATTTAATCTATAAAAACACCTCTAGAGAATGAAAAATCACAACTTATTTGAGGAAATTATTAAACAGTTTATTGAAACTATGCTAATGCAGCACTACTGAATGAAAGAACAGCTATTTGTAGAGCTTTGCGGCAATTATAAATCTAAATGTGTACTGAAACAATACTAATACTACACTGTAATATATACAAATAAAAACGTGTGTTAAATGCAGCCGGCAACTATAATACTATACTGTAATATACTAACAATACAACCAGTGAGTAAAACAAAGTGCTTGAAAGTTAAACCTCAAAAACCCAAGTAAGCAACTATTGAACTTAAATAGTAAAAGCGTATTCACATTTAACCACAATCACCTGCTGGCAGCTGGACACAAAAAAACAACAGTATATGCAACTGCAAACATAAAATCACAGCTGTAGGACCTCCAAAATGTCAAATGTCTTCAAAACTCTGTGGGAGTGTGGGGCAGTTGTCTATGTTGTGGTCTGGTGTTCTTTATTATAGGCAGCCGTTGCTTTTCTGGCAGCAGCAAGAGTCTCCTTCGAATACTGAACATGGTAACAGTCTCGCTCCTCATTCATCTTGATTGCCAGCAAAGAGTTCAGTGTTTTTAGATGCAGGGACTGTTGTAGTTCTGTTTTAACTTTACATACCATGCTAAAAGCACACTCTGCGTCTGCATTTGAATGGGGCAAGCAAAGTAATACCATCATCAATCTTTTAAAGTATTGCAGTGAACCATCTCCACCAACAGTTTTGAGGACTGTGGCCCAATGTTTTGGGAGGGCTGAATGGGGTCCATTTATTGGTCCAGTTAGGGTCCCTGTATCAGACAACTGGTACACAGAAAATTCATCCAGCAATGTGTCCTTCTCATCTATGGTCTTGCAGATTCCTAGATGATCTGCCAAGTCTGTCATCATAGAGGGTGTTACCTTGAGCTTTGGTGAAGGATTGAGGAGAAGTCTTACATTTTGCACAAACTTCTTGTTCACAGGAAATTTCTTTAATATCTTGGATATGACGGTAGAATAAAACACAACTGCTTTCTGATAAATGTTGGTTTCTATAACTGTCCCAGCAATGCTGTCTTCCTGCTCCATCATGTAGTGTCGTATTTCTGCCCCTAGACAAAGGTCACTGTGGCACAAAAAACTGTCAGGATTATCCAGAATGGTAGCATCATTTCATTTAGCAATTTCCTGGCCATCTCAGGCCGCAGAACTCTGCCGGCATATATGTGGAGGAGTCGAGAGATGTCAGAGTGCAAAGTCATTAGTTGGCTGTCGCCTTTTTGCATCTGTTAGTTGAACTGGCACAGAGGTTCAAGTCCATATTTTAGAAATGTAAACTGCATTCTGATTTCATGGCTCTCCAGTCTTTTGGTGATGCTCTCCACTTTTGCTAGTCTTTGTTCTGCTGACCAGAAATATGACAGCAGCGCAGGCCACAGATCCAGCATCCTCTTGACAACCTTATTCAGGCTGAGCCACCGTGTTGGTAGATGCTTTATAACCTTGAGTGGTTCGACATCCACAAACAGTGCAAATTCTTTTAATTTCTGTTGCCTTTGTGCACTTGAAGCAAAGTGGCAGTAAATATCTGACACAAGCTCTTCAATTTTCTGTTAGAGTCTTTACTGCTGCTTTGGTGCAGATGTCTGCCAGGGGTCAGAGACACCCCATGTTAACAATATGTGGATTTAGTGTTTGGAGCCTTGATAAAACAGAGTTCCTCTTGCCGATCATGGAGGCAGCATTGTCAGATGACAGTGCAACAAGATTGTCCATTGGAATGTGAAATCTGTTTAGGGTTTCCATCAGACAGTCGAACATGCCTTGTCCAGTCCCTGAAATACACTCTGGCATGTCCAAGAACTTTATTGCATGCTTTCCTTGCTCTTCACCAAAATAACCCACATGAATAACCAATAGTTTTTCATCTTCCATGTCTGTGCTCTGATCCATGTAGACACAGTATGGCTTTTTTTGGCACTTTGCTGCAACTTCTTCCCAGTACACAGGCCCAATGACGTCCCTTGCTATGCAGGTTGCTTTTGTTGCACCGCAAGTCATCTTTTTTAGTACTTCAGGATCAGAGCAGTACTTCTTCATATATTTAATAATATGATCCCCACATGAAAATGACGTGCTCTGCAAGCATAGCGACAAAAGCAACTTCAGCTTCTGTAACTTTTGAGCTTGCTTGTGCTGCAAAAATATTGGAGAGCTTCTGTCCAGATGTGGCATGGTTGGCATTGAGGCAGAGCTTCTCTGAGGCTGCATGACGCTGTAGATCATGACGTCCTCTATGGTGAAATCCCAGAAGCATATCTTGCAGAATGCGTATGTTCTTCCTTTTCTGCTGTCAGTGACCCAATCAAATGAAGATTTCCAGGTAGCCTGGAATGTTGTGTACCATCTTTGCTTCTTCTCTGGGCTGTGTGCACTGGAATTATCAGATTCTGACTTGCCCCCACAAGCTATGTAAACAGGAAATGCAACAGTCTTAACAAAAGAAGGCACCACGTCTCAACAACATGACCTCCACTCTCAGAGATTATAATCCCTTCAGGCAGACAATAATTTTAAATAGTAGTTTGTTCGCTGGCGTGGTAGGAGGTAAGGTGTGATGTCTCAGCCTTCCACGCAACTAGGCCTACCTGCTTCAGCCTTCCACGCAACTGGGCCTACCTGCTTCACTCTTCAATAAAAAGACTGACCCAACAAGAGTAGGGATGGTGCAGGTAAAGACCACAAAGAACAGAAGATGGAGAAACACACCTGTGTGCCCCAACTTGGCAAGCTATAGCAGCAAAGACAAAATAATTCCATGAGATGCATCCAAAGTAACCCACAGGCCAGGCACGTAGCTTAGCAAGCCAGAGGCAACTTGGCCAAAGGATGGTAAAGATTGATTAATATTCTAGAAAATGCATTTGAACCAAGTAATCTGACGATATCACGTAGCAAGCCACACCATCATCACCAGCACCATCAAAACCCGTGTATGTCATTCTTTGGGTTGGTGGGAGAGGGGCCCTGCTTGCTGTGCCCAATCAATCCTGATGGTTTATTAACGTGACTGTAGAGCGTTACACTGCAACACTACAAACATATTAATAAACCTCCACACATTGTTTGGAAGCAGCACGCAGTCATCCCCCCCCCCATCCAACCAAATACCCGGCATGCACGTAAAGTAATCCAGCAACGTCACATAGTAGCAAGCCACACCATCATCACCATCAAAACCCGTGTATGTCATTCTTTGGGTTGGTGGGAGGGGGGTCCTGCTTGCTGTGCCCAATCAATCCTGATGGTTTATTAACGTGACTGTAGAGAGTTACACTGCAACACTACAAACATATTAATAAACCACCACATATTGTTTGGAAGAAGTACGGAGTCCCACCCTCCCATGCAACCAAATACATTTTATAACAATACTGATGTTTTAGTAACAACAATACTGTGTTTGTCACACTGACTTTACAACAACTATATTACTATACCATCTAGGTGTCACAGCAAACCAACCCCATCCCAATACATAAAACAAAACAGACAGTGATATGACTAATTGGCAGCAGGCAACAACCCACCCCCTCAAAGAAAAAATCTGTTAAACACCATGGCACAACAAAGCAGTTCCATTTCCAAAACTCCCCAGGAACATACCTGTAGCACTATTCAGCTGCAGCTGCTCCTGCTCCTCCTCACGCCTTCTTTTGCTGTTGAAGAATGCCTACATGGTGTAGTGGTGTAGTACTTGATGCTCCCTCTGAATGGCGGTGGTCAGGTCACTCCTAGAGTGGTCTGGATTGCTGGTGGGGCTACGTTTGAGTCAGACGATGGACATGGAAGCTAGTCACTCTTGGCTGGTGTAGTCTCCCTCTCCTCAGAACCTCCGGACCGGTACAGTGGCAGCTACTCTCTCCCTCAGTCAGGGTGGCCGATGTATCTGTTGTGAAGAAGACAAAGAAACATTAACATTTATAGCTTGCATACACATTGTATCCCAAAGCACTTTACAAGCAGTACAGTGGCATTACTATGACTGTTGCCATCAAGATCCACACAACACAGCCTTGACACCTGCAGCAATGCACCAGTAAGTGGTCTGGGTGGTTGGCTCACTCAATACCCAGTAGCCCAGCAGCAGCATAAGGGAAGGTAGTCCCTTCTGGCCAGTCAGCTCTTTCACTGAGGTGCTGCTGCTCTTCTTCTGTCCTAGGAGCATGATCAGCCGGGCAAGAACAGCTCTGGCATGGTTTTGTGCAGGAGCGAGGAAAGAAGGGACCCTCTCAGTCCCAAAAAAAAAAATTAGCCAGCAGGCAGCTTTTTCCAGTGGTGGTGGAGATGCTGCTTCTCTTCTACCAGCTGAGCAAGTGAGCACCAGGCATGTTTTTTGGCCCACCAGGGAGGGACCAAACCTAAAATCACACAGGAGTACCCACCCACCCAGTCTGCTCTGCATCACACACACACTGTTTGCCAAGCCAATAGCCAACTGTCAATGAATTCAAATAACAGAAGCTAAGTTGGCAGGCTGGCTGAGTGTTGAACAGTGCTCTTTAATGCTGCCAGTGCCAACACAAATTTGCCAGAGCAGTAGCACTGCAGCCAAGCCCAAGCCAACTTCCATGATAGCAGCTCTTTTACAAGGAAGTGGAAGGAACTTGGCAGCTCCTGACGTCTCTGAGGAGTGACTGTCTTCTTTGACCCCGTGACATCCCCATGATGAACCTCAAGAGTCCTCTCTTCCTGTCCTACTTCAGACCTGATGCGAATCACTACATGCTGCTGAGTCTCTCTGGCTCGAATCTCTAGCCTGGAGTCATGAGAACTGGAGAACTGAAGATTCCTCCCCTCCCAGCAGCTCTGTCCCCAAAACAAAGCACAAAAAAGACTGACCCTCCAGTCCAGTCGTAGTCAGGTCAGTGTCTGGAGGTGGTTGCTTAGTCTGGGTGCTTTGCTCTCCTGGCTGCAGGACTCAGTTAATGGCTGCTGGTGCTGTGGCATTCTTCTGCTTCCTCGGCTCGCTCACTCTCTGAAGCTTGTTGTTGTTCTTCCAGCGGCGCTTCCTTCCTGCTGATGCAGCACTGCGATTGGTGCCTTCTGGTGTAGCGGTCCTATTCACAAAATGATCCCAATGTTATGGTTCCCCTCTGGGCAGCAGGCTGCTTTAATAGCCGGCTGGTGGACCTGATGGGGGACCTGACAGCAGCACTATAATTGGTTGGGGCTGGGCGGGCTATTCTCTTCTCTCTCTCGCTCTCTCTCTGACCTTGGCTCACCTCACTGGCTGATGACACCTCCCCAAGGCAAGACCCCCGATGTCATTACGGAACTGCGAGTGTAACCAGAGATTTAATTGGAGGAGGACTGTGAGGTGAACGTGAAGAGTCTGGGAGGGAAAATTAAAAAAAAAACGACTGGCAAACAAAGGCAGTGCTACTGCTGAGCGCGGAACACGGTACAGCTGCATTGTTGTGGCGTTCATATGGAAACAAGACAGTGAATGCGGGGCGACGGTACAGGTGGATTGCTGGGCTCTGAATCCGAGATGTCACAGAAAATCCAGTACACTTGAGAGGTATGCAGGCCGCATTGATGACCAAAGAATCTGCCTCAGGCTGGCCTGCAAAAAAAAAACAAAAAATGAAAGGCTTACCTGAGAGGGCTTGGTAACGCTTATCTGCCTTCCCTGGTATGGCAGGTATCATTTTTGGTCTATGCCGGGCAGCCGAGGTGGCATCATCTGGGGCTGGCAGAAGGGGAGGAATAACAATGGATGGGATATCAGACAATTCTAAGAAATCTACCAAGTTCCTCTTCGTAATGTCCTGTTCCTCTGAATCAAATCATATTGCAGATTGAAGTTCCTGCATCATTGTTATAAATAAAGGATCTACTGTTGATGGGAGACCTGAATATTCCAGATGTTAACTGGAGCACACTTGCTGCAGCCACATCCAAGAGCAGGGCCATTCTCGATGCCCTACAGGTGGCATGCCTCAGACAGCTAGTTTCGGAACCCACTTGTGAGGGAGCAATCTTAGACCTCGTACTCTCAAATGGGGACAGTGAGAGGATCTCAGATCTAGAAGTGGGTTGCCATCTGGGAACAAGTGACCATCAAACAGTGTGGCTTACGTTAAACTCAGCTACAGAGTCAAGCCATACAAAAGTGAGGGTACTGGACTTCAGGAGGGCTGACTTTGGCAAGATGGGAAAGTGCCTCAGAAAAGCACTAACAAACAGGCTAAAAGGAGGGGTGGAGCAACAATGGGGAATCATCAAAACTGCCATCACAGAGGCAACAAGCCTTTGTGTGAAGCAAATAAACAAATCAAAATAAAAGAAAAAGCCACTATGGTTCTCAAAAGAGGTGGCAGGGAAAGTCAGGGAGAAAAAGATAGCATTCAGGAAGTATAAGGAAACACAGAAGGAGCAGGACAGAGAGCTGTACCAGTTAAGGCAGAAGGAAGCAGGGAGGGAAGTCAGAATAGCAAAAGCCCAAACTGAGGAAAGGATAGCCAACTTGGTTAAGAAAGGGGATAAAACCTTTTATAGGTACATCAGGGATCGTAGAAAGACAAAGGGAAGGGTAGTGAGGCTAAATAGAATGAACAGTGGGTGGGCAAGGGGGAACAGTGAAAAAGCAGGGATACTGAACGAATATTTCTGCTCAGTATTCACAAAAGAGGAGAGGGAGGTGCCTAATCCAATTAATAGAAGCACTCTGGATAGGGGGGTCGATCCTAGTCCTTTCACAGAAGAAAGGGTTCTGAAAGAACTCCTAAAACTGAAGGTGGACAAAGCAATGGGGCCTGATGGAATTCACCCTAGAATTCTAAAAGAATTAAGCGGAGAACTAGTGAAACCACTGACTACCCTTTTTAACAAATCATGGGAGGGTGGTGTGGTACCTGAGGACTGGAGGAAGGCGGATGTGATTCCTCTTCACAAAAGTGGGACCAAGACAGAGGCAGGAAACTACAGACCTGTCAGTTTGACCTCTGTAGTAGGGAAAGTGATGGAATCACTTCTGAAGGAAAGAATTGTTGAGTACCTAGAGGCCAGTGGGGCACAGGACCCAAGGCAGCATGGGTTCACAGTGGGAAGGTCATGTCAGACGAATCTAATTGATTTCTTTGACTGGGTGACCAACGTAGTAGACCAGGGAGGGGCTGTGGACATGGCCTACCTAGACTTTAGCAAGGCATTTGACACAGTCCCACACAAAAGATTAATAGTCAAATTAACCAACCTGGGAGTGGGTCCCAGGGTGGTAGCCTGGGTAAAACATTGGCTGGACAACAGGACACAGAAGGTAATTTAAGCGAGTCCACTCTGAAGAAAGAGGGGTTACTAGTGGGGTACCGCAGGGTTCAGTACTGGGTCCAGTCCTTTTTAATATCTTTATAAGTGACATTGCAGAGAGACTGGAAGGAAAAGTATGCCTCTTTGTAGATAACATAAAGATCTGCAACAGGGTTCATACACAAGGAGGCGTGGAAAGGATGAGAAGGGACTTGGCAAGGTTGGAGGAATGGTCGGAAGTATGGCAGCTAGGATTCAATGCAAAGAAGTGCAAAATAATGCACCTGGGAAACAAAAACCCAGGGGAAGATTACACAATGGGGCGAGGAGGTAGTAACAAAAACCAAAAAGGAAAGGGACCTGGGGGTAATCATATCAGATGACCTTAAGGTTAGCAAGCAATGTGAGAAGGCAGTAGGGAGAGCTAGGGGTATACTGGGATGCATAGGGAGAGGCATCACCAGCAGAAAACAGGAAGTTGTTATCCCTCTGTACAGACAGTTGGTGAGACCCCATCTGGAGTACTGCGTCCAGTTCTGGAGACCCCATCTCTGCAAGGACATAGACAGGATAGAGGCAGTCCAGAGGAGGGCAACTAGAATAGTGCAGGGTCTGCAAGAGAAGCCATACGAGGAGAGACTAAAAGAGCTTAATATGTATACCCTTGAGGAAAGGAGGGAGAGGGGGGAACATGACAGAAACGTTTAAGTACCTCAGTGGAATCAACAAAGTCCGAGAGGGTAACATCTTTCAGAAAAAGAGACATGCAAGAACAAGGGGACAGAATTTAAAGATGGGGGGGCGGTTCAGGGGCAATGTGAGGAAGTATTTTTTCACAGAAAGGGTAGTGGATGCATGGAACAGCCTTCCTGAGGAGGTTGTGGGGTCTAAAACTGTGGGAGAATTCAAGAATACATGGGACAGACATAAGGCAATTCTTGTGGGGGGTAGGAAGAAATAGGCTTTTGGTTAACTAGGATCTGCGGCTTATCCTGTAGGTAGGGAAATGGGCAGACTAGGTGGGCCAAGAGGTCCTTATCTGCTGTCAAAGTCTATGTTTCTATGTTTCTATATTGCAGACTGAAATTCCTGCATCATTGTTATAAATAAAGGATATTTAGGGGGAGACCTGGGTGTATAGACCACAGTCTTCACTCCCAACAGAAACTGTGGAACTGGTTCTATCATAAGGTTCCACATACTCCTCTCCTTGCTTCTCCTCTTCCAGAGTGAGCTCTAGATTATACTCCTGGTCCCTGTTGATGTGGTTGAGGAGATGCAATAATGGGAGATGGGGAAGCAGTCGATGGCCTAAAAGGTATCTGGTGTGTCGTCTTGGCAGGTATCGTCGCAGTGGTTTAGTGTACTGACCCTGTCGATGGAATGGTAGTCAAAAGAAGAGGTGGTTACAGGCATTTGAGGATGTCCTCTAAAGGACAATAGAACTGCCTGAACATTAGTGCCTGTGTGGTTGATGGGAATGCCGGCAGAGGTCGAAGGGGGAGACAAAGGCCCTGACACTGATGGTGACAAACTAAATGAAATATGTCTGGAGGTGCCAAGGGCCAGCCCAGCCATGTCCAGAGTGGTCAACAGCCCAGAAGACTTATAGGCCTTCCCTGCAGAGGGCTGCTGACCTGAATGAATAGGTGACCTGGAGCACAGTGGGGAGGTCCTTGCCTTTTCCTTCTCCCTCTCCCAGTGCTTATGGTGGTGAGACCCAGATGACTTCTCCCAAAACTTGGAAGCCTTGGATCCCAAGTAGTGGGCTGGTGACATGGCAGTGCTTTCCTGGTGGAGCTCCTTCTCCATTCGGGCCAAGCGCTGCTTTAAAATGTGCTTTTCTAAAGCACCTTTTCTACGTTGCCAGGTGGCCGTATTAAACCCTTTACATTCTGGTTTGGGCCGAGACAGCACACACAGACATTATGTGAGTCTTTAGAATAAAAGTTCTTGCCACTCTCTCTATAACAGAAGAGATTTGACAGCAACGGCTCTGAAATCGACATACATGCCGCTGAATATCATTTTAAAAAAAAATCATTAGTTACAAGGTGAAGAAAATAAGAAAAACGACGATTTCAACAACAGCGTTTCCGTGGTAGGGTCTAATGAGTATGGTCAATGGCAGGAAAAGAACTGAAGCGGGAAGGGGTAGCCCACATTTATATGGGAAGTGCCGACGTTGGACGTTGGCGTGGGCAGCTCCTAGTGGACTGCTTGCAAAAAATTTCCGTGTGGTCCTAGTGTCTGACTTCTGCAGTTCCATAGGTGTGGCCTGATGAAAGAGATATCCTCGAAGATCTGTTCTTTTTCAAGGATATCTCTTTCATCAGGCCACACCTATGGAACGAGTACCAAGCAATACTGACAGAGAAACAGTCTTGGTGGCTGGAGCCTACAGGCCTAAGAAAGTTTTGAAGCACAGCTAGGCCAAAGCCTACTCTTTTCCTTGAGGCAATGTACAGACTATAATGTTTAGTGAAGGTGTGGACAGTATTCCAGGTGGCAGCTGCACAAATCTCAGCAGCAGACACATTTCTGAAACAGTTAACAAAAGTGGCCATGCCTCTAGTCGAATGGCCATGAACAAGCCCAGGAAGTTTCTTATTGTACTTCCTGCCAACTATTTATTTGGACAAGCACTGTTTAGAAACAGAAGTGCCCACTTTCCCAGGGGCAAATGAAAAAGAGCAGTTACATAAGCACTTACCATAACAGTAGCTCTTTGAGGGGATCTCAGTCATCAGGTTACATCATAGTAACTTAACTGTTGGTGAAGCAGGATCCACACAGATGTTTCCATTAGTACAACTGGGGCTGCCCATGCCATCATCACCTGTCGACATCATCGACCCTATAAAGGTGTGAGCAGCCCCACTCCCTCCTCAGTTCTTTCCTTTCAGAGACAAATGACGCAAACTCCTGTTGAGGGGGACTGAGGAGAAAGAGAGGTACCCAGGCCAAAATAAAAAGCTGGAAACACCAGATAGCCAATCCAAAAGAGAACCTCAGGAAGGGGAATGGAGGGAGGGAAGGCAGATCTGATGACTGAGATCCCCTTGAAGATCTACTGTTGCGGTAAGTTCTACATAACTGTTCTATCCTCTTCTTTGAGGTATCTAAGTCATCAGGCCACACCATAGAAACGAGTCACAAGCAGTTACTAGCACATCAGGACAGTCTGGGAGGCAGGCAGACTGAGGCGTATGACAGCAGGCCTTGATGTACAGCGCGGCCGAAGCCTGCACAGGCTCTGGAGGCAATGTCCAGACTGTACAGCCTGTTGAAAGTATGGACGGTACTCCAGGTAGCAGCAGCACAGATGTCAGCTGCGGAGACCCCCTTTAAACAAGCAACAGAGGCAGTCATGCCCCTCGTGCAGTGGGCTTTCACCACCCCCAGCAACTCCCTGACATGTTTATTGTAACAAAACACAATATAATTGGCCAACCATCAGGTTTCCAAACAATGTTTGTCCTAAACGCCCTCTCTTCCTTGAGCGAAAGAAACAAAAAGCTGCTTTGACTTTCTGCAGTCCTTAGTTTGCAGCAGATAATACTTCAGAATTCTATGGACACCTAAAGTATGGAGCACTGCTACCTCTGGATTGGCACGCTCTGGGAAATGCACAGGGATGTGGATAGATTGGTTCAGGGTAAACTCAGACACCACCTTAGGAAGAAACTTGGGATCTGTGTGCAAAGACACCACGTCTTTGTGAAAAATCAAATAAAGCTCCTCATAACAGAGAGCCTGAAGCTCAGAAATCCTTCCAGCAGAAATAATAGCAACCAAAAACAACACTTTCCATGGAAGGAAGAATAGATTGTAAGACGCGGCTGGCTCAAACGGAGACGGGGTCAATTTTTCCAAAACAAAATTCAAATCCCAGGTTGGAACAGGGATATCATTGGAGGCTTCAGATGTAGGATGCCCCTGAGAAAGTACAGGTCATGTAGCTGAGCCACGGTACAACCCTTTATGGGCTTGAGGGAGGCAGAGATAACCAAAAGGTGCACATTGAGGGATGAATACTGGAGGCCTGAGTCAGACAGTAATATCAGGTAGTCCAGGACTGGACTCACTAGACAGGTGAAAGGGTCCAGATGGTGCTTGGTAGCCCAGATGGCAAACCTTTTCCACTTCATGGTGCACGTGGCCCTAGCTGAGGGCTTCTTAGCCGCCACCACGATGTCAGATACCTTCTAGGAAACCCCAAACCAGGCAATGGCCACGTCCTCAGAGGCCAAGCATGCAGACATAGGGACCTGAGGTGTGGATGGACCAGAGCCCCCTGAGCCTGCGTCAGCAGATCCCTGTAGAGAAGCAGAATAATCAGGAGACTCTGCTGCTAAATGTTGCAGTAATGGAAACCATATCTGCCATGGCCAGTAAGGCGCAGCCAGGATCATGCTGGCTCCCTCTATCTGCAGTTTGATTAACACCCTCTGAATCAGTGGAAATGGAGTGAAGGCATAAAGGAATCTCCTGCTCCAAGTGGGAACAATGCGTCACGCCAGGAAACTCATCATACAAAATCATGCACATGGGGAACAGGAACCCGGGGACAACATACCAACAGGGAGGAGAGGTATTAACAGCCACAAATCAGGAACCTGGGGTGATCATTTCTGAAGACCTGAAGATAATTAAACAGTGTGACAAGTCAGTGAAGGCTAGCAGGAGGTTGGAATGCACAGGCAGGGGACTCACCAGTAGAAAGAGAGAGGTGATCATACTCCTGTATAGATCACTGATGAGGCCACACCTCAAGTACTGTGTACAGTTCTGGAGGACCCATCTCTGCAAGGACATAGATAGGGTAGAGATGGTACAAAGTAGGGCAATGAAAATGGTGCATAGCCTGCATCAAAAGCCTTATGAGGAAAGGCTTAAGGAATTAAACATACTTCCTGGAGGAAAGGAGGGAAAGAGGGGATATGATAGAAACTCACAGGTAAAAACAAGGTGCAAGAAGGAAGTTTTTTCCACAGAAAAAGATGCTCAAGGACAGGGGACAAGCTGATGATAGAAGGGAGAGATTCAGGGGAAATGGGAGGAAGTACATTTTCACAGAAAGGGTGGTGGATGCATGGAACAGCCTCCCAGCGGAGGTTGTGGGGGCAGAAATGGTTGCAGGATTTAAGAATGCATGGGACAGGCACAGAGGGTTCCTAGTAATAAGAGGAGGTGGGAGGAGGCCAGACATCGATTAGGGTCTGTGGTGTCACTGTAGGTGGGGAAAACAGGGCAGACTAGGTGGGCCAGAAGGTTCTTATGTGCTGACAGTGTCTATGCTTCTAATGCTAGGCCCTGGATCTAGCTAGCAGAAATTGGGCAGTTTTGCAATGAATGGGGATGCAAAAAGGTCCAACTCTGGACGACCCCCCCCCGTCAAACAGGTCTTTTGTGATGGACAACAGAAGCTCCCACTTGTGCATTCTGGACTGAGGCCAGCTGAGGCTGTCCACCAGGATGTTCAGCATGCCAGGGACATGGACTGCCAAGAGTTTCAGGCCATGGTCCAGTGTCCAATACTAGACCCGCATCGCTTCCCTGCAAAAGGGGGTACGAATGCGTCCCCCCGTTTTGTGAATACAGTAGACAACACTGAGATTGCCCAACTGAATCAACAACCGGCCCAGTGGTTCTGGAAGGCCTGCATGGCATACTGAACTGCCCTTATCTCAAGGACATTTATATGGAGGGACGTCTTGACTGGTACCAGGTACCCAGAGTCTGGAAGGGACCCAAATGCGACCCCCAGCCCAAGTCAGAGGCATCTGTGGTGAGAATATGCTGGGGAAATGAGATCAGGAATGAGACCCTTCTTAAGAGATTTTAGGGTTCCAACCACCACTGAAGGACTTTGCAGACCGGAGAGGAGACCAGCACCACTTGCTCCAGGTCATAGGTGGGTTGGTACCACTACTGGAGCACCTGCATGTGTAGTCTGGCCATGGGGACTGTGGAAATGGCCATGGCCATGAGGCCCAGGTGCCTCAGGTAAATCCTAGCAGAAACATAGTGGCTTTTAGCCACCACCTGAGCCTGTGATATCAGGCACTCTGCTCTATCCGGCAGTAGGAAGGCCTGGCCCTGCACTGAGTCTAGGATTGCTCCTATGCACTGCAGTCTTTGAGCAGGGATCAGAACAGACCTGGGCAGGTTGACAGTAATGCCCAGGGTGTGGAACAACTGGAGGGTCCTCTACAGAGCCCTTCGAAGCTGAGCCCTGGATAGGCCATTGCGTAGCCAGTCATCCAGGTAGGGGAAGACATAGGCCTCCCCACTGAAGAGTGGCAGCTACCACTGCTAAGCATTTTGTAAAAACCCTCAGCACAGAGGACAAGCCAAAAGGAAAGACTAAACTGGTAATGCTCGCTTTGAAAAAGAAACTGGAGGAACCTCCTGTACAGTGGGCACACCGAAATATGAAGGTAGGAGTCCTGCATATCGAAGGGTCACAGCCAGTCGCCCTGTTTGACCTGGGGCAACTGACCTGGCAGAGTGACCGTGCAAAACTTTTGTACTGGATGTAGAGGTTGAGGTCTTTGAGCTCTAGAATAGGCCTCAGATCTCCAGTTCTTTTAGGGTCCAGGAAAAACCTATAATAAAACCCTCCGTTCTTCTGCTGCCTGAACATTGGCTCAGTTGCCCTTTTTCGCAGAAGGGAGTGCACCTCCTTCCGCAGGACCTCTCCGTGGTCTGGAGATTAGGTGGAAGACCCCAGAGGAGTCTCTGGGGGCTGTTCTAAAAGCTCCAGAATGTGACCCCTCTCTATTATATGAAGAATCCAAACATCTGAGGTTATGACCCTCCATTGATTGAGGTGGAGGGAGAACCAACCTCCGACCACCATCTGTTGGTCAGGGACCGGAAGAGGGAGTTCTGTCAAGGATTTAGGTGGAGGTGGATCTGGTCACGGGCTGATCAGTTGCCTCTGGGCCATTTTGCGGCAGGACTTGTGGTGAAGGAGGTGGTAGGCATGGTGAAACTGGCTTTCCTTTTATCCTAGAGTCTAGAGCCCATACCGGACTTTTGGGACACCTTATGAAAAGGCAGCATCTGTGAGCTCCAGGGCTGGGTATGGTAGAGTGAGGGGACAGATTTGATGGCCCTGTTTGAGGCCTGCAAATTATTAATCATGTCTTGGACATCAGGTCCGAAGAATTTCGAGACACTGAAAGGGGCATCAAGTACCTTTAGCTGGACATCCACTGCAAAGCCTGACCCCTCACCCAGGTGTGCCTACACAAATACCCATGGCAGCAGCCCTGGCAACAGTGTCTGACATATCATACAAGGCCCTGAGGAGGTGCTTACAGATATCCTCAGTGGCTTGAAGAGACTCAAGGACCTCCTGTTTCTGGGATCCTTCTGGGAGGGCCTGAGCAGCCGCCCTGCCCTGTTTCCATATAGTATTTTGGTACTTGGTCATATGGGATAAGTAATTTGCAATCCGGAGTCCCAGAGTAGAGAAGGTATAAATCCTATTACCCCAGAGGTCGATCCTACTAGATTCCCTGCTAGGAAGCTGAGGTGTTTTGGCACGTTAGACCTATCATGTGCCACTCTGATGACCACAGAATCAGTCTCAGGCTGGGCAGCATAATAGGACAAGCCTTGGGGGGCATGCTATAGATACATAAATACTGTCGGCAGATAAGAGCCACCAGGCCCATCCAGTCTGCCCGTTTATACTACCTGACGAAATGGTCAGTGACCCTATCTGGTCACTGGCTTTAGCTTTTTCTTCCTTTATACCTGTCCCATGCATATTTGAAGCCTGCCACTGTACGGGCAGCAACCACTTTCTGGGGCAGGCTATTCCATGCATCCACCACCCTCTCTGTAAAAAAATAACTTCCTGACATTACCCCTTATGCAGCCACTCATCAGTCTCAAATCATGCTGTCTTGTTCTGGCACTACTTTTAAACTGGAATATGTTGTCCCCTTCCACTTGTTCATGCCCTTGAGGTATTTGAACATTTCTATCATGTCACCTCTCTCTCTCCCTCCTTTGCTCCAGCATGTACAAACTGAGGTCTCTGACTCTTTCCTCGTAAGGCTTGTGATGTAGACCCTTCAGCATTTTGGTCACCCTCCTCTGCACCGTCTCTATTTTGTCAATGTCCTTAAGATGGTGTGGCCTCCAGAAATGGACACAGTACTCAAAGTGAAGCCTCACCAGGGTCCTGTACAGTGGAACTAACACCTTCCTCCTTCGGCTTGTCATTGCCCTTCCAATACATCCCAAAATCCCAGTGGCCTTCCCCACCGCCTTGGCCATCTGCTTGTGGCCATTAAGTCTGTAATTATGATTCCCAAGTCCCTGTCTTCCATAGTAACTGCCAACAGCTCTCCCCCAACCTGTAGCTTGCTCCAGGGTTCCTTCTCCCCACGTGCAAGATTTTGCATTTCTTTGCATTAAACTTTAGTTGCCATGCATCTGATCATCTTTACAATTGTTCCAGGTCCTTTCTCATCCTTTCCACCCCCTACGGGGTATCCACCCTGTTGCAGATCTTGGTGTCATCTGCAAACAGGAAAACCTGTCCCTCCAGCCCATCTGCAATATCACTGATGAAGACATTGAAGAGGACCAGCCCCAGAACTGACCCTTGAGGTACCCCACTGTTCACCTCCCTTTCTTCTGATTGGGTTCTGTTTGCCACTACCCTCTGTTGTCAGTCCTTTAACCAACTTTCAATTGTGTCCCATCTCTAAGCTTCCTAGATTGTTGACCAGTCTCCTATGTTGGACAGTATCAAAGGCTTTGCTGAAATCTAGGCAAGAAATGTCTACAGCCCCCCCCCCCTGGTCTACTGCCTTTGTCACCCAGTCAAAGAAATCTATTGGACTAGTCTGACAGGACCATCCTGGCGGTGAACCCATGTTGCCCGGGATCCAACATCCCCATGACTTCTAGGTGCTCCATTGTTCTTTCCTTGAGGAGTGTCTCCATTATCTTTCCTACTACTGAGGTTAGACTAACTGGTCTGTAGTTCCCTGCATCTTCTTTACTACCACTCTTGTGAAGAGGGACATCTGCCCTTCTCCAGTCTTCTGGTACCACTGCAGTGTCTTGGGACTCACTGAACAGGGCTGCCAGTTCAATTCTCAGCTCCCTTAAGGCCCTGGGATGTATGCCATCTAGACCCATGGCTTTGTCCACCTTCAGCTTTGCAAGCTCTTCTAGGACCCTCTCCTCCATGAACAGACTGGCGTTTACCTCCTTTTCCTCTGTTTCTTTAAATTTTAGCTGTGGGCCATGCCCATGCACTTCCACAGTGAAGACTGAACAAAAATATTCATTCAGGATCGCTGCTTTCTCCCTGTCCCCTTCCACTATCTGGCCCCTGGCTCCTCAAAGTTTAGCTACTCCCCCCTTTGCCTTCCTTCTCTTGCTAATGTACCTGAAGAATGTCTTGTTCCCTTTGTAATTGATTGAGCTATTCTTTCCTCAGTTTGCACTTTAGTACGTCTCACTGCTTTTCCTGCTTCTCTCAGAAACCTTCCGGTACATTTCCCTGTCCTCATCTCTTTGTGTCTTCTTATATTTCCTGAAGGCTAGCTTCTTGGCCCTTATCTTTTCAGCCACCCTCCTTGAGAACCAAAGTGGTTTTCTTCTCTTTTCTCCCTTGTCTATAGACCTAATACATTGTTTTGTGACCTCCGCTATGGCCTTCTTGATGTGCCCCCATTTCTCCTCAACATCCCCCCATCCCCCTTTTTTCCAGGGTTTCTCTAAGCTGAAGTCTCATCCTGGTAATGTCTGCCCTTCTGAAGTCTAAGACTCTTGCCTTCACATGGGTTGACTGAATCCCTGTGTCCACCATGAATCACACCATATGGTGGTCGCTGGACCCTAGCTGACCTTCCACCTTGAGCCCTGTTATCTTGTCCCCATTGGTCAGTACCAGATCTAGGATTGCCCAGTCTCTGATAGGTTCCTGCACCAGTTGCCTAAGGTCAGCCCCCTCAAGGGAGTCAATGAAGTCCCGTGCCCTAGCTGAGGCCCCTGCTGGGATGGACTAGTCTATTTCTGGCATGCTAAAATCTCTCATCAGCAGTACCTCCTCCTTGCTGCCAAGTCATACATGTTTTCCAGCAGTAGTTTGCCAGTTTCTTCTGCTTATCTGCCCTCCCAGGCATGGCCGGGACCATGTCTGGGCAGTGCCAAGCAGCTGTGTGGTGGCATTCCTTACAGCTGGCAAAATGGGGGAATGACCTTCAGCAGAGATTCTGGGATCTCCAAAAACTCCACCTGGTCCCATCTAGTGGCATCTTCTTCCTTGGTGGGGAACCCCACTGCAGCAGACAGCTGCTTCATAATGGTGAAGAAGGTGGGTTCATCAGGAGGAGACCTGGGAGTTTGTTTCAGAGTCCTCGCTCACTGAAGAGGCTGTAGATCTGTCAGAGGAAAAAGCTTCCTCCTCCTCCTCAGGCAGGATAAGGTCCGGATGGTACTCCTCCTCCTCTATGTCAACTCATTCTAGCTTAGAGACTGATGAATAAGGGACCTACGGCCCCCTAAAGGGCGCAGCCCAAAATGTTCGTACAGGCATCGATGATGACGGTACCGGAGATACCGGTCTCTGAGCACCAAGCTGCTGCACAAGAGCCATCATCAAATGAGTTGATACAGTATTGAGATCAATGCCAGGTGATGGCTGCGTCGAAGGTAGAGGAATCATTGGATCAGGGCACAATGAACCATCTGTCAGGTCTTGAGAGCCCAACAGCCCAGGCGTCTGAGGGCTTGGAGAGCTATCTGGCCTTGACAGAGGGGCCAGGGTCGACGACCGAGTGGCTGATGACCCAAGGGTCAAAGACTGGCCTCCCTGCAAAGAGAGAGTTGCAGCTGTCAGTATGGTCCTGGGAAGAGCAGAGGCCTGGACAGCAGAGGATGTCAGTGCATTAGCAGCCGACAGAGTACCCCTGGAAGAAGAGGAAGAAGCCGACGGGGAACGAGAGTGTCTCCGGGGGGGAATGGTCCTTTCTGTGACTTTTCCCCAAGGACTTGTCTCGGGCCTTCAAGGCCTGGGAGCTCAATGAACCCACTGGTGATTGAGAAGAAGGGACCCCGGAAGACCCATGCCCAAAACTGGCTACCTGTTGTTCCATAAGTAATTTCTTCAGAGCCCTGTTTCAATGCCTTTGGGTTTTAAGGTTGAATTTTTGGCAGAGCTCACAGGGAGGAATGCTGTGGTTAGGCCCAAGACAGCAGATGCAGAGGTCATGGTCATCTGAAGAAGCAATCTTCTTTCTGCAGCGGCAGCGACAGAAGAGAGAAGTGGAAGGAATGACTCGCAACATAAACGAGGCAAAATAATATCTTTATTAAAAAAAGATTCTCAAACAAAACACTGAATAAAAAAAGTAGGCAAACAGGCATGAACTGCACGGGGACCCATGAAAGAGGAGAGAATGGCAGGAAAGAACTGAGGAGGGAGCAGAGCTACTCACGCCTTTCTAGGGTTGATGATGTTGGCAGTTGAGGTTGGTGTGGGCAGCCCCAGATGTACTGCTGGAAAAGTCTTCCCTGTGGATCCTGCTTCACCAACGGTGAAGTTCCTATGGTGTGATCTGATGACTGAGACACCCCTGAGGAAGATCAAAAAAGTTGCAAGGACTTCCTGCAGTCCTTCATATGGTGTATATAGCACCTGAGTATTCTCTGTACATCCAAAGTGTGGAGTAATGCTTCCCCTGGATTAGCATGCTGAGGAACATAAACTAGCAGGTGGATGGTTTGATTCAGAGTAAACTCAGATACCACCTCTGGTAAAAACTGGTACACAAAAACACCCTGTCTTTGTAAAAAATCAAATGAGGCTCATACATTAGTGCCTGAAGCTCTGAGATTCTTCAAGCAGAAGTAATATCAACTAAAAATAATGCTTTCCAAGACAGAAAGCATAGGCCGCAAGTCGAGACTGGCTCATAAGGAGCCAAAGTAAGCTTTTCTAATACAAAATTCTGGTCCCAAACCAAGACTGGATTGTAGCTAAGAGGCTTCAAATGCAGAATGCCTCTCAGTAATGTATGGGCCACCTCCAGCTGAGCAACCGTACAACCATCAAAAGACTCATGGAAAGCGGAGATAGAAAATTTTAGGAGTAGAGGTAGGGAGGTGGTTACGCCTCTATGTAGAGCATATGTTAGGCCATTGTTAGACTATGGCAGCCCTGTGTGGAGCCCTATATCCAGAGGTGGAATTGGGAGTCTTGAGAGGGTGCAGAGACGGGCTACGAAAATATTTTATGAGTTAAAAAATAAACCGTATGAGGAGCGCCTTGAGAGTTTGTATTTGATGACCTTGGAGACTAGAAGGATTTGGGGAGACCTATTAATGTGTTATGACATAATGCAGGATCCCTGTTTACTATATGAACTAAATCTTGAATTTAAAAGTAATAATATGGGACCCAGAGGCCACCTTCTGCAACTCTGAACTAAAAGGTTTAAAACAAATAAAAGGAAGGCTTTCTTCACACAAAGAGTACTAGCTCCCTTGAAACTGCCCTTAGAGGTTATCATAAGTAGTAATAAGGCTCAATTTAAAAAAGGTTGGATAACTATATTCTCGAAGGAAATAGTGTAGTGTATTACGGATGATGGATAGGAGCTCCTCATGGGCCCACCGCCCCCTCTGCACCTTAAACCTTAGTATGAACCTTAGAATTAAATGGCAGCTGCGACTGTATGACCATTAAAAGGCACATGGAAAGCTGAAATGGCAGCCAAGTGCACTTTAATAGAGGAGTATTGCTGGCCTGTCTGACAAGGACAGAAAATACTCCAGAATCTGATTTACCAGACAGGTAAAAGAATTCAGGTAGTAAGAAGCGGCCCACAAAGCAAATAACTTCCACTTCATAGAGTAAGTGGCTCTAGTGGAAGGTTTTTTGGCAGCCACCAAGACATCAGCCACCTTTTGTGACACCACAAACCGAGCAATGGCTAT
Source organism: Neoceratodus forsteri (assembly GCA_016271365.2). Lineage (NCBI taxonomy): Eukaryota > Metazoa > Chordata > Ceratodontiformes > Ceratodontidae > Neoceratodus > Neoceratodus forsteri. The sequence goes on along the minus strand of CM057455.1, from coordinate 1,341,196,099 downwards.
GTCTTCAGGAGCCATGACGAAGGTGGAAGGACTTGAGGTCCAGATGAACCAGAGTTCCTTGTTCCTGTGACAGTAGACCCTGGCATTATGGCAGAGGTATTAGAGGTTCCACTGCCAGCTGCTGCAACAAGGGGAACCAAATCTGACAAGGCCACAGGAGGCAATGAGTATCAGAGTTGCCCCCTCCATCTGAAGTGTGATTATGACTCTAAATGAGAGGGAAGGGAGGAAAGGCATACAAGAACCTCCCTTTCCAGGAGAGGGACAACGCGTGTCACCAGAAAACTCCAGGATGTTATCCATGGAGCAGCACCCCTGATTGTACCCCCATCTTGCGGACAGCAACACATATGTAAGTATATGTACTAATCTTAGGGCACAGATACTTATCATATAAACATAAGTGTCAGGATCCGAGTTCTACTGTACTTTTGCAATGCATATTATGCTTCACTATACTCTCACAATATATTGCACCACTTGGAGATGTTTTCCATTATATTTTTATTGTATACATATTAGTTAGGCAACAGTGCCATCTTTAGTGCTTGTGCAAACTGTAATTGCAAGTGACCTTGGAAGCATCACAGACCTCATTGTTCACTTTATCTTCTGCTAAGCTAAGCAACGTCTTATGTTAGTTAGGATAGTTACTCTGGCCACCTGTTTTTGGGCAATTATATGCATTTTGTGTATCTTCTTTTATTGTTGTCATGGTTATTACCAGGGTATAAGACCCTTTGCATCACTTATTTTCTCTCAGACAGACTTGACTGAGCCTATAGGTAAGGAAACTGGATACTCTCCCAGTGATTACACTGTTGCTTGTAAAAAAGAAAGACTCATCCAGTACAGCCCAGAATCATTAAACACATAGAAAGTTTTTTCTATTACACGGGGTGAGCCTAAATCCAGTAGATAGCCGATGCTATACAATCAGAAGAAACAATACTGGATATGGTAAGGCCCACTCTCCCATATGACCCAAACAAAAAAGTCTTTAGAAATAGTGTCCAAATAGTTTATTCATATATCTTCCAAACTAATATTCAATGTTTCGGGATATACCCTTCATCTGGACACTGGTCAAATTTCTAAGGAATAATAAACACATAAAAAAAAAATAATAACTAATTTTTCGTAAATTCATATTGCCATATAAATTCCAATAAACCCAATATAATCAAATATCGAAAAATGTCCTTACATATCGAAGTTTACAATCAAATATCTGATATCTTCTTGTACACAAATGTGTTAGGTTCTATGTTTGACTCCCCCTTACAGCCACTGTTTAACATCAACCAGACAAAGAAAGAAAATCACCTAAAGCAATAATTCTTCTTAAATGTTAATACTTTTACATTATTTAATATACCACTATATCAAATATTCTTATGAAAAAAACATTTTTATCTCAAAAAATATATATCTGTTTATGCATTGCCATTTGATCCTACGTTTGCCTACGGGTGGACCGGAAAACCGTTGGGTGATGGCACCGAGGAATTTATCCAGTTTTCCAACTGCTCCTTTGTTTGTTTACCCCTAGTTTGTCATGCCTGAACTTTGCACTTAACTGAGACTGGACATCTCAAACTACCTCACCTCCCATGGAGGATGGACAGGTTTCTCGCTAGACGTGAAGTCTGCTCAAAACCCCTTGCTGCTAATTTCAGACCACAACTTAGAGTCCAAATGAAAAGCCAAGAAATACAGCCTTAAAGGTCTCTTGGTTGCGGCTCTACATACTGCTGTTGAGTGTCTCATGGTGAAGTGTGCCTCCCTTGAACTGCAAAATGCATCCCTAAAAAAAAAGAGATGGGCTTGCAGGCATCAGAGTTACAAAAAAGGGAACAGAAGCTAGCGGAGGAGACACAGTCACTCTGTGATGCCAGTAACAGACTGTTGCACTGTACTGCTTAAGACTCTGAGCAAGAAATTTGTATGTTGAGAGATGATTGTGAAAGGTTGAAATGTGATAAGAAACAGTTAACGTGCTTAAATGATATTCTGAGTGATACAAATGAAGGTTTAAGACAGGAAAATGCTGAGCTGAAAGAGGAGAATGAGAGAGTGAATTGTGAGTTAGACAAGGAGCTTAGGGAAAATGCTGAATTGGGCGCCAAGTACAGAGTATTGCAGCGTGAGGTTGAGAAGGGTATTGAGCAGGGCACTGCATGAGTTTGTCACAGGAAATGTAGAGCAAAGATGGCAAAAATGCGCCATCACAGAGAGGTTCTCGTGGGCCATGTTAAGGCTATGAATGGGTTCCAGTATACGCTCACTGACATTTCGTCATCTGGCGATGACGACTGACTTTTATGATGAGGCTTGCCACATCATGCCCAAGTTCACACCCATAGGGCTGTCGTATTTTCCAGCCATCCCCAAGATGGTGCCTACATACGCACGCCCTCTACATTGCCACATCTTCACAAACATGGAGGAAGCAATGTCATACACCAAGATGGCGGCCTCCATGATACGGGAGGATGGCCTATACCTCACGGTGCACCATCGCTTGCCTCCCTCACCAGGGAGGACCATGCAGAAGTGCGCGGCTTAATCCACGAGGCCCTTACCAAAATGATTGCACCGTATGAGCGAAGGAGAACCATCCAGGAACAAACTGACAGAATGTTTGAGGACACTGTCAATCAGGAGAATGCATTCAAAGCAGTCGCTGATGTGGCAGCAGAAGCTGCCCTCCGTGGTGTTATGGAACGTATCAATGTGAACGTAGTTCCTCATATGTTCAATCCCCTGCAAGTTGCTCACTCTGTCCAGCAAATTGCCCAAAGCATCAGACAGATGGGCCTGAATGACAACCTCAGTTGCCATTTGGAGAAGGTGCTTTCCCTCTGCGAGAAACTCTCTCTCCAACCCGAGTACCAGGTTCATGTCTTGCAACAGACAATCGAACCTACCCTCTGAGCCAAACTCCCAGATGCCATCTGCAACTGTGAGACGCTTGCTTACAATGACATTTCGGTGGTGCTCCTTGCTGCCAATGCCCCAGGTGCCATTGGAGCCCACTTGGCCTACAAGGTTAAGCAGAGTGTGAAGGAAAGCCCTGCGGGCTTATCATCAACGGTTGTGGCTCACTTACAAGGCTGACAAAGGCCTGGATGGTGAGATCGCACACAAAGACCAAATTGAGTACAAGCATCTGTACATCCGGAACATGACTCTGGGCCTTCGGGAAAAGGTTGAACTCAACGTTTACCCAGAGAACGACACCTTTGCAGAAATCCTTACCAAGACAGAGCGTGCCTTTCAGGTATACCTCCATAACTTGGCTTCTGGTAAAAACAAAGTTGCTGCCATTCAAATTCTAGCAGCCTAGGTAGCTGCAGTACAGCCTACCTCTGACCAGCCTACCCACTATACTGTGGAAGGTAACAATGAGAAGAATGATACCCCTTCTGCCAACAAGCAGTCGCACGGGCGGGGGAGAACCGGGACTACAGAAACAATAGGAACAGGGACAAAAGCAATTGGAAAAATCCAAATGCCCAACCCGATAGCTGGTACCGTAATGGCCCCAGCTATCAGAACGAGATCCTCCACAAAATGCTGGAGGAAGCCAATGCTGGAAGAGACACGCAGCCTACACGTACCGTAGCAGCTCTCGCCCTGGCCGCTGGACAGCCATGCAGCCAGGGAAATCTGTTCCTGCCCTTAGCTGCCGAACAGCCAAGGAAAGAATCCTTTTGTGGCATCAACTACTGGCCAGGCCGATGCAATGACCAAGGAGAAACTACCTGTACAGGCCGATGTTGCACCTGTGACATCACGGGCACATCTGCATCCTGTGCAAGACATACAGGAGGCCCAGAAAGATCCTGCAGGCCTCAGATTTCAGGAACAGGATGACAAACATGATTCTGAAAATGCAGATTGACAATTATAGGCCCCAGTCTGGATTGTGAGTGACTTAGTTGTTGACACAAACTGACGGCCTTGTGTGAAGGCCACGGTCGGGGGCCAATACCTCAACATGCTTCTGGGTACAGGAGCAGCCATGTCTGTTCTCCATGATGAGAACTCAGCCATGTCTGACTGGTCTACCAGCTGGAAGACCAGTGCATGGGGTATAGATGGTACTCAGCTACACACCTACCAATCTGTATCTTTGCCTGTGGTGGTAGGCCTCCTCAGGACAGATTTTGCCTTTGATCTCATGGTATTATATGATCACCCCAGCATATTGGGAATTGACTTTCTTGTACTACACAGCTGTGTAATGGACCTAGCCAACAGGCAACTGCTCCAGATCAAAGGACAATGTCATGCTGTCACCATTCCAGATCCACACCTGGTGGCAGCCATCTCCCATAACAACAAGGGGCTTCAAACAGGCATGGGATAGGCATAAGGGAGCAATACAGATAAGTATGAATAGATAGGCCATTGACAGAGCAAAAGCCAATGGCACATTCATAAGGCAGAAAAAGAAATGAGCAGACTGGATGGGCCTTGTAGTCCTTATCTGCCGTCAACTTCTATGTTTCTAGTATGATGTCATGGCTTTGTTCAAAAGTCATGACCTGTTTTCTGAACTTGCACCTTTGCTGCAAAAACACCTTGATGTGTTTGCTACCAACAAGCATGATTGTGGTAGGATGCACACCACCACTGAGATTCCAAGACCTAACCATGTGAGGCAAAGGCAGTATTCCTTTCCTGCTGAAGCCTTGCCATCACTGAGGGAGACCATCCAATCACTGCTACAACAAGGAGTGATTAAGACTTGTGTCTCTACTGTCAATTTGCCTATTTGGCCAATGAAAAAGCCAAATGGAGCTTGGAGACTCACAACTAATTGCAGGAAACTTAATCAAGTCACCCCCAGTTGTGCCCTAACAGTAGCATCAGCACCTGATGTACTCAAGTTGCTGACACCTGACAAAAAGTGATTCTCAGCTCTTGACATCTCTAATGGGTTTTGATCACTCCCGTTAGCACAGGTAAGCCAATACAAATTTGTCTTCACCTTTGATGAGTGCCAGTACACCTGGACCTGTCTTCCCCCGGGCTTTCACAACATCCCTTCCCTCTCTACATGATGGATGCTCTGCAGGGGTTCTCCACTCCCCAGTGTCTCCCACAGCAAGTGGATGACTTGCTTCTAACAACCACCACGAAGGAAGATCCTCTGGCCCTTCTAGATGAACTTCTGTCTCCCCTCAAGAGAGCAGGCCTCAAGTGCAACTAGTCTAAGGCACAATTGTGTGAAAAAGAGGTCATCTTCCTTGGCCTAAGTAATACAGACCAAGGCAGAAGCACAGCTGTCAAAAAGATCCAGGGCTTGCAAGATCTGCCACTTTCTACTAGCGTGGCAACACTCAGATGCTTCCTGGGAATGGTAAACTATTCTAGGGATTTTATCATTGACTTTGCCTTGAAGGCTGCTCCCTTGTATGAACTTCTGAAAAAGGATGTCCCATGGACATGGGGCCCCACTCACACTGAAGCTATGACACAGCTGAAGCAGGCCTTGGCCTCAGCCCCAGCACTGATTAACCCCAACCCAAACCTTCCCTTCCGGAACTGCCACTTCAGATGTGGCCATGTCCGCAGTGCTGGCACAAAAGTACAATGGGTACCACAGACCCATCGCCTATGCATCTCAGATGTTATCCCCAGTAGAGAGAAAATATAGCCTCTGAGAAAGAACACTTTTGGCAACCTTCTGGGCTGTCAAACATTTTCTGTACATCATCGGGTATGCTCCTATTGTTCTGCATACCTGTTACACCCCAACTAAATTTTTGCTTTCAGACAAAGTAAAAGATGGTTCAGTCTCTAACACCAGACTCACCCACTGGTCTTTGCTTTTGCAGGACAGGGACATTAAAGTACTGCCTGCTAAAATGCCCTCAAACTTGGCCCATGGCCTACTCTACACAGGTTCATCCCATGACTGTGCCCTCCAACCTCAGGACTTACCTGAGCCGGGACTATTCTTATCAGCTACACTAGATGTTCTGGAAGATACCAGCACGTACCGTATCTTTACAGATGGCTCCACCTCTTATGCAGATGGAGAGCAGGTGGCAGGATTTGGAGTGCTCATTTTAGATGAAGAAGGCGATTTCATATGCATTTCTAGAAAGTGCACCGTTATCTCATCACAGTATGCTGAATTGGCAGCTGTGGCCTGTGCTTTGGCGGTCATGCCCCATGGTGACAAGGATGCCATCATCTTTGCAGACTCTAATTGGGTTTGCTCATCTCCTACTGAATTCTTACCATTCTGGGAGAAAAACAACTTTACATCCTCTGATGGCACACCTGTCAAATACAGGGATCTGTTTGTGTTATAGACACCCTGACAGCAGTTTTCTCACAAACTGTACATCCACAAGGTAAAGGCTCACTGTAAATCTGACCCTTACTGTGAATTCAATGATCGAGCAGACTCACTTGCCAAAGCAGGCACTCGAGGAGGGGGCGGCATGGATAATAACTCACCCAATAAGCTGTAGCTGCTAACACTAGGCAGAAACCAGTACCAGAACCTCCACTGGACTTTTCTGCTGCACAGAAATCAGACTCAGAATTAAAAGACATATTTAAATTCCTGGACAAATAAATTGAACAACCACTACCAGTCGGTAGTTCATACAAGAGAAACTCTGACAACATACACTTGTCTAGCGACCAGAAGCTCATCTGGTATTGAAAGGATGATACAGGTGACAAATTGTGGGTCACACCACAATCTCTGTGAACCAAATTCATCGATATGGTTCATGATATTCCCACTGGTGGACACCAGGGGACAGAAAACACCCTCCAGAGACTCAAAACAGTCGTCCGGTGGCCTGGCATGGCCAAAGATATAGAGCACTATGTGGATAACTGCATAGTGTGTGCCCAGAATAATTCAATTTCGGTGAAAAGAAATGCCAAATTGTTGCCACAAAGGCAAATTGGACCATGAAATACAGATCGATTTCATTAGCCCCATTACCAACTCCAGTAAGAACAAATATGCACTTGTCACAGATTTGTTTTTTAAGTGGGTAGAACCATTTCCCACTAAGACAAACATGGCAACGACAACTGCCAAGATCCTGGTGGATCAGTTGTTCTCCAGGAGTGGCCTAGCCTTAAAGATGGACTCAGACCAGGTAACCAGTTTTACAGCTGAGCTGATGACGCAGACACTCCAGTTACTTGGAGTAGTTCAGAAATTCCACATCCCTTACCATCCTCAACCCTCAGGCCAGGTAGAAAAAGCCAACAGAAGAATCAAACAAATGTTATGCAAATTCAACAACGACAATCCCAAGGACTAGGATTCTCTCTTGTCACTACTACTGGTGGCAATCAGGGGCACTCCTGCAGCAACTATTCAGTGCATGCCTTACGAGGTTATGACTGGTAGAACATGAGATTGCCTGAGCACCTGCTGATTGATCTCCACACCCCTACTGCAGCTCGAGTATCTGTAGACAAGTATGTTGAAAAGCTTCATGATGACATCATGAAGACACACCTGTTCACTGCCAATCAAATGGGTAAGGCTCAACAACAAGCTAAAGCTCATTTTGATAAGCACGTCAAAGAAGTTGACTGGTGAGTTGGAGAACAAATCATGCTTCTCCAATACAGACAACCCACTCATTCATTTGCCAGTAAATGGGAAGGTCCATACCCCATTGTCAACAAACTCAGCCCTGCTGTTTATCAGGTCCGAGTTCATCAGCAAAAGAAGACGATCGACAAGTGGTTCCATGCTAATCAACTCAAGCTGTACAAAGGTGACTAAACTTACTTTTCCTAACCCACTTAGGGTGGAATAGTACCCCACACTTAACAATCCTTTTCTGTTTTCTTACAGATAAACTGGCAAGATGTCTATCTTGCACCTCCTCATCTTGGTGGGACTACTACTATGACTTCCCCTGACAGAATCCCAGAATAAACCCCTGTCAACACACAGACAACGCGTCCAACATTTGCTTAGCAAACTTGAACATACAGCCCCAATGGAAGTTCATATTAATGTATCCAACAAAATGATTACTGATAAAGAAGGCTCAGATGCCTATCTTGATGCCATGGTATAAACTAAAAAAAATGAACCTGAGGAGCACCAGGATTTGTGTGGTGCTGTAATCCAAAATGAATACAGACACATGAGAAAATTAACACCCACACAGCAACAACAAGAACAACACCAGTGCTATTTTGATAAAAATGCTATGTTTATATAAATGCAGACATGCAAAACATATAATAAAGTGACTTACTGAATAAAGAGTAACGTTTCACCTGGTGCACTGCCAGGCTTCATCAGAGTAAAATGTTGCTTTCAGCAGGTGCTCATTAAATACACATCAAAGACTAAACATGTGACTCACACAAGCCAATCATCATTTTAAATGGTTTTAACAAATCATTATTAACCATTTCTTGGCTGAATGACTAAAAATATGCGTCATCCAATGCATTTAATCTACTAGCTCTTTAGTTACATATTATACATATTCAACAGGTGTTGTCTTGGTCACCTCAAATAATCTGATGCTTTATACCATGTTTGTATGTCATAAATATAATAAGCTGAACTGTATTTTATTTATATTCAGTATTATTTAAAACAAATTTATCTCAAATGTATTTAGACTTCATATGTTTACACATGGGTATAAAACAGAGGCTTGAGGTTTCCAGGCACCTTTCTTAATTTCACAGCAACAGAAGGCATAATTTATTGTGGTAATAGTCAAACACTGTCAGACTTCTAACATCTATATTTCTTTAGAAAAGCTGAGAGATCAATATTCTCATTTAACCCCTTCTGGGAGGGAGCTCCCAGGGTGAAAATCCAGAAACTCTCTCTTTGCCCAATCTTTTTATTCAGGTCCCTCCCTCTGGGTCCTAAAGTGACCAATTCCAGACCAAGGAAACTAAATGTATGCTGTTGTGAGCTATGTGATTGTAATTGTTTTACAGTACCATAGTTGGTATCACCTTTTTCAACCACCCTCACATGCTCACCTATTCTAGCCTTAAACTTTCATACAGTTCATCCCACATAATACGCCCCACAGTCACATAACAGTAAATACACCACACCTGTACTGTTGCATGTAATGAAATCCTTGATTTCAATGATTTTTCCTGTAATAGGATGTGTAAAATTTTTACAACCATGTACATACTTACAGTATGAACAATTACCACACCTGAATTTGCCTTTGGGTCTGGGCGCTAAAAGCATCTGTTTGTTTGTTTCCCTGGTTGATGTCATATTGGATACAACATAATCTTTTATGCTTTTGCATTTATGAAAGATTATCTTGGGTCCTTTTTCAGTTATTTCTTCCAGTCTGGATTCAAGTCCTAGGATAGACCAATTATTCTCAATAACCTGTCTGATTTCCTTAGCCCACTTTGAAAAGTTGGTCACAAAGGGGCACTCTGGACTTGCACCAGGTGAAACGGTAGGCTTTATTCACTAAGTCACTTTATTATATGTTTTGCATGTCTACATTTATATAAACATAGCATTTTTATCAAAATAGTGCTGGTGTTGTTCTTGTTGTTGCTGTGTGGGTGCTAATTTTCTCATGTGGCTGATGCCATGGTAGTAGCTCCAGACAGAGCCACCCTTTCCATTCAATGGGAAACCGACATTAATGGCTACATAGTCCCTGTAGCTAGTCTATCCAAAGGTACATTCCACAGTTGGCTGAACACTGACATATCTAGAAATGGTACTCTTTCTATTTGACAGACTCCCCCCCCCCCGACACTTTGGTCATTATAACCTTACTGCTCTCATAGATCCTGCTTGGTGTGACCACCTCACATCTGAGGAGGAATGTGCTTTCTGTCTTCATAACTATGTAGATACTGAAGCTCTTTTTCTTTCCATAGTCCCACCCACCGAAGAAGAAATGACTGACTGCCCTCCCCAGGAGGAAGGTCCTCCTAGTGGTCTGACCTCCACTTCCCTTTCAGCAACCTTGATTAATAATGTGCAATTTATGCCTGTACCAGTTATTTTCAATCTTACACATTGGAATATGGCTGAGATTGATCTCTGTCACACAACCAATACTTCTAAATTTTACAGTATGATGCTTACAGATATTGTATCTGCTTATCAGACATGTACTAATGATCCTGTCAGTGGCCCCCATACCCTTATCATGTGGGGGTCTTTCGACCCGGACCTAATGCTAAAGCTAGACCATGCACTAGGCATGACACTGCAGATGTTACCGGTGCAGCAGGCACTGTTTCTGGCCTTTTTGGCTCAAGCATGTCTATTTGGAATAGAGCATACATAGCTGCTATTAAAGCACAGACTCTTAATTTTCAACAAGCTGTTAAGAATTATATTCTACACCCACTGTTACATGGTGTAGATGGTTTAAGTGAGGAAGAACACTTCACAGTGTATAATATGCAGGGAATTGCCAAAGGGTTCAATGATAACTAAAGATAAGATTAATGAATTGATTTTTCAAAACAATAAGGTGGCAGACAAGCAATATAGTGCCTGTGAACTTTTATGCTCTGCTTATGGCTGTTATGTAATTTCCACTGTTAATCTCTTCAGTGACTTGGAAACAGGCCGCAACCCAGATCTTATCCACGACAGACGAATGGGTAAATGGTATTGCCCACATTGCAAATCCAATGGTTGCATTACTATTTGTTTAGCAAACAATATTAACATTTCTATGTCTACACCTAGAAACTTTGGGTATATCTCCAGATATCCAAACCAAGTACCTTGCTACTTTACTAAGTCTTGTTCCATCCATGATATGTACGTGACTTTCACTGTGTCACTACCCTGCTTTGATCCTGTTACATCTGTTTTTGATAAATTGGCTGCCATTAACTCCATTGGGCACCTTGATAATGACATTTATCATGAACGAATGGAATTACCTTCATTATTTGTGTACCATTCTGTGCTACAAGCCTGGGTGGCACCCCACACAAACTGCTGTGCCAAGAAAGGATATTACTACCTGTGCCACTGTGATGTCTTCAATATCGTAAAACCAGTGTGTGGCTACTCTCCGGAACACCTTGACTGGGCCTTTACCTTGGGTGACGAATTGCTGTTGAACCTTACTGATGTTGATGAGGATGACAAGTCCGAATCTGCACGAGTTGCATCTTCTGCACCTGACGCCGAAACAGCTAAAACCTGAAGCTACCTGGAAGAGGTACATCGCTTCACTTCACGGCTCACCAATCAGTCCTTCTCCTGTCCAATACATATACAGTGATGGAGGGTACCAACTGTATGAGTTACTTATAATTCCGATGGGCAGTATTGTGTAGTGATGAACCACAAAAACTTTGCTTATGGTCAAAAATCCTGTGTTATTGAAATGCCTAACTTCTGTTTTACTCCACAGCAGAAAACAGTCATAGCTCACACTGTCATAACTCCTGTTCCTCTCCCTGAACCAGATGTTATTGATACCGATCCGTAATACTTGCTTGCCTTGTCTCAATATTTGCTTGTGTTTAACGTGCACATTGACCCTTTGACACTTTCTTTGAAATCTCTTTTAGCTAGAAAGGATTCACATTTGATTTATATCAGTAATAATATTTCTCAAGCTGGCGATGCCCTTAATGCTATTATTCATGACGGCAGTTTAAGTACTGCTCTAGCCAATACTTGGTTAGAACTCATTTTTAAAGCTTTTGTTATTGTTCAAACATTTTTGATTGTTTTTCTGATACTCAACCTCTGCTGTCTGCGACATACTCTAAGACAACACCGAGAACAACTCAAATTCCTTTACAATGCTCATGCGTCGGGCTTGTAAATGACTTTTTATCTCCATCCCACTACTTACCTGGGATTATTGCCCCTTTTGAGGCAACAAGGGGGGGAATGTTATCCATGAACCAGCACCCCTGATTGTACCCCCACCTCACGGACAACAACACATATGTAGGTATATGTACTAATCTTAGGGCACAAACACTTATTGTATATACATAAGTGTCAGGATCTGAGTTCTACCGTACTTTTGCGATGCATATTATGCTTCACTATACTCTCACAATATATTGTATCACTGGGAGATGTTTTCCATTATATTTTTATTGTATAATTATTAGCTAGGCAACAGTGCCATCTTTAGTGCTTGTGCAAACTGTAATTGCAAGTGACCTTGGAAGCATCACATACCTCATTGTTCACTTTATCTTCTGCTAAGCTAAGCAACTTTTTATGTTAGTTAGGCTAGTTACTCTGGCCACCTGTTTTTGGCCAATTATATGCATTTTGTGTATCTTCTTTTATTGTTGTTTATTATCAGGGTATAAGACCCTTTGCATGATGTATTTTCTCTCAGAGAGACTTGACTGCGCCTATAGGTAAGGAAACTGGATACTCTCCCAGTGATTACACTGTTGGTTGTAAGCCTGTATTATTCTTATTTACCAATAATAAGTTACATTTATCTGGATACCACTTGTGTGTCATCTCTTCCTTTTGTACAGTTCCAACAAGAATCTGAGAAAGGTAATTTTATTACCAAGTTACAAGGCCCTGGAATGAGTGAGCAGAAAAGCATCAGTTTTCAGTGTGTGAGGACACAACAAGATCCAACTCTGGATGCCCCTCCTGTCGAATAGGTCTTCTATGACCCAGGTCAACAGTTTCCACTTGCGCATCTTGGACTGTGACTGGCTTAGTTTGTCTGCCAGCACATTTCAGACCCCTGGAACATGTACTGTTGACAGTTCTAGACCATGTTCCAGAGCACAATGCCAAACTCCCACTGCCTCCCTGCATAGTTGGTAGGAATGAGTCTCCCCTTACGTGTTGATGTAATGCATCACACTTACATTGTTACTAGGTGAAAAGGAGCAAAAGAAGGCACTAGGCCCATCAAGATTGCTCTCCACAACTGTGGAAATGTTAAACCAGCAACTGCCTGGCATAAAAATAGTTATCAATGGCATTTTTAAAGTTATCTTGTGGTAATTTATTCCAAAAGAACCAGTCACAGTTATTAGTCCTGACTGCAGGAACCTTGAGTTTTCTATTATGTGATCTCATATTATCTCTAGCAGTGCTATATTGCAGCTGACATTCTGCAAATAAATCAGGGTTGTGCAAGATTTTGTGAAGAAGTAATAAATCACCCCTTTGCCTCCTTCTCTCAAGGGAAAATAGACCGGTAGCAACAAGTCTTTCAGAGTAAGGCTTGTTTTTTAATTTTGGTGGCTTTACGCTGTACTCATTCTATTTGTTGGATATCCTTAATATAATAATAATAATATCTTTACTTTTCTGGCACCTTTCAAAATTTCAAGGCATCTAACAAAGTTTAAAATCACATATCAAACATCCAGCATCATTAATTATATAAAACAATTAATACAGTTACACAGTCATTCACCAAATGCTTGGTGCCATAAGTATGTTTTAAAGCTTGCTTAAATCCCTCCACGGTCATGCATTCCTGTAACCGATGGGGTAGAGACATTCCAAAGGGTTGGGGCCGCGTACATAAATGCCTGGGCCCCAGAAGATTTCAAACACACCCTTGGAATCTCTAGCAACCCCTCATCGGCTAAGCGGAGTGATCGCCCAGGGCAGTAAGGGACCAGAGGCTCTTTCAGGTAGTCCAGGCCCTGTCCATGTAGAGCTTTAAAAGTCAGAAGACCGACTTTGAAGGTGATCCACCACTGTACCGGCAGCCAGTGCAATCCATGCAGCACCTGCGAAATATGACAGGACCAGGGGAGTTCCTGTCAAAAGCCGGGCCGCTGTGTTCTTCACTAGCTGCAAGTGGCGGATTTCCACCCCTGGTAGCTCTAGGTAGAGGGAGTTGCAATAATCTAAGCATGAGGACACAGAGGTGTGGACCAGTGTAAGAAGATCACCGGATGGAACAAGGTGCTTAATCCTGGAGATATTCCTCAGATGGTAAAAAGAGGATTTGATGACAGCCGACACCTGCGAATGCAGGGTCAGCCATTTGTCAAAAATTACCCCCAGGTTTTGCACCCATTCAGAGTTCAGAGTGATAAGTCCCCAAGAAAAAGCCCTGAGGGTGAACCAACCCCCAACCCCCCTATCCGGCGCACCGGATCCACAACCAGCACCTCAGTCTTTTCCGAGTTCAGCTTCAACCAACTGGAATCCATCCACGCCTGGATTTCTGTGAGGCAGCTATTAAAGATCAAGAGAGCTCTGTCCTGGTCAGGTGCAAAAGAAAGGTAGAGCTGGGTATCATCAGCATAGCAGTGAAACCTCAGCCCATACCTTCTTACAATGTCTCTGAGGGGCAGCATGTACACTGCGAACAACATGGGGGACAACACTGAACCCTGAAGGACCCCACATGACAGAGAAACTGGATCCAAGAAATAAACCCTAGAGACCACTCTCTGGGTTCTCCCTGTGAGGAAGTATGTAAACCACCTGAGGACTGTACCTGACAGTCCACAGATGAACCTCAGGTGACCAAGTAGGACTCCATGGTCCACAGTGTCAAACGCTGATGAGAGAGCCAGAGGAACCAAGATGGAACAGCTTTTCTGATCTCTAACCATCAGGAGATCATTGAGCACCCGAACCAGCGCTGTCTCAGTACTATGTCTCTTTCGAAATCTGAACTGGAGGGGTCCATAGATGTCATGGATAGTCAAATGTTTCTCCAGCTGTACAGCCACTACTTTCTCAATCTCAAAGGGGAAGGTTAGAGACTGGTCTGTAGTTTGCATGGCAGTCTGGATCTAAAGAAGCTTTCTTCAGGAGAGGTGTTACCACCACCTCCTTCAGAGAGTTGGTAAACTCACCTGTTTCCAAAGAGCACCAGACTATCCATGCTAGAACTGGACCGATAGAATCAATACAACTTAAAATCAGGGAATTTGGTCCTGGGTCCAAACTACAGCATGTAGGGCGCGCACCCTGGACAATCCGCATGACATCCATGAACGAAGGTACTCCAGGAAAGCCGAGAGGCAAGGGCCTCATGCTGATCTAAAATAACTCCCATAGAGTGTGCTGGTTAGAGTGCCACCCTGATGTCAGCCACCTTAGTCGCAAAGAATCGAGAAAGTTCACTGCATTCTACTTGCGAAAAGGCTTTTCCACTTGTAGACAGGCTTGGTTGCACAGTCTGTCCACAGTTCAAAAAAGATGAGTTGGTCACTTCTGAGCAGCTGCAATCTCCCCGGACATGAGCTCTGCCTTCTTATGGGTGATTGCAGATTGATAAACTTGATAATGATCCATCAATCTAAGGTGGTCGGCATCAAGGGCAGATTTCTGCCAGCAACGCTCTAACCTTCGTCCTAGTCGCCGCATCTCCCTCAAAGTCCTATCAAACCATGTGGACCGAAGGGAGAGAGGATGAACACGGGCAGGAGTAATGACATCTAGGGCCACCTAAATGGCTGAGTTATAAGCCACCAAGAGGGCCTCTGGGTCACTCTTTGCCACCGGGGAGACGATAGGTCAAGTACCGCTGCCAGGTCTTCAGAGCTTACATCTCGTAAAGGGCAATACCTGACCATCTCCACAGGGGCAGGCCTATGAAGGGGGGCACTAAAACTGAACCCCACGGTGTAGTGATCTGACCATCCAACTGGTTTCACCCCAAGTCAGAGGCTTCAATCCCCAAGAGGAAGACTAAGTCAAGGGAGTGACCGTGTTTGTGAGTAACAGTGGTAACTATTTGTGTAAGGCCCAGAGATGTCATCAACTGGAGGAAGTGCTGACCAAATTGTGAGAGTTCGTCATTGACCCAGGCATTAAAGTCACCCAGGACCATCAGCTTGGGAGACTCGAACGCCATGTCTACAACGAAGTTCACGACTTCCTGAAGGAATCGCTTCTCATCTCCGGGTGAATGGTAGATGAGGGCGATCCAACAACCTACACCTGCTACTACGGCACACTCAAATGACTCAGTCTCCTCAACTGGTACACTCCTGAGGTTAAGTTTGGTCTTAAAACAGACTGCAACCCCCCCCCGGTGATCCAATCTTGGGCGGTGTATCACTGAGCACCTGGCTGGAGTTAGAGCCTCCAATATGGGGCCAGAGTTCTCATCCTGCCAGGTCTCGGTGATACAGGTCAGGTCCACTGTTCCAACAAGGTCTGCAATAATTGCAGTTTAATGGACCTGGCATTGCATAACACCGACCGAGTTGAATGAATCTTCGGGGCTGCCTGAACCACCTGCCCACCACAGTTGGTAGTGCCCTTGGGTATGGAAACCAGGCATGGTGGACCATGTTCTAGGTTCCATTTTGCCCCAAGGCGTCTTCTGGATCTTACCACCCTGATGCGGTGGCCCCGCTCATTCACCCTCCACTGTTTGCACCTCCCTTCCCCCCTCCCCCCACGAGCAATACCCAGCACCCTACAGCGCTGGTGGGTTATAAACTGTAATGTGGGGGAAGGAGCGGAGGGCGAGGAGAGCAGAGGGTGAATAGCGCACAACCATGGGGGCAGGCCTCCAACTCATTCTCGTGACCTAAATATAAAACAACACTCCCTTAACTAACCAATTATGTACCTAAAATAAAACACACAAAAATATTATAAAACAAAATTAAACAAAACTCTTACTTAAAAGAATAAATAACCCTCTAACACCCATCCCCCGAATAAATAAATAACCCTCACACAACCTCACCTAATATTAAAACTCTAAGATAAATTAAAGTTATAACAACTTAACAGAAATTCAAATGCAAATAAAAAAAAATAAACCTTCTTAATACTATAAATGAAATAAATCAAATAATAGAGCAAAATCTTCACCTCCCCAAGGTCCTTGCATAGCCACGGGAGATGAACAAAACAATATTAAACTGAAAAATAAATAGAATATAACATTGTAATCATAAAGTCAAGTTAGCAAAGTCAGTCAAAGTTAGCTGGTAATTCTGTGATGCTGTAACAAAAAGAAATAACACGGAAAAAGTAAATAAAGCCATCTTGAAGTCCAGGAAAAACAGGAAGGACCAGCTAAAAGGTGCATAGTGAATCCATAGTGATTACAACAATAACTGAAGTCCAAGAAATAAATCAACCAACGATAAAGATCTTCAGCCCCCACAAGGACCTCTCACAGCCCGGGGGCCAAAATGAAGTCAGGGACTCTCATTCCCTAGACAAGAAAATATGTCCCAGATGTTTTTTCCAGCCCCTAGTACACGCTCACTGCAAGAGAGGCAATATAATGTGGAGACAAACCTGGGAACCATAGTCCAGGAGTGGACGAACATATGTTTGATATAACGATACAATACAATGTTCGGTTCTGGTTGTAAAACATCTCTTAATCCTGTTGAGCATAATTGAAGCTTTTTTAGAAATCAAAGTACTGTGATCCCTAGAAGATAATTTGTTGTTAACAAGAATTCCCAAATCCCGTTCCACTAAAGATGAATGAATTAAAGCTTATATCAATATGTAGGAATATTTAGGATTGTTATGACCAAAATGAAGAATAGCACACTTATTTATATTAAAAGCCATTCCGTTCATTGTCCTTTTGGATTAACAGAGGACCTGGGGATAGGTGGGCCCGAAAGGCCTGGAGGAATTACAGAACAGCTCTCATTTCTAGGACGTTTAAGTGGAGGCTGCTTTCCATTTTGGGCCATGTACCATGTGTCTTATGGGGCCCCAGATGTGCCCCCAGCACATTCCTGAGGCATGCATCTGTAGTGAGGATCTGATAAGGAGAGGGGATCAGGAAGAGAACCCCTTCAACAAATGGCTGGGTTCCACCCACCACTGAAGAACCTTTCAGAAAGGAGAGGTTAATAGAACTTCTGTCACACTAGGTTGTCTGAACGCTAGTCCAACTGGACTCTTAGTGTCCACTGTGGGATAATCATGTGCAGTCTGGCCAGTGGCACTGTGGTGATGGCCGCTGCCATCAGGCCCACGAGTCTCAGGAATGTCCTGGTTGTGACATACCTGTTGTTGTAAACTACCTGAGCCTGTGCAATCAGACGCTCAGCCCTGTCCTGCTGTAGGGAGGTTAGGCCTTAGGCTGTGTCCCAGTATTGCCCCTGTGTACTGCAATTGTTGGCAAGGGGTCAGGACTGACTTGGGCACATTGATGGTACTCCCTAGAGCCTTAAACAGCTATTTGTGTTTGTCTAGGGTGTGGGAAAGCCACTACATGGAGTGAGATGCAAGTGGTCTAGGTAGGGGAAGACATACAGGCCTTCCATTCAAAGGCCTGCTCCCACCACTGCTAAACATTTGGTAAAGGCCAGTGGTGCAGATAACAAGCCAAAGGGCAATACCCTGAACTAGCAGTGTTCCCCCTGAAATGGAAATTAGATATCTCCTGTGTGAGGTGCAAATCTTGATGTGCAGGTAAACATCTTGCATATTGCACTTAGGTTACTCTGATTTCTGTAAAGCTGTTTTATCTCTTTTGTATGGTAATGCATATGCAATGTGTACTATTCACTTATGTTCTATGTAATTCAGCTCCTCTGTAATGCTGTTGATCTCTTTATGTACCACAATGTATCTACTTTTCCCTGCATCACTGATTGTAACTTGTTTTGATTTGTAATCTCCCAGGTTGTGTCTGAAAATAGGCATTTCTGTCTAGTGCACTTACCCGGTTACCAAAAGCAAATAAATATTTAGGGAGCAAATCCAGTCTCCTCTGCTTCCAGCAGTGGAAATAGGCTTTGCAGAGTCATCATTCTGAACTTCTTGTACTCTATAAAAAAAAGTTCAGATCTCTGAGATCTAAAACTGGTCTCAGATCTCCCTTCCATTTTGGAACTAGAAAGTATAGATAATAGAGCCCTGTGTTCCTTTGTTCCAAGGGGACAGGTTCTACTGTCCTTTTCTGCTGTAAGATGTGAATTTCCTCCAGAAGCAATAGGATGTGTTCTGGAGGGTAATGGGAAGGCACTGGTGGATTTTCTGGAGGTAGTTCCAGAGCATGGCCTTGTGCTGTTATCTGAAGGACCCAAGCATTTGAAGTTATCTTCCTCCTCTGGTCCAAGTGGAGGGAAAGGTGACCCCTGACAACCACCCCTGAAGGCATCGGTGGTGGGGTGTTGAAGAAGAAATCAGGCAGAGCCAGCTGTCATGGTTGTTGCTGCAGTGCCACCTCCAAGGGCTTTTGAGTGGGCACCTGGGGTGGTTCCTGACAGGGATAGCGTTACTACTGCTGTGCGCTTACCCTGCTGTCTGGTTCTAGACCTATATCTGGTAGTGGCTGGATGAAAAGGCACCCTCTGTTGAGTCCTTGTTTGGGTATTATAGAGGGAATTGAATGATTTCATGGTTCTACCTGAAGCCTGTAAATTGGAGAGAATGTCCTATACATCTGCTCCAGACTTCTTACACCTCCTGAAGGGGGTACTGAGGATGGATTGCTGGATATCATTTACAAATGCAGTTACTCTGAGCCAGGAGTACCTCCTGAGACATATGGCAGCAGCATCGCAAATGCCATAGGTGGCGCGTAGGAGGTGTTTACCTACGTTGGCACCTACTGTAAGAGCATTTAGTATTTTCTGCTTAGGAATATCCACTGGAAGGGCCTTGACAGCTGCCTTGGCCTTTCTCCACAGAGCATTTTCATATTTTACCATGTGGGCCTGGTAGTTTGCAAACCTCAGGCCCACAGAGGCAGAAGCAAATGTCCTTTCACCCAAGGCATCAAGCCTACTGGACTCCTAGCAATGAGGAATGGAACAAAGGTGCTTTGGTGCCTTAAACCTGTCATGGGCTGCTTTTATGACAAGTCTCTGCCTCAGGTTGGCCTGCATAAAAAGGTTTATCTGAGGGGGCCTGGTATATCTTATTTTCTTTCCTTGGTATGGTAGGTTTCATGGGTCATTGCCAGGTAGCTAAGGTGGCATCCTCCAGTGCTGGTAGAAAGGGAAGAATAACAATGGGTGGGGAATCGGGTAACTCTAAGAAATCTACCAGATTCTTCTTTGTAATGTCCTGTTCCTCTAAGTCAACCCCCATTGCTGTTTGAAGTTCCTGCATCATGGTGATGAAAGAGGGATCCTTCAGGGAGCGACCGGGGTGTACACTACAGAGTCTTCACTCCCGGTGGATACTGTGAAACTGATTCTCTCATAAGGGTCCATGTATTCCTCTCCTTCCTCTTCCTCCATAATGAGCTCTGGGTTATAGTCCTGGTCTTTGTTGATGTGGTCATGATGACGCGACGATGGAGAAGGAGAATCTGTTGATGACCCAAAGGGTATCTGGTGCACTGACTTAGCAAGTGTTGATGCTGGGGTTGATCATGCTGGCCTTATCGATGTATCCCCCTGTATGGTGGGGGGCAGCAGGCATTTGAGAATGTCCTTAAAGGACGAGAGAACTGCCTACACAACAGTGCCCATGTAGTCGATGAGAATGCTGGTGGGTGTTGATAAGGGAAATGTTGCTCCTGACATCAACAGCAACTCACCAGCCATAATAGGTCTGGTGGCACTCTAATTCTGCCCAGACCATGTTTGGGTATCAACAGTTGGTGTGGCTGGTGGCGTTGCCACAGCAGCAGTCGGCAGCACTGAAACAGCTGCGCAGGAGTGGATGGGCAACTGTGAACAGACCAGGATGGCTTTGTCTTTACTGCGCTCCCTCTCCCGGTACTTGTGCTTGTGTCCTGACATTTTTTCCCGGGACTTCGAAGACTGAGAGCCCAAGGATCGGGCTGGTGACACTGCAGAGCTCTTCTCCCTGAACTCTTTCTCCATCCTGGCCACTTGCTGCTTCAATAGGTGGGTCTCTAAGACCTTCTCTTCATGTCGCCGGGCAGCATTGTTAAACCTTCTGCAGATCTGGCAGGCCTTCACGTTATAGGCCAAGCTGAGACAGTATACACAGACATCGTACGAGTTGCCCAAGTAAATCTTTTCACCGCACTGACAGTGCTTAAACAGTTTTGATGTTTCTTTTGTTGACACACATGGTGTTGAAAATCACTTTATAAAAAATTAACAGAAACTAGGTTAAGAAACTGGGAAGTAGACAGTAACAGCAGCCTTTCCATGGAAGGTCCGATGAGTATGGTCAATGACTGGAAAAGAACTGAGGAGTTAAGGGGCCACCCACATTTATATGAGAAGTGCTGACGTAGGACATCATCGTGGGCAGCTCCTAGTGGACTGCTTGCAAAAAGTTTCCATGTGGTCCTACTTCCTGATGGCTCTAGTTTCATAGGTATAGCCTGATGAAAGAGATATCCTCAAAGACCCTTCTGCAGATCTGTCCAAGCCTTCACGTTATGGACCGAGCTGAGGCAGTATATGCAGATGTCATGCGAGTTGCTCGAGCATATCTTTTCACTGCACTCGCAGTACTTGGAACAGTTTCGATGCTTGTTTAGTTGACATACACAGTGTCGAAAACCACTTGATAATAAAGTGATTACTAACTAAGGTGAAAAAAGAATTGGAAAAGTCAACTAACGGTGGCATTTCCATAGAGGGTCTGATGAGTATGGTCGACAGCGGGAGAAGAACGGAGGAGTGAAGGGACCTCTACATTTATTTGGGAAGTGCCGACATAGTCATGGACAGCCCCTAGTGGACTGCTTACAAAAAGTTTCCATGTGGTCCTAGTACCCGATGGCTATATTTTCACAGGTGTGGCCTGATGAAAGAGAGATCCTCGAAGAAGATCTGCTCCTTTACAAATGAGTGTTTGCAACATTTCTCAGTCTCCTTGTGTGCAAGAAAGCTTGAACTTTATCTTCAATAGAACCTTTTTCCATGTGTATTTTTTTAAAGGACAGCACTCTTGTGAAATAAGTGTGGCAGCTGGCGGAGACCATCACTGCCTTTTAGCCGCCTTCTTTTTCTTTCAGGGCAGAAAACTTTGCAGAGTTCACAATTTTCAAAACTGTGATTTAGAGCAAAAGAATCAAAGCAAAGTTCATGGGCGTCTGCTTTGCCAACCAATACTTATGGGGTTTATAAAGGTTTAAATCCTGTGGGGCTGGTCTTTTTTAGGCTTCTCTCTTAAACCATTTTTGTTTTCAATCCTTTTTTCCTCCAGCAATCCAGGGGATCTCTCTGAGATGACCCCACTGGCATCTCTTGCCCGGTGTGAGCCCTCCCGACCCGGAGCTCTGACACCACACTGCTACCTGCAAGAGACCCCCTGACATGTACCCCCCTCAAGGGTGAGACCACCTCCACTCCTAGGCAATCCTTGAATCCAATTTCTGCAGGCTTGGTCTCGTGGCTCGGAGGATCGGGACCCAGGTAGGCAGGGTCTGATAGTGGGTGTGGAACCGTTGCACACTGTCGCTGTCCCAAGAATCTGGGGGTTTCCTTTTTCGTGACTTGCCCCCAAGAAGGCACACACACTCCCACACATGTCTCATGGACATCTGCCAATGCCTTCACCACAAATCTCTATGTAGCCTGGCTGTAGCACACCAAGCCTCTGCTTGGTGTCGCTGATGCCAGGTTGCCACGACCCACCCCTACACGAGCGAGGAGAGCTGTCCACTGGCTGCTCAATTCCCTCTCCCCCAGCCAACCCCTGGCAACCCGAGCTTGCTCCCGACCCTGGGTCGCCGGTGTGGTAAGAGGTAAGGCGCTGGGCACCTCAGCCCTCTACACCACTGGGTTAGCATATTAAGTCAATTTGACAGGAAAAGGCATCAAAAATGTTTACACAGGTTATTCACCGAAACAAAAGGCACACTAATTTAAAATAAAAATAAGTTTAAACCAAAAAATACTCAAGGAAAGACGAACAGAGAACCAGCACCTGCTTTAAAACATGCAAAACTCTGTTGTTGCTTGGATTTTAGGAATTACCAGTCGAGAATGCTAATGTGACACACATAATTTTTAATAGTTGGTACAAAAGCACAAAACTCACTTGAAAATAATAATTGAGTTACTGTCTGAAGGAGTCCATGAATAGCTAAAGTCCATAGAATTTCTTAAGTCCAAAGAACACCATAAAATCCAGAACAGTTCACGCAGTTCAGACAGCTGTGTAAATCCAAAATCGAGGTAAGAGTAAGAGCTGAGGTGGCCTCCAACTATGGCATCACTGACGTTTTAACGTAGCTTTCTCAAAGGCTGACGTCCAAGAATACATACACATATAATTAAACAGTGACCTTATAGTGATATCACCCATTTTTTCTCTAATACTAATAACAAAATACAAAGAATCAAATAACACAAAAAATCGAATAAAGCAACAAAAAGAGAGGAAATCAGAACTGTGCTAAATATTCATTATACAGCACCAGTGTAAAGCTGCACAACTTACTGCTGGAAATATTCCGCATAACAACATATGATACCTCATTTATCCAGTAGGTCATAGTGTAATCTGTGCCCTGCTGAAAGATAGAAAGGAGAAAGAAGATTTAGATAGAAAACACCCAAATTTAAAAAAAACTTCTTTCTTACTTTTTGTACTTTAAAAAAGGTTTAATCTCAATCCTATCATTTAAACCAGGTGTGTACATCTCTCTCATAGCAAATATCCAGTATTGCTCCCTGCGTAAAAGAAGATTGTCAAAATCCCCCCCTCTTTTTGTTAGAACAGGTTTTTCAATAGCTGTAAACACAAATCTATGTACACCCTTATCGCTTGCTTTTAACATATGAAGGGCTAAGGCATTATTTTCATCACCATTTAAGATGGACCTGGCATGTTCACCTATACGCACTTTAAAGGGACGCTTTGTTTTACCAATGTAGAAAGTGTTATAGGAACATTCTGCAGTGTATACAACTCCTGAAGTACTACATGTAACCAGGCCCTTTATCTTAATATCTAGCCCTGTGGCATGATTTTTAAAAGTTTTAGTAGTTTTCACCTATGAACAATACTTACAGTTACCACATCTATTGCACCCCTCCACTTGTTTAGCTAACCAATTTCTCTGTTTTTCTAAAGTTGGTTGTACATAATGTTCATGGCATTTCACCTCACCCTATCTTGTAGACACCATCAAGTGTTGAGGTGTTCAGTTTTACAGTCACCCCATTCCATAAGGAGATACACTGTAATGGGTGCAGTACAGGAGAATGGGGTGAACACGGGGGGGGGTGCGAAGAGCCCGAGGCACACCTCTATGCCTGTCACTGGCTGCAGAGTGGGGCTAGGGGTGGAATGGCATAAGCATTACTGCCAGCAATCCAAAGGTACACCCCTGATATCTGTCAGTCTGTAGAGGGTGGGATGTTATGGTTAGAAGCCCTAACGCCCAGGGCAATTGCTGGTATTTGCACTACAAATTTTCAACATAGCCTTTTTGTGACCCCTCCACTTCATAAAAGCATTCTGGACCTCTATTCATGAACATTGGTACTGTGATTTTGTTAATTTGTTCTGAACATTGATTTCCCACAGCGACTGCGACATTCTGCACCACATATGCGAAAACACAGTTCGGGTAGGATGTAAAAAATGACAGCTGTACCATTCATAGGGAGGTGTGAAGAGATGACAATGTTGAAAAGGTGGAGTGAAGATATTAAAAATTCTCGGACTTTGGAGCATACGTGGTAACTGCGCAACTCACACTCATAACACAGTCATTTCATGAACTTCTTTCATCAAATTTTCAACAGAGGCATTTTGTAACCTCTGCTCATGAACAGTTTCACTGTCATTTTCTTAATCTGTCCTGAATACTGATTTCCCACAGTGACTGCGCTATTCTGCGCCGGAAGTGAGAAAACACATTTCAGCCAGGATGTGAAAAATGATAGCTATACTGTTCACAAGGAGGTGTGAAAAAATGACAGTGTTGAAAATCTGGAGTGAAAATATTATAAATTCGCGAAGTTACGAGCATGCATGAAAACTGCGCAATGCAAGCTTGTAAAACAGTAATTTCTTGGAGGTTTTTCACCATATTTGCAATATAAGCTTTTTAACAGCCCACCTCATGAACAGCGACACTGTCATTTCCTTAAATGGTCCGAAGGTGATTCCACGCAGTGACTGCAGAATCACCTTTCAGGACAATTCTTTCTTTATGACAGTGACTGAATTCATGAGTAGGGGTCAAACCCCATGTTGAAAAGTTGGTGCCAAAATTTGCAAAATGGCCAAGATAACCATAAGTTAAAAAAACAAAAAAAAAACATTTATGCCATTATACAGCTTACCAGCATTTCTTCAGTTCGCAGTCGGCTTTGAAGAGGGCAGGCGTGTTCCAGTCCACCAAAGATTGTCGAGCCAGGCTCCGAGGTAAGTATGGGGTGAAGGGGTGCAGGGATGATGGCTGGGTTAGGGAGGTGGCACCAGAGACAGCGAGGGACAGTTTTCTGGTTTTACGGGGGGGGGATGACAACGCGGGAGGCTTTTGGCACACTGGGGTGGACTCCCAGCATGCCACCTAGGTGTTTGTTGGCAGAGGGGCTGGAGCTGATAGGGATTGGGCACCCCCATCGGCCATACAGTGTGCTGGGGGGTGCATGAGCACGCATCTGGAGTGGGCTCCCAGCATGCCACGTAGGTGTTTGATGGCAGGGGGGCTGGCTCCAACGGAGGATTGGGCACTCCCATCAGCCACACAGTGTGCTTGGGGGACACATGAGCTGAGGGGGATTTGGCACCCCCCTCAGCACACAACAGGGAGGGCAATAACGAGGGAGCCGGGAGGACAGCAGCAGAGGGAGGAAACAGGAGGGATTTCGAGCAGCGAGGGAAAATGTTGACGTCAATATGCTAAATATACACGTTACCACCGCTGATTGCAGCGGTGGTTTTCTTTCAAGTGAAGACTGCTGCAGCTGAACTGTTGTCATGGCATCTATTGGAGCGGTAGGGTCACACTTGCCACACTGAGCACTGCATTGGCTAGGAGGGTCACACACCTCCAAAAAATCGTACTGTGACAAGACGTTCCTTGTGCATGCGCGCAAGCAAATGCAAAAAATTACTTATCATAGTAATCTTGTTTCTTCCCAGTGATACTCAGGTATTCATAACTTTCTGCAGTAAGCCTTCTAGGTAGGACTGCCCGGAGAGAATAGAGCACATACAAATGATGGAATTCTTTGCACGGGACAACTTTTCAAATGCTGCCCTATACTAACTGCCAGTGTTCTAAACTCCTCAGATTTCACTCTCCATACCATACCAGGATACATCCTATTCAGAAAGGGCAGACGGCAGGGGAGGAGGGGTAGTGCTGTATGTTAAGGCAGGGACTGAAGCACTAGAAACAGGTAATCTGGGGTGGGTCAAGTAAATTGGAAACCCTGTTAGTACCAGCAAGGATAGAAAAGGGGGAAGCAAATCTGAACTGAAGTCATCTACATGCCAGGATCAAGGGATAGACAGGGCACTGGGAGAAACACTTAAGAGGTTAGCAAGTCTAGGGGAAGTGGTGGTAGTTCAGGATTTCAGTATGCTGCAGGTGGACTGGAAAGTACTAATTGCAGCTAGTATTAGGAATCAGATTCTGGTGGCTATCAGTAGGCATTTCTAGAGCAATTAGTTCAGGACCCAACAAGGGAGGAGGTCCTGCTGGATCTGGTGCTTCCCAACAGTGAGAGGATTCAGAATGTAGCAGCCCTGGGACCACTCTGGTCCAGCAACCAGAGGACAGTAGCATTGGAGGCCCAGGTAAACGGGCAAAAGGAATAAGGGTATGAGACTTAAAAAAAAGAAGTCTTTTGCAAAATGAGAGAAAAATTGGAGAACATGAGGGACAAAGTGAAGGAAGAGGGGACAGAAGAAAAGTGGGCAGTATTTAAAAAGGCAATGATAGAAGCAGCAGATCGCTCCATTTCAAAGGCATGCAAGGGTAAAAGCGCCAAGTGGCCATTAAGGCTCCACAACCGATTTATCGTAACAATGGAAACAAGGAGAGTATTTTCCAAGTATAAGAGTAGTCAAAGGGTGGAAGACAGGGTAAGGTATCTTTAAGCAACAAGAGAAACCACCAGAAAGCTGAGGGAGGCCAAAGTGAAGACGGAGCTCAGGTTGACAATGGAGGGGGGAGGAGGGATAGGCATTCTTCCAGTACATCTGGGAGAAGCGCAAGGCAAAAGGGGGTATGGTGCAACTTCACAGCAATGAGAGGTAGGGGAAGAGGGACAAGGAGAAAGCTTAGATACTTGATTATTTTTGTTCGGTATTTACAGTGCTAAGAACAACGATGGGCCACTGCCAGATTGTGGGGGAAGGGAGCAAAGACACTCATTCAAGGGTCCATGTAACGAAGAAAAGGGTGTTGGAAAAAACTAGCAGGGTTAAAAGTAGATAAATCTATGGGACCTAATGGCTTACACCCAAGAATGCTACGTGAGGTACAGTGGTAGCCAATACCTTATGCATTACCTTCCGTCTGTGACAGGAGTGGTTAATAGGTTTGAATACAGCTTTGCAGTATCTTAATGTGGTACCACAAGTTCTGAGGTTAAAAGGAAAGTTTAGGATGGCTACCACTGTAGCAGGGCTACTAGCAGGTATTTTCAATAGCTCACTTGTCACAGGGGTGATCCCTAGGGATTGGAGGAAAGCGGATGTGGTTGTACTGCAGAAGAGTAGGAAAAGGGATAAGTCCAGGAATGCTCAGTTACGTAAGAACTTATTGTAACAGTAGATCTTTGAGAGGATCTCTTGCAGCAGGCCACACCGATAGGACTAAGCCACCAGGCAGTAGAACCACGTGGAAATGTTATAGCTAGCAGTCTACCAGAGGGGACCACCCACCACCGACGTCACCCTCTGATGTCGGCCTAGCCTACAAGAGTGGGCAGCCCCCATAGCGTTTTCAGTTCTATCACTGGAGACCAAAAGCAAGAGCTCATTAGAGCAACCAAGGAGAACCCAAGATATCCTTAGAGTAGACAAGAAAAGAAGAAGGTTCTCCATTATGGAAAGGAAGAGCTATGCAGAAAGCCCTAAGGCCACGAAAGAGGAAGAAAAAAAAGGTGGAAGGAGAGAGGGAAAGCATGGCCTGCTGCAAGAGATCCCCTAGAAGATCTACTGTTATGGTAAGTTTTTACATTACTATCTTACTTTAAGGGTATCTCTTGCAGCAGTACACATCAGTCAGACGAGTCCCAAGCAGTTCTGGCAACAACTGTTGGTCTGGGTGGTTGGCCATAAGGACCTAAGAGAGAAGGCTTTGTAGAACAGCCAGGTTGAAACTGGCCCTACATCTTGAGGTGATGTCCAGACGGTAGTGTTTGGTAAAGGTATGGACTGTGCTCCAAGTAGCAGCTGCATAGATCTCCGTAGTTGAAACATTTCAGAAACATGCCATGATAGTGGCCAGGCCTCTGGCTGAATGGCCATGAACCAAACCAGGAAGTTCCTTACTGTACTTCCTGTAACCAAAGACAATACAATTGGCTAACCATTTGGATAAACAGTATTTGTACACTGGAAACAGGTTACTCACCTGTAACAGTAGTTCTAGGAGTGGTATTAGGTCATTCATCCACACTAGTTAGCATGTCCCTTTCCCTTTAAATCTTGCCAGATGGTCTAAAAACTGGTTCCTCCCACCCACTCGGGTGGTATATGCCTCGGCTCCACCTCTTGATGTCAGATCTTGTCCACTGGAAGCAGTGGTTGTGCGTCGAAGCCAGGGAGGCTGGGTGGGTCAGTGTGGCTGAACAACATATACCACTCCTAGAAAGTACAGTTACGTAAGAACTTACTGTAACAGTAGATCTTCGAGAAAGGTTCCTTCAGTAGGTCATTACATATTGGACTGGCGCCACCTGGCGTCGGGCTGCAAGGCAGGCTTTTCAAGCAATCCCTGACGGGGGACCGCCCACCCGAAGTCACGTGACCAACATCAGCATGGCCGTATATAGTGGGTGGTCCCCACGCCTGCACTCCAGTTCTCCCGCCGGAGCCAGGAAGAGGCCTGACAGCAAGAGTAAACAGGATTTGGAGTCCCTGTAAGAAATAAAATGAGGAGAAGGAGGGAGGGAAAAATATGACCTACTGAAGGAACCTCTCTCGAAGATCTACTGTTATGGTAAGTTCCTATGTAACTGTACTATCTTACTTTGAGAGGGTTCCTTCAGTAGGCCATTACATATAGGACAGAGTCCCAAGCAGTCCCTCCAAAGAGAGACAGAGAAACCAGGGAGGAGGAGAAAATAGCTCCAACAGAAACTGGGAATCAGAATGGAGCAAGCCTAGGCTAGAAGGCCCTGCAAGACAGCTAGGCTGAAGCCAGCCCTCCGCCTAGAAGCAATTTCCAGACTGTAGTGTTTGGTAAAGGTATGGACAGAACTCCAAGTGGCTGTGGCACAGATATCAGCAGCAGAGACGTTTCGCAAAAAGGCAGTGGAAGCAGCCATGCCCCTGGTAGAATGACCTCTGATGGGACCCGGCAGAGGTTTTTCATACTTTTGGTAACAATATCGAATACAGTTGCCTAACCTTTTTGCAAAGGCACTGTTTGGAAACCAGTTTGCCCTTAGACCTGGGGGAAAAGAAACAAAAAGCTGATCGTAGCTTCGGAAATCCTTAGTCCGGTGTGCGTAGCACCGAAGGATCCGATGGACGTCCATGGTGCTGTATTTGTGGACCTCACCAAGGCCTTCGACCTAGTTGATCACACTTTACTTCCATCTATTCTCTCAAGTTTTCAGTTGATGTAATCAAATGGTATTCTGATTACCTCACAAACAGGACCTTTAAAACATTAATGGGTGATTGTTTTTCAAATTCACTAGTTATGCAGAGTGGGGTGCCCCAGGGTTCTATCCTGGGCCCCCCTCATATTTTCTCTTTATGTTAATTCCACCCCAAGAGTCTGTACAAAAACATTTATGATTTTATACGCAGATGATGTCTTCCAGGAAAGGAAGCGCAAATCACAGCTCAAGGCCGGCTCAAATGAGGGAAGGGTGAGCTTCTCCAATACAAAGTTCAAATCCCAAGGTGGAGTTGGGCTATGGATGGGGGGTTTCAGATGGAGGATCCCTTTCAGAAAGGTTTTTGAGACTTCCAACTGAGCCACGGGTTTACCATCCACCAGCTCGTGGTACGCCGAAATTGCAGACAGGTAGACCTTCAAGGAAAAATACAACAGACCAGAGTCTGACAGATGAAAGAGGTATTCCAAGATTTGAGGGGCAGAACAAGAAAAGGGGCTTCAATTCTTGAAAGTCACCCAGATGGAAGAACGCTTCCACTTCATGGCATAAGTTTAACAAGTAGAGGGTTTTCTAGCCTCTAAAAGGATTTGAGCTGCTTGGGAGGAGACCCCGAAGCAAGAAATTGCTATGTCTGTAAGAGCCATGCATGAAGATGCAGAGTTCTGAGCCCTGGATGTACAAGATGACCTTGATCCTGGGTCAAGAGGTCGTGGGTCACTGGAAGTGGAACCGGTGGTTCCCTGGATAGCTGTTGTAACAGCGGAAACCAAATTTATCTCGGCCAGAGAGGAGCGATGAGAATCATCCTCACCTTCTCTGCCTGAAGCTTACGAAGGACCCTCTGGAGAATGGGAAATGGAGGGAAGGCCTACAGAAATTTCCCTGTCCAGGAGAGAGAGAGCACATCGTGCCAGAAAGCATCATGCCTTAGAAAGAGCAAGCATAAACTGAGATGTTCTGCGTTGTATTGGGAGGTGAAAAGGTCGATATCCGGACGCCCCCAATTTAGGAAGAGGGATTTTGCCACTTCCTGATTTAATTCCCATTCATGAGCTAGGGTCCAAGACCTGCTGAGACTGTCCACCAGGACATTTAGAATGCCTGGAGCGTGCACGGCCACAAGAACCAAACTGTGCTGGACTGCCCAGTTCCACACCCACATCGTCTCCCTGTACAGGAGGTATGATCAGGTTCCCCTTGCTTATTGAGGTACTAGACTACCGACATATTGTCCGTTTGGACCAGCAGTGATCCCTTGGGAACGAGGGTCTGGAAGGCTTGTAAGGCATACGAGACCGCTCTCATCTCCAGAAGGTTGATGTGCAATGGTGCCTCCAAGCTGGACCACAGTCCTTGAGCTTGGTGCTCCCCCAGATGCGCTCCCCATCTGGTGTTCGAAGTGTCCATAGTTAGGGATGCTAGAGGAGCAGGGCTCCTGAAGGGGAGACCTAAGGAAAGGCTGCAGGGGTCTCTCCACCAAAGCAATTCTTTCTGAAGTGCTGAGGAGACCAGTATAGGATGGTCCAGGTCGTCCAGGAGTTGGTCCCACTGCACGTGCAAGGACCACTGAGTAACTCTCATGTGAAGCCTCACCAGGGGAACAACAGTGATGGAGAGTGCCATCAGGCCGAGAAGGTGGAGGATCTCCCGGGCCGGGATGGTACTGGATGAAGCCACTCACAAAGCCTGACGGACCATGGTCTCCACCCTGTCTGAAGGAAGGAAGGCTCTGCACTGGACCGTATCCAAGACTGCCCCAGTGAACTGAAGCCTCTGGGACAGGATCATGGATGACGTGGGAATATTGACTGTAATCCTCAGTTAACCAAAGAGGTCCAAGGTGAAAGAGAGAACCTCAAGTAAGGAGTCCCTGGATGGGGCTGATATCAGCCAATCATCCAAGTAAGGGAAAACTTCGATACCCTGGCGGTGTAAAGAAGCCACCACCACCACCAGGCACTTGGTAAAGACCCAAGGTGTGGAGGACAGACCAAAAGGGGAGCACCCAAAATTGGAAGTGTTTCCCTTGCAATTAGAACCACAGGAAATGGCAGTGGCTGGGGAAGATCGGGATGTGCAGGAAAGCATCCTGCATGTCCAGAGCGCACAACTAATGATTATCCTCCAGAAGGAGTGGAAGGAGACTCTGGAGCGTCAACATCTGAAACTTTTTGTACTCGACACACTGATTCACTGATTGAGGTTGTTTAAGTTGAGAATGGGCCTGAAGTCTCCCGTTTTTTTTGGAACCAGGAAAAAGTAGGAGTAAAACCCCCTGCCCTTTTGCTGGAAGGGGAACGTGCTCTATTGCTTGAGCAAGAGGCTGTGAACTTCTTCTTAGATGAGAAGAGCCTGATCTTGGAATAAGAAGACCTTTATGGTGGAGATTCTGGAGGAAGCTCCTGAAACTCTATGGTGTGTCTGATGGACACTAATTGCAGGACCCATGTGCCGGAGGTTATTGCCTTCCATTCCCCACCTGCTTCTCATCATGAGACTAAGGAGGTAGTGGGGATAGTAAGTCAGGAAGTGGCAGGAGGTTCAGGGGGAGGACCCCCTGCACATCTCTGGTTCTTGGAGGCTGGAGGAGTGCTGGAACCCATGGACTTGCGTTTTCCTTGGTGCCGAGACGGGGCCTGCTTCCTCTGTCTCCAGGTCCTTTTCTGAAAGGGCTGATGCTGCTGTTGAGTGCCCGATCAGTACATGAACCTCACTGATCTGAGGGAGAGGCCTCTGTCCTGGAGATCAGTGATGATATCTTTGGTGTCCCCACCAAAAGGTACCGAGCCCCGGAAGGGGGCATCCTGAATCACCGATTGTACCTCATTGGCAAGGCCAGAGAGACAAAGCCAGGAATGCCATCTTAGGGCAACGGCAGTGGCCGAGGTACAAGCTACAGAGTCGACGGAGTCGTATGTAGCCCGAAAGGCATGCCTACAAGAAAAGTGAGAGAGGCAAAGGTCCTTGGTGAGCTCCTCTTTGAGGCTAAGGGTTCCAAAGCCAAGATGCAAGCCTCTAACCTGGCCAGGGTAATCTTTTGGTGGGACACCATGTGGGACACATAGTTGAGGGATCTAAGCGCACATGTGGCTGAGGCATAAACCTTTCTACAGAACTGGTCCATCTGCCTCAACTTTTTGTCTGGAGGAGAGGTGCTCATGTGCTTGGGTGCAGTGGAGCGGTCATGAGCAGCTGAGATGAGAACAAAGTCCACCTTAGGATGCGTTTTTAGAAATGGAGCATCCTTCGGCACCCAGTAAATCCTGTCTGCTGTCTTAGGAACAGCAGAGAGGGAATGAGGCATCTGCCAGACCATAGAGGTGAGGTCCTGGTGAGGTCCATTCCAGAGAGGAATGGGGACCGGAGACAGAGACTCTTAAGTCCAGGTGTTCGGCTAGCCTCTGTCTCATAGGGTCTTGTTCCTCCAACTTCCTGTTGAAGAAATCCTTCATGGACCTCAGAAGATCTGAAAAGGCAGGGTACCCTGGGGAGGACTTGAGGGAAACCTTGCCTGATGGACCCTCGGGCTCCTCCAGGGTGTCCTCTACTGACTTGTCGGCACCCTCATCATCATCATCGTCTGTTCCCTCGTCAGGAAGGTGACAGATGTTGGGAAGGGTAATGTCCTGATGAGCTGCCCCTGAGACATGTACCATAGACAGAGAAGAGCTTCTTGGGGATGCAGACCTAGGAGACCGTGGAAGAGGGAGTCTTGTCTCCAGGTCTGAAACCAACTCCGAGCACGCCCCCTGCCACCAAGACTGGATGAGTCTCTTAAAATCTGGCATAGCCAGAGGGGGTGAAGGAGGAGGTTGAGGCTGAGGGGGGAGGAGGAGGAGGAGACATAACCGGTGGGGGTGGGTAATGGTAACCCTGGTATCTCTGGTAGTGATGGTAGGGGTTATAACCAGGGCAGTATTGCCCAAAAGAGCTCCATTCAGGAGAAGGACAGTCTGGGGTCTTGTGTAAATCCCCATCGTCAGATCTGATGGAGGGGGTATCCACGTTGGACCCACTGTATAAATCGGCTGAGGGTCCAGCGTCGGGATAGCCAACATCAGTGGGACCGACATTGGGACCGGGACCACCCGATCCGGTGTCAGAGGGGCTGGCGTCGGAGCCGGACGAAGGGGGCCCAATGGCAGGACCGGGTCTGGCACTGGAGCCAAAGGCTGGGGCAGACCACAGGGCTCTGGCTGTGGAAGAGTCATCAGGATATCCAGCATCGGAATAGGATTCGCCAGATCCGATGGTGGGATTGAGGCCGGGATAATCATCGGCTCTGAAGGGATTCCACCTGAAGGAGGTGGAGAAGCCTCTGCTGGAAGGTGAGACGGCCAAGGAGGAGCCTCTTTCTCCATGACCTTGTCAGGAGAACGCGGGACAGACCCCAAGGAATCTACAACATCAAGGGATTCCGCGCTGTCTTTGCCTGAAGTACCCGCCTGCGAAGAGGAGGGTAAAGGTGAAGGTTGAGGGGAGAGAGGGGCCTTCTCCCCCTGGTGCTGCCAGTCATTGGGTGAGGCACTGCTAGGCCCTGACGGGAGAACCATGCCTGAGTGGGCGTCGGAGACGGGCGTCTTATCAGGCGGAGCCGGGCGGGTGGGGGAGGAGCCCCCTGCCGACTTATCAACTGGTGCCTGGCGGGTCTCCGAAGGCTGGGGAGCCATCTTGCTGGTGGTCGGGTGGTCCTCGGAAGAGCCAAGGGCTGGCTTAGCGGCCGTGGCTGTGCAGTTGTCGTCGGAGCCAATGGTCGACTGGCTTGCTGAGGATTTACCAGACTTACCATCTGAAGGCTTCTTTGATGGTGGCTGGGTCTTGCTCATCGAGGGCTGCAAGGTCTCATCCGTGGAGTGTTCCTGCACCTGAGATTTCTCTTTGTGGTGCTTCTTTGAGGGAGAAGATTTCTCCGAAGAGGACTCTCCAATGCGGCCCATTTGTTTTTCTAAAGAAGCTAAGCGGACCTTTAATAGATGGGCCTCCAAAGTCTGCTGTCTCCACTTTTTGGTGGCCTGGTTGCACTCCGAGCAGGAGGAGACAGGGTGGTCTGGACCCAAACAGATCACGCACTTCAGGTGACCATCCTTATGGGGGATCTGAGTGCTACAGGATGAGCACTTCTTCTTGGGTGAAAACAGGTGGAATATTGAAAATTAAAGATTTGGCGAAGGAAAAATCCAATGCAAGAACTCACACGACAATCGCTATATGGAAGTCTGCAATGCGACTGACATGAGGCAACAGCAGAGAAGAACTGGAGGGTGGGCGTGGGGACCACCCACTATATACGGCCTCGTTGACATCGATCATGTGACATTGGGTGGGTGGTCCCCACCAGGGATTGCTAGAAAAGTCTGCCGTGCAGCCCGATGCCAAGTGGCGCCAGTCCAATATGTAATGACCTACTGAAGGAACCCTCTTGAAGTAAGATCTACTGTTGCAGGTGAGAAACCTGTGTTTCTAGGGATGTGGATATGTTGTTCTTATCCACACTTGTAGGCAGACTCCTAGCAGTTCTCTGGAAGGAGGGGGGCAAAGTGCACATCCCCTACTTAGGGAACAAAAACTGGAGAACTGAGACCCCAAAACCAGCATCCCGGCATGACTCTAGGTCAGTGTGGTAGTGGGTAATGAAGGTGTTTGCTGACTTCCAGGTAGCAACCCTGCAGATATCCTGGATAGGGATGTCCCTAGAAGCAGCCAGCGATGCTGCAGTATGGCAGGTAAAATGAGCTCTTATCCTTATGGGTGGCTCCTTGCCTGCCAACCGGTAGCAGAGATCAATGCAGGATGTTATCCATCTGCCAATCATCTGCTTTGCTGCAGGGTTGCCAGGTGTGGCTTCAGCATAGGTAACAAACAGCTGACGAACCTCTCCCCGAACTTCAGTCATTTGCTCCTTATAATAAGAGAGCGCTTGTCTCAGGTCCAAAGTATGGAGCCTGTACTTGGCCTCCGAAGGGTGACTGGGGTAGTACACCAGCCGAGTCAACATCTGGTGGAGATGAAACTCTGACACCATCTTCAGAAGGAATTTTGGGTGGGGACTTGTGGAAGACCAGATAGGGAGACTCGACAGAGAGCACCTGTTGCTCCCCAGTCCTTCTGACTGATGCAATAGCCACCAAGAAGGTGGTCTTCCATGACAGATGTGACATCTCACATCTGTGTATCGGTTCAAATGGCTTGCCATTGAGCTTTGCCAAAACCAGCAGTAGATCCCACCGAGGCAGTGGTTCATGCACCAGAGGGGAAATGTGGTCGAGGCCTTTAAAGAAGCGCCAGACCCCCTTTTCCTGTGTCACCATCTATTGACCGGCCCTCGCCTGGTAAGCAGAGATGGCTGCCAGGTGCACCTTAAGGGTCACAGACCGAAGACCTCCTTTGGAGAGGGACCAATGGTGGTCAAGAATGCTAGCCACCGGACAGGATGAAGGGTCCAGGTCCTTGCCCTGACACCAAATGGAGAATCTTTTCCATTTGAAGCAATGGCACCTCCTGGTTGACTCCTTCCTAGATGCCTCAGCTGCACTGAGTACATCGTCGGAGAGACCCAAAGCCTGAAACTCTAGTCGCTGAGGAACCAGACTGTTGGGTGCAGGGATTGAAGGTCCGGATGGAATACCTTCCTCTGACTGATGGACAGCAGGTCCGTGCATACTGCAATATGACTCAGGAGCCCGGTGCTGAGGCTGAGGAGATCTGGATACCAGAACTGGCAGGGCCAGTCTGGGGCTACCAGGATCACCTGTGCCTTGTCCCTCTTGACCTTGAGGAGCACCTTGTAGACCAAGGGAAGTGGAGGAAAGGCATAGAAGAGGATTGGGGTCCATGGCCTCGAGAAGGCAACACTCTGCAGTGAGCCCTACTGAGGGGGGAGGGCATGAAACAGCCTCAGCTTTGTGTTCTCTCTGGAGGTGAACAGGTCTACCTTAGGATGCCCCACTGGGAGAACAGGTTGTGAGCTACCTCTGGATGAAGAGACCACTTGTGACAGCCTGCGCTGGAGACCCTGAACAGGCTGAGACTCCTTGGCAGGAGCCCCTGAGGGAGGCTTTTTAGGTGGCGGCTCCACCAGGAACGGTGTTGACCGGCTCCGGAAGAGTTGGCCTGGAGGACGACAGCCAAGTGATGGCTGGAGTAGAAGCCGGGGTCGACTTCAGACTGGGCAGCATGAAGTGTTGCCACATGAGTTCCTCATAGCGATGACGACTCTCGTCCGAAGCCTCTCTCACCTGAGGAGGATGAGGTGATGAATGGCGGCATCTGCCGATTCTTGAGGCGATGCTTGTGAGACTTCCCCGGCCTATCAGTCGAGGGGGTCTGAGATCTAGAAGATGACTGTCGGGGGGGAACGATGGGGCTTCTCAGAAGGGGCTGGGGAGAACCACGGCTCCTCCAGATTGGGAAGTCAAGATAGGATACTCCTGGGACCGAGATCTATCTCTGTCCCAACAGCATTGACATTGTCAAGATTCTTCTCTCGATCCTCTGTCCTTCTTGCAGGACCAGGAGGTGTGC
The DNA here is from genome assembly GCA_016271365.2 of Neoceratodus forsteri. Lineage (NCBI taxonomy): Eukaryota > Metazoa > Chordata > Ceratodontiformes > Ceratodontidae > Neoceratodus > Neoceratodus forsteri. Next base: position 1,341,158,971 of record CM057455.1, on the reverse strand, counting down.
GAACTGGATGGGCCCTCTCCTTTCATAGGGAGAGACTGACACAGCTTTGGAGAAGGAAGTGCCCAGTTTGAGCAGAACAAAAATCAATACAGAAGAGGATTGCTCTGCGGCACGAGCCACCTTCTCCTCGAAAGTTTTCATCTGCTTCAGTTGGTCAACAGATCCCACAGCCATGGAGACCACATGATGGGCATCTTTAGATTTGACAGTCAGGTGCCATTTTTCCTGTTGTCCAAGCTGCAAGCGTGCAAGGTGATCATCCAAGACTTGCAGATGAAAGGCGCAACAAAGATCGCAAGCCTGGGGGTCATGCACATGGCCCAGGCAGTAGACGCACATGGAATACGTGTCAGTATGGGACATTTTCTGCCCACAAGGACACTGGCAGAACCCGGGCGAGGACTTGTCCTCCATAGCAGTCGCAATCACAAATTTATGTGGAGAAACACGAATGAGTTTTATTTTCAGTAAACTAGCCTAAGTATTAAGGGCCAGGGCCTACTCAATGCAGAGCAGTAAGGACGGAACTTGAATCTTCCATGCAGAAAGGAAGATCTGGAATCAAAGGGTGGAGCTGAGGCATATACCACCCAGGTGGGTGGGAGGAGACAGCTTTTTAGATCATCCGGCAAGATTTAAAGGGAAAGGGACATGCCAACAAGTGTGGATAAGAACAACATATCCACATCCCTAGAATGCTCTCTTTCCCAGGGGCGAAGATAACAAACAACTGGGAAGACTACCTATAGTCCTTTGTCCAGTGTGTGTACATATCTCAAAATTCTATGCACATTCAAAGTATGAAGCAATTTGTCCCCTGGATTGGCATGATCTGGAAAATAAACAGGCAGGTGAATGGATTGATTCAAAGTAAACTCAGACACCACCTTCGGAAGAAACTTAGGACTGGTATGCAAAGACACCCTGTCTTTGTGGAAAATTAACTATGGCTGCTCTTACATGAGCACCTGAAGTTCGGAAATCCTTCAAGCACAAGTAATAGCAACTAAAAATAACGCTTTCCATGACAAAAAGCATAGCTCGCACCTCGTTCAAACGGAGGCAGTGTAAGTTTCTCTAACATAAAATTGAAGTACCAAGCTGGGACAGGATTGCAGATTGGGGGGCTTCAAAGTGCAGGATGCCTCTCAAAAATGTGCAAAACATGTCAAGTTGAGCCACAGTGTGGTCAATGACAGGTACATGGTAAGCAGAGATGGCGGGCAGATGTACCTTGATGGAGGAGCACTTCAGACTGGAGTCTGAGAGGAAGAGCAAGTACTCCAAGATCTGATTCACCAGACAGGTGAAGGTATCTAAGTGGTGCGAAGCAGTCAACATAGCAAAATACTTCTACTTTATGGAACAGGTGTGACCCTGCTGAATACTTTCCTAGCCATAACCAAGACATCTGCCACCTCAGGGGACACCCCAAACCTAGCAATGGCTACGTGCTCAGGAGCCAAGCAAGAAAATGGAGAGATCTGAGTTCCAGATGGACTAGGGTGACCTGCTCTTGGGACAGCAAGTCCAGAGGAAAGGTATGCACTGCAGACATGACCTGGTGCTCCAATGGGATGACCAACCCCCACAAATAGACAGTCTAAAACAGTGAAGCACTCACCAGAATAATTCAGTCAAGTTTCCGGAAAAAGTATCAAAGTCAGCAGTTCGCAATTCCAATAAGTTTATTGTTGAAATATATGCACAAGTAGCAACACATGTAGCAGGAACACCACACAAACCCCTGTGCTTTGACCAGGGGTCTTAAGGGAGGGGGTCCTGGGAGAGCAAGCCTGTGCATAGGGGCAGGAACAATGAAGGTTCCACTGTCTGCTGTGGAGGCAAGGGAAATCATATGTGATGACACCAGAAGGGGGTGATTAGGATTATAGTTGCTCCTTTCATCTGAAATTTGATCAGAACCATCTGAAGGAGTGGGAAGGGAGGAAAGGCATACAGGTATCTCCCTTTCCAAGATAGGGATGTGTGTCACCATAAAAAGTACAGTTATGTAAGAACTTACTGTAATAGTAGATCTTCGACAGGCGCTCTTGCAGGAGCCAGTAGGACTAAGCTGCCAGGCACTAGGACCACATGGAAAACTAGCTATCAGTCTACAACGGGGACCATCCCCAATGTTGGCACACTGATGTCCACCTATAGTATAAAAGGGGCAGTACCTCAGCTCCACCTCAGTTCTCCCACCGGAGACCCCCGCATGCCCAGTAAAGAGAGAACCAACACCAAAATGGTCCTTTACGCCGACGATGCTGCACTTTACTGCAGCAACAAACACCCAGAAGAGATGCTCACCTGCCTACAATCTGACTTCTTGAAGATACACTTGTGGTTCTCCAATAAAGGCATGGTCCTTAACTAAAAAAAAAAAAAAAAGCAACTAAATATATGGTTTTCTCTGGACCCATGAAAACCTACAACCCTCATCTTACTCTCTCGGATAACCTTAGTAACAGTATAGAACTGGTATCCGAATTTAAATACCTAGGTATTCTACTCAGTCCCCACCTGTCCTTCAGCTTCTACATCTCCAATGTAATTAGCAAGATCCACATGAGGCTAGGGCTACTATACAGGATCTGGAAGTTCCTAATAACCGACTCAAGACTCCGACTATCTAGCTCCTTCTACCGCTACTGGAATACGGATCCATCATTTACGCCCTCTCCATCACTTCTCAACTCTTTAGCAAACTAAGATCCAGTTACAACAACATAATCTGTTTTATCATTGGTCTTCCCTGGTGAACGCACCACTGCACCCTATACAAAGCACTAGACTGGCTCCCCCTAGAGGGTCATTTCACCCCAAAAAGTCTGTCCTTCCTCCACAAAATTCATCTGAACAAACTACCACCCAGCAAGACATCTGTTCCTAAATCTGCTCCTACCCGCCTGACCAGAGGAGCCACTAGTAATGTCTTCAATATCCCTTTTATTCAAACCCCTCTTGCCTATAATGGCACAAAGCTCTATAACCAACTCCCTCCCACACTACTGGCCTGCAGCACTACCCAAGCCTTAAGAGTCACCTACTTTCAAAACGCGCCTGCACTTGTTCCTCCATCTCTGCTGTTCCCTAACTTCTGATCTTCACCCACCCCTCCTAAACATCACAACTCTCCCAATCTTGGCCTTCCATCTCCCTCCCCTACCCGCTTTCCCTAATCCTTTACGCCTTTGTACATTTAGCTCTGCTAACCATTACAGGATATCCTGACTTTGCTACTGCTTATGAATCCTTATAGCTTTTGCCGAGTCTGATTTGCCAGTCATTACTGAACCTTGCATCATTGTTCCCCAATGACTCTTATTTAATCCCTGTATACATGATTTCACTAAAAACTGTACGTATTCATGTAGGTACGCTTTTACGTATGTTATTCTCTCATGACTGTCTCTGTCATGTTGTATTTGTTGCTACAGCAAATTGTATATATTATATATTTTGTATATTGATTCTTTTATCTTTGTTAATACTTGTACAACTGGACGTTTGTGAAAATGGGCATTTTTGCTCACATACTTTTTCAGCATAAAATAAACTTGATTGATTGAGGCGGTTCCTCATAACCGAGGAAAGCAGAGTAGCCAAGAAGGAGAAACAGCAATCAGGGGGCAGGAGGGGGGAAAGCAGTGCCTGCTGCAAGAGCTCCTCTCAAAGATCTACTGTTACGGTAAGTTCTTATGTAACTATACCATCTTACTTTGAGGGGCCTCTTGTAGCAGGCAACACCGGTAGGACTGAGTCCCAAGCAGTGTCGGAACTGACCCGGTCAGCAGAGACGAGAAAAGAGCAGGCACTGGACATTTAGGAAAGCAGGCCCTTAAGGACAACAAGTCCAAAGCCGGCCCTATGCCTACAGGCAATATACAAACTGTAATGCCTGATGAAGGTATGGACAGAACTCCAAGTGGCGGCTGCACAAATGTCTGCAGTGGACACATTCTTGAAAGAGGCAACTGAGGCGGCCATGTGTCTGGTAGAATGGCCTTTAACTGGTCCCAGTAGAGGATTGTCATACTTGCGATAACAGTAAACAATACAATTTGCTAACCACATAAACACTGTTTGGAAACTGAGGCCCCTTCCCTTCTGGGTGCGAAGGAAACAACAACTGATCAGTCTTTCTGAGAGAGTGGGTGCGGTCTAGATAGTACCCGAGCACCTGGTGGACAGCCAAAGTATGAAGTAAGGCCTCCCCCTGATTAGAATACTCAGGAAAATACACAGGTAGGTGGATGGATTGATTTAACGTAAACTCAAACACCACATCAGGAAGAAACTTATGATTAGTTTGCAAAGACAAAATGTCTTTGTGAAAAACCAAATACGGCTTCTACATATCAGAGCATGCAGCCTGGAAATCCTCCGAGCAGAAGTAATGGCAACTAAAAAAAAAAACGCTTTCTATGAAATGAAGCATAGTTCGCAGCTCATGGCAGGCTCAAAGGGGGGCAACGTAAGCTTTTCCAAAATAAACAAAAGATCTCATGGCAGAACCGGGTCCCTAATGGGAGGTTTCAGATGCAACATACCCCACAAGAAAGTGTAGGAAAGGTCCAGTTGGGCAACAGTTTTGCCCTCAACAGGTGCATGGTACGCAGAGATAGCGGAAAGATGCACCTTAAGTGAGGAGTAGCAGACCTGAGTATGAAAGGGATAGGAGGTACTCCAGGATGAGATTCACCAGACATGGGTGAAAGGATCCAAGTGTTGAATGGTGGTCCAAATGGAGAAGCGCTTCCACTTCATGGCGTAAGTGGCTCTGGTGGAAGGTTTCCTGGCAGTCACTAAGACATCTGCCTCCCAGGAGTAGACTCAGAAGCAGGTAATAGCTAAGTCTGCAGAAGCCACGCATTAAGATGCAGTGATATGAGGTTTGGATGGACCAGAGTGCCCTGCTCCTGGGAGAGTAAGTCGAAGCACAGGGGCAAGGGGACTGGAGGCTCCCCCACCACTTGCTGCAGTAGTGGAAACTATATCTGGCACAGCCAGTAAGGGGTATGATGATCATCTCCATCCCCTCTGACTGCAGCTTAAGGAGAACTCTCTGCAGAAATGGAAAGGTGTACAGAAACCTCCCTGCCCAAGAGAGGGACAACACGTCACACCAGAAAACACCAGGCCCTGGATCGAGCAAGCAGAAATTGGTAAATTTTGCATTAAGTGGGGATGCAAAAAGGTCCAGCTAGGGACGGCCCACCTGTCGAAGAGATCCTTGACCATGGAGGACAGAAGCTCCCATTCATGAGCCGGACCTCCTCAGGCTGTTGGCCAGGACATTTTGGATGGCTGGAACATGTACAGCAGCTAGTTCCAGGTTGTGCTGAATCACCCATTACCAGTGTCTCATGGCCTCCCTGCAATGGGGGTAAGAATGAGTACCCACTTACCTGCTGATGTAGTAGACTACAGACATGTTGTCGTCTGTCTGTACCAAGAGAGAGCCTGGAGCAAGGAGAGTCTGGAAGGGCTACATAGCGTAATGGACTGTCCTCATCTCCAGAACACTGATGTGGCAATGTTGTCCAGCCTCCGACCAGATCCCTCCACCAAGAGTCTGACAATAGGTCAAGTGGGTACCCCAGCCCAGGCCTGAGGTATCCATCATAAGAATCTGTTGCAGGGATACTGCCCTGAAAGGAACCCCCATTAGGAGATTGGAGGGTTTCTGCCACCATTCCAAGGTCTGCCTTCTCACTGGATTGGAGACCAGAACCTGCCGATCTAGGTCATCTGTACATTGGTCACATTGGACTCAGAGTCCACTGAGGCACACTCTGGTGCAAGCAGGCTAGGGGAACCATGGCTATATCTGATGCCATGTGCCCAAGGAGGCACAGGAAAGACTTGGGTGGAACCTGCCAAGAAGAGGAAACCAGCTGAGCCTGCGCTATCAAACATTCCGCTCTGTCCTGAGGCAGGAAGGCTTTGCCCACTGATGAGTCGAGTACTGCCCCTATGTACTGGAGGCACTGGCTCAGCAGAAGATAAGACATGCGGGGATGTTCAGAGTAATCCCCAGAGTCTGGAACAATTGAAAGGTGGCATCCAGGGTCCGGATCAACTGAGCCCTGAAGGGGGCTGTCAACAGTCAATCATCCAAATAAGGGAAGACATAATGCCCCCATCTCCACAGAGTCACAGCCACCACTGTCAGGAACATTGTAAAGACCCGGGGAGCTGAAGAAAGGACAAAGGGGAGGGCCTGAAACTTGAAATGGTTCCCCTGAAAATAGAAACGGAGGAGCGGATGATGGGGTGGGAAAACCAGGATATGGAGATAGGCATCCTGCATGTCCAGTGAACAGAGCCAGTCCCCGTGGTTAAGAAGGAGCAGCAACTGCATGCCAGTGAACACAGCCAGTCCCCCTGGTGGGCAGCAACCCAACCCTGTGGCTCTGGACACTACACCTCGCACCATGCCAGCGACCCGTGTTCAGGAACGGGTGTGGGCCACCGGGGGTCGGCAGGGGTGGAGAAGGCTCAAGCATCCCAAGGACTGCTCTCCTTCTCCAGGGAGGGGGGATGCCAGCAGTCAATGAATGGTTGCCTCTAGTGGAGGTTGGGGGGCAGCTTGTCGATGTTGATGTGGGTGAGGGATGGAGCAGACACCTGGAGAAGTGCACACAGGAGTATGCGCGTTGCCGCTACTGGTGTCACTGCACACTTCATTCCCAGAGGGAAGGGGAAAAACAAGGGGGTACTCTGCCACAGAAGGATGAGGACTGTTCCCCCGCAGCGCCATCCAGGAAGATGCCTCCCTGAAAAACTGGATCCGGTCTGGTGGGTCGAGAGGTGTCCCCACCCCCCTACCATGAAATGTAAGTCATGGGGGTTAAAGAGGAAGGGGTCTGATACCACAAGCACGGCACGGGGGGGGGGATGTCAGAGGTCACCTGGCAGAGGACCCCGGGGAGAAAAAGCACCAAAGAAAAAAAAGAAGGTGCAGCAACCTGTGGAAGCTGACCATCCTAAAATACTTGTACTCTATGTACAGGTTCAGGTAGCTGAGATTCAGAATAGATCTCCGGGGTCCCCTGTCTTCTTGGGGATGAGAAAGAAGTGGGAGTAGAACCCCTTCCCTCTCTGTGCTGGGGGGACAAGCTCTATGGCCTTTTTGTGCAGCAGTGCCTGAATTTCCTCCTGGATGAGGAGTACATGGGCCTGAGGGTAATGGGACTGCAAAGAAGGGCTGTCTGGAGGGATTTCTAGAAATTCCACAGTATGCCATCTTTCCACTATCTGAAGTACCCATTGGTCTGATGTTACAGAATGCCACCCATCAAGGTATGGGAAAGCAGACCCCCATGGTCTCTGCCAGAGGGGGTCGGGCAAGAAGTCAGGTGGTGGTTCCGGGAGTGGGCATAGCAGCTGGGGATGCTCTAGGGGCCCTAGCAGTGAAAGCTCCAGCCAGTTGGGTAGAAGCCTTGCACTTAAAGGCATCCTTGGACTGCTGTCTAGGGGTCCGATGAAAGGACTGCCATTGGTTGGACCTGGGCTGAGAACGATACATAGATTGCACTGATCTCCAGGCTCTGCCCGATTCTTGTAGGCAAGAAATAATGTCCTGGGCATTTCCGCTAAAAAGGACAGAGCCTCAAAAGGGGGTATCCAGAATTTTCGCCTGGACATCTGGTGCAAAACCCGATACCTGGAGCCAGGAGTAAGGGCAGATGCAGACTTCAGTAGCTGCTGCACACCCAGCTGCATCTACTGTGTCATAAGCAGCCCTCAGCACATGGTTGCTCATGTCCAAGCCAGACTTAAGGAGCTGGAGCAGCTGAGTCTTCGTAGGGTCCTCGGGAAGGGCCTGCACGAGATCCAAGGCCTTGTCCCAGAAGGCGTTTTTATATTGCATCATTTGGGCCAGGTAATTTTGAGTCCAAATGACAAGTGTGGCTGAAGCATAGACCTGTTTGCCAAACTGGTTGACATGGCAAGACTCCTTATCAGGAGGGTGGGTGCTGAGGTGCCTAGGCTTCTTGGTGCAGTCATGAACCACATTCACAACCACAGAGTCTGCCTCCGGTTGCTCCCCCAAACAGGGTTTGCCAATAGGAGCATGGTAAAGGTGGTCAATCTTCTTCTAAGGCCAGAGTAGAGGAGGGACAGGTCCAGGTGGCTTTGGTGACATCCTCATATGACTCTATGAGGGGTGGCACCACTAGCAGAAGATTCTCCTTTCTGCGGAGACAGACCACCAGATAGCGACACTTGGGGTCTAGTTCTTTCGTCTCCCACCCATCAAGGACTGAATATGCCTCATGACATCCATAAACATAAGTTCATGGGGGGGAACTAGGAGTTTCGTTGAGGGTTTCAGGCTCATCAGAAGGCCCTCTGGAATCATCAGAGTCCTCCGAAGAGGAGAAATCCCTGCCAGACGGGTTGCTTTCCAGGGACCGGCATTGGTGGAAGACATTCCTCCTTGCATAGGTCAGTTTGACCTGCAGAGGGTACTGGAGACCGGGGCCAGCTAGGACCTGCCTGGCCAGAGTTCCGAGGTGGAGGGTCCTGCAGAGGTGGAGTGGGGGGTCTATTGGGGGTATCCTTGTCCTTCAAGAAAGCCCACCAGGCACAGAAAAGTGCATTATAGTCCACCAGTGGTAGATTACAAGGTGGGTTTGGATATTGGTGAGGCATCGGTCCTTGGGGCATTGGGTACCCTGGCACCGGTCCACAAGGTGTTGGGTAACCAGGCACTGGCCCTTGAGGTGTTGGGTGCACTTGCATTGGTCCCTGATGTGTCAGGAATCCAGGCAGCAGTCCCTCCGGCGTCAGCTGGTGACTGCCCAAAGGGCCAGCTGGCATCTGCTGGATGGGAGAAGGCTAGCACCGGTCCAGCTGAGACAGGTGCCGCCAGCCCTGAAAGGGAAGTGGGCATCTGTACAGGGAAGCTAGCTCTTGATGGAGGCAGAGCTGATGCCTGTGTGGAAGAGTCAAGCTCTTGCTCTGGGCATTGCAAAGAGGAGCCAGTCCCAGAGTCCGGGACCAACATGGACAATGCCAGGACCTGGGAGCAACAGGCAAAGACCTACAACCCATGAAAGAGACCCCGGTCAAGTCACCTGGCTGAGAGCCCGCTGGATAGAAGGGTCTGAGAGGCAACGGACAAAGTCCGATGCCTCAAGAAGCCACTGCCAGAGACTCAAATGAGGGCAGGCGGCTGACAAACCGGCAGCCCGGAAGGATTGAGGGCTGCTGAAGGAGGAGGGGACGACCTCCTGTGGGAGGAAGACCCGGAGGCAGTCGCTGACTTATGTGAGGACCAAGAGTAGGAAGCTGACCGGGGATAGTCTTTATGCTTGTGCTTCCCAGTAGACGGCTTCTCCTTCTGGACAGGGTAAGAAGTTGAAGCCCTGGAGACTGGGGAAGAAGAACTTTTGCCCTGGAGCTCCTTCTCCATCGCGGCTAACTTCTGCTGCAGCAAGAAGCCCTGGAGGGTCTTCAAATGGCATCTCTGTGTGGTCTGGTTGAAGTCTTGGCAGTGCTGGCAAGCCTCGGTGTCATGGTCAGGGCCTAAGCAGAGCAGGTAAGAAGAGTGGCCATCCTTGGAGGGAAGCTGCTTGCATTTTCGTATGCCAGCCAGAGGATGAAGCTGGAGAAGAACACCTGCACAAAAGTAAAGAAGCGATGTAATTTAAAACGAAAATAAAGAAAATGGCAGAAAAAGTGTGCATGAAATGGTGGTCAACTGAAGCAGGCGTCCGAGAAGGTCCATCATGCGCGGGTAGATGGCGGGAAAAGAATTGAGGTGGAGCTTGGGGACCACCCCTTTTATACCATAGGCGGATGTCAACGTTGGTGGCGGTTCCTGCTGTATACTGCTAGTCTGAAGTTTTCCATGTGGTCCCAGCACCTGGTGGCTTAAGTCTTACCGGTGTCGCCTACTGCAAGAGCCCCCTCGAGGTAAGATCTCCAGGCTCTGGAGTGAGAGAGCAGAAAAGCAGCAGTTTTGTGGTGAGTGGGGATGCAAAAAGGTCCAGCTCTGGACGACCCCACTCGCTGATCAGATCTTCCACCATGGAAGTCAGGAGCTCCCACTCGTGAGCCCGTAACAGAGACCAGCTTATGCCATCTGCCAAGACATTTTGGTTGCTGGGAACATGGACGACCGAGAGTTCCAGGCCGTGATATATGGTCCAATACCACTGCTTCCCAACACAGAGGGTATATGAATGAGTCCCTTCCTGTTTGTTGATGTAATAAACCATGCTGGTGTTGTCCGTCTGAATCAGCAGTAGGCCTGGGGAGAACTGGGTCTGGAAGGTCTGCAAGGCATACAGAACTGCTTGCATCTCACAAGATGTTTATGAGGAGTTCCTCCTCCACCATGGACCACGTCCCTTGAGTTAGATTGGTTCCCAGGTAAGCCCTCCAACTGAGACCAGAGGTATCTGTTGTGAGGATTTGCTGCAGGGATGGAATGAAGAATGGCACCCATCTCAGGAGATTGCTGGGCTCTAACCACCACAAAGTACAGTTACGTAGGAACTTACCGTAACAGTAGATCTATGAGAGAGGTTCCTTCAGTAGGTCATTACATATAGGACTGATGCCACCTGGCGTCAGGCCACACGGCAGACTTTTCTAGCAATCCCTGATGGAGGACTGCCCACCTGACGTCACGTGACCGACGTCAGCATGGCCGTATATAGTGGGTGGTCCCCAAGCCCACCCTCCAGTTCACCCGCTGGAGCCAGGAAGAGGCTTGATAGCAGGAGCCAACAGGATTTGGAGTCCCTGCGTAAGAAACAAAATGAGGTGAAGGAGGGAGGGAAAAATATGACCTACTGAAGGAATCTCTCTTGAACGAAGATCTACTGTTACGGTAAGTTCCTACATAACTGTACTATCTTACTTCAAGAGGGTTCATTCAGTAAGTCATTACATATAGGACAGAGTCCCAAGCAGTCCTTCCAAAGAGAGACCGAGAGAAACCAGGGAGGGGAGAAAATAACTCCAACAGAAACTGGGAACAAGCCGGCCTGGTGGCGCTGAGGATTGAGGTGCTGGACGCCATACCTTGCGCCATGCCGGTGACCTGGGTTCGGCAATCGACTCGGGTTGGCAGGGGGAAGGGAGGATTGAGTGTCCTGCGACAGCTCTCCTTCCTTCGGGGTGGGCAAGGGTCATGCGCCGCGCTGTACTGACACCCAGCAGAGGCTGGGTGTTCAGCAGACCGTGGGCATCTACATTGGGAGAAGAGTCAGCGGACATCTGCACGTTAGTGTGCTGACGTCATTGCACGTCCAACTCTTTGGAAGAATTAAAGATGGGAAAAATGGGCACCTCCGCCTCTATGAAGCCTTCCTCGGGGCTTCAATTAGCCACTGCCACTGGGATCCCCCCAACTAGTTACTGGTTCCGCGGGGGCTGGATAGGGGGTCCCAGCTCCACGGCTCTGCCCTTCGGGGGGAATAGCCAGGGGTGATCGGGGGTCCCAGGTGACGGTGGAAGACCGGAGCCGTGACCAGGGTGGATACCTGGCTGAGGAGCCCCCTCCCAAACAAAAAAAAGAAAGAAACTGGGAACAAGAATGGACCCAGCCTAAGACAGAAGGCCCTACAAGACAGCTAGGCTGAAGCCTGCCCTCCACCTAGAAGCAATGTCCAGACTGTAGTGTTTAGTAAAGGTTTGGACAGAACTGCAAGTGGCTGCAGTGCAGATATCAGCTGCAGCGACGTTCCGAAAAAAAGCAGCGGAAGCAGCCATGCCCCTAGTAGAATGACCTCTGATAGGACTCAGCAGAGGTTTTTTGTACTTTTTGTAACAATACCGAATACAGTTGCCTAACCAACTGGAAAGGCACTGCTTCTAAACCGCTTTGCCCTTCGACCTAGGGACAAAAGAAACAAAAAAGCTGATCGCAGCTACGGAAATCTTTGGTTCGGTGTGTGTAGCACCGAAGGATCCTATGGACGTCCATGGTGTGCAGGAGTGCCTCGCCTCTGTTCAAAGGGGATGGAAAGTAAACTGGAAGCTCTACTGATTGGTTTAGTGTGGCTTCTGACACCACCTTGGGTAAAAACTTAGGATATGTCCTGAGGACTGCCCGGTCCTTGTGGAAAATAAGATGAGGCTCTTTACAAACCAGAGCGTGAAGCTCCGAAATCCTTTGAGCTAACATAATGGCAACTAAAAATAACATCTTCCAGGAAAGGAAGTGCAAATCACAGCTCATGGCCAGTTTAAATGGGGAAGAGGGAGCTTCCCCAACACAAAGTTCAAATCCCTAGCTGAGGTTGGGCTGCGGATGGGGGTTTGAGATGGAGGATTCCTTTCAGATAGGTTTTTGAGGCTTCCAATTGAGCCACGGGTTTACCATCCACCAGCTCGTGGTATGCCGAAATTGCCAAAAGGTGGACCTTCAAGGAAGAATATGACAGACCTGAGTCTGACAGATGAAGTAGGTATTCCATGACTTGTGGGGCAGAACAAGAAAAGGGGTTCCATTTCTTGTAAGTCGCCCAGATGGAAAAACGTTTCCACTTCATGATGTAAGTGGAACGAGTGGAGGGTTTTCTAGCCTCTAAAAGAACCTGAGCTACTCGAGAGCAGTGTTGGGTAAGTTACTTTTTCTATTACTTTCTATTACGTTTGGAAACTTGTTCCAGGAAGCTCTGTGCAGTCACTACCTAAGATGGAGAAGTACTAGAAAAAGTAATATACCATACAATTATAGTTACTTATTTCTTTTTATACAAAAACAATACAAAAATAATAACTAAGATTACATTTTTTTAAGTAATAGATTAGTTACTAGTTACTTTCAAATAAATGTAATCGGTTACAGTTATGTATTTCTTTCGTATAAAAAGACAAGTAATGGTAACTGTAAGGTGTACTACTTATTTCAGTACTTCTCCATCCTTGCTAGTGACTGTACAGAGCTTCCTGGAACAAGTTTCCAAAAGTAATAGAAAAAGTAACTTACCAACACTGCTCGAGAGGAGACCCCCAAAGAGAGAAATCGCTATGTCTGTAGGAGCCACGCGTGAAGATGCAGGGTCCTGAGCCCCGGATGAACAAGGCAAACTTGACCCTGAGTGAAGAAGTCATGGGTCACTGGAAGTGGAACCGGTGGTTCCCTCGACAGCTGTTGTAGCAGCGGGAACCAAATTCGTCTCAGCCAGAGAGCGGCGATGAGAATCATCCTCACCTTCTCTGCCTGAAGCTTGAGAAGGACCCTCTGGAGAATGGGGAATGGAGGGAAGGCGTACAAATATTTCCCTGTCCAGGAGAGAGACAGCGTGTCATGCCAGAAAGCACCATGCCCTAGAACGAGCGAGCAAAAACTGGGAAGTTTTGCGTTGTATTGGGAGGTGAAAAGGTCGATTTCCAGACACCCCCATCTTAGGGAGTGAGAGAGATTCTGCCACTTCCTGATTTAATTCCCATTCATGAGTTAGGGTCCAAGACCTGCTAAGACTGTCCGCTAGGACATTTTGAATGCTTGGAACATGCACGGCCACAAGGGCCAGATTGTGCTGGACCGTCCAGTTCCACACCCGCATCGCCTCTCTGCACAGGGGGTACGAGCAAGTTCCTCCATTTGTTGAGGTACCAAACTACCACCATATTGTCCATTTGGACCAGCAGTGATCCCTTGGGAAGGAGAGTCTGTAAGGCATACAAAACCGCCCTCATCTCCAGAACGCTGATGTGTAATGATGCTTCCAAGCTGGACCACAGTCCTTCAGCTTGGTGCTCCCCTAGATGTGCTCCCCATTCCATGTTCGATGCATCTGTAGTTAAGGATGCCAAAGGAGCTGGGCTCCTAAAAGGGAGACCTAAGGAAAGGCTGCAGGGGTCCCTCCACCAAAGCAATTCTTTCTGAACTGCTGAGGTCACCAGTACCAGATGATGCAGGTCGTTCAGGAGTTGGTCCCACTGCATGTGCAAGGACCACTGAGTAATTCTCATGTGGAGCCTCGCCAGGGTATCCATAGTGATGGAGGCTGCCATCAGGCCAAGAAGGTGGAGGATCTCCCGGGCCGGGATGGTCCTGGATGAAGTCACCCCTGAAGCCTGACTGATCAGGGTCTCCACTCTGTCTGGAGGAAGGAAGGCTCTGCATTGGACCGTATCCAAAACCGCCCCAATGAATTGTAGTCTCTGGGATGGGAATACTGACTGTAATCCCCAGTCTGCCAAAGAGGTCCAGGGTAGGAGAGATCCTCCAGTAAAGAGTCCCTGGACAGGGCTGAAATCAGCCAATCATCCAGGTAAGGGAAAACTGCAATACCCTGGCAACGTAAAGAGGCCGCCACCACCTCCAGGCACTTGGTAAACACCCGAGGTGCCGAGGACAGACCAAAAGGGAGCGCCTGAAACTGGAAGTGCTCCCCTTAGAATTGGAATCGCAGGAAACAGCGGTGGCTGGGGAAGATAGGGATGCGCAGGTAAACATCCTGCATGTTCAGAATGCATAACCCATGATTCTCCAGAAGGAGTGAAAGACTACTCTGGAGGATCAGCATCCGTAACATTTTGTACTCAACAAACTGACTGAGGTTGCGTAAGTTGAGAATGGGTCTGAAGTCTCCCGTCTTTTTTGAAACCAGAAAAAAATGGGAGTGAAACCCCCTGCCCCTTTGCTGGAGGGGGACACGCTCTATTGCTTCCTTGAGCAAGAGGCTTTAAACTTCTCGAATGAGAACAGCCTGATCCCTGGAGTAAGAAGACCCTTTTGGCGGAGATTCTGGAGGAATTTCCAGAAACTCTACAGTGTATCACCAGTTGCAGGACCCATGTGTCGGAGGTTATTGCCTCCCATTCCTGCGCATGGAGGGCAAACCTCCCCCCCCACCTGCTCCTCATTGTGAGACTGAGGAGTTAGTGGGGATAGGGAGTCAGGAAGTGGCAGGACATTCAGGGGGAGGACCTCCTGCACATCTGTTTTTTGGAGACCGGAGGAGTGGCGGAACCTGTGGCCTTGCGTTTGCGCTGGCATCGAGCTGTGCCTGCTTCCTCTGCCTCCAGGTCCTTTTCCAAAAGGACTGCTGCTGTTGAGTGTCTGATCGGTACATGGACCTCACTGATCTGTGGCCTTGCGTTTGCCCTGGCATTGAGCCGGGGCCTGCTTCCTCTGCCTCCAGGTGGGTCCTTTTCCAAAAGGGCTGCTGCTGCTGTTGAGTGCCTGATTGGTACATGGACCTCACTGATCTGAGGGCGAGGCCTCCGTCCTGAAGATCAGTAATAATATCTTTGGTGTTGCCACCAAAAAGTACCAAGCCCCGGAAGGGGGCATCCTGAATTGCCGACTGTACCTCGTTGGCGAGGCTAGAGATGTGAAGCCAGGAATGCAGTCTTAAGGTGAAGACAGTTGCTGAGGTGCGAGCTAGAGTCGACAGAGTTGTATGTAGCCCACAAAGCATGCCTACAGGAGAAGTGAGAGAGGTGAAGATCCTTGGCAAGCTCCTTTTTGAGGCTCAAGGGTTCCATCGACTGGGCTCGGGCCTCTAACCTGGCTAAGGCAGCCTTTTAGTGTGACACCATGTGGGCCACATAACTGAGGGATCTGAGTGCACATGTGGCCGAAGCATAGACTTTTCTGCCGAACTGGTCCATCTGCCTCGACTCTTTGTCTGGAGGAGAAGTGCTCATGTGCTTGGGTGCAGCGGCGCTATCATGAGCAGCTGAAATGACGACAGAGTCCGCCTTGGGATAGGTCTTTAGAAAAGGAGTTTCCTTCGGTGCCTGGTACATCCTATCCACCCTCCTGGGGACAGCCAGGAGAGAATGAGGCATCTGCAAGACCGTAGAGGTGAGGTCCGATCCAGGGAGGAATGGGGACCAGAGACAGATACTCTAAGTCCAAATGCTTGCTAGTCACTGTCTCATGGGGCCTTGTTCCTCTGACTCCTAGGTGAGGAAATCTTTCATGGACCTCAGAAGATCTGAGAAGGCAGGGTCCTCTGGGGGGGACTTGGGAGAAACCTTGCCTTTCGGACCCTCGGGTTCCTCCAAGGCATCCCCCGCTGACTCGTCATCATTATTGTCGGCCCCCTTGTCTGAAGATTACAAATGTCCGAAAGGGTGATGTCCTGACATGCCATCCCTGAGACGTGTACTGTGGATGGAGAAGAGCTCCTCGGGGACACAGACCTTGGAGAGTGTGGAAGTGGGAGTCTTGTCTCCAGGTCCGACACAAACTCTGAGCGCGCCCCCTGCCACCAAGACTGTATTAAGGTCTTTGCGGCATAGCCAGAGGAGGTGGTGGAAGAGGTTGAGGCTGAGGGGGAGAGGGAGGAGGAGGCAGTACCAGCGGGGGTGTGTAATGATACCTCTGGTAACCCTAAAAATGGTGGTAGGGGTTGTAACCAGGGTAGTACTGTTCGAAGGAACTCAACTCAGGAGGAGGATCAGCTGGGAAATGGTCCCCAGGGTACCTAAAAGGGTAATGAGGGACAGTCCGGGGTCTAGTATAAATCCCCGTTGTCAGGTCGGATGGAGGAGGGATCCACGTCGGACCCGCTGTAGTGTATATCAGCGGGGAGGTCCAGCGTCGGGATAGCCAACGTCAGGGTGACCGACGGGACCGGCACCACCTGATCCGGTGCTGGAAAAAGATCTGGCGTTGGAGTGGCTGGCGTCATGGCCGGATGAAGGGGGCTTGATGGCGGGACCGGGTCTGGTGCCTGAGTCGGAGGCTGGGGCAGAACACTGGACCCTGGCTGAGGGAGAGTGGTTGGAGGGTCTGGCGTTGGAATTGGTATCGACGGATCAGACGGTGGGATCGGGACCAGGATATTCGTCAAGTCCGAAGGGATCCCACCTAGAAGAGGAGGAAGAGGAGGGGCCTCCACTATAAGGCCAGACATTTGAGGAGGAGCCTCCTTCCCCGTGACCCAATCAGGGGAGCACGGGACTGACCCCAAGGAATGGTCAATGACGTCAAAGGGTCCCGCACTATCTTCACCTGAGGTACCTGCCTGAGAAGGGGAGAGTATAGGCGAGGAAGGAGGGGGAAGAGGGGCATTCTCCCCCTGGTTCTGCCAGATGTTGGGTGAGGCACCGTTAGGCCCCGACGTGAGAACCACGTATGAGCGGCCGTCAGAGACAGACGTCTTACCAGACGGAGCCGGGTGGGCAGGGGAGGAGCCCCAGTCCGACTTATCAGCTGGTGCTGGGTGGGTCCCTGAAGGCTGGGGAGCCATCTTACCGGCGGCCGGGCGGTCCCCGGAGAAGCCGGGGGCCAACTTAGCGGCCAGAGCAGTGCAGCCTGAGGAGCATACGGTCGACTGACCCGTAGAAGATTTTTCAGACTTACCATCCAAAGTCTTTTTAGGCAGTGGCTGAGAGATGGCCTTGCTTGTCAAGGGCCATGAGGCCTCAGGTTGGTCCGTGGAGCACCCCTGCTCTTGAGATTTCTCCTTGTGGTATTTCTTGAAGGGAGAAGATTTTTCAGAAGAGGACTCTCTGATGCAGTCCATTTGCTTCTCTAATAAAGCGAGGTGGACTTTTAGAAAGTGGGCCTCCAAAGCCTGCTGTCTCTGCTTTTTGGTGGCCTGATTAAATGTCTGGCACTCTGAGCAGGATGAGACCGGATGATCTGGGCCCAGACAGAAAACGCACTTCAGATGACCGTCCTTATGAGGGATCTGAGTGCCACCGGATGAGCACTTCTTCTTAGAAGAAGACATAAGTGAGAATTATGGAAAAAAATGTCTAAGAAATCCGACGCAAGTACCAACACGACGATCGTTACTGTAAGTCTGCTATGCAACTGACACGAGGCAATGGCAGGAAAGCAACTGTATACAGCCTCGCTGACGCTCACATGATGTCGGGTGGGCGGTCCCCCATCAGGGATTGCTAGAAAAGTCTGCCATGCGGCCCGATGCCAGGTGGCGCCAGTCCTATATGTAATGACCTACTGAAGGAACCCTCTTGAAGTAAGAGCAGCACCTTCTTGACTGGATCCGAGACCAGGACTGGCTGCTCGAGATCATCCATATGCTGGTCCCACAGTGTCCATTGAAAGATCCTCATAAGCAGCCTGGCTAGGGGGAACATAACAATGGCTGCAACGAGTCCCAGGAGGCAAGGAAAGACTTGTGCCGGGATGTGACTACTGGAGTACAGCTGACGGGCTTAATCCATCAGGTGCTCCACCCTGTCATGGGGTAGAAAGGACATCCTCTGAGCCATATACAATACTGCCCCAATGTAATGAAGTTGTTGGTAGGGGGTCAGACTTGGGCAGGTTGATCATGACCCCCAAATACTGGAACAGGTGGCAGGTATTAGCCAGGGTTTAAAGTAGACGCTCCCTGTACGGCACTGCCAGCAGCCAGTCATCTAGATAAGGAAACACACAGAACCCCTGTCGTCTGAGGGCAGCTGCCACCACTGACAAGCACTTGGTGAGCACATGAGGGGGCTGAAGATAAGTCAAACTACAGAGCCCTGAACTGGAAATGGTCCCCCTTAAAATAAAATCTGTGGAAGCAACGGTGGGAGGCATATACCTTGATATGCAGATAGGCATCTTGCATGTCCAGGGAGCAAATGCAGTCCCCCTGGTGTAACAGGGGCAGCAAAACCTGAAGGATGACCATCCCGAACTGTTTGTATTGGACTGACAGGTTCAGTTTACTTAAGTCCAGAATGGGCCAGAAGTCCCCCATTCATTTGGGCACCAGGAAGAAACTGGAGTAAAACCCCTTTTTTTGCTGGGACTGCGGAATAGGTTCTATGGCCCTTTTGCAAAGCAGGGTATGGATCTCTTCCCATATCAGAGGGACGTTATCGGGAGGGTACGAGGACAGAACTGGGGGTTTGTCCTGAGGCCACTCCAAAAGTTCCATAGAGTGGCCATGCTCTACAAACTGCAGCACCCAACTGTTTGAAGATATCATTTGCCACCTGTCCAGCTGGAGGGAGAAGCGACCCACTACAATCACCTCATGTGTCTGGAGGGCCGGGGTCTGGTAAGGAGTCAGGAAGGGGAGACAGCCGCAGCCGGGGCTGCAGGACCTCCCAGAGAGCTCTTACTGGTGGAGGGGGTGGGGTGAGCAGGGCAGATGCCGCCGCCCGCCACTTTCCTGAGGCTTGGTAGACATTCGGGTTTGTCTGTGGGTAGCCCAACGAAAGGGCATCCTCTTTCCAGATTTGGGCTGTGTGTGATGCATAGAATGTACAGACCTCAGGGTGCATCCAGATGCCTATAGGGCAGACAGGATATCTTCATCATCTCTGCCAAATAACTCGTACCCTCTAAAAGGTATGTTCATGATGGACAACTGGACGTCTTGGGCAAACCCAGACACCTGAAGTGAAGACTGCCAGCGCATGCATGCGCCAGCTGATGCCACATGGGCTGACACATCCACTGCGTCAAAGGCCGCCCAGAGCAAATGGGTACTGTCAAAGGCTGACTTGAGGGAACCCAGGTCTTGCTGCTTGGCAGGGTTGTCAGGTAAGGACCGGAGGGCATCCCTGGTCTGGTCCCACAGGGCATTTTGGTACGGGACCATGTGTGCCAAGAAACTAAGGGCATGGATCGCTAGGGTGGTGGAGTTGAACACCCTTTTACCCAGAAGGTCCAACAGATGCGACTCCTTGTTGGGTGGCAGGGAACTCAGATGCTTAGGCCATTTAGTGCCATCATGAGCAGCTTTTATCACCACGGAGTCCACTTGTACCTGCTCCCCGAGAAACTGTTTCCCCGCTGGGTCATGGTAAATCTCATCAGCCTTTCTGGACATGGTTGGGACCAGACTGGGCTGACATCATGCAGCCATGGTGGCATCCTTGTAGGTATCTATGAGAGGAGGGACTACCACTGGAGGAGTCTCCAGTTGGCGAAGATAGGTAGCGAGCTGGTGCCACTCCAGGTCCTGCTCCTCTGTCTCAAACCCCATGGCCTCCCAAATATGTTGGATGATGGCCATGAAGGTGGGGTCATCTGGTGGGGACATCCTTACAGGCCCCTACCCATTCAGAGGAGCCTGTGGAGGGGGTAGACGAGTTTCTTATGTCGCCGTCATCCCACTCATCTCCACCCTGATGTCCTCATCAGGCAAATGCAGGTGTGGATGACACTCATCACCCTTGTCTGTGGGCCAGTGGTGGGGGGGTGAGCTGGCCTAGGTGGAAGGGCTAGCTATGGGAGCACCAGAGTGGATGGATCCAGAGAAGGGCCCTTGGGCAGCGGGAGGTACCGGGCACTGAGGAGGGGGAATCTGTGACCACAAAAAGCCTCCCCTTTTCTTCTTACAGTAAAAGTTAAGAGGGACGTGGGTCTGTCCGCCTGCTTAGAAAAACTTGGTGTCACTCCAGGGTAACCTCCCGGGTGACAACACAAGTATTGGTGTGTGAACTCTTTAAAATGTTGCTACACTAAGTACCGCATACCTGACATGGCATATTAACCATAGTGAAATGTATACCTATGTAAAATCATTATAAGCTGGATTTGCTGACCTATTGTATACAAGATATGTCTCTTAATAAAAATGAAATTAAAAAAAAATAAAATGTTGGGATGCATAGGGAGGCAGATAAGAAAAAATTACTTACCAGTCATCTTGTTTCTTCCAAGGGAATCTTACTGTATTCTGACATGCAGTATGGTCTCACCATAGGACTGCCCCAGAGCTGAAATGGTTTATAGAACCTATGCTAATGATGGAATGCTAGGCTTGAACTCTGTTTTCAAACCACTGTCCCTGGAATGCATCCTTCAGCCATCAGATTCTTACAGTGCATGCATAACAATAAACTATCTATACTATTCTAATAAATAACTAATATTCCACAAAAACAATCAATCATCCTTTATTTAAAAGTGTGGGCATCACTAAAAATCAAGTCACAAATGCCCCAATCAAGAAACACAAGTTTCAAACAGCAGAGACAGTTGTGGTACAGTGCCCATAGGTTCTAGTAGGAGCTCTTGCCCGCTGGCAGCAGAGTGTGTGCACCAAAGCTGGGGAGGTCAGGTGGGTCCGTGTGGATGAACATCATATACCATTCCCAGAAAGTACAGTAATGTAAGAACTTACCGTAACAGATCTTTGAGGAGTGTCTCTTGCAGTAGGTAATACACTTGGGTCATTGCCAGAGGTCGCTGTGGTGCACGGCAGCTCTTCTAGCAGTCTTTTACCAGGGGCCGCCCACACATGACATCAGCTTCCTGTTTCCTATATAAGCGTGGGCAGTCCCTGGTATCCTCAGTTCCCCCCACCGGACTCAGCTTGCTAAGCGAGGACAGAAGGGAACCTGAGGTACCAGAGGTATCCCAACCCAAAGTCACTGGACCAGAATTTGTTCTCCTAGAGAAGAAGGGGGACGGAGGGCGGGATTGGACCTACTGCAAGAGACACTCCTCAAAGATCTACTGTTATGGTAAGTTCTTACGTAACTGTACTATCTTCCATGGAGTGGTCTTTTGCAGTAGGTAATACACTTGGGATGAATTCCAAGCAGTATACCCAAGATGGGTGACATTATGACAGAAGGCATTGTAGGACTGCTTGGCCAAAGGCCGTCCTACGGCATGAAGCAATATCCGAATTGTAGTGCTTCATGATTGTGGACCAGGTAGCCGCATTGCAGATCTCTGAAATGGAGGCTCCTTTAAAGCAAGCCGCAGTAGTGGCCATAGCTCTAGTGGAATGGGCTTGGACAGGTCCTGGTAAGGGTTTGTTGTATTTTTTATAGCAAAATGTAATACAAGGTGCCAGCCAGTTAGAAAGAGTTCTTTTAGTAACTGGAAGCCCTTCTCAGCTTGAGGCAAAGGTGACAAACAATTGGTAAGTCTTTCTGATCGATTGTGTTCGATTAGTATAGTAACGTCACATACGATGGACATCTAGAGTATGTAATAGATGTTCACCTTTGTTGGAGTATTCAGGATAGTATACTGGTAACCCCAGGGGCTGATTTAGAGTCCATTCAGATACCAATTTAGGTAGGAAAGAAGGGTTGGTACGAAGTGCCACCCTATCTTTGTGAAAGATTAGATAAGGTTCTCTATACATGAGGGCATGAAGCTCGGAAATACGTCGAGCCAAAGCGACAGCCACTAAGAACAAAGTTTTCCATGAGAGGAAATGGAGGTCACAAGTGTCCACTGGATCAAAAAGGCTCAAGAGTTAATTTCTTTACTAGAAAAGTGAGATCCCATGGGGGAGTGGGATGTCTAATAGGTGGTTTGATATGTAGCATTCCTTTCAAAAACATTCTGGCTAGATGGTGTTGGTACAGTAATCTGCCATCCAGAGGTTCATGGAAGGCCGAGGTAGCAGCCAAATGGACTTTGATGGAGGAATAGCTCAAACCCGACTTGGACAGCAAGGCCAGGTAGTCTAGAACTTTTTGTCAGTGGGCAAGAATAAGGATCCAGTGATTGAGAAGCAGCCCATATGGAAAAGCATTTCCATTTGGAATTATAGATTTCTCTGGTTGCTGGCTTATGTGAGGCCAAGAGAATACTGGCAACAGGAGAGGACACTTGCAGTCTGACTATGAAAGCATCCTTAGGGGCCAAGCGTGAAGGGGTAGCGCCTTCAGGTTAGGATGTAACAGGGTTCCTTGATTTTGAGTTAAAGAGGCTGAAGATTTTCTGGAGTACCTCCTTATTTCTTGTTCAGGTAGAACACCACTGCAATGTTGTCTGATTGGATCAGTAATGGTCCTAGAGTCAAATGAGGTTGGAATGCCTGAAGGGCTAAGTGGACTGCCCTCACCTCTAGGAGATTGATGTGAGGCTGAGGGAGAGAAGTGGTCCAGTTGCCCTGTGTCCGATAATGACCCAGGTGTGCGCCCCATCCTTCCAGGGAAGCATCCGTTGTTAACGTTTGCATGGGGGGGGGGGGACTGAAGAGGCATTCCTTGACATAAATTGGATCTGATTATTCACCAAGTCAGAGCTGACTTCAGAGATGGAGGGAGGGACTCTGATCATGTCTTCGAATTTTCCTGTTCTTTGAGACCACTGTATCTGGAGGGCCCACTGAATAGTCTCATATGAAAACGAACAAATGCCACTGTAGGGATGGTGGCGGCCATGTGATCCAGAAGACACAGCGTTTGTGTGGCTGTGACTATTTTCTGTGTTTGTATATGTGATGCCAGAGACAAACGTTTGTGCATCCAGGCGGCTGGAAAGTATGCTCTGGCTGAAACTGTATCTAGGACAGCTCCAATGCATTGGAGAGACTGAGTCGAAGTCGGGTTGGACTTTGGCCAATTGACTGTGATCCCTAGAATGTGAAACAGTTGCAGGGTAGCATCTATGGAGGAAAACAGAGTTGTTATGGAGTCTGCTTTGGTTAGCCAGTTGTCTAGATATGGAAGGATGAAGTGCCCTTTTCTTCGTAAAGCTGTTGTAGCTACCACTAGGCATTTGATGAACACTCTTGGGGCCAAAGATAGGCTGAATGGGAGTGCTCAAAAACTGGTAGTTTTGACCTAGCAGGTTGAAACGAAGAAACCCGTGGTGGGGAGGGTGGGTGAGTGGGAATATGGAGGTAGGCATCTTCCATGCCTAGGGCACAAGGCCAATCTCTGTTTCAGTATTGGCATGATGGCTTTCAAAGTTGTCATGTGAAACATTTGTACTGGGATGAAGAGGTTCAGTTGTCCGAGGTCCAGTATTGGTCTGAGATCTCTAGTTCGTTTGAGTACCAGAAAAGAAATGGGAGTAGAGTCTCGTTTGATGTTCTGAAGGGGGCACTGGATAAACAGCCTGCTTAACCAGTAGGGCCCTCAACTCCTCCTAAAGGATGGGTATATGATCTGGTGGGCAATGAATATTTCGAGGAGGATGGGGGGGGCTGGGAAAGAAATTCCCAAGTATGACCCCTGTCTATAATCTGCAGTACCCCTTTGTTTGAAGTGATCATTTGCCAGGCCTCCAAATGGAGGGCAAAATGATCGCCCACTGCCTCCGAGGCCTGGTCGAGGAGGAGGGACAAAGCCTTAATAAGTCACTGGATACAGAGCTGTCCAGCTCCACCTGGATGATGGGAGCAGGAGCCCCCAGGCTGAAGAGGTGTTGACTCTGGTAGATCGAGGATGACCTCTGAAATCACCTCTATATTTCCCACTTCTTTTGGAATAGAAAGGGGATTAAGTACAGTAGGTTGTATGTGGAGTATGGTACATGGCATGAATCGTACATAGGGTTCTGCCTGATGCCTGCAGATTGTCTAGTAAGGTTTGAGTACCTGGCCCGAATAGTTTGAAACCATTGAAAGGGGCGCTAACTACTTTCTATTGCACATTAGGTGTAAAACCTGAAATGCGAAGCCAGGTATGACGACGCAAAGAAAAACCAGAAGTGGATAGTTGGGCTGAGGTATCTATAGCATCATATCCCGACCTGAGTTTTAGGTGTTGGGAAAATAGAATTGCTAGTCAACACTGTGTCCAATAATTGTTCCCTTTCCTGTGAAGAAGGGAGTTTATTGAGAATGTCAATGGCAGAGGACCCAAGGGTACGCTGGTACTTAATCATATGACCCACGTAATTTAGAATTCTGAGATTCATGGTACTGGAGGAAATACATTTTTGTCCAGATAGTCAGGCCTTCGAGATTCCTTATCAGGAGGTAAGGAGCTCATGTGTTCAAGTTGATTAGTATGATTATGAGCAGCAGTAATCCCAACAGAGTCCACCTCAGGGGTAGCGGAAAGGATGATCCAGAGGAGCTTGATAAATGTGATCCGTCTTGCGGTGAACAGCTGTGGTAGCTGAAGGCTGGTGTCAGGCGGTAAGCATAGTATTTTGATAGCTTGGATTAGTGGAGGAACCACTAAAACAGGCTCCTCGTGTAGTTTAAGATATTCTGCCATATCCTTACATTGCTTGCCATGTTCTACAGTACAGAATCTCATGACGTATTGGATTTGAACCATCTTTTTATAAAAAGAAGGGTCATCAGGGGGAGGAGAGGCTGCAAAATTTAGGCAGGTCCTCATCCAAGGAAGAGCTTTCCAAAAAAGGAGATTAAGGCGGGAAATCCAGCTTTTGGCAGTCCTCATTTTTAAGGGCACTGGTAAAATCAACCAGGTCTTGTTCATCCGATAAACAGTCTTCTCTATATAGAGGGGTCGACTAGGGTGGTAAAGTATCCCTGCCACCATGAAACCTCTTAGGTGGAGGAGTAGGAGATCATGGAGGGTCACCCTGCTCTCCTGGAGCAGAGGGCTAGGAGTGCTGCATGTCATGGAAGACATGCCGTACTATAGTAGTGACATCCAGTTCCTTCAGAGAAGGGGAGGGGTAGGTAAGTTTTGGGGGGGAGGGAGCGTAGCTTGAACAGGTCTTGTCCCTGGGCGGTAAAGACCACAGAGTCCTGATCTCTGTCCTCCTGACCCGTGAGTATCCACTTAAGAATGTGGAGGGGCAGTAAGCATGGCATAAGCTGTTGGTTTCCCCTAAAGAATGCAGAACCTCGACCACGGACCCGCAGGGGAAGAAGAATAATAATTATAGTGTATATTTGAAGGAACCGGCGACGGGAGGAGCCTCCGTCGGAACCTCAGTTGAACCCATATGAGGTTCATTTTGAACTGCTGTTAATACGCAGGATAGTGCTGTCGACGAAGAGGCAGTATAAGGTTGCGTTGTTGACGAAGGGACACCTGGAGTAGTGGCTGTCGATGAGCCACAAGGTACAGAGGTTGAGGAGGATCTCTCCCGCTCAGTGCCATTGATGGAACCCAGAAAGGATTATTTATGGACTGCCTTTTTAAAGTACTGGAAGTGCCGTTGATGAGGGAGTGAAAACTTCCCGTTGATGAGTAGGCAGAATATGGATGTATCGCTGATGATTGATGGCCATCAATGAGAATATGGATGCATTGTCGATGGTTATGGTAATCAATGAGAATATAGATGCATTGTTGATGGTTGGTGCCGTTGAGAATATGGATGCATCATTGACGGTTATGGCCTTTGATGAGAATATAGATACATCGTCGATGGTTGGTGGCCGTCGATGAGAATATGGATGCATCATTGATGGTTATGACCGTCAATGAGAATATAGATGCATCATCGAAGGCTGGTGGCCGTCGATCAGTAAGGAAGGCATAGAGGTTGAAGAGGGGTACTCCTGCTCTATGTGTGCCCCAGATGTAGAATCAGTAGATGGAGAGCTCTTGGGATGAGCCCTCTGGGTCTCCATGGGAGACAATTTCGTGTTTGTAGAATCTTTGATGTTGTTTCTCGTCAATGACTGCTGTTCAGAAATTTCTCTAGCTGCTGCGTGTGAGCTGAAGATGGCGGGAAAATGAACTGAGGATACCAGGGACCGCCCACACTTATATAGAAAACAGGAAGCTGATGTCATGTGTGGGTAGCCCCTGGTAAAAGACTGCTAGAAGAGCTGATGTGCGCCACAGCGACCTCTGGTGATGACCCGAGTGTATTACCTACTGTAAGAGACCAGTCCATGGAAGACCGACTGTTACAGGTGAGTAAACACAGGTTACTCACCTGTAAGAGTAGTTCTAGGAGTGGTATATGTTGTTCATCCACACTGTTTGGCATGTCCTTTCCCTTTAAATATCTTGCCGGAAGTCTAAGCTGGCTCCTCCCACCCACTGAGGTGGTATATGCCTTGGCTCCGTCCCTTGATGCCAGATCTTGCCCACTGGAAGCAGAGATTGTGCATCGAGGTTGGGTGGGTTCGTGTGGATAAACAACATATACCACTCCTAGAAAGTACAGTTACGTAAAATCTTACCTTGACAGTAGATCTTTGAGGAGTGTCTCTTGCAGTAGGTAATACACTTGGGTCATCGCCAGAGGTCGTTGTGGTGCACGGCAGCTCTTCTAGCAGTCTTTTTCCAGGGTCCGCCCACACAGGACATCAGCTTCCTGTTTCCTATATGTGTGGGCGGTCCCTGGTATCCTGTTTTCCCCGCCGGATTCAGCTCGCTAAGTGAGGACCAAGGGGAAGCCAAGGTACCATAGGTATCCCAACCCATAAGTCACTGGACCAGAATTTGTTCTCTTAGAGAAAGAGGGGTACGGAGGGTGGTATCGTACCTGCTGCAAGAGACACTCCTCAAAGATCTACTGTTATGGTTAATATTTTACGTAACACAGAATTTGACGGCAGATAAGGACCGCTTGGGCCCACCTAGTCTGCCCATTTTCCTACCTAACAGATAAGCTGCAGATCCTAGTTAACCAACAGCTTACTTCCTCCTACCCCTACTAGGACTGCCTTATGTCTGTCCCATGCATTCTTGAATTCCCCCACTGTTCTCGACTCCACGACCTCCTCAGGGAGACTGCTCCATGCAACCACAACCCTCTCCGTGAAAAAATACTTCCTCACATTACCTCTAAGTCGTCCCCCTCTATCTTCAAATTGTGTCTCCTTGTTCTTGCACATCTCTCTTTCTAAAAGATGCTACCCTCTTGGACTTTGTTGATTCCCTTGAGGTATTTGAAAGTTTCTATCATGTCCCCTCTTTCCTCAAGGGTATACATATTAAGCTCCTTTAGTCTTTCTTCATACGTATTCTGGTGGAGACTCTGCACCATTTTGGTTGCCCTCCTCTGGACAGCCTCCACTCTATGTCTTTGCGGAGATGGGGTCTCCAGAACTGTACACAGTACTGCAGATGGGGTCTCACCAGCTGTCTGTACAGAGGGATAACAATTTCCTGTTTTCTACTATTGATGCCTCTCCCTATGCATCCCAGTATCCCCCAGCCTTCCTTACTGCCTTCTCACATTGTTTGCCCAACTTTAGGTCATCTGATATAATTACCCCCAGGTCCCTTTCCATTTTTACTGTTGTCAGTATCTCACCCCCCATTGTGTACTCTTCCCCTGGGTTTTTGTTTCCCAGGTGCATTACCTTGCACTTCTTTACATTGAATCTGAGCTGCCATACATTTGACCATTCCTCCAACCTTGCCAAGTCCCTCATCCTTTCCACTCCATCTTGTGTATCAATCTGGTTGCAGATCTTTGTGTCATCTGCAAAGAGACATACTTTTCCTTATAGTTACTCTGCAATGTCACTTATAAAGACATTAAAAAGGACCGGTCCCAGTACTGAACCCTGCGGTACCCCGCTAGTAACCCTCCTTTCTTCACTGTGGACTCCATTTACTACTACCCTTTGCGGCCTGTTGACTAGCCAATTTTTTACCCAGGCTACCACCTTGGGACCCACTCCAAGGCTGGCTAACTTGTGTATTAATCTTTTGAGTGGGACTGTATCAAATGCCTTGCTAAAATCTAGGTAGGCCATGTCCACAGCCCCTCCCTGGTCTACTTTCGTCACCCAGTCAAAGAAACCTATTAGATTCATCTGACATGACCTTCCCATTGTGAATCCATGCTTCCCTGGGTCCTGTGCCCCACTGGCCTCTAGGTACTCAACAATTCTTTCCTTCAGAAGTGATTCCATCATTTTCCCTACCATTGAGGTCAAACTAACTGGCTGTAGTTTCCTGCCTCTGTCCTGCTCCCACTTTTGTGAAGAGGAATCACATCCACCCTCCTCCAGTCCTCAGGTACCACCCCATCCTCCCATGATTTGTTAAAGAGAGTTGTCAGCGGTGTCACTACTTCTACCCTTAGTTCTTTTAGAATTCTTGGGTGAATCCCATCAGGCCCCATTGCTTTGTCCAACTTCAATTGTATTAGTTCTTTCAGAACCCTTTCTTCTGTAAATGGACTGGTATCGACTCCCCTCTTCAGAGTGTTTCTCTTGTTTGGTTTAGGTACCCCCCCCTTGTGAATACTGAGCAGAAATATTCATTCAGTATCCCTGCTTTTTTACTGTCACTCTCTGCCCACATTCCCTCCCTTTTATTAAGCCTCAGTATCCCTCCTTTGGTCTTTCTTCGATCCCAAATGTACCTATGAAAGGTCTTATCCCCCTTAACAGAGTTGGATATCCTTTCTTCAGTTGGGCCTTTGCTATTCTGACTGCCTTCCCTGCCTCTTTCTGCTTTAACTGATAAAGTTCTCTATCCTGCTCCTTCTGTGTTTCCTTATATTCCCTAAATGCTATCCTTTTCTCCTTAACCTTCCCTGCCACCTCTTTTGAGAACCATATCGTTGTTTTCCTTCGTTGTGTTATGCTGATTTGCTTTACACAAAGGCTTGTTGCCTCTGTGATGACTTATGATTACTCCCCATTGTTCCTCCACCCCTCCTTCTTGCCTGTTTGCTAGTGCTTTTCTGAGGCACTCTCATTTTCCTAAAGTCCAATACTCTTGCTTTAGTATGGCTTGATTGTATGTCTGTGTTTATCGTGAACCACAGTTTGGTGGTCGCTTGTTCCCAGATGGCTACCCACTTCTAAATCTGAGATTCTTTCTCCATCCCCATTTGAGAGTACCAGGTCTAAGATTGTTCCCTCCCCAGTGGGTTCCAATACTAGCTGTCTGAGACATGCCCCTTGTAGGGCATCAAGAATGACCCTGCTCTTGGATGTGCCTGCAGGAAAGGTGCTCCAGTTAACAGCTGGCATATTCAGGTCCCCATCAACATCATCTTCCCTTTTTCTGCCATTCTAAGGATGCCTTCTATCATTTCCTTGTCCATTCCCTCCCTGAGATGGGGGTCTGTATACAATCCCCATGCAGATTGTGGTGCCATTTCCTGTCTCCAGGGTGACCCAGAGTGCCTCATCTGCTCCCTGTTTACTCTTTAGTTCTGTTGCTTTGATCCTTTCCTTTACATAGAGAGCTACTCCTCCTCTTCTTTTACCCTCCCTGTAGATTGTGTATCCTGATATGTTGACATCCCAGTCATGGTTCTGTGACTGCCACAATACCCAGGCAACCCTCTTCCATCAAGGCCACTAGTTCAGGGAGCTTGTTACACAGACTTTGGGCACTGGTACTCACCACCCTCCACTTTTTGATGGCCTTAACCCTTTTAGCCCCTTCCCTGTCCTTACTGCCTTTGCCTTTTTTTACATTTACCTCTGTCCTGCTCCCTAATGACTTCTCTACCTTGGTATTTCCTCATTAATTACCATGTTTTTCTGGGGGAGGCTGAGATTTCCCCTTCTCTTTTCAGTGCCCCCTCCTTGGCTGGTTTAAATGCTTGCCAATGAAGCATTTAAACCTCTCACCTAGGATCCTGGTTCCCCCCCATGACAGATG
The DNA here is from genome assembly GCA_016271365.2 of Neoceratodus forsteri. NCBI lineage: Eukaryota > Metazoa > Chordata > Ceratodontiformes > Ceratodontidae > Neoceratodus > Neoceratodus forsteri. The sequence goes on along the minus strand of CM057455.1, from coordinate 1,341,128,839 downwards.
CAGATCATCGTGCCAGTATAGATCTGCATTCCTCCAGGTGGCTCCCCAGTCCCCAATGAAGCCAAAACCCTGAGCGCCACACCAGTTTTTCAACCATTCATTGAATTCCCTGATGAGGAGTACCCTAGCATCACCCTTGCCATAGACAGGCAGCACCTCCGAGAAGGTTACCGTATGTGCTACTTGTCTAAGGCCCCTCCCGAACTCGACACACTCCTCTTGCACTGCTCTGATCCCATTCCTAGACAGGTCATTTGTCCCTAGGTGGACAATGACATCCAGCTCCCTCCCTCGTGCAGCTGCTCCCACAATCCTAAGGATTCATGTTTTCTGATGCAGTCCCTGCACCATTTTTGTTGCCCTTCTCTGGACTGCGCCTCAATTTGGTAAATGTCCTTGTGAAGGTGTGGCCTGCAGTACTGCACTGAGTACTCCAGATGGGGCCTACCCAGTGTCTTGTAAAGAAGATTATTACCTCCCTCTTCAGACTTGTGATACCCCTAATACAACCCAACATCCTCCTAGCCTTACCTACTGCTTTAGTAGTCTGCTTGGATGATTTCAGGTCATCGGTGATGATGATGCCCAAGTCTCTTTCTTCCCTTATGACTGCCAGCAATTCCCCTCCCAGCCTATAGGTGGCTTCAGGGTTTCTCTTCCCTATGTGCATGATCTTGCACTTCTTTGTGTTTAACCCCAGTTGCCACTCTTTCAACCATTTTGTTAGTTTATCCAGATCTCTTATTCTGCCCACCCCATCTGGATCATCTACTCTGTTGCAGTTCTTGGTGTCATCTGCAAACAGACAATCCTTACCCTCCAGTCCATCTGCAATGTCACTGATGAAGATATTGAAGAGGACTGGCCCCAGGACTGATCCCTGAGGTACCTCACTTGTGACTTACATCTCTTCTGACTGTATACCATTTGCCACCACTCTCCATTTTCTGCCAGTCAACCAGTTTGCCACCCAGTTGACCAACTTCTGACCCACCTCTAGCCTACCCAGCTTATTAATCAATCTTCTATGTGGAACAGTATCGAAAGCTTTGCTGAAGCAAGGTAGGTGACATCAACTGCTCCCCCTTGGTCCACCACTCTGGTTACCCAGTCAAAGAAATCTGAGATTAGTTTGACAGAACTTTCCTTTTGTAAACCCATGCTGTCTTGGATCCTGTGCTCCTATGGATTCCAGGTGTTGCACTATCCTTTCCTTAAGGAGTGCCTCCATAATCTTGCCCACTACTGAGGTAAGACTGACTGGTCTGTTGTTCCCTGCTACCACTCTTGTTGAGCATGATCACATGAGCCCTTCTCCAGTCTTCTGGGACCTCTCCTGTGCGCAGAGACTCATTAAACAGTTCTGATAATGGCTCTGCTAGTTCCACGCTTAGCTCCTTTAGTACCCTGGGATGTATGCCATCAGGTCCCATCACCTTGTCCACCCTGAGCTTATCGAGCTCTTGTAGGATGCTTTCTTTTGTGAAGGGACTAGTGCACACCCCCCCCCCGTGTCCATGGTGCTGAGCTGTGGGCCCTGCCCTACCTTCTCTTCAGTAAATACTGAGCAGAAGTATCTATTTAGGATAAATGATTTTACATGGTCCTTCTCCTTCTCAAATGGCCCCTTATTCCCTTTGATCTTAGCAATACCCCCTCTGGACTTTCTGCTTTCACTAATGTATCTATAGAAAGTCTTGTCACCTTCTTTTGCTGTTTGTGCTAGTGTTTCCTCGCTTTGGGTCTTTGCCTGCCTTACTGCCTTCCCTTAGGGAAGTCTGGTATGCCTCTCTATCTTCATCCTGCTGCATTCCCTTATATTTCCTGAAGAGTTTTGGCTTTGACCTTTTCTGCTACTGTTTTTGAGAACCAAAGTGGTTTCCTTCTTCTTTTGAACTTCCTTTTCTCTCTAACACAATGGGATGTTGCTTCAAGTATTGCATCCTTAATGCCTGCCCACTTTGCCTGTACCCTCTCACCTGTATTTCTTTTTGCTAGGGCTAGCTTAACTCTGTGGGTCATCTTATCAAAGTCAGCTCCTTTTACTGGAAAGCCCACCCAGGAGAAATAAAGAGCCAATTAGGATGCAGCTCTTGTTTGAGTGACATGGCACGTGTTTGCCGTTATAACAGCAAATTATAATTGGGTCAGACAATGGAAAAAATTGCTGACCAGTCATTATATACCAGTAATGAACACCACTGCTGAGGTAGTGACACAGCTCAAGGCAGTGAATCAGCACAGAACCTTGGGCACATGAACATTCTGAGATCCTCAACTCAGTCACCTTTGTCCAGGCAGTACAACTATATGTCCAAGTAACAAATCTCCACACCAAGTTTACTTAACTCTGTCTGTAGTCCAATACCAAACAAATAAATGGATAACCTACCCCATTTGGATATATCGCTGAGCATGTCTCACTGACCAATGACTGTATCATGCTTCTTAAGTGTCAGGCCATGGATCCTTGCCACTGGCAATTGCTAATAACACTTTTAACATACCATGGAAAGTACTGAACAGAGCAAATAAAGCATTAACCTGCAATGGTGAAGCACCGAACAATAGTCAAAATTCACAATCCATCAGCTTGCAAGCCTGGCAATTCCATTCAAACAAATCCACTGTTAGTAGACAATTCTGTATAACAGGCTTTAGAACCACATATAGTACAAAAATCTTTGCTGAAATCCAGAGTCCATAGGTATTACCAGATTTATTAAACCTCCCTCCTACCGGTTCCTCCGGGGAGTCCGGAAGTGTGGGGCAGCACCGCAGCTGAAGCACCCGCTGCTTTTTTTGGTCGGTGGGCCTGGCGCGGTGGCCCGCCTTCCTGGGTTTCGCTTTGGCCGATTCCGCTTCATTTAAAGGACGGCGCTGCATGCTGATGGGGACGGTACATGGAATCAAATGATTTCAGTGTCGTTCCCTTCTCTTTCTAAATCGATGATGATGTCCTGACATCACCCAGCATCCGACCTCGGAAAGGTGCTTCCTGGAGAGCAGATCGTACTTCAGGACCAACCCTGACCTGCAGACTAAGCATGACGCCAGATGCCTAGAGCGAAGCTGAGCCCGCCAGCAGTGTCCACCGTGATCGTATGTCGCACGAAGCATGTGTCAACTGGCCGAATGAGCAGAGCGGGCCAGATCAGCCAACTCCTGCTTGACTTGGGAGTCGGGCAAGGAGTCCAATTTGGCTTCCACCCGAGTCAGAATGGCCTTCTGGTAGTCCCCCATATGGCTGACATAGTTCAGGGCCCTGATTCCCAGTGTGGAGGAAGCATAAATCTTTCTCCCTTACTGGTCCAGAAGGCGTGATTCCTTATCAGATGGTGACGAGCTAAGATGTTTGGGGTTTGCCGACCGGCCATGAGCAGCGCTAATCACGACCGAGCTGGCACGAGGGTGAGAATCTAGAAAATCAACACCCTCTGGAGCCTGATATAGCCTGTTCAACTTCCTAGGAAGTGCGGCTAAAGCTGACGGCTGTTTCCATATAGTGGTAACGAGGTCGGCGTGAGGCTCTATCCAGGGTGGCACCAAGGTAGGAGCTGTCACGGGCAGGTCCAGATGTTCAGCGAGTTTCAGACGCTGAGGATCTGGTTTCAGGGAGTGCCACTGATGAACCTCCTGGATTTTCCTACGCAACTCCGTAAAAGAAGGATCCTCAGGAGACTTCGGAGGAGTCCTTGGCCTGGGCTTCGACGGAGAGCATGGCTCGTCATCTCTCTCGGAGCAACCGTCTGAAGAATCCGAGGATGAAGAGGAAAAGGAGCTGACGCCAGACTTACCAGAGTCGCCCGCAGTGGGAGGCCACAAGCCTGCGGCTGAACCGGAGCAGAGGCCTCCAATTGCCCGGAGGCGCCCGCAAGGCCCGAACGCGAGCCAGACGGGCGGGCCGACGCCCCCTCGGAAACCTCTGAGGCGGCAGTCGAGGAGCAGTCCCCCAGAGAGGACGTTACCTGTGTTCCAGCGACTCCCGAGGGAGACGCAGTAGAGGAGCCCTTGTCCCGGTGCCTCTCCTTCTCCCGATAGCCTTCGGGGGGAGTGGGACGCCTGCCTCAGTTTTTTGAGCTCCTTTTCCATTGAACTCATTTTCTTCTTCAGAATATGGGCTTCCAGTGATTGCTGCCACCTTTTCCGGGTAGCCGCGTTGAAACTGAGGCAGTGCTGGCACTTCTCGACCAGGTGATCGGGGCCTAGGCAGAACAGGCATAAGGAATGGCCGTCCTTGTGCGGTAGTTGGGCGCCGCACGAATCGCACTTATTTTTGTGCTCAGAGGGTGTAGGGGACGACAAACCGACGATGGTACTGACGTTAGTCGAAAAAAAGCAATTATTTTGGTAAAAAACCTAAGACAGGGCTGATGAAGCACGAACTTTTCCACGAGGCGCTGCACGAGCTAACAGAGGGAAAGAACTGGTAGGCGGGCGTGTCAGGGACCACCCTTTTATACAGATGTCTCCTGATGCCAGTCACCTGACGTGGGGGTGGTCCCTCACCAAGGACTGCTAGCTAGAAATTTTTCCGTGGGGTCCTGTCACCTGCTGGCGTCAGTCTTATATGTAATTATCTACTGCAAGAGCCCTCGAAGTAAGATCTGGTTCTACTGCTTTCGGCTGTAGCAGGTTTTGAACCTCTGACTCTAGCAGTGTTTTTTCTGCTAGTGAGGGAGAGCTGAATGCTCTTGATTTTCTGAGGAGGGAATCTGAATTCTAGAGACAGACCCTGACCCACTACCTCCAGAACCCATTTGTCTATGGTGATGCTCAGCCAGGCATGGAGGAAGTGAGACAGTCTGCCTCCCATAGGTAGGAAGGAAGCGGCCTGTGGCTCAGGGGGTCTGTTTTGATTGTGGCTGAGGCTGAGCTTGGGACCCTCACCTCAAGCCCCTCCTTCCACTGCCCCTGGAGTATCCCTGTTGTGGATACTGCTGGTACTGGGGTAAGGCCACTGGCTGGAAGAAGGGCCTGGTATAAAAGGCCTGGTGGATGGTGACGCTCTCTCCTTGGCAGAGCTGCTGCTGTAAGTGGCCTTCCCAAAGAGGGAATTTCCCCTCTAGAGGAAAATCCAAGGCTTTAGACTGGGTATCTTGAGCAAGGTTTGTGGCCCTGAGCCATGCAAACCTCCTCTGTGCCACCGTATTCCCAATCCATCTGGCTGCAGTGTCATTGGTATCTGCAGCCATTTGGAATTGATACTTAGCCGCCTCTAACCCAAACCTGGCAGTTTCAGCCAGGTCATCTGACAAGGGAGAGGGAGCTTTCTGGGACATAGCCAGGACTGATTGCCACAGTGATTTCTGATACTGGGCAGCATATGCTTGGAAAGTAGCCTGACGCATAGCCAGAGAGGCTGACAGGTACCCTTTTTTGGCCATGCTGTCAATCCTTCTGGAGTCCTTGTCCGGAGGATGTGAGGACAGAGGGACCCTGGCCTTGTCGCAAGCAGCTTGCTGAATTACCTGATGGTCTGGATGAGAGAAGAGAAAGTCAGCTCCCTCCCTCTCCAACTGGTATTTTCTGTCCATCCTCCCGTTTATGGGAGGAGTGGAATTCGGTGTTTGGAGAATCTTTAAGGCATCCTTCTGAAAGAATTTGTACACCGGTAGGAGAAGAGCCTTTGTGGGTGTCAGCCCCATCATCTCTAAGTACTCCACCTCCTCTTCATCCTCAACTTGTTCGGTACTGGAGATGACTAGTGCATCTGCCATATTCCTTATAAAGGTAAAATGGGATGGAAAATCCTCAAGTCACCCTTGGAGTCCTGTTCAGTGGACCCAGCAGGGACCGCCCCCCTCATGTCGGCTTCACCCCGGTCACAGTATGTAAGGGGGCGGACCATGGCTCCACCCCAGTTCCCTCAAGACTCGCAAACGGGCCCCAAGGAGAGAAAGAAGTGAAGCCTGTATATGATGTGCTGAACACCTCACTCGTGGGATGGAGGGCAGGAAAGCAGTGCCTGCTGCAAGAGCTCCTCTTGAAGATCTACTGTTACGGTACTATCTTTGAGTGTGAGTGGGAGCTCTTGCAGCATGCTATAACCATTAGGACTGAATCCCAAGCAGTCCTGCACTAAGGAGGTGCCTAACCCCGGGAGGAGGAAGGATGGAATAATGCTGGCAACACAGCAACTCAGGAAAGCAGTCCCTGAAGGACTGCCAAGCCAAAACCGACACAGCATCTGGATGCAATGTCCAGGCTATAGTGCTTCACAAATGTGTGCACAGAATTCCAGGTGGCTGCCACACAGATGTCTCTTATAGAGACATTCTTCAAGGAGGCAAAAGGAGCAGAGACTCCCCTGGTGGAGTGACCCCTGACCAGGCTCGGAAGGAGTTTGTTGTGCTTTTCATAGCAAAACACAATACAGTGGACAAGCCACTTGGAAATAGTCTGCTTAGACACCAGTTTGCCCAAGTGTTGTGGCGCGAAGGCCACAAGCAGTTGCTCTGATTCACGGTGTGTAGCTGCGTGCTTGAGGTAGTACCTCAGCGCCCTGTGAATGTCCAGTATGTGAAGGAGAGCTTCTCTCCTATTGGAAGGAGAAGAAAAATAAACTGGAAGATCAACCGACTGGTTGAGGGTCAACTCCAAGACCACTTTAAAAAGGAACTTAGGATTTTTTCGAAGGGAAACCCTTCCCCTATGAAAAACCAAATATGGCTCTTTACACATCAGAGCCTGGAGCTCGGAAACTCTTCGAGCCAAGGTAACAGCTACTAAAAAACAAACCTTCCAAGAAAGGTAACGCAGCTCAGAATCAGCCGCTAGCTCAAAAAGGTGGGGGGGGAAGAGAAGAGAGTGAGCTTCTCCAACACAAACAGGAGGTCCCAGGGAAGGATAGGATCCCTAATGCGAGGTCTCATATGCAGAATACCCTGTAAAAAGGTGCAAGCCACATCCAGTTGGGCTAAGGTTCTATCCCCCAAGAGGACGTGATATGCAGAAATGGCCCACATGTGCACCCTACCGAAGAGTGGCTCAAGCCTTGTCAGTATAAGGAGAGGAGATACTGCAATGCTGAGTTCACCGGACAGGTAAAGGGGTCCAGATGGTAAGACGACGCCCATAAGCAGAAACGCTTCCACTTCATAGCATAAGTGGAGTGAGTAGAGCGCTTCCTCACCGAGATGAGGATGTCCGCTACCTCCTGGGAGACCCCATACCTGGATCTGCTACATCTGCAGGAGCCATGCATGAAGGTGCAAAGACCCGAGATCTAGATGGACCAGCGGGAGCTTTTTTGGGGGGATGGGCGGAGTCAACGCACCATTGGTGCCGCCCTCGAGACAGATGTACTGCGGGAGCTCATGGGTTGGCTGTTAGATGTTGACTCCACCCTCCCGCCAGTTCTGAGTACGCCATAGGTTAGAAAGAGGTTGGGAGGGTGGGACAAGGAAGTCCAAGGGACAAAGAAAAGATAAAACTAAAGGAGAAATAAGCGACAGAGGACAGAAGAAGTTTGAAGACTAAGAGGATTAGGTAGGGGCCCAATCTCTGGAAGCAGGAGGAGGAGGAAAAGGTTTTGAGAGGGAAATTTTTTTTTTTTGGGGGAAGAGAGACAGAGAACACATACCTGTACCCCTTGACTAGCCTCCAGTTTACACAGGAACATAAGAGTAGCTAAGAGGCTAACTGCCAGAATTGCAGGCACAGAATTACTGGCACAACTCCTATAAGCAGGATCTGCTATTCTGGAAGAAAGACAGGAAAACAGGGATATCTCCCCCAAAGGAAATTTCTTGCGCAAGAAACGTGAGTTTCTAAATTAATTGAGATTATGTCCACAGGACAAGGGAATCAAAGGAATCAAGGATTGATGGGAGAAGGAAGAAAGGGGGCACTGCTAACCCCCACCCCACAGGGGTGGAGTCGAAGCACTGAGGAAGGAGTGCCCCCACTCCTGACCACTCCACCCTTAAGGAAAAACTATCCCCCTATGTGCTCCAGTTTACCCCACTCCTGACCCACATAAAGGAGAGGGTAAGAGAGGGGGCACAGAGAGAGAGGGGGACCCAGAGACTGAGGTCCCAGGGGGATAGAGGGTGGGATTGTGATGAATGGTGAAGATACACAGAAAGATCAGAATTATGGTAGGTACATAATTTCTATCTTATCTGTGTCAGTCTTCACCATCACCTTTGGGTGAGTGCCAATCTCCCCCCCCCGAAGGGGGTTTTAAACCCTAAGGGACTGAGTCCCTTAGCTCTCAGTGGGTGACACATTAAGAGGGAGAACCTTCAGGGCCTGGAGAGGCCAGAGTGTGAGGAGAGTGAGACAGGGACCCCCCAGAGGGGATAGGAAGTTGCCCCGACAGACGCCGCCTCACTCTACGGGAGAAGAGACAGGTTCTCTGGTGGGCGGAGTTAATCACCCTACGCCGGGCCAAGGGTGGCAACCGGGAAAGATGCAGCCATGCCGTTTGACTAGTGCAGATCGCTGTCCCTACGACCCTGGTTGCTACTTCACTGGCGTCATACGATGCCCTTGCTTGGTGCCTTGCTAGCTTCAGGCCACGTGCAGAGTGCACAATGGCTTGTCTGGTTTGCTCCGTGTCAGGCATGGAAGCTAGGAGCTGACCCAGCCTGGACCACAAGAACCTGTCATAGGTTGCATAGTGGGCCTGATGTGCTGTAATAGAGAGCAGCAACTGTGCTGAGTAGGAGGTCCTCCTCCCCCAGAAGTCAAAATCCAAAGAATCTTGATCTGGGGGCCAGTCACAGTGCAGGGCCGAAAAGCCCATCAGTAGTGTCCAGTTGCGTCAATCCTGACTGAGGATGAGGCACGGAACCTGGAGACTCCGGGGGGGGGGCATAATACCGCTGGCAGATATCCCTAGGGGCAGGAACTCTGGAAAAGGGTCTGCCAGGAACACAATGACACCTCCCGAAAGGGAGCAGGCCAGGGGGGCACCACAAGGGTGTCCTCACTGAAGTCGCCTAGAAAGGCGTGCGCAGAGTGCTCTGGATTGTGTAGAGTGAGGGGGTAATGTGCAGGTCCTCTAACATCCTCACGAGGAATTATTGATACTCAGCAAGATCAGCAGCTGGAGAGATGTGGACAGACTGCTCCTCTCCCCCAGAAGAAGGGGATGAAGAGTCAGAGGACCTCAAAGGTTCAGAAGCTGTCTGCTCAGGGGGAGGTTGAAAAAACCTGTCTGTCCATTGCCCTAATGTAAGAGGGAAACTGAGCAGCCTGAGCTCTGAACTGCTCCCAGGAGAGAGGCTTGCTAGGACCACGAATGCCTGGAAGCACAGGAGAAGGTGGCAGAGGAATAGGGGCAGAACCGACAATGGGGATTGGTTGACCTCTGCCTGGGCTAGGGAGCGCACCGGGAGCCCTAGGGAAAGAAGGTGCTCCAGAAGACTCCACAGCTGACAGCTGAACAACCAAACTGGTACTGCCTAGGCTGCACCCTGAAGAATACCCCGTGAGGTTAATGGGACCATGTAGGTCAGGAAGGACGGTCCCCTACCTCCAAAGAATGGGACCCTCTCAAGACAACTGAGGGGGAAGAGTGCAGAGCTGCACTACGGCTTCTCCCAGAGCCTGGGTGGGTTCCAGAAAAAGGCCGCCACACACACCCCATGCCCCTTGACCCCTTGTAATCCGAGAGCGTCCTCCTCCTCAAGAGAGCCAGCCTAGGTAACTGACAGCCCTGGTAGGCCCCCGAACGGGCTATCCAGGGAGCAGCACCCTCCCATCCCATGGGTGCTCTGACCGGCCCCAAAGTTGGGCGATCCAGGCACACCACAGGAGAGGGTACCACCGCTGAGGGGTCAGAGAACCCTCAGAGGCCAGGCTGCAGGGCAATGGTGGCCTACACCACTGACTGCTAGTCAGAACCCCTGACCCTGGCCCCAGCAGTCACTGTCTGCTCCTTAGAAGGGGGTTGACCCCGGTCTGTCAAGCACATTACCAGGGTGTCCACACTCGCAGCCAACTCCTGGGAGTCAGACTGCCCGCCTGACTCAGAGTCAGACTCCTCCTCCGAAGAGGTGGAGATCAAAGTCCTGTGCCAGACAGTGCGCGGATGCTCGCTGCCATCCCTAGTGAACAGGGTACCAGGACCAGAGACTGCACCAGAGTCGACGCTGGTGCCCCCCTCCGCACCGCGAACGGTGCCAGAATAGTACACGGCCCCAAGGGCGGCAGCCTCTGAACCGTAGCATGTCACGGTGCCATCCCGACCCATGGCACCGCAAGTGGCGTCGACGGCTCCGACCTCGCTCTCGGTGTCGTGCTCAACCCCAGCACCATGAGAAACAGACAGGGACAACGCCACAGAGCCTCCCACGGCACAGACAGCCCCACTGGTGCCGCGAATGGCACTAACAGCAACTATGGTGCCCGGCGTGAACCGGCACCGATAAGCTTCCTGGGGCCCACGGCACCACCGACCAAAATGGTGCCGACAGCGGCGCTTGAGGATGGCCGACTCAGGCCTCTTGCCGTGGGTGCGACACTGGGGAGCGTTTCACCCCGAAGAGGCGACTGCCAAAGTGGCACCTCCCGTCCGTCCCCGGGGGAGGGGGGGAAGAGACACAAACCGGGCCTCGTGCACTGGGGGCCTCGGCCACGGCTAGGCTAGAAGAGGCAGAGGCCCCCTCCTCCTCGGTCCATAGAGAACCAGGAGGGGACCCGGAGGAAAGGCTGAGAGAATGCTGCTTGGCCAGAAGAGTGCATGCCCGACTCCCGAATGTCGGTGGCGCTCACCCCACTTTCCACGCGCGTTGCTAGATGACCCAGTGGTCCATGGAGAAACCAGCATCGCACAAATCCATGTCGTGAAGCGGGACAAGACACGCGATGCATCGGTCATGCTGGTTGGTGACCGAGTACTCACGGCTGCATGGGCACTGTCGCATGGGGGGCCATCCTGTCTTAAAAGATTTCTTGCCCTCTGACCGAGACATGACCTACAGGAAAAAGAACACCAAAACAAGACCCGACATCGTAAAGCAAATAAAATAAGGAACAGTCTTACCAGGCGACGTCGAGTGGAGTGAACAGAACCGGCAGGATATAGAGTCAACAGACTACGCAGCGACACGGAGTCGAAAATGTAGCCAAAAGCTTCAACTGTAGAGGTAGGCCTCTGAAAATTCTTCTTAGAGCTTCCCACGAGGTGACCTCGATGGCGGGAGACGAAGAACTGGCAGGAGTGTGGAGTTGACAACACCTAACGGCCAACCCACGAGCGCCACGCAGTGCGTCGCCCTTGAGGGCGGCGCCAATGGTGCATCCGACTCTGCCCATCCCAAAAAAAGAGCTCCCGCAGGGTCATGACCTCCGGCCAGTAACCCAAAGGTGATGAATGAAGACTGACACAGATAAGATCATGTGTGCCTACGTCCAAGCCCGATTTTAATATGTCCAGAAGCTCAGTCTTTTGTGTGGAGTCTGGCAAGGCATTGGCTAGCTCCTGTCCTCTCTCCCACAACGCATTCTGGTACTGGCCCATATGCGTGAGGATGTTGAGGGATCTACTGGAGCAGGTGGAGGCAGAGTAGACTTTCTTGCCCACCTGGTCCAAGTAGCGGGATTCTGGGTCAGAAGGCTGGGAGCTTAGGTGCTTAGGCTTGTCATGAGCAGACATAATGACCGATGAGTCCGCCCTGAGGAGGTTCTGCAAGGAAAGGCTCATCCCTCAGGGCTCTATACAGCCTGACTTTTTTGGAACAGCCGGGATGGAGGCTGGATGCTTCCAAGTTATCCCGGTGAGATCCTGGAAGGTGTCCACTAAAGGAGGCACCACTAGAGGCTTGGGCTCCTTTTGCATCAGGTAACGGGCCAGTTGACGGCGTTCCGGATCCAGGTCCGCCGTCTCCCATTCATTGGAGGCCTAGATGTGCCTCATGACATCCATAAAGGTTGGATCGTCAGGAGGTGAGCAGGGTTGGTCCTTCTCCCCCAGGGAACCCCTGACTCCCGAGAGGGATGAGGAAGCAGAAGTAGAAGACAACCTGCTACTGGGCCTAGAATGGCCCGAGCTGCGTCTAGGACCCCCCCCCCCGCTTGAGCTTCGGTAGCTACCAGACCAACGTCAGTTCAAGGACCGGTGACGGCTGCAGGACCGACAACTGAGCAACAACTTGACGTCGGCCTGGGTACCGGCATAGGGAGCTAGCCCGCCTGGGAGAGTGGGATCAGCTCCTGGACAGACGACGGCTGCCCAATCAAGAAGGGTGCAGACGGTCCTCAGACCGGGACGGAACCTTTGATGGCGGGAGAGGTAGCGGCCACTCGGGGGTCTTCTACGGAGAAGGAGCGGGAAGGCCCTCAGGTTCAAGGTTGTCCAGCCGGTTGGGAATTGGTGTTTGGTCCGGCTTTGGTAGTCTCTCCTCTTTCTTCATCTGACTCCACCAAAAGGTGAAGAGCTCTTGCAGCTTTGCTGAAAACAGCGGCTGCTGTTCCCGGGAAGGGACCCAAGGAAGCCGGAGGGTCCGGGAGGGTATGAGTGGGGGAGTTCCCTGAAGAGTGGAAGATCTGGGGGTCGCCAGGACATTAGCGGGGACCCCTTCCCTTGGAGCGTCTTCCACAGGAGGAATCTTCACCGGCGCCGGTGCCAGAACCAACAATCTGTTTTATTGGAGGCGGTGTCTGCACTACACAGTGGCTTGTCTGAAGCCGGCGTAGTTGGGGCTTTCTTGGGCAGGGCCGAGGCTTGTGCCGAAGAGGCCTTGGTCACTTGAAGTGACGCCACCTTAGGCTTCGCTTGTGTGTCACCTGATGGTCCCGCCTTGACCGGTGTAATTTTTTTTTGGCGAGGACTCTGCTCTCAGAGGTCCTTGATGTTCTCCTGATCCAGACGATGAAGAGGCTTTTCGGGAAGAGACCGCCACGGTCCTTGTCCCAGGAACGCCACGGGCTTGTCCCCGAGGTGTGCAGACATCCATCTTCTTTTCAAGGAGGTAGGCTTTCAAGGCCTTCAGGCGTCGAATCCTCGTCTTGTTGATGAAGCCTCTGCAAGTGCTGCAGGCCGCACTGTCATGGTCTGGACCCAGGCAGAAAACACACTTGGAGTGGCCATCTTTGGATGGTATCTGGCAGCCGCAATCGCACTTGTCCCTCTTTGGACCGGAGAAGGATACCGATGACAGGGATGACATATGCACTGAAGTTGACAAGGGAGAGAAAAAAGGTCAATAATCCGTAGAAAATCCAAATTTTGCTGGAAACTGCTCTGTCATCAACGAACTTCACCAACGTGAGCGGGTCACGGCAGGAAAAGAACTGGGATGGAGCCTGGGTCTGCCCCCCTTATGTACCGCGACCGACATCTGGGTGGAGCAGACATCAGAGGGAGGTCCCTGCTGGGAACTGTTAGCTAAAAATTCTTCCAGTGGGTCCTAAGGCCTGCTGCGTTAGTCCTAATGGTTATAGCCTGCTGCAAGAGCTCTCACTCGAAGTAAGATCCGATGGAACCGAACCGATGTAGCGGTATGGAACCAGGTCAGCGGTTCCGGTAACCGAGAATTATCGGTTACAAAAAATTAAATAAAACAAGTTTTAAATATATAACTTACATATATAACCCCGATTTTAACAGAAACTAACCTGGTTCCCCCACAGTTATACTGAACCGAGAGGAACCGTGAAAAATAAATTTAACCGTGAACTAGATAAATAATACAAAACAAATAGTAGGCTCAGTAAATGAAAACAAAATATACTTATAGTAATATTTGAAGTTTTCTTCATGCAGGAGAAAGTGGACGAACGAAACTCCGAGTGACCAGACTTTTCAGGAGGAGAGAAAAATCTGAACAGGTTTAGAACACAGGCAGTTAGTAGAGGCAGTGTTTGAAAGATGCTCACGTGTAAAGTGTTCCACCTCTCCAGGTAATCCAACCCTCCAGGCTTACTGTATACAGTTAGAAATATTCTTGAGCATTACTGGGGTTAGAAATACAGGTTACTCACCTGTAACAGGAGTGCTAGGAATGGTATATGTTGTTCATCCACACTGTCTGGCACGTTCCTTGCCGCTTTAAATCTTGCCGTAAGGTCTTCAAGCTGGCTCCTCCCACCCACTCTGGTGGTAAAACTCTCGGCTCTGCCCCATGATGCCAGATCTAGCCCGCTGGAAGCCAGGTTGTGCGTCGAAGCCGGAGGTCAGGAGTCGTAGGATTAACAACATATACCATTCCTAGAACTCCTGTTACAGGTGAGTAACCTGTATTTCTAGGGACATGGATATGTTGTTCATCCACGCTGTCTGGCAGACTCCTAGCAGTTCTCCGGGAGGAGGGAGGCAAGGCGCATACCCCCTACTTAGGGAATAATGACTGGAGAACCGAGACCCCAAAACCAGCATCCCGGCGTGACTCAAGGTCGATGTGGTATTGGGTGATGAAGGTGTGTGCTGACTTCCAGGTAGCAGCCCTGCAGATTTCCTGGATAGGGACATCCCTGGAAGCAGCCACCGATGCAGCGGTATGGCGGGTAGAATGAGCTCTTATCCCTCTGGGAAGCTCCATGCCCGCCAACCTATAGCAGAGATCTATGCAGGAGGTGACCCACCTGCCTATCGTCCGCTTGGTTGCAGGTATGCCAGGTGCGGCTTCAGCGTCGGTGACAAACAGCTGGCGAACCTCTCCCCGAACTTCAGCCGTCCACTCCTCATAACAAGTGAGCGCTCTTCTAGGGTCCAAAGTATGGAGCCTATATTCGACCTCTGAGGTGTGACTGGGTAGAACACCAGCAGAGTCAACACCTGGTTAAGGTGAAACTCCGACACCACCTTGAATGAATTTCGGTGGGGGCACAGGACAACCTTGTCCCGTGGGAAGACCAGATAAGGAGACTCGATGGAGAGCCTGGAGCTCTCCTATCCTTCTAGCTGACATGATAGCCACCAAGAAGGTGGGTCTTCCACGACAGGTGAGAGATGTCACACCTGTGCATCGGTTCGAATGGCTTGCCCATGAGCTTAGCCAATACCAGCAGTAGATCCACGGAGGTGGGAGGTCTTCTCACCGGAGGGATATGTGATCAAGGCCTTTGAAAAGTGCCCGACCACTTTCCTGTGACATCAACTCGCTTTTTCCGCCCGCTACCGTAAGCAGAGATGGCTGCCAGGTGCACCTTAAGGGTCAGCCGACCAAGCCCTAGCTGAGAAAGGGACCACAGGTAGTCCAGAATGCTTGCCAAGGAATAGGAGGAAGGGTCCAGGCCCTTGCCCTGACACCAAATGGAAAATCTCTTCCATGTGAAGGCATAGCATTTTCTGGTCGACTCCTTACGGGACGCCTCAATGACATCGAGGACCTCGTCAGAAAAAGACCCAAGGCCTGGAACTCTAGCTGCTCAGGAACCAGGCAGTCAGGTGCAGGGATTGAAGGTCTGGATGGAATACCTTCCCCTGATTGACTGAGATCAGGTCCTGGAGGGCTGGAAGCCACCTCGGGAGCCTGGAGCTGAGACTAAGGAGATCTGGATACCAGAACTGCCGGGGACAATCTGGGGCTACCAGAATCACCTGCACCTTGTCTCTCCTCGCTTTGAGAAGCACCTTGTGAATCAAGGAAAATGGGGAAAGGCGAGAAGAGGCCCGGGGTCCACGGCCTCTAGAAGGCATCCCCCTGCAGCGAGCCCTGCTGAGGAGGGCGGGCATGAAACAGTCTCAGCTTCGCATTCTCCCTGGAGGCAAACAGGTCCGCCTGAGGCGTGCCCCAATGGGAGAAGAGATCTTGTACTACCTCCGGCAGGACAGACCACTCGTGAGACGTAGCCCCTATCTGGCTTAGAGCATCGGCCAGGGTGTTGGAGGCTCCTGCCACATGAATGGCGAGGAGATCCGCCTCCAGGCTGCGCACGAGTGACCAAATGCGGAGAGCTTCCCTGCACAGGGTCATGGAGCGCGTTCCGCCCTGGCGGTTTAGGTAGTACATGGTCATGGTATTGTCCATCTGGACCTGAACCACTTGACCCCGTAAAAAAAAAAAGTAGTAAGTAAGTAAAATTTATTTTTTAAGCGCTTTTCAGAAGCCAAAGCGCTGTACAGGTGAACAAACATTTAATTACAGAGTATAACAATAACAATAATAATAATAAAATCACAGTAAAAATCACTCTCCATATGCCTTCAAAAATAGATAAGTTTTTAACTCAGACTTAAAACTCTCGACGGTCAGGCAGCTTCAGATCCGACGAGGTAGAGAATTCCACAGGGTGGGGCCGATAAGAAAATGCACATGCCCCAGATGTTTTAAACGAACCCTGGGAATCTCTAGCAACCTTTGTCGGGCGGATCGGAGTGACCTGGAGAGGGACAGTAGGGAGTAAGGAGATCTTGTAGGTACCATGTCCCTGTTCATGTAGGGCTTTGTAGGCCAGTAACCGACTTGAAGGTGATCCGCTTTGAATGCAGAGTTAGCAGTCCGCGCAGCACAGGCTAATATGACTGTTTCTGGATGTCCCAGTAAAAGCCTGGCTGCCGCGTTCTGCACCAGCTGCAAGCGGCGGATATCAACTCCCGGTAGCCCTAGGTACAGGGCATTGCAGTAATCAAGGCGAGAGGTCACAAAGGCATGGACCAATGTAGGAAGGTCATCCGGAGGAACTAGGTGTTTCACCCGGGCGATATTCCTAAGATGGTAAAAAGAGGATTTGACAACGGATGACACCTGCAATTTTAGGGTCAAACCATCGTCAATAACAACGCCCAGGTTACGCACCCAGTCTGAGCTTGAGAGCTGGGCACCACTCCGAGCCATATGCCCGGAGAAGCCCAGCCCTACAACCCACCTCAAGGCGGACCTGGGTCCAGCGCCAACACCTCAGTCTTATCCGGTTTAACCTCAGCCAGCTGGCACTCATCCAATCCTTAATCTCGACAGACAGCTGTTAGCATAGAGACTGCGCCTTCCTGTCCGGGATTAAAGGACAACATAGCTGGGTATCATCTGCATAGTAGTGAAAACCCAAGCTGTATCGCCTAATAATGTCTCCCAATGGCAGCATATAGATAGCGAACAACATAGGTGCTAAAATGGAACCCCTCGGTACCCTACAGAACAGGAAGATGGCATCAGAGGAATACATTCGGTGACAACCTCTGTCTCCGTCCCGTGAGGAAAGATCGAAACCAATGCAGAACTGTACCAGACAGTCCGCAATAAACGAGTATGCTCCAAAAGCACACCATGGTCCACAGTATCAAATGCTGCAGAGAGATCAAGAAGGACTAAGATAGTACGAGCCTTCGATCTCTCGCAATTAGGAGATCATTTAAAACCCGGACAAGGGTGTCTCAGTGCTATGTCTTTTCCTAAATCCTGATTGAAGAGTATCATAGATATTGTGGTTTGTAAGATGGTCATCCAGTTGTAGCTCAATCACCTTTTCAATAACCTTACCCACAAAGGGAAGGTTAGAGACAGGTCTGTAGTTAGCTAGACAGTCCGGATTCAGTGGTTTTTTCAGGAGTGGTCGAACGACTGCCTCCTTTAGGGGATCAGGAAAGACCCCCTGCTCCAAAGATTTCCAGACAATTTCAGCAAGGATTGGGCAAATAGTATCTATGCAACCTAATAATAGTGACGAGGGGCCCGGATCCAAACTACAGCTGGTTGGGCGAAGTCTGGACAATCCTCACAATATCCGTGAATTCGCTTACCAAAGTCAGACCAGGAGACACAGGTGTTTGTTTCTCACGATCACCGCAAACCCTTAAAGAGTGAGCCTGGCTGATATCAGACCTAATGCTAGCAATCTTATCAGTGAAGAATCGCGCTCATCACACTTTATTTGTGGAACTTCTTCCAGACTGTAGACAGAGTGGATTGCACATTCTGTCGACAGTCCGAAAGAGTTGAGCTGGTCGGGTTCCGCTGCCGCAGCAATCTCCCTGACAGGAATTCTGCCTTCTACGGGTGATTGCATTGATAGATACCATAATGATCCATCAACCTAAGTCTGTCAGCATCCAGGCCGACTTCCGCCAGGCCCTCTCTAGCCTTCGCCCCACTCTCCTCAGTTCCTCAGGACTCATCAAACCATGGAGTCCTTGGGCGCTGAGTGAGTGGGCAACACGGACAGGAGCAACTAGGTCCAGGGCCTCACTCACACTCTATTATAGGCAAGAACGAGGTCCCTGGACCCATGCTCTTGCCTGAAATAACTCGAGACAGGTCCAGTACCGCTAGTAGACCCTCTGAGTAACTCCCTAAAGGGCTTATACTGGACCATCTCCGAGAGGCAGGCCTATTAGGGGTGCCCCAAAGCTGAATCTTATGTGTGATGGTCCGGTCCACACATTCAGTTCCACCCCAGATGCGAACTCCAAATCCAGTAGGAACACCAGATCCAATGAGTGACCCCTATATGGATAGCAGAGGTAACTACCTGTGACAGGCCCAACATAGTCATAAGTTGGAGGAAGTTCCTGCCAGTGAGTTCGTCACACGACTCCAGGCATTGAAGTCACCTGCATTAACCATCTGGGCAACCCCCATGCCATGTCGACGACGAAGTCCGCGAACTCCTTCAGGAATTCTCCATCACTGGGTGGACGGTAGATGAGGAGAATCCTGAACCCTGCACCTGCAGCCAGGATACACTCAAAGGATCTAGTGTTACCCACTGGCACATCCACAAGATTCAGATCTGTTCTAAAAAAGATGGCTACTCCCCCACCTCTACGATCCAATCTTGGGCGGTGTATCACCAAGAACCCAGCCGGAGCAGCAGAGTCTAATATAGGACCCGTGATTCTCATCCAGCCAGGTTCAGTGATACATGCCAGGTCGGATGTTAACAAGATCTGCAATAATTGCAGTCTTGTTCCTAATGGACCTGGCATTACATAACACCGCCTGGTTGGATGGGTTTTTTGGAGAGGAGCGAGTATCTGCCCACATCTGTGGAGCCCTTTGGTATGGGAATCAGGCATGGAGGACCCTCTCTGATCCCATTTCACCCCAGGGCCTCTCCTTGTCCCAACTATCCCTATCTGCCCACTCCTTTCCAGTCTCCCACTCTGTCCAGTCCAACCATCCCTCAAGTGCCTTCTCACTATCCCCACTGCACAACACCTATTAAAGACATCAGCAGAAAGGGGGACAGTGAAAAGGATGAAGGCTCCGGAGCAGAGCGGGAGAGTAGCGCCTGACCGTCGTAGGACCCATCCGACACATCTTAAACAGCTAGTGTCAAATAAAACTATCACAACTTAAAAACCAACCTACCCTCAAACAAAGATAATCTTATACTAAAACAAACAAAACCTATAATAATAATAAAATAAACGGATTAATAAACTATATTAAAATTTGACTATTAAACCAGCATCAAGGTTTAACTCGAATAGCATCATAAAGGGTTAACATAAAGAGATGGATAATGAGTCTTCGAACTAAAAACCGGAGAATATAAATTTAAACTCATCAAAAACTCACTAAGGTGTGAGAGTAAGTGCAAACGGTTCAAGTCTTTTAAACCCCTCACTCAAGGTCTTTTAATCTCCATAGACTCCTGCTGCTAGGAGAGATAGGGCATTATTCAGGATCAAACATAAAGAGCTAAAGTATCCAGTATTGCAGGTCTAAGAACTCCAGGCTCTCTCACAACCCGGACGATCAAAGTCAGACTGCCTTGTGAGCAAGTAAAACTTGAACAGTTCTAATCGAAGAGCATGGGTACCTGAATAATCATATGAGGAGAATATCTGCCCCAGAGTGATTACTGACCCAGGCTGGGACCACAGCAATGACCCCGAGCGTGTGTCCACCCACCAGTAGACCTCTCCGTGCAGGTCAAGGAGATACCAGCACTGCACCCGCCTCCAGCAGATCTAGCCAAGCGCCACCCGCCCTGAGCCCAGCCAGCATCAACCACCCCAGACAACCATCTCACAACACACACCCAAACTCCGATCACTAAGAATCCACAAATACAAAATCCCCCTTAAATCTCCTCACAGTCGAAGGCAACAGGACCGGGGGCCAGCACAATCACACTCTCCTCGCCAAATTCCACCGGCTTTAAAGGCCCACAATTCCACCCATTGTCCATTCGTGGCTCAGAAGGCAGCCCAGCCCAACTCCCAAATGTCCCAATACAACTCACAGTCTGATGCAGTCCAATGCAGTAGTCGATACTTCCAAAAGCCAAAAGGTATTCCACTTGTTATCCACTCGTAGCACAGAGAGCAATCCAGTCCAACTCCACCGACATTAACATCAAACAAATCCTCGTCTAGCAGCAGCCGTATCGCTCATCCAAACGGCTTTCTTACAGACATGTACAGGATCGTAACACCACCTCAATCCACCTCGAACTCCAAAACGAAAACGAAAGAAAGCTCAGTCCACCTCGAACTCCAAAACGGAGAAACAGAGCAACAGAATGAAAGCTTGATCCGCCGGCTAAAACGCCGGCCAAAACGCCCCAAAGCACACAGGAGAGCGATTCAGAATTACAGAACGGCATAAAGTGAACATACGGTGCAGTGGCTAGCCCAGCGTGGCCGTGAGGGCTAGATGGACCGCTTGAAGCTCCTGCAGGTTGATATGGCATCAGGACTCCCCAGGGGACCAGAGGCCGTGCGCTCTGTACTCCCCCAGATGGGCACCCCAACCCATCAGAGAGGCATCGGTCGACAGAGAGACCGTCGGCTCGAGGCGGACAAACTGGATGCCCTCCTGCAGATGTGCTGGAATGGTCCACCACTGCAGAGCGTTCCACATCCCCTGGGTCACTGTCACTAGCTGATCCAGCGGATCGAAGTGCTGTGACCATTGGCTGGCCAGTCCCCATTGAAGGGGACGCATGTACCAGCGGGCCCAATGGATCACGCTGGTGCAAGCCGCCATAAGGCAAAGGAGGCACAGGAAGTCCCGGGCAGGGCGCGATTGCCCAACCTGAAATGATTGGGCAAAGGAGGAAAGAACCTCAGCCCTGTCCGCCGGGAGCCGTGCTCTGGCTTGTAGAGAGTCGAGCTCTGCCCCGATGATTGTATCACCTGCTTTGGCATGAGTTCCGACTTGGCCTCGTTGATGAGGAGGCCAATCTGAGAGCAAACCTGGAGGGCCAGATCTCTGGACCGCTTCACCTCCGCCCTGGAGGGTGGCTGCAATCAGCCAGTCGTCCAGATAGGGGTACACCCAGACCCTTCGGTGCCACAGGAATGCTGTCACCACTGCCATGCATTTGGTGAAGACCCTGGGAGCTAGGGAAAGGCCGAAGGGCATGGCCTGGAACTCGTAAAGGGATCCCTCCGCTCTGAAGCGGAGGAATCTCTGGTGGGACGGACGGATTGGGACGTGAAAGAACGCATCCTGAAGGTCCAGGGAACAGAACCACACACCTCGTTCCAAGGATGGGATTATCTGAGCCAGAGTGACCATCCTGAAGGTCCGAGACCTTAGGAACCTGTTCAGGTCGTGCAGGCAGAGAATGGGGCGCCAGCCCCCCGTCCGTTTTGGGACCAGGAAGTACCTGGACACAAACCCCGGGTCTGGAGGAGGATCCGCCACCTTCCTGATCACCTCTTTTTCGAGGAGCAGGGCAATATCGCCTCAGGGGGCCAACAGAGGCTGTGGGACCTCGTGGCTCTCCGAGGGAGACTACTGGAAGGGTGGGGCCTGCTTGAACTCCAGAGGCAGGCCCTTTCCTACCACCTCCAACACCCAGCGGTCCGTGGTGATAGCAGACCAGGCGGAAAGGAAGTGGCGAGCTGTCCCCCACAGGGGTAGCCGAGGCTGGGGCGACACCCTCAACCCGTCACTGGGCAGGCTTGGAGGAGGGACCGGCCGAGGGACCTCCTGGGCCTTTACCTCCCTGCTTCCTATTGGAGGAAGCCACGGGCTTGGGTTTGGGATGCCAAGCGCAAGCCTGCTGGCCCTGGTGCTGCTGGGCCGGACGTGCCGCAGGAGCAGAAGGGCGAAAGAACTTCTGCTGCTGCTGTCGGCGGCCTTTGTCCTTCTGGGCGGAGGTGACCGAATCCAGTGTGGCACTGGACTTTTCGATCCGCTGGAGGTGACCTTCCACTCCAGGGCTGAAGAGGTCGGTCCCCAGGAAGGGGACATCCGCCAATTTGTGCTGGGTATTAGCCGTGAAAGTGGATATCCTCAGCAATGCTCTGCGGCACATGGCCACCGCGGCCGCAACCGATCTGGCACAGGAGTCTCCTATGTCCAGAGCTGTTTGGAGCTGCTGCTTAGCCACTGCCCCACCATGGTCCCGCACCTGCCGGACCGTGGTCTGCAGGTCGGCTGGGAGATGAGGGATCACCTCATCAATGGAGCCCATGAGGGCGTGGGAGAAGTGTGCCATCAGCACGGCCGAGCTGCGCCTGGCGTAGTCCAGCTTTTTGGACTCCTTGTCGGGGGGGCTTGTCCACGTCCCTAGCGTTCCTGGAACACCGGAAAACGCTGTCGGTGACCAACCCCTTGGCAGAGGGGTGTTCCGAAAACCCGGGCAAAGAGCCGGTAGGGACCGCATACTTCCTGGCTATCCTGGCCAAAGGCGCAGGGCAGGAAGCAGGCCGCTGCCGAAGCTCCAAGGCTGGGCCAACAATGGCTTCAGCCACCAGAAAGGCCTCTGTGGGGGAATCCCCTCGGTCCAGTATCTCCGTCAGGGGATACTTTGCCCATTTGGATATGGGCTCGAGCTGCATCCCGGTGGACTCAGATGAGCCGAAGCAAGCCCATGAAGGATGATGGGCTTTCGTCCGACTGGCCCCCGGAGGACTCCAGGTCAACAGGCCTGGAGAGCAGGGAGGAGTCGTCGGACTCCTTGGAGTCTGCGAAGAGCTGCATGTGGCCTGAGCCACCCTCTACCTGCCAAGGACGGTCGGAAGTGGGGGTGACCGACAACCTGTGGGGCAGGCCTTGACCCAACAGAGAGTCCTTGGTCAGTGCCCCCCGATTTCGGTTGTGGAGGCGGAGGTTCCACCACAAGCGGTGAGGCAGCTGGTTTCGGGCCAAACAACTGGCCCAGGCTTGGGCACCTCGACTACAGCGAGGGGTTGTTTCGGCCGCTCAGGTGACAGGCACTTGATGGCTGGGGAAGGCGACTGCGTCGACTTGTTCCCGGACAGAAGTAACTGCTGCCACATCAGGTCCTCGGAAGGCCGATGCAATTTGGCGCCGGTTTCCTCTCTTCCGAGGAGGAAGACGAGGATGAGCGGGCGCAAGCGCTTTACCTCGGGGTGAGAGAGAGACCGTACCGATGTCGGCGGAATCGGCTGGACCGAGACGAAGTCCGAGACAGAGATCCTCAGTGTTTCCGAGGACGGGTCTGGGAAGGAGCGGGGGACACTCGCTCTTCCCTCAGCTCGGAAGCCTTAATCGGGGACTGCTGCAGCGGGTGCGCAGGCAAGATCCTCGGTCTCCACTGGGGGAACCGGTGAAGAAGGGTTGTTGGCCTCACCAGTCGACAGCCCGTCCGACGGATCAAAAAATCTTGACCGCGTCGACGGGTGTCTCGGCTGGCTGGCCTGACGGGGACGCCGTGAAGCCAGCGGCCTTAGCTGCAACCTCGACCGAAGTAGACAGTCGGCTATCCGGGGAAAAAGACCTCTCCTGCTCCCACGAACGCCGACGATGGGACTTACCCTTTGACTCATCCTTTTTGGACCGAGAAGAATGTCCCGATGGCCCCTCTCCCTTCGTGGAAAGGGATTGGCAAAGCTCCTTGAACGAAGCTGAATATGAGGTACCCAGAGAGCTGGATAAATGCCGCGACGGAGGAAGAGGATGATGCGGCCTGGGCCGCCTCCTCCTCCTCCTCGAGGGCGATCATCTGCTCTAGTTGCTCAGCTGATCCAGCCGCTGTGGTAACCGCCCAACGGGCCTCCTTAGACTTAACCGGCAGGTAGCGCTTCTTGGGGCGCCCAAGGTGTAACCGGGCAGCGCGGTCCTCCAGGATGTTGGCCGAAAACGAACGGCATGACTCGCACGCCTGCGGGTCGTGTTCTAGGCCGAGGCAGTAGACGCACGTGGAGTGCTGGTCCGTCCTGGACATCTTCTGCCCACAAGGGCACCGCCGAAATCCGGGAGTCGATTTGTCCATCGCAGCCGTGAGGGAGAAGGATGACTGAAGTCTTGAAAATTTTAAAATGAGTTTCGGGCGAACCGAAGAATTAGGATCCAGTCTATCACGCAGAGCGTTAAGGAGGGAACCTGAGCTTCCAAGCAGTAAGGAAGATCTGGGGTCATGGGGCGGGAGTCGAGAGTTTTACCACCCGGGTAGGTGGGAGGAGCCAGCTTGAAGACCTTCCGGCAAGAAACCTGCCAGACAGTGTGGATAAACAACATATCCATGTCCCTAGAAGCTTTAATTACATAACACCCATAAGCACACACTGATAAAAATATTGTGGCTAAAAAGGACACTTTTCACATCTCATTTTCATTGTGAGACTAATTTTAATCTCAGAATCACATTCATACACCTATATCTGTTTTTCTTTTTCACTAAAAGGTAAATGCATGGTTTAGTAGAACAAAGACTGTAAACAAATATTTGCAATGTCTGTTACGTGTCACACATAGGAGCTGCTTAACAGAAATCTCTCCCCCTCCCTATTTCATAAATACAGGTATCAAAACAATTGTCAATATACTCTTGTGATGCTACTAGTAGTCTGCACCCACACCTTAGCAAAATAATTGAACAAAATCTGCAACAGTATTCACTGTATCGGCTACATTAACTAACGTACAACTTAAACTGCAGCTCTTATTAACAAGATGTTTTATAAAGCATGCCATTATATACATTTGTTTATGAGACCAGTAACCTTGTGTAACATATATAATCTGCAATAATCCGACACTTAATGTCATGCTTTTGTCTTTGTAAAAGCTTGAATTTCAATTTCTGGATGCTTTAAGGTTACTGCTTCAATAACAGTGCCTAGAAAACAATAAAGAATAAATAATTTGTGCCACTCTGTTTTCTTCTTCCTCATGGTGCCTGAAAATATAAATGGGCATACATTTCATTTTACAAATGTCCAGGTTAATATACATCAGCTGATCAAACTCATGTGTGGGTGTTCTGCCTTGTGAAATAATTAAAGACATAATCAGGAGAATAAGGTGGCTGTTTTAAGACAGAGGGTTTTGGAAACTTCTAGAATTAGTTGCTGTAAATTTGTCCTTCTGGGGGCTGTGGAAGCTTCATATTCTCTTTGGCCAACATTTGGCGCCTTAGCTCTTGAAGTACTACTTTAATGCTATAGGAATTTTGCCATTTTGCTAGAACTGGTATGCTTCTTGCGTCCACCTATATGTGAGAGAAAAGAGAAATATTCATCAATTAACCAGTTCTAATATACTCAACTCTCAGCAATGCCATTAACAAATCCTCTTTACTACACACTATTTATGTCATGCAGTTTGTCTTATAAAATGGGTAGACCAGTTTTCTGCGTCCTGACTGATCAGGACCCATGTTCTTATGAACAACCATAAAGGTGGCACTTCTTTGGGCAAGCTGGATGCAGTGCAGCCCACATATCCATGCCTGCCAGAAACTTTTAAAACCATTTCTGGCAGCCATGTTACCAAGATAAACAGCAGAATCTGCCATAAAACAAACTACAATTGCCTACCAATCTTATTAAACACCCAATTTATTAAAAGCTGCACAAATTACAGGACAAGTTCCAAGAGAAACAAGTCTCGTTTACAGAATGTCCCAAGTCAATTAAAAATAATGACATACATGTCCACACCTGAGAGACTACAGACGCTGAACAAGCGTTGTGGGCCATAAAAGAAGTCAGAAACTTCATATAAAAAACTTGATGAAACATCTTAAAGAGCAGGTTCCAGGTATGCCTGTCTAAGCCTTCTAGATGACTTAACCCCTCAGTAGCGTTTTCACAAAGTGTGGCTTGAAAGCTCCTTATATTTTAAATGTTATATCCCTCTGAAATTAAAACCGGCAGCCAGGGCCAAAAAAAAAAAATTAACCAGCTTCCCGGTCCTGAATACATGCCCCCAGGTCAGCCCACGCAGCCCTGTTTTGTGATGTCATAAAATAAGGCTGTGTGATCACACCCCATTTACTTGTATGGGGACAGTATTTTCTAATATTTTTACACCCTTTAGTGTCGGGATTTTATTAAATCAAAGTGATCAATCAACTAATAGTAATCCGCTACTCTGACCACAAACCTCCTTGTGGAGGAGCTGGGCTATGTCGTCTTGAAGAGCCGACCGAGTGTCTGCGGACACCAAATCCTCTCGTGGGGCGGGGCTCAGCTTGGAGGATACTGTTCGAATTCCAGAGGCAGACTCTGACTGACCACTTCTAGAACCAACTTGTCCGTGGTAACAGAGGACCAGGCGGAAAGGAAGTGGCGGAGCTGGCCCCCTACAGGAGGACCCAGGGGAGGTGTGACGGGTATGCAGGTGGCACCCCCATCCCGTCACTGAGCAGGCTTGGAGGAGGAGGACCACCTGGCTGAGGAGCCACCGGGTCCCTTTCCTCCAGGCTTACGGATCACCGAGGCCACTGACTTGGGCCTTGGTTGCCAAGAGAGACAGCACCAAAAGTAAAAGCACTCAAGACAGAAATAATGCTAAAGGTCACAGAATTTGTGTGCTTAATGCAGTGATTTATTCAAGATGGAACAGCCAGGGCTATACCTTACTCAGGAGGTATGGTTTGGGAACATACAACATCCAATAAAATATACAAAAATAGTGACATCACAGGTCATGTGCTCGAGAGTGTTCAATCACCAACATTCAATTAACAAATACCTACAAAAATATCAAGACTGTACATGTCATTTACATCTTTTAGTCCTTTCATTTTTCATATATTTTAGTTCATTCAATGAGATGAATAAAATATTCATATCAGTTTTCTGAATTTCTTATAGTGGTAATGTTTAAAAAGTGAAGAGTGAAAAAGGAAAAATTACTCACCTTAGTAATGTTGTTTCTTCTAATGGAGTCTTGCTGTATTCTGACATATGCAGTTAGGTTCTGCCTTTCAACTGCCCCGGAGAACAAAGAGTTAAACTTTCCATGGCCAGCATGGAATGTTCACCACGAGCTCGGTTGAAGCCCCTATCTGCTGCTGTTTAAACTGCAACAGTCAGATCTTTACGAGCAAAGACTCACTAGAAGTTCTGTGTGGAAACTGTAAAACTCTTACTAGCCAACTGGCAAATATATCTAAATAAAAAGGTTTTTTTGGTTTCAAAAGGAAGACTCAAGTCAGGAAAACCAAAAACAAAACACATCCAAAACACAACCCCTCACCCAAACCAAAAGAGAGTGAAAAAAGGACACCCCTAGGGTGCCAACACTGCTCCTGCCCACCCACATCCCAAAATCTAGGTTCTGAGAGGGGAGGCAGGGGGGTCAGAATGCAGCAAGACTCCAATAGAAGAAACAACATTACTAAGGTGAATAATTTTTTCTTCAAACAACATGAAGTCTTGCTGTTCTGACATATGCAGACTACCAAGCAGTACCTCCATGGAGGAGGGACAGAACCTACTTTGGAAACAGGCTCTGAAGTACTGCTGTGCCAAACCGATCATCACTCCTAGCCTGGATATCCAGAGAATAATGCTTGGTGAAAGTATGGACCGTTTTCCAGGTGGCTGCTTGACAAATTTCTAAGAGAGGAATATCCCTGGCAGCAGCTGTACCTCTAGTGGAATGAGCCCTCAGGTTTGAGGGTGGAGTTCTACCCAGTTTTTTCACAGCAGAATTGTATACAAGAAACAATCCACCTGGCAATAGATCTCTTAGTGGCAGGTTTGCCCTTCCCAACTTCTCCATACGCAAGGAACAACTGGAGGGATTCAAACCTGTGACCCTTGATATGCTCTACGTAGTAGCTAAGGGCCCTTTCAACATCCAAGCTGTGTAGCCTCCTCTCTCCCAAGGAAGAATGGTCAGTGAAGAAAACAGGGAGAGAGAGACTGGTTGAGGTGGAAATCTGAAACCACTTTAGGTACGAGCTTTCTGTTCGTTCTAAGGACCACTTTATCTCTATGGAAAGAGATGAAATCAGATTCCACTGACAGGGCTTGCAATTCACTGATACGCCTGGCAGAAGTAATGGCTACCAAAAACACAGTTTTCCAAGTGAAGTACTTAAGCTCTGCTGAGGACAAAGGCTCAAAGGGAAATTGCATAAGCTGAGCAATGCAAACATTAAGGTCCCAAGCAGGAGCAGGATCCCTAAAGGGGGGACTGGTGTGAAGCAATCCCTTGAAAAAACTTACAAAATGCAGGATGGGATGATAGAGAGGAAGGCTTGCCTACTGACAAGAAAGCAGAAACAGCTGCCAAGTGCACTTTAAGGGTAGCTGGTCTGAGGCCTAGGCCATTAAGATGGACCATATAGTCCAGAACCGTAGGCAATTCAGAAGAGTCTGGAGAAATAGTCTTCTTAGAACACCAAATGCTGAACCTTTTCCATTTGGAGTTGTAAGTCTTCCTGGTGGAAGGCTTTTGAGAAGCCTTAAGGATATTCAGAACCCCTTGGGAAAGATGCAGATCTGCAAACTAACTCTTCAAGAGCCATGCCTTACTAACATACTAAAATGCCAGCAGAATAGGCCTAACGGTCTTTCGTGTCTGCTCGGTTGGTCAGCCCCCACCCTGGGTGCTGACCTTGCTGTCCCCCTCGCCTTCTCTGGCTTCTCCTTCCCAGTTCTGGATATTCTTGCTGCATTGGATTTTGCTTCCAGAACCCTTCCCTGTACCTGTCCCACCCTCTTGAACCCCTCCACTGTCTCTGCCTCCACCAGCCCCCTAGGCAGTGCATTCCATGGCTCCACCACCCTCTCAGTGAAGTAGCACCTCCTCCTTTCTCCCCTGAATCTTCCCTCCAGCTTCCACCCATGCCCTCTAGTTGCCCCTTCCTCCTTCCTTCGAAGCACCCTGACTGTTCCTCCCCTATTTACCCTCTTCATGTACCTGAAGACCTCTATCATGTCCCCTCGGTCCCTTCTCTCTTCCAATGTGTACATATTTAGCTCTTCGAGCCTCTCCTCATAGGTCCTGTCCCCCAAGCCCCAAATCATTTTGGTTGCCCTCCTCTGGACCCTCTCCAGGAGGTTAATGTCCCTCTTTAAGTGTGGCCTCCAAAACTGCACGCAGTACTCAAGGTGCGGCCTCACCAAGCAGTTATACAGAGGGAGTATCACTTCCCTCCTTCTGGAGGTGATCCCCCTAGCAATGCATCCCAGCATCCTGTTGGCCTTGGCTGCTGCCCTCCCAAGTCTCAGAGTTGTTCATCTTGACATCCACCACCACCCCAGGTCCCTCTCAGCCATCGAGACTTGTAGCATTCCCCAGGGTGTACACTTGGCCTGGGTTTCTGCCCCAGGTGGAGTACCTTACATTTCCTGCAATGAACCTCAGCTTCCACTTTCTAGACCATCTTTCCAGAGCCTCCAGGTCCCCTGTAGGGCCACCCTCCTCCTCTCCATCCACCGCCCCCAGTTTCAAGTCATCTGCAAAGAGACTCATCTCACTCCTGATTCCTGTCCTTATGTCAGATACGTAGGCGTTGAACAGAAGGGGCCAAGGACTGATCCTGTGGGACCCCACTAATGACCCTCCTTGGGGATGAGACTATCCCACTAACTACGACCCTCTGGGTCCGGTCCTGGAGCCAATTGCCTATCCATCTGATCATCTGGTTCCCCACCCCCATTTCTCCCAGCTTATCCAACAGGCCCACATGAGGAACAGAGTCAAATGCCTTGCTGAAGTCTAGAAAGAGGACATCCACTGGTCTACCCAGGTCCAAGGCACTTGTCACCCAGTAATAGAAATCCACCAGGTTTGTCTGACACGATTTCCCCGGGATGAATCCATGCTGTCTATCATCCAGGCACCCTGACTTATCCAGGTCCCCCCCAGCCTCTCCTTGACAATGCCCTCCATCACCTTGCCCACCACCGATGTCAGGCTGACAGGCCTGTAGTTCCCTGCCACCTCCCTTGATCCCCCCTTGTGGAGGCACTATATGCGCCACCTTCCAGTCTTGGGGCACCCACCCTGTCCTCAGAGAGATGGTGAAAAGCTCTGCCAGGTTTCGCCAGACATCTGCAAGTTCCTTCAGCACTCTGGGATGTAATTTATCCGGCCCAGTGCTTTCTCCGTCTTAAGGGGCTGAGGTTTCCCTCACTCTCTGCTGTGATTTACTTCCGGTACCTCTTCTCCTGCTTAGCCCTCCCCCACCTGCCAGTGATGCCCCCTCTCCCCAGACCTGCCGATCGGTAAGGGTCCCCCCCTCAGTATCTCTGTCTCCTCCCATGTATGATGCAGCACCCCATTTTCCTGGTGAAAACTGAGGAAGTACTCATTTAGTACCTCAGCCTGCTCCCCGGTCTTGTGTCCATCTCTCCCTGATTTAATCCTGCTAATCTGCCCCTTCAGCCTCGTTTTCCCCAATGTATCTAAAGAACCCTTGTTCCCTCTCCTAATTTCCCTGGCCAGGTTCTGCTCCTTCCTTGCCTTGCCGCCTCACCACTCTAGTGGCCCTTCTAGCCATCAGCCTGCGCTCCCCGATCCCTTTCACCCTTGAGCACTTGAATTGCTTATAGGCTGCTTTCTTTCCTCAGACCACCTCCTGGACCTCCCTGGTCCACCAACAGGGTTTTGGGCCCTACCGCATTTTTGTCTTACTCTTGCACAGGTGCTGGTAGCATCCTGCACCCCTCTCCTGATGATTTCCCACCTACTATCAGCGCCATGTCTGACCCAATCCCATCCAAATGCTCCTTAGGATCCTTCCCATTTCCTTAAAATCACACCCCTGAAGTCGGTTACTTCTGTCTTTGTGCAGCCTTCTACCCCTCCTAGGTCCAGGCAGAACCAGACCGTGGCATGGTCACTCCCCGCCAATGGGTCCCTTACCTCCAGGCCCCCAATCTGGTCACTGTCTGCCAGGACCACATCCAGTACCCGTGCCTCCCTGGTCGGTTCCCTCACCTGCTGAGTTGGGAACGCGTCTTGAAAGACATCCAACATCCTTGAGATTGAGAGACTGAAGATTCGGGTACCAAATCCTCCCCTGAGAGGATATCAACAGGTTGTAATTCCTGGGAAGAGACAGAGGAAGGTGGACTGCTAGGGACAGCAACAGGGGGTACCAGGGCTGTCTGGCCCAGTCTGGAGCAATCAGAATCACTTTGCATGGTTGTGACCTTATCTTGACTAACACTTTGAACAGGAGAGGGAAGGGGAAAAGCATACAGAAATTTCCTCCCAGTTCAGAATCAGAGCATCCAGGGGGACTGAGTCCAAGACTGGGGGTCTGTAACAAAAGAGAGGAAGTTGGTGATTGTCTGGAGCTGCAAAAAGATCCATCTCTGGTGTGCCCCATCTCGAGAAAATCACTTTCAAAACTAGAGGATCTAGGGCCCATTCGTGATGGCCCTGGGATATTCTGCTCAGTGCATCTGCTAGGACATTGTCCTTCCCTGGGAAGTGACCTGCTATCAGAGAGGTTTGCAGGGAATAGGCCAGGGACCAAAACTTCATTGCTTCTGTGCACAAGGCCATAGACAGAGTGCCTCCTTGCTTGTTGATGTACAACATGGTGGTGGTGCTGTCTGTTCTGACCTGAACCACCTTGTTCTGTACAGATTTGGAAAAAGCTTGCAGTGCCACAAACACTGCTCTGAGTTCCAAGAGATTGATGTGAAGCAGAGATTCCTGAGGTGACCACAGTCCTTGGGTGGTAAGATCCCCCAAATGGGCACCCCAGCCCAGCAGGGAAGCATCTGTGGTGAGTATCACTGAATGAGACAGTGACAAATGGAACCCCTTGTCTCAAATTGTCCTGATCCTGCCACCATTGCAAGGCATGGATTAGGGTGTGAGTCACTGGGACTAGTTGGTAAGGAAATCCTTTCTTTGGGACCAGAAGGCTCTTAAGTGGAACTGAATGTCCCTCATCTGGAATCTTGCCCCTTGGACCACTGCTGTGGAAGCTGCCATATGGCCCAGTAGCTGAAGGAAATGCCTTGCTGGTCGAGACACCTGAAGGGTGAATGAAGAGGCCAGTTCCATAAGGATCCTTGCCCTTTCCAGGGGAAGGAAGGAAGGCTCTTGCCTTTACTGTATCCAGTTCTGCACCTACGAAGGTGAGAAGCTGCACTGGTTCGTGAACTGACTTTGGTAGGTTGAGAAGGAATCCTAAGGAAATGAGCACCTGCTGGGTCACTTGCAAATGTGACTTGACATGGTCTGGAGACTGACCTACTATGAGCCAGTCGTCCAAGTATGGGAAGATGGAGATCTTTTTTCTCCTTAGGAAAGCAACAACTACTGCCAGGCACTTTGTGAAAACCCTTGGGGCTGATGTTAGGCCAAAGGGCATTGTTCTGAATTGATAGTGGCCTGAGGGCAACTAGAACCTGAGGTACTTCCTGTGGGAGCACCGGATGGGAATGTGAAAGTAGGCATCTTTGAGGTCCAGGGAGGCTAGCCAGTCCCCTGGCCTTAGAGAGGGAAGCATAATTCCCAGAGTCACCATTTTGAACTTTGGCTTTAAAAGGTGTTTGTTCAGATATCTTAGGTCCAGGATGGGCCGCCATTCTCCTGTTTTTTTGGGGGTTAGGAAGTACCTGGAGTACAATCCTTTGCCCTTGTGTAGGGTGGAAACCCTCTCTATAGCTCTGAGAGCCAGGAGAGAAAAAACCTCTGCCTCTAGGGCAAGGGTCTCAGAGATTTGCAGGTGGAAAGTATCTGGTTCTCATCTTGGGAAATTTTTTGAAGCGGAGAACCAGTCCCTGGCTTACTACTTCCAGGACCCACTTGTCTGATGTAAGACACTTCCAGTCCTGGACAAAGTAAGCCAGCCTGCCCCCTACTGGTATGGGAGAATTGGCCCAGGCAGACACACCCCCTACTGGTATGGGAGAATCGGCCCAGGCAGACCCAGGGTGTCTGCTTGGCAGGGGCTTTAGGCTGAGGGGTGGATGCAGGCCTGCTCATCCCCTGTCTGCCTCTCCCTCTAAAGAACCCCTTCTGTGAAAAAGAAGAGGCGGCCTGAGCTTGGTAAAAAGGCCTTTGGAAAAGGCCTGCCCCTGGACTGCTGCCTTTGAGGAGTTGCTTGCCTTTCTTTGGCCTGAGCACTCCTGTAAGTGGTCCTGTACTCATCCATCTTTTTCATGTAGTTCTCCGTCTGCTCCCCAAACAGAGAATTACCAATTACAGGAAAATACATGGCCTTAGCCTGGGTATACTGCGAGAGGCTAGTACATCTGAGCCAAGCCATCCTCCGAAGAGTCACAGATGTAGCCATGACTCTTGATGAAACATCACTGGAGTCCACAGCAGCATGAAACTGTACTTTTGATGCCTCAATCCCAGCTGCAGCCACCTGCTCCAGCTCCTTGGCAAGCTGGTCAGGGGCCTGTTTAGCCAGAGCCAGCACAGTGTCTCACCTGGATTTCTGGTATCTAGCTGTATAGGCCATATAGTTAGCCTGCCTGAGTCCCAAAGATGCTGCCATGTATTGTTTCTTTGCCATGGCATCAATCTTCCTGGAGTCCTTGTCTGGGGGGTGTGATGCCAAGGGAATATTTGCCTTATCACAGGCAGCAACCTGCACTACCCCAACATGGCTGCACTGCTGTAAAAGGAACTCAGTGTCTGAGCCTGAGAGAGAGTGTACCTCTTGTCCATTCGTCTGTCCACAGGAGGTATAGAATTAGGAGACTTAAGAATTTTATGTGTCTGTTTCCCAAAGGATTTGTGGAGGGGAATAGACAGTCTCCTGGACTCTGGGATGTCCATCATCTCAACATAATCAGGCTCCTCCTGATCCTCTACTGCTTCCTCCACAGGAAGCTGGAGGGTCTCAGCCACTTTTTGTAAAACATATAGTGAGAAGGGGACTCAGAAAGCCTAGGAGGAGAAACACCTGAAGGTCTGTCTGGGGAGATGTCTGGGTCAATAGGCACATCCAGACTTTCATAATCACCATAATCATCCTCATACTCTCCCTCCTCCTCCTCCTCTGGTTCATTAAATTCTTCTAAAGTATAATCCGGAACCGGGGGAACCGACTGAACCGAGCCCCTGCCAGATGGTGCCAGTTCGGTCAGAACCGAACTAAACGATTGCACTATCCTCCTTATTGCCTTGGCTATCTCATCGGCGGTCGGAGTATGAATTTCTGGTTCCGAACCGGACGATTTATCTTTTCTCTTTCTTTTCACCGGAACCGACTCCTCAGAATAGGCTCTAATTTTGCCCGAAGAAGTATCGCCCTGGTCAGAGAGCACTCCTTCTGGTTCGGTCGGAACCAAACCGGGCTGGCCATCCGGGTCAGCAGACTTCTCAGCCTCCCTTTCCCTCAGTCTACCTAATCTCTTTTCCAGGGTAGACTTGGGAAAATTCTTGCAAATTTGGCAGTCTGAATCGAGGTGGTCAAACCCCAGACAACACAGATGGTGTGGGGATCAGCCTTGGCAAAGACTTCCCCACACACACTGCAGTGTTGAAACCCAGTGGGCCCCGTCTTTTTCTTGGGTTTCTCAGACATGGCCAATCCTATCCAAAACTTACCCTTTTTTCAGCAATCCGCCAGGCAAGACTCCCCTATCGGTTCCTGACCGTGTCACGGGTCTTGGAAAAAAACTTAAAATCCATTTTTTTTTTTTTTTTTTTTAGAACCGATACGGACCGGTTACCACACTCTAAATTAAGCACAAGCTTTTTTTTTTTACCTCAAACTAATCCACAATTTACAAGTTCCACACAGAAACAAAACAAAAACCTATCTAGTACTCACGGTACCACAGACAGAGACTTGAACCGACTAAGCAGTAACAGCAATTCGGTAGAAACCGACTGAAAACCAACACTTCAACCGACTTTTTGAACCAAGCAGCAGGAGAAATCTCCTGAGCGACTGTTCAGTGAGGCGGAGTAAAGAATCTGACAGTTGCAGTTTAAACAGCAGCAGATAGGGGCTTCAACCGAGCTCGTGGTGAACATTCCATGCTGGCCATGGAAAGTTTAACTCTTTGTTCTCCGGGGCAGTTGAAAGGCAGGACCTAACTGCATATGTCAGAATACAGCAAGACTTCATGTTGTTTGAAAGAGAGAATAAGCAGAGAAGGAACAAAGTAAGTATAAGGGACACAGGAGAAAGGAACCAAGGGAGGAGGGGAATGGTTGTGGGCATGTGTGTGGAGGGTTGGGGGAGGGAGGGAAAGATATTGGGAAGGAGGAGAAGGTAAGAAAGGGTGCAGGTGAAACGTCTTCATTACAGCAAAAATGTGATCACCCCTCTGAATTTTCTTCCTGGGTAGGTGTGGGGATCTACAAAACTGCTAACTCCAGAAGGTAGAGAATCTCCTGTAAGAGAGAAAAGCAATTCGACTAAGCAGCAGCCCTGGCGGTGGCAACAACGCAGAGAAGCAACCTTTATTAGACAAAGGACAGCCAGAGAACACTGCACCAGAAAACGAAGGAGGAGGACCCGAAGCGGGGATGAAACACTGCCCCCAACAACAGTGACCAGAGGAGGGAAGGGGAGAGGACGCAGTAGGAGCTTCAAGTAATAAACTAATCAAAAACAGTCCTGACAGATACAGAAGTTTCAGTTCTTAACACAGACTTTCCTTTGTGCCCACCTCCCTGATCAATCTATTTCAAATACAAGTTGACCTTTACAAACTGTTCAGGAG
This sequence comes from Neoceratodus forsteri, assembly GCA_016271365.2. Classification (NCBI taxonomy): domain Eukaryota; kingdom Metazoa; phylum Chordata; order Ceratodontiformes; family Ceratodontidae; genus Neoceratodus; species Neoceratodus forsteri. The sequence goes on along the minus strand of CM057455.1, from coordinate 1,341,093,183 downwards.
AATTAAACTTGGGATGTCCGGGAGGACATAGACATTCTTACTAATGAACTTGGGGATGAAATATCGAGCCAAGAGAGTTCCCATATATCAGGGTCTGTAAGGATGGCTGATGCAGATTTATCCATATGTGAGATTTCAACAGGAGACAGGGAGCTATCATGCAGTAGTCCTGTAGAGGGCAGCAGAGATTCATTTGATGCAGATATGAGCTGAAATGTATGTAATGAACAGCAACAGCTTTGCAGCCAAAATATAGCAAAAGGCAGAACACTGTTTAGGACAGAGTCTGAATTCATGCCAGTTGTCATCAATGCAGCAAGATCGGTGTTCGAAAGAACTGAAATAAAACAAATGAATGACATAATAGATAGGGCAGGGTTACAAGAATAGGAACCTGAACCAACAAGAATAAGAAATGCTTACAATGACATTATTGTAAAACTTGCAGATAAGGGAGGTACATGGTTGTCCTTGACAGAGAACACTACACCAATATGGTAATTACACTCCTTAATGACAGGGACAACTATGTTAGACTCCCTTCAAACCCTGATGGAAAATTTAAAGTGCAACTGTCCCAATTACTTCAAGAGGGGATTATGAATGGAGACATTTCAGAAAAAGAACCTGACTACCTATGGAATGAACACCCAGTAACATCTAGCTATTCTGTGCTACCAAAGGTGCACAACAATTTACAGGACCTCCTGGGAAGGGGATCCGTACTACTTCCCGACATATACCTTCCCGAAAATTATGTTACAGACAACGAAATCCCGACTCACACATTGCCCGTAACCTCATACTCCCAACTTAACATTTCCCGACATTTAATGTGCAGATTTGCCGATTACGATTAAATGTGAGATAGACAATTAACTTCATCAGGTTTTTTCTCCCTGAAACACTACAACACTGGACGGCATTTGTACAGTGTGGCACACAACCCTCCCACTCTGAGTTTACTCCTGAACTTGGGTAGCCCCTGCACAATGGTAGCACAAATGACAATGCAGCAGTGCTACTGCCGCAATTGTAGACCAGTCCGCTAGGATTTTATGAGTGGCAGAGTCGAAGTATCGGTCTTAGCGCCACGCCTTTGAGAACACATTAAATCCCTGTCATAATTGCATGTTTTACCTCCTGGATTGCAGCATTTCCTGATATTTACCTATTTGCTGCACTGGTTTCTTTTGCAGCACAAGATTCCTTTGTGCTCTGCTTTGTGCGGACATCAGAGAATCCTGCAGGTGACTGAGAAGAGACAGGATATGCAGGGCAATTATTATTCTATCTGCCAGCAACTAGCGATGGGGTCAGCATTCGCAAACATATAGTTAATGTACACAATACAGAGCTGTAAATGCATCTGAGGCACCACACCTAAACTACACTATTCTGTTGTTGGGGGTGTCAGGAAAAGATTCATGCAATTCTTTTTGTATGCTGTGTCGGTGATTTGATGATCGAAAAAAGTACCACGAAAGCATAGTCGGAGAACGAAAACGTGGAAATTTTTGTTCGGGAACATGTAAGTCGGGAAAAGGTACCTATTCCCTGGGAAGACCAATAATTTCTGTCATCAATTCCCTTACAGAAAATTTAGGGAAATTTGCAGATTATTTTCTGCAAAAATGTGTATTTAAACTGAAGTTCTATACAAGGGACAGTACACATGTACTGAACAAGCTATCTGGGTTCAAGTGGCAGGAGAATATGACATGGGTATGTACTGATGCAGAGTCCTTATATACTCAGATCAAACACTGAGATGGCATGGATGCTTTCAGATATTTCCTGGAACTAGAACCGGATCCTGACAATGTGCCTGCTGAGTTCATACTAAAAGCCATGCAGTTCATACTAATACAATAGTTTTGAACTCGCAGGAGACTATTTTCTTCAAGCGTGTGGAACTGCCATTGGTGTCTATAGGGCACAGTCTTACGTAAACTTGTTTCTGGGCAGGTGGGAAAATGAACTTGTTTTCAACCATAAAAGGAACCCTCACCTGCCCAGAATCAAGTTTTGACCAGTTTTATAGTTGATATTTTATGCATATGGCAGGGGGACCCACAGGAGATTGAGGAATTCATCACTTGGATGAATGCAAATAGCCTGAATATGAAGTTCACATTCAAATCAGATCCTGAGGTAATAGATTTCTTAGATCTAACACTGCATAAACCGAAAATTGATGGAGGAGGTATCCAGACCAAATGTTTTAGGTAAACAGCTACAAATACTTTGCCGAGGGCAGACAGTGGTCATCCCACCAGATTAAACAAGCATTTGTCAATACCGAACGTTCGCTTGCAGGTATTTGCAGTGGTGTGTGGCATGTATGGTGCTTTACCCTAATGCCCTGTGTGACTGCTGGTATTTGCACAATAAATTGTCAGCATGACCTTTTTGTTACCCCCATTGTGCGCTACATAGGCGGAAACACGTTTTGGGCAGGATGTGAAAATGACAGCTGTACTGCTCTATAAGGAAGTGTGGTAAATGGCAATGTTGAAAATCTGGAGTGGAAATATTGAAAATTCACAAAGCTAGGAGTGTGCGTGGAACTGTGCAATGCACGAAGAGAGCTGGTGTTAGGAATTTTTCACCAAATTGTCAACATTGGCATTTTAAAACCTCTGCTAATGAACAGTGTCACTGTGATTGTCTTGCATGTGCCATACATTGATTTTGCACACCGAGTGCGTCATTGTGCACTACATGGGCTGAAACACGTCTTGGGCAGGATGTGAAAAATGACAGCTGTACTGCACATAAGGAGGTGTGGTAAAATGGCAATGTTGAAAATGTGGAGTGAAAATATTGAAAATTCGCAAACTTACGAGCGTGCGTAGGAACTGCACAACGCACGCTCGTAAAACAGTTATTTTTAGGAATGTGTTCATCAAATTTTCAAAATAGCCATTTTAAGATCTCTGCTCATGAACAGTGACACTGATTTTCTTAATGTGTCCCATACACCGAGTTCACACAGCGACTGTGCCATTGTCCGCAACATGGGCTGAAACACGTCTTGGGCAAGATGTGAAAAATGACAGCTGCAGTGCTCATAAGGAGGTGTGGTAAAATGGCAATGTTGAAAATGTGGAGGAAAATATTGAAAATTGCAAACTTACGACGGCATAGGAACTGGCACAATGAACACTCGTAAAACAGTCATTTCTAGGAATTGTCTCACCAAATTTTCAACACAGCCATTTTAAGACCTCTGCTCATGAACAGTGTCACTGTGATTTTCTTAATGTGTCCCATACATTAAGTTCGCACATGGACTGCGCCATTGTGTGCTACATGGGCGGAAACACGTTTTGGGCAGGATGTGAAAAATGACAGCTGTACTGCTCATGAGGAGGTGTGGTAAAATAGCAATGGTGAAAATGTGGAGTGAAAATATTGAAAATTCGCAAACTTACGAGCAGCATAGGAACTGCGCAACACACGCCAGAACAATATATTTTGCATTACCAACATGGGGTTTTTTATTCTTTTCATCGATGCCACCGTCACATGTTAGAGTCTCGGCGGTGATTTCCGCGAGTGCCCGCGCAAATCACCCTTCGGGCCCGAGTAATGCCATGACAGTGACATCATTCATGAGAAGGGTCCCAAATACCCCATGTTGAAAATTTGGTGCCAAAATTCCAAAAATGACTTGAGATATGCAATAAAGTTGAAACCCCCCTATCTAGCGCATTATACAGCTTACTGGCATTTCCTCAGTTCGCGGTCAGCTTTGAAGAGTGCAGACGTGTTCCCGGTCCACCAAGATGCCGCTACCGGAGTCTGGAGGTAAGTTTGGGGTGAGGTGAGGCTGGGGCGTGGGTGCGGGTTGTGGGAGGGGAGGGAGACGCCATTGGGACCGCTTTTTCTTTACAGGAAAGAAAAAAAAACCGACGACGGACGCTTGCCATGCTGGGGTGGGCCTTCAGCGGCAGAAGATGTGTGGGGCGCCGAGAGCCGACGGGGATTGGGGACCCCGCCGGCAAACTACACGGGGGCGACGGGGATTGGGCACCCCGCCGGCAAACACAGCGGAGGTTTGCCACGCTGGGCAGCAGGATGGCTTTGGAAGGGCCGTGGAGCCGACGAGGGATTGGGCACCTCTATCGGCAAACAAAGTTTAAGCTTTGGGGCACGGTGACACGCGATGGGGAGCGTGACGCGAGGGGGGAGGGCCTGAGGCGGTGCTTCGTATGGCAGCGATGTTCTGCTTTGAAGCAGAGGAACACCACTGTCATACAGAGCTCCTGCACCCATTGGTGCAGGACCGCCACACCTGCTCAAGGGAGCAGTGCATTGGGTGGGAGAGGCACACCTCCAAGTGTGCTACTCTCCCAAAACGTTCCTTGCGCATGCGCGCAAGCAAACGTAAAAATGTGTTCCATATGGCCAGTTTCTCCGCTTGTGGAGAAACTGTTCTGAAGACAGATTTTTGGACACAGGCTGAGGAACTGAAAGAAATGTTCATTCAGGGGGGTACCAACTGCTGACATTGAATGAGTCTATGAGAAGGGCATTTAATGAAAGGAGGGACGATTTATTAAAAAAATACCCATAGACAAATCCATACAAACAATGCTCCTGTAACTTGTGACAGAACACAATAATTGGTCGAGACAAACTGGAAATGTAATTTACAAAAACTGGCACCCATTACACACTGATCAGATTTTAGTAGAAGCTATAGGGGACAAGCCAAGAATAACATTTTCCAGAGGCCCTAACATTAGGGAAAAGCTAGTGTATAGTAGATTACCAGCGCCCAAACCTACTGGCACATGGTTTGGCACCAAATCAAATGGTGTCTTTAAATGCCACAGATGCAACATTTGTAACTTCTGCAATACAGGTAAACAGTTTACCCACCCAGGTACCGTCAAGATGTTTGAAGTCAGAATTTATCACAAGTGACACCGCTTATGTGGTGTAATAATAATAATAATAATAATCTTTATTTTTAATGCGCCTTTCAGAAATCAAGGCATAGAACAAATTGTAAAATCACATCAAGATAAAACATTACAATAAAACCAGTAAAATAAATCACATCAAACAACATGATAAAACAGTAAAATCAAACCAGGTCAGCATCGTCCCCAAAAGCCTTAATCCACAGAAAGGATTTTAATACTCGTTTAAAACCCCCCACTGTCGCGCACTCTCTGATCCAATGGGGTAGAGAATTCCAGAGGGTCGGTGCCACAAACATGAAAGCCCGGGCACCAGAAGATTTTAAAACAACCCTCGGAAGGTCCAGCAACCCCTCGTTGGACGAGCGGATCGGTCGGTCTGGGAGATAAGGAACCAGGAGCTCTTTCAGGTAGTCAGGGCCCAAACCGTGCAAGACTTTGTAAGTCAGTAAGCAGACTTTAAAGGTGATCCGCCACTGAACCGGCAGCCAGTGCAGTCCCCGCAGCACTGGTGTAATATGGGAAGAATGAGGCGTCCCAGTTAATGCGGCTGCGGAGTTATGCACCAGCTGCAAGCGGCGGATATCAACCCCTGGAAGCCCAAAGTAAAGGGAACTGCAGTAGTCCAAACGCGAGGTCACAAAGGCGTGGATCAATGTAGGTAGGTTCCCGGACAGAACAAAGTGCTTGATCCTAGCGATGTTCCTAAGATGGTAAAAGGAAACCTTAACGACGGCAGACACTTGAGCACGTAGTGTCAGCCTATCGTCAAGAATCACCCCTAGGTCACGTACCTGTTCAGAGATGGGAAGCTTAATATCCCCCAGGAATAAACCTGAGGGATGGTTTGTCCCCCTACCCCCCTATCCGGCCACCAGGATCCACGACTATCACCTCAGTCTTCCCAGAATTCAGCTTCAGCCAGCTGGACCTCATCCAACCTTGGATTTCGCCAAGGCAGTTATTAAACACAGAGTGCGCTCCATTCTGGTCAGGTGCAAAAGACAGGTCGAGCTGGGTATCACCGGCATAACAATGAAACTCCAGCCCATACCGTCTTACAATGTCTCCGAGGGGAAGCATGTACACCGCAAACAACATGGGGGACAGCACTGAGCCCTGGGGCACCCCACGAGACAGAGAGATAGGATCAGAGGAAAACACCCCCCCGATACCACCCTCTGAGTTCTGTCGGTGAGGAAAGAAGTAAACTATCTGTGGACCAAACCTGAAAGCCCACAGATGATTCTCAGGCGCTCAATCAGTACCCCTTGGTCTACAGTGTCAAATGCTGATGACAGATCCATAAGGACCAAGATGGACCGTCTTTTCTGGTCTCTCGCCATCAAGAGATCATTGAGCACCCAAACCAGCGCAGTCTCGGTGCTGTGCCTCTTTCGAAAACCAGATTGAAGAGGATCGTAGATGATATGGATGATCAAGTGGTTGTCTAACTGAGTAGCCACTATTTTCTCAATTACCTTCCCAACAAAGGGAAGGTTTGAGATAGGCCTGTAGTTACCGAGGGAGTCGTGGTCCAAAGAAGCCTTCTTCAACACTGGTGTCACCACTGCCTCCTTCAGGGAGCAAGGATATTCACCAGAGTCTAAGGAGCACCAGACTATCCTCGCCAGAACTGGGATGATAATCTCCCCACGGCCCATAATCAAGGCTGTAGGGCCTGGATCTAAACTACAGCATGTAGTGCACATACCCTGGACAATCCCCATAACATCTTCGATTTCCGGCCTTTTGAAGAGACTCCAGGAAAAAAGAGGGAGTGTGACCGGGGACTGGTCCACGGCCGTTCCCATAGAGAGTGTTGTGTGGGTCTCCACTCTGATGTCATCCACTTTATCTGCAAAGATCAGAGCAAGCTCCTCACAATGAGACTGCGAAAAAGCTCTTACGAACCTGCAGACAGTACACACTCTTAATGCCAATGTAACATTCTGTACACAGGCAGAACCACAAGACCACTGAAGACCAGAATTCAGGAGTATGTTAGGGATATTATAAATGCCCGGACTGACACCAGCAGGCCTGCATTGTGCACGGAAACATGGATCTGACCCAAGGGGCCTTAGGTTCATGGGCATTGAATAGCAACCCCCTCTACATTATGGGGGTGATCGAGTGAATAAACTTTTGAAGAAGGAGAGTGAGTGGATTTATAAGTTGTGGAGTGCCAAGCCAGATGGCCTAAATGACCTATGGGATTTGAAACCCTTTTTAAAGAAAAAATGAAATGCAGATAAGAGATTAGATAAAATATCAAAAATGAGAAAGTGAAAAAAGTTCTGTACATTTTCACACAGTTTGGTATGTTTGTTTAATCCAATTGTTTTTCTCTTACAGGAGATTCTGTAGATCCCCACACCTACCCAGGAAGAAAATTCAGAGGCGTGATCACATTTTTGCTGCAATGAAGGTATTTTACCTGCTCCCTTTCTTATCTTATCCCCCTCCCCTTCTTCCCCATATCGTTCCCTCCCCCCACAACCCTCCATACACACCCACAACCATCCCCCTCCCCCAGCTCCTTTCTCCTGTGTCCCTTATACTTATCTTGTTCCTTCTCTACTTATTCGCTCATTTTTTCACTCTTCACTTTTTAAACATCATTGTGAGAGGTTCAAAAAATTGATATGAATATTTTATTCATCCCACTAAATGAACTAAAATATATGAAACATGAAAATACTAAATAAAGATATAAATGTAATTTCTTAACAAGTTGCTTATGACATGCACAGTCTTGATATTTTTTTGTAGGTATTTAATTGTTAATTGAATGATTGTGATTGAACATTTGATCATATGACCTGTGATGTCACTATTTTTGTATATTTAATTGTATGCTGTATGTTCCCAGACCACTCCCCATGAGGAAGACCTAACCACCAAAGCGCTGGGGAGTAAGGTGTAGCTCTGGCTGCTCTGTCTTGAATAAAGCACTGCATTAAGCACGTAAATTCTGTAACTGAAGCATTATTTCTGTCTTGAGCGCTGTTACCTTTGGTGCTGTGTGCATCTTTTGGGCCTGCTGCCCACTGACTAGCACCAGCCTTCATTGGAATGGCGCAGCATGTTCTGGGACTTGTAGTCAGGACTGAGCCTGCTGGCCCGACTGATGCTGGGCTGGTTTTGCCTGGAGCCCTTAGCGTCCTTCTGTGCAGATGTAATGCAGTCCAAGGAGGCAGACTACTCGATATGCTAGAGATTACCCTTCACATCGGGCCCAAACAGGTCAGTGCCCAGGAATGGAACATCCGCCAGCTTGTGCCGAGTGTCTGCCGTGAAGTTCCGAGATCCGCAGCCAAGCCCTATGGCGCATGGCAACTGCGGCTGTCACCAAGCGGACACGGGAATACCCCAGATCCAGAGCCGTCTGGGAGCTGCCGCTTGGACACAGCCCGGCCCTGATCTTGGACCTGCTTGACCGTGGTCTGTAGGTCCGCAGGAAGGTGAGGAATTACCTCATTCAAAGAGCCCACGAGGGCATGGGAGAAATGTGCCATCATGACGGCCAAGCGAGGAGGCAGCATAGACCTTTTTAGCCGCGTGGTCCAATTCCTTGGACTCCTTGTCCAGTGGCTTATTGATGTCCCCGGTATTGCCCGAGCACCGAAACAGTGAGTCGGCCACCAACCCCTTGGCAGAAGGGTGCTCCGTGAAACCCGAGAGGGTACCGGTTGGGACTGCATATTTGTGGGCCATCCGGGCAAAGGGCGCAGGGCAGGATGTGGGGCGCTGCCAAAGCTCCAGAGCTGGGCTGACAATGGCCTTGGCCACTGGGAAAGCCTTTGTCAGAAAGTCCCCTTTGTCAAGATCTCTATGAGGGGATAGCGAGCCGCTTCTGGACGGGCTCCAGTTTCATCCCCGTGGACTTGGAGATGAGGCGGAGGATGCCCATGAAGGAAGTGGGCCCTTCCTCTGTCGAGAGATCCCCCACAGACTCCATGTTGATCGGACGGGAGTGCAGCGAGGAATCCTCGGTCTCAAAGGAGTCTGCATGAAGCAGCCAACCGACAGAGTCACCCTCAACCCTCCGCAGACGGTCAGGTGCGAGAGTGACTGATAACAGACGGGGAAGGGGCATCACCAAGATTGGTGGAGAGGCCGATATCGACTGAACCTAAATGGTCTTGAACGGCTCCGCAGGGGGAGGGACGGTCTCGACCAACTCCACAGGGGGAATCTGGGGTCGGCCTCTCAGGGCGACAGCCAAGGATGGCTGGTGGGAGCCGGGCTGGCTTCGACCAGCCAGCACCAACTGTTGCTTACATGAGGTCTTCGTTGCCGACGCAAATTGCGCCAAAGCCTCTCCTCACCCGAGGAAGATGAAGAGGCGGCGTTCCCATGATGTTGAGCGTGGGAGCGCCAATGACGGCCGAAGCTTCTTGACCCACTGGAGGAGGAGGGCAGAGACCCTGGCTGCCGGGGGTGCCGACAGGGGATATCGGAGGGAGCCGGGGAGTACCACAGCTCCTCCAGGTCTGGGTCGATGACTGGCAGATTCTGCGCAGTGGACTGAGCAGCCCCTTCTGAGGTCACGGGGTGGACCAGTGTCCCGAAAAGAGAATTATCCGCTTCAAATGACAACCAGTCGACAGATTTGAGAAACATCTTGGCTGCATCATCGGCCGATGTCTCGAAGAACTGGCCCGACAGGGACTCCGTGAAGCCAGCGGCCACGGCTTCGACCTTGGTCAAAACCTGGGAGTCCTGAGCCGAATGTTCTCGGTCCCAGGAACGCTGACGATGAGTCTTCTCTTTTTCTTTCTTTTACTCATTCTTGCGAGAGCAGGAGCTGTGCCAACCCGAAGAGCCCTGCCCTTTAGTCGGAGAGACTGGCACAGCTCTTTGAAGGAGCCCAAAAATATGAAGCCCAACTGGAGCGGAACGAAGGCAGAAGTCCAGGAAAATGGCGCAGCATCCTCCTCCTCCTCAAAAGCCGTAAGCTGTTCCAACTGCTCGGCAGACCCAGCAGCCGCAGAGACCACCCAACGGGTGTCTTTAGATTTGACTGGCGAATGTAGTTTTTTCTGGGTGGCTCAAATTAAGGCGGTTCTCGAGGACAGCTGCGTGAAACCGGCAAACATCGCAGGCCTGGGTATCGTGATCGTGGCCCAGGTAGTAGACGCACGTGGCGTGAGGAGCAGTATGCTACATCTTCTGCCCATATGGGCACCGGCGAAATATGGGCGTGGACTTATCTATTGTGGTCACGATCTAAGATGGAGTTAAAAACAGAAACTCATAAGAGTTTAAGGTTTTGTAAGTAATCCAAAGATTTGAGTGCTAGGGCCTACTCAACGCAGGAGCAGTAAGGAAGGAACCGGCTTCTTCCTGTGGAAAGGAAGATCTGGCGTCATGCGGTGGAGCCGAGGGATATACCACCTGGGTGAATGGGAGGAGCCAGCTTGAAAACTTTCCATCACATCTTAAAGGGAAAGGACACTGTCAAATAGTATGGACAGAACATATCCACATCCATAGAAATTTAAAATTACCAAATTTATCAAAGTTCACTCATAACCTGGTCATTTCTTCAAATGTTCAACAGTATTTTATGACCCTAATTAAAAATGACAAAGTTACGAGTAAAAGTTCAAAACGCACTGAAAATATATTGACTGCACTTAACCTTTTTCCTTAGTTCGTGGTTGCCTGAAGGAGAAGGACATCTTTTGACAAGAGTGGATCGACATCGAGGAATCATCTATATGTGAGTGAAGGGGACTGTGGAGTGGTTGGTCCTGTGTGTGTGTGTGTGTGTGTGTGTGTGTGTGTGTGTGTGACTGTGGGGTGGTTGGTTGGTCCCGAGCGTGTGTGTGTGTGTTTGGGGAGTGAGGGGTTACAGATCGATTAATACATTGACGGCACTTACCTTGCTTCCTCAGTTCACAGTTGCACTTCATGGAGGAGGAGGTCTTTCAGTGACAGTGGACCTACATTAAGGAACCCTGGGTAGGTGAGGGAAGGGACTGTGGGGTGGTTGGTCTGGTGTGTGTGTGTATATGGTCAGTGGTTAGAGATTGATGGACTATTTTCTTTTCAAGTTATAACAAAAAATTAAATAAGACCTTCAAGGGTCAGTCTTCTTAATTCAAGAGGCACAGACACAGAGAACTGAGCACCCCAGTGTCGCCAGCTATGAGAAGGGAGCAGGTGGCACAATGGTGGACTGAACTGGAGAGGACGTGAGCCATAAATTACAGTGGTATTGGGGTGGGCACCCCAGTCTGCTCTTCTTTGGGGAAAGTATCTCACAACCAGCACGGGGGCCCCATGTCTATTTTTACAAATGTGTACAGCTAGCAGGATCAAGTACCGCTGGCCATTTGCAGTTTATTAAAACGAGGGCTGGGGGAGAGAAATACCAGAGGCAGGACTGGGTGCCCGCCATCTAGTTATATCAAGTGAAACGTGGTTGTGAGGGGGAATACCAGCGGGATTGGACATCAGTTATCCATAGAAGCTGATGGCAGATGAGGACCGTAAGGCCGATCCAGTAACTGAAATGACGACAGGGAGGTGTTCTGGGGGGGGGTTAGCAGTGTGAGCGAAAGTGATTACTTTCAACTTTGTCAGGCATGGCGATCTTCTGGTTTTCACATCAGGGCCCTGTTTTTTTTTTGTTTTTTTTTTTAATTTCCTTTTTATTAAGAAAAGCATTGTTATGGATGATACATATATGCTCATACCAGTAAGAATACATCAAACCAAAGTTACCAAATGCATATCAACTGATTAGTAAATCACATGTATGCATAGAGAGTAATTGATTCCTATGATAAATGAGTAACCTAGACATATCCTGATTTCCCATGAGATAAATGAATTTTCACAGAAGGAATACGTCCACAAACCAAATGGCAACTACACTCTAAGCCCCTTCCTCGGATTGATGGCCCAATAAATGGAGAGGGCATTCTGGGGTATGCAATACTACCCTCCTCCCAGGGCCCTGTTCTAAAGTTGCCCAGCTACCAATCGTCATGGCAGACTACCCATCAGTTGGGTCCCTACTGTAATATACAGCTGCCTGAAATGGCTTCTTTTATATAAGATGCGCTGCCTAAATTGGCTTCCTTTAATTGAGGTCCAATCCCCAACCACCGCGCAGGTAACTCATGAGGAGCCAGCTAATGAGAGCACTACACATCTTCCAAGCATAAAGTAAACAAAAAAATTAGCAGCTCAACCCTTGCTCATTCACTTAACCTTATATGTCTTTTTCATTAGGGGTGCTACTGCTTTATGGCATACAGGAGCTGAAACAGAAAATTCAGTGTACAACCTATCCCATCCACAGCAGTTTTTGCAAATATAATTAAGCAATAATGCACGACAAGAGCAATAGTGCACAGAGTGTGGGCTGTGCTGGGACAACCTCACGTCTGGGGTGGTTGGGCACAAGGCCAAAGGGTGAGTGCGTCCAACACCCCAGAAGTGAGGTTATCCCAGCACAGCCCACACCCTGGAGTGCATTACTGCTATTATACAATGGCTCTTTTTTTTTTTTTTTAATAAAACAGGAAAACAGAAAAAAATGTTTTTATGGCTTTTTTTGTATTTTTTTCATGTGTGGATGTATGTGTTTTGAGAAAAAAGTCCAGCGTTTGGCCACTAGATGGTGCTAGCAGTATGTTCTGCATTGTGTGCCCTAGCTACAGCTTTTTTTTCTTGTAGGACACAGGAGTTACATAGTAGATGCTGGCCGTGTTTTTTTTTTTTTTTGTACATTTAAATGCTGCGGCCGGAGAATGAGCTGCAAGTCACTGTTGCGTCAGCTATGGAGTGTGGCTGATGAGCCAATTGGTAACAGATACTGGAGCTGCCGCGGTGCTGTCATGGTCGTGGAGAACAAAGCCAATTATGGGTGTGGCTTTATTTTCATTTCTGAGTATTTCCTGTCTTTCCGCAACTGTTCTTCTGTAGTTCAGGACTACGGGTGATCGAGCGCAGCTGCCTTGTGTGCACACGCTACATCGCCAGTACTTCTGGGAGTTAATGGACACTTTTTTTTTTTGAATGTTTTACTGTACAGGCATTTATTTTTTAACATCGGTATTAGTGAGGAGAGCAGAGAAGGGAACTTTTACATCCTCGGTGTGGGGGGGTGGCGAAAGCAGTGCAGGAGCAAAGTCATGTACAGTGCTGGTCGGAGTGTCCCTAACCTGTGGAGGAGAGACATGATCCAGGAGCCTATCATGCGGTCAGTGTGTATGCTGGACCTTCTTCATACAGTGAGGCTGTGCTGGGATAACCTCACTGTTGAAGGACTGTGCCAACCAATCAGAACACAGCATTCTTTCTTGCTACTGTATAATATTCTTTCTACCTGAACTGGCCATTTATTTTATCTCCAATAAGAGTGGGGGTCTTCTGGTGTTCTTATCTGGGCCCTGTTGCGAAGTTGCCTGGATACAAATCACCAAGGTAGACCACACAAAATCAGCAGTTCATCCCTTGTTCATTCAGACTTTACCCCCTATGTCTATGCCATGCACGCTTAAAGCCTCCCGCTGTTTTCACCGCCACCACTTCCGATGACAGCCTGTTGCTGGAATCTACCACTGTTTCAGTGAAGTAGTACTTCCTCACATCCCTCAAACTCCCAACCTCTCCAGCTTCAACGCATGCTCCCTGGTACTGGTGCTCTTACTCATCTAAGACTCCCCTCCTGCACCATGTTCACCCATGAGGTACTTGTAGGCCTCTTATATCACCCTCCTACTCGCCTGTCTTCCAGGGTGTACATGTTGTGATCCCTCAGTCTCTCCTCATAGGGCTTCTCGTGCAACCCCTGCAGCATTTTAGTTGCCCTCCTCTGGACTGCCTCCACCCTGTCTATGTCCCTTCAGAGATGCAGCCTCCAAAACTGGACACAGTACTCCAGGTTGGCTCTCATCACTGACTGATACTGTCACACCACCACCTCCCTCCTCCTGCTGGAGATACCCCTCCATATGCATCCCATCATCCCACTGGCCCTAACCACTGCTCTGCCACACCACCCTGCTACTGTGAGGTTGTCAATTTATGACAACCCCAAGGTCCCTTTTCCTGGTAAGTGAGGAAGTACTCCCTCCACCCAATCCTATTTTCAACTCCTGGGTTCTATACCGTAGCTGATTTATTTTGCACTTTTTGGCAGTGAACCCCAACTGCCAAGCTCTTTACCACTCCTCGAGTTTCACTAAGATCCCTGCTCATTCTCTCCACCCCCTCCTGAGTGTCCACATTACAGATTTTGGTATCATCTGCAGGAAGGCATTCCTTCCCTTCCAGCTCTTCTGCAATATCATGAAGACACTGAAGAGGACAGGTCCCAGTACTGAGCCCTGCAGCACCCCAATGATCACTCTCCTATCAGAGTACCATTAATCCTCACCCTCAGTCTCCTATACATTATCCAGTTTCTATTCCAATTCACCACTTTGGATCTCACCCCTAGGCTGTTCAATTCCTTTATCAGTCTCCTGTGGCACAGTGTGGAAGGCCTTGCTGTAGTCCTGGTGAATCCATACTGCCTGTGGTCTTGCAGTCCATTAGATTCAGGATACACTACTAGTCTTTCCTCCAGCAGGATTTCCATTAATTTACCCACCACTGAAGTATGACTGACCAGGCCATAGCTGCTAGCCTCCTCCATGCTGCTGCTCTTATGTAGAGGGACCACGTCTGCTCTTCTCCAGTCCTCCTTAACCACACCTGTTTCCAATGAACTGTTTAATAAAGCTGTCACAGTGAGGCAGCTAGCACCTCCATGAGTTCCCTTTAGTACCCCTGGCTGTATCCTGTCTGGTCCAATAGTCTTGTCCACCTTCACAGTTTCAAGTCCCTTCAGGACTCTTTCCGCTCAAAGCAGGTGTAGACCCCCCCCCCCCGCTACTTAATGGTGGTCCGTCCCTCCACTGTGAAGCCTGAGCAGAAGTACCTGGTCAGGATGGTAACTTTTCTTGGTCCTCGTCTGCGTAGACTCCCCTTCTACCCTCCTAATCCTCACTTATGGGGATAGTTAGGATCATGTATCGACATTAGACTGCAGGGTTATATAGGGCCCATGGACAAGCATGATGGACCTGTTGGTTTTTTCTGTCGACACTCTTTCTCACTAGTCCTCCCCTTGCTTTCCTCTTCTCACTTATGTGTCTCTGAAGAAAGTCTTATTCCCTTTATCTACCCCTTTGGCTATCCTTTCCTCGGTCTGCACCTTTGCTCTCCTCACCACTTTTCCTGCTTCCCTCTGTGATTCATTTTGCCTCTTCAATGCCACCCTTTTTCCATCACCACCTTTGACACTTCCTGAGAGAACCATGATGGTCTCTTTTTCCTTCTGCTTTTACTCACTTCCTTCGCAAAGCGGCTGGCTGTCTTAATTATGCCCTCCCTTATTTCTCCCCCACTGTGCCTCTTAGGGATGTCACAATGTTACATTTTTAGTATCATGGTATTTTGTGAAACAAAAAAAAAAAAAACTATTAATTATCGAGATAATCTGAGGCATTTCTAAATTTAGTAAACATAGCAAAAATCTTACTGGAGGAAGATGGGGAATAAGGAATCATGGTCGCACATGGAGAAGGACACGCTGCCGTAGCAGCAAGTTAACACTATCACGGCATAGTGTGCTGCACGATAATCACAATATTGGTGTTTATTGCGATATATTGCCATATCTTATAATTGTCACATCCCTAGTGCCTCTACTTCTCCCTGGCAAATCACCCCCCCCCTTCCCAATGAGGCAGTTTATGTGGCAGTCCGGGGGAGATGAGGCCAGGGAAGGTGGCAGGGGCACAGCAGAAGTTAGTGGCCAGTGGGGAAATTGCACAGGGAGCCAACCCCCCAAAAAAAAAACACTTGTAATGCACACACCCTTGGGCAGAGCAGCTCCTACCAGGAAAACTTGGAACAAAATTCTAAAATGTTTTTGCTCCATAGGCGAGCAAAAAGGTGGCCAAAAAGTGCATTTTTACAAGATTTTGTTCTTTCTGGATTTTGGAATCTGGACAGGCAGCCATCTCGAATCATGCCAAGTCATAACTTGCCTCTTTGACAGCGCATACAAGATTTCATACAATTTCGTTGATGGGCACCAAAGTTAATGTGCAAAAATCTGCGTTTAGCATTAGACAGCCTGCACAATGCTAACTACATAGGTGCTACCACGCCTGCTGTGTAATATATGCATGCACTCATATATAGAGAACCTATGCTAATGCAGGTATTAGGGATGAGGCAAAGCATAAAAGGTAGGAAAATGAAATATGACAGTAAGAAGTTCCTGGAACCTTGGCAAACTTGTGGTGTGGTGTTCTTCGGGTAAAGCCGACACTGCATCAGATGATTGTTCAAACCCTGAGGGACTTCCAGCATCTGAAGACACTACCTGTGGTCTCATGCCTTACTGCACCTCTGGGCATGCGGTTGTCCCAGTACTACCAATACCCTGTTGTGTCTTATTGCTTATATAGAAAAAGGCAGAAAACAACTCAAGGAACATCCATTTCTCTTACCTATTCCCCATTAACCTACTGTCAAATAGGGTTCTTACTGTAAGATGACCACCCTTGTGGTGGGTGCTAAAACGGTAACAGGATAAGTATGCATGGGATAGACACAAGGGGACCTTAGAATTAAGGCGGGGGAGACCTGAGAACGAGTAGGGTCTGCGGTGGCACTTTAGGTGGGGGAAAATAGGGCAGACTAGGTGGTCCAAGAGGTTCTTATCTGCCAACAACTTCTAAGTTTCTATCTGACACACCATTCCCCCAGCTAACTCCTTACCCCCTCCCTTTTTATGTTTGCTTGCACGCATGTGCAAGAAACAGTGCCATCATCGGAGATTTCGGAGGTGTGTCACCTCCTCCTCCAGTTCAGTCAGTGTGTTGGCAGGCGCGGCCCCTGTAAGCCAATGCATGCTGGAGCTGTGTATGACAAGCTCCAAAATGTAGTGGCATACAGTTCAAAGGGGAGCTACGCCTAGTGAGCAGCGACAGACATCGCCTGCTCATGCGCCGCTCCCCCACCCCACACGCACACACTGTATAGTCGACAGGGGTGCCCAATCCTCGTCCAGCTGTGCTGCGTCTCCCCGCCCCCACCTCATAAAGTTTAATGCCACGCTGGGTGCCCACCCCAGCGTGGCAACTACTGATATAGCAGACAGGGTGCCCAACCCCGCCGGCTCCACTGTCCTAACCCCCGAGTAGGGTGCCACACTGGGAGCCCACCCCAGCGTGGCAATCGATCTCAGGGCCGACGGGGTGCCCATCCCCGCCGGCTGAACGCCTTCAACCGTTTTGTGTCACGCTAGAGCCCACCCCAGCGTGGCAAACGTCCGTCAGTTTTTACTCAGAAGAAAAGACGGTCCCACGTAGTCTCCCTGGCCCTCCCACAACCTGCACCCACCCACTGCGCACCCTGCCTCCCCACACCCCTCACCCCATACTTACCTCCGGACCTCGGCGCAATGATCTTCGTGAACTGGAACACGCCTGCACTCTTCAAAGCCGATCGCGAACTGAGGAAATGCCGGTAAGCTGTATAATGGGCTAGATAGGGTTTTTCAACTTTGTTGCATATTCAGGTTTTTTGATTTTTGACCAATTCACGGTTTTAGATTCTTTCCAATGATAACATTGTCATGGCGTTATTTTCACCAAGGGTGATTTCGCAGTCACTGTGCGAAATCACCTTCGACCTGAATAACGCCATGACAGTGACATCATTCATGAGAAGGGGTCCTAAACCCCATGTTGAAAATTTGTGCCAAAATTCAAAAAATGACTGTTTTATGAGCTGCACATTGTGCAGTTCTTACAAGAGGTTTAAGTTTGCTTAATTTTCAATATTTCACTCCAGATTTTCAACATTGCCATTTACCACACCTTCTTATGAGTAGTACAGCTGTCATTTTTCACATCTCACCCAAAACGTGTTTTCACATGTAGCGCATAATGGCGCAGTCGGTGTGCGAAATCAATGTGCGGGATAAATTAAGAAAATCACAGTGACACTGTTCATGAGCAGATGTCTTAAAATGGCTATGTTGAGAATTTGGTGAAAAAATTCTTAAAAATTACTTTTACGAGCGTGCGTTGCACAGTTCCTATACATGCTAGTAAGTTTGCAAATTTAATATTTTCACTCCAGATTTTCAACATTGCCATTTTATTACACTTCCTTATGAACAGTACAGTTGCAATTTTCATTATGTCCCAAATGTTTTGCCGCGACACGTCGCGCATAATGGTGCTGTTGGTGTGCCAAAGCAATGTTTAGGACAGATTAAGAAAATCACAGTTACACTGTTCATGAGCAGAGGTCTCAAAATGGCTATGTTGAAAATTTGGTGACAAAAGTCCATAAAATGACTGTGTTATGAGTGAGCATTGCACAGTTTCCACGCACCTGTAGGTCATGACTTTGTAATATTTTCAGTCCAGATTTTCACCAGTGACATTTTTCACACTTCCTTATGAATAGTACAGCTGTCATTTTTCACAACATGGCTGAAGTGTGTTTTCACACTTTCAGCGCAGAGATGCGTGGTCGCTGTGGGAAATCATTGTTCGCACAGATAAAGAAAATCACAGTGACACTGTTCATGATCGGAGGCACCAAAATGCCTGAGTTGACAATCTGCTGTAAAAATCCCCAACCTAATTATATTACGGGTGTGCTTGTACAGTTTCTATGTCTGCCACTTCAACATTTTTTTTTTTTTTTAATATTTTACTACAGATTTGCAACATTGCCATTTTTTACACCTCCCCATGAACAGTACAGCTGTCATTTTTTACATCCTGTTCGGAATGTTTTTGCACCTGTGGTGCTAAATGCCGTAGTCACTGTGCATAAGCAGCTTTCGGCTAACAAACTGATATTCCCCCTGTTCATGAGGTGGGGTCACAAAACAAACATGTTGAAAATTTGGAGTGAAAATACCAACGAATGCCTGAGGTATTAGGGTTTCCAACTGTAACGCCCAACCCTGTAGAGAATGACAGGCATCAGGGGTGTGACTTGGGATTCTTGCCTGTGATGCTCATACCATTCCACACCCTGCAGTCAGTGAGAGGCATCGAGGTATGCCTTGGACTCTTCGGCCCCAAACTTCACCCCATTCTCCTATATCGCACCCATCTCACCGTATTTCCTAACGGAATGGGGTGTGCATAAGGGCCAAAGACCCCAAGGAACACCGTGACACTTGTCAGTGTCTGCAGGGTAGGGTGTGGTGAAATGGCGTGGCCATCATGCCTGACGACCCAAACACACACCCCAATGCCTGTCACTCTCTGCAGGGTGGTGGTGGGGTTGGCTTCAGTTCAATACTTCACTGCCATTCCTATTACGCAGCTCTGTAACTTCTACACTACCACTGCCAACGCCAGCAAGCAAACATTCGGCATTGACAAATGCTTGTTTGTGTTGCAAACCCTCCGTATCTCTCCTACCCAACGGTATTAGGTCAATATGTCATGGTAACAATGCCGCAGTCAAAACCGCGTTGCAGAAAGAGCGTAGGGGAAAACAGCTACAGGGTATAAAATACCACAAGGACGAAATGGTGCAGGCGCGGTTTTGTCCCCTGTAGCTAATGGCTGGGAGGCAGTGATGCAGAGGATAAGCCCTCTGCTGGGTGGTGATCCACCAAGCAACTGCCGAGGCTCAGCGGCAGAGCCGCCGGCAGTGGAGAGATGTGGAGTGTCTGTGGACCAGGGCTTGAATCCTGGTCCCAGACTACTTGTGTGCTGTTACTGTGTTTTATTTATTTATTTTTTAAGTGTTGTGCTATTGCGATTTCCCCCAACTCGTGTTTCTCCCCATCCTGGTGTTGCCTCCCCCCCAAAGGTGTATTTAAATGGGGGGGGGGTGCAGAGCCCTCCCCAAAAATCAAGAATACATGTTTTTGCAGTGATGATGTTCCATTTCGGTATTATTACCTAGTGCTGGCAGTGTACCCGCTGTACTGAAAGTGCAGTATACTGCCACGCTGTTTGTGTCTGCGACATTATGAACCCGTGCCCTACCTGACCATGAACCCATTTATAGATCTCGCCTCCACAAAACAACTCTGGCAGTCTATTCTGCATTTCTACCACCCTTTCGATGAACAACTTCCTAACATCTCTAAAATCCCCCTCCCCAGACTAGTCTACACCCATGTCATCTTGTCAGTGTTTCCATTCTTAGTGAACAGGTCCACACTATGAACTTTGTTTACCTCCCTCAGGATCTTGAAAGTCTCACCCCTTTAAGGCTCCACAAAATAAATAATAATATAGCACTAGTATGCCCAAGATGCATTAATACTGCAGGTACTTATTAATCACTACAATACCTACTTAGCAGTTCGACAACTTTCAACAAAAACTTATCACAATGGCATTCAAAATAGCAAAAAAGTGTACACTAATTAAATGGAAGGACACCATCTCCCCAGCTTTTGAAACCTGGATGAATTTAATGCAAGATATCATGAAACTGGATAAAATAAAAATGAAGAGAAATGTTATTTTTGAGAAAAATATGGGCCCCTTTCCAAGTTGCAATCCAAGATGGAGTACTATCTTAACACTGTATAAACATATACAGTAGGTAATGTTCTGGTCAATCCGGAACATAGAAAGTTACATTTACACTCAAGAAAGAAGAAAAAGTAAGGATGGCTTAGAAATGATGGCTATGAATCTTGGGCCCGTAGACAGGTAGGGATATGTTTATGATGATGAAACAGGCAATTCATATTGATATCAAAAATCAATTAATGATTGTGCCAAAAATTCCTCTGAACCAAAAAAAAAAAAAAAAAAAGAGATTGAGTGTCTATCAAATCTCCGCTCTCCCTCCTAGCCTCCACAGTATGTGTTCATGTCTTCCAGACATTCCTCATCTGCCCTGCCCAGCTGCCCCTGGATCACCTCTGAGACCCCTTGCTGCACTCTCTCTAGCCTGTCCCTGTCCGGCCTCAGGGCAAGAAGGTATACTGAATTCAAATTTAAGTATAAGAGGTGCACTATTTGAAGGTTATGAAACAGTGTGTGATTAAAGCATTCTTTCAGGCTCTCATTATGGTGTGCCCGGTTTGTTTGTCAGTCTCTTAGATGTGAGACTTTATTCTACGCAAGATGATTCAGTTGTTTTTTCCGCACAGAAATTTGGCACATATTCATTCTGACGGGCATCAAAATATTCTAGGCTATAATGGACAAAGTCGAAGGTACAGCTGGGTTCATGCAAGATGATCCATAAAACATACGAAAAAAAAACCTACCCCTGGATGTTATGATTGTATGGTAGCAGTGTGTTAATTTTTCTACAGTGGCATTTATCCTTCGCTGCATGAAAATGACTCTACTTAGAGAGTTTTGTCAGAACTGTACACTTCATGTAGTTTAGAATGTGATAAGCTTATCATAGCATGATTCTGCTTTAACATATTTCATCTTCATCCCAGCTGAACAAACACCTTGAAGTGTACTTTTCAAATGGAAACCCTGTAACAAAAATGGTACTTGAAAAAGTAATGATTTTGCCTCCTTGTGTATATCAAGATCTTTGGTATGGGCATGAATATTTTGTTGTTGTGAGTCTCTGCTACTAAACCAGTCTAACTTGGTCTACCCTCATCTTCAGAAATAGTATCAAGATTTACTGTAGAAACTGAGTGAACAGTGTTAGTACTAGCTAAACCTCAAAAACTGCCATATTTCTAGCCAAAACCAGTGTTTACCCATACCTGTTCTACATAGCTTTCAAAGTGTGCAAATTAGGGTTGTGCAGAATGCCTGGTGAATAGGACAATGTACCATTTGGAAACTTGCATGCATTATTCAAGGATATGCACTAAGCTACAACACATGACAGTATGCAGTAATGCTAAATTACCACATGCTCCAAGTGGATTGTGAGGCATGAGTCAAGTCATAGCCAGGTGCCTTCAACCACATGGGAAGTGCAGTAATTTATGCCATTACTGTACACCAGAGTGTGTAATTCTGCATATAAAATGATTCTAAAGGTTACAAGAGAGAGTAAACAAGCATTTGTCAATGCCGAATGTTTGCTTGCTGGCATTTGCATTGGAAGTGCAGGAATTAAAGGGGAAGTCTCCCATACTTTCACACCAATATTGTCCCCAACTCCTTATGTGTAACTGTTGTATGCATCCTCCAGTTGACAACAGTCCTATTGCTGTCCAAATCTAGATTATAAATAAAAATATACAGCCCCTAGAAGTTATCAATGTGTTTGTCCTCCATTTTACCATCAATGTTGCTGGAGGATGATGTCAGAGCAACAAATAATGGTGCTGCACTAAATGCAGTTCCACCAGTAAACCAAACCCCCCAGTGTTTGGTTCCCCACTTGAGTAATGGAGGAACCCTTTAAGTGTTGTGCGCATCCTGAAGTTCAGGTCTAATAGGGACTAAGACCATGTGAGTGTGATGCAGCTCTGATTTGAGGTATATACAGTATTCATATAAAGAACTGCCTGATGTGCTGTGTTACTGTTTGTCAGCAAAAAACAATTTACCCAATAAATGACTCTGGGTACAACAAGAGTTTTAAGTGGTATTATACAGCTGCTGTATTATGTTCTGTGTGTGTTGGCATTCTGTTTTGATTGACAACAGCAGTGAGAAACAATCATGCAAATATGCCCCTTTCCCTTAGTAACTATGCAGTCAGTGACTGGATCGCTGCTGTAAGGCAATAAATAGTTCAGCCACAACAAGGCACAGGTTACCAGGAAAGCATCAGCTGTAGCATATGGAAGAAGGGTAATCTAGTGGTTAAAGCACAGTCACAAGAACTGGGAGACTCTGGTTCAAATCTTACTGGAGTCCCTTACTCTCTAACCCTTACCAAGTTCCCCTAACCTCCTTGGGAACTGTGATGGCCCCTCAGGTCCATGACTTTAAAAGTGCACCCATTCCCATTATAAATCATTAGCAGTGATGTGAGAGCTACAGCACTTCACTTTGAAGGTACTGAGGACAAGCTGTTAATGCCAGCATTTGAAGTAGGATGTTCCTTACAAATCAGATGCTACACTTCAGCTGTTTTAGATAAAGAAACTAATTAGTCTGTGTTTGTAGTGCTCTGTATTTGCTTAGCTCATTCCTCCCATGTCATATGCATTCTGTGTCTTGGTATTTCCAGTCAGAAACTCAGATTTAAAGAGCATTTGAAATGTAAAACAGTATACTTTATAAAGTAAGTGATCTAGCTCTCCACTTTCAGGCTGCTGAAAGGGGGTGTGTATCATTTGTGCAAAGGACGAATTCAGGCTTGTGTGATCCTTTGGGAAAACTGCCCAGGCCCACCTTGCAAATGAATCTTCAAGGGTGTTCACCTGGTTCAATACAGATTAACTGATTGATTCATTCTGCTGCTCTCCGCAACATGCTACAAATGTCTCACAGAGGGAAATTAGCAGTACAAAGAAACATATTGTTTCCTGTGAATGAAATACTATTAGATGTATTATTTGCTCTACACATACAGTATTAAGGCTACAAGTACTACTCCCTGTGTGAGCTGCATGACAGAACTGTCTTAAGCCACTGCAAACAAACTACAATCAGGACAGACAGCATTGATGCCCTCATGTTTTCTTCTTCACTGCTGCTGAAGTGACATCAAGGAATGGGAGGGACTGTATTACAAGTGACTCGTTTGCACGTAAATGGAAGCTTGCTTAACACTTTACTACCTTGTGTCAAAGCCTTCGACTCTAGATGTGCTGCAACAGAAAAAACGACTGATCTGTTATTGACATATGTACAGTACTTGATGTAATGTATAAAAAATACATCAAACATAACCAAATCAGAAATATACAGGAGTCTTCTTTAAGACAGATGCAGAATAGGAATGGCAGTGAAGTACTGAACTGACACCCACCCCACCCTGCAGAGATGGACTAGCATTGGGGTGTTGCCTTTGGGTCGTCGCCCATAACGCTCACACCATTTCACCTCACTCTACCCTGCAGACACAGACAAGCGTCGAGGTGTGCCTTAGGGTGTTCGGGCTTTACACTCACCCCATTCCATAAGGAAATACGCTGAAGTGGGTGCAGTATAGGAGAATGGGGTGAACTTTGGGGCCGAAGAGTCCAAAGCACACCTCGATGCCTGTCACTGGCTGTGGGGTTGGGGTGGAATGGCGTGAGCATTACCGTCAATAGTCCCAAGTCACACCCCTGACACCCATCAATCCCTACAGGGTAGGGCGTTATGGTCGGAAACCCTAACGCCTTGGGCGTTTCTTGGTATTTTGACTCCAAGTTTTCAGCATGGGCTTTCTGTGACCCCACCACATGAACAGTGACTATCAGTTCGTTAGCTGAAAGGTGATTTTGCACAGTGAGTGCGCCATAGGTGCAAAAACACATTTCAAACAGGATGTGAAAAATGACATCTGTACTGTTCATAAGGTGTAAAAAAAATGGTAATGTTGAAAATCTGGAGTGAAAATATAAAACAATTGAAGTCACAAGCGTGCGTAGAAACTGTGCAACACACACCTGTAATGTAATTATTTTGGGGATTTTTTTTTTTTTTTAACACCAGATGTTCAACATAGGCATTCTGGGAAAATTAACCCTCTATTCTCCGGGGCAGTTTAAAGGCTGGAACCAACTGCAGATTGTCAGAATACAGCAAGACTTCATGTTTGAATCAGCTGTTGCCACATGAGATCCTCATAAAGTCGACAGAATTTCCGTCTAAGTCTCTCCTCGTCTGAAGAGGATGGGATCGGTGGCGCCGCCTCTTTCTAGAGTGCTTGTGACTTTTCTTCGGTTTTTCGACCAAAGGGTCCTAGTCCTCGATCGAGACCGATGGGGTCAGCTGGTTCGGTCGAAAGAAGCCGGAATCTGTGAGAACCGAGGTTCTGGCACCTTTCCCTCGATCAGGATACCTGAGGGCTGGGTCCCCCTTTGGGGAAGGAAAGGATGAGTGTCCTTTCCAAGGAGTCGTCGACAACGGCTCGATCGGGTCGAGAGTAATCTCGGACGGTTCAGCCGTGTCCTCGGCCTCAGTGCCTTGGCCTGAAGGAAGGTACGAGAAGCCGTCGGCCGAGGTAGAGACCGCAAGATCCTGGGAATCGGACCGCTCTCAGTCCCAGGAACGTCTTCTTCAGGCAGAAGACTTAGGGTCCTTGTCCCTTTTCTTAGGGCAGGAGGAGTACGAGCACGAGAGCGCCTCACCCCATGTGGGGAGAGACTGGCACAGCTCCCAAAAGGACCCAGTGAAGGTGGAACCCAGGTTAAGCGGCACGAAAAACTTCAGCTGGCCGAAGCTTGAGCAGCTTCCTCTTCGAAGGCTGCCATCTATTCAAGCTGACTGGCAGATCCCGCGGCCACGGAAACCGCACACCTGGCCTCCTTTGATTTCACCAGTGGGTTGCGAAGCTCCGGTCTCCCTAGTTTTAGGTGCGCCTTGCGGTCGTCCTGGATGTTGGGATGGAAGGCCAAACAAATGGTGCAAGAAGTGGTGTCATGCACGACACCCAAGCAATAGACACACGAGGTGTGGGGATCGGTGCGCGACATTTTCTGTCTGCAGGGACACCAGCAAAATCCAGGGGACGACTTGTCCTCCATGTCCGATGTGCTCGGATCGGAATCATCAACTCTGATGAGTTTTAAAGAAATTGAATGCGGTGAAAACAGTCGTTGAGAATCCAGGGCCTACGAACTGCAGAAGTAGCATGAGGGAACCCGAATCTTCCAGCGGAAAGGAAGATCTGGCGTCATGGGGTGAAGCCAAGGTATTTACCCCCCGGGTGGGTGGGAGGAGCCAGCTTGAAGACTTTCCGGCCAGATTTAAAGGGGAAAGGGACATGCCAGAGAGTGTGGATGAACAACATATCCACGCTCCTAGAACTACTGTTACAGTAAGTTCTTACATAACTGTACTATCTTACTTCGAGGGGGTTCCTTCAGTAGGTCATCACATACAGGACTGAGTCCCAAGCAGTCCCTCCTAAGACAGGCCAAGAGAAACACGGGAGGAGTAGAAACTCCAACAAAAAAAGGAACAGAGTGGAACCAGCCTACAACAGAAGGCCCTACAGCGCAGCTAGGACAAAACCTGCCCGCCTAGAAGCAATGTCCAGACTGTAGTGCTTGGTAAAGGTTTGGACAGAACTCCAAGTTGCTGCTGTACAAAAATCTGCCGCAGAAACATTACGCAAGAAAGCTGCAGATGCAGCCATGCCCCTAGTGGAATAACCCCTCTCAGACCCCAGCAGAGGTTTGTCATACTTCTGATAACAGAAGTGGATGCAGTTGGCGAACCACTTGGACAGGCACTGCTTAGAGACAGCTTTCCCCAAGACTTTGGGGATGAAGGAAACAGTTGATCATCCTTTCGGAATTCCTTGGTTCGATGGGCACCACACCGGAGGATACAATGCACGTCCATTGTGTGAAGGAGAGCCTCACCTTTATTCACGGGGGAAGGATAATAAACTGAGAGCTCCACTGTCTGGTTCAGAGTGACCTCCGACATCACCTTGGGCAAGAACTCAGGATTTGTTCTGAGGACCGCCTGGTCTCTATGGAAAATTAAATATGGCTCCTTGCACACTAGAGCCTGAAGCTCTGAAATCCTTCGAGCAGAATAACCGCAACCAAAAACAAAGCTTTCCACGAAAGGTAGAGCAAATCACAGCTCATCGCTGGTTCAAAAGGAGGGAAAGTGAGTTTCTCCAAAACAAAATTTAAATCTCAAGGTGGTATAGGACTGCGGATGGGGGGTTTCGGACAGAGAATCCCTTTTAGAAAGGTTTTTGAGACTTCCAACTGAGCCATGGGTTTGCCATCCACTAGCTCGTGGCACGCCGAAATGGCCGAAAGGTGGACCTTCAAAGAGGAATGAGAAAGGCCCAAATCTGAAAGATCTAGGAGATATTCCATGACTTGCGGGGCAGGACACGAAAAGGGGTTCCAGTCTTTGGAAGCCACCCAAATGGAGAAACGCTTCCACTTCATGGCGTAAGTGGAACGGGTAGAGGACTTTCTAGCCTCAAGCAAATCTAGTGGAGACCCCAAAGCAAGAAATCACTGTCTGCAGGAACCACTCATGTAAGTGCAGCGTCCTGAGCTCCGGATACACGAGCTGGCCTCGACTCTGCGTCAAGAGGTCATGTGTTAGTGGAAGTGGAACTGTGGGTTCCACTGCCAGCTGTTGTAGAAGCGGGAACTAAAGCTGTCTCGGCTGGGGGGTGGGGCGGGGGCAATAAGAATCATCCGCGCCTTCTCTGCCTGAAGCTTGACGAGAACCCTCTGGAGACTGGGAAATGGAGGGAAGGCATATAAAAATGTCCCTGTCCAAGAGAGTGAGACAACACGTGCCAGAAAGCACCATGCCCTGGAACGAGCGAGCAAAAATGGTGAAGTTTTGCGCTATAAGGGGAGGCAAAGAGACGGAGTTCCGGACGTCCCCACTTTAGGAAAAGAGAATCTGCCACTTCCTGATTTAGTTCCCATTCATGACTGAGGGTCCGAAACCTGCTGAGACTGTTCACCAGGACGTTTAGAACTCCTGGAACATGCACGGCTGTTAAAAACAGGTCGTGCTGTACTGCCCAGTTCCACATGATCATCGCCTCCCTGCAAAGGAAATACGAGAGACTTCCTCCTTGTTTATGTACCAGATGACCGACATATTGTCTGTCCGGATGAGCAGTGATCCCCAAGGAAGAAGAGTCTGGAACGCCTGCAGTGCGTACAAGACCACGCTCATCTCCAGGACATTGATGTGCAATGACATCTCCAAGCTGGACCACAGTCCCTGGGCTTGGTGTTCCCCAAAGTGTGCTCCCCACCCCAGATTCGAGGCATCCGTAGTCAGAGATGCTCAGGGGACTTGGCTCCTGAAAGGGAGACCCAAACACAGATTGCAGGGATCCTTCCACCAATTCAATTCCTTCTGAATGGCGGACTACACACTGACCGGATGGTCCAGATCCTCCTGGAGTTGATCCCACTGCACCCGCAAGGTCCACTGAGCAATTCTCATGTGAAGCCTCGCAAGGGGAACTGTTGTGATGGAGGCCGCCATCAGTCCTAGCAACCGGAGAACCTCTCTGGCCAGGAGGGTCCTGAAAGAGGCTACAAAAGAGGCCTGCCTGATTGGAGTCTCAATCCTGTCTGGAGGCAGAAAGGCTCTGCCCTGGACAGTGTCCAAACCCACCCCAATAAACTGCAACCTCTGGGAGGGAGTAAGGGATGACTTGGGGATACTGACTGTAATCCCCAGTCTGGAAAACAAGTCCAGGGTGATAGAGCTTCCACGAGAGCCTCCCTGGACGGGGCAGAGATCAGCCAGTCGTACAGGTAGGAGAAAACCGCTATGCCCCCGACGACGCATGGCAGCCATCACCAACGTTAGGCACTTGGTAAACACCTGTGGTGCTGAAGACAGGCCAAAGGGGAGAGCCTGAAATTGAAAGTGCTACCCTTGGAAACAAAATCACAGGAATTGGCGGTGGCTAGGGAAGATTGGGATGTGCAGGTACGCATCCTGCATATCCAGAGCACAAAGCCACCGATTCTCCAGAAGGAGGGAAAGAAAGCTTTGAGGAGTCAACATCCGGAACATTTTGTACTCTAACAGACTGAGCTTACTCAGGTCGAGGATGGGTCGTAGGCCGTCCGACTTTTTTGGAACCAGGAAGAAGTGGGAGTAAAACCCCCTTCCCTTTTGACGCAGGGGAACGATCTCTATGGCTTCTTTGAGCAAGAGAGTTTAGATTTTTTCCCTAACGAGAATAGCCTGATCTCGGGAGTAGGCAGACCTTTTTGGAGGAGAATCTAGATGAAACTCCAGGAAAAGTACAGCTACGCAAGAACTTACTGTAACAGTAGATCTTCGAGAGAGAGGCTCTTGCAGTAGGCAATTACATATAGGACTGACGCTGGCAGGCGGCAGGACCTCACGGAAAAATTTCTAGCTAGCAGTCCCTGGCGAGGGACCGCCCCCACGTCAGGTGACCGGCGTCAGGAGTCGTCTGTATAAAGGGGCGTCCGGGACGCCCGCCCAGTTCTTTTCCCCGCCACAGGCCGAAAGAGGCCGGACGAGAGAGAGCGAAATTTCCTCCTGGAAAAGGAGCTGAAAAGCTTAGGGGATGGAGGGCGGGAAGGTATTACCTACTGCAAGAGCCTCTCTCGAAGATCTACTGTTACGGTAAGTTCTTACGTAACTGTACTATCTTACTTCGAGAGGGCTCTTGCAGTAGGTAATTACATATAGGACTGAATCTCAAGCAGTCTGGAACAAAGAAAGGCACCGGGAGGAGGAAACTACTCCAAGAAGTAGCTCTAGCCGTGCAAGCCTCAAGACAGGAGGCCTTGCAAAACAGCCAGCCCGAAGCCTGCTCTACGGCGAGAGGCAATATCCAAACTGTAGTGTTTCGTAAAGGCATGGACAGAAGTCCAGGTGGCGGCAGCGCATGTCTGCCGCAGACACATTCTTGAAACAAGCTGCAGAGGCAGCTACTCCCCTTGTGGAGTGGCCTCAGACTTGACCCGGGAGGGTCTTGTGGTATTTGTCATAACAGAAAGTGATGCAATGAGTCAACCACTTAGGCACTGCTTGGAAACAGCATTGCCTTCTCTTTTGTGAGCAAAAGAGATGAACAACTGATCAGTCTTTCTGAGATCCTTCATCCTGTTGGTGTAGTATCTCAGAATCTGGTGAACATCCATAGTATGGAGTAAATATTCCCCTTGGTTAGAGTACTGCGTAAAAAAGGCAGGTAGCTCTATGGACTGATTTAAGGTAGACTCTGCTACTACTTTAGGTAGAAACTTAGGATTCGTTTGAAGAGCAACTCGTTCCTTGTGAAAAATCAAGTAGGGGATTTTACACATCAGGGCCTGGAGCTCGGAGATTCTTCGAGCCGAAGTAATGGCCACCAAGAAAAGCGTCTTCCATAAAAAACTTCAAATCTGCAGAAGCTGCAGGTTCGAAAGGAGGAAGGGTAAGTTTCTCGAGAACAAAATTCAAGTCCCAAGGGGGAGCAGGAGTACGGATGGGGGGCCTCAGATGGAGGACCCCTCGGAGAAAGGTCTGAGAGACCTCCAGTTGAGGGAAAGCTTTGTCTGCGAAGGAAACATGATAGGCTGAGATGGCCGCCATGGGTACCTTCAAAGAGGAATGGCTGAGACCCAGGTCGAACAGATGACGTAAATATTCCAGCAGAAGCTCCGCTGAACAGAAGAAAGGCTCCACGTTCTTGGAGGCGGCCCAAATAGTTAATCTTTTCCACTTCATGGCATAAGTGAACCTACTGGAGAGTTTTCTGGCCTCCACTAAAATCTCCGCCACTTTGGGAGACACACCAAAACCGGATTGGGCTAGGTCTGCATGAGCCACGCATGCAGTTGAAGGGATCTGAGGCCTGGATGGACCAGGGTCCCCCGATCCTGGGTCAACAAACCTCGAGATAGAGGAAGAGGAGGATCCTCTGAATATTGTTGTAGAAAAGAGAACCAGATTTGCCTGGGCCAGAAAGGAGCGATCAGAATCATTCTCACTCCTTCTGAAGCTAGTTTCTGCAAGACTCGTGGGATAAGAGGAACTGGGGGAAAGGCATAGACGAATCTGTCCTTCCAGTCTAGAGACAGAGCGTCATTCCAGAAAGCGCCTCGCTCTGGAATGAGCGAGCAGAAGGTCGGAAGTTTTGCATTTTGGGGGGATGCGAACAGGTCGACCTGTGGTGTTCCCCAACGTTGGAAGATATCATATAGGACCCCTTGGTCCAGTTCCCACTCGTGAGTCAGAGCAGAAGAGCGACTTAGCCGGTCTGCTAGGGTGTTGTCGACTCCGGGGACGTGAATCGCTGTAAGGTGAAGGTCGTGTTGTGTTGCCCAATCCCAAACCCTCATTGCCTCCCTGCATAGAGGGTAGGACCGAGTTCCTCCCTGTTTGTTGATGTACCACACTACGCACATGCTGTCCGTCTGGACGGCTAGGTGGCCGGGAAGGATGTATTGGTGAAGGGCTTGGAGAGCGTACAACACTGCCCGAAGCTCGAGCACATCGATGTGAAGAGCCTGTTCTAGCCTGGACCAAGAGCCCTGGGTCCGATGAGGGCCTAGATGGGCTCCCCAACCTTCGCCTGAGGCATCTGTGGTTAGTGTCTGGGAGGGGGGAGGATGAAAGAAAGGGAACCCCTGAAATAGGTTCTCTCGAACCATCCACCATTGCAAGTCTTGCATCATCGGCGATAAGATCAGAACTGAATGATCTAGGTCGTCCACTAGTTGACCCACTGAGAGCGTAGAGTCCACAGAGATCCTCATGTGGAGTCGAGCGTGGGGGACCGTCGGTATGGCGGCCGCCATGAGCCCAAGAAGGCGAAGGACCGAACTCGCCGAGACCATCCTGCGGTCGGATAACAGACATATTTGGGTCTGAATGGAGGCCACTCTGTCCGGAGGCAGGAAGGCTTTGCCCATGGTCGTATCAAGGATCGCCCCGATGAACTGTAGCCTCCGGGAAGGGTCCAGATGAGACTTGGAATGGTTGATGGTAATACCCAGGCAGGCAAAAACCTGCTGGGTGAGGGAGAGGAAACACAGGAGTTCCTCTCTGGACGAGGCCACCAGGAGCCAGTCGTCCAGGTAGGGAACACCTGTACTTCCTTGGTACGCAGGTGGGCCGCCACCACTGCCAGGCATTTGGTAAATACTCGGGGGGCCGAGGACAGACCAAACGGGAGTGCCTTGAACTGGTAGTGGTCCCCCTGGAACGTAAAACGAAGGTATTTATGATGGGAGGGGCGAATAAGAATGTGCAGATAGGCATCCTGCATATCCAGGGCACAAAGCCATTGACCCGGCCGGAGGAGGGGCAGAAGGCTCTGCAAGGAGAGCATCCTGAACCTTTTGTACTCTACATAAAGATTCAGGGAACTGAGATCTAAAATCGGTCTGAGATCTCCCGTCTTCTTTCGGACCAGGAAGAAATGAGAATAGTAACCTGTCCCCTGAAGATGAAGGGGGACGGGTTCTATGGCTTGCTTCATCAGAAGGGCCGAGATCTCCTCCTGGACCAAAGGAAGGTGTTCCCGTGAATATGACGACTTCAGAGGAGGGTGGCGGGGTGGTTTCTGAAGAAACTCTATGGAGTGTCCTTCTGCTATAACCTGGAGCACCCAAGAATCCATGGTTATCCTCTCCCATCCCGGAAGGTGGAGGGAAAACCTCCCTCCTACCGGTTCCTCCGGGGAGCCCGGAGGCAATGGGAGAGGAAAGGAGTCAGGTGGTGTGGGGCAGTGCCGCAGCTGAAGCACCCACTGCTTTTTTGGGCGGAGGGGGCTTAGCAGCCGTGGGGGCCCGTTTTGCGGCCCGCCTTCCCTTGGGTTTCGCCTTTGGCCGAGTCAGTCTGCGAAAGGGACGGCGATGCTGCTGAAGGGGATGGTACATAGAATCAACTGATTTAAGAGCCATCCCCTTCTACTGCAAATCGGTAATGATATCCTTGACATCACCCCCGAAAAGCACCGACCCCCAGAAAGGTGCTTCCTGGACAGCAGATTGCACCTCTGGAACCAGACCTGACACGCGGAACCAAGCTTGACGCCATAGGCTTACGGCGAAAGCAGGGCTCCGCCCAGCAGTGTCCACTGCGTCGTATGTCACACGTAGCATGTGGCAACTGGCCGAATGAGCAGAGCGGACGAGATCAGCCAACTCCTGTTTGACTTGAGAGTCAGGCAAGGAGTCCAGCTTGGCTTCCACCTGAGTAAGGATGGCCTTCTGGTAGTCCCCCATGTGGCCGACGTAGTTCAGGGCCCGAATCCCCAGTATGGAGGAAGCGTAAATCTTTCTCCCGTACTGGTCCAGAAGGCGAGATTCCTTATTGGGAGGTAACGAGCTAAGATGCTTTGGGTTCGCCGACCGGCCATGAGCGGCGCTGATCACAACCGAGTCGGCACGAGGGTGAGAATCTAGAAAATCAACACCCTCTGGAGCCTGATATAGCCTGTTCGACTTCCTAGGAAGTAGGGCTAAAGCCGACGGCTGTTTCCATATCGTGGTGACAAGGTCGGCGTGAGGCTCTATTCAGGGTGGCACTAGTGTAGGAGCTGTCACGGGCAGATCCAGATGCTCAGCGAGTTTCAGACGCTGAGGATCTGGTTCCAAAGAGCGCCACTGATGGACCTCCTGGATTTTTCTGAGCAACTCCGTAAAGAAGGATCCTCCGAGGAGACTTGGAGGAGTCCGCTCGGCTTGAACCCGGACGACAGCGAGGCTTCGTCGCCTCTCGGAGCAGCTATCGAAGAGTCCTCGGAGTCCGAGAGTAAAGAGGAGGAAGAAGAAGAATAAGACTCCCTTTCCCGACCCGTGGGAGGAACGGGTCCCTTGGGTAGTCCCCGGGGACGCGTGACCTGCCATTCTCTGGACCCAGACGGAAGAACCCTGGAGTCCGGAGGTGGTGAGGGAGTGTGCCGCCTGGGGCATACAGGGACCTGGGAAGGCACTGTCGCCGGAAGGCGGCTCTCTACCTCTTTGGTGAGTTGAGCCTTGGCCTCAGCCCACCAGGAGGCCAGAGTCTCCTGCAGGTCCACCGGTAGCCACGAGGGCGGTGGAGGAGGAGGAGGCAGGGGATAAGAATATGGGCTATACTCATAAGGAACGTATCCAAAACCGGGCTGCGGGTAGCCCGGTGTCGGGTATTGAGACGTCGAGAAGCCCGGCGTCGGATATGGCATTCGTGGGTATACCGGTGTCGAATACGACGGCAGGTACCCGGAAGCCGGGGCTGCATGCGAGATGGTCGGCTGGGAACCTCGCGGGTGGGTCCATAGCGGAGAGCCCGGAGGGAGGGCCCGGGAGAGCAGAAACTCTCCCTGAGTCGGTAAGGCAGACGGTGGAATCCTGACGCCGGAGGTACAGACGTCGGAGGCCGGGCCGGAGCCAGCGTCCGGGAGCGAAGCCAGGTCCGCTCGCTCCAGATGGAGGAGAGGACTAACGGAGGTAAAAGATCCTCACTGCGCCGCGACAGTGGGGAAAGTCCCCGGGTCAGGATTGGGGACTTGGTTCCCAGACGGCAGCGAAAGCTGCGTGAACCGGGACGACGGATATAGAGGGTCCGCTGCCGGTTCCCTCACCGCTGGACATCGGAGAAGCCGACGGAGGCGTAGCGGCGAGCTCGGCGGGCGCCGGAGGAGCCGACGTCCGACTTATGAGAGCCTACCCTGGAGTCAGGTCGAGAGGAAAGGTCGGCCTGGTCCGGAGGAGGGGGAGCCGTGCGTCGCCCCAAAGGGTCGGACGTCTTACCAGCTGTCTCCGGGCGGACGTCAGAGGAGCCGACGCCCGGCTTACCGGAGTCTCCCACGCTGGTAGGCCGCAAGCCTGCGGCTGTACCAGGGGTGGAGGCCTCCAACTGCCCGGAGGCGCCCGCAAGGCCTGAACGCGAGCCAGACGGGCAGGCCGACGCCGCCTCAAAAACCTCCAAGGCGGCCGTCGAGGAGCGATCCCCCGGTGGGGATGTTACCTGAAAGCCCGCGACTCTGGATGGAGATGCGGTGGAGGAGCCTTTGTCCCGGTACCTCTCCTTGTCCTCCTTTCGACAGCCTTCGGGGGAAGTGGACGCCTGCCTTAGCTTTTTAAGCTCCTTCTCCATAGAGCTCATTTTCTTTTTAAGAAGATTGGCCTCCAGGGATTGCTGCCGTCTTTTTCGGGTGGCCGCGTTAAAGCTAAGGCAATGCTGGCACTTCTCAACTTGATGATCTGGGCCTAGGCAGAACAGGCACAGGGAGTGGCCGTCCTTGTGCGGTAGTTGGGAGCCGCACGAATCGCACTTGTTCTTGTGCTCGGAGGGTGTAGGGGACGACATACACCGACGTTAGTACTGACGATGAAAAGAAAAAATTACTCACCTTAGTAATGTTGTTTCTTCTAATGGAGTCTTGCTGTATTCTGACAATAGCAGTGAGTCCCAACCTTCGAACTGCCCCGGAGATGAAAGAGTTAACTTTCCATGCCAGGTATGGAATGCTGAGCTCGAGCTCGGTTGAGACTCTGTCTGTTCTTCAAACTCAAACCGTCAGATCTTTACGAGCTAAACGCTAAACTCACTAAGGCCCTGTGTGGAAGCTGTAAACCTACACTAGCCAACTGGCTACTAAACATAAAACACATTTTTTTGGTTCCAAAACAAAGACTCAAGTCAGGAGAACCAAAAAATGAAAAACACAACGCCCACTCACCCCAAGAAAAAGGGGGTGAAAACAAGGTGGGCACCTACTGAGTGCCAACACTGCACTGCCCACATCCCAAAAACAGAGGTTCTGAGAGGGCAGGGGAGGTCAGAATACAGCAAGACTCCATTAGAAGAAACAACATTACTAAGGTGAGTAATTTTTCTTCAAACATGAAGTCTTGCTGTATTCTGACAATAGCAGACTACCAAGCAGTACCTCCATGGAGGAGTGACAGAACCTACTTAGGAATAGGCTCTGAAGCACAGCTGTGCTAGAAACGAGCATCACTCCTAGCCTGGATATCCAGGGAGTAATGCTTGGTAAAGTGTGAACTGTTTTCCAGGTAGCTGCTTGACATATCTCTAGAATAGGGATGTCCCTGGCAGCAGCCAGGGAAGCAGCTGTACCTCTGGTAGAGTGAGCCCTCAGGCCTGAGGGTGGAACCTTACCCAGTTTTTCATAACAAAATTGGATACAAGAGACAATCCACCTGGCAATGGATCTTTTAGTGGCAGGTTTCCCTTTACCAGCCTCGCCATAAGTGAGGAACAGTTGGAGGGAGTCAAACCTGTGACCCTTGGTACGCTCTATGTAGTAGCTAAGGGCTCTTTTCACATCTAAACTGTGCAACCTCCTCTCGCCAGAGGAGGAATGGTCAGTGAAGTACACTGGAAGAGACAGACTGATTAAGGTGGAAATCTGAAACCACCTTAGGCAAGAACTTCCTGTTAGTCCTGAGGACCACCTTATCTCTATGAAAGGAGATAAAATCAGGCTCCACTGACAAAGCTTGTAATTCACTTATGCGTCTGGCAGAAGTGATGGCTACCAGAAACAGTCTTCCAAGTCAAGTACTTAAGCTCTGCTGAAGACAAAGGCTCAAAAGGGGGTTGCATAAGCTGAGCAATGCAAACATTAAGGTCCCAGGCAGGGGCAGGGTCCCTGAATGGAGGGCTGGTGTGAAGTAATCCCTTGATAAACTTGGAGAATACAGGGTGAGCTGAAAGAGAAGAGGGCTTACCTGCTGAAATAAAAGCAGACACAGCTGCCAGATGCACTTTCAGTGTAGCTGGTCTCAGCCCCAAGCTATTTAAGTGGACCATATAATCAAGGACTGTGGGCAAATTAGCAGATTCTGGGTAAATATGCTTCCCAGAGCACCATGTGGAATTATAAGTAGCCCTGGTAGAAAGATTTTTAGAAGCCTTCAGGATATCCATTACACCTTGGGAGAGGTGTAAATCAGCAAACTCTAACTCTTCAAGAGCCAGGCCTTGAGATTGAGAGATTTGAGGTTCGGGTATCAAACCCTCCCCTGAGCACAGGTTAAGAGGCTGTAATTCCTGGGAAGACACAGGGGAAGATGGACTGCTAAGGACAGTAGGAGTGGATACCAGGGCTGTCTGGCCCAGAATGGAGCAATCAGGACCATCTTGCAGGGTTGAGATCTGATTTTGACTAGCACTTTGAACAGGAGAGGGAAGGGGGAAAAGCATAGAGAAACTTCCCCTCCCAATTGAGAACTAAAGCATCCAGGGGGACTGAGCCCAACACTGGGGGCCTGCAGCAAAAAAAGGGGAAGTTGGTGATTGTCTGGGGCTGCAAAAAGATCTATCTGCGGGGTGCCCCATCTGGAAAATACCACCCCCAAGACCAGGGCATCCAGTGACCATTCGTGATGGCCCTGGGAAATCCTGCTGAGAGCATCTGCCAGGACATTGTCCTTGCCTGGGAGGTGAACTGCCGTGAGGGAGGTGTTCAGGGAATAAGCCAGAGACCACAACTTCATTGCTTCGGTGCACAAGGCCGTAGACCGAGTGCCCCCTTGCTTGTTGATGTACCACATTGTGGTGGTGTTGTTCGTTCTGACCTGTACAACTTTGTTCTGAACAGATTTGGAAAAGCTTGAAGTGCCAGAAATACTGCTCTGAGTTCCAGCAGATTGATGTGAAGCAGAGATTCCTGAGGGGACCACTACCCCTGGGTGGTGAGGTCGCCCATGTGAGCCCCCCCAACCCAAGACGGAGGCATCTGTAGTAAGGATTAAAGAGTGAGACTGAGTGACAAAGGGAACCCCTTGTCTCAGATTGTTCTGATCCTGCCACCACTGTAGGGCCCGGATCAGGGTTTGAGTTACTGGGATCAATTTGGTCAGAGGGTCCTTCCTTTGAGACCAAAAGGCTCTCAAATGGAACTGAATGTCCCTCATCTGAAATCTTGCTCCCTGCACTACTGCTGTATAAGCAGCCATGTGCCCCAGGAGCTGTAGAAAGTGCCTTGCTGGTCGAGACACCTGCAGGGTGAATGAGGAGGCCAGAGAGACCAGGGTCCTTGCCCTGTCCAGGGGAAGGAAGGCTCTGGCCTTCTCTGTGTCTAGCTCTGCACCTATGAAGGTGAGGAGCTGGACAGGCTCTAGAACCGACTTTGGAAGATTTAGAAGGAAACCCAAGGAAGTGAGCAGTTGCTGAGTTATCTGTAAGTGTAACTTGACTTGGTCTGGGGACTGGCCTACTATGAGCCAGTCGTCCAGGTAAGGGAAGATGGTAATCTTCTGCCTTCTTAGAGAAGCAACTACTACTGCCAGGCATTTTGTGAATACCCTTGGAGCAGAGGTGAGGCCAAAGGGCATTGCTCTGAACTGGTAATGGCCTGAGGGCAGCTCGAACCTGAGGTACTTTCGATGGGAGCTTCTGACGAGAACATGGAAGTAGGCATCCTTGAGGTCCAGGGACACTAGCCAGTCCCCTGGCCTTAGAGAGGGTAGAATAATTCCCAGAGTCACCATTTTGAATTTTGGTTTTAAAAGGTGCTTGTTTAAGTATCTGAGATCCAGGATGGGCCGCCATTCTCCTGTCTTTTTTGGGGTAAGGATGTACCTTGAGTACAACCCTTTGCCCTGATGTAGGGGTGGAACCCTTTCCACAGCTCTGAGAGCTAGGAGGGAAAGAGACCTCTGCCTCTAAGACAAGTGCCTCTGATGGATTTGCAGGTGGAAAGGATCTGGTTCTCATCTTTGGAAACTTTTTGAAGCTGAGAACCAGTCCCTGGCTTACTACTTCCAGGACCCATTTGTCTGATGTCAGAGACTCCCAGTCCTGGACAAAGTAAGCCAGCCTGCCCCCTACAAGTAGCTGAGAATCGGCCCTGGCAACCCCATCAGGGTGCCTGTTTGGCAGGGGCTTTGGACTGAGAGGTGGAAGCAGGCCTGCTTGTACCCCGTCTGCCTCTCCCTCTAAAGAAGCCCCTCTGGGCATAAGCAGAAGAGGAGGCCTGGGCTTGGTAAAAAGGCCTATGAAAAGGCCTGCCCCTGGGAAGCTGCCTTTAAGGAGTGGCCTGCCTTTCCTTGGTCTGTGCACTTCTATAGTTGGTCCTATACTCATCCATTTTCTTCATGTAATTCTCTGTTTGCTCCCCAAACAGAGAATTACCCACAACAGGAAAATCCATGGCCTTAGTCAGGGTATCCTGTGACAGGTTAGTACATCTGAGCCAAGGCATTCTTCGAAGTGCCACAGATGTAGCCATGACTCTAGATGACATATCATTGGAATCTACTGCAGCATGGAATTGCACCTTGGAAGCCTCAATACCATCAGCAGCCACCTGCTCCAGCTCCTTGGCAAGCTGGCCAGGGACCTGTTTTGCTAGGGCCATAACAGTGTCCCATCTGAATTTCTGATACCTAGCAGTACAGGCCATATAATTGGCCTGTCTGAGTCCCCAAGTATGCTGCCATGTACTGTTTCTTTGCATTGGCATCAATCCTCCTGGAGTCCTTGTCCGGGGGGGTGTGAAGCCAAGGGAAAGTTTGCCTTATCACAGGCTGCAGCCTGCACTACCCCAACATGGCTGCATTGTTGTGTAAGGAACTCCGTGTCAGAGCCTGACAATGTATACCTCTTGTCCATTCTCTTATCCACAGGAGGTATAGTGTTAGGAGTCTTTAAAATCTTAAATGTCTGTTTCCCAAAAGATTTGTGCAAGGGAATAGACAGCCTCCTAGACTCTGGGATATCCATCATTTCCACATAGTCAGGCTCCTCCTGGTCATCCACAGCTTCTTCCATAGGAAGCTGGAGGGTTTCAGCCACTTTTTTTTTATAAAACATGAAATGGGAGGGGGGACTCAGAAAGCCTAGGAGGAGACACTCCTGAAGGTCTGTCTGGGGAGATGTCCGGGTCAATGGGCACATCCAGACTTTCAAATCCACATTCACTTTCCTCATACTCCACTTCCTCCTCCTCCGGTTCATAAAATTCCTCTAAATCATACTCTTGAACCAGTGGAACCGGCCGAACCGGGCGCCTGCCTGATGGTGCCAGTTCAGTCGGAACCGGGGAAAGCGAATGAACAATTTGGATCGCTTTGGCTATTTCTTCAGCGGCTGGAGAGGAAAGTTTTGGCTCCACACCAGCTGATTTTTCTTTTCTAGTTCTTTTAGCCGGAACCGACTCCGCAGAATCGGCTCTCCTTTTGCCTGAAGAAGTCTCGCCCTGGTCAGAGGGCACTCCTCCTCCTGGTTCGGTTTGAACCGAACCGGGCTGGCCATCTGGTTCAGCAGATTTTTTGGCCTCCCTTTCCCTGAGCCTACCAGCTCTCTTTTCTAGGGTAGCTGCAGGGAAATTTTTGCAAATCTGGCAGTCTGCATTGAGGTGGTCAAACCCCAGACAATAAACACAGGTGGTGTGCCGGTCAGCCTTGTCAAAGTCTTCCCCACACACAGTGCAGTTTTGAAACCCAGTGGGTCCGGTTTTTCTTTTGGGTTTCTCAGACATAGTGCCAGTCCTAACCAAACTTACCCTTTTATGGCAATCCGCCAGGCAAGACCCTCTTATCGGTTCCCAACCGTGTCACGGGTCGTGGAAAAACTAATAAAATCCGTTCTTTTTTTTAGAACCGATAAGAACCGGTAACCATACTCTAAAGCACAATTTAAGATTTTTTAAAACAACTTGATCGGTTCAAACTGAACCGATAACCGTTTGCAAGTTCCACACAGAATAGAATAAAATAAAACCTATCTAGTACTCACGAATACCACAGACAGAGACTGAACTGACAGGTTACGGTTTAAATTTGGTCGAAAACAGAGAAAAGCGATACTTTAACCGACAAATTGAACCGAGCAGAAGGAGAAATCTCTGGAGCGACTGTTCAGTGAGGCGGAGTAAAGAATCTGACGGTTTGAGTTTGAAGAACAACAGACAGAGTCTCAACCGAGCTCGAGCTCAGCGTTCCATGCCTGGCATGGAAAGTTAACTCTTTCATCTCCAGGGCAGTTCGAGGTTGGGACTCACTGCTATTGTCAGAATACAGCAAGACTTCATGTTTGAAAATAAGATTTTTGGTAAAAACTTGTGAAGGTAAGGGCTGACAGGCTTCAAACTTTTCAGGTGCTGCAGAGCTAATGGCGAGGAA
The DNA here is from genome assembly GCA_016271365.2 of Neoceratodus forsteri. Lineage (NCBI taxonomy): Eukaryota > Metazoa > Chordata > Ceratodontiformes > Ceratodontidae > Neoceratodus > Neoceratodus forsteri. The sequence continues at coordinate 1,341,052,575 of CM057455.1, read as the reverse complement.
AAGAACTGGAAGGCGGGCGTCGGGACCCCCTTTATACCAGCGTCGCCTGGCGCGGTCACCTGACGTGGGGGCGGTCCCTCGCCAAGGACTGCTGGCTAGAAATTTTTCCGTGGGGTCCTGCCGCCTGCCGGCGTCAGTCCTATATGTAATTACCTACTGCAAGAGCCCTCTCGAAGTAAGATGTACAGTGACTTAAGAACTTACTGTAAAGTACAGTTACGTAAGAACTTACTGTAAAGTACAGTTACGTAAGAACTTACTGTAAAGTACAGTTACGTAAGAACTTACTGTAAAGTACAGTTACGTAAGAACTTACCATAACAGTAGATCTTCGAGAGAGGCTCTTGCTGTACGTAATTACATATTGGATTGATGTCAGCTGGCGGCAGGACCCCACGGAAAAATTTCTAGCTAGCAGTCCCTGGCAAGGAACCACCTGTCAGGTGACCGGCGTCAGGAGACGTCCGTATAAAGGGGCGGTCCCTGACACCCGCCTTCCAGTTCTTTCCCGCCACAGGCCAAAAGAGGCCGGACGAGAGAGGAGCGGAAATTTCCCTCCCTGGAAAAGGAGCTGAAAAAGCTTAGGGGGATGGAGGGCGGGAAGGTATTACCTACTGCAAGAGCCTCTCTCGAAGATCTACTGTTATGGTAAGTTCTTACGTAACTGTACTGTCTTACCTACAAAGCCCTACATGGGTTGGGTCCCCACTACCTGGAAGAAAGTACAGTTACGCAAGAACTTACCGTAACAGTAGATCTTCGAGAACAGCTCTTGCAGCAGGTTACACCATTAGGACTGAAGCCGCAGGCGCCAGGACCCCACAGAAAAATTCTAGCTAGCTACTTCATGTGGGATCACCTCCACGCCGGTCCAGCCTCCGGCGTCAGGCGTGGTACAAAAGGGGTGGTCCGCCAGATTCCCCAGTTCTCCCACCGGAGACTTCCGCCGCAGGCTGACATCGAATTGAGACCGAGGATCTCGTCAGAAGACAGAAAGGTATAAATCCTCGCTCAGAAGACTGAGCCATGCCCTCCAAGGGGAAGGTGGCGGGAGGTATTGCTGCAAGAGCTGTTCTCGAAGATCTACTGTTACGGTAAGTTCTTAAGTAACTGTACTATCTTACTTGAGACACAGCTTTCGCAGCAGGTTACACCATTAGGACTGATTCCCAAGCAGTAACGCTGCCAGAAATTCCGGAAGGAGGAAAATAGGAAAAGAATTCCAGGTCCTGAACCTAGGACAGGAGACCCTGTAGCACCGCCAGGCCGAAACCAGCCCTTCGCCGAGAGGCGATGTCCAGGCTATAATGCCTGATAAAGGTATGCACAGAACTCCAAGTGGCTGCAGCACATATAGTAGAGGTGGAGACATTTCTGAGTGCTGCAAAGGAGGTGGTCACACCTCTAGTAGAATGAGCCCAGGAGGGGCTTTTGTTTTATATCATAACAGTAAGAAATACACTGGACAAGCCAGCGAGAAAGGGACTGTTTGGATACGGGTTGGCCCATCATTCTCTCAGAGACGGAAACGAAAAGCTGCTCAGAACTACGAAAAGATTTAGTTCTGTTGAGGTAATACCTCAGGCTGCGGTGAACATCCAGGGTGTGAAGCAGAGCCTCTCCTCTATTCGAGTAACTCGGGAAGTAGACCGGAAGGTCAATATCCTGGTTCAGAGTGAGTGAAGAGACCACCTTAGGCAAAAATTTAGGGTCTGCCTCAGGGATACTTGTCCCGGTGGAAAACTAAATAAGGCTCTTTGACATAAGAGCGTGAAGTTCAGATATTCTTCGCCAAGTAACAGCAACTAAAAACAACGTCTTCCACGACAGAAAACGTAGCTCGCAATCAGCGGCAGGTTCAAAGGGAGGGAGCGTGAGCTGTTCCAGGACAAAGAGCAGATCCCATGGAGGCACAGGGTCCCTAATAGGAGGCCTAAGGTGTAACACTCCCCTAAGAAATTCCCGAGAGGCGTCCAACTGAGCCATTGTACGATGTCCCACTGGGAGGTGATAGGCCGAAATGGCACAGAGGTGCACCTTAATAGAGGAGTAGGCTAGACCCGAATGGAAGAGGGAGAGCAGATAATCCAAAATTACTCCCACAGGACAACCTAAAGGGGAAAAATCGCGTGCTCGTGACCATAAACAAAAACGGCGCCATTTCATGGCGTACGTCGCATGCGTTGCCGGCTTTCTGGCTGCAGAAAGGACCTCTGCAACCTCTTGCGAGACCCCGTGACGCAAGATGGCTATGTCTCTAGGAGCCAAGCATGCAGGTTCAATGAACGTAGGTCTGGATGGACAAGTGAACCTTTCTCCTGAGACAGGAGGTGGGAGCTGAGCGGCAACGGGAGCGGGGGTTCCCGAGATAGTTGCACCAACAAAGGGAACCAGATCTGTCTGGGCCACCAGGATCATGAGTGCGTGCTCCCTGCGCAGTTTGAGAACTCCTCTCTGGATCGAAGGGAGGGAAAGCGTAGAGGAATCTGTTCGCCCAGGAGAGGGATAACGCGTCTCGCCAGAAAACACCAGGCCCTGGATCTAGCGAGCAAAAATTGGGCAGTTTTGCGTTGGATGGGGATGTGAACAAGTCTAGTTCTGGAATTCCCCATCGAAGAAACAGATCCTCTGCTACCTCTTGAAGAAGTTCCCACTCATGGACTCTGGCCTGGGATCGACTCAGGCCGTCTGCAATCGTGTTGTCCACCCCGGGAACGTGCACAGTGATCAGATTTGCGCCGTGTCCAATTACCCAATCCCACACCCTCATGGCTTCCTGCAAAGGGGGTAAGAGTGTGCGCCTCCTTGTTTGTTGAGGTAATACATCACCGCCGTGTTGTCTGTCTGAAGCAGAAGAGTACACTGTGGGATTACTGACTGAAAGGTCTGCAGGGCATACAGAACTGCTCTCATCTCTAGGACATTGATATGAAGATGAGCTTCCATCTGGGTCCACGTACCCTGGGACTTTACCCCGTCCAGGTGTGCCCCCCCACCCAAGACCTGAGGTGTCCGTGGTGAGGGTTACTCCGGGACGGCGCGCCATTAATGGGACGCCCGGAGACCGACCCCTGGGACTAGCCACCACTCGCCAGTCTCGAATCACAGGATTCATGATTCTGACCGGATGCTGCAAGTGGTCTTGCCTTTGGTCCCATTGCACTTTGAGCATCCACTGAGTTACCCGCATGTGAGCCTTGCGAAAGGGACAGTAGGAATGGCCGCAGCCATGTGTCTGAGCAAGCGGAAGGACCGACTGGCAGGTACGATCTTGTTCGACGATAAATCCTTATGAGGATCTGATGCACTCCGCCTGTCGGCCGGAAGAAAAGCTGTTCCCGAACAGTGTCCAATACTCACGCCTATAAACTGCAGTTTCATGCGACGGTACCAGGAGAGACTTCTGAATTTATGAGGATGCCCAGAGACCGGAACAGGTCCTGGGTGCTCTGAACCGCATGTAGCAACACCTCTGGAGGCGGCCATGAGAAGCCAGTCGTCCAGGTACGGAACACATAATGGCCCTGTCTCCTCAGAGACGCTGCCACGACTGCCATGCACTGGTAAAGATCCTTGCGGAAGACAGTCCGAACGGAAGGCCTGGAACTGAAAGTGGTGGTCGAGAAACCTCTAGCTGCAGGAACCTCAGTGCCTGAGCCATAGGGATATGCAGGTATGCATCCTGCATGTCTAGAGAGCTAAAGGGCGCCTCTGCTCAGCATGGAATAAGACCCGAAGAGTCACCATGCGGAATCTCTTGTAGGCATCGACACGCTGAGGTCGCTGAGGTCCAGAATCGGACGGAGGTCCCCTGTTTTCTTTGGAACCAGGAAGAAGTGGGAATAATATCCTTGTCCTCTCTGGTTCTCCGGACATACTCTATCGCCCTTCGCAGGAGGCGAGTACTTTGCCAGATCAAAGCTTTGTGCTGACCCGGATACCGGAGAGCAAAGGAGGCCTCGAGGTGGCTTTTCTACACTTCTATAAAGTGGCCTAGACTGACCAACTGAAGAACCCACCTGTCGGTGGTTACAGCCTGCCATCCCGGCAGGAAGTTCGCAATGCAACCCCACCATGATTTCCGCTGATCCTGAGGGTGGGGCCGGAAAGGAGTCAGGCTGTGGCGGCAGATGGGCCCACTGGCTGGGCGGCTTAGGAGAACGCTGACCCGGCTGGCGGGCTGCTTCCCTGGCTCTCACGGAAGCCGGAGCCCTCTGATGTGCAGCGGAGCGGGCTGCTGCCTCTTGCCTGCCCACGAAACGGCTTTGGTTCCTACGAAGGAACTAGCTTGGGTCGGTACATGGCCTGAACCGACCTTATCGCCTTCTCGGCCTCTTTTGAAGTCTGGTAATGATCTTCTGAAGGATTACCAAACAAGACTTCTCCTCAAAAGGAGTGTCCATAATATTCTTCTGGACGTCCGGGGTAAAACCAGAGACGCTGTGAATTCAGGAGTGTCTCCGAGGCATACGCCAGAAGGCTGCTCGGCCGATGAGTCCGCCGGAGTCGCACGCAGCCTGGTAGCACTTGGGTCCCCACGCTTGAACCTCGCACGGAGGAGCTGAAGCATCTCCTCCTTCTGCCACCGTCAGGCAATTTTTCAGCCATTTCCAGACCCTGTTCCCACAAAGCGCTCTGGAACTGAAACCATGGGGTTAAATAGTTCAAGAATCTGAAGGCGCAGGTAGTGGAGGTATACGCGGCGCCTACTAACGCTGGGCCCAACTGCTTGGACTCTGGGTCCGTGGCAGGGTGCTCAAATGTTATGCCTCTGTGACCGGGTCATGGAGGCTGTGGGATGACCAGAATCGGCCTGAGGCTGCCGCGCTGGTACTGGTCGTCCTTAGAGCCTTGTAACAAACGATCAGGTTTTTCGGCATCGCCAGGAGCGAGTGTGGACGCTCCACGCTGCCTTGGTGACGCCTATAAAAGTGTCCACCAAGGGTGGTACCACCACAGGCTTGGGGTCCTTCTCAAGATATTTGGCGAGGCGCATCTTTCGGGTCTAGGGTCTTCTGCATCCCATCCCATGTTCTCTTGTATATGTCTCATAATATCAAGGAACGGGCGATCATCCGGAGGAGATTTGGGCATCTCACGCGGGTCCGGAGAAGGGATGGAGAGGAGATGGGGATCTAGAGGCAGAGTAGTCTGATCCCGTGTCCTCCGGTCAAGGTGAACGCTGTGTCTCCTGGATCTCTTGGGCTGGGTGATCCAGAACAAGATTTCGACGGAGGTCTCCTGTTTCTGGTCTCCTGGAGGGGACTAGGCCCCGGGAGAAGGTAAACGGCCTGCCGACCCCGATGGCGAAAGGGGTGCAGGAACCAGAGGAGGAGGAGGAGGAGGAACAGTGGAACCATGTCCCTCTTTATGGTGTCCGCACCAGGAGGTGAAGAGATCCTTCACTTCCGCGGCGGGAAAGGCCCGACGACGCCCGGGCGCCGTGGGCGGTCAGCTGGTCCCGCGCCGGTCTCACAGGGGGCTCTGTAACGGGCGAGGGTTCCTGGGAGTTTCGACGAACCGGGGTCGCCTGTCCTGGTCCTCGGGCTGCAAGTGTAGGTCCTCCTCAGTTAAAGCTCCTGACCAACGCCGGTCGGAGGCGACAGGGCCCTTCTTGTGAGGAGGAGGACGCCGTCCTCCTACCGCGTCCGCTGAGGTGATGGTTTGGCCGACGGCGGCTCCAGGGAGGTATGACGCGCAGCCGACGACGGTCGCGCCAGCGTCGGGTCCACAGGTCTCTTTAAGGGCGTGAGCTCCAGCGTCTTGCGAGGAGGCACAGAAGAAGACCTGACGTTGGGTACCGAAGAGCGGGAACCCGACTTGTGATGATGATGGTGGCGCTCCCCAGACTTCGCCAAGGCCTTGAGGAAGACGAGACGGCCTGGTGACTTGGCCTGAGAAGAAGGTTTCTATCGCAGCCGGGAAGGCTGAGAGCTGGCCCTGAGGGAGAGCAGTCGGACTAGAACCTGAGCTGTGAGACTCAAGCCCTGAGGGGACCTGAAGGGCCTTTCCTCGCTTCTCCGCAGGCTAGGGATTTTTGAGAAGAAGATTCTAGGAGGCCATGGTCTTCAGCTTTTCCTCCAACAAAAAGCCTGAAGGCCTTCTGACGCCGGATCCGGTACGCCTGTTGAACCCTGGCAGGACGAGCAGGCCCGGGTATCGTGGTCTGGGCCCAGGCACCAACGCAGGGTGTGGGGTCCTTGAGGATCTGTTTCCGCAAGACACTTGGAGGAGTGACCAGAGGTCGGAGAGGACATCAGCAAAGGTCTTGCTTGAAGAAAATCGAATTTCTCAAGAGAAGTACTTTAAACCACACGCCGCTGCCGCTAGACTGGTAATCAAGGGTCGCAGACAAGCCAGTCGACGGGCGGAAAGAACTGAGAACCCGGAGCGGACCGCCTTTGTACCATGCCTGACGCCGGAGGCGGACTCGACGTCAGATGGTCCTCGCTGAAGATAGCTAGCTAGAATTTTTCCGGGGGTCCTGACGCCTGCCTGCTTCGGTCCTAATGGTGTAACCTGCTGCAAGAGCTGTGTCTCGAAGTAAGATCTCCTAACTTCTTACTGCCCCTCCTGCTCCCTCCGATCCTCTGGCAAGGGATTGCTAGAGATTCCAAGGGTAACTTTAAAAACATCTGGTGGAAGAACGTTTGCCTTTATGGCTCCTACTCTGTGGAATTCTCTACCTTGCCAGATACAAAATAGCCAGACTGTGGACGGCTTTAAAAAAGCCCTAAAAACCTTCCTTTTTAATGAAGCATTTCATTAATGTAAATTATACTGAAGTTGTTATATACAAAATGTTATTATTGTGGTTTTAATACTGCTTATGTAATCTTGTAAAGGCACCCTGAGCTTGGGAAGGGCGCCTTATATAAATAAATTTTCACTTACTTACTTGGGTAATTACATATAGGACTGAGTCCCAAGCAGTCTGGAACAAGGAGAAGCATATGGGAGGAGGAAATCTACTCCAAGTAGAACCTCTAGCTGTGCAAGCCTTAAGATAGGAGGCCTCGCAGCACAGTGAGCCCGAAGCCTGCTCTACGGCGAAAGGCAACATCCAAACTGTAATGTTTTGTAAAGGTATGGACGGTCCAGGTGGCGGCAGCACAGATGTCCGCCGCTGACATTCTTGAAACAAGCCGCTGAGGCGGCGACTCCCCTGGTGGAGTGGCCTCTTACTTGACCCGGAAGGGTCTTGTTGTACTTGTCATAATAGAAAGTGATACAATGAGCCAACCATTTAGACAGGCATTGCTTAGAAACAGCATTGCCTTCCCTTTTGGGTGCAAAAGAGAAACAGTTGATCAGTCTTCCCGAGATCCTTTGTTCTGTTAGTGTAGTATCTCAGAATCCGGAGAACGTCCATAGTATGGAGTAAATACTCCCCTTGATTGGAGTTCTGCGTAAAAAAGGGTAACTCTATGGACTGGTTCAGAGCAGACTCCGCTACCACCTTAGGAAGAAACTTAGGGTTAGTGCGCAGAGCCACATGTTCCTTGTGAAAAATCAAGTACGGAATTTTACAAATCAGGGCCTGGAGCTCGGAAATTCTCCGAGCGGAAGTACTGGCCACCAGGAAGAGTGTCTTCCATGAAAGGAACTTCCAAGTCTACGGAAGCTGCCGGTTCAAAAGGAGGGAGAGTAAGTTTCTCAAGAACAAAATTCAAATCCCAAGGAGGGGCAGGAGTACGTATAGCAGGTCTCAGATGGAGGACCCCTCTGAGGAAAGTCTTGGAGACTTCCAGTTGAGCAAATGTCTTGTCTAGAAAGGGAACATGAAAGGCCGAGATGGCCGCCATGTGAACTTTCAGAGAAGAGTAACTAAGACACAGGTCAAAAAGATGGCGTAGGTACTCCAGCAGTAGCCGAGCTGAACAGGAAAAGGGTTCCATGTCTTTTGAAGCAGCCCAGATAGTGAACCTTTTCCACTTCATGGCATATGTAGATCTAGTGGAGGGTTTTCTAGCCTCCACCAAAATCTCCGCCACTTGGGGAGAAACCCCAAAGCAACTTTGAGCCAAGTCTGCTGAAGCCATGCATGAAGCTGAAGTGACTTGAGACCCGGATGGACCAGAGTCCCTTGATCCTGGGTCAACAAACCTTGTGACAGAGGAAAAGGATGATCCTCTGAGTATTGCTGAAGAGAGAACCAAACTTGCCTTGGCCAGAAAGGAGCAATCAGAATCATTCGTGCTCCTTCTGAAACTAGTTTCTGCAAGACTCGTGGGATAAGAGGAATTGGGGGAAAGGCATAGACGAATCTGTCCTTCCAGTCTAGAGACAGAGCGTCTCTCCAGAAAACGCCTCGCTCTGGAACGAGCGAGGCGAAGTCGGGAAGCTTTGCATTTAGAGGAGACGTGAACAGGTCGACCTGTGGTGTTCCCCAGTGTCAGAAGATACCTTCTAGAACCCCCTGGTCCAGTTCCCACTCGTGAGCCAGAACGGACGAGCGACTAAGCTTGTCTGCCAAGGTGTTGCAGATTCCCGGAACATGAATTGCCGTGAGGTGAAGGTCATGTTGTGTTGTCCAATCCCAAACCCTCATTGCTTCCCTGCAAAGAGGGTAGGACCGAGTCCCTCCCCGTTTGTTGATGTACCAAACCACGCACATACTGTCCGTCTGGACGGCTAGGTGGCCGGGAAGAATGTACAGGTGAAGAGCTTGGAGAGCGTACAAAACTGCCCGAGCTCGAGCACACTGATGTGGGAGTGTCTGTTCGAAGCTGACCAAGAGCCCTGGGTCCGGTGGGGACCTAGATGGGCTCCCCAACCTTCGCCCGAGGCGTCTGTGGTTAGAGTCTGGGAGGGATCAGGAAGAAAGAAAGAAAGGAACTCCCCGAAGCAGGTTCTCTCGAACCATCCACCATTGCAAGTCTCGGAGCATCGGTGAGAAGACTAGAACCGGGTGATCCAAGTCATCCACCAACTGATCCCATTGGGAGCGGAGTGTCCACTGAGAAACTCTCATGTGGAGCGGAGCGCGAGGGACTGTCGGGATAGCAGCCGCCATGAGCCAGATGAAGCGAAGGACCGATCTTGCACTGACCCGCCTGCGGCCGGACAACAGACTTACCCGAGTCTGCAGAGTGGAAGCCCGGTCCGGTGAAGGAAGGCCCTGCCAATGGTCGTGTCTAAAATCGCCCCTATAAACTGTAGTCTCTAAAATGGGATCAAGTGAGACTTGGAATGGCTGATGGTAATACCCAGGCAGGCAAAAACCTGCTGGGTAAGGGCAAGGCAGTGCAGGAGTTCCTCCCTAGACGAGGCCGCCAGGAGCCCATCGTCCAGGTACGGGAAAACCTGTGCACCCCCCCCCCCCCCGAGTAGGCAGGTGGGTCGCGCCGCAAGGCATCTGGTAAATACTCAAGGAGCCAAGGACAGGCCAAAAGGAAGTGCCTTGAACTGGTAGTGGTCCCCCTGGAACGCAAAACGAAAATATCTGCGGTGAGACAGGCGAATGGAAATGTGCAGGTAAGCATCCTGCATATCCAGAGCGCACAGCCACTGGCCCGAATGGAGGAGGGGCAGAAGGCTCTGCAAAGAGAGCATTCTGAACCTTTTGTACTCCAAAAAAAGATTCAGGGAACTGAGATCTAGAATGGGTCTTAGATCTCCTGTCTTCTTTGGGACCAGGAAGAACTGGGAATAGTAACCCGTCCCTTGAAGATGAAGAGGGACGGGTTCTATCGCTTTTCAGTAACACAGTTGAAATCTCTTCCTGGACCAAGAGAAATGTTCCAGAGAATATGACGACCTTTTTTGGGGGAGGTGGTTTCTGTAGAAACTTATTGAGTGTCCTTCTGCTATCAGCTGGAGCACCCAAGAATTGATGTTATCCTCTCCCAGCCCGGAAGGTGGAGGGAAACCTCCTCCACCGTTCCTCCAGGGAGTCCGAGGCTGGGGAGAGGAGTCAGGTGGGGCGCTACCGAGCTGAAGCACCCGCTGCTTTTCTGGGCCGGGGCTAGCAGCTGTGGGGGCCAGACATTTAGTGGCCCGCTTCCTGAGGTTTTGCCTTGGGCCGATTCCGCTCATGAAGGGACGCCAAGGCTGGTACATAGAGTCAACTGACTTTAGTGCCATCCCTTTTCTGCAACGGGTGATGATGTCCTTGACATCGCCAATTAAAGCACCGACCCCGGGAAGGGCGCTTCCTGGATAGCGGACTGCACTTCCAGGACCAAGCCTGACACACGGAGCCAAGCGTGATGATGTAAACCAACGGTGAAAGCTGAGCTCCGTCCAGCAGTGTCCACTGCATCGTAGGTCGCACAAAGCAGGTGTCGACTGGCCGAACGTGCCGAGCAGACAAGGTCAGCCAACTCCTGCTTAACCCAAGAGTCCGGCAGGGAGTCCTATTTGGCTTCCACCTGAGTAAGAATTGCATTCTGGTAATCCCCCATATGACAGACAGTTCAGGGCCCTGACCCCCAGCGTGGAAGCAGCAAAAATCTTCTTACCATACTGGTTCAGTAGGCGGGATTCTTTGTCAGGTGGCGACTAGCTAAGGTGTTTTGGATTAGCCAACTGGCCGTGAGCGGCGCTAATCTCTACAGAGTCAGCACGAGGGTGAGAATCTAAAAGGTCAACACCCTCGGGAGCCTGGTACAGCCTTGTTCGACTTCCGAGAAAGTGGGGCTAGAGCAGACAGCTGTTTCCAAATGGTGGTAACAAGGTCGGCATGAGGCTCGATCCAGGGTGGCACCAAGGTAGGAGCTGTCACGGGCAGATCCAGATGCTCGGCAAGTTTCATCCACTGAGGGTCTCGTTCCAAAGATTGCCACTTCTGTAACTCCTGGATTTTGCGTAACAGCTCCGTAAAGGAAGGATCTTCCGGAGGCGACTTCGGAGGAGTCCTTGGCCTGGGCTTTGATGGAGAGCGTGGCTCGTCGTCCCTTTCGGAGCAGCCAGAGTCCGAGGGGAAGAGGAAGATGAAGAAGACGACAACTCCCTTTCCCGTCTAGGGGGAGGAACGGACCCCTTGGGAAGCCCTCGGGGAAGCATGTTCTGCCCCTCTCTGGACCCAGAGGGGTTAGCCCTGGTGTCCGGAGGTGGTGAGGGAGTGTCACCGTGGACATACGGGAACCGGTACCGCCATTGGTAGGTGACTCTCCACCTCCCTGGTGAGCTGAGCCTTGGCTTCAGCCCACCAGGAGGCCAGAGTCTCCTGCAAATCCACCAGCGGCTGAGGGGGGCCGGGGATAAGGGTATGGACTATATCCATAAAGAGAGTACCCGAAACCCGGCAACGGAAAACCAGGCGGTGGGTATTGTGGCACCAGGTCCTACGGCGTCGAGTAGGCCGGCGTCTGGTACTGTGGCGCCGGATACTGTGGCGTCAGATACGATGGAGGGTACCTGGGAGCTGGAGGAGCTGCCGGAGGCCTCAAGGGCGGGTCCAGCTTGAAGGCCCAGAGGGCTCAGGCCGGGCAACATCCGGGAGCAGGATGTCGGCCGGAGTCGGTAAAACCAGCGTCCGGGGAACCAAAGTCAGATCCGTGGACCGCAAGGGCGGTCTGATTAAGGCGGAACCCTAGCCACCCGGGATGGAGGGGAAAAATCCTCGGAGTCGGGCTGGGAGACTTAAGGGTCCCGGAGGCAGCGGGCGGCTGCGGGAGCCGGGACGCACGGACGTGGAGGGTCCGCGCCGGCTCTTCCGCTGTAGGCGGATGGACGAACCACGGACGTTTCTCAGTGAGATCCGGTGGGCGCTGAGGAGCCGGTGTTTGACTTACGGGACCTATCTCCAGAGGCAGACCGTAATGGAGGAGCGGCGTGATCCAACAGAAGAGAAGCCGTGAGACGCCAAGGGTCGAGGCGACTTACCAGCCTTCTCCGCAGGCGGAGGAGCAGACTTCCGCTTATTGAGCCACCAGCCAGTAGGACGCTGGAGCTACAGCCTACTGGGGCAGAGGCCCAACAGCCCGGAGGCGCCTCAAGGGGCCGAAAAGTAGCCAGATGGCAGGGCTGATGCCGCCAGAGGCGCCGAGGAGCGGTCTTGAGCACGGGCGACTCCCGAGGAGTCGAGGTGGAGGATCCCTTGTCCCGGTGCCTCTCCTCGTCTTTTTTTCTTCTTCCGATGGCCTTCGGAGAAGTGGATGCCTGCCGCAGTTTGAGTTCTTTCTCCATGGAGCTCATCTTTTTCTTGAGAATGTGGGCTTCCAGGGACTGCTGCTGCCTTTTCCAGGTAGCCGAGCTAAAACTGAGGCAGTGCTTACACACCTCGACAGGGTGATCGGGGCCTAGACAAAACAGGCACAGGGAATGGCCGTTCTTGTGCGGGAGTTAGGCGCCGCACCAGTCGCACTTATTTTTGTGCTTGGAAGGTGTAGGGGATGACATGCACCGACAGATGTACTGATGACTGTAGCAAAAAAGCGAAAATACTCTAAAACATCGACGAAGGGAGGCTGACGAGCGAAGAACTGTTCCACGAGGCGCTGCACGAGCTAACAGCGGAAAAGAACTGGAAGGCGGGTGTCAGGGACAGCCCCTTTATACCGACGTCTCCTGATGCCGGTCACCTAACGTGGGGGCGGTCCCTCGCCAGGGACTGCTAGCTAGAAATTTTTCCGTGGGGTCCTGCCGCCTGCCGACGTCAGTCCTATATATGTAATTACCTACTTCAAGAGCCCTCTTGAAGTAAGATCAGTAGATCTTCGATAATAGCTCTTGCAGCAGGTTACAACATTAGGACTGATTCCCAAGCAGTAAGGGAACAATTTGCTACCGGGAGGTGGGTAGGAGAAATGACTCAGACTTCAGGACAAGAGTTCTTGAAGGACCACCAAGCTGAAACCAGCTTTACGCCTACAGGCAATGTCCAAACTGTAGTGTCTGATGAAAGTGTGCACAGTGCTCCAAGTCGCTGCCTCACAGATGGCTGAAGTGGAGACATGTGAGTGCAGTGAAAGAGGTAGCCACTCCCCTCGTAGAATGACCCTTCACCGGTCCCGGTAAGGGTTTATTGTGCTTCTGATAACAGAACATAATGCACTTGACCAACCATCTGGAAAGCGACCATTTTGAAACCGGAGCACCAAGCATACGTTGAGCGTAGGAAACAAAGCTGGTCCGACTTACGATGGGTTTTGGTTTTGGTCAGATAATATCTGAGACATCTATGCACATCTAGTGTGTGCAACAGGGCCTCCCCCTGTTATCGTAATTCGGGTTATACACCAGCAGGTCTATATCCTGGTTAAGTGTGACCGCCGAGACCACTTTGGGAAGGAACTAAGGATTTGTTCTTAAGGACACCCTGTCCTTGTGAAAAAACAAATAAGGGTCCTTGCACATGAGTGCATGAAGCTCAGAAACTCTTCTGGCAGAAATAACAGCAACTAAAAGGAGCATCTTCCAAGCGAGGAGACGCAGCTTGCAATCCGCGGCTGGTTCAAATGGAGGTAGGTAAGCTGCTCTAAAGCAAAGGGGAGATCCCAAGGTGGAACCAGGGCTCTTGATAGGAGGTCTCAGGCGCAGGATGCCAAGCAAAAAAGCTTGTGAAGCCTCTAGTTGAGCTAGAGAGCTATGACCTATCAGTGAATGATACACCGAAATGGCGCACAGGTGAACCGTAATGGAAGGGTAGGCAAGGCCTGCCTTGTACAGGGTTAGAAGGTAGTCTAACACTGACCTCTCCGAACAATCCAATGGGGTCAATCTGCGAGCTTGAGCCCAGATGCAAAATCTGCGCCACTTCATGGCGTAAGTGGCGTGAGTGGAGGGATTTCTGGTTGCCACCAGAATGTCTGCAACTTCCCGAGAGACCCCGTATCTCAGGACTGCTATGTCTTTAGGAACCAGGCATGCAGGTTCAGTGACCGAAGATCCGGATGGACTAAGGAGCCTGCCTCCTGGGACAGAAGTTGAGAGCTGAATGGCAGAGGCACCGGAGGTTCCTGGGTCAGCTGATGTAATAGAGGGAACCAAATTTGCCTGGGCCAAAAGGGCACTACCAGAATCAGTGACGCCCGCTCTTGTCAGAGCTTCAGTAAAACCCTCTGTATCAAAGGGAAGGGCAGGAAAGCATAGAGGAATCTGCCCGTCCAAGAGAGGGACAACGCGTCTCGCCAGAAAACACCAGGCCCTGGATCTAGCGAGCAAAAATTGGGCAGTTTTGCGTTGGATGGGGACGAGAAAAGGTCTAATTCTGGTGCCCCCCATCTGCAAAACAGATCCTCTGCGACTTCCTGAAGCAGTTTTCATTCGTGGACTCTGGCCTGTGATCGGCTGAGACTGTCAGATTGTGTTGCCCATTCCAGGAACGTGCACTGCAATAATATCTGCGCCGTGTTGCAGTACCCAATTCCAAATCCTTTGAGCCTCCCTGCAAAGGGGTAGGAATGAGTGCCTCCTTGTTTGTTGAGATAGTACATCACTGCAGTATTGTCTGTTTGAATCAGAAGAGTACCCGGTGGAATGTCCATCTGGAATGCTTGTAGGGCATAGAGGACGGCTCTCATCTCCAGAATATTTATGTGCAGATGGGACTCTAGAGACAACCATGAGCCTTGAGTCCTGACCCCGTTGAGGTGCGCTCCCTATCCGGATCCCAAGACGTCCATGGAGAGCGTCACTAAAGGAGGTGGCGCCATGAAGGGGACTCCTTTTGAGAGATGGTCTGGGACGAGTCACCATTGCCAGTCTCGGATGATGGCATTCGTGATCCAGACTGGATGCTGCATATGAACCTGCTTCTGGTCCCACTGAGCCTGCAACATCCACTGGGCAACCCGCATATGGAGTCGGGCTAGGGGAACCATCACAATGGCAGCCGCCATATGTCCGAGCAGGCAAAGAACAGTCCTGACGGGCACCACTGTCTTCGTAATTGTGTCCCGTATGAGGGATCTGATGTGTTCCGCCCTGTCCGAAGAAAGAAATGCTCTCCCTTGAGTGGTGTCCAGAACTGCTCCAATAAATTGCAGAGTCTGAGATGGGAGAAGGTGCGACTTCTCTCCTGGTTGATGATGATGATGCCCAACGATTGGAAAAGAGAACGGGTATCCTGAATTGCGGGCATCAGGGCCTCCCGAGAGGGTGCAATGAGGAGCCAGTCATCTAGGTACGGAAAAACATAGTGGCCCTGCCTCCTGAGAGTTGCTGCCATGCACTTCGTAAACACACGAGGTGCGGAAGACAGTCCGAACGGGAGGGCTCGGAACTGGTAGTGGCGTCCCAGAAACTCGAAGCGCAGAAACCTTTGATGTGTTCGAGCGATCGGGAGATGTAAGTAAACATTCTGCATGTCCAGTGACGCTAGCCATGCGCCTTCTTTGAAGCATGGGGATGAGACCCGGTAGGGTCACCATGCGGAAGCGTTTGTATAACACAAGCGTGTTGAGATCGCTGAGATCTAAGATCGGGTGCAAGTCCCCTGTTTTCTTTGAGACCAGAAAGAAGTGGGAATAATAACCTTTTCCTTTCTGGTCCGGTGGAACGTACTCTATGGTCTCCTTGTCCAGGAGGGCCAAGATCTCCTGCTGGATGAGGAGAGCATGCTGACCCGAGTAACAGGAGAGCAGGGGAGGTCTGGATGGTGGGTGGCCGAGGAACTCTATAGAGTGTCCTCGCTGTACCAACTGTAACACCCACCGGTCGGAGGTGATCCTCTGCCATCCCGGAAGGTAATGAGAGATGCAACCCCGACCTTTATCCTTTGATCCAGAGGAGGGGCGAAGGCCGGGAAGAAGTCATGTTGTGGTGGCATTGGGTCCCGTGGGCTGGGCTGCCTTGGGATGCTTTGGGCCCTGGTCCGTGGGGAATCTGGCTTGACCTTTGCGACCAAAATTGCCCCGGGGTTGCTGGCCAGAACGTGGCTGTTGCCGTTGTTGCCTGCCGCGAAAACTGTTCTGGTTCCTCCGAAAGGAACCAGATTTGGGCCTGTACATAGCCTGTACAGTCTGAACTGCCTTCCGGTGTCCAGGATATTCTTCTGAACGTCCGTGGTGAAACCGGAGACTCTCAACCAAGAGTCTCTCCGAAGACAAACGCCAGTAGCTGCTCCCCTGGTGGACAAGTCTGCTGAATAATAAGCGGCTCAGAGAACCTGGGTCCCCATGTCCGACCCAGTATGAAGGAGGTTGAGCAGCTCCTCCTTTTCGCCATCTGTGAAAGTCCTTCAAAAGGTCTTGGCCCTGCTCCCAGAGGGCTTTTTGAAACTGCACCATGTGCGGGAGGTAATTCAAAGACCTTATCGAGCATGTAGCAGTTGCATACATGCGTCTTCCCATAGAATCTAATTGCTTAGATTCTTGGTCTGGAGGATGGGTACTCAAGTGTTGAGGTCATTGAGACCAAACATGAGACGCCATAATGACCAGTGAGTCTGCCAGGGGTTGCTGCGTCAGATACAGGTCCTCCACAGGAGCTCTGTAGAGGCGGTCAGCCTTCTTAGGGACAGCCAATGTCGAGTGCGGACGCCTCTAAGCCACCTTGGTGACGTCCGTGAAGGTGTCCACTAGAGGTGAGACCACCACAGGCTTTGGGTCCTTTTGCCGAAGGTAACGAGCAAGGCGTTGTCTCTCGGGGTCCAAGTCTTCAGTCTCCCATCCCATATTCTCCTGGATGTGCCTCATGATTTCGGAGAAAGAGGGATCATTTGGTGGTGACCTTGGCTGGTCTCGTGGGTCTGGTGATGGGGGACTATAGGGGGATGAAGAATTGGAGGTATCCGACGTATCCGGTCTGGAGTCATCCCTCAGTGGGTGTCGTCTATCCCTGGGTCATTTAAGGCTCGGAGACCCACAGGGAGACCGTGATGGGCTTCTTTCTCTCTCTCTCTCTCTAGATCTGCCCCTAGGAGGTGAAGTTGGCTCCTTAGGGGTCAGGGGTCTTGAGCCTTCACCCTCCCGAGGAGGGGGTGGAGGTGGTGGAGGTGTAAGAGGCTTACTGGGGACCACGTCCTTTCTGATGGTCTCCCACCAGAAGGTGAACAATTCCTTCACCTCCTGAATGTTCGTGCCCCGCGTCGGGTCCTGGGAACCACCAGATCAGTCGACGGTTCCCCGGGCGAGCCGGCGTCGTCCTTGCCGCCTGTCTGGCAGCGTGGCAGCCTCCTCTCCTGAGGATCCTTGACGTCCGGTGTCACCCGGCGTCGGTATAACTGCTGTCAGGTCGGGAGTCCGTCTTTCGGGCGTCGGGTCAGGCACCTTTTTATTCTGTGACGTCTGCTTAAGAGGAGTCAGATCCTTGGTCTTCCTTTCCGGGGCCTTGGGAGGCTGGGAGACTGACCTGAGGTCGGTGTCCCGACGTCGGCCTGACGCCCCGCTAGATTTTGAGGAAGACTTCCTATATTTTTCTGAAGAGTCAGGCCTGGAAGAAGAGTCGGGCACCCGGTGGGTCTTAAGCAGGTGCAAGGAGGCTGAAAAACCCCCTGAAGACCTTACCTTAACTGGGGGAGGCTGGGAGCGGGCCCGGGAAGGAGAACTGTCGGACCGCGTAGAGCTGGAGCTAGCCCTGGATTCAGAGGCCCTCCTGGGGGATCCCGACCTACCCAAGTTCTGGTGCTTGTCCCGGTGCTTCCCTGTCTTATGGGAAGAATCCCCTTTGGAGGAAGGTCTTTTTTCCATTTTGCGAAGTTTGTCTTCAAGAAGGAACCGATGAAGGGCCTTTTGGCGGCGGATCCTGGTGCTTCTACTAAACTGTTGGCAGATGGAGCAGGCCTGGGTGTCGTGTTCTGGGTCCAGGCACCTCACACAAGCTGAATGATGGTCGTCGAATGGGATCTGCTTGACGCAGGCGCACTTTGAGGGGTGTCCTTCGAGAGGAATTGGAGAAGTAGACATGGATTATTTTGTAAAGATTTCGTGTGTTGTATCGTTAATGCAGGCGTCCGTGAGGTCGATGCTGGCAAGTCGACGGCGGGAAAAGAACTGGGGATGCTGGGGGACCACCCCCTTTTATGTGATGCCGACGCCGGGAGGGCAGACGTCGGGGGCAGTCCACTGCTGGATACTGCTAGCTAGGATTTTTCCATGGGGTCCTAGCGCCTGCCGGCTTCAGTCCTAATGGTGTAACCTACTGCAAGAGCTGTTTCTCGAAGTAAGATCTCTATGGTGTGACCTAAGGATACAAGCTGCAGGACCCACGCATCGGAGGTGATGCTCTGCCACTCCTGCGCATGACGAGCAAACCTCCCCCCCACCGGCTCCTCGTGCTGAGGAGGGGGTGGCGCCAGAGAGTCAGGATGGGCAGGGGGAGGACCCCCGATCATCTCTGGTTCTTGGAGGCGGGAGTAGCAGCAGTACCCGCGGACTTGCGCTTGCCCTGGCGCTGGGCCAGGGCCTCCTTCCTTTGCCCTCAGGTCCTTTTACAAAAGGGCTGCTGCTGTTGGTTGCCCGATCAGTACATGGACCGCACGGACCTCAGAGCTTGACCTTGGTCCAGTAGGTCCATGATGTTATCTTTGGTGTCTCCACCAAAAAGCACCGAGCCCCGAAAGGGAGTGTCCTGAATCGTAGTCTGGACCTCATTGGCGAGGCCAGAGATGCCGTTGAAGCGAGATGGCAGTCGCCGAGACGCAGGCTGTGGAGTCGACTGAGTTGCAGGTAGCCTGCAACACATGCCTGCAAGAAATCCTGGACAGGCAGAGATCCTTGGCAAACCCCTCCTTAAGATCCGAAGAGTCCATGGCTTGGACACTGGCCTCGAGCCTGGCCAAGGTTGCTTTCTGGTGCGACACCATATGGGCCACATAACTGAGTGACCAACTCACATGTGGCCAATGAGAAGACCTTCCTCCCAAACTGGTCCATCTGCCTCGACTCCTTGTCCAGAAGAGAAGTGCTCATGTGCTTACGAGCGATCATGAGCAGCTGATATCACAATGGAGTCTGCCTTCGGATGCACACTAAGGAAGGGGGCATCCGCAGGCACCCAGTAGATTCTGTCCGCTCTCTCGGGGACAGTCGGGATTAAATGAGGCATCTGCCAGACCGTGGTGGTGAGGTCCAATCCAGGGAGGAACAGGGATAGGGGACAGAGACTCCAGGTCCAGATGTTCAGCGAGTCTCTGACTCATGGGATCCTGTTCCTCCAACTCTCATTCAAAGTGGTGTAGAATGGACCTCAAGAGGTCCGAGAAGGATTCTCCGGTGGGGACTCGGGAGAAACCTTACCCTTAGGGACCTGGGACTCGTGGTCTGAGGGCTCCTCTGAAGATCCCCCATGACCGGATTGTCTCCTAAATCCGGAAGGGTAATGTCCCTGGGTGATGTCCTCAAGACGTGAATGGTGGAAGGGGATGAGCTCACCGAGGATGGGGACCTAGGCTCTCTAGGTCCGTCACCAACTTCGAGCGTTCCTTCCACCACCAAGACTGGATGAGGGTCTTGAAATCCGATTGTGCCGGAGTGGGAGGAGGAGGGATGGCCTGGGGAGGCGAATAATGGTACCCCTGGCATCCCGAATATCCATAGCCCGAGTACGGGATGTAGCCGGGGAAGCAGTGTCCCGTACCGCTCCAGTCTGGAAGGGGACCTGCCAGGGGATGGTCAGAGGGATACCCAAAGGGTTAATGCGGGACAGTACAGGGTTGCGGATAATGACAACGTCAGGAGACCAGACTGTGGAGGTACCCACACAGGGCCCGCCATTGTGTAAATCAGCAGCAGGTCCGGCATAGGGGGAGCCAGTGTAGGGGCTGCTGTCTGGGCCGGTACCACTAGATCCGGCACCAGAACAGTATCCGGCGTCAGGACCAGACAAAGGGGATCAAACGAAGGGACCTCGTCTGGCACAGGAGCCGGTGGTGGAGGCAGACTTATGGGCCCTGGCTCGGAGACAGTCATCGGAGGAACCGGCGTCTGAGAAGGTCTCACCAGATCCGGACACCCTCCCTCCATCGGAGCAGGAACAGGCACATTCCCCCCGAAGGGATAGGAGGTGCCTCTGGAGTAGGGCCGGATGGCTGAGGAGGGACCTCCGTCCCAGTGACCCCCCAAGGGTGAGTGGAGATTAGACCCAGAAGTGTGTACCACATCCAGGGGCCCCACATTATCTTCGCCCAGGGCAGCGACCAGAGAAGGGGAGGCTACCAGCAGGGGAGAAGGGGCAAGTGGGGCAGTCTCCCCTGGGCTTGTCTAGATGGGTGTGCTGCCACTAGGCCCTGACAGGAGAGCCGTGTCTGTGTGATCGCCGGATGCGGTCGACTGACCAGATGGAGCTGGGTGGCAGGGGGAGAAGCCCACCACCAACTTAGCAGCTGAGGCCGGGCGGGTCCCCGTAGGCTGGGGAGCAGACTTACCGGCGGCCGGGTGGTTCCCGGAGGAGCCGGGGGCTGACTTGGCAGACGTGGTGCGGCTGTCTGAGGAGCCGGTCTCCAACTTGCCTGCTGAGGATTTGCAAGACTTACCTGGATCCCCTGCTGCCGATTTTTGCTTGGGCAGAGACGGCTGGGGAGAGACCTTGCTGGCAAAGGGTCCTGAAGCCTCAGCCTGTGAACCATCCAAGAAGCGCTCCCGC
Source organism: Neoceratodus forsteri (assembly GCA_016271365.2). Taxonomy (NCBI): domain Eukaryota; kingdom Metazoa; phylum Chordata; order Ceratodontiformes; family Ceratodontidae; genus Neoceratodus; species Neoceratodus forsteri. The sequence continues at coordinate 1,341,032,106 of CM057455.1, read as the reverse complement.
TCTTTGTGCTTCTCTTTCCGATATTTGGAAGGGGAAGAAGAAGAATCACGAATGCGCTCCATTTGTTTCTGTAAAGATGCCAGCCGGGTCTTCAAGAGATGGGCCTCCAGAGCCTGCTGCCTCCTCTTGCGCGTGGCCTTGTTAAAAGGCTGGCAGTCCAGACAGAACGAAGCAGGATGGTCCGGGCCTAAACAGATGACGCACTTCACGTGGCTGTCTTTGTGTGGAATTTAAGTGCCTCAAGACTGACACTGCTTCTTCTTCAGAGAAGATATAGAAGAAATTGGGAAAAAAAAAAAAAAAACGAGAAATATCGGTATACCCGAATGAACAACTTTCTATGATGTTCGCTGAGCAAGTCTACCGAGGCGACTGACACGAGGTGACAGCAGGAAAGAACTGGAGGGCGGGTGTGGGGACTGCCCACTATATAGGGTCATGCTGACGTTGGTCACGTGACGTTGGGTGGGCGATCCCCCGTCAGGTATTGCTGGAAAAGTCTGCTGTGCAGCCCAGAAGCCAGATGGTGCTAGTCCTACATGTGATGACCTACTGAAGGAACCCTCTCAAAGTAAGATCTCTAGTAATCACTGTGGTATAACATTGCATACCACTCTGATCTTGCCCCCCAACCCTTGCCTGTTTCAGCTCTGTCCTGTTCCTCCCTTACTTTCCCCCTTGGTGGAATAAATTAGCTTTATCACTATTTGGATTGCTGGTTTAATTCCCATGAGTGCAACTTTTTTCCTTACATGTATCTGCTTGGTTGGCTACCTTTAGATTGCACTGCCGAGCTTTGTCTCATGACTGTACCAGTTTTCTTCTTGTACTGGACTGATCAGTTTTCCGGTGCTGCCGGACACGATAGAGGCATTTAGCATCAGGAAGAAATCAACTTCCACATCATTGCCTTACAGCGTGTTGAACTACTAGGAACGCCAGCTATTCTCAACTTATTTTGTTTCCCTACAGAAGGAATACGACAGAACTGTGAGTAACTTACCAGACTTTCTTTGCAATTAGCCAAATACCTGCTAATGAGGGGGCAAATGTGTCGGGTTACTGTGGGGATTCAAGTTGTCTGGAGGATTTAGCTTCTGTATACCACTGCAGAAAGAAGGCGAGGGAGGCTCTCTTTTTGGAAGATCCAGTTGGCCCTTCAGGCGCCCGAGAGCTGGAGGATCTGTTTGAAACTTTTGAAAAATTAAGAAGCTTAGAGTTAAACCACTTTTACAACCGCATTACGTTAGAAAAATATATAGAACTTGAGAGATCCCCATGAGGCTTACGATTAGATAAAGAACCCACGGAAGATGAGCCAGAGTTTCGTGAGGAATGGGAGACGTCTCTCACTCAGTGCACAGAGACTTAACTCTGAGTGCTGAATGTTTCTGAACGTATATAGATTATGAACGTATATATACGCCCACAGACTTCTAAGGGTTTTAACCCCTAGAAGACTGTGGGTGTATATATTTAAAATACTAATTAAAAGAGACAAGAAATGAGGAAAAACTGCAGAAAGATTGAGGAAACTCGGAAAGAACAAGTCAACTAACTAATGAGCCAGGTTTCTCAGATCTGAATAAAACAATGTCAGACAAAATCAGTAAACAAGAGAAATAAGTATTTCAAAGAAAAGAAAAACTTAGCAAGGGATGCTACAGATTATGTAAGAGGGGAAGTTTTCAGCTGGGAAAGAAAAACTAGAACAAGCTTAACCAGAAATAGGGGACGACCACGTAGCAAAAGCTCCAACAGACAGAACATAAATAATAAAAATAAGAGAACAACAGACCCAGAGAACGCTTAGCGTGTACTTTGAAAAAGAAGTAATAGTCTCGAGTAGGGAACCTGAGGATTGAGAAAGCTCAGAAAGTGGAGAGGAAGAAGATTCTGATGCCACCCCCCCCCAAAAAAAAAACAAAACAGGAAGCCGTTATAAATAATAAAGGCCAAAGAAACACAAAGAGCCAAAAGAAAAAGCAGTCAAAAAACTCCCCAAAGGACACACAGAAAAACAAAAAAAATCAAGAAGGGGCTACAGGGGGAAAAGCAAAGCAAACCAGATATCCCATGTGAAAGACACAGAGATACACATTATCAATTTAAGTTTACACTAACTGAGGATCAAGCCAAAAATACTTACAAGACGTCTGACTTTTATGCCAACTCCACAAATAGATATATTTAATATCCAAGTGGACATATACAAATGTATTAGAAAATCATAGTTCCATCTCTACTTTAAAAGCCAAGACATGGGGCTTACACCAATCAACATAAGAGAACAGGCCGTCCACAGCCCTGATACTAATCTGGCAAACATTGAAATGAACTATATGGACACCCCCAACATACGTAACCAGAAATGGGATCCTATGGCTCAAGACCAGATGATCAAGAGGAATATGGGGAGGATACAGAACCAGGACTTTTTTGGGGGAGAGACTTTACTAGACGATGTGGACCTGGATGAACTGCTGGAGCACATTACTGATGAAAGCAGTACCTTCAGTTTAAAGGGAACTAACTTTAGACCTAAATCTGTTTTTTATCCCAACGTCTGAAATGAAGCAATCTCCAGTTTCGAGAAGGTACTGAACCAAGAACTAGAACAGATCTAATAATAATAATTTTATTTAGTATAGCGCCTTTCCGAGCATCAAGGCGCTTCACAGATACAAACATACGCTATCAGACAATAAATAAGAATAAAACACCATTGAAAAAAACAAGGAAATGCCTTAACCCAAAGGAATGTCTTCAGTGCCTGCTTAAAGCTCCCCACAGTCCTGCACTCCCGTAACTGACGAGGTAGAGAATTCCAGAGGGATAGGGCAGCGAACATAAAAGCCCGAGCCCCAGATGACTTCGATCTAACCCTTGGAATCTCTAGCAACTCCTCATCAGCCGAGAGGAGTTCTCGCACAGGGGTGTAAGGAATTAGAAGTTCTTTCAGGTAGTCAGGACCCAAGCCGTGTAGGGCCTTGTAGGCTAACAAACCTACTTTAAAGGTGATCCGCCACTGAACTGGCAGCCAGTGCGGATCGCACAACACAGGGGTTACGTGAGATCTTCTTGATGCCCCAGTCAGACGTGCAGCTGCATTCTGCACAAGCGGCGGATATCAACCCCAGGAAGCCCTAGGTACAGGGAGTTACAGTAGTCAAGGAGCAAGGTCACAAAGGCGTGGACTAAAACTGGCAGGTCACTGGACGGAACAAGGTACTTGATCCTGGCAATGTTCCTAAGATGGTAAAAGGCTAACTTGACGACAGCAGACACCTGATGACAAAGGGTCAAAGCATCGTCAAGTATCACTCCCAGGTCACGCACCCGTTCAGAGGTAGGGATCTGCTCACCCCCCAGAAATAAACCAGAAGGTAAATCAGTCCCCAACCCCTCTATCCTGCGACCAGGGTCCACCACCAAAACCTCAGTCTTTCCTGAGTTAAGCTTTAACCCACTGGAACTCATCCAGTCTTGGATTTCAATGAGGCAGCTATTAAACACTGAGAGGGCACACATCTGGTCGGGTGCAAAAGACAGACAGAGCTGGGTGCCATCGACATAGCAATGAAACCTCAGCCCATACTGTCTTACAATGTCTCCGAGGGGCAGCATATACACTGCGAACAACATGGGGGACAGCACAGAGCCCTGAGGTACCCCACAAGGCAGAGAGAGAAGGACTCGGAACTAAATATTCCCGAGACAACTCTCTGAGTTCGACCGGTGAGGAAAGATGAAAACCATCCGAGGGCTGTACCCGTCAGCCCACAGATGCACCTCAGGCGCTCGAGCAGAACCCCATGGTCAACAGTGTCAAAAGCTGAGGAGAGATCAAGGAGTACCAAGATAGAACGGATCCTCCTATCTTTCACCATCAAGAGATCACTGAGCACCTGAACTGGAGCAGTCTCAGTACTATGCCTCTTACTAAAACACGACTGGAGAGGTTCGTATAAATTATGGATGGTTAAATGGTCCTCCAGTTGAATTGTCACCACGAAAGGAAGGTTCAAGATAGGTCTGTAGTTTGCCAGAGACTCCGGGTCCAAAGAAGCTTTCTTCAGAAGGGGTGTCACCACCGCCTCCTTCAGGGAGCCAGGAAACTCACCCGATTCCAGGGAGCACCGGACAATCTCAGCTAAGACCGGGCCAATAATATCACTACAACCCAAAATTAGGGAAGTAGGGCCCGGGTCTAAACTACAGCACGTGGGGCGCATCCCCTGGACAATCCTCATATCATCAACGAAATCCGCTAGGTCAATGGTACTCCAGGAAACACCGGCCATAGTGACCGAACACCGACCAACCAATGAAAGGACTTTCCAATATCACAGCAATCTTTCCATAGCAGAAAGAAATGCCTTGAAAGAACTGCAGGAAACAAAGTATTATAATAAAACCCTCTGATAAAGGGGGTAATCTGGTTATAATGGAGGAGAGTTTATATATAAGAAAAGTGAAAGAACTGTTAGATGTGACATCAGATTACAAAAAACTTAAGTAATCCCACGAAGTTGCTCCAGACAGAATTGTTTGAGCTTGCAGGACAGAGATTGGGAGGGGGGCTTTATCACAAATGATGAAGCAGCTTTCCTCAAAAAGAAACACCCTATCACCCACTACCTTTTATATATTGCCAAAAAACACACAATGACCCGGTTAACCCACCGGGGAGACCCATCGTGTCAGGGGTAGGGTCACTAATTCAGAATCTATGTACCTACCTAGATCACTTTTTGAAACCTTGTGTATTAGGTCAAAGGTCATATCAGGGACACAATGGATCTATTAAACAAACTATGCACCCAAAGTGTGATCGGCTGGCCCTAGTAGAGGCTGGGGGCAGTGCTACCGACACTGCATAAAGGAGGGCAGACGCTTGGAGTAGCTAATGCAGACATGTGCTGACTCCTCTGCTGGTGTCACTGCATGCCCCAGTCATGGTAAAAGAAAATGGAAAACACAGGAGTCCATCGCCGCAGGATGCAGACTTATGTCCCCCGCCACTAGGAGGGCACCCCACAGAACTGGATCTGATCTGGTGGGTTGAGGGACTCCCACCCCTGCCATGAAGGGTAATTTGTGGGGCTGCAGGAGGGATCTCATACCTGGTTGGCGCAGGGGGCGCGTGATGGTACTGACGGGACTCCAGGGAGAAAAGGACTAAAAACAAAATAAAATAAAAAATATACTACTGAAGAGGTGTTACCATAGATGCATTAGAAAAAACACTACAAAAGGCAAGGGCACAAGCAAGACACTTTTAGTGCCAAAAAAATAGGAGAAAAGATGAAATACCATGTACATTTGTTATGGACTTCAGTCCAATTGCAGGTGATCCTGGAAGTCTTATTTATAAATTCTGGCCAATACTTAGAAGTGAATCATCTCTTATCCAAGTAATCAGCGCACAACCAAGGGTGACATTTAGGAAAGGGAAAAATCTGGGGGACCCATTAACTAGGAGTCCCTTTCAAAGAACTGGCACCAACAAAAGCTGCTGGCTACCCCATAGACCTGAGGGGTTCCACAGCCGTGGTAATTGTAACATTTGTTGTTATGCCTCCTGGGTAATCTATATATACACCCTTTGGAACATGGGAAAAACAGCCAAGACTGGCCAATTTATTACATGTACGAGTATGTATGTCGTATAGTCGGGTTTACCCATGGCCTTCAGTATGTTGGCATGACAACACACAAGCTGAAGGTCAGAATACAGGAACATATTATTCGAGTGATTAACAAAAACTATGAGAATGCAATTGCTGCACACTTTGGGGTGGCACACAGATTGAGTCCAGTAGGCCTCAAATTCATGGGACCAGAACAGATTCCAGTGCTGCCGAGAGAGGTGACAAACTGAGTGGGAGCAGAAGTAGGAATAGGCTAGTAATCTGCAATGGATGTGGGTCAGCAATCTGGATGGGCACATTATGGAGGCTACAGGAGTGTCCTGTATGTCGAAGGATAAGAGACCTACAGGCAGAGATCCAGTGGATTGAGGTGGAAATAGGGAGGTTGAGGAACATGGTCAGAGAGGGTGGGGTAGGTAGACAAGGGGAGGAAGAGGGTGCCAAGGAGAAATATAGAGCAGGAGCGAGGACACAGCAGGGGATGGACGTGGGGACTGGGGTCATGCGACAGGTACGAGGCACAGACAACTGAAGCAGAAGGAGGGGGGGCGAGTGAGATGCTTGGGACAGGGAAAGAGGGGGCACTGGGGCCAGCACTACAGAGGGGGGCACTGGTACATTGGGGATGGGGGCAATGCCATGGCAACGGCAGGAGGGAGCACCCAGGAGGAAGGGGACATGGTGCATAGGGTTACTGGGTGGACCAGAGGGGGAGAACAGACGCTTAGGAGAGAGGGCGCAAGTGTGGACAGGAAGTTGGACAAGAGGGGAGGAGAAGGAGAGACAGCAGCTCCAGAAATTAAGGGACAGAGAAAGAACAAAGGCCATGAGAAGGTTGGGGGGAGAGGGTGCAGTCAGAAGGAGTGTAGAAGAGGGGGTTATACTGATAGGACATTCTATCCTGAAAGGGATCAGGTGGGGGGGGGAGAAGAGGGGTGAAAGACTCAGTCGGATTTGGGTGGAACCTATACCGGGCCTGACAGCAGACAGGGCAGGGCAGGCTCTGAGGAAGTGTGTTAGGGTAAGACTGCAGGAACCTCACGTGGTGGTACATGTGGGAACAAATGACCTGGGGTGCTGCATGGTGGAGTTGGTACAGGAGAGGTTTGAAGAACTGGGGAAGCTATGCTTGGAAATAGGGAGGTCCGTAGCATTCTCTGAGGTACTTCTGGTCCCAAGGGCGAGCAGGGTAATAAAGGAAAGGACAGTCGAGTTCAGCTCCTGGCTGAGAGACTGGTGTAAAGCACAAGAGTATGAGTTGGTAGCAGGATAGGGAAATACATGGACTAACATGAACTGTATACAAGGGATGGTTTACACCTGAAAGGGGCAGGTAAGGGGGTGTTAAAGAGCAAATTAGAGGATTATATTGTTTCAAGAGGGTATTTAAACTAGGTGGGTGGGGGGAAGGTGAGTGCGCAGCTACCATACAGGGTCACCAGGTTGGAATGCAAAACCCGCTGTCCCCCCCCGATAACGCTGAGGGTAAGGGGAGGGCACCACTGAGAGGAGGGGGAGCAAACTAAGGAGCTGAGGGGGAGGATGGATGGGAACAGGTGAAAGGGGGTCTCCCTAAACGCAACGAGCCTGGGTTATAAAACAGCGGAACTTCAGGTGCTCCTTGTGGACGGGAGTGTGGGCGTCACTGCAGTGACTGAGACTTGGGCCACCCAGTACCATGATTGGGATCTGGCAATCCCAGGGTATAAAATTTACAGGAAAGACTGGGGAGGTTGGGAGAGGGGGTGGGGTAGTACTCTATGTGAGGGAAGGGATCAGATGGACGAGGGGGGAGGAGGAAGGGAGGTCAGAGGCACTATGGATGCAGCTTCTGGACTCCAAGGATAGAAAGTTGAGGCTGGGGTTGGTGTACAAACCACCAGCCCAATCAGTGGAACTGGACAGGGAGTTAGAGCAAATAAGGAGGGTGTGTAGAAAGGGGAGTATGGTGATTGTGGGGGATTTCAATATGCCAGGGGTAGACTGGAGCACCCCTGCCACCTCCAGTGCCAGGGAGCAGGTGCTCCTGGACGCGATCCAGGATGGTCTCCTGACAAAGTTGGTCAGTGGGCCAATACGACTAGGTAACATGCTAGACTTGGTGCAGTCAAATGGGGAGGCAGTGAGGGAAATAAGGGTGAAAGACCCACTAGCTGGTAGTGACCACCAAACAGTGTGGTTCACTCTCAAGTTGGGCAGGGAGTCTGGAGACACAGTAACAAAGGTGGTGGATTTTAGGATGAGAGAAATACTGCAAGGGAGACTTCAGGGTATAAGGCCAGAGATGGATGCACGGCAAAAGTGGGAAATTATTAAAGCTGGGCTAACAGAGGCTACAGAAGCTTGCACCAGGACTAAGAGCAAGAAGTGCAGAGCCAGGAAACCATGCTGGCTGAACAGAGAAGTGATGGAGGTGGTGAGGGCGAAGGGAGCTGCGTACCAGAAATTCAGGAGAACGATGAAGGAAGAACAGGGAGGCTTATGTGAGTTGGTCCAAGGAGGTGACCAAGACAGAGAGTAGCCAAGGCCTCCAGGGAGTTAAGGATGGCGCAGGGCATCAAGGGAGGGGAGAAGGACTTTTTTTAAATATGTCAGGGAAAACAGGAAATGCAGAGATCATACAGTGAAGATAAAGTGGGGAGGGGAGTGGGTGGAAAAGGGAGAGGAACAAGTGGAAGTACTAAATGAATACTTTTGCTTAGTTTTCACAAAGAAGGATGGTCCATTACCACCATAGACTGGGAGGGTGGAGTGGGAGGGGAAGAGATGACGGATGTAATGATCGAAGGGAGTAGAGTACTAGAGGGTCTGAGGGCATTAAGAGTGGACAAGGCACCAGGTCCTGATGGCATCCACCCCAGGGAGCTGAGCAAGATGGCGAATGTGTTGGCTGAGCCACTGGCAGACCTGTTCAGCACCTCCCTGGACACGGGATGGGTGCCTCAGGACTTGAGGGTGGCCCATGTGGTGCCCATACACAAGAGTGGCCCTAGGGATGAGCCAGGAAATTATCGGTCTGTCAGTCTCACTTCCATAGTGGGTAAACTTATGGAGACAATACTGAAGGAGAGGCTGGGGGTGTTCTTCGAGGGTAATGACCTCCAGGATGGGCAGCAGCACGGGTTCGTCTCGGGGAGGTCTTGTCAGACCAATCTAATAATATTACGACTGGGTAACAAGAGAGCTGGATATGGGTCATGCTGTAGATGTCCTGTACTTGGACTTCAGCAAGGCCTTCAATTCAGTGCCTCATGGAAGGTTGGGGAGGGGGAAGGTTGACTGCTGCAGCGGTGAGGACGAAGCTGACAAACTGGATAAGGAACTGGCTGCAGGGGAGGCTGCAATGGGTGGTAGTGGAGAGGAGCTCTTGACACCTAGACCGGTGACCAGCGGTGTGCCATAGGGCTCGGTGCTATCTGAGCTCTTTATCTCAGATATTGCACACTGAGTTGGGAGCAGGGTTAGTCTGTTCGCAGATACCACCAAAATATGGTCTGTGGTGGATGAAAAGGATGGATGGAAACTACAAGGTTGACCTAACCAAACTGGAGGTATGGTCGGAGTAGTGGCAGCTGGGATTCAATGAGAAAAAGTGGAAGGTTATGCACTTCGGGGCAAAGAACCCAAGGAGGGACTACTGGTTGGGAGGGGTGAGGCTGGGGATCACTGAGGAAGAGAAGGACCTAGGGGTACTGGTAACAGGAAGCATGAACTCCTCTGCCCAATGCAGGAAAGCAGCAGCTAAGCTGAACAGGATGCTCAGCTATATCACAAGGGGCTTCTTGTCCAGGCATAGGGAGGTGATCCTACCCCTCTACAGATCTTTGGTCAGGCTGCACTTGGAGTACTGTGTGAAGTACTGGAGGCCGTATCTGAAGAGGGATATTAATTTACTGGAAGGTGTGCAAGGGAGAGCAACAGAAATGTTACAGGGGATGGAGGGCAAGGCCTACGAGGACAGGCTGAATGAGTGGAATATGTACACTCTGGAGGAGATGGGGGGATATGATTGAAAAGTTCAAGTATTTAAGGGAGATAAAGCTAGCACTGAAGGGGTGTTTAAACTGGAGGAAGGGTAGGGACATGAGGGGGGCACAGACTAAGATTGGAGGGTGGAATATTTAGGAGGGAGATTAGGAGGCACTACTTCACAGAGAGGGTAGTGTCTAAATGGAACGCTCTACCAGAGGGGATGGTATCATGTAAGACAGTAGAGCATTTTAAGAGGGCGTGGGACAGAGCATGAGGAAGGGTCTGGGTGGGGGGCAGAGGCCGCTATGGGAATAACAGATGGGAGGGGCTGGGGCAGCTGCAATCTAGGGGGCTAGCTGCACACTCGGGCAGACATTGATAGAATGGGTGGTCTGTTTCTGCTGGCAGATTTGTATGTTCGTATGAATCTGTTAGAGAAAAAGGAAAGCAGATGGACAGCTACTTTGGGTGCTTTAAACCCAAAAGGGATGAATGAAGAAATGGATTACAGACCCTTTCTCAAGGGAGATTAATAAGTATTATAGAAATAACAGAGTCTCTTATATGGTCTAACTCTAATTGTATATATTCTCTAATTTATAGCTTGGACCATTAATTGAGCATATAAAGCCTTGCAAAGCCTGGACCTGGATTCAGTTACAGATCATGCTAACCCACTGAGTTCTTGAACCTGTACCACACTGGACTTTCTACACCAGGCCACCTATACACCAATCTTCGGACTTCTCTCTCCTTTACAAATTACAACTACCTGTACTGGTACTAATATACCTCTCGGATTTAATGTGGTATAACAATGTATACCACTCTGATCTTGCCCCCCCAAACTGCCTGTTTCAGCTCTGTCCTGTTCCTCTCTTACTTTCCCCTTTGGTCCTTATTAATACTTTAACTTTGGAATTTTGTTCCATCTTTTTCCAGCTCTTATGTGCCTTGTATACGTTCCCCTTGTACAAAATTTATTACAACATGCTTTCTATACCTCCCTTATTGCAGCTATTTGTACCATAATCCTGAGATTATGATGCACCAAGTACAGAACAACAAAATGTAAATTCTGTACTGAACTAGTGGAGCAAATTTATCCAATATGTTCATAAAAAGTTTCTGGATGAATACTAACATAAAAAATTTGCCAGCAGATAAAGGCCTAGTGGTCTATGAAGTCTGCTTGCTCTGCAGCTGCCCTCCCTCCCACCCTTCCCTCCCTTGACCCTTCCCAGCCCCATTTAAAGCAGTACACTGTTCTACTGGATACCAATTCTGCCAGTAACATATTCCACCCAGCTACCGCCCTCTCTGTAAAAAAGTGTCTCCTCATCTACCTCCTGAACCTTCTTCCCTCCAGTCTCATATCATGGCCCCGGGTGTCCCTCCCCTCCCTTACTTTGAACAGACCCTCCGTACCAGTCTTGTTTATTCCTTTCATGTACTTGACAGTTTCAATCATAATCCCCTCGTCCCTCCTCTCCTCCAGTGATTACATGTTTAACTCCCTCAACCTCCTCTTGTATGGTAAGTCCTCCAGCCCCTTGATCATCTTTGTCGTTCTGCGCTGCACCCCCTCCAGTAACCTAATGTCCCTCTTCATATACGGCCACCAGTACTGCTTGCAGTACTCCAGGTGTGGTCTAACTAATAATCTACACAGTGGCAGAATCACCTCCACCCCCGAGGATACACATCAAGCAGTACGCAACTATATTTTGTTGGCCTCGCAGCTGCCTTCCTACATTGTGCAGAGCTGTTCTCTGACCCTGTAATGAGTACCCCCAGATCCTTCTCCTCCTGTCTCGGCTAGCTGCACTCCCCCAATCTGGTAACTCCTCCTTGGGTTTTTCACCCCAAAAATGCAGCACCTTGAACTTTTTGGCATTGAACCCCAGTTGCCAGGTATCCGACCAGGTTTCCAGCTTTGCCAAATCATCCTGCAACCCCTGCCATCTCCCCTAGGTTGTCCACCATCACTCCCATCTTGGTGTCGTCAGCAAACAGGCTGGTCTTACTCTTTATGTCCAATGATATGTATGAAATGAATATCCCAAACACTGGTCTCTGTAGAACACCGTTCGTCACTACCCTTGAGAATGAGAGCTCTCCACCCATCACCACCACCCTGTGCTGCCTTCCCTGAAACCAGCCAAAATCCATCATAAAGCACCAAGCCTTCATTTACTATAAACAGTTTTAACACCCAAAGTGCCTGAAGTCACATTTCTCCTACATTCTAAATCAGGAATTGATATGAATGTTAAGCCCTCCTTTTATGTTCTGCAAATCTAATCTCATATAAGGTCACCAAAATTGCAAAAGGTCACATGCTCAAAAATTCAAGTATTAGCATATACATATACAGTAATACAATCTTCCCATTTACAGCCTTCTTATGTTTTAATCACATTAGCTTAAAAAATTGAAAACACAAAAAAACAAAGAGAACCTCTTAATATCTGTAATATACTACCTCTCAGAGTATAAATACATAACATTTCCCTTTATTTCTCCCTTTTCTTCATCTTTAAGTCCCTTACCTATATGAAAAATCTGACACCCCTCTACATTATATATTCCTACTAGAGGACCTTTTCCTCTCAGTCATACCCTTTAAACTGATTTTAACATACAAACTTTTTTCAGGAATGTAATGTTTCAATAGATATTTGTTTAAAAATCAGTGTTCTCTTGTTTTTTGTGTGTTTATTTTCAATTTTTAAGCTAATAATGTGATTAAAACATAAGGCCCTAAACAAGAAGATTGTATTACATGCATATGCTAATACTTGAATTTTTGACATGTGACCTTTTGGAATTTTGGTGACCTCCTTATAGGAGGTTAGATTTGCAGAACATAAAATGAGGGCTTAACATTCATATCAATTCCAGATTCAGAATGTAGGAGAAATGTGCGACTTCAGGCACTTTGGGTGTTATAATTGTTCATAGTAAATAATAAATAAAGGCTTGGTGTTTTATGATGGATTTTGGCTGTAACAAATTAAATAGAATTCTATATACAGACAATTAAATACTAGCCATAAACTAAATGTATTTTACTTAAATGAAGTTTGAAGCAGCCCAAATATTCCAGTCAAAGTAGCAGCAAGAAAGAATTTTTGTAAGATATTTTTGTATTGCACTTTTTTTTTTTACACTTTGGACTGTCACTTTAATTTTTGTTGTATAAATTAATGCACGTGTGTTAATTCCTTAGACCATGAGGAAGCCCCACTGTAAGGTTGAAGCGCTGGGGCTGATTTTGTTGCAGGCATTTTTGCCAGAATAAATTTGCACTATTGCACTTTTAAAACAACAAGAAGAGTGCTGAGCTTTCCTCCGTTCCCTGCTTCCCTAACTTGAGATCTGTAAGAAGTAGGTGGTCCGTCCCTGGCAGAATTACTTCTGTAAGTGGTTTTGTACTCTTCCACTTTTTCCATGTATGCCTCTGTCTTGTCCCCAGAAAGAGAGTGGCTCTTGCCGGGGAAATCCATGGCCCTGGTCTGTGTATCTTGGGACAAATCTGTAGCCCTGAGTCAGGCAATCTGCCCTAAGAGATACAGTGAGTGTCAAGCCTGGCAGTAATATCATTGGCATCCACAGCCATATGGAACTGGTATTTTGTAGCATCCAGAACTGTTCTGGCTGTCTCAGCCAGGCCCACTGCCACTTCCCCAGAGATCTTATCTGTCACAGCCAGGATGGTAGACCAAAGGGCCCTCTGGTACTGGGCTGCACAGGCCAAATAACTGGCCTGTGAAAAGAAGAGAGGCTGCTAGGTACCCTTTCTTCCCTATAGCATTATCTTTCTTGAACCCTTATCAGGTGGGTGGAAAGCCAAAGGCACCCTGGCTTTATCACATGCAGCAGCCTGTACCACACCCTCATGGTCAGGGTGCGTAAATAGAAAATCAGGATCTGTTCTATCTAGCTGATATTTCTTATCTACTTTTCTGTCTACCCCTGGAACCGTAGTGTAGTTCTGCAGAATTTTTAAAACAGTTTTCTTTAGGGACTTATGGATTGGCAACAGAAGTCTCTTAGTGGGGGTGAGACCCATCATATCCAGGAAGTCCGCTTCTTCCTCATTCTCCACCATTTCTTGGATGGAGAGATTGAAGGTGTCAACCATTTATCTCACAAGAGTTGTGAGAAGAGTAATCCTCCTGTCCCCGGGGGAACCGAAGTCCTGCTCTGGGGAGACTTCAGGCTCGATGGGTTCCCCCCTCCTCCTGTTCCTCATATAGGTACATCGGTTCTTGAGTGGGGGGAGCTGAAGCAGGAACCGATGGAACTGAGGAGGGACCCAAGGGACCAACAGCTTGTAGGGCCTTAAGATTTGTAAAGCCTTGACAATGTCCTCAGACAAGGGCATCAATCTGTCAGCTGAGAGTTTCTTTGCTTTTTCAGCAGGAGGTGCAGCAATGTGTTTCTCTTTGTGTTTCCTTTTAGCAGGAACCGGTTCAGTAGCCGGTTCCACTGGTCTCTTGGAATTTGAAGAATCAGGTTTCTCAGGGGACTCTGGGTTCACTGCTCTCTCTTTTTTTTTTTTTTTTTTTTTTTTAAATAGAGGATGAAGGCTCTTCAGTGGGCTTAGAAGGAGAGGAAGGAGTGACCATTTCCTCCAGCTTTTAAACCCTCTCTTTCAAAATTGTAGGGCACAAAGTCTTACAAATGTCACAGTTGCAAAAATGTGACTGGTTCCTAGACATACAATGCACAAATCGTGCCAATCAGCTTTGGCGACAATTTGCCCACAGCTAATACAAATTTTAAACCCAGTAGGTCCTGTCTTTCTGTTTTGATACCTCTGACATGAGTGTCAGACACTGCAGAAAAGCAGCAGAAACAGGGAAAAAAAAAAAAATCTGTCGAATCCTCGACCGAATATAAACACAAAGATATTAAAAAAAAAAATGAAAATGACCTACCTACCATAATTCTTGATCTTCCTGTGCATCTTCACCATTCATCACTGGTGGGGTGTTAGCTGGAGGTGCAGCACCCCATGGGAGCTTTTTTTTCTTAATGCATTTGCCTCAAGGGGAGGAGTCAGCAACACAATGTAGTGCTTGTGGGTTGGCCATAACTGGCACCGGCTCCTCCCCCGTCTCAGTTCTGCACGTCAGTGAGAGGAAAACAGTATGACAGAGAAAAGGAAGGCCAAGGCAAGAGCCCAAGAGACAGAAAGAGGAAAGGAATGAACTCAAAGAAATATGCCAGCTAGAGACAGGAGGACCCATGGGTGTGGCGTTGGTCCCAGCCCCTGGACAGCCAGCCAGCGGAGAAGAGGAGAAAGAAAGAGTTAAGGGGGTGGACCCCAGCATGGTGCCCTGTCTCCCCTGAATGGAGGAGTAGAGGATATTCGGGTTTAAGTTGTCTGACAGAGAAAACTTGTCCACACCACACCGGTGGTGTGAGCCTCTGATTCTTTTGCAGCTCCAGACAGGAGAACAGCTGCCGCTGGACAGGGCTACCCCTATCCAAAGGATCACGTCTCTGTCTCCCCCCAACCCCGAGCAGGAGAGAAAGGAGACAAAGGACGGAATCCCAGTGCACTCTACCTGCTTCCAGCAGAGGTCCCTCTCACTCAATGGGTCAGCCCGAACCCGGTGGATTCAGGCCGAGAGGGGGGACCCTGCAACGAAACAGGAGCAAAGGGGGAGACACCCCCAAAGACAGGGCACAGACTTGCCCTCCTCCCAGCATGATCCTGTCAGCTTTCCGGAAGGGCCCAAACTGAGAAGACAAGCCCACCCAGCAGGGGAAGGAGGGCAAGCAGGGAGGAGGACTGCTCAGGGACTGAGGCCTTGAGGAGTAGGAGGGTGGAATTCAGTGATGAATGGTAAAGATACACAGGAAGATCAAAAAATTATGGTTGGTACGTAATTTTCATATCTTCCCTGTGTCAGTCTTCACCATTCATCACTGGTGGGTGAGTACGGAGGTGGCCCCCCCCCCCCAAAAGGGGGCCCAGCAGTTCCCTGAGGGACGTGAATCCCTCTGCCCCCCACAGGGGAAGACTACAGAGGGGAGAGGACTCACAGGCCATTTAGGCCTGAGACTGGTCAGGGTGAGGGGTCTCCTGATGGCTGGGAGAAGGAAGGCGCCCTTGAAGTGCCTTCCTCGCCCTGTGGGAAAACAGGCGGGTCCCCCGGAAAGCAGAGGCAAGCACCCTACGCTGAGCCAAGGATGACAAGCATAACAGACAAAGCCACACCATCCGCCTGATGCAGATCGCTGTCCCAGCAAGTCTGAAGGCTACGTCACTGGTGTTGTAAGACACCCTTATCTGGTGCCTTGCAAGCTCCAGACCCAGAGCAGAGAGGGTAATGGCTTGTCTGGTCGCCTCTGAATCAAGCAGCTGCGCTAGCACCTGGTCGAGCAGAGACCACAAATGCCTGTTATAGGCAGCAAGGTGTGCCTGATGAGGAGATGCACAACATAACAGAAAACTCTCCATACCAGTGGTCGAACTCCGCAGAGTCCGCATCCGGAGGTTGGTCTTGCATTGGGCATCTATGCCCAGGAGTGTCCAGGATCTCAACCCCTGAAAAAGGGTGAGACAAAGCCCCTGGAAATTCCTGGGGTGCGCAATACCTGCACTGGCAATCCTTGGCGGCAGAATCTGGGGAGGGAGGAAGGACACTGCCAGATATGGAATGATGACTCCTGGAAAGGCAGCAGGCCGGGGGGGGGGGAGAGACCATGAGGTGATCCATGTTGAATTCACTAAGGAATGCTAGAGTTGCCCGCTCAGGATTGCATCTTGCCACATGGGAGAGGTGAAGATCATCCACCAGTCTTGCATGGAAGTGCTGATACCCCGTCCGGTCAGCGTCAGAATCTACAGTCCCTCTATCCTCTTTCTTCATGGGAGGAAGGTGAGCCCGAGGATTCATAGTCCGACTGCTCTGGGGAAGAAAGGCGGAAGATCCTCTCGTCCATAGTACGCACATAACAGGGAAAGGCAGCAGTAGTGGCCCTGAACTGTTCCCAAGTTAAAGGCCCTGTAGGACCAACGTGACCTGGGAACTGAGGGGAAGGATGCAGAGGCAAGGGGGAAAAGGCATCTCTACACATGGCCTCTGCAAGGGCTAGGAGATCCAACAGGTGACCTCACACCTCTTGGAGACCCGCAGGTCTGCGCAGCCAACAGCCGCTCAACTAGCTCGAAGCGGTTGGGGCTGAGCCCTGAAGGAGGAACTCCCCTGTGAGGAGACCGGGTCTGCATAGTTCTAGAAGGACTGGTCCCAGCCCCACCCAAAGAGGTCTCCCCCCAAAGGAGACGAGGGAGAGAAACTGGGCTGAAGACTTCAGATCTGCCCCGAGCCCTGAAGGGCCCCATGGGGGAACCGATGCCCTGCACCCCGTTCCCTCATCCCCGAGACCAACCTCCTCCTCACTCCCAGAGACGGGGGTACTTCCAACCCTTCAGGCCCCCCGAAGGGAACCAAGGGAGAAGAGACCCCTGTCTTTTTCTCTACCTCAGAATCCTGGGTGGCGCCAACCCCAGGGCTGGCATCCACCCAGGACTCCAAGGCCGAGACCACCACCCCTACAGTCCTAGAGACACCGTCGGCCCCCAGAGACCCGGCACCTACCCATGCCGAACCCGGAACCAACCGCAACAACCGGGGGCGATGGGGGGAGACCTGGGAGGGCCCTCAGACTCCGAAGAATCAGGCTGCCAGTCGGGGTCCGCCACCGGATCATCCGACTCCAGAGAGCTGGAGAAGTAGTAGACCTCCACCCTGGCAACCCCAGAGGCCCTCCAACCTACGGCGCCGCAGACAGGCCCGGTGCCACTCCAATCACTGGTGCTGGGATCAGAGACAGCGCCGGTAGGTGGCGCTAAGACGACACCCGTGCCGGGCCCAGCAGCCATGGGCTATGACACTAGTGAAGCCTTCACCTCTGAGGAGACGACTACATGTGGTGCTCTCGGTCCAGCCCCGAATGGAGCAAGACCAACACTCCAGCACCGCAGAAGGAGCCCCCACCATGGCAAGGCTAGAAAGGGCGGAGGCCCCCTCATTCTCGGCCCGTATAGAGCCAGGAGGAGACCTGGAGGAAGGGCAAAGGGACCTGTGCTTGGCATCCCCAGTGTGACGGCATTCTGCAAAAGTCAGCGGCGGGCAGCCAACTTTAAACACGTGGTATTTCAAAAAGCTTCAGTCCATAGAAAAACACGCGTCACACAGATCCATAGCATGCTGTGGACCCAGGCAGGTTAGACAATGGTCATGTCGATCTGTAACGAACATCTGTTGGCTGCAGTGACTCTGGCACATAAGGGCCTGACCCGCTTTGGAACGTTGTTTCTTGTCCCTGGACGGACCAGACATGACCGATGGCAACTAAATACTAAACACAGAAAAGACTTGGCGCCGTTTACAAAATAAAAAGGACAAATCTTACCGTAATCCTAAAATGGCACAGAGCGGACAGCAGAACTGAGACGGCGGTGGCGATGATGATGATGATGTCGAAGTTCAGCATCGAAAACAGTCCGGACTAGGCTGCAATGACGCAGTTAGCATGAGCTGGCTGGAGAGGTACTGTACTCAACGGCAGGAAAAGCAGAACTGAGGCAGGAGAGGAGCCAGCACCAGTTATGGCCAACCTGTGAGCGCGACGCCGTGCATCCACCTCGTGGTGCTGACTCCTCCCCCCTGAGACGAATGCAAAAAAAAAAGCTGTGGGCTGTGGCCAGTTGGCTGGCAGTATAGCCTAGAGGTTAGAGGAACGAGGTGTGAACAAGCTTGATACATTTAGCAGACCAGACCCGAGTTTGATTCTCACAGCCTCCACTTGCATACTGTGTGACTCTGAGCAAGTCACTTAACTGCCCAGTGCTCCCAGGTCACCCCTGAAAACAGCACTTGTACCTAGTGGGCCTTACCCGGTTACCAAACACTAAAATAAAAAATAAATAGGGAGTTTGTTCCATAGGGAAGGGGCAGAGATGGAAAAGGTTTGCTGCCCATGGTAGTGCTCAGTTCTAGGAACTGTACCAGGGGGTGGACAGATGATCCACGGAGGCACCTAGATATCACTTTGCCCGTGAGAAGGAATGAAAAGGGTGACAGAGGACCATCTCCGAGCGTGATGTCTACAAGGCAGCCAAGGGAGTAGTCAAAAACGTCCTTGAAGTGGGAGCCACCCAAACAATTTGTACAAGTCATAGTGATGAGTAGTAAAGGGGTGAGGAGGACGAAACCACAAATGCTGTTGTAAACTGATGCCAAACTGGCGCGTAGGGCTGACGACATTGGGGAATAGATGGGGCAGCAATTATCAATTAAGGGGGAGCATGTTGCCTTGCGCAACTGCTAGGTGCACTTCATGAGACAGGAACTGTGTAAGCTGGTAGACAGCCCCTAATTTCTGGTTCACCTTCATACAGAATTAACGTGTCCAGTGAAAGTGAGGAAGGGGTCCAGGGTGATGCCAGATATTTGAAACTGGAAACGGTTGGGAGGGGGCGCAACAGGTGTGAGCACAAGTACAGAAGAGTTTGTTTTAGAGACCTTGGTGAGGAAGGTTTTGGGTTGAACACTGATTTAGTTTTTTTTTTTTTATATTTACCAAGAGCCTTTTGGAAATGAACCAACTGTGGGCTGCACCGTAGTTAAGGATGAGGATGGAGGCGGTGTTTGCAAGTGACTTATTATGGTAAAGGACTAGGTCATCTGCATAAAGTAGTGCCTCACAGGAGAGACAGTCAGTCGAGAGTGCATTAATGAAAATGGAAAATAGAAAAGGGCCAAGAATAGAGCCTTGGGGGACCCTGGTGGAGACAGGCAGGGCAGGGAAGGAGGCAGCCCCAATAGTTATAGACTGGGACCTGCCCCTAAGATAGCTCAGAAACCATGAGGAAGTCTCAGGAGAGCAGCCAAGGCAGTAGGAAGTAGACTGTAGGAGAGAGTGGTTGACTACATAAATGCCTTAGTCAGATCCATGAATACAGCACCAGTGGCCTTGCCCGAATCCATGTTTTTGAGGACATGGTCCGTAAAATGGGCCAAGGTTGACGTGGTGTTGTGGAGCTTGCAGAACCCATGCTGCTGGGGGGCACAGCAGATTGTATTTTTCGAGGTGCTCAGAGAGCTGGGAGTGTACAATTCTCTCAAGCAGCTTGCTCAGATGGGGGGAGGAGGGAGATGGGCTTATAGTTATCCACAGAAATGGGATTGTGAGTTTTGAAAATAGGAACTACATTAGCATGCTTCCAGGAATCTGGCATGGTAGACATGGAGTGAGCAATGCTGAATAGAAAGGTGATGGTTTTGATGATAGCTGGAGAGACGAGTTTAAGAAAGGAGGGGAACAACCCATCACTGCCAGGGCTGCCATGGGTAGGGGGGACTTTAGCAGCTTTGAGGTAACAGTTGGGCCTATGGCTCTAAAATAGAAAGAGGGCGTGGAGGGGCAGTCTGCCTCACTACAAGGGCTAGATGGTGACTGGGGGTGGGGGGCTGCCGAGATGGGCAGTGAGGTCTGTAAATGTATTGTTAAAAATCTGCACAACCTCAGTAAGGAGGCCAGATGATGAGGTTAGTTGTGTGACTTGGCTGTGAGTCTTAGGATTGACTAAGGACCCAATCGAGGCCCAGAAATGTCACAGATTGCCAAGGTTTTTCCTTTGCATGTTCAGGCAGAAATCACGCTTTAGTGTTTTTGGCTGTTTGCTTACAGGTGTTGCATAATCGCCTGTAGGCATTCCAGAGTTGGGAGGGGGACGCTTTATACATTTTTTCCATGAGCTGTCCCTTTTTCTCATTAGGGCCAGTAGGTCCTTGGATATCCAACAGGTGTAGCCCACCCCCTCACGAGTAGTGAGTGGGAAGTGAAGGTGTTGTACCCGGAGGGCCTTGGTAAAAAAGCACACTGCAGATGACGCATTGACAAAGAGGTATAGGGGAGTTCAGTTAATTGCTTGTACATCCTCAAGAACACTGGTAGGGTCTGGGCAGCTAAAGTTTCGGAATGAGGTACTGGGAGGGGTGTTTAACTTTAGTGGCTAGAATGAAGAATGGTCACCTATAGAATCTGACAGGATACCTGCGTGGAGGACTATGTCCACCCTATTTGTGGTGGGTGGGAGGGTCCAGTTGTAGTTTAAAAAGGATGAAGAACCTGTTTTTTTATTTTGGGGGCGAAGGAAGAAGACTTCCATGTTGCTCCAGATGCTTGGTGGGCTAAACCAACTGGGAGTAGCTGACGGGGGTTGGGGTAGCGCACAAAAGTGGGCTGTTTGGACTTTAAAGTTTCTATAGCACTACAGTACATGGAAAGGAACTGTAATGCTAGTAGCTTAACTATAATAAAGTTGTGGTGAAAACAACACCGAAGAGCCACAAAAATGACTATACTAAACTATGCTAACTAACCTGTAAAATGGTAGAATACGAGCATCAAATCGAAAATAAGTTATAAAACGTTAACCACATTGGAAAATAACAACAGTATATGTAAGTTGAGTAGAGCTCTCCGAGGCGTCTAAACGAGGAGAAATCAATCTGAGTGTTATCAGAATGCAGCACTTACTAGGGGCAGCAGTTTGAAATTGGCACGAGCCAATGAGAGTTTCATCATTTACATACTGTACATTCCATTCTCTCTGGGGCAGTTCAACACAGGAGACTGACTGCATTAGTTTAAGCATACTGAGGGACTCCTGGGGTTTGAATGTGACATCAGTTGTGACTCCATTTATACAGCAGTTGGGGATAGAAACATTTTAGTAGTTTTTTTCTTTCTGACAGTAGCACCTCCCATTTTCTGATTGTTGAAATGTCCGTTTACACCCAAGAGCTGCACTGGCAGTGAGATGTCAATGCAGCCATTTACACACTGTATCTCTCTTTGTGGCAAGTCTAATAAATAACCCTGAAAACACACAAAGTGAATGTAATTTACAAGAACAAATCCTGCTCTACCACTCCTAAGAAGTTTTTGAATCTAACTAAAGGGGAACAGGTTATTTCACGCCTTTGCTACTACGTGTTTTGTTATTCTAAGGCATACTGCAATGACTAATGGGTCTTGACATCATCTTACTGCTATAATCTCAGTTCTGTGAACTGCATTATCAACCCAAAAATGGAGTCTGATAGAATACTCAGAAAAAAGAACAAAGGTGCACACAGGATAAGCAGGCGGTACTGAACACAGGCTGCCAGCCTAAGGTGCAAAATTAACAAACAGTTCAGCACTCGTGGAGACCAAAGTTCGTGAATTACTTTATTGTTGTGGCTGTCTGCCACAGCAACCTTCTTCCCCAGCGCTTCGACCCTAGCACAGGGTCTTCCTCAGGGGGGCGGGTCTGAGGTTTGGGCAGATGGCCACAACAATAAACTACTTTAATTCATGAACTTTGGTCTCCACGAGTGCTTAACTGTTCATTAATAATAGTTAGTATACTAACAGTAAAACTAAACCAAATATATATTATTTCCAACTGGAATGGAGATGACCGATGACAAAAAAACAGATATAAACATAGGAAATAGCTTTCAGATTGTGGCCTTACAGTCTACCGAGTCTGCTCAATTGCGGAGCCCTTAATCCATAGATTACATTGACCTCCTCCCCCACCCCCCCCCCGTCTTCTGAGTGACGACCTCAGAGAGTTCATTCCATCCTGACACCACTCTCTTTGTAAAGTAGTGCCTTCTGACCTCTTTCTTAACCCCTTCCCCTCTCCAACTTACAAAAGCACCCTCTAGTTGTTTTATCACTGAGAAAAAAGTCCCAGATACCTATCCTGTTTATACCTCTCAGGTATCTGAAGGTCTCCATCATGTACCCTTTCTCCCTCCTGTCCTCCAGTGAGTACGCTGGGTTCTTTCAATCTGTCCTCATACGCTCTGTCCTGCTGACAGTGAACCATCTTTGTTGCCCTCTGAACTGCCTTGAGCTGGCTGCTATCCTTTGTATGTCTAGGGTCTTCAGTATTGCATGCCTTACTCCAGGTAAGGTCTTACACCAAGGATCCGTATAGTGGTAGTAGACGCTCTTCCCTTCTGCTCGTGAACCCTCTAGCAATACATCACAACATTCGGTTTGCCTTGGCTGCTGCCTTCCTACACTGCGTAGCTTAAGGGCACTGGTGATGGCTACTCCCAAGTCCCTTTCCTCTGCAGATTCAGTGACCATTGCCCCCACCCCAAAAAATATATATTCTGTTCTCAGGTTCTTTCTTCCTATGTGCATACCTCGGACTTCTTTGCATTAAACCGGTGTTGCTATATGCCTGACCAGCCCTCCATCTTTGCCATGTTTTCCTTTAGGTCCAGTATGCCTTCAACTGTGTTCACCCTCCCAAGGAGTTTGCCGTCATCTGCAAAATGTCATATACTGCCATTAATGCCTCCAATGTATTTTATGAATATATTAAACATCAGGCCTAGCACTGACCCCTGCGAGACTCCACAAGTGACCTCCCTCATACCAGATAGCTTTTCCCCACCACCCTTTGTGTCCTACTACTCAGCCAATTCCCCACCTACTTTGTTAATTTCACACCCATATGTCCCCCAATTTCCTGATCAACCTCTTGTGGGATACCAAGTTAATGCTTTGCTAAAATCCAAACATATCATACACTTGTTCCATGTCTGTTGCCTTTGTTACCCAGTCAAAAAAGCTGATCATGTCTGACAGCATCTCCCCGATATGAACCCATGCTGTCTCTTGTCCTGAAGCTCATTTGTCTCAAAGAATCCCACCAGCCTTTTTTTTAAACAGACCCCATCTTACAGACAGTGGAGGTCAGAGTGACTGGTCTGTAGTTACCAGGGTAGTCCTTAGGCCCACTCTTGTGTAGTGGTACCAAAAGTACAGTTCTCCACTCCTGTGGTACCACCACTGTGTCTACTCAGCTACTGAACAGTTCTGCCAGCGGACCTGCCAGTACCACTGCCATCTTCCTTAACACCTCTGGGTGCATGCTACCTGGTCCCAGGGATTGGTTTCCTTTCAGAGACAGAAGCCCTTCCCTAACCCTGCCTTCTGTTATATCATTCATTTCCCTCCCCCAACCCTAATCCTCCCTTGCAGCACTGGTCCATCCTTTTCTTCAGTGAAGGCAGAGCAGAAGTATTTGTTAAACACTTCTGCTTTCTCTCTACTGTCCTCCACCCAACCTTCCTTTACTATGCCCTCTGTGTCCCTACTTTCTCTGATGTAACAGAAAAATGCATTTTCTCCCTCCTTTATCCACTCTGAATAAATAAAAATAAAGTAAATAAAATTGCAATCTCAGATACAATACCTTTGAGCATAAGGCGCTCATTTACAAAGGTTCCACATCAGTGGGGAAGGGCGAACATACAAAGGAGGTAATACAAAGAAAGTTTAAACAAACAGCAATGGTACATACTTTGTACCTTAAACTTAAAACTTTAGAATGGGTGTTGAAACAGAGTAAAGGAGGAGCAAAAGAGAGAAGGGGGTCAGCAGCCAGAAGGCCTTGTCAGAACTAGAGTAGGGAGTGTGGGGTTGGGGTACTGGCAGAAGGGTGGAGAGGGGAGGCAGGAGGGTAAGTAGTGACAGGGGATGGGAGAGTGAAGGTAGATGGGTTTGAGCAAGGGTTTGAGAGGTAATGCTATGAGGTAAGGGAAATGGGTTTGTTGGTTGTAAACACAGGTGGTGGTAACATTAGGTGTAACAGTCACAGGAACTGTTAGCCATGAGATGCTAACAGAGCATGTGCTTGAAAGGACCTAGTTTAGATTTCTTTGGGAAGTGCATTGAACCCAAGTGGCACTCTGTATGCAAATGAACACTTCCCTTGAGATGTCTGGCATCTAGGAACAAACAGTGTTTGGTGGGCTGAACTTCGGGTATGCTGGGAGCTGCAGTGAGGGCTAAGGAGGTTCATGGTTTCCAGTGGCAGGAGGCCGAGAAGTACTTTTTTAGCCAACTAGTAAGTTTGGTACTGTATCCTTCCGCTTAGCTGAAGCCAACCAGTTTGAGCGTACCGGTCACAAGTGTGAGTAAGGCATGCAGCACCAGTTAGAAGTCTGCACACCTTGTTTAATGCCAGAGCTATTCTACAAAGTGAAGTAGTAGTAGCGGCACTACAGATAACCAAGCCATAGTCGACAGTAGATATGACAGTGCTATTACTTGCAGTTTTTAGGGCTACTGGCGTCAGACAGAGCTTATGTCTGTGGAGCAGACCAATCTTGGTATTGACCGCCTGAGCAACATTATCAATGTTTGTTCGTTGTTTGTTGAATTTCGTTGACCCGGTAAGCCCACTGGACCTAGAAGTCCCTTTTTCAGGGGCGACCGGGGGGAGGGAGGGGGGATACAGATGGTAAGCAACTGACATTGAACCAGGTTAAGCTGTTGGTGGTATTTTTAGTGAATGAGGGAAATTTGGTCAGGACACCGGGGAAATTCCCCTACTCTTTTCGATAAGTGCCATGGGATCTTTAACATCCACCTGAACTACCACCAATCCAGGCAGATGGGAACTCGGTTTAACGTCTCATCCTAAAGATGGCACCTCAGAAGTGCAGCACCCCTCTCATGCTGCACTACAGTGTCAGTACTGGGATATTAACCCAAGTGCCAGATGTGGGAACTGAACCCACAGCCCTCTGATATCCCAGCCTCAGAGGCGAGTGTGCTACCTACTGAGCCACTGACACAATGTGCTGGGTATACGAAAGTGAGCAGACCAAGGTAACCCCAAGTACTTGAAATGTTGGATTTGTTCTAGTGGTATTCCCAGACAGTTTCTGATGGTAAGGGGTTGAGATCTGTGCTTACTGCTGGTACCACTGAACATCATGTGTCTATCTTTTTTGTAGTGGAGGACCAATTTGTAGGAGTTGAACCAGGCCTCGACTTCTTCAAAACTGTGCTATAACTGACGTTCCAGTTGCTGAGGGTTAGGGTTACTAGTAAAGATGACAGTGTCATCTGCATACAGGAGAATCCGTTGGAGGCAGGCCCGGGGAAGGTTGTTGAGGAAGATGCTAAATAGCAGGGTCCCTAGAATAGACCCCTGCGGCACTCCAATTAGCAGCTCCATACAAAGTCTTTATCTGCCTGACTACTCTGCTAGACTCCGTATCTTTCTCCAGGTATTCCTGCTCTTCCTCAACCCTTCAGAATTTCTTAACTTTCTGTATGCAGCCCTCTTACCCTCACAGCCTGGCTCACAACTCTGTCAAACCAGCTTGGCTCAGATAAAATTCACAATATGTGAGGGTGTAGTGCTCCTTTTATGGTGCATTGCCTTTGAACTGCATTATTTTCTGTGGTAAAAGAACTGCTTAAGGAGAACAAGAGAACTGCGCTGAAGCTGTATGACATTTTCTCCTGCAGAGATTGATGTTTTAATACTGGTTCCTTCCAATTACGTTACTGTTACATCTCCACAGGCTTCCTAGTTATCCTAGTGAAGTTTCTTATTTACACATAGGTGGCAAGAACCGTTTTATAACTATGATGTAGTTTATAGCCTTGCTCAGCTCTTCCATTGTTGGTACAATGCATCCCTGTTTTACTACAGAACTCTGTGGTTGAAAATGACAACTACATCATACAGTTGTAAAATGGTACTTAAAACAGTGTAAATCAGAAACATTCAGATTACTAACAGGCCCATGTAGCTGTAACATTATAAAAAGGTTCTCAGAAATGCTGCAATCTGATTGGCTGTTAGGATTCCAACAGCCTTACATTAATCCATGTTACATTATCATGTACAGCCTGATCACCATGGCACATGGATTCTTTCCTATCGGCATTCCACCCTCTAGCACTACTGAATGTGTGGAATGATGTACTCAGATTCTGAACCAGCATTCTTGAACTGTTGGTAGAAGAACCATTTTATTAAAAATTTCCCTCTAAATGAGGAAAACATTCAGAAAGCATACTTTTAACACTTTTCTTTTGGAATACTTTTTATAATAGCAATAAGGCACTCCAAGAAGTTAGATTAATCAGTATATCACCCTCAGGGGCAATATGGCACTTTGCGCCTCGTGCCACATTATACCCCTAGAGGGTGATTAACAGACTGTTAATCTATTCCCCTGTCATGCCTTATTGCTTAAATGACAGAACTGGAAACGGTATTTAATAAACGCTGTTACTAGGTAAAATGATTGTCAGGTTCAGCACAGTTCTTTAGTTTTCCTAAAGAAACAATGGACGTCAATGGAAATGATTCTCCTGTAGACTGCTTAATTGTCCTGTACAACACAAAGAAAGGGGATGAGCACAATGGGAGTAACTATAGGCCAGTCAGTCTCATGTCTGTCCTGGGTAAGATACTGGAACAGTTTGTTAGAGATATTATTGAAAATCACATTAAATCAACTGAGTTGACCGACATTACCCAGCATGGTTTCTGCAAAGGCAGATCATGCCTAACAAACTTATTACAGTTCTTTGGGCCAGTTAGTAAGGCCATCGATATGGGTTTAGTTGTTGATGTTGTGAACCTGGACTATTCTAGAGCCTTCTACACCATCCCACACAAAGAACTAATAGAGACCATGTCAAAATTTAATCTGCACCCTAATACATACATGTGATATGTCCAACTTGCTTTGATTTGGGTCAAATTAGTAGGGAGATTGGCCTGCTAGTAGGGAGATGCCACAACATCATGAGTTTGTCCTTACATGGCGTCAAAAAATAACAGCATTTAAAAACATTTAATACATTTCATTTTGTCAAGAATGAGCACTACAAAGAATTAACTAGTTGTACAAAGTTATCCCTTACATTGTTCATCACGGATTTACTTTTTATGTGTCACGATCTGGCCAAAAAGAAACAAAAAAAAAAAAAAAAAAAAAAACATTAACGAATATTTTGGACAGATTTTTACTTAAGCAGGAGATTTTGTTTCCCGGGAGGGATTTCAGTAAAAAAACAGGAGTCTCCTGCAAAGAGAGGGAGATATCACATGTATGCTAATATAATAGCAAGGGTTGAATCATGGTTAACTGATAGAAGTTGGTGTGTTTGTATCAGGGGAAATTTTTCTGAATGGGGTAGGGTCAGAAGCGGGGTACCACAGGGATCTGTTTTGGGACCCACGCTGTTTAACCTACATATCTCTCTACCATGAAAATATCTACTGGTACATGGATGTGCAAATATGCTGATGATACGAAAATAGGTGCCATTGTTAATCATGACGCTGTCAGAGAATTACAAAAACAACTAACTGTGTTGGAACAGTGGGCCCAAAAACAAACCAAGTTTTAACCACAATAAATGTAAAGTGTTTCATTTAGGTCATACTATCTTGGCTGAATATGTACTAAATAGGCATATAATTCAGGCAGTATCCTCCAAAGACCTTGGCGTAACTATCACTAATAAGTTATCATTTGACTTGCGCACCAAAGAGAAGTTAAAAAGTGTAATAGATTACTGGGCTATATATTTAGAAATATTAAAAGCAGGGATGCTAGAGTTATTGTTCTACTATACTCCGTTTTAGTTAGGCCACACTTGGATACTGTGTGCCCTTTTGTGCCCCTCAAGCAAAATGAGATATAAAGCTGGTGCTGGTGGATAGGGTGCAGAGGATGACGAGAATAAAACATCTAAAAAAAATAAGAACTATGATGAGAGACTAAAGGAGCTGGGAATGTTCTCTGTTGAGTATAGGAGTGTAAGGGGTGACTTATGTTTTGTCTACTCTGCCCTTAAAGATGAACTACTGTGGGAAAGCACAGTACTATTACCAAATACAAATTCTAGGAACATCAGATCAAATGGACTAACACTGAAGGGAGAGAACTATCAAACTGAAAGGAGGGGAAGATGGTTCGGCCAGAGGGTGGTAAAGCTATGGAACTCGCTACCAGCATCAGTTGTGAACAGTGATACAATGGAATTGTTTAAAAATAATTAGAGGCATATTTGGAAGAGGAATATACCGGAAGGTACCACTGTTACGTGGCAAGTCAATAATGGGTCTTTGACCTCCTGACTTGTAACGTCTCTTTGAACCTATATATCTAGGATGCCTGAACAAGTGCAGGGGTAACATGGTTCAAGTTTTCTGTTCTATAAAATCACAGAAACTGTCTCAATAATAACTATGAAATACGCTGCCTGGTACATAAGCAAACAGCCTCAGAGGATGAGAAATTAAACAAATAACGCCAATTACCTCTCCGACAATTCTGTCCTAACACTCGCCAGATCTGTAACAGATATGCAATTCTCTGCAATGAAGAAGGCAATATTGGCGGGGATTCAACTTCAACACCCAAATTATAAGGCTCGTTCACATGGCAAGTTCTGCACCCCGCTGTTACAGTGTTGCTGTCTCACTCACATGCACGCAATCTGCATGTGTTACATTTCACAGTGATCCCACTTTTTGGGGGACTGTGGAGTACAGTCTACACATCCGTGTGAACAGCTGGCACCACTCACATGCCAGGTAATTTCTTATGCTGCACTTAAGTAGATTTCCCACCGTACCGGAAGACAAGTCAAAACACAAGAAGCTATCACTACAACACCCAATACCCCTGTCCGTATGAACACTTGGCGGGACCATTCCACAAACTGCGGTGGAACCGATGGGGATGACAGCGATGAAGCTGCATGCCATGTGAACGAGGTGTCAAACAGCAGTCTCGGTCTTACGTTAAACACTATCAAATCTTAACATGTAAATTCTGCACAGGTTTGTTGTATGAACTGGAGTTCAAAGTAGTTTTTAAATGCATATGCATCTGTAAACTGCAAATTATTCTAGTTCGGATTCATTTGCCAAAAGGGTTAAAGAGCAGGTGTCCACATTTTCATCTTCTCTCCCGCCTTCAGTCACTGTGTAGCTTACCCTTCGGTTTAGAAACCCTCCCTGGAGCCATAATTTTTAGGTTTCTGTATTTTTCAATAAAATGCTCGTAAAATTCGGGACGGGGACCCACGGTCAAAATTAACGCATTTCCTAAATTGGAGGCACGCCCCCACACTGGCACGTTTTTTGACATCTAAAGTGCCAGTTTTGAGAAAAGGCCACCGCTGAACTAACAAGGTCCTTGTTAGTTGAGCGGTGGCCTTCTTTTATCAAAACCGGCATTTAAAGTACTTAAAAAAGTATGTAAAAACCTACCCCAATAAAGCTGATGGAGCACGCCCCCGTGCTCTTCTAGGACTGACATCACAAAATGTGCAAGCATGTGGGCGTGCCTCCAACTTACGAAATACTGATGTTCTGACAGAGGGTCTTGGGCCTGAAATTTATTAATTTTTTTCATTATACATTTATCCTCCTGGGAGCCTGACAGGTGGCTCCGGCCCACCGTTTCCCATCCGACCTCCCCTCCTCCACGGGTCCCCCCCATGACAGGGACGAGGCGAAGGGGCACCAGCTTTCCCCCCACCCCCGGACAAATTTCCAGATGTTAGGGATCCAGAACGGGTGCTAGTGTGGCCATCACGATGCCGGCCAGCTCCATTTTTCTCCCGCCCACCTCCCTACCAATGTCGTGTGTCGGCAACATGCCTCCCGATTCGCATCTACCTCTAGCGATACGAGCAGGATGGCAAACCCTCCCTTCCCTAAGAGAGGAGAGCAGTACTCCAGATGCTCAATCCTCTCTCCCTGCCAACCCCCAGTGGCCCAAGCTCATTCCTGAGCTTGGGTCACGCCGCGCCAGGTGTGGTGTCCAGAGCCTCAACCTCAGCAACACCAGGCTGGCCTGAACTTTACAAGCATTTTATTGAAAATATATAAACATAAAAATTATGGCTCCAAGGAGGACATCTAAACCGAGGGGTAAGCTACACAGTGACTGATGGGGGGGGGGGGGAAAGAGATGAAAAAGTAAACACCTGCTCTTTAAAACCAGCTGAAATAAAAACCTGAAAAAATTCAAGGAAAAAGCACACAATGCCCAGCACAGTGGCACTGGTGGAACAAATCACATTTCCATGTTGTGAAGCAGCAGAGAGCCCACCCTGGGATGGCAGAGTCTATGGAGTAATGCAGAGGCAGATGCTGGAAGCTGGGAGAGAGCCTCAATACTATTTCCTGTAGAGGGCAAGGGTCGATATTGGAGATCACGAGTGACAACACAAGATCTGCACCACACACACACACACACACACACACACACACACACACACACACACACACACACACAGTCTCGGGCATGCCAGCAGACCACCTACAGTTCAGGAGCAGGACACACACATTCAGACATTCCAGCAGATCAGCTACAGTTGAGGAGCAAGCTACTTACCAATCCACTGGAATTTACGCCACTCATATTAATTTTTGTTACAAATCTAACAGTCGGGTGTACTTCTGGATATTTAGCTCCACATTCTATTTTCAGGCTATATATTCTGTTTTCAAAATTTGTCTGAGAAGCAAAAAGAAAACTTTAGATTAGCAGCATTCGAAAGAACAAAATAACTACACCGAGACCAAACAATCACATTCTGAAAGTGCTGTACAACCACCACAGAATATCAGCTGGAAGGTAAATTTCAACAGCACTTAGTATTTCTACCGAATACATTCTGACTTCAAAGCTGAAGACCAAAACAAACATCTAATGGAAGATTAAACAATAAACAAAAAAAAAAAAAGGCACAGGAAACAATCGTGTTTGCCAGTGTGTTTGTGCACTGGTAATGATCTGTGCTGCCAGAGACCAGATTGGTGGACAGCCTGGCGTTCCACCCTGGAACCAGCAGAGGTTAGGGGACACTGCAGAGGTGACAGTGAGATCGGACATGATGGACTTCCAGAGTGAACAACAAAGCAGAATGAATTGCAAAGAAAGTCGCTCCTTTTTCTTCTCCAGCAGAGACTACGTACAGTCATGCTGACACATATGTTTTGGGGGGGGGGATGACACTGTTTGGCCTACAAAAAACAAAGTTAATACATTTTCAGATTATGAAGCTTCAGCAAGTAGGTGTAGAGGTAGGTGTGTGTGTGTGTGTGTGTGTGTGCGCGCATGTGTATTTATACAACATATGTGTTGGGATAAATTCCAAGATAAAATTCATAGCTTGGGCTACTGTGAAAAATATTATCTTTCCCTGTTCCTATACGTCACAGATACAAGAATGACTCAGCGGATTTCCAAAACAAAAGTCTCTTTAGAACCACGTGGCTCTGAGAGCTCAGTTCATAAAGGAAACCTTTCTGGGTATTTTAAAAAGTTACTCCCCCCCTCTTCTAGTTCGCCCTACAACAAACATTTTCAGTGCTGTCCTGCCCATCCACTCCAGACCCCCCCCCGCACCACCACAAATAGGTACAAACCACTCCCCTAATCAACCCTTATCCGACTGAGCCCCAGCCAGTCTGCCTTTCCCTTGCTGTCTTCATCCCACTGGTGGTAGCGATATGGCTCCCCTCCTCACCCCCACCAATGGATGTGTGGCAGTGATTACAACTAGGAACTAAAACAAAAAACAAAGCAGGTGCTGCTCTGGACTCACACTAAAGAGCAATATAAGAATTTAAATTTGTATTTTCCAAAGATGTCCGCTATGGCACTGAACTTGAACATGCCAAACTAAAATGAGCAAGTGAATGGAGGCAGCGGGAAGGAAGACTGTAGCAGGGAGAGGAGACTGCAACCAAAACAAACCAAAAAAAAAAGGCTAACTTGTTCTATAATTTAACAAAACGGTATGGTGCCAACAGACGTAGGAAGGTACTGGATACTGGCTCTGGACATCATTAGTGTAAAAGTGTAGTGTGGAATACACCTAAATACAGCCTGGTATACAAATGTAACCAGCAATAATTGCAGCCTGTTCCTTCACATGGCTAAAAACTTATGCTGCTTAAACAGAACATGACATGGCCTGACTGAAGATATAATTTATCTTCATTCGAGGCTATCATAATACAAACCTGTAGAGTAAGCATTTTAATGTTAAACCCCCGATTTTTGCACCTTTAACTCTACCCCCATTCAACTGATTTGCTTGAAATATGGTAGGCACTGAGTGGGTGCCAAGATCTCTGGATCCTGAAAATGTCATGGCAATCACTTCTGCAATGGCAACGTTGGCAAAAACCATTAAACTGGTCCAAATGAAGACTTTTTTGCTCACCTGTAACTCAAAAACTCAGAATTTAAGACATAAAAAAGTTACCGGACTGATCAAGTCTGTCCAGGGGTGTGTGCACTATTGTAGTTTTTAATTCTGTATTTCAAGTAGTTTTTGAATTATTACAGAAAACCCCACCCATTTTTCACGTATGCTCAATGTTAAAATAAACCGCTTTCTAAAGAGAATGAAATTTTAAAAGGACACAAATATATAAGTCTGGCGTTGATGTGAACATTTGTCAAGTGGCATGTGCATGCCGAATCACTGCACTGCATTTAACATTATAATGTCCATGAGGCAGGTGGGTGTGGCCATGCATCACTGTGTCGCTATGTGCAGCCATTTCCTCTTCCACCTGTCTCCAGAGTGATGATGTACAGAAAACACTGGCAGTGGGTGCTGATGAATCCCACTGTTGGTATCACCATTTGAGTTTTTATTTTTTGGGGGGGGGGGGTAATTGGCCACTCTGCCAAGGTAAACATGGTGACAACGGGGCACCCAACCCCTGGTGCTGGGTATGCCTACTCCCTCACTATGCTATAAGAGACAAAGGGTGCCTACCCCAGGTGCCGCTAAACAATTCAGGGACAATGTGATGCCCAACACCCAATGTCTGACCCACTCCCCCACATAAAACCCCGAATGAACTACATGTTGACCGTTTCATCCCCACCCACGCTAGTCTCTGACACCGGGGTGCCCCCCCAAAATGACAGACCACCACTCATCACTGCCCTGTCTAACCCCCAGTGTTCTCCCACGTCCAGATTTGTCATTTTTCTTTTAATAACCCCTGTGAAAGAAAAAAAAACGTCCATCAACATCTGTTGTGCAGTGAACAATTCCACACCCCGATCACCCCCCTCAGCACCAAGCACCCCCCACCCATATTCACCTAAAAAAGTTCAACTTGATTGTTGAAAGACATCTTGCTTCTATGGAGCCAACCAGGAACTAACATAATAAAAGATAAGTTTGATCTTTTCGATGCATTTTGAACTTTTACTCATAACTTGAGTCATTTTTATGTTGTCTTGCATGCTCAGCGCATACAACATACTGTGGTTGCTTCAGTGGAGAAGCGGGTTTAGGAAGTGCGGTCCTGCTGCAGCCCATGGAGCCACTGCTTTTTGTGGCCTGGCTCTGTGGCACCAATGGCATAGCACGCTGTCTATGACAGCAGCTGAAAAACGTGCCACCACCTTGAAAGAAATTAGCCACTGCAATCAGGGAGCACCACGGGGCAGTCCCCGATTGCAGCAGCCAATTACTGCTCACCTCGTCTGGTGTCCCCATCAAGCAACATGGCGGTGGCTTCCCCGTCAGCTTCTCATAGTCCCCACAAAAGCAGAGGGATAGCCGTCGCCTTTCAGAGTCCTTCTGAAAGCAGACAAAGGGTGCCCAGTCCCGTCGGCATGCCTCCACTTAATTTAATTTGCCGACAGGGGTGCCCAATCCCTGTAAGCATAATGTACCCCCATTTCTTGTGTGCCAAGAGGCTGCCCAATCCCCCTCGGATCATGCAACCCTCCCCCACTCTATGTGCCGCGGGGTGCCCAATCCCCGCCACAGACCCCCCACCATGAACACAGGTGGCAAGCTGGGAGCCCTCCCCAGCGTGCCAAATGTCCCTGAAAAGAAAAGGGGAAAAAAAAAAATTTTGCGCTGTAAAAACAGAAAAAGGTCCCTCGAGCCAGTGGCCCCTCCCCCAACTCGCGCCCACCCTCTGCGCACCCTGCCTCCCCACCCCATACTTACCTCCGGAGCCAGGCACAACGATCTTCGGTGGACCAGGAACACGTCTACAGTCTTAAAAGCCGACCACAAACTGAAGAAATGCCGGTAAGCTATATAATAGCATAAATAGGTTTTTTTTTTCAACTTTGGTGCATATCTCGGGCATTTTTGGGAATTTCAGCACCACATTTTCAACATGTGGTTATTGGGACTCCTCCTCATGAATTCAGTCACTGCTACGGCGTTATTCTGTCCTGAAAGGTGATTCTGTGGTCACTGCGCTGAATCATCTTTCGGGACAGAGTAATGAAATGACAGTTTCGTTGTTCATGAGGTGGCCTCCGTAAAAGCCTATGTTGCAAATTTGGTGAAATAATTCCACAAAATGACTTATGAGTGTGCGTTGCGCAGTTTCCACGCGCACTCGTAACTTCACCACTCTGTAATATTTTCACCCCAGAATTTCAACATTGGCATTCTTTCACACCTCTGTATGGACAGTGCAGCTGCCACTTTTCACATCCTGGCCGAAATGTGTTTTCGCACTACTGGCGCAGAATAGCGCGATCGCTGTGGGAAATCAGTGTTCGAGACAGGGTATGAAAATCACATCAACACTGTTCATGAGCAGAGGTCCTAAAATGCCTATGTTGAAAATTTGGTGACAAAAGTCCATAAAATGACTGTTACAAGTGTGCGTTGCGCAGTTTACATGCGCACTCATAACTTCGACAATTTGTATTATTTTTCACTCAACATTTTCAACATTGTCAATTCTGCACACGTCCTTATGAACAGTACAGCTGTCGTTTTTCAGATCCTGCCTGAACTGAGTTTTTGCCCAAGTGACACTATGGCGCAGTCGCTGTGGGAAATCAACGATCAGGATAGATGAAGAAAATCAGTGACAGTGTTCATGAGCAGAGGTCCCAAAATGCCTATGTTGAAAATTTGGTGAAATAATTCCACTAAATGACTGTTACATGAGTGTGCATTGCGCAGTTTCTACGTATGCTCGTAAATTCAAGCATTTTTAATATTTGCACTCAAGATTTTCAATACTGCCATCTCTTCACACCTACCTATGAATGGTGCAGCTGTCAATTTCCACATCCTGCCCAAATGGTGTTTTCCCACATCTGGCGCAGAATGGCGCGGTCGCTGTGAGAAATCAACGTTTGGGACAGATTAATAAAATCACAGTGCCACTATTCATGAGCAGAGGTCCCAAACACTTTCATGAGGTGGGGTCACAAAAATGGCGTGTTGCAAATATGTAGTGCAAATACCACCGAACGGCCAGGGCATTAGGGTTCTAACCATAACGTCCCACGCTGTACAGACTGACAGGTGTCAGGGGTGTGTCTTTACATTGCCGGCTGTCATGCTCACACCATACTATCCCCCCCACCCTTAAGCCACTGACAGGCAACAAGGTGTGCCTTGGACTCTTCGGCCCCACAGTTCACCCTATTCTCCCATGCTGCACCCATTTCACCGTGTGTCCTTATGAAATGGGGTGACTAAAGCCAAACACCCCAAGGCACACCTCAGCACTTGTTGGTGTCTGCAGGATAGGGTGAGGTAAAATGCCATGAGCATTATGGCTGAATGGGGTGAGCGTAAAGCCAGATGACCCCAAGGCACAACACGATATTTGTCGCACTACAGGGTAGGGTGAGCTGAAATGCCATGAACATTATGGCAGATGCCCAAAGACATACCTTAGTGCCTGTCAGTCTCTGTAGGCTGATGTGGGGTTTGACGTCACTTTCATACTTCACTGCCATTCCTATTATGCATCTGTTCAACTCCTGGGCTACCAATGCCAATGTCAGCAAGACAACATTCAGCATTGACAAATGCTCGTTTAATATTTCTTTCCCAAATTTTTAATGTGGCCTTTTTGGGACCCCACCTAATGAACAAGGTGGGTGACATTTTTCAAATCCTGCCTGAAGAAGAGGTTACTCACCTGTAACAGTAGTTCTAGGAGTGGTATACGTTGTTCATCCGCACCCTTTGGCATGTCCCTTTCCCTTTAAATCTCGCCAGAAAGTCTTCAAGCTGGCTCCTCCCACCCACCCGGGTGGTAAATACCTCGGCTCCGTCCCATGACGCCAGACCTTAGCCCGCTGGAATCAAGGTGATGCGCCTAAAGCCGGGGAGGTCGGGTGGGTGCGTGAGGGTGAACAACATATACCACTCCTAGAACTACTGTGACAGGTGAGTAACCTGTTCTTCTAGGAGCGTGGATATGTTGTCCATCCACACTCTTTGGCAGCCTCCTAGCAGTTCTCTGGGAGGAGGAAGGCAAGGCGCACACCCCCTACTTAGGAAACAGAGATTGGAGAACAGAGGCCCCAAAACCAGCATCCCGGCATGACTCAAGGTCGATGTGGTAGTGAGAAATAAAGGTGTTTGCTGACTTCCAGGGGTAGCAGCCCGACAGATTTCCTGGATAGGGATGTTGCTGGAAGCAGCCACCGATGCAGCAGCATGGCGGGTAGAATGAGCTCTTAACCCTCTGGGAGGCTCTTTGCCTGCCAACTCATAGCACAGACCTATGCACTGTGATCCATCTTGCAATGGTCCGTTTGGTTGCAGGTCTGCCAGAAGCGGCTTCAGCGTAGGTGACAAACAGCTGGCAAACCTCTCCACGAATTTCCGCAGTTCTTTCCTTATAATAGGAGAGAGCATGCCTCAGGTCCAGAGTACGGAGCCTGTACTCGGCATCCAAGGTGTAGTTAGGGTAGGATACCGGCACAGTCAACACCTGATTAAGGTGAAACTCAGACCACCTTCGGAAGAAATTTTGGGTGGGGGCGCAGGACAACTTTGTCCCTGTGAAAGACCAGATAAGGGGAGTCCACGGAAAGCGCCTGGAGCTCCCCTGTCCTTCTGGCTGACGTGATAGCCACCAGGAAGGCCGTCTTCCACGACAAGTGAGAGCGCTCACACTTGTGCATGGGTTCGAATGGCTTGCCCATAAGCTTTGCCAAAACCAGCAAGAGATCCCACGGAAGTGGAGGTTCACACACAGGAGGGGATATGTGATCCAGGCCTTTGAAGAAGCACCTGACCACTGGCGCCAGTGCCAATGTCGGCTGACCGGCCTGCGCCCAGTAAGCAGAAATGACTGCCAGGTGCACCCTAAGGGTCAATGACCACAGATCCACTTTGGAGAGAGACAAAAGGTAGTTTAGAATGTTAGCCACAGGGCAGGATAAGGGGTCCAGACTCTTACCCCGACACCAAATGGAAAATCTCTTCCATTTTAAGCATAACATTTCCTGGCCAATTCTTTGCGCGATGCCTCCACCACAGTGTAGACATCCTAGGAAAGACCCAGAGCCTGGAAATCTAGCCGCTCAGGCACCAGGCTGTGAGGTGCAGGGATTGAAGGTCCGGATGGAAGACCTTCCCCTGGTTTAATGATATCAGGTCCGGGCATGTACAAAGCCTCTCCGGGGGCCTGCAGCTGAGGCTGAGGAGATCTGGGTACCAGAATTGGTGCGGCCAATCTGGGGCTACCAGAATCACCTTCGCCTTGTCCCTCCTCACCTTGACTAACACCTTGTGGATCAAGGGAAATGGAGGGAAGGCGTAGAGGAGACCTGGGGTCCATGGCCTTGAAAAGGCATCCCCTTGCAGTGAGCCCTGCTGAGGGGGGCCGGCATGGTACAGACTCAGCTTGGCATTCTCCCTGGAGGCAAACAGGTCCACCAACGGTCTGCCCCAATGGGAGAACAGACTGTAAGCTACCACTAGATGGAGGGACCACTCATGGGATGTCTGGCCTAGGCAGCTGAGAGCATCCGCCAGTTGGTTCGAGACTCCTGCCACATGGATGGCTAGGAGATCCGCCTCCAACCGGCTGACGAGGGTCCAGATGTGGAGCGCCTCCTTGCACAGCAGACGAGAGTGCATGCCTACCCGTTTGTTGAGGTAGTACATGGTCGTGGTATTGTCCATCTGGACTTGAACGACTTGACCCCGGAGCTGAGGAGCGAATGCTGACAGTGCCAGTCTGACTGCTCTGAGCTCCAACAGGTTGATGTGGCATTGGGACTCCTCGGGGATCCAGAACCCGTGGGCTCTGTTGTCCCCCATGTGGGCTCCCCAGCCCATGAGAGGCGCATCGGTCGTGAGGACAACCATCAGCTCGGATCGGACAAACAGGATCCCTTCCTGCAACCATTCTGGGACGGTCCACCATTGGAGAGTGTCCGACATCTTCTGGTCAAAGTGACCGTGGCGCTGAGTCCACTGGGCAGCCAGCTCCCATTGGAGGGGGCACTAGTGCCACCTGGTCCAACGGACCACTGAGGTGCACACCGCCATGTAACCCAGAATACGCAGAAAGTCCCAGGCAGGGCGCAAGAGCCCAACCAGAAATGATCAGGCAAAGGAGGAAAGAACCTCCGCCCTGTCTGCCGGGAGCCAAGCTCTGGCTTGACGACAGTCGAGCTCTGCCCCGATGAAGCCCATCACCTGAGACGGCACGAGTTCCGATTTTGCCTCGTTGATAAGGAGGCCAAGCTGAGAGCAGGTTCTGAGAGCCAGGTCCCTGGATCTCTCCACCTCCTGAAGGGAGGAACCCGTTACAAGCCAGTCGTCGAGATAAGGGTAGATTCGAACTCCTCTACGCCGAAGATGGGCTGCCACCATTGCAGTGCACTTGGTGAATACCTGTGGGGCCGATGACAGGCCGAACGGCATGGCTCGGAACTCGTACAGGGTCCCCTCGACCCTGAAGTGGCGGAACCGCTGGTGGGACGGACGGATTGGGATGTGAAAAAACGCATCCTGAAGATCCAGAGAACAAAACCACATGTTTCGCTCCAGGGATGGTATGATCTGGTTCAGAGTTACCATCCGGAAGGTGCGAGACCTGAGATACTGATTCAGGTCATGGAGACCTAGGATGGGGTGCCAACCCCCCATCCGCTTGGACACCAGGAAGTACCTGGATATGAAGCCTGGGTCTACAGGTGGATCCGGCAGTGGAGCTACCGCCTCCTTGCAGAGAAGCTGAGCTATGTCGTATCGAAGAGCCAACTGCGTGCGAGCTGAGATCCTTTCCTCCAGAGGGGCGCGGGCTCGGCTGAGCAGGTACTGCTCGAATTCCAGAGGCAGTCCCTGCCCGACCACTTCTAGAAACCACCTGTCCGAGGTGATATCGGATCAGGCGGAAAGTGGTGGAGCCAACCCCCCATGGGAGGGCCCAGGGCAGGCGTGACGGGTGCAGGGGTGGCAACCCGTCACTGAGCAGGCTTAGAGGAGGAGGAGCTGGAGGAGGAGGAAGGTCCTGGACCAGCACCTCGGCCTCCTTTACGGGGCTGTTGAGGGCCCTGCTTAGGCCTAGGGTGCCAAGCTTGAGCCTGCTGCTGCTGCTGACCTCGATAGGAGGACTGCCTGACCTCAGGGGAGAACTGACGAAAAGGCTTCCTCTTCTGCTGGTTCTTGCCCGAGGAACCCTTAGTAGAAGTGGCGTCCAAGGTGGCATTGGACTGCTCAATACGCTGAAGGTGGCCTGCCTCTCCTGGGCCAAACAAGTCGGTACCAAGGAAAGGCACATCAGCTAACTTGTGCTGGGTAACTGCCGGAAAGGAGGATAACCTCAGCCAAGCCCTGCGGCGGGTGGCCACTGTGGCTGCTAAAGAGCGGGCACAAGAATCCCCGATGTCTAGGGCCGTCTGGAGCTGCTGTCTGACGACAGCTCGGCCCTGGTCATGGACTTGCTTGACCGTGGTCTGCATGACCGTGGGGAGGTGAGGAAGTACTTCATCCAGTGACCCTACGAGGGCATGGGAGAAGTGTGCCATTATCACAGCCGAACTGGCCTGACGAAGGTCCAACGAAGAGGCCGCGTAGACCTTACAGGCAGAGTGGTCCATGTTCTTGGACTCCTTGTCTGGAGGTCGATCAGTGTCGGCCGAGCTACCAGTACGTCTAAAGACTGAAGCAGTCACCAGGCTCTCAGCCGAGGGATGTTCCGTGAATCCTGGTAGGGATCCCATAGGCACCGCGGTATTTACGGGCCATACGGGCAGACTGTGCTGGGCAGGAGGCCGGACGCTGCCAAAGTTCAAGGGCTGGACCAGTAAGGGCTTCAGCCACTGGGAAGGCCTCCGTCGGGGTATCCCCCCCTTAAGGATATCCGTAAGGAGGGTACTCTGCCTTTTTCTGGATAGACTCCAGGGGCATTCCGGTGTAATCGAAAATGAGGCAGAGGATGTCCTGAAAGGAGGAAGGACCTTCCTCCAGGCCTGCCAAGAGTGACTCATCACCCGGATGGGAGTGCAAACCGATTGCATCCGAATCCGAAGAGTAGGGATACAGCGGTCTCCCGCCTATGCCCCCCTCGATACGCCGAGGGCGGTCAGGGGTAACCGTGATGGACAGACGTCGGGGAAGCCCGGTGTCTGGACGGCCCCCTTTCAAGGCAGCCCCAGAGAGAGGCTGCTTAGGCGGTGGTTCCACCCTAATCGGTGGCGAGACCGGTATGAGCTTATCTGGAACAATGGCCAGCCCCACAGGTGGTGGAACCGAAGATTTCGGGTCCGAAGGGGTCAGTGTCGGCCCTTGAAGCGCAGGCCAAGTAATGGCCAGGGTGGACGGAGTAGCCGGCTTCTGCCTGGCCAAAATCAGCTGTTGCCACATAAGCTCCTCATAGCGTCGGAGTTTCCCTTCGAAGCCTCCCCTCATCCAAGGAGGACCTGTGGCGGCACCTCTTTTTTGAATGCTGGTGGCCCTTCTTCGGTTTTCCCGCTGAAGAAGGCGACCGAGTCCTCGATCGAGACAGATGGCGTCGGCCAGAATCGGGAGAAACTGGGCTCGGTGAAAATCGAGGCTCCAGATCAATTCCCTTGATGGGGACACCCGAAGGAAGTGTCTCGTCATCGGGGAAAGAAAGGACCGGGGTTCTTTCTAAAGAATCGTTGACCGGAGTCGGCGAAATCGGCTCGAGAACAATCTTGGCTGGATCAGCCGATTCCATGTCTCTGCCTGGCCACACGGAAGATCCGTGAAGCCGGCAGCCGAGGAAACGATCTCGACCGAAGTCTCTCGGTCCCAGGAACGTCCCAGTTTCGAAGACGTTGGATCCTTCTCTCTCTTCCGAGGGCAGGAGGAATGCGAGCCCGAGGGCGCCTCAACCCTGGTGGGGAGAGACTGGCACAGCTCCCTGAAGGAAACTGTGAAGGAAGAGCAGAGGCTGAGAGGCACAAAGAAATTTCAGCTGGCCGAAGCTTGGGCAGCTTCTTCTTCGGAGGCCTTCATCTGCTCTGCGGATCCCGCAGCTGCAGAAACCACCCACCTCGCTTCTTTCGATTTCACTGGTGGGTTCCTTTTCTCCGGTCTCCCCAGCTTAGGGCGTGCCATGCGGTCGTCAAGAACACTGGGATGGAATGCCAAGCAAAAGGTACAGGTGGTGGTGTCATGACAGACACCTAGGCAGTACGCGCAGGTAAGGTGGGGATCGGTACGCAACATTTTCTGGCCGCACGAACACCGGCGAAATCCGGGGGACGACTTGTCCTCCATGTCCGAAGCGCTATTATTGGAATCGAAAACTCTGAAGAGTTTGAGAGATAAATTCGGTAAAAACAAACGATGCGAATCCAGGGACTAAGATGGCTAAAGTTAGCATGAGGAAACCTGATTCTTCCAGCGGAAAGGAAGATCTGCCGTCATGGGGCGGAGCCGAGGTATTTACCACACGGGTGGGTGGGAGGAGCCAGCTTAAAGACTTTCCAGCGAGATTTAAAGGGAAAGGGACATGCCAAAGAGTGTGGATGAACAACATATCCACACTCCTAAAAATGTGATTTTCAGTCCCTCTGCAAAAATCACTTATCGGGTGGGATTTGAAATATTTCACCTACCAGGTTGATGAGGTGGGGTCAAAATACTAAAAAGAAACGTTATGAAGGTATTGAAAATTTTCAATGCCTGCTCAAAAAGTACAGTTATATAAGAACTTACCACAACAGCAGATCTTCAAGACAGGCTCTTGCAGTAGGTAATCACTCTGAGGACAGAGTCCCAAGCAGTGTGAATCAGAAGACAACTGAAAACACAGGAGGCAGGAAAACATAACTGCTAACTGTAGGTAGTTCAGCACTGGAATCCCTGAAGCACCGCTAGGACAAAACCTGCTCTGCGTCTAGAAGCAATGTCCAGATTGTAATGCTTAGTGAAAGTGTGGACTGAACTCCAGGCAGCCGCATCGCAAATGTAAGTGGCCGACACATTCCTGAAACAAGCAGCAGATGCAGCCATACTCTTGATGGAATGACCCTTAACCTCCCCCGGAAGAGTCTTACCATGCTTCTGGTAACAGAAAATGATGCAGTTTGCCAACCATTTGGTAACTGCCACACCTTCCCTTTTGGGTGCAAAGGAAACAAAAAGCTTATCCGACTTTCAGACAGACTTTAACCCGTTAGTGTAGTAACGCAAGATTCTATGAACATCTAAAAACATGAAGAATTGCCTCTTCCTGGTTAGAATGCTCAGGGGAACACACAGGAAGTTGAATCGACTGGTTCAACATAAATTCAGAAACCACTTTGTGCAAGCTGGTACAAAGAGCCACTCGGTCTTTATGATAAATTAAATAAGGCTCCGTACAAATAAGGGCCTGAAGCTCAGAAATCCTTCGAGCTGAAGTAACTGCAACCAAAGACAGTGCTTTCCAAGACAAATAGCACATGTCACAAGAACTGGCTGGTTCAAAAGAAGGCAACGTCAGCTTTTCCAAATTGAAATTCAAATCCCACGGTGGCGCAGGGCTGCGGACCGGTGGCTTGAGATGCAGAATCCCCTTCAAGAAAGTTTTGGAAACTTCCAACTGTGCTACTGTCCTGCTATCCACAAGGGTACGGTAGGCAAAATTAGCGGACAAATGGACCTTCAGAGAGGAATACCCTAGGCCCAAATCATACAGGTGCATGACTGATGGAGCAGGGGATGAGAATGGGTCCCAATCTTTCACAGTGGCCCAAATGGAAAAACGCTTCCACTTCATGGCATAAGTGGTCCTCGTAGACAACTTTCTGGACTCGAGGATTTGCACCACTCTAGAGGATACGCCAAAGCGTGACGTGGCTGTGTCCTGAGGTGCCACACGTGAAGAAGGGATTTCAGCCCTGGATAAACCAGTGTGCCCTCCTGCTGGGTCAGGAGGTCGTTGCAGAGAGGCAGGGGAACTGGAGGCTCCACCGCCAGCTGCTGAAGCAGCGGGAACCAAACCTGATGAGGCCAAAAGAGAGCAATCAGAACCATGTGGGCTCCCTCCACCCGTAGCTTGATTAGCACCCTGTGCAGGACCAGAAAGGGAGGGAAGGCGTACAAAAACCTCCCTGTCCAAAGAGATAACGTGTTGCACCAAAAAAACACCATGCCCTGGAGCGAGGAAGCAAAACTTGGGTAGTTCTGCACTGTATGGGGAAGCGAACAGATCCAATTACAGCCGGCCCCACAGGTCAAATATGTGGTCAACCACATCTTGCTTGAGCTCCCACTCGTGGGCTCTTTCTGTGGTGCGGCTGAGTCTGTCTGCTAGGATGTTTTGCACAACCGGAACGTGAACAGCTGCAAGGCGAACCCAATGCAGAACAGCCCAATTCCACACCTGCATCGCCTCCCTGCAAAGGGGATACGAATGGGGGCCTCCTTGCTTGTCGAGATACCAGACCACACACATTGTCCGACTGGATCAACAGGGAGCTCTGGAGGAGCAGGTGCTGAAAAGCTTAAAGCACATACAACACTGATCTCATCTGTAACACACTGATATGTAAAGAAATCTCCATCTGGGACCACCTGCCTCGAGTTTTGTGGTCTCCCAGATGCGCGCACCAATCCATCCCTGATGCATCTCTAGTCAGAGTCTAGGTGGGAGGAGGGGATTGAAAGAAGACCCCTTTGGTGAGATTGGAAAGATCTGCCACCACAAGAGATCCCTCTGCATGGAGCTGGAGATCATAACCATCTGGTCCAGGTTGTCTGACCTCTGATCCCAC
The DNA here is from genome assembly GCA_016271365.2 of Neoceratodus forsteri. Lineage (NCBI taxonomy): Eukaryota > Metazoa > Chordata > Ceratodontiformes > Ceratodontidae > Neoceratodus > Neoceratodus forsteri. The sequence goes on along the minus strand of CM057455.1, from coordinate 1,340,987,597 downwards.
TGTGCTCAGAGTGTCCACTGCGAAATATGCATGTGGAACTTGGCTAGAGGCACTGTGGGGATGGCCGCTGCCATCAGGCCTAACAGTCAAAGAATCGACCTGGCAGAGACCTTCCTGCTGGAGGCCTCCATACAGGCCTGCTTCTGCAAGGTTTCCGCCCTGTCCAGAGGGTGGAAGGCCATTCCCTGAACTGTGTCCAATACCGCCCCAATGAATTGCAGGTGCTGGGAAGAGACAAGCTGGGACTTCGGAAAATTTACAGTGATCCCCACTTGACGGAAAAGGTCCAGGGTTGCAAAGAGGAAGAGTTCCAACTGTTCCTTCAACAGGGCTGACAGAAGCCAGTCATCCAGGTAAAACATAGAAACACAGAATTTGACGGCAGATAAGGACCACTTAGGCCATCTAGCCTGCCCATTTCCCTACCTAATGGATAAGCTGCATATCCTAGTTAACCAACAGCCTACTTCCTCCTACCCCCCACCAGAATTGCCTTATGTCTGTCCCATGCATTCCTGAATTCCCCCACTGTTTTTGACTCCTCAACCTCCTCACGGAGGCCGTTCCATGCATCTATAACCCTCTCTGTGAAAAAATACTTCCTCACCTTACTTCTGGGCTGTCCCCACTCTATCTTCAAATTGTGCCCCCTTGTTCTTGCACATCTCTTCTGAAAGATGCTACCATCTTGGACTTGTTGATTCCCTTGAGATACTTGAACGTCTCTATCATGTCCCCCCTCTCCCTCCTTTCCTCAAGTGTATACATGTTAAGCTCCTTTAGTCTCTCTTCGTATGTCATCTGGTGCAGACCCCGCACCATTTTAGTTGCCCTCCTCTGGACAGTCTCCATCCTGTCTCTGTCCTTGCGGAAATGCGGTCTCCAGAACTGCACGCAGTACTCCAGATGGGGGTCTCACCAACTGTCTGTAGAGAGGGATAACAACTTCCTGTTTTCTACTGGTGATGCCTTTCCCTATGCATCCTGGTATCCCCCCAGCCCTCATTACTGCCTTCTCACATTGCTTGCCCACCTTTAGGTCATCTGATATGACTACCCCCAGGTCCCTTTCCATTTCTGTTGTTGTTAGTACTGCCCCCCACACTGTGTACTCTTCTCCTGGGTTTTTGTTTCCCAGGTGCATTACTTTGCATTTCTTTGTGTTGAATCTAAACTGCCATACATTTGACCATTCCTCCAACCTTGCCAAGTCCCTTCTCATCCTTTCCACTCCACCTTGTGTATCGACCCTGTTGCAGATCTTTGTGTCGTCTGCAAAGAGAAATACTTTTCCTTCCAGTCTCTCTACAATGTCACTTATAAAGACATTAAAGAGGACCGGTCCCAGTACTGAACTTGCGGTACCCCACTAGTAAACCCCTTCAGAGCGGACTCCATTTATTATTACCCTCTGCACCCTGTTGTCCAACCAATTATTTTTACCCAGGCTACCACCTTGGGACCCACTCCAAGGCTGGCTAACTTGTATATTAATCTTTTGTATGGGACTGCAGGGGCAGAAATAAGGTTTTGCCAATGGGGAGCCAAGAATAGCTCCTGGTCATCGGCATTTTTTGGTCAACCAGGAGCTATTCAGGCCAACCAGGAGCTACTACCAAAAAATGAAAAATGTAAGTCGTGTGAGAAAACAGCAATTTATGTTTTTTTGTTTTGCTTTGCCAATGATAAACAGCTAAGACTAGTACTAAGCAGAGCAAGAGTAGTACTAGGAAGAGAGGAGAGAGAGCAGAAGACCAGGTTCTGGCCAGGAAGACAGGCAGAGAGCATATTTATGTAGAAGAAGGCAAGCGTCCAAGCAAAGAACAGTTGCTCAGAAATGCTGCTTGGATGGAACATGATGAACTTTACAAGACTGACAAGACTCTCACTCATTAAATTAAGAATAATCCAACTGTGTGGTGTTTTCTTTTTTTTGTTTTGCATATTTTACACATTTTGTGTGCAAGTCACGGTGGTGGTGATGTCCAAATAGTTTAACACACTTAACAGCAAGTATCACAAGCAACAATTCCCCATAAATTAATCTTCATCTGAATTTTGTTCCAAATGACGAAGGTCGTCCTCATTCTCGCTTTCACTAGATGTGATGTGAACTTCCTCCAGTACTGCTACTTTGCTTTGGTCTGCTGTTGAGGACCTGTGAGGTTTTGCTCCCAACCTACGTTTTGGTTTTATGAACCACTCTTTTAACGATGGCATACTGCTAAAATCTTGTGGTTCTGGGCCCTCCGTGGAGATTAAAAGCAAGTCAGCTTGGGTGCTGGCCTTCAGGTTAGCCCTCCAGTCCGAAAAAATTATTTTCATAGCCGAAAATGCCCTTTCTAGTGTGGCATTAGATATTGGATACACAAGTACTATAGCTATGACATGAAGAATGTTGCTGAAGTATTGAGATTTTCTCTGGAAGACTACACGCCATACCTCAAGAAATGAGAGCTGCTTGTGATACTTGTTAATATTCTGTTTCAACAGTTTCCATTCTGTCATTGCAGTATGTACATCACATCCATTCTGCAGCAAGACAAGATCACCCATCCCCCAGAGAGAAGTACAGTTACATAATCCTGGGGGTAGGCGGGAGGGAAACTCCAACTGCTGCAAGAGTTTCTCTCAAAGATCTACTGTTATAGTAAGTTCTTATGTAACTGAACTATCTTACTTCGAGGTGGAGCTCTTGCAGCAGGTAACACCATTAGGACCAAGTCCCAAGCAGTACAGGGAAAAGAGACAGGTCAGAAGGGTGACCGACTGCAATGGTCAGTGGCCCTAGAGTAGCACAAAGATCCGCTGCAGAAATGTTCTTGAGGTACGCAAAAGAAGTTGAGACACTCCTGGCTTGGCAAGGGTTTGTCATACTTCTGATAACAGAACAAAATGCAATTGACCAACCATATGGCCAATGTCTACTTAGTCACTGGAGCTCCAAACATCCTTTGGGCGAAAGAAACAAACAACTGGTCTGTTTTTTTTTTTGAACAACAAGTATGGTCAACACAGTAACGAAGAATTCTGTGTACATACAGAGTATGTAACAAGGCCTCCCCTATGTTTGAGTACTCTGGTTAATAAACCGGAAGTTGAATGTCCTGATTGAGACACACAACCTTTGGAAGAAACTCAGGATTTGTACACAAGGCTACTCTGTCCCTGTGAAAAAACAAATAAGGCTCTTTACACATCAGAGCCTGGAACGTGGAAATCCTCCCGGCCAAAGTAATGGCAACCAAAAACAACACTTTCCAAGAAAGGAAGCGTAGCTCAGAACTTGTGGCTGGCTCAAAGGGAGGCAATGTTAGTTTTTCCAACAAAAAGAGAAGATCCCATGGGGACAGGGTCCCTCCTGGGAGGTTTGATGTGCAAAGACCTCTCAGAAAGGTCTTGCACAAGTCCAGTTGTGTGACAGGTTTTCCCTCCACCGAAGCAGCTGACACACGCATCTTGATGGATGAATAGCGGAGTCCTGAATCTGATAAAGACAGAAGGTACTCCAGCACCGATTCCACCGAACAGGTGAAAGGTTCTAGGGAACGAGAGGACGCCTACAAGCAGAAGCGTTTCCACTTCATGGTGTACATGGCTCTAGTCGAGGGTTTTCTCGCTGCCACCAGGACCTCCGCCACTCTATCGGACACTCCAAATCTGTCCCCAAGTCTGCAGGAGCCATGCGTGCAGATGCAGAGACCGAAGATTAGGGTGTACAAGGGTTCCCTGCTCCTGGGATTGCAAGCAAGTTGAGAGGGGTAGTGGAAAGTACAGTTGCATAAGACCTTACCGTAACAGATGATCTTCGATTGCATCTCTTGCAGCAGGCCATAACACATGGGATCTCAAGCTGTAGGCATCACTTCCTCCGGATGATTTCCCAGCAGTCTCTCCCAGGGGGCCTCACCTTCCTGTCACCCGATGTGCTCTTGCACATATATAAAGGGAAGACCCCCGATATGCCTCAGTTCTGTTTTCCATCTTAGCGACCAATATGAAAAGTGAATCACAGGTCTCCAGTGGGAACTGATGAGAGTAACAAAAGGTAATAGTTCAAGGCTTCCACAGGACGACAGAGCAAGGTACCCTTCTGAAGCAAGAGCAAGGGGGATGGTCGGTGGGGCAGCATGGCCTGCTGCACGAGATACTCTCGAAAATCTACTGTTATGGTAAGTTCTTACGCAACTGGACTATCTTCTTTGAGTCAATCTCTTGCAGCAGGCCATAACACATGGGAAGAATCCCAAGCAGTTGTAATGCCCACAGGAGGAGGTAGTGAACCGTAGTAAATTAGGACAGGAAGCCATTGAGGACGGCCCGCCCAAAAGCAGCACATTTCTTAGAAGCAATGCCTAGACTGTAATGGTTTGTGAATGTATGTACAGTAGACCAGGTGGCAGCCTTGCAAATCTCTGAAGCAGAGACCCCACAAAAACACGCCGTGGAGGTAGCCATACCCCTAGTGGGATGGGGTTTCACAGATCCTGTGAGAGGTTTAATCTTATTTGTTATATATGAACGGCAGCTGGCCAACCATGTGGACAAGCACTGCTTAGAAACCTGATTGCCCAGTTGTCCTGGGGTGAAAGAAACAGAGTTGCTCAGTTTTACGCAACTGTTCAGTGCGGAGAAGATAAATTCTCAATGTTTTCACATCGAGAATATGAAGCAGGGCTTCCCCTGGATTCTCAGGCTCCACAAAATATACTGGCAACTGAATGGACTGATTTAGAGTAAATTCAAAAACAACTTTAGGTAGAAAGGACGGGTTAGTATGCAAGGACACCCGATCCTTATGAAACTGTAAATAAGGTGGCTTGCACATAAGCGCCTGTAACTCAGATATGTCTACCTATGTAACTGCCACCAAAAGCAGTTTTCCATGACAAAAACCAGAGCTCGCATGTCTCAGCGGGCTCAAAAGGACCTTCAGTCAGTCAATTTTTCAAATACAAACTTTAAATCCCACACTGGAACAGGGTCCTGAACAGAGGGATACAAATGTAGGATACCTTTCAGGAATGTTCTAATGAGAGGTAACTGGGACAATGGTTTGTTGTCAACAGGTAAATGGAATGCAGAAATAGCAGACAGGTGTACTTTTATTGATTAATATTTTACACCAGCCTCTGACAGAGGCGCGGTAGACCAATATTCTCTGTGGGGAACAGTCAGAGTTCCAGTTCCTGGGAAGAGGCCCAAATGGAGAAGCGCTTCCATTTCACAGAGTAGGAGGCCCTAGTAGAGGGCTTCCGTGCCGCTCTCAGAATCTCTGCCACCCCTGGGGACACTGATAACGAGAGAGGACTACGTCCTCAGAAGCCAGGCATGCAGGCGCAGAAAGTGCAGGTCTGGGTGTAGTAGGGAGCTGTCCTCATGTGAGATTAGGGCTGGACAAACAGGTAGAGGAAGAGGATGCCGATCAGAGATTTGCGACAGTAGCGTTTCCGCCTCCACGGCCTGAGACATGTTTCAGGATGAAGGCTGACCCTGCTGAGGGACACATCTGGATTTCTTTGAGGCAGGCCTGTCCAGTAGAGCTAACCAAGTCTTGCATTTGTGAGCAGGCTGTCGCTGAGTAGTAGGTTTACTTTTAGAAGAACGGTTCTGAAAGTTACCCTTGTAGGCAAGCTTCACCTGTGGGCGATATAGGGTCTGAACAGACTGAAGGGTACGACCCAAGTCTTGCAGGATTTTTAGAATGTCTTGGGTCTGTGGTCTAAAAGATTTGTCTCCTTTAAAGGGAGCATGCAGAATTGATTGTTGGACATCTTGCTGAAATCCTCAGCCACACATGGCATCTGAGGCAAATGCCCACTGAGGAATCAATGGCATCACAGATGGCCCTAAGCAGGTGACGGCAGACAGCCCCAGTGGTACAAAGTCTGTCATCAAGATCCTCCTGAAGCTGGCCAGGCAGAAGGGAGTGGACCGATGCTTGGGCAGCCTTAAGGATCTCCTCCTGATATTTGAGGAGGTGGCCCATATAATTCAAAATGAGAAGGGACAAAGTGGTCGAAGCATAGACCCTCTTCCCCATGATATCCAATATCTTGGATTCTTTATCTGGGGAATGAGCACTCATGTTGCGGACTACCAGATTTATCATGAGCCGCGTTCTTAACCAGAGTGTCTACCTCTGGAAGTGTAGAAAGGCAAGGGTGGTCCACATGGGCCCTATAAAGCCTGTCTGCCTTGCAGGGAAAAGAAGGGACTTTGGAGGGCTGTTGCCAGGCAAGCAAAATGGACTCCTCAAAAGCAACCAACAGGGGAGGGACGACCAGTGAGGGGCCATCAGGAAGGCCTAGGTACCTGGCCAACTTGCTTCTTGAGGCATCCTGTTCCGTAGTCTGGAAACAAAGTTTTCTGCAGATGCACCATAATATCCGAAAGAGATGAGTCATCAAAAGGAGAGCAGGGGAGCACTTTTGGGGCATCCCCAGGCATGGAAGATGTCTCAGAGGAAGAGATTTGTGAGCCATAATCCTGTTCAATTTCCTCAGTATCCTCGTCCTCCAGATCCCAGTCTAGGAAAGATGGGTCTTCAGGTTTGGGACGAACCCAGGGGAGGAAGGAGAGGAACTCCTCGTCCGAGAGGCCAAAGGAGGCCTGGAGGGGACTGAGGCAGGGACCACTGCCTCCCCCAAAGGAGGAGGAGGAGAGGGTCTAGTAAGTCCCATGATGGAGTGAATTAGAGACTGGACATCCACCATGGCCAGGTGACTCCCCCGAAGAGGGGCGGGACCATGGACTGGATGGGCATCACAGAGGAGAAAGCCGAGGGTAAAGAACCCGGCTGGCTCAATGGTACCATGGGGTGAATGCAAGACCCCAAAATAGAGGATGGGAGAAGCACTGAAAGAAAACGTCCCCCAAGCCATTTGAGGTGGTGCCATGATAGTCGATGGGGAAGCCGTCGACAAGGGACGCAGACAAGAAAGTTCCATCGACAGGAGGACTGTCGACGAGAACAGAAGCCACATGGTCCACCGTCAATGAGGGACAGCCAGAATGTGTTGACAGAAGCATCGTCGACGGAGCAGCAGAGGAGCGGCTAGAGTGCCCCATTAATGGGAGGACCAGGGAACGTTCCATCGAAGCAGATGCAGCCATAGTCGACGGACAATGACTGACAACGCAGGCTGGTGGAAGCTGCAGCACAACTGCAGTCAGAGGAGTAGTCTATGACTTAGAGGGGCCCACTACAGTAGACTGTGGAGAACATGGTGCGTGGGAGCCCTCCTAATTACCTTTGAGGAGCCTAAGGCCTTCGACGACAAAGATGGCAGCGTGGGGGAAACAGGTTTGGTTTTGGAAGAATGTTTCCACCTGACCCCATGCTCTGATGACAATGAGGGTTCACCCGAGGAGGAGGTCGAAGACTCCCATGCAAAGGAGCATTGCTGCTGCTCCAAAAGGGCTATATTCTGCTCCATGAGGTACTCCCTTAACTGCTGGAGCCTTTGGCGCTTGGTGGCCTTGTTGAACCATCCACAGAGGATGCACTCTATTTAAAGAGTTGTGCTCTGGATCCAGGTACAGAACACACACATCATGGAGGTACTCCGATGCGATTCTCTGGCCACAGGAACACTTTTGAAACAAGGGTTCCGAAGATATCGGTGGATGTAGCTTCTTGGGTGACTTGTAGAACTCGTCGACGGTACTGGAAAAAGCTGGTACTCTTGAAGAAGAACTTGATGCGAACTCGGTCATAGCTGAAAAAGAACGGAGTATCAGGGGCCTCCCCCTTTATATGTGCAAAAGCACATCAGGTGACAGTAAGGGGAGGCTCCTGGGAGACACTGCTGGGAAATCATCTGGAGGAAGTGATGCCTATGGCTGGATATCCCATGTGTTATGGCCTGCTGCAACAGATTGACTCGAAGATGATCTGGTGGCTCCAAGGACAACTGTTGAAGCCACGGAAACCAGATTTGTTGAGGCCAGGAGGGGGCTATGAGAATCATGACCGCATTCTCCACCTGCAACTTCAGCAGCACTCTCTAAAGAAGCGGGAAAGGGGGTAAGGTATACAGAAACCTCCCTGTCAAACAGAGGGACAATGTGTCTCGCCAGAAAATACCAGGCCCTGGGGATCTAGCGAGCAAAACTTGGGCAGTGTGGCACTGAGTGGGGACGCAAAGAGATCCAGTTCTGGCCGACCCCACTTTTCAAAAAGATAGTCTACAACGTCCTGTGACAGCTCCCATTCGTGAGCCTGAGACCAAGAGCGGCTCTGACTATCGGCTAGGTCATTGTGAATCTCTGGAATGTGAAACGCTGTGAGATCCAGATTGTGCTCCACTGCCCAATACCAGACTCTCATGGTCTCTTTGCATAGGGGACACGAGTGAGTTCCCCCTTGCTTGCTGATGTAGACCACCACTGGAATATTGTCGGACTGGATCAGAAGAGGACCTGGTACGAGAACTGTCTGAAATGCCTGCAAGGTGTACAGGATGGCCCGCATCTCCCAAACACTGATATGAAGATTGCGTTCCACAGAGGTCTAGGTCCTCGTTTGGTAGGATCCTAGGTGTGCTCCCCAGCCTAGACCTGAAGCATCGGTCATCAGAACTTGACAAGGGCTGGTAATTCAAAACGGAGCCGAAGTTTCTAGTTGGGAAGGGGTGAGCCACCACACCAGAGTATGGTGCACAGCCTTAGAGATCCTGACCTGCTGGTCGAGATCGTCCAAGTGTTGACAATGAACCCGGAGGTTCCACTGCAGGACTGTCATATGCAGATGGGCTAAGGGAACCGTAACAATCGCTGCCACCATGTGACCCAACAGCTGCAGCATCACTCAGGCTGGGACCAAATTCTCTGAGATGACTCTCCCAAGAAAGCGCCCTTAACCGGTCTGCCCTGTCAGGAGGAAGAAAGGCTCTTCCCTGGACAGTGTCCAAGACTGCCCCCATGTACTGCCACCTCTGGGTTGGCCACGGGGAAGATCTGGGGATGTTCAGGGTAACCCCCAACTTTTAGAAGAGGCTGAAAGTCACCTGTAAGGAGCGGCTCAGTTGTTCCTCTGTAGGAGCCATTGGAAGCCAATCGTCGAGGCAGGGGTAAACAGTGTCCCTGCCCTGAGAGCCGCTACCACTACTGCCAGGCACTTAGTGAACACCCGTGGTGCCGAAGGAAGGCCATATAGCAGCGCCCTGAACTAACAGTGCTCTCCCTGGAAGGAGAAGTGGAGGTACTTCCTGTGGGACGGCAGAATCTTTATATGCATGTAGGCGTCCTGCATGTCATGGGAGCAGAATCAGACCCCTTGGTGAAGCACAAGCAGCAATTCTTGCAGGGTCAACATCCTGAATGTTGTACTCGATTAAGCTGTTTAGGTGACTGAGGTGCAGGATAGGAAGGAAGAAAAAATTACTTACCATAGTAATTTTGTTTCTTCTAATGGAGTCTTGCTGTATTCTGACTATATGCAGTTAGCCCCAGCACTTGAACTGCCCTGGAGAGTAAAGGGTTAACTCAATGCAAAGGCACAGAACATTGAGCTCGGGCTCGGTTTTCAAACCTCCGTCTGTGGTACTCTGAAGTGAAACCGTCAGATTCTTACGAGCACTAAACTAACTCAAAGGAAGAAAGAAATCGTTTCCAAAGTTTTGTGCTAAATGGCAAAACAAAGCTTTAGGGTCAGAAGACTCAAATCGAGAACACCCAAAAAGAACACAACAGGTAGTCGGTTTACCGAAAAGCTTAATAACAAACCAAAAGAAACCCCCTAAGAGATGGAGGCATGTCCAGTACACCTCTGGGGTGCAGCACTGTGCCTGCCCCACCACATCCCAAAATTACTAGGTTCCAGGAGGGGAGGCAGGGAGGAAGGTCAGAATACAGCAAGACTCTATTAGAAGAAACAACATTACTATGGTGAGTAATTTTTTCTTCAAACATGAAGTCTTGCTGTATTCTGACTATATGCAGACTACCAAGCAGTACCCCCTTGGAGGAGGGGGTTAGATAACCTATTTTGGGAACAGGCTCTGCAGCACAGCCGTGCCAAACCTAGCATCACTTCGTGACGGAATGTCCAAAACAATAATGCTTAGTGAAGGTGTGAACAGATTTCCAGGTAGCTGCTTTACATATCTCCACTAACAGTATATTTCTAGCTGCTGCAATAGAAGCAGCTGTACCTCTGGTAGAGTGAGCCCTCAGGCCTGAGGGAGGATCCTTCCCAAGTTCAGAGCAGCAGAACTGAATGCAAGAGACAATCCACCTGGCAACAGACCTCTTGGTAGCAGGATTGCCCTTTCCCACCTCACCATAAGTGAGAAATAATTGAGAACAATCCTTCCTATGGGCTTTAGTATGCTCAAAATAGTAACAGAGCCCTTTTCACATCTAGACTGTGCAGCCTCCTCTCTCCAGAGGAAGAATGATCAGTGAGAAAAAGACAGGCAGGGACACAGACTGGTTCAGATGAAAGTCTGACACCACCTTGGGAAGGAACTTTCTATTGGCACGAAGGACCACCTTATCCCTATAAAAGAATACCAAATCAGGCTCCACTGATAAGGCCTGTAGTTCATTAATCCTCCTAGCTGAGGTAATGGCTACCAGAAACAGTTTTCCAAGTAAAATATTTCAGCTCAGCTGAAGATAAAGGTTCAAAAGGGGGCTGCATAAGCTGTGCAATACAGATGTTCAGATCCCAAGAAGGAGTAGGCTCCCGGAAGGACATGGATCAAGCCTTTGAAGAACTTCTTGAAAACTGGATGAGAAGCTAGGGAAGAGGCTTTACCAGCCGAAAGAAAAGCACACACAGCTGCCAAGTGTACTTTAAGAGTAGTAGGCCAGAGGCCTAAGCTGTTAAGATATACCAAATAGTCCAAAACAGTGGCAATGTCAGTCAGCTCTGGCTTAATATGCCTACTGGAACACCAGAAACCAAACCTCTTCCATTTGGAGCTGTATGTCTTCCTAGTGGCAGGCTTCCTGCTAACTTTTAAAATATCCAAGACTGATTGGGACAGATGCAAACTTGCATATTCTAGCTCTTCAAGAGCCAGGCTTTGAGCCTGAGAGTCTGAAGGTTGGGGTACAGAATCCTCCCCTAAGAGGAGGTGAGGAGATTGTACTGCCTGGGAAGACACAAGGGCAGTGTTACTGACAGTGACAACAGAAGAGGATACCAAGGCTGTCTGGCCCAGTCTGGAGCCACCAGAATCACCTTGCAAGGCCAGAACCAGATTTTTATCAGGACCCTGAATATCAGGGGAAAAGCATACAGAAACTTGTTCGTCCAATCTAGTAGAAGAGTATCCTGGGGAAAAGAAACCAGAAGGGGTGGTCTGCAGCAATACAGAGGGAGCTGACTGTCTGGGGCTGCAAAGAGATCCATCTCTGGGGTGCCCCATCTCCTGAAAATGACTTGAAGGGTGACAGGATTCAGGGTCACCCTGAGAAGTCCTGCTGAGAGCATCTGCTAGAATGCTGTTCTTCCCTGGGAAATGCACAGCCATCAAGGAAGCCTGCAGGGAATAAGCTAGAGACCAAATTCTCACGGCCTCTGTGCACAAGGCAGAGGACAGAGTGACTCCCTGTTTGTTGATATACCACATGGTTGTGGTATTGTCTGTTCTGATCTGCACCACTTTCCCTTGGACAACTGTTGAGAATGTCTGAAGTGCCAGAAAGACAACTCTTAATTCAAGAAGATTTATATGCAGAAGGGACTCCTGGTGTGACCAAGTTCCCTGAGCTGTGAGATGATCCAGGTGGGCCTCCTACCCCAAGAGAGAGGCATCGGTAGTAAGAATCACAGAAGGGACCCGACTTATGAAGGGGACCCCTTGTCGAAGATTGTCCTCGTCCAACCACCACTGAAGGGCCCGGACCAGGGTTTTGGAGACTGGAACCAGTTTGGAGAGAGGGTCCTTTTTCTGAGACCAGAAAGATCTGAGATGAAATTGAATGTCCCTCATTTGAAATCTTGCTCCCTGAACTACTGCTGTGGAAGCTGCCATGTGTCCCAGCAGCTGTAGAAAGTGTCTGGCTGGACGAGACACCAGAGGACGAAAAGAGGAGGCCAGAGTGACCAGAGACTGAACCCTTGAGAGAGGAAGAAATGCTCTTGCTTGAACTGTATCTATTTCCACTCCTATGAAGTTGAGTAGCTGGGCTGGCTCTAGAACAGACTTCTCTAAATTCAGAATGAAGCCCAAGGATTCTAGAAGTCTTTGGGTGACCTCCAAAGCTGACTTGACTTGGTCTGAGAACTGGCCCACTAGAAGCCAATCTTCTAGATATGGTAACAGAAGGATGCCCTGCCTCCTGAGGAATGCCACCACCACTGCAAGACACTTGGTGAACACCCTTGGGGCAGATGTTAGGCCGAAGGGCATGGCCCTGAATTGGTAATGGTCTGAGGGTAACTAACTGGAGGTACTTTCTGTGGGAATGTCTGATAGGTATGTGGAAGTAGGCAACCTTGAGATCCAGGGAGGCTAGCCAGTCTCCTGGTCTCAGAGAGGGAAGAATTACTCCAAGAGTCACCATTTTGAACTTCGGTTTTGTCAAATGTTTGTTCAGGTACCTTAAATCCAATATGGGTCGCCACTCCCCTGTCTTTTTCGGGGTAAGGAAGTATCTTGAATACAGTCCTTTTCCCCTGTAACAAAGAGGTACCTTCTCTACTGCTTGCAGAAGCAGAAGAGAGGAGAAGTCTGCCTTTAGGGCCTTTGTCTCCAAGGGAGAGGGAGCACTGAAAGACTTTGCTCTCATTTTTGGGAACCTTTTGAAACTGAGAGCAAGTCCCTGGCTCACTACTTCCAGGACCCATTTGTCTGAAGTAATAGACTCCTAGGCCTGGGAGTAGCGAGCCAGCCTGCCCCCTACTGGGATTAGGGAGGTGACCCTGACTGACACCTCAGGGTGTCTGCTTGGTAGGGGGCTTGGACTGAGTAGCTGATGGGGTCCTGGTTACCCCACATCTACCTCTTCTCCTAAAGAACCCCCTCTGCTGGAAAGGAGAAGGCATGAGCTTGGTAAAAAGGCCTGCCCCTGCCGCTAAACTGCTGCCTCTGAGGAGTAGTCTGCTTCTCTTTGGCTGCAGCACTCCTATAGGTGGTCCTGTACTCGTCCATTTTCTTCATGTAGTTCTCGGTTTGCTCCCCAAACAGAGAATTATCAGTTACAGGAAAGTCCATGGCCTTAGCCTGGGTATCCTGAGAGAGGCTGGTACACCTAAGCCAAGCAAATCTCATGGAGATAGATGTAGCCATGACCCTGGAATGAACATCATTTGAATCAACAGCAGCGTGGAACTGCCCCTTAGATGCCTCTATACCATTTGCAGCCACCTGCTCCAGCTCCTTGTCCAGCTGGGGAGGGGCATCCTTAGCCAGTTCCAGAACTGTATCCCACATAGTTTTCTGGTACCTGGCAGTGCATGTCATGTAATTAGATTGCCTGAGTCCCAAAGAGGATGCCAAGTACTGCTTTTTTGCCATGGCATCCACTTTCCTGGAATCCTTATCTGGGGGTGAGATGCCAAAGGAACACCAGCCTTGTCACAGGCTGCAGTTTGTACTACCCCAACATGGCTGCTATGAGACAAAGGAATTCCGTCCCAGGACCTGACAAAGCATATCTCCTGTCCATTCTTTTTTCCCCACAGGAGGAATGGATGTAGGAAATTGCAGAATTGTGTGTCTGCTTCCCCAAGCATTTGTGTAAAGGGATAGACACCCTCTTTGACTCTGGGACATCCATCATTACCAGACAGTCAGGTTCTTCCTGATCCTGTTCAGCCTCTTCCATAGGAAGCTGAAGAGTCTCAGCCACTTTCTTGTAAAACAAGAAATGGGAAGGGGACTCCGAAAGCCTGGGAGAAGAAGCCTGAGAAGGCCTGTCTGGGGACATGTCAGGCTCTACTGGCTCATCTAGGCCTTCACATTGTTCCTCTTCATAATCTTCATTCTCCTCTCAATCGCCCTCATAGTACGCCTCAGGATCCAGTTCTGAAGCAGGTACCTCTGACCGAACCGATTGGCTCTGAACAGAGACCGGTTCGGTCGGAACCGGGCAAAGCGATTTAACAACTGAAATCGCTTTCGCTATTTCATCAGCGTTCAGACCATGGGAAGCCGTATCCGAACGGGCTGATTTCCTTTTTCCTTTACTCTGATCCATGTCCATAGAATCGGCTCTCCGTTTGCCCGAAGAGGTATCGCACAGGTCAGTGGGCACCTCCTCAGGTTCGGCCGCAACCGAACCAGGCTGGCCATCTGGGTCAGCAGACTTCTCGGCCTCCTTCTCCCTTAGCCTACTCAAACGTTTATCCAAAATGGCTTTGGGAAAGTTCTTACAAATTTGGCAGTCTTCCTTGAGGTAGTCAAACCCCTAACAATACACACATATGAGGTGAGGATCGGCCTTAGGAAAGGTCTCCTTACACTCGGTACAGTGCTGAAATCCAGTGGGTCTGGTTTTCTTTTTGGGTGTCTCAGACACGCCTTCCAATATAAAGTCACCCCAAACAGCGGTTAAGCCAGGCGACTGCAAACTTATCGGTTCCAACCGTGTCACGGGTCGGTTAAAAAAAATCCCAAAGCTGGATTTTTTTTTTTAGGAACCGATAAGTACTGGAAAAAACACACAGTCAAACAATAAAATATATAAACAGAATAGGTTTCGGTTCCAAACCGGACCAACTGGCAAAGAACCAAAAAATAAAACAATTTCTTAAGAAAACTACTACCTACAACTACCACTTACTGGTACCGTGACAGAAGCAAGAATACAGATTTTCTAACGAAATGGGTTAAAAGAACTGAGATTTGAACTTTTACCAAACCGAAGTGCTGGAGGGATCTCTGGACGACTTCACAGTTAGGCGGAGTAAGAAATCTGATGGTTACACTTCAGAGTACTACAGGCAGAGGTTTGAAAACTGAGCTCGAGCTCAACGTTCTATGACTTTTGCATACAGTTAACCCTTTACTCTCTGGGGCAGTTCAAGTGCTTGGGCTAACTGCATATAGTCAGAATACAGCAAGACTTCATGTTGTTTGAAGTCCTCAGTCTTTTTTGGGATGAAGAAGTAGTGGAAGTAAAACACCCTTCCCCCTCTGTGATGGTGGCACTACCTAGATTGCTTTCTTCTCCAGAAGGGTCTGGATTTCTGCCCTGATGACGTCCACATGGGATGGTGACCAATACGAGGGAATGGGAGGGTTGTCCGGTGGAACCCAAGTGAACTCCAAGGCGTAGCCTCTTTCTATAATCTGAAGCACCCACTGAGCTGTGGAGATACTGGACCAGCCATTGTGGTAAAGGAAGAATTACCCGCCAACTGCCTCCCCTTGCATTTCCACTGGAGGACGGGGGCAGGCAAGGAGTCATGCTGATGCTGACTGAGTGGGCAAGGGAGCCCTGGCACTCTTGGCGTTTTGGGGGTCTTGCGTTCCAGAGAACAGAGGGGCACTATTCCTTTTGTAACCACCTCTCTGTTGCTGGCGTCGTCCTTGCTGACCTTGTTACCTTTGAAAGGAATGACGTCTGAGCTGCTGGTTCTGATTTATACATTCTATGGACATTAGACACAGCCTCGCCGGAGTCCTGCAGACCAGTAATGAGCTTCTCTGTTTCCTAACCAAATAATACCAGCCCTTGGAAAGGGGCATCCAGGATTGCATCCTGCAAATCCTGCCTGAAGTTAGAGACCCGCAACCAGGCATGGCATATCAGGCATACCCCTGTGGTGGCTGCCCTTGCTGCAATGTCAGACGAATCATATGAGTACCTCAAGACATGTTTTCCAACGTCCACCCCGGACTGCAGAATCGCCATTAGCTCAGACTTATTGTCGGAGTCAGGTTGTGCGTGGGCTAGGTCCAGAGCTTTATTCCACAGTGACTTCTGATACATCACCATGTGAGCTACGAAGTTAAACAACTTGACTGTACAGGTGACTTAAGACTATACCTTACGGCCAAACTGGTCCGGTGGCTGGGAGCTCATATGTCTCGGCTGTTGGGCTCTCCCCATGAGCAGCTGTCAGCACTGAGTCTGCCTTCGGCTGCTCACTTATATATGGCTCTCACCTTGGGGTCCATTATGGGCGATCTACCTTTTTGGGGATTGCTGAAGTCGTGGAGGGGTGCTTCCAAGCGACTCTTGTAACATCTTGGAAGGGCTCCACTAACGGTGGAACCACCAGGGTTAAGAGTCACTAGCCCCCAAGAATTTCGCCAAACGGCGACGTTCAGGGTCCAATTCCTCTGTCTCCCACAGATTTAAAAAACTGGACACGGGGGTCACGTGACCGCTAAATGGCGTAGAGACGTGTCTCCTTCGAGCTCCGACCCCAGTCCAACTTTAAAAGTAATTTTTCCGGTAATTCGGCCGTTAAAAAAGCCGCGGTAAAGGTCTGCAGAGAGGTGGAAGCATGGACGAGTATATTTTGGCATCCAGTGGCAAATCGCAGAGGACGGTGCGAAAGGAAATAAGAAGCAGCCGTAATGCCCCGGTAAGTGGAGGGGCTATCTCGCTCGGCCGCCGAGATGGCTGCATTGGAAGGAATTGAGAGAGCAGCTGACGGAGGTCCTCACCCCACATTTAACCAGGGTAGAGGAGAAGATTGATCGTAGGCTGGCGAGTATTGATGCCCAGATCACCCAGCAGCAGGAAAGAATTGAGGAAGCAGACGGCCACATTTCGGCTGCTGAGGACCTCGTGGCCCCGCTCCCTCGGTGCATCGAGAAGCTGAAGAAGGAGGTAATGGAGCTGCGGGAGGCCCTCGACTACCAAGAAAACTATCATAGAAGATCGAATCTTCGATTCCGGGGCCTCCCAGAGGGAAGAGAAGGAGCTAATATCCTGGATTTTTGCGCAAGTACTTTGCCTGCCATCATGGGCTTGAAACCCAAAGGGGGAAGGTATAAGATAGAACGAGCCCCACCACCAGGCCAGCCACCAAGACAGATTATCTTCCGCTTTCATAATTTTCAGGATCACCAGGAAGTTTGGAACAAGTTTCGGGAGATGCAGAACTTGCAATATGATGGCTGTAAGTTACAACTGGCCCAGGATTATTCGCCCAGGATTGGTAGGAAGAGCAGGGCTTTTAATGAGGTGATTAAGGAATGCTAGCAACTGAAGTTGGAGTGGTTCATGATTTTTCCAGCCACGCTGCGGATCAAGCATGAAGGAGCTTCCTACAGTTTCTGGGAGGCAGATAAGGTGGCTGGATTTGTGGCTGAGCTCAAAAAGAAGCTGGGCTGAGAAACAAGAGCTGCCCCTAAAATATGGAAATGTGCGGGGATTGCCTAAATGGAACTGTTCCTCTTGACTGCAGATTTGGGCCAGGGCAACGACCTGCTGGGGACTGATTCGTTTGTATGTGCGCTGGGAACTGTAGGAGGCGACTGATGGGGCCTGTTGGAGCTTTGGCTTTCCCTTTTCTCCCTCGTCTGCTTCTTTTGGCTGCTGGGAATCCCGCAAGAGTAGACCGAGAACTGAGACTTTTGTGCAGAAGCAGGCCTTGTGAGAATGAACTGGAGGGAGTTCAGAGTTGCAAGAGGAATCTCCACAGCGAGATGATGCCGTGAGTAGCGGCCTGCGCGAGAGGCCCGGGCGTTGGATTTGAATCGCGGGGCCTCTCGTGGAGCTGCGATGACGGGAGGAGGGGGGCCTCATTGGTATGCCTTGTTTAGTATCTCCTCACTATGAGCTGGCACTGACCTAGATTATGCAGAACAAGAGAGATGGTTGTGGGGGAGGGCTGGGGCAAAAGATTAAGCGGACTGAGAATAACTGGGGTACTGGATGTAACCATTCCAGGAGAGGGATATTATTGAAGAACCAGTCAATGGAAAGTTAGTTAGGGGTATTGGAGAGTCTGCATGGGGATCTCTGGTGGTATGCTACACCTGCCTGCCGATCCCAAAAGATCTAGGCTTAAAAGAAACTATGGCCAGAAGGAAAACAGGTGTTGGACTGGGGGGGTTGGGGAGAGGAGACTGGATTTAATTCCAAGCCCATAAGTTGCAGCGTTTGTTTAGTCGGGATAGCAACTAATTCGATTTAAGAATGTTGTGTGTAATGTGGGGGAGAGGAACAATTGTAAATAAGTTATGTAGTTGTTATTGGGTTATTTGTTATAGTTATTCTAGTTACAATTGTACTTACCAAGGTCTAAATACATGGGATTTATTGGAGGAGGTGGGACGGAAGACCGGAGGGAACTGGAGAATGATGGAGGAGGATGGATGGAGGCTGCTAAAGGGGAAAGTGGAGTGCTGGAATGAATAGGGAAAAAGTGATTATTATATCCTGGAACATAAGCGGGATCGCCACTCCTGCCAAAAGGAAGGCTGTTCTTACTGCATTACGGAGAGCTGGAGCGCAGGTTGCGCTGGTTCAAGAAACGCACCTGACGCAGTCAGAGCACCAAAAGCTGGTTCAGGGTTGGGTAGGAACCTGCTACGCTGCCTCTGTAAATCCCATCAAAGAGGGGTTGCTGTCTTGGTGCACAAGGGACTGCCACTTAAGGTCAATAGGGTGATTAGGGATGGAAAGGAAGGGAGATATATTTTTGTGGAAGGGACGTTATTTGAGGAACATAACATTTGGGAGTGTGTATGCTCCCGCTGTGTTTGACCCAGCGTTCTATCAGAAAGTTCTCGACTTGCTGATCCTGGAGCAGTTTCAAGGATTAGTGATTGGGGGGATTTTACTGTACTCCAGACAGGAACCTTGACCATTTGGAGAGCGGGGGCACTGCATGCGTAAATGGCGTGAGGGTTGGATATGCTAGATGCATGGAGGGTGGCGAACCCTAGGGAAAAGGAGTTCACCCATTATTCTCCCCCGCACAAAACACGGTCAAGGATAGACCATATTTACATTACTGGGGAATGGTACTCCAGATTGGCGGTCATTAGGCACGGCCCCATATGTGTTTCAGATCACGCAATGGTTATTGCCTCCCTGGAGTTGGCTGCACAGCAGGTGAGAACCAATAAATGGCGTTTCCCATCCTACCTCCTTAGCTCTCGGAACTTTCGGGAATACCTGAAGGCACAATGGGAACTATATACCTCTATGAATCTAGCATCTGCCCCGTCCATTCAGGTGTTTTGGGATGCTGGGAAGGCTTTTATAAGGGGAGCGGTCACTGGGTATGTCAAGAGGTATAGAAAAAAGCAAGCTTCAGAAGCAGACAGAGCTACGAAACCGGGTTAGGGAACTGGAGCGCCAGATGGTGAGAAAGGGGGGAGAGGAAGTTTCCCAGCAGTTGGCAGCTAGCAGAGAAGCTCTGAATAAATTAATGGATGAAGTATGTACGTAACTATTTTTGTGGAAACAAATTCTATGAATGGGGCAATAAGCCGGGACCCCTGCTGGTTAATTTGATTAAAGGGAGGAAAGGTTGCAAAAGAATCAATGAGGTCAAGGATGGGAAAGGGGGGCTGCATAAAGACACTCCAGGTATCTTGCGTAGTTTTGCATGCTTTTACTGAGAGCAGTATAGGTCAGATGGGGGGACAGGAGGGAAAAGATGAGGCAGTTCTTACAGAGAATAGAAATGCCTAAGATCTCGAAACCTGGAGAGACCGGATGGACAGGGAGATCTCGAGGGAAGAAATTTTTAGGGCTATAGCCTGCTTGAAATTGGGTAAAGCATGTGGGCCGGATGGTTTACCTGCTGAACTTTATAAGATGATGGGGAAGGAGATCGAGGAGCACCTTTGGGCCCTTTTTAAGGGGATTAGGGAGGGGGGACCCCTGCCTTGTTCTATGGGTGAGGCGACCATTTGTGTCATCCCAAAGCCGGGTAGAGACCCGAACTATCTAGAGGACTGCGCCGCCTACAGACCCATATCTCTTCTAAATGCCGATGCAAAAATTTATGCTAAGATATTGGCCTCCAGATTAGACGAGCTTCTCCCAAATTTAATATACGTAGACCAGACGGGATTCATTTGGGGCAGACACTCGTACCACAATGTGAGAAAGGTTTTGAATGTGATACAGAATACCTCAAAAACACCAGGGCCCATGGCGATTATTTCTTTAGATGCCGAGAAGGCTTTTGATCGTATCGAGTGGGATTACCTATTTGAGATGTTGGAGAGATATGGGTTTGGAGCAGAATGTAGAGGAATGGTACAGGCCCTGTACGCCTCTCCTTGGGTCTCGATCTTAGTGAACGGGGGTCTGTCGGATTGGGTCTCACTCCATAGGGGAACGAGGCAGGGGTGCCCGCTGTCACCCCTCCTTTTTGCTCTGGCAATAGAACCCCTTGCTATAGCAATTAGACAGAGCCTCGAGGTTAGGGGAGTAGAGGGGAGGGGGGAAGACAGCATAAGCTGTCTCTGTACGCAGATGATATGATCCTTTACCTGAGAGACCCAGAGAACTCTGTGCCGACCTTACTGAGGACTGTAGCTGACTTCGCAGAGTTCTCTGGATACAAGATCAATATAGATAAATCAGAACTGTTGTTCGTGGGGAGCTCAGACACAGATGGGGGGAATGGGGCCGCGAGTGGTGGCTTCCTCCTTTAAATATCTAGGAGTCGTGATAGGGAAGCGACTGGAGGACCTGTACCGTTTGAACTATACCCCTATGATTAAAGGGATGCTGGAGGAGCTAAGAAGGTGGCGTGCCTTACCCCTCTCCTGGTTAGGGCGCATCAACTTAATTAAAATGAATATCCTACCCAGAGTTCTGTATCTGTTGCAGATGCTCCCGGTGGGCCTCAACAATAAGGGCACAAAGACCCTGGAAAGAGGGTTTGGTGAGTTTTTGTGGAGGGGGAAGCAGGCGAGGATGTCCCTGAGGAGGTTGAAGGCGACCACCGAGGGGGGAGGTTTAAACTTCCCAGACCTAAAGCACTATTTTATGGCGGCACAGGTCAGGATTATTAAGGATTGGCTCAGTGAGGAGGAGACGGCCTGCTGGTTGGAACTAGAGGAGAGAGGGGCAGGAGGTCGGCTGACCGCCTATTTGTCAGAGCGAGGGAGGAGGGGCTATGTATCCCTAAGACACCCTAGTCCATTGGTTTTGTCGGTACTAGATAGTTGGGCCAGAATAAAGACGGTCCTGGGGTGTAAGGAACAAGAGACGTTACTGCTACCTATTGCGAGGTACCCTTTTTTAGACCTAGTATAGAGGATGGGGGCTTCCAGAAGTGGGAGAGAAAAGGGACGCACTGCCTGGGAGACTTGTGTACGAAGAGCACCATACTGTCCTTTCAGGAGCTACAGGAAAGGCTAAGGATACCGGACACTCATCTCTATAGATTCTTTCAGGTTAGGAATCTAATAAAGGAGGTGGAAAAGCAATGAGAAGGTGGCCTGGGGATGGAGCAGCTGGAAAGGCTAATAGGGGTGGCAAGGAGGGACCCTTCCAGGGTTCTAAGGCAGGCAGTAAGCCTCTTAAGGCAGAGTGTCAAGGATCTATTGGATAAGACAAGACAGCTGTGGGAAAGAGACATGGGCTTGGCCATATCCCAGGATAACTGAGGATTAATACTAGGATCCCATGTAGGGTTCCTGGCTTGTAATAAATATAAAGAAAGTGCATACAAATTTGTGCACAGACTTTACTGCCCCCCCAGTGGTGAATCATAGGCTGCGTCCAGAAGTATCCGAAATATGTGGACGGCGCAGGATACACAGGGGTACCTATTTCCACCATTTCTGGGATTGTCCCTCTCTGAAGGATTATTGGAGGTGCTGTGGGACAGCAGCTAAGTACCATGCAGGGCAGGGAGGTTCCAGCTACCCCCCTTAGTCTATTGTTTAGCATAGAGGAGGGAGATGAAGAAAACTGGACGCCATACCAGAGGTGGATTAGAATATTATTGGCACAAGCTAGGCAGGTGATCCTCAACACCTGGGTGTCAGGAGATCCCGCTACGGTGACAGTGGCGCCTTTTGTCCATCTGGGCGTTGGCATTGAAGCGGAGATCATATCCGCTACAGGATAAGATAGACAAATTTATGAATCAATGGATGCACTTCATGGGTACACACTCGGTGGATGAGCTCATGATCTTGAATGCTGGATAGGATAAGAAAGGGTTGCAGGGGGAAGGTTTGAATGATAGGTCTAATCTATTAATAGTTCTGATTGAGGGGAAGGAATAAAATTATGTGGATAGTATAGAAGACCTTGGTATATATGTATATAGATTAACATTTGCATAAAAAAATGCCTTTCACAGTATCGTGTCTTTCTTTTTTTACCTTTATTATCTCTTGTATATTTTCTTCGTTTTCTCCTTTATATGGTATTTTTTTTTTTTATAAATGAGATGGAAGCCTGAGATAGGCCATTGATTTATTTGTATTGATAGACTCTATGGAGCTATGATCTGTGAAGCTTTTATTCTGTGACTGTATTCTTTTTTTTTTTCTTTTTATTATGCTGGAAAACTTAATAAATAATCTCATCGCATCTAAAAATGATGGATCATCCGGAGAGGATATCTTTCCTGGGATTTGGTGAGGAGAGAGAGAGAGAGAGAGGGGGATCCTCCTCCGAGGAATCATAAGAGGAGGAGTCCCCAGAGGATCCTTCAGAAAAGGAATCTGGGTGCACCCTGGAAGAGGATCTTGACAACGGGTGGTGACTGTGCTGCCTGGGGATTGGAGACCCATCTCCTTCATCGCCCGATGTTAGGGGAATCGGAGTCTGAGGAGGAGGTGGTAGGGAAGAGGATTCTTGTGAACGGGCTGGAGCCGGGGCCCCGGCGGGGACAAGAACCAGATCCGGCGGCCTGGGTAAAAGGTCCCCATTGATGGTATTCCACCAACTATTAAATAATTCCCCAACCTCAGCTAGGTGAACGACAGGGCCTAGCCAAGGAACTGGCGACAGGGTGGGGGCATTAGGTGCCCCTGGAGTCTCCCTCCTGGGATAACCCCCCCTGGCGGCGGGGACTGCAGGTCCGCTGTATCAGGCATTGGTGGAGCAACATCCTCTGGCGTGCCCCCCAGTCGCCAAGCTTCCAAGGTGGAGGCGAGGGCCATGGAGCTGGAGCCTGGTCTCAGAGGTCCTTAGAGGTGGGTGACCGGTTAACCGCCACATGACCTGTCATCAGGTGGCCTTCTGGACGTGGGGGAACAGGCGTTGGCTTTGGGGGTGGCATCCGATCTGGCTCGGTGTTGCAGTCTGAGAGCATAGCTTAAGTCTCAGCTGACGTCTTGGGAGGAGGCAAATGATGCTTCTTGTGGCGTTCACATTCCTGGAACCTGCTGGTGTCGTCCGACACCCTGGGCCTGTCGGACAACCGCGAGGCTAAGGCCTTGCGGACGACAGGTTCCGACCCGTCGCCTGAAGAGGACGACGCCTGTCCTACTGCCTTGGACCCTAGCGCAAGCTTGAGGGGGGTCGGATAGCCAGGGACAGGGGGGCTTCAGACAGCCAAACCCCAGTGGCCTCCCCACCAAGCGACTAGGAAGCGGCGGGAAGTTTCTTAGAGGGCCGACCGGGAAGAGCTGTTGCATAGAGTTCCCCGCATTCCCTCCAACACATTGATCCCCTGGTTGTATCATATTTCTCCGTTATTTGGGGGGGTTCTAAAATATCTAACCACACCCCTTCAGCCATATTTCCTCCAAGTATACGACTGTTTTGTGTTGTATGTTTAGTTTTGTCCAGTCTTCATCTGTCAATGTCACCCCTAACTCCTGCTCCCATCTGGTATGTATTTTGTCTATAGCTTTCACCGAGTAAGCCTGGATTGCCTTTGTGATCCTTGAAATTATGTGATGTGGAGTTCTCCCCTCCAGAGTAACTATGACCAGCTGTATGAGGGGATGAGCCTCTGCTCTATCCCAGGACAATTCCAATCTGTCCAAAAAAATACAGGTTACTCACCTGTAACAGGAGTTCTACGAGTGGTATATTGTTCATCCACACTGTCTAGCAGGTTCCTTGCCGCTTTAATTCTTGCCGGAAGGTCTTCAAGCTGGCTCCTCCCACCCACCCAGGTGGTAAAACCCTCGGCTCCGCCCCACGACGCCAGATCTAGCCCTCTGGAAGTCAGGTAGCGTGAAGCCGGGGAGGTCGGGTGGGTCGTGTGGATGAACAAACACATACCACTCCTAGAACTCCTGTTACAGGTGAGTAACCTGTATTTCTAGAGACATGAATATGTTGTTCAATCCACAATGTCTGGCAGACTCCTAGCAGTTCTCCGGGAGGAGGGAGGCAAGGCGCGCAACCCCTACTTACAAAATAAGGACAGGAGAACCGAGGTCCCAAAACCAGCATCCCGGCATGACTCTAGGTCAATGTGGTAATGGGAAATAAAGGTGTGTGCTGACTTCCAGGTAGCAGCCCTGCAGATTTCCTGGATAGGGATGTCCCTAGAGGCAGCCACCGAAGCAGCGGTATGGCGGGCAGAATAAGCTCTCATCCCTTTAGGTGGCTCCATGCCCGCCAACCTATAGCAGAGATCTATGCAGGAGGTGACCCCACCTGCTCATCTTCTGCTTGGCTGCAGGTCTGCCAGGTGCGGCTTCAGCGTAGATGACAAAAAGCTGGCGAACCTCTCCCCGAACTTCAGCCGTCCGCTCCCTACAGTAAGCGAGCGCCCTTCCAGGGTCCAAAGTATGGAGCCTATATTCGGCCTCTGAGGTGTGATTGGGGTAGAACACCGGCAGAGTCAACACCTGGTTAAGGTGAAACTCTGACACCACCTTCGGGAGGAACTTCGGGTGGGGGTGAAGGACAACTTTGTCCCTGTGGAAGACCAGGTAGGGACACTCGATGGAAAGCACCTGGAGCTCTCCCATCCTCCTGGCTGACGTAATAGCCACCAAGAAGGCGGTTTTCTAGTAGAAGCGGCCTGGGCCACCTCCTCCTCCTCGAGGGCGATCAACTGCTCCAGCTGCTCAGTGGAGCCCGCAGCCGTGGACACCGCCCAACGGGCCTCCTTCGGCTTCATTGGCGGGTACCATTTTTCAGGGCGCCCCAGATGGAGTTGGGCAGCGTGGTCTTCCAGAACCGAAGCCGTGAAGGACTTGCAGAGATCGCAGGCCTGCAGATCGTGTGCAAGACCAGGGCAGCAGACGCACGTGGAGTGCAAGGTCAGGTCCAGGACATTTCTGCAGGGGCCAGAGCTGATGCTCAGGAGGATTTATCCATTGCAGCCATGAGGGAGTATGAAGACGCAAGTTGAGTGAACTTTAAAATAATTTTCAGAAATTCCAAAGGATTGGGATCCAGGCCTAAAACGCAGAGCGCTAAGGAGGGAACCTGAGCTTCCAAGCAGTAAGGAAGATCTGACGTCATGGGGCGTAGCCAAGGGTCTTACCACCCGGGTGGGCGGGAGGAGCCAGCTTTAAGACCTTCCGGGAAGAATTAAAGTGGCAAGGAACCTGCCAGACAGTGTGGATTGAAAAATATATCTACGTCCCTAGAAGTAATGTTGCACTTGCAAGTATAGTATCTAAAATAGTCCTGCCTTCTTAAATTATACTTTTGCTGTAACTCCTTGAAAGTTGCCCTGGTCATAATATTGATAACTATGAATGAGCCCCAACCTTTGCCATCTTTCAAAAGTAAGGTCTAGTTCAGCACGCCCAAAGTGTTGGTCCGTGGCCAATACTTCTAGACATCTGGCCGATGCTCTAATTTCTGGTCTACAGAGTGCTCTGCTCCAGTTTTTCAAAATCTGACTAGTATACATTAAATTGTGCAAAACCATTAGCTCCTATATTGCAGGGCATTCTACTGAAATTTTTTTTTTTTTTTTTTAGAATTTGTTCCATTTGTTCCTGGCACTCCAGCTCTTTCCAATGGTAATCTGCAGCCGGGGCCTACTTCCCACCCACCTAAATGTTGATATTAATTTGTCCCATTGTTTAAACTCAGTTTTACTGGGAATTAAGGGGATGTTTTGAAAGAGATGAAGAAATCTCAGAAGGGTATTCATTCTAATAGTTTATATTCTCTGAATCAACGCTATGGGTAAATAAGTCCATCTTTGGAAATCCTCTCGAACGGCCTGAGACAGGGTCCTTAAAAACAAGTTACTCACTTGTAACAGTAGTTCTAGGAGTGGTATATGTTGTTCATCCACACTTGTTGGCAGGTACCTTGCCGCTTTAAGATGTGCCGGAAAGTCTTCACGCTGGCTCCTCCCACCCACCCGGGTGGTATAACCCTTGGCTCCGCCCCATGCGCCAGTTCTTGGCCCCCTGAAAGCCAGGTGTGTGCGCTGGCCAGGAGGAGGGTGGTGGGTCAGTGTGATGAACAACATATACCACTCCTAGAACTACTGTTACAGGTGAGTAACCTGTTTTTCTACGATCATGGATAGGTTGTTCTATCCACACTTGTTGGCAGACTCCTAGCAGTTCTCTAGGAGGAGGGAGGTGACACGCACACACCCTACTTAGGGAAGAGGGACTGGTGAACCGAGGTTCCAAAACCTGCATCCTGGCGTGACTCAAGATCGATGTGGTAATGGGAAATGAAGGTGTGTGCCGACTTCCAGGTAGCAACCCTGCAGATTTCCTGGATAGGGACTCCCTAGAAGCAGCCACCGACAGCGGTATGGTGGGTGGAATGAGCCCTTAGCCCAAAGGGAGGCTCCCTACCCGCCAACCTATAGCAGAGGTCAATGCAAGATGTAATCCATCTAGCTATTGTCCGCTTGGCTGCAGGTCTGCCAGGTGCGGCTTCAGCGAAGATGACAATCAGCAGGCAAACCTCTCCCCAAACTTCCGCCGTTTTCCCTCTGTAATAAGCGAATGTTTGTCTCAGGTTCAAAGTATGGAGCCTGTACACTGCCTCCGAGGTGCGACTGGGGAAGAACACCGGCAGAGTAATCACCTGGTTAAAGTGAAACTCCAACACCACCTTCGGAAGGAATTTTGGGTGGGGGCGCAGGACAACTTTGTCCCTGTAGAAGACCAGGTAAGGAGACTCAATGGAGAGTGCCTGCAACTCCCCAGTCCTTCCGGCTTACGTGATAGCCACCAAGAAGGCGGTCTTCCACGACAAGTGTGACATGTCACATCTGTGCATAGGTTCGAATGGCTTGCCCATGAACTTTGCCAAAACAAGTAGTACATCCCACGGAGGTGGAGGTTCACGCACCGGAGGGGATAAATAATCTAGGCCTTTGAAGAAGCGCCAGACCACCTTCTCCTGTGCCACCGACTGCTGATCGGCCCGCGTCTGGTAAGCAGAGATGGCTGCCAGGTGCACCTTTAGGGTCGACTGTAGCCCCTGCTGGGAGAGGGACCAAAGATGGTCTAAAATGCTAGCCACTGGGCAGGACAAGGGGTCCAATCCTTTGCCCCGACACCAGATGGAGAATCTCTTCCATTAAAAGGAACAGCATTTTCTGGTCGATTCCCTATGGGACGCTGCAACAACGTTGAGGACCTCGTCGGAAAGACCCAAGGCCTGGAACTCTAGCCACTCAGGAACCAGGCCGTCAGGTGCAGGGACTGAAGATCTGGGTGGAGTACCTTTCCCTGGTTGACTGAGAGCCGGTCTGGGCGTGCTGGAAGCCGCCTCGGGAGCCTGAGGAGATCTGGATACCTGAATTTGTGTGGCCAGTCTGGGGCTACCAGGATCACCTGCGCCTTGTCCCTCCTGACCTTGATGAGCACCCTGTGAATCAAGGAAAGTGGAAGGAAGGTGTTGAAGAGGCCTGGGGTCCACGGCCTCGAGAAGGCATCCCTGCAGCAAACTCTGCTTGGGGGCGATTCATGAAACAGCCTCAGCTTCACATGTCCACCTGGGGTTCCGTGAGTGGAGAACAGATCTTGCACTACCTCCTGAAGGACAGACCACTCGTGAGACGCCCCGCCTATCCAGCTGAGGGCATCGGCTAGCTGATTTGAGGCTCCTGCCACATGAATGGCAAGGAGATCTGCCTCCAAGCTGAGCACGAGACACCAAATGCACAGAGCTTCCTTGCAGAGGGGCAAGGAGCACGTCCCGCCCTGACTGTTGAGGTAGTACATGGTCGTGGTATTGTCCGTCTGGACCTGGACCACTTGACCCCGAACAAACTGAGCAAAAGCGGTCAGGGCTAGCTGAACCGCTCGAAGCTCCAGCAGGTGGATGTGATATCGGGTCTCCTGGGGGGACCAGAGCCCGTGGGCTCTGTGCTCCCCCAGATGGGCACCCCAACCCACCAGAGAAGCATCGTTCGTCAGGATGACAGTCTGCTCGGGGCGAATAAACGGGATCCCTTTCTGCAGGTGGGATGGGACGAGCCACCACTGGTGGCCGTCCCATATCCTCTGGGTCACAGAGACCAGCTGGTCGAGATGACCAGATTGCTGAGGCCACTGGCTGGCCAGTTCCCACTGAAGAGAATGCATATGCCAGTGGGCCCATCGGACCACACTGGTGCAGGCCGCCATGTAGCCCAGAAGATGCAGGAAGTCCTGGGCACAGAGCAATTGCCCAACCAGAAATGACTGGGCAAAGGAGGAGAGAACCTCCGCCTTGTCCACTGAAAGCAGAGCTCTGGCTCGGCAGTAGTCGAGCTCTGCCTCAATGAACTGGATCACCAGTGCAGGCACGAGTTCCGACTTGGCCTCGATCCAGAGGCCAAGTTCTAGGCAAGTCTGGAGGGCCAGATCCCTGGACCGCTCCACTTCCAGCCTGGAGGGACCTGCTATCAGCCAGTCATCCAGGTAAGGGTACACCCGGACCCCTCGGCGCCTCAGGTACGCTGCCACCACTGTCATGCATTTCGTGAAGACCCTGGGGGCTGAAGATAGGCCAAAGGGCATGGCTCGGAACTCGAAAAGGGTTCCCTCTGCTCTGAAGCAGGGGAACCGATGGAACGGACGGATCGGGACATGAAAGAATGCGTCCTGAAAGTCTAGGGAGCAGAACCACATTCCTTGCGCCAGGGATGGTATGATCTGTGCCAGAGTTACCATCCGAAAGATGCGCAACCTGAAGAACTTGTTCAGGTCGTGCAGATCTAGAATGGGGCACCAGCCCCCCGTCCGCTTTGACACCAGGAAGTACCTGGAGACAAACCCTGGGTCTGAAGGTAGGTCCACTACTTGGTACACCACCTCCTTGAGGAGGAGCCGAGCTAAGTAGTCTCTGAGAGCCAACTGAGAAGCTGCGGACACCAGATCCCCCCGTGGGGCACGGGCTCGAAAGGAAGGGGCCTGCTCGAATTCCAGAGGCAGGCCTCGACCTACCACTTCTAAAACCTAACTGTCTATGGCGATAGCGGACCAGGCGGAAATTAAGTGGCTGAGCCGGCCCCCCATAGGTGGTCCCAGGGGAGGCATGACGGGATTGAGGGAGGCACTCCCTCCAACCAGTCACTGGGCAGGCTTGGAGGAGGGTTCGGCAGAGGGGCCACTGGGACCTTCACCCCCCAGGCTTCCTAAATGAGGACGCCACAGACTTGGCCCGAGGACGCCAAGGTTGAGCTCGCTGGCCCTGCTGTTGCTGCTGGGCTGGTCTGGCCGCAGGAGTGGACGAACGAAAGGGCTTGTGGTCGTGACGCTTGGGGCCCTTGTCCTTTTGAGCAGATGTGGTGGAGTCCAAGGTGGCACTGGACTTCTCTACGTGCTGCAGGTGGCCTTCCACACCCGGACTGAACAGGTCGGTGCCCAAGAAGGGGACATCTGCCAACTTATGCTGTATCCGCTGTAAAGGAAGAGATGCGCAGCCAAGCCCTGCAGTGCATGGCCACCGCAGCCGTTACCAAACAGACACAGGAATCAACAATGTCCAGAGCTGTCTGGAGTTGCTGATTTGCCACTGCCCTATCCTGGTCCTGGACCTGCTTGACCGTAGTCTGGAGGTCAGCCAGGAAATGAGGAATAACCTCATCCAGGGAGCCCAAGAGGGTGTGGGAAAAATGTGCCATGATAACGGTCAAGCTGGCCTGACGGAGACCAAGTGAGGAGGCCAAGTACACTTTCTTCCTGGAACGGTCCAATTGTTTGGATTCCCGATCCGGGGGTCTGTCCGCATCGCCCTTGTCGCCTGAACACCGAAAAACGGAGTCTGCTACCATCCCCACTGCAGAGGGGTGATCCGAAATGCCCCACAGGGACCCCATGGCCACTGCATATTTGCAGGCCATGTGGGCAGAAGGCGCAGGACAAGATGCTGGACGCTACCACAGCTCCAAGGCTGGACCCACAATGGTCTCAGCCACCAGGAAGGCCTCCATAGGAGTATCCCCTTTATCCAGAATCTCTGTAAGGGGGTACTTAGTCTGTTTCTGCACAGGCTCCAGCTCCATACCCGTGGATTCGGAGATGAGACAACAAATTCCCATCAGCGAGGTAGGGCCCTCGTCGATGGAGAGCCCCCCAAAAGGACTCGATGTCCACTGGACGGGAGACCACGGAGGAGTCCTCAGACTCCGAAGAGTCCTCGTAAAGCAGGTGCCCACTCGTGTCACTCTCCACCCGCCTTGGGCGATCAGGAGTGAGTGACCGACAACCTATGGGGCGGGCCTTGGGCAGACTGAGAATCCCTGGTCAAAGCCCCAGACTTCGGTTGCTCAGGCGCTGGCTCCACCCGGATAGGTGGAGTAGCCGGCTTTGGCTGAACCGGCCGGGCCTTAACCGGCACCTTGGTGGCCGTGGCCAACGGTGGTTGCTCAGGCGAAAGCCACGTAATGGCCAACGTGGAAACCAGAATCTGCTTCGACCCGGACAGGGCCAACTGCTGCCACATGAGGTCTTCTTAGCGCCAACGCAACTTGCGCCGGAGCCTCTCCTCACCCGAGGAGGACGAAGACAAAGAGTGGCGCCACCGCTTCCCATGGCGTTGGGAACGGGACTGCCGGTGAGGGAGAGTCCTGTCAGATGCTGAAGTCGAGGAATGAGACCAAGACCTTCGGCAGGGCCGACCGGGGACCTTGGAAGGAGCTGGGGGAACCCGCGGCGGCTTCTCGTCAGGTTCCTTGGTGGACGGGTCCTGCCCAGCGGGCTGAGCCAACCCATCAGGGGACACCGGGAGTACCGGCGTCCAAAATAAAGAGTCGTTGGCCAGATCAGGTGACAACCTGCTTATCGGCTCGAGAAAAATCTCGGCCGCATCGACAGACATCTCAGCCGACTGGTCTGACGGGGTTACCATGAAACGAGCGGCCTCGGCCGCAATTTTGACCAAAGTCATAGCAGGGATTTCCTGCGAGCGGGACCGCTCCCGGTCCCAAAAACGTAAACATGTCAACTTTTCTTTTTCCTTCTTCGACTCCTCCTTCCCGGAGCATGACACATGCAACCCTGAAGGGCCCTTTCCCTTAGTAGAGAGAGACTGGCACAGCTCCTTGAAGTAAGCCAAATAGGAGGATCCCAGTTGAAGCAGAATGAAGGCCGAAGCCGCAGAAGAGCCCGCCGTGGCCTGAGCCGCCTCCTTCTCGAAGGCCTTAAGCTGTTCCAGCTGCTCGGCGGACCCTGCAGCCACGGAGAGCACCCAACGGGCATCCTTCGATTTGACCAGCGGGTAACGCTTCTCCGGTCGCCCCAGCTGGAGTCTGGCAGCGCGATCTTCTAGCACATTCGGGGAAAAGGACTGACAGCGATCGCAGGCCTGCAGATCGTGGTCCAGTCCCAAGCAATACACACATGCAGAGTGAGGATCAGTGAAAGACATTTTGTGCCCGCAGGGGCACCGGCGAAACCCGGGAGCCGATTTATCTTCCATCACGGGAGCGAAAGAAGAATAAACTTAGAGTTTAAGAATTAGTTTTGGAAGCAAATACTAAGATTCGTAAGCCAGGGCCTACTACACACGGGAGCGCTAAGGAGGGAACCTGAACTCTCCAGCAGAAAGGAACAGCTGACGTCATGGGGCGGAGCAGTCGGTTATACCACCCGGGTGGGTGGGAAGAGCCAGCTTAGACACTTTTCGGCACATCTTAAAGCAGCAAGGTACCTTCCAACAAGTGTGGATAGAACATATCCATGATCCTAGAATGGGAAGCTTCAAATGCAACATACCCCGCAAGAAGGTGCGGGAAAGGTACAACTGGGCAACAGTTTTGCCCTCAACAGGCGCATGGTATGCAGAGATGGCAGAGGTGCACTTTGAGCGAGCAGCAACCCAGACCAGAGTCCGAAAGGGATAGTAGGTACTCCAGGATGACATTTACCAGACAGGTAAAAAGTGCTGAGCAGTGGCCCAATGGCAATGGCCAAGTCTGCAGGAGCCACGCATGAAGATGCAGTGACTTGCGGTCCGGATGGACCAGAGTGCCCTGTTCCTGGGAAAGCAAGTTGGAGCACAGGAGCAGGGGAGTGGAGGCTCAACAGCCAGTTGCTGCAGAAGTGAAAACCATATCTGATGTGGCCAGTAGTAGGCTATGAGGATCATCTCTGCCCCCTCGGATTGTAGATTGAGAAGAAGAACTCTCTGCAGAAGTGGAAAGGGAGGTAAGGCATAAAGAAACCTCCCTGTCCAAGAGAGGGACAACACGTCGCGCCAGAAAACACTAGGCCCTGGATCAAGCGAGCAGAAATTGGGCAGTTTTACGCTGGGGACGTAAAACGTTCCAGCTTTGATCACGGAGGACAGACGCGCCCATTTGAGAGCCCTTGTCCTGGACCTGCTTAGGCTGTTGGGCAAGATGTTTTGAGCTCCTGGAACACGTACTGTGGCTAGATCTGGGTTGTGCTGAATGGCCCAATACCAGACTCTCATGACCTCCATGCAAAGGGAGTAGGATTGAGTCCCCCCTTGCTTGTTGATGGAGTAGACTACCAACATGTTGTCTGCCTGAACCAAGAGAGGGCCTGGAAAAGAAGTAGAGTCTGGAAGGCCCGCATAGTGTAAAGAACGTCTTGCATCAACAGGACCAGGGTCAGCACTAAATGGAGCAAAATGGGAAAAAGTTGCAGCTTGCCCAGAAATTACCCACTTTCCACATGACAGTGGATCTAAAGTAGTGCACCTGTCCAACAATAGCCGAAAGATGGAAAAATAAACAGAAAAGTATTTTCACTTGGCAAATTTAAGCTTCTGCACTGGTGAAATCTGTACTTGTGATTAGGTTTTGACCCAGTTTGTCATTTTAACCCAGATGTTTTACACCAGTGGGTCGAACTGGACCCAAGTTTTAAAATTCCTAGTGCTGTCACTGTCCAGGACATTGATATGGAGGTGTTCACCCTCCGACCAAATCCCCTGCGTTTGACGATGGGCCAAGTGTGCACCCCGGCCCAGGCCAAGGCATCTGTGGTCAGAACCTGTTGTGGTGATACGGCTCTGAAAGCAACCCATTTGAGGAGATCGGAGGGGTTCTACCACCATTCCAGGGTCTTCCCCCACAGGAGTTGAGACCGGGACCTGCTGATCTAGGTCTGTTCGCTGGTCCCATTGGGCATGAAGAGTCCATCGAGGTACTCATGTTCAGAGGGGCTAGAGGAACCGTGGTTATAGCCACCGCCATGTGCCTGAGAAGGCGCAGGAATGTCCTGGCTGGGGTGTGCTGGGAAGAGGCAACCAGCTGGGCCTGCGCTACCAAACATTCCACTCAGTCCTGAGGCATGAAAGCTTTGCCCAGTGATGAGTCCAGGACTGCCCCTATGTATTGGAGGCAGTGGCTCAGCAGCAGACAAGACCTGGGGAGGTTCAGAGTAATCCCCAGAGTATGAAACAACTGAAAAGTAGCATCCAGGGTCTGGATCAACAGCGCCCTGGAAGAGGCTGTTAACAGCCAGTCATCCAAGTAAGAGAAGACATTCACTTGGTAAAAACCCAGGGCACTGAAGAAAGGCCAAAGGGGAGGGCCCAAAACTGGAAATGGTTCCTCTGAAAATAGAAACGGAGGAACAGATGGTGGGGCAGGAAAACCAGGATATGGAGATAGGCATCCTGCATATCCAGTGAACAAAGCCAGTACCCCTGGTGAAGAAGGGGCAGCAACCCGTGAAGGGTGACCATCCTCAAATGCTTGTACTCCATGTACAGATTCAGGCGGCTGAGATCCAGAATCAGTCTCACACACATCTTCTTGGGGACAAGAAAGAAGTGGGAGTAGAATCCCTTACCTCTCTGTGCCGAGGAATGGGCTCCATGACCCTTTTGCACAGCAAGGCCTGAACTGCCTCCTAAATTATGAGGATGTGGGCCTAGGGGTAATGGGACTGCAAGGGAGGGCTGTCTGGAGGGACTGCCAGAAATTTTAGTGTGCGCCCCCCCCTTTCCACCATCTGAAGGACCCACTGGTCTGAAGTTGCAGTCGTCACCCGCCAGGTATAGGAAAAGTGACCCACCACCTTCCTCCCCTCCCAAAGGCTTCTGACGAGGGATGAGCAGGAGTCATGCAGTAGTGCAGGAGAGAACAGAGTGGCTGGGGACGCTCTAGGGGCGGAAGCTCCAGCCGGTTGAGTGGAAGCCTTGCCCTTAAACGCGTTTCTGGGCTGCTGTCTAGGGGGTCCAATGAAAAGACGGTACATAGACTGTACCAATCTCAAGGCTTTGTCCAGTTCCTGTAGGTGAGAAATAATGTCCTGAGTGTCCCCACCAAAGAGGACAGATCCCTGGAAGGGAGCAGCCAGGATTTTCGCCGCCACATCTGGTGGAAAACCTGACACCTAGAGCCAGGAGTGGCAGTGGATGCAAACACCAGAAGCCACCGCCCCGCTGGCTCTGTCCGTGTCATAAGCAGCATGGAGGACATGACTGCCACCGTTAAGGAAGGACCTGGACCAGCTGGACTTCTGTGGGATCCTCGGGAATGGCCTGCACGAGATCCAAGGTCTTGCCCTAGAAGGTGTTTTGATATTGCACCATATTGGCCAAGTAGTTGGAGTCCTATGGCAAGAGTGGCCGAAGCATAGAGCAGCTTGCGAAATTGGTCAACCTTGCAAGACTCCTTATCAGGAGGGTGGGTACTGAGGTGCCAAGATTTCTTGGTGCGGTCATGAGCAGCATTCATGACCACAGAGTCAGCCTTTGGCTGCTCCACCAAATAGGATTTGCCAATAGGGGCATGATAAAGACGGTCAGCCTTCGTGGCCAAGGTCGGAGTGGAGGAGGGATGGATTCAGGTGGCCTTGGTGACATCCTAAGACTCAATGAAGGGTGGCACCGCTAAGGGAAGTCTCTCCTTCCTGAGGAGATAGACCACCAGCCGGCGACGTTCGGGGTCTAGTTCTTCCATCTCCCTGCCCATCGAGGACTGAATATGCCTCATGACGTCCATAAATGTAGGATCGTCAGGTGGGGGACCTAGGGGTTTCAAGATCATCAGAAGGCCCCTTGGAATCAGTGTGCTCCAAAGAGGAATCCCTACCCAACAGGTCACTTTCTGGAACTGGTGTCAGTGGGCTACGTTCCTCCTTGCATCGGTCTGTTCAAACCGGAGAAGGTCCTGGAGACCAGGGCCCGCCTGGCCAGAGTCCCGAGGAGGAGAGTCCCTAGGAGGTGGAGTGGGGGGCCTCCCCATCCTTCATGAAAGCCCACCAGGCTGAAAAAAAGCGCATTGCAATCCACCAGAGGAGGTGAGTGATAAGGTGGGTACGAATACTGAGAAGGCGGAGCCGGGTACCCTGGTGTCTGGTATCCCGGCATCAGTCCCTGAGGCTTGTGGTACCCTGCCACAGGTCTGAAAGGAACCGGGTAACCTGGCTTGGGCCCCGAGGCGTTGGGTTTCCTGGCACTGGTCTCTTGAGATGTCAGGAATCCTGGTGTCAGTCCCGAAGGTACCAGCTGGGGATTACCCAAAGGACCAGTTGGCACTGCCAGAGGTTGAGATGACAACAGTTGAAGCATTTGTGTCGACACCGGTAGAGCGAAGGCTGATGGCGGTTCATTGAGAAAGGTGCCGCCGGCCCCAAATGGGAGGCGGGAAGCTAACTCCAGACGGAGGCAGAGGCGACGCCTGTGTAGAGAAGGCGAGCGCTTGCTCTGGGCATTGCAAAGAGGCATTGGGAACAGACATGGGCAACACCAGGACCAGGGGAGCAACGGGAAAGGACCCACCACCCACCGAAGACAGCCCGGTCGAGCCACCTGGCTGAGGACCCGCTGGGTGTAAGGGCCTGAGCATCAGGGGCTGGTTGGCAACCGGAGTCTGAAGCCCCGAGGAGCCTCCGCCTGAGACTGAAATGAGGGTGGGCGGCTGAGGAACAGGTAGTCCAGAAGAAGAGAGGGCTGCCAAAAGAGGGGGGATGACCTTCAGCAGGAGGAGGACCCCGAGTTGGTCACAGACTTATGCAGGGAGCGGGAAGGTGACCAGGGACGACAGTCCCTGTGCTTGTCCCGGTGCTTATGCTTAGCAGATTTCTTCTCCTCCTGGATGGGAGAAGAAGTCGAAGCCCCAGAGACTGGGGAAGAGGAAGAGCCTTTACCCTGGAGCTCATTCTCCATCGTGGTCAACTTTTGCAGCAGTAAGAAGCCTTGAAGAGTCTTCAAACAACATCTCTTTGTGGCCTGGTTAAAGTCCTGGCAGTTCTGGCAGGCCTCGGTGTCGTGTTCAGGGCCTAAACAGAGCGGGCAATAAGAGTGGCCATCGTTGGAGGGAAGCTGCTTGCCGCAAGCACGTCGTATGCCGGTCGGAAGACTAAGCTGGAAAAGAAGACGTGCACAAGAGAACAAACTAATTCTAAAATGAAAATAGACGCAGAAAAAGCGCAAAGCAAAATGGTGGCCAACTGAAGCAAGCATCCGTGAAGGTCAGAAGACATGCACAGGTCGACACTGGGAAGAACTCAGGTGGAGCTAGGGGACTGCCCCGGTTATACCATAGGCGGACGTCAGCAGGGCAGTCCCCCACTGTATACAGCTAGCTAGAAGTTTTCCGTGTGGTCCTAGTGCCTGGTGGCTTAAGTCCTACCAGTGTTTGCTGCTGCAAATGCCCCCTCGAAGTAAGATCTGCTCAGACCGAGTGTCCTTCAAAAAAATTCCCATTACAGAAACATTACAGTTGATTCGACTGGAAACAACTGCAAAGGCTCCTTAATTAAATGGGGTAATGCAAACAGTCATTGTACCAAGCTAATTGACTTTAGCACACTCAAAGGGCCAAGTGCCAACAAGCCGTCTGCACAGTGCTAGCTAAAAAATTTCAAAAACCTACTAGTAACTGCACAATGCACTTCATCATCCTCCCCCATCAGTACAGTGTATACCTGTGGTCCAAGGGCAGAACCTTCCCTACTCATAATCCCAGCTACTAAATGCTCAATGGAGTCGGTGTGCCCACCACTCCTGCTCCTGATCTCTATATATAATATCCCTGGTGTATGTGGTGGGCCCCTCAACCACTACCGAGCACAAAAGGTATTTCTGCATATCATCAGGTGCAACCACCAGACACCAGGGATATTGTCTAGGGCATTAGTTCGCAGTCACTGTCCCAGTGAACTGCGTCCATCCATGAAACACATCTCAAATAAATAACCTTGAGACTCCCCATACAAAACAAAAAGTCATAGTTGCACAGTGCACCACGAATAAATGAAATGCCTTTGAGTAGTTGAAAGGGTTTATTCTCTTTTTATTCAACTTGTTCCCCCATCTATGCAACTG
This sequence comes from Neoceratodus forsteri, assembly GCA_016271365.2. Lineage (NCBI taxonomy): Eukaryota > Metazoa > Chordata > Ceratodontiformes > Ceratodontidae > Neoceratodus > Neoceratodus forsteri. The sequence goes on along the minus strand of CM057455.1, from coordinate 1,340,950,118 downwards.
CCCTCCCCTGGGCAGCTGACTCCCTACTCTCTTCTGACTCTTGGACCCTTGTTACCCTTTAATGTAGTAACTCCATGACTGCCTTCTCTGTCCGTTTCTCCTGCATCAGGAAATACCTTCCTACCCACCTCCCTCTTACCCTGCTCATAAGCACATTCTCAAGGGTCACTGTGCTCCCTCCTGCTCTTGCTCCCAGTATCTGTTTAAAACTGGTATTTGTGCTGTTCTACCTCCAATCTCACTGGACAATTGTTATCTCACATAATTTGCATGTTGTTCTTATTTGTTTTATTTTGTATTGTTTGTTTTGCATAGTTACCTTTGTACAGTCTGTACAGTTACCTTTCCACTGCTCTCGCTTCTCGTACCTTCCACTAGGTCACACCTTGAAATGAGTTACTGAGCAATGTGCCTTTCCCAGTTATGAAATTGTACACAGATAAATGCAAACCAAATAAATATATTCAGTAAATACATTATTTTCAAACTTCTTGAGCCTTCCCTAGAACAGGTTGGAGTCTCCATTGTGGGGATGACCTCACCATTCAAGAAACACTGGCCTACAGTGAGGATTTGAGGAAAGGTAGGGGTCTGCAGGAAAGAAGAAGGAGAAGGAGAAGAAGAAGAATCAGCATTTATATAGCGCTTTTCATACATCCAAAGCGCTTTACAAGCAATGCTAGACTGGTAGTGAAGTGACTGAATGTGTGGTGGCGGCCATATCGCACATCATCACCCACACACAGCCTGGATAATTGCATGAACGGTTTATGGGAAGGGAATGTTGGCCAGGACACGGAATGTTCCCTACTCTTTGCGAAGAGTGCCCTGGGTTCTTTACTTCCACCTGGACACCCACCAGGATGGGCAGAAGGGACCTCGGTTTAACATCTGATCCAAAGGATGGCACACCCCAGCAGTACAGCACCCCCCAATACTGCACTCTGATGCCAGCGATTTTTAGGTGCAAGTCCAATCCCGGTGTGGGACGAGAACCCACGACCTTCTGGTCCAGAGGCGGATGTGCTACCAACTGAGCCACGCTGACACAATGGAAGAGGGACACCAGTGTGCATTAATAACTAGGATTGTGAGTAGGAAGAGTTCAGCCCTTGGACAGGACGAATGGTGGGGGCATGATACAGACAGTACAACAGACAGTACAGTACGCAAGAACTTACGGTAACAGTAGATCTTAGAGAGGCTCTTGCAGTAGGTACTAACTGACAGGACTATGCCGCCAGCCGCTAGGACCACACAGAAAACTTTAGCTAGCAGTGTCTGGCGGAGGACTGCCCACCCGGCGTCATGTGACAGACGTCAGCGTGCGTGGCACTATATAGTGAGCACTCCCCACGCTGCGACAGGAGGTAGGAATGGGCTCCTGAAGCTATAAAGCTATGAAAGGAGAAGTAGCAGAAGAAACCCAGGTAAGAGGGAAAGCAGTACCTACCGCAAGAGCCTCTCGAAGATCTACTGTTACGGTAAGTTTACACGTAACTGCACTATCTTACTTCGAGAGGGCTCTTGCAGTAGGTACTAACAGATAGGACTGAGTACCAAGCAGTCAAAAATCATACAAGTCTGAGACATGGGAGGTAGGAACAAGTCTGCAGGAAACTGGGATCTTAGGATAAGAGTCCCTGTAGAACAGCTAGGCCAAAGCCTGCTCTGCGCCTAGAAGCAATGTCTGAACTGCAATGCTTAGTGAAGGTATGCACAGAACTCCAAGTGGCAGCCGCACAGATATCTGCGGCAGAGATGTTCCTGAAAAAGTAGCCAAGGCAGCCATGCCTCTGATTGAGTGCCTTCTGACTTCCCCTGGAAGTGTTTTGTTATACTTCTGATAACAAAAAGTAATAGTTTGCCAACCATTTGGACAAACACTGTTTTGAAACTGCAGCGCCCTCTCTTTTGGGCTCAATGGAGACAAATATCTGGTCAGTTTGACTAACTTGTTTCGTCCTGTTCGTGTATTAATGAAGAATTCTATGTACATCAAGAGTGTGTAGAATTGCTTCACCATGATTGGAATGCTCAGAGTAGTACACTGGCAACTGAACGATCTGATTTAAGGCGGACTCAAACCACCTTACGTAAGAACTTAAGATTTGTACACAGAGCCACTCTGTCTCTGTGAAAAATAAAATAAGGCTCCTTATACACCAGGGAATGAAGCTCGGAAATTCTTTGAGCCAAAGTAACAGCAACTAAAAAGGAGCGCTTTCCAGGACAGGTAGCACATATCGCAACTCACCGCTGGTTCAAGTGAGACAGCGTGAGCTTTTCTAAAATAAAGTTCTGGTCCCAAGGAGGAGCAGGGCTCCTGATTGGGGGTTTCAAATGAAGCATCCCTTTTAAGAAAGTCTTGGGAACTTCCAACTGAGCCAAGGTTTTGCTATCCACTGAGAAGTGGTAGGCAGAAATGGCAGATAAATGGACCTTCAGGGTTGACTAAGGGCGAGGTCGGAGAGGTGCAATAGGTACTCTAAGACCTGCAGAACTGGGCAGGAGAAGGGGTCTCACTCTTTGGCCGTGGCCCGTACGGAATATCTCTTCCATTTCATAGGTGGATCTACTGGACGGCTTTCTGGCCTCCACTAGGACCTGTGCCACTCTCGAGGATACTCCAAAGTGAGCGGCGGCTATGTAAGCAGGTGCCAAGCATGTAGGTGAAGGAATTGCAGGCCTGGATGGACCAGGGTGCCCTGTTCTTGACTCAAGAGATCTTGACAGATGGGCAGAGGAACTGGAGGTTCCACTGGCAGCTGTTGAAGCAGAGAACCAGATCTGCAGTGGCCAGAAGGGAGCAAACAGAATCATATGTGCTCCCTCTGCCTGAAGTTTCAGCAGTACCCTCTGCAGTAGTGGAAGAGGAGGGAAGGCATACATGAACCTCCCCGTCCTGCATAGAGACAGCGCATCTTGACAAAAAACATCATGCCCTGGAGTGAGCAGAAAGTTAGTAGTTTTGTGTTGGATAGAGATGCGAACAGATCGAGGTCTGGTCGGCTCCAACGTTCAAAAACGCAGTCTACCACAGACGGTCTCAGCTCCCATTTGTGGGCTCTGCATCGAGTGTGGCTGAGTTCATCCACCAGGACATTTTGGATGCCTAGTACATGCACCGCCATGAGGTGGAGACTGTGCTGTACTGCCCCGTACCACACTCTCACTGCTTTGCAATAGAATGGGTACGAGTGAGCGCCTCCTTGTTTATGTATCAGATGACACATGTCTGTCTGGATCATGAGCAGCCCTGGTTGAAGGAGTTGCTGGAAGGCCTGTAAGACGTTCAGCACAGCTTTCATCTCCAGTACGGTGATGTGAAGCAAATGTTCACTGGAAGATCAAGAACCTGGAGTCCTGCAAGTACCCAAATGGGCTCCCCATCCCAGTCCCGAGACATCAGTCATCAGGGTATGAGTGGGAAGATCAGACTGGAATGGGACACCCTGTCGAAGGTTGTCCGGGTTCTGTCACAACAGGAGGTCCCGAACCATCGGGTTTGAAACCAGGATCATATGATCCCGGTCGTCAGATCTCTGATCCCACTGTACTCGGAGCCCATTGCGTGAACCGCATACGCAGTCTGGCTAAATGCACTGTGGGGATAGCAGCTGCCATAAGTCCCAGCAGGCGAAAGACTGATCTTGTGGAGGTCTGCCTCTGGGAAGCCACCAGATGTGCCTGACGATGGAGTCTCCGCTCTGTCTGGTGGGAGGAAGGCTCTCCTCTGGGCTGTGTCCAACATTGCCCCAATAATCTGGAGGTGTTGGGAAGGGATAAGGTGAGATTTGGGGTAGCTGACCGAAATGCCCACCTGCTGGAAAAGGTCCAGGGTAATGGATAATGATCAGACTAGGCTGTCTTGGAAAAAATCCAGGGCGATGGATGGTGATCTGACAAGGCTGTTCTTTGAAGGGGCTGAAAGAAGCCAATCATTAAGGTAAGGGAACACATGGATACCCTGCCTATGTAAGGCCGCTGCTACCACAGCAAGGCACTTAGTGAACATCCTGGGTGCGGATGATAGGCCAAAGGGTAGAACTCTGAACTGGAAATGCTCTCCCTGAAAACAGAATCGGAGGAATCTGCAGTAAGGTGAAAAAAATGGGAATATGGAGGTAGGCATCCTGCACATCCAGTGCACATAGTCACTGTCCCTGGTGTAGCAATGGAATGAGACCTGGCAGGGATAACATTCTGGACCTCTTGTATGCCACAAAGAGGTTCAAGGCTGCTGAGATCCATTATTGGTCTGAAGTCGCCTGTCTTCTTGGGGATCAGGAAGAAGTGTGAATAGTACCCCTTTCCTCTCCGACTCAGAGGGGACCTGCTCTTTTAACATCAGAGAGCATCTCCTCTTACCAGCTGGATGTGACCTGGAGGGTAATAAGACAGCCTCCCAGCCCGGTAGGTGGTTTGCATACCTGTCTCCTACCAGTTCCCCTAGGGCTCGGTCTAGGGAAGGGAGCGGTTCCCGAGGCTCTATGAGATTTCACCGGGGGAGCCATGCCTGCCAAAGGGGCCAGATGTTTGTTCTGACATCGGTTCTGTTGCTGCCTTTGCTGTAGACGCTGTTGCCAACAAAAGGGCCATTTCTGCTTCGGGGGGGGGGGTGTTAATACATGAACTGGACAGAACACAAAGCCTTGCCTTTGTCCTGCAGATCTGTAATAATGTCCTTGATATCCCCTCCAAAAAGAACAGGGCCACGGAACGGGGCATCCTGGATTGCTAACTGCACTTCGGGTGCCAGCCCAGAGATCCTCAGCCAAAAGTGGCTCCATAGACTGACAGCCGTTGCTATTCCCCTTGCTGAGGCATCCACCGCGTCATGTGACCCTCAGGGTGTGACGCGGCTAGTGGACCTGGCTGACCTCACCAGGCATATTTCTTCCTTAAGCTCTGAGTCAGGAAGTTTGTCAAGCTTGGACTCTAACAGGCCCAGGATGCATTTCTGGTAGACCACCATGTGAGCTACGTAATTTAGTGCTCTGATGGCCAAAGTGGACGAAGAATATACCTTCTTCCCAAACTGATCCAGTACCTTGGATTCCTATCTGGGGGAGAGATTCTGAAATGTTTTGGTTTGGATTATTGGTCATGTGAGGCGCATATGACCACTGAATTGGTCTTAGGGTGGACACTAAGGTAATCCTTCCCTTCTGGTGTCTGATATAGTCTATCAGACTTCCTGGCTCTCCAGGGCTAGAGAAGCTGGTCGTTTCCATATTGTGGATGCCAAGTCCTCGTGAGGGCCTAGCCACAGTGGAATGAGTGTTGAGAGGCAAATAAGAGAGCTCCAGGTGCTCGACGAATCTCTGGCATTGGGGGTCTTGAGCCTCCGTGCGTCAGTTGTAAGCCACCTGAATTTTCCTGAGGAGTTCTAGAAAAGAGGGGTCCTCTAGGGGTGTTTTAGGATACTCCTTCAATTTAGTGTCATCCAGAGTCAGAGACTCTTAGTCCGAACCCAAATGGGCTGTATCGCTCTGGTCCACTGGTCTTGGGAATTCTGCGGGCCATTGTGGCTGGGACAAAGGCTCCACAGATCTACCCGACGTCAAAGGTCTAGAACCTGTCGACGGGGAAAGCCTGGACGGTGGCTCTTTGGGGGCTGGCATCAGGCTAACCGGAGGCCGATGCTTCTCAAGCTCCGATGTGAGCTGAGACTTCGCCTCGTCCCACCATGAACGAAGCATTGCCTATAAGTCCACCTCGGGTGGAGGTGTGGTGGCAGGTGCCCAAATACTGTCGTCGGATAGCCCAGAACCTGAAATAAGGTGATGGGAATCCAGGCATGGGAAGACCCAGCGACAGGCACTGAGGAAACCCTGGCGACAGGAACCCCGGTGACAGGAACCCCCAGCTATGGATACCCCGGAGGGTATCGAGGTGTCAGGTAGCTCGGCAGAGCGCTAGAAGGACCCAGCATCAGCCCTGAGGGGCCGCAGGACCTGGTGTAGGCTCCGACGGGGGTGCCGAAGGCCCTGATGGGGGAATCGATGGATGGTTCAGGGGAGTCAGTCTAGCACGACAGCGGCCCAGAGGAATCCGAGGGACCCTGCAGGGTCAGGATGCCTTTCGTCAGGTATGGTAGAGCGCCAGGCATCAGGCGATCTGACGTCAGAAGTGAAACAGTGCCAGACTGTGGATGCTCATCCCTCCTCTCAGTCCCGTGGAACTGGGGACGTTGGAGGAACCACCTCAAGAGGCAGAGGGAGAGTAGTCGGAGGGGGTGGACCCTCCAGCCTCAGCTGAGGCTCAGTCAGCTGGTCCGGTTCCTCAATGTCAGGCCAGTTGTCGGGGCTTGCCGGAGGACCCAGGACTGACCTCACGTTGGAGAGTGGAGTGGGAGGCTCCTCTGTGTCCGTGGCTCCCAATGGGGGCCGCGGGCTAGATGGAGACCGTTCCTGGTCCTGATGTCTCTCCTTGTCCCTCTTCTTCTGATGTCCTTCAGGGGAGGAACATGAGCGCCTAAGATTCTTCAGCTCCTTCTCCATGGATGCAATTTTGAATTAATTTCTCTTTTTGCTCCCACAGCCGACCGCCATATATCAGCCTGGTCACGGCACTCCCGTGCTTCCACTCCTGGCCACTTTTGCTCTCACCCCAGTAGCCCTGGCTTGCCCTCCAGAGGGCGGGGATGCGGCACTCTAGTGCCGCATGACTAGTAACTGCCTGGGGAGAACAGGACCTGGAGGCTAATCGAAGCCGGGGGCAGGCTTCACTAGAGTGGCCGGCTGCGAGTTTTTCCTTGCTTTGGCAGGGGCGGGGACATGCAATGAAGTCCATCATCCACCCCACCCCTCAGATGCCGGCACCGGTCGCTGCTCGAGCCCCTAGCTTTTGCCAGGGGTTCGTCGCACACAGAGCGCAACCCGCACCCTCCCCCCGAAGTAGGGGAGCAGTCCATGGGATGGCTCAATCCTGTTGCTCCTGGCCGGCCCTCCTGCAACCCGGGTCCGTTCCCGAACCAGGGTCGCCAGCGTCGCAAGCGGAAATCCAACCACTGCGCCGGTAGTCCGGCCCTGGATGCAATTTTTAATTTTAATAAATGGGCTTCCACTGTCTGTTGACGGCGCTGCTGTGTGGCCTGACTGAAGCCTTGGCAGGTCTAACAGTCCTCAGCCTTGTGATCTGGGCCCAGAAAGAAGAGGCTGAGGGAATAGCTGTCCTTGTGAGGGAGCAGTCTCCCGCAGGAATCGCACTTATTTTTATGCGAATCGGAAGACGTCGGAGATGACATGCAATGCAAATATACTAATACTGTAAGAGGTAAAAAGTTAATAGCAGAGAAAAACGAGTAGAATACTCATCCAAGATGGCGTACACAAAAGCAACGTTCTCTGCGAGGTTTGACATGCGCAGGTCGACGGCGGGAAAGAACTGCATGACAGGCATGGGGACTGATCACTATATAGCGCCATACTGACATTGGTCTTGTGATGCCGGGTGGGTGGTCCCCCGCAAGACACTGCTAGCTAAACATTTTTCAATCTGTTAGCACCTACTGCAAGAGCCCTTTTGAAGTAAGATCTATAAATACCTCATGGTTTATGACTGCCCACCCACCCTACTATCCTATAAATACCTCACAGGGGGTAAATAAAGTACAGGAGGAGAGTATATTTAAGAGAAAAAGATGCACAAGAACAAGGGGACATGCAATGGAGCTGGAAGAGGGTAAACTCAAGAGAGGAGAAGGAGTACTTCTTTGAAAGAGTGGTGGATTCTTGGAACAGTCTTCCAGTGGAGGTGGTGGGGCAAAAAGGTGGTGGGCTTCAAGCATGGAGGAAATAAGCACAAGGCAATCTTAGTGGGAAGCAAGGGGAGGGCAGAGACCAAGTAGGGTCTGTGGTGACAATATTGGCTAAGGAAAAAAAAAAGGGGGGAGGCAAGACTGGGTTGGACAAGTGGTCCTTTGCTGTCAAATTCAATTTTGACGGCTACAGGTCAGAGCTCTGCATTCTGTCTTGGTACCACAGAAAGGGTGAAGGCATGTCACACTCCTAACGAAGCACACAAAATTTTGGAGTTGAAGCACAATTCCTCCGCTAGCAGAAGCACTCCGCTGTCTCCATTCAGAAGACCACAGTGCTCTTTTTGTCTCTGCTCCCACCCCCTTTATCTTTCTAAACCCTTTCTACAAACCAGCAGCTTCGTCCCCCCGCAAATTACCTCCTTCTCAAAGAAGCAGCTGTCCTCTTGAATGTGGTTGTTTCAGTAATGGCAAGGCTAAAAGCTTGCTGTGCTTGGGCTATCAGTCTCATTAGTGTATCCATTTCTGATTAAGGTTTTCCATTCATTTTTACCTAAAAAATGCCCTGTTGATCAAAATGGAGTTTGTAATGGGACTGCATTCTTCCAGCAGAGGTTCAAATCACATTTCTCTCTCTCCGTGTGTGTGTGTGTGTGTGTGTGTGTGTGTGTGCGTGCGCCTGTGCGCGCGTGTCTCAGTCTATAATGATTTACTCCTGTCTGGAGTGTTCGTTTATGCTAACCCTTTCAGGACTGATCTAATTCTTAGTGGACTGAATGATAAAACACAGCTCCACGTCACACCATGCCTATCTGACAGCATTCCTCAGCAGAAGTTCAAATTACATTTCTTCACCCCCCCAGTGATTGAGTGTGCGTGTGTGCACGTGTGTGTTTTTTTTTGGGGGCGGCAGTCTGCAATGATTTACTCCTGTCTGGAGGGTTCATTTATGTTAACCCTTTTAGGACCTAATTCTTAGTGGTATTCTATTCAGTTTGTTTCACTAATTATTCTCATAACTATTCACAAGTGTTCTTCTAGGGGGAAATGAGGGGGTTAGAAACCAGACTGCATTATACAGGAAAATACTGACAACTGAAGATGACCAATTGTGATAACAGCTGACTTTTTTGTCAGCATAATTTTTTTAATCATTTCCCCGCCCTTTTAAATGTTAACATTTTCTGCAGTGTGGCTTTCAGTTTGAAGCAATAAATACCATACTGTAGTCTAAGAATTCAGTTGGTAAATTGGAAATATTTACAAGGTAAAACTCTCATGACTTTATATTTGTAGTAGGAGTAGCTGTCCTCTACAGTAAGGTGGGACCTTACCGACAGCAGAGTATCATTTCTGCAGAATCATAGGGGTTGCATAGCTCCTCCACCCACCACATTTTATATTAATACATGCTAGGCAAGAAAAAATTATTTACCATAGTGATGTTGTTTCTTCTAATGGAGTCTTGCTATATTCTGCCAATATGTAGTATGACCGACCGGTTCAGCTGCCCCAGAGAGTTAAGAGTTAAACCCTATGCAAATGCATAGAACTGAGCTCTAGCTCTGTTTTCAAACCACTGGCCTCAGTACACTCTATGTAACTGACCAGCTTCTTGCGTAACTACTACTAAGAGCTAACTAAATAATTTATAACTGTGACTAATACCCCAAAGGTAAATACACACAACAATAGGCATAAACAAGACTCAAGTCACCGATGCCCAGAAAAAAACACCACCCACTGGTGGGTAAAGGAGATGATAACTGGAGTGGCAGAGACCTCATTTCCCTAGGTTCCAGAGGGAGGCAGGGTGGGAGGTCAGAATACAGCAAGACTCCATTAGAAGAAACAACATTACTGTGGTAAGTAATTTTTTCTTCAAACATGAAGTCTTGCTGTATTCTGACAATATGCAGACTACCATGCGGTGCCCCATGGAGGTGGGCACAGAACCTACTTAGGGAACTGGCTCTACAATACTGCTGTGCCAAATCTGGCATCACTTCTGGCCTGGGTGTCCACGCAGTAGTGCTTAGTGAATGTGTAAACAGTTTTCCAGGTAGCTGCTTTACAGATGTCAATCAGGGGGATATCTCTGGCAGCTGCTATGGAGGCAGCTGTTCCCCTAGTAGAGTGAGCCCTCAGGCCCACTGGTGGCTCCTTACCTAGTGTGCCATAGCAGAACTGGATGTAAGCCACAATCCATCTGGAAATAGTCCTTTGTGGCTGGCCTGCCTTTACCCACCTCACCATAGGTAAGGAACAACTGAGTACAGTCCTTCCTTTTGTCTTTTGTTCTGTCCATATAATAGCTGATGGACCTTTTTACATCCAGGCTATGCAGCCTGGGTTCACCTGAACTGGAATAATCAGTGAAGAAGACGGGCAATGTTATGGACTGATTCAAGTGGAAGTCTGAGACTACTTTGGGGAGGAAAGTACAGTTACGTAAGAACTTACCATAACAGTAGGTCTTCGAGAGGAGCTCTTGCAGCAGGTAATACCATTAAGACTGAAGCCGGCAGGCGTCAGGACCCCACAGAAAACTTGTAGCTAGCAGTCTGAGGCAGGGGACCGCCCCTGACATCGGCTCCGCCCGACATCCTACGTGGTATAAAGGGGTGGTCCCCTGGCGCCACCCCAGTTCTCCCGCCAGAGACCCGGCTAGATAGAATTTGGAGAACCAGGTAGCAAAACATTCCGCATCCTGGTTGGATGGAAACCCAGAATAATAATAATTATAATCCCCTAAGATATCCTGGGGTAAGGAGGGTGGGAAAGCCACCTGTTGCAAAAGCTCCTCTCTAAGATCTACTGTTACAGTAAGTTCTTACATAACTGTACTATCTGTCTTCAAGGGTGGTGCTCTTGCAGCAGATAATACCACTGGGATAGAGTCCAAAGCAATACCCAAGGATAGGCCCAGGTCTGATAGCGCAGATGGAGGTATATAAGAAGATGGAGCGGACTTCTATGAGAGAAGGCCTTGCAGGACTGCTTTTCCGAAACCTGCTCTCCTTCTGGAAGCGATGTCCAGGCTGTAATGCCAGATGAAGGTGTGGACGGAATACCACGTGGCAGCAGCACAAATATCTGCTGAAGAAACGTTCTTCAGTGCTGCAAATGAAGAAGCCACCGCTCTGGTGGAATGACCCTTAACAGCACCCGGAAAAGGTCTGTCATGGTGCTGATAACAGAACGTAATGCAATGCACTAGCCAACGAGCTAGTGTCTGCTTGGATACAGAAGCTCCTAACATTCACTTCGCGAAAGAACAACTGATCCGATTTCCTGGCGGAGCAAGTCCTGTGGAGATAATATCGCAAAATGGGATGAATATCAAGGGTGTGCAACAGTGCTTCACCCTGGTTGTAAGTGTTAGGGTAGTATACCGGAAGGTTGATATCCTGGTTCAGGGTCAGTACGGATACCACCTTCGGCATTAATTTGGGGTTCGTACACAGATTCACCCTGTCCCTGTGAAAGACTATGTATGGTTCTTTATACATCAGAGCCTGGAGTTCCGAAACCCTTCGAGCGGAGGTGATGGCCACCAAGAGTAAAGTCTTCCAAGAGAGGAAGCGCAGCTCATAAGAGGCTGCCGGTTCGAAGAGAGGAAGTGTGAGTTTCTCCAGAATGAAGAGGAGGTCCCAAAGAGGAACAATGGTCCTCCTGGGAAGTCTGACGTGTAATACCCCTCGAAGAAAAGTCTTGCAGGCATTCAATTGAGCCAGAGTTTTGTCTCCGATTGGGTTAGGATATGTGTAGACCGCACACACATGCACCTTGATTGAGGAGTAACTCAACCCTTAAGTCCAAAAGGTGTCGGAGATACTCTAGCACGTGCCTTACCGGACAACCCAAGGGATCTAGGGAACGAGCAGACGCCCACAAACAGAAGCATTTCCATTTCAGAGAGTACATGACTCTGGTAGAAGGCTTCCTGGCCACCACCAGAATTTTAGCCACTATGCTTGACACTCCTAATCTCTCTTACACTAGGACTGCAGGAGCCAAGCATGCAAGTGAAGAGAGTAAAGAGCAGGATGGATGAGAGTCCCCTGTTCTTGAGACAGCAAGTGAGTGGAGAGTGGCAACTGAACTGGAGGTTCCAGAGACACATGCTGGATTAGCGGTTACCAAATTTGAAGAGACCATACAGGAGCCACCAGAATCATTCTGGCTGCCTCTGACTGCAATTTGAGCAGTACTCTCTGAATGAGGGGAAAAGGAGGGAAGGCATAAAGGAACTTCCCTGTCCAGGAGAGGGACAATGCATCGCGCCAGTAAACACCAGGCCCTGGAGCAAGTGAGCAGAAACTATGCAGTTTGGCGTTGCAATGGAATGCAAAGAGGTCCAACTCTGGCTGGCCCCATCTGTCGAAGAGGTAGTCTACGACATCTTGGAGCAATTCCCACTCACGATTCTGAGAGGAAGAGCGACAGACTGTCGTCGAGAACGTTCTGGACCCCTGGCAGGTGAACTGCGGTGAGGTCGAGACTGTGTTCTACTGCCCAATCCCATACTCTCATGGCTTCTCTGCAAAGGGAGAAGGGGTGAGTTCCCCCTTGTTTGCTGATGTAGAAGACAGCGGGTGTGTTGTCTGTCTGCACCAGAAGAGGACCCGGCAGAAGTTAGTCTCTGAATGCCAAGAGTGCAATCAGCACCGCTCTCATTTCCAAGAAACAGATATCAAGAGAGTGCTCGGTGACAGACCAGGATCCCTGGGTCCTGTGATCCCCTAGATGAGCCCCCCATTCTGACAGAGAGGCGTCTGTGGTCAGGGTCTGAAGCGGTCGAGTTCTGTGGAAAGAACGCCACCGCTCAGATTGTCCATGCAGAGCACGATGAATTGCTCGAGATATCCGGATTTGGAGATCCAAATCATCTACCAACTGGTCCCACTGTACCCTGAGGTGCCACTGCAATGCGATGGACGCCACCATATGACCCAGCAGCTGTATAACCACCCATGCGGGGGAGGAGGGGTTTCGTTGAAGGCTTCTGGCTAACCCCTTAAGCAGTTCTGCTCTGTCCGGTGGCAGAAAAGCCCTCCCCAGTTCGGAATCCAGGATGGCTCCTGTAAACTGCAGCAGCTGTGGCCAAGGATGTGACTTCAGCTAGTTGACTGATGCCCAGGGATGAAAACGGGGCCCACGCTTCTGTTAGGGTGATTAGAAGCTCCTCCTCTGACTGAGCGGAGATGAGCCAATCGTCCAGGTAGGGGTAGACAAAGAGGCCTCTCCTGCGGAGTGCCGCTGCTACCACCGCTAGGCACTTGGTGAATACCCTGGGTGCTGACGAGAGGCCGAAGGGCAGAACCCTGAATTGGTAATGCTAGTCTCTGAAGCAGAACCGCAGAAATCGTCTGTGGGTCTTCAGGACCTTGATGTGCAGGTAGGCATCCTGCATATCCAGAGAGCACAGCCGGTCTCCTTGCTGGAGTAAGGGGAAGAGGGACCCCAGGATGACCATGTGAAACCTCTGATATTTCATGGACACGTTGAGCTGGCTGAGGTCCAGAATGGGATGAAGGTCTCCCGTCTGTTTCAGGATGAGGAAGAAGCGGTAGTAGAAACCTTTCCCTCTCTGGGCCAGAGGAACCCTCTGAATCGCTCTTTTGTCTAACAGCTGCTGGATCTCTCCTTCCAAGAGGAGATCATGTTGCGGTGGACAATGGGATGGAAGGGGGTGGGTTGTCTGGTGGGATAGAGGTGAATTCTATCTAATACCCTATCCGAATGGTATCCAGTACCCATTGGTCGGTTGTGATACTGGACCACTCGAGCGGGTAGAGCACAAACCGCCCTCCTACCTGCTCGTTCTGCCTGTCCCCGAGAGGAGGAGGGCAGCCCTGGGAGTCAGGTAGAGGGGGTTGGAGGGTCCTGGGAGCTTTAGGCGGTTTAGGGCCCTGGGAACCTTGAGAGGCTGGGTGACCCAGTCTCTCATATCCCTTTCCCTGGGACTGTCTGCAGGTTTGTCCTTGGGTCTGACACGGACGAAAAGGATGTCAGCGGGTAGTCTGGGGTTGAGACTTGTACATCTGCAACCGCTTTCCCAAATTCCTGCAGTTGTTTCACCATCTGCTCCGCCTCGGGGCCGAACAAGACTGGGCCCTAAAAGGGGGAATCCAAGATACGAGTCCTGAAGATCTTGCTGGAAACCAGGAAGTCTGAGCCAGGACTGCCTTCTCATGCATATGACGGATGCCATAGCCCTGGAGGCCATATCAACGGCGTCATAAGAACATCGGAGGGCATGCTTGTCCACGACCAGGCCCGACTGAGCGCAGGCCAAAATCTCCTGTTTTGAATCGGAGTGAGGGAGAGTCTGTACCAAATCCATGTTTTTTTCTCCACAGGGATTGTTGGTAGAAGATCATGTGGGCCATGAAATTCAAGGACCTGATGGACCCTGTAGCCGAAGAAAAACCTTTTCCCAGCTGTCCAGTTTCTTCGAGATGGATCTCGGGGCTGGGAGCCAAATGCCCCCCAGCCGTAAGCAGCTGTAAGGAATAAAGAATTAGCCTTAGGTTGTTCTGCCAGGAATGGTTCCGATTTGGGAGGCTTGTAAAGTCTGTCGGCCTTCCTCGGAACTGCCGGGATAGATGTTGGTGTACGCCAGGTAAGGCGAGTGACATCCTGGAAAGGTTCTATGAATGGTGGGATGACCAGCGGCTTTGGTTCCTTTTCTCCTAGGAACATAGCTAGATATTTCCGTTCTGGGTCTAGGGCCTCTGTATCCCATTCGTAAATAGTCTGGATGTGCCTCATGATGTCAAGGAATGAGGGATCATCCGGAGGGGACTGTGGAGAGTCCCTGGGTCCTGGCGAAGGGGGTAGAAACCTGTCCTCTGAGGAGTCCTACTCGAAGCCTGCCTTGTCCGAGGAGGATGTATGTGTGTTTGGGGGAGAGAAGAGACGGGGATGGAGGCCGTGTCTTTCACTTCCCCTTCAGAGGGGGAGTTGGGTGCTCATCCGGTTGGCCCTAATCTGGGGTAGGAGGTGGAGTGGGGCCCTTGTCCGGTGGCCTGTATAGCAGGTCCCCCTTGACTGTATCCCACCAGGTGGTAAAATAAAATTCCCTATGTCCACCACTGGGACGACCGCTGGAGCCAGCATCGGGTTGGACGGACTGGGCATCGGATCCATGGGGACGGGCATCTGGGGATCCGGCACATCTACTGATGTGGCGGGCATCGGGTACAGAAGACCGGTGTCCGAAGACCGGCTTCCGGTGTCAGCTGGCGTCTGGCCTGTAGGTGGAGGGGCAGACAGCTGATCCTCGTCTGGCGACCGCCCCGTGTCTGGCGTCCGGGATCGGGTCATCGGGGTAGGCGAGTGGCTAGGTGGGCAGACATCTGGCGGTTGGTGCACCTTAGCTTGGGGGGGTGTCCGAGCCCGGACGTCCCCTTGCCTACCAGAATGTTCCTAAGAATGTTTCCTCTTTTCTGAGGAACTAGGCCTGTCCAGAGCCCTGGGTAGGCTTTCCTGGGTCAACCCTGTGGGTGTATGAGGTTGATGAGCAAGGGAGGAAGAGCGATGTCCTGCTGATGCCGACTCCCGTGGCGGCCCTGAGGGAGAGGGAGGAGCGGACTTAGAAGAGCGGGATGGAAGATGAAGACAACACCTGTTTAGCTGGCAACAGATGGGCGGATTCAGACCTGACCGATCCTTCTCCTTGTGATGCCCCCGAGGCCTTTTCTTTGGAAGGGGACTCTAGCGGGAGAGGAAGAGCTGGCCCCCGAACCTCGCTGCATGGCCGCAAGCTTCTTTTCTAAAAGAAAGGCCTTCAAGGCGTGGGATCTCCTGGTGCACGTCTTCTGACTGAACTTCTGGCAATGGCCGGATGAGTCAGGCTGATGGTCCGGGCCTAGGCAGATGAGGCAGGCCGTGTGGCAGTCTTTCGCCGGGATCTGCTTCCCGCAAGCACACTTAGATTTTCGCTGCGGTGGTGAGGGCGACTAAATACATGAGGCGTTAGGTTATGATTTAGACTAAACGAGAAAGAAATTACTTATCTGGCGTTCGAAGCTGTCGACTGCAGAGGGGTGCGTCCGTGGAGCCAAACTACGCGGGTCGACGGCAGGAAAAGAACTGGGATGGCACCAGGGGACTGCCCCCTTTATACCACGTAGGACGTCAGGCGGAGCAGACATCTGGAGCAGTCCCCTGCCTCAGACTGCTAGCTACAAGTTTTCCGTGGGGTCTTGACGCCTGCTGGCTTCAGTCCTATGGTATTACTAGCTGCAAGAGCTCCACCCTCGAAGACCAATCTTTGTTAGCTCGAAGAACAATCTTGTCCCTGTGAGGGGCAATGTAGTTGGGTTCCACTGACAGGGCCTGAAGCTCACTGATCCTCCTGGCCAAGGTGATGGCCACCAAAAACACAGTCTTCCATGTCAGGAATTTGAGCTCTGCTGAGGACACGGGCTCAAAAGGGGGCTGCATAAGCTCAGCTATGCAGATGTTAAGGTCCCAGGAAGGGGTAGGCTCCCTGTGAGGGGGGTGAAGATGGAGCAATCCCTTGAAGAATTTCTTAAAGATAGGATGGGCAGCCGCGGGGAAGGGCCCTTCCCGACTGACAGGCAGAGACAGCTGCCAAGTGCACCTTCAGGGTGGAGGGCTGTAGGTCCAAGGATTGAAGGTGGATCAAATAATCCAGCAGGGTTGCCAGGCTGGCCTCCTGTGGATCCATGTCCTTCTGGGAACACCAGATGGAGAATCTCTTCCATTTGGAGGAGTAAGTTTTCCTGATGGAACATTTCCTGGAAACCCTAAGGATGTCCAGGATGCCTTCTGAGAGATACAGGACTGCATACTCTTAAGTTTTCAAGAATGAAGCCTTTAGCTGGAGGGGCCCGAGGTTGGGGTACAGAATCCTCCCTTGGGAGGATATCAACAGGTTGTGCCTCCTGGGGAAGCAAATTGGACAGGCCACTGACCGGGACAACAGCATCGAGTACCACAGTTGTCTGGCCCAAATCATTCACTAAAAATACCACCAACGGCTTAATCTGGTTCAAGGTCAGTTGGCATTTATCTGTATCCCCCTCCCCCCGGTTGTGCCTGAAAACAGGCAGAATCTGTCTAGTGCACTTACCTGGTCAACAAAAACTAACTAAATAAATACGAAGCAATCAGGATCATAGTGGCTGACTGAACCCTGAGCTTGACTAAGACTCTGGGTATCAGAGGAAATGGAGAAAAAGCATACAGAAATCTGCCCGATCAATCCAGTAGCACAGCATCTAGAGGCAGTGAGCCCAGTGCTGGGGGCCTGCAACAGAACTGAGGAAGCTGATAGTTGTCTGGTGCTGCAAAGAGCTCCATCTCTGCAGTGCCCCATCTTCTGAAGATTGTCAACAGAATTTGTCTGTTCAGGGTCCACTCGTGATGGCACGGGATGATCCTGCTGAGAGCATCTGCCAGGACATTGTCCTTCCCTGGCAGGTGGACTGCTGATAGGGAAATGTTTAAGGAGCAAGCCAGACTCCAGATCTTCATGTCCTCTGTGCACAGAACTGAAGATCTCGTTCCATTTGTTGATATAATACATGGTGGTGGTGGTGTCTGTCCTGACCTGCACTACCTTGCCCTGTAGCGTCTTGGCGAATGACTGAAGTGCTAGGAACACTGCTCTGAGGTCCAGCAGATTTATGTGCAGGAGAGATTCCTGCTGGAGCCATGTTCCATGAGCAGTGTGATGCCCTAGGTGAGCTCCCAACCCTAGTAGTGAGGCATCCGTGGTCAGTACTATCAAGGGAGCTTGTTGCAGAAAGGGGGACTCCTGCCCCGAGGTTGTCCCTGTCTTGCCACCACTGTATTGCTTGCCTTAAGAGTGGTAGTTACTGGTATCAGTTTGGACAGAGAATCCCTTTTCTGGGACCAAAAGGACCTCAGATGAAACTGGATGTCCATCATCTGAAATCTGGCCCCCTGGGACTACTGCTCTGGTGACAGTCATGTGGCACAGGAGCTGTAAGTACCACCTTGCTGGGTGAGGAACCTTAAGATGGAAGGACTCTGCCAACTGGATCAGGGTGTCTGCCCTTCATGGAGGCAGAAATGTCTTGGCTTGAATTGTGTCCAGCTCTGCTCCTATGAAATCTAGGATCTGGACGTCTTTCAGAACAGATTTCTTGAGGTTCACCAGGAACCCCAGTGACTGGAAGGAATCCTGTGTGAGGGCTAAGGCTTCCTCTACCTGTTGGGGGGAGTGACCCACTACCAACCACTCATCCAGGTAGGGATAAACCGTAACTCCATGCCTTCTCAGATGTGCCACGACCATTGCTAAGCACTTTGTGAAGGCCCTTGGAGCAGATGTCAGTCCGAAGGGCATGGCCCTGAACTGATAATGGCCCGGAAGCAGTCTAAATGTGAGGTATTTTCTGTGAGACTGCCGGATGGGAATATGAAAATAAGCATCGTTTAGATCTAGGGATGCTAGCCAATCCCCTTGTCTGAGAGTAGGTAAAATGATAGCCACAGTGACCACCTTGAGCTTTGGCTTTGTGAGGTGCTTGTTTAGGTATCTCAGATCTAATATTGGCCGCCACTCACCATTTTTCTTCAGGGTTAGGAAGTACCTTGAGTACAACCCTTTTCCTCTGTGCTGAGAGGGAACAGGCTCCACTGTCCTGACTTGAAGTAAGGTGGAAACCTCTGCCTCCAACAGGACTGTTTCTGAGAAGGTGGCAGGTTTGAATGATCTTGCTCCTGTTTTTGGGAACAGTTTGAAACTGAGAGCAAGACCCTGGCCTACTACACCTCCAGGACCCATCTGTCTGATGTGATGGGCTGCCAAGCCTGAAGATAGTAGGCCAGCCTGCCTCTACTGGTAGTGGGGAAGGCAGCCCGGATAGACACCTCAGGGAGTCTGTTTAGAGGGAGTAGTGGACTGACAGATGGAACCAGCATGGCCAGTGCCTCTTCTGCCTCCACCTCTAAAGTAACCCCTAGGCTGTTGGTAGGAGAAGGCTTGAGCCTGATGGAAAGGCCTGGGGTAAGGCCTACCTCTGCCTCCCCTAGTCTACTGTCTTTGAGGGGTGGCAGCCTTTTCTTTGTCATCCACATTCTTGTAGACTACCCTGTATGCATTCATCTTTTTCATATATGCCTCCGTTTGTTCCCCAAGTACAGGTTACTCACCTGTAACAGGAGTTCTATGAATGGTATATGTTGTTCACCCACACTTCTTGGCAGGTACCTTGCCACTTTAAGATGGGCCAGAAGTTCTTCAAGCTGGCTCCTCCCACCCACCCGGGTGGTAAAACCCTCGGCTCCGGCCCATGACCCCAGATCTAGCCCGCTGTAAGCCAGGTTGTGCGCCGAAGCCGGGGAGGTCGGGTGGGTCGTGCAGATGAACATATACCACTCCTAGAACTCCTGTTACAGGTGAGTAACCTGCATTTCTAGGGATGTGGATATGTTGTTCAATCCACACTTCTTGGCAGACTCCTAGCAGTTATCCAGGAGGAGGGAGGCAAGGCGCACACCCCCATTTAGGAAACAAGGACTGCAGAACTGAGGCCCCAAAACCAGCATCCCAGCATGACTCAAGGTCAATGTGGTAATGGGAAATGAAGGTGTGCGCTGACTTCCAGGTAGCAGCCCTGCAGATTTCCTGGATAGGGACATCCCTAGAAGCAGCCACCGAGGCAGCGGTATGGAGGGTAGAATGAGCTCTTATCCCTCTGGGAGGCTCCTTGCCCGCCAACCTATAGCAGAGATATATGCAGGAGGTGATTCACCTGACTATCGTCCGCTTGGCTGCAGGTCTGCCAGGTGCGGCTTCAGCACAGGTGACAAACAGCTGGTGAATCTCTCTCCGAACTTCAGCCATACACTCCTTATAGTAGGCGAGCGCTCTCCTCAGGCCCAAAGTATGGTGCCTGTATTCGACCTCCGAGGTGTTACTGGGGTAGAACACCGGCAGAGTCAATACCTCATTCAGGTGAAACTCTGACACCACCTTCGGAAGGAATTTCAGGTGGGGGCGTAGGACAACCTTGTCCCTGTGGAAGACCAGGTAAGGAGAGTCTATGGAAAGCACCTGGAGCTCCCCAATCCTTCTGGCTGACGTGATAGCCACCAAGAAGGCGATCTTCCACGACAGGTGGGAGATATCGCACCTGTGCATCAGTTCGAATGGCTTGCCCATGAACTTAGCCAATACCAGCAGTAAATGCCACACAGGTGGAGGTTCACGCACCGGAGGGGATATGTGATCTAGGCCTTTGAAAAAATGCCAGACCACATTCTCCTGCGCCACGACTGCTTGCCAGCCCGCGCCCGGTAAGCAGAGATGGCTGCCAGGTGCACCTTAAGGGTCGACAACCGAAGCCCTTGCTGAGAAAGGGACCACAGGTAGTCCAAAATGTTAGCCAACGGGCAGGACGAGGGGTCCAGCCCCTTGCCCCAACACCAAATGGAAAATCTCTTCGATTTGAAGGCATAACATTTTCTGGTAGACTCCTTACAGGACGCCTCAACGACGTTGAGAACCTTGTCAGAAAGACACAAGGCCTGGAACTCTAGCCGCTCAGGAACCAGGCCGTCAGGTGCAGGGATTGAAGGTCCGGGCAGACTGGAAGCCGCCTCGGGAGCCTGGAGCTGAGGCTGAGGAGGTTTGGATACCAGAACTGGCGAGGCCAGCCTGGGGCTACCAGAATCACCTGCACCTTGTCCCTTGCCTTGAGAAGCACCTTGTGGATCAAGGGAAATGGAGGGAAGGCGTAAAAGAGGCCTGGGGTCCACGGCCTCGAGAAGGCATCCCCCTGCATCGAGCCCCGCTGAGGAGGGCAGGCATGGAACAGCTGCAGCTTCGTATTCTCCCTGGAGGCAAACAGGTCCACCTGAGGAGTGCCCCAGCGGGAGAATAGATCCTGCACTACCTCCGGCAGGAGAGACCACTCGTGAGATGCATCGCCTATCCAGCTGAGGGCATCGGCCGGACTGTTCAAAGGTCCTGCCACATGGATGGCTAGATCATCTGCCTCCAGGCTGAGCACGAGACACCCTATGCGGAGAGCTTCCCGCCCTGTCGGCTGAGATAGTACATGGTCGTGGTGTTGTCCGTCTGGACCTGAACCACTTGACCCGGACAAACTGAGCAAAGGCGGTCAGGGCTAACCAAACCGCTCGGAGCTCCAGCAGGTTGATGTGGCACTGGGACTCCTGAGGGGACCAAAGGCCAAGGGCCTTGTGCTCCCCCAGATGGGCACCCCAACCCAGAGAAGCATCGGTCGTCAAGATGACAGTCAGCTCGAGGCGGACAAACGGGATCCCCTCCTGCAGATGAGCTGGGACGAGCCACCATTGCAGGCCATCCCACATCTTCTGGGTCACGGACACTGGCTGGTCTAGGAGACCAGAGGGCTGAGACCACTGGCGGGTCACCCCCACTGCAGGGGTGCATATGCCAGCAGGCCCAATGGACCACGCTGGTGCAGGCCACCATGAGACCCAAAAGGTGCAGGAAGTCCCGGGCAGGGCACAATTGCCCAACCAGAAATGATTGTGCAAAGGAGGAAGGGGACCTCGGTCATATCTGCTGGGAACCGGGCTCTGGCTCAGATAGTCGAGCTCCGCCCCGATGAACTGGATCACCTACGAAGGCACGAGTTCCAACTTGGCCTAGTTGAGAGCAAGCCCGGAGGACCAGATCCCTGGACTGCTCCGCCTCCAACCTGGAGGGGGCTGCTAGCAGCCAATCGTCCAAGTAAGGGTAGACCCAGACCCCTCGGCACTGCAGGAGTGCTGCCACCACTGCCATGCATTTGGTGAAGACCCTTGCAGCTGAAGAAAGACCAAAGGGCATGGCCCGGAACTTGTAAAGGGTTCCTTCTGCTCAAAAAGCGGAGGAACCGCTGATGGCACAGATGGACTAGAACGTGAAGATCCAGGGAGCAGAACCACACCCCTAGTTCCAGGGATGGTATGATCTGGGTCAGAGTGACCATCCGAAAGGTGCACAGCCTTAGGAACTTGTTCAGGTTGTGCAGATAGAGAATGGGGCACCAGTCCCCCGTCCGTTTTGGGACCAGGAAGCACCTGGACACAAACCCTGGGCAAGGAGGAGGAGGATCTGACACCTTGCTGACTACCCCCTTCTGGAGGAGCAGGGCTGTGTCGTCTCAGCAAGCCAACAGAGAGGCTGCGGATCCGGTGGCCACCCACGGGGCGCAGGCTTGAAAAGGAGGAGTCTGCTCTAATTCCAGAGGCAGACCCCTGCCGACCACCTCCAGCACCCAGCGGTCCGTGGTGATAGCGGGCCAGGTGGAAAGGAAGTGGCTGAGCCGGCCCCCCAAGGGGGGACCCAGGGGAGGTGTGACAGGGATGGGGGCAGCACCCCACAACCCATCACTAGGCAGGCTTGGGAGAAGAACCGGCAGAGGAGTTGCCCAGACCTTTACCTCTGGGCTTCCTAAGCAAGGAAACGACAGTCTTGGCCTTGGGGCGCCAAGAATGAGCTTGCTGGCCCCGTTGCTGATGTTGCTGGGCTGGACGTGCCACAGGAGTGGAAGGACAAAGGGCTTACGCTGCTGATGCGCCTTGTCCTTCTGGGCAGATGCGACCGAGTCCAAGGTGGCTTTGGACTTCGATCCGCTGGAGGTGGCCCTCCACCTCGGGCCCGAACAAGTCGGTGCCCAAAAAGGGGATATCTGCTAGCTTGTGCTGGGTATCCACCGCGAAGGTCGAGATCCGCAGCCAAGCCCTGCAGCGCATGGCTACTGCGGCCACTACTGACTGGGCACAAGAATCACTGATGTCCAGAGCAGTCTGGTGCTGTTTAGTCACCGCCCTTCCCTGATCCCGACCCTGCCTGACCGTGGTCTGGAGGTCGGCCAGGAGATGAGGAAGCACCTCATCCAGGAAGCCCAAAAGGGCGTGGGAGAAGTGTGCCATCAGAACAGCCGAGCTAGCCTGATGAACGCCTAAGGAGGCGGCGGCTCAGACTTTCCTCCTGGAGTAGTCCAACATTTTGGACTCCTTGTCTGGGGACTTGTCCACGTCCCTAACTAATCAGTCACCAACCCCTCAGCCGAGGGGTGCTCCGAGAAACCGGAGAGGGAGCCGGTAGGGACCGCATACTTGCGGGCCATCCTGGCCGAAGGTGCAGGACAAGAGGCCAGCCGCTGCCAGAGATCCAGGGACAGGCCCACCATGGTCCCAGCCACAGGTAAGGCCTCAGAGGGGGAATCCCCCTTGTCCAGGATTTCCGTGAGAGGGTATCTGGCCCATTTCTGCACGGGTTCGAGCTTCATCCCGGTGGACTCCGAGATGAGTCAAAGGATACCCAGGAATGAGGATGGGCTCTCGCCACCGATAGACCCCCTGAAGATTCCAGGTTGAATGGCCGGGAATACAGTGAGGAATCTGACTCTGGCTCAGATGGTCAGCAGCTGTTCGTGGTCTCTTCACTCTCCACTCTGAGCCACTCTCCACTCGCCAAGGACAGTTGGGGGGAAGGGAGGGAGGCGAGTGACTGACAACCTGTGGGGCAAGCCTTGGCCCGACCCCCAGTCTTCGGTTGAGGAGGTGGGGGTTCCACCACAATGAGTGGAGCAGCCGGTTTAGGCCGAGCAATCGGCCCTGAGGCTGGCTCCTCGACTGAGGAACCGGGGGTGGGCGACCGCTTGCCGAACAGGCGGAAAGCCACTTAATCGCGGTGTGGGAGCTGGCGCCAGTTGACCACCGGCTAAAATAAGTTGCTGCCACATAAGGTCCTCATAACGTCGAGCGCAACTTGCATCGAAGCCTCTCTCGGCCAAGGAGGAGGAAGAGGACAAGCGGCAACGCCGCTTCCGCTGAATGTCGGGACTCAGGACTACACCCATCGGCGGGACTGACCCGATGCGGAAGAGGACCGAGACCCTCGGCTACAGTCGGTGGTGGGGTCGAGGAAGGGCGGAAACCTACTGATCCTCCGGTTCAGGTCCTTGGCCGGAGACTTCAGCTCAAGAGTTAAGTCCCCAGATGTCACCGGGGTACTGGTATCACGGGGAGAGAAATGTCAGCCTCTTCGGTCGACAACTTATCGGTGGGCTTGAGAAAGATCTCGGCCTCGTCAACAGGAGTCCTGCCGGCTGGTCTGACGGGGACTCCGTGAAACCAGTGGCCCGGGCCGCCACCTCAATCGAAGTTGAGAGAAGTCGATCCGGGGAGCGAGACCTCTCCCACTCCCAAGAATGTCGATGCTGGGACTTACCTCTGTGATCCCGTTTTTTGGATTGAGCGGGAAAAGACCCTCTCCCTTAGTCGAGAGGGTCTGACAAAGCTTCTGAAAGGAAGCCGTATAGGAGGAACCCGGGGGGGTGGAATAAAAGCAGAGGCAGAGGAGGAGGAACTCATCGCGGCCTTGGCTGCCTCCTCAAGGGCCGTAAGCTGTTCCAGTTCCATGGAGGCATGGCGGACACCACCCAACGGGCCTCTTTCGATTTAACCGGCGGAAACCTCTTCTCCGGTCACCCTAGCTGAAGTCGGGTAGTGTGGTCCTCGAGCACCGACTGAGAGAAGGAGAGACAACTTGCAAGCCTGCGGATCATGGTCGTACCCAAGGCAGTAAACGCACGTGGCGTGGGAGTCAGTTCAGGACATCTTCTGCCCGCAAGAGCACCGGCAGAACTCGGGGACAGACTTGTCTTCCATTGCAGCCGCGATATACAAAAACCAAGCTCGAGTGAGTTTTAAAATAATCTTAGGACAAAAATACGAAGAAACAGAATCCAAGCCTACAAAACGTGTGAGCGCTAAGGAGGGAACCTGAGCTTCCAAGCAGTAAAGAAGATCTGGCCTCATGGGCGGAGCTGAGGTTTTACCACCCGGTGGGTGGGTGGGAGGAGCCAGCTTGAAGACCTTCCGCCCATCTTGAAGCGCACTGTACCTGCCAAGAAGTGCGGATTGAACAACATATCCACGTCCCTAGAAACAAAGAACTCTGTCAGGCGAAAATCAACGGTATTATTCTGTGCGTCTTAGGAGAGAGTTGTACATTTCAGCCATGAAAACCTCCTGAGGGAAATGGTCGAAGTCAAAGAACGGGAAGCTACATCACTGGCATCCACTGCCATGTGAAACTGGCATTTGGATGACTGAACCCTTTTACTAATGAGCTCCTGCAAGTCTGCTGCCAGTTCAGGGAGAGCCTTCTTGGCCAACTGCCCCACTGACTCCCAGAGGGACTTCTGGTATCTAGACACACAGGCCATATAGGGTGCCTGCCTGATACCCAGGGAGGCAGCTAGATACCTTTTTTTTTGCTAAGGAGTCAATTTTCCTTGAGTCCTTATCAGGAGGATGAAAAGCAAGAGGGATGCCAGCTTTCTCGCAAGTTGCAGCTTGTACTACCCCCACATGACTGCAGTGGCTACTTACATATTCAGTGCTATTGCCAGCCAACACATATTTCCTGTCCATTTTCTTGTCCACTTGTGGGACTAAACTTGGGGTCTGGAGAATTCTAGAAGTCTGTTTTTTGAGAGACTTATGAATAGGAATCGCAAGTCCCTGGGAGACAGGGAGATCTATCATCTCCTTACAGTCCTCTTCCTCCTCCTCCTGTCTGGTCTCTTAGACAGACAAATGTAAAGTCTCTGCTACCTGCCTCATGAAAGCAAAATGAGAGATAGATTCCCTGGTAGGGTGAGGGGGAGACTCATGCAGAGGATATTCAGGAGAAACCGCAGGCTCAGCAGGTTCACCCAGATCGTCCTCTTCCTCATAGTCCTCATACTCTGACTCATAAAAACTCCTCTGGATCCAGAGAGCCTGAAGAAACCGAACCAACAGGCATCTGAACTGAGATATGGGATACCGATCGTTGAGCCAGTTCAACCGGACTGCAACGACTGGACAATGAGAATTGCTTTTGCGATCTCAGCGGTTAGAACCCCAACTGCTTGTTTACGCAGTTCCGAATCGCTTTTCATCTTTTTTGCCGGGCCCGTATCAGGGGCTAAGTCAGCTTATGTTTTCCACGACGAGGTTTCACCCTGATCAGAGGGTTTGGTCCCCAGTTCAACCTCTTTTGAACCGGACCTCATCAGAAGGTTTCTCCATTCTATCCCTCAGTTTACTAAAATGTCTATCTAGGGTAGATTGAAGAAAAGTTTTACATATTTCGCTGTCTGACTGCAGGTGGTCAAACCCAAGGCAATACAGACATACTAAGTGCGGATCAGCCTTAGCAAATTGCTCCCCGCACTCAGTGCAGCACTGAAACCCAGTGGGACCGTTTTTTCTCTTGGGTTTCAGTGACATAACCCTCACAAAATTTAGAGCTTAACCCAGAGGCTTAGTTAGGCCTGTTAAGCAAATCCAATTAACCTTTTATTCGAAGTGGCTTAGTCAGGCCCGGATAAAGAAAATCAAGTAATGTATTTGCCCCTGGTGGCTTTAGTTAGACCAGGTAAAAAGAGAAACAAAATTTTAGGCAACAAGCGGTTCAGCGCCTACATTAAAAACTGAGAAAAAGTCTCAGTTTTTAGTCCAAAACTTTGAACCGGATCCCCAATACAAAATAGATAAACTTTAAATTACACATTTACTACAAAAAAAAGAAAGATCATCTTCGGTTTCCTCCCAGTCATGGGGAACTGCTTAGAAACCAAAAAACTGACCGAAAATGATGGTAACCTAGACTAGTCTAACCTGTAACCGCAGGACAGTGATTTGAAAAACTAAAGAAATAAATGGTAGTGTGAAAAACCGTCAAAATTCGAAATTCAACCGAAGAAGCTGAGGAGCAGTCTCCAAGGCATCTTCACAGACGAGCAGAGTAAAGAATCTGGTCAGTTACATAGAATGTACCAAGAACAGTGGTTTGAAAATCTAGCTCAAGCTCAACGTTCTATGCATTTGCATAGGGTTGCACTCAACTCTCTGGAGCAGCTGAACCAGTCGGTCATACTGCATATTATCAGAATACAGCAAGACTTCATGTTGTTTGAACCAATGTTTTAGGGGTTTCCAGGGGTTGCAAGGGGCATCATAGGGGGTTTCAAAGAAGTCATAGGGATGTCAACTGCAAAACCTGGCACCCCGAAATGCATACCTCCCACCCTGCCAAGACCAAAATTAGGGACACTGCCCATTAAAATCGGGGACAAATGTTCAAAATCAGGGACACCATTTTATACATGACCTGTAGTGCGTTACAATTTTTACATCTACTCAAGTGCACACCACAGCCTGTCCCAAGCACAACATTGTGCCACTGCCTTTAATGCATACAGTACTCCCTTGTGAAAGACACGCACAAGTAACGCAAAAGTTAACCGGCTGAACCGAACTGCACTACTGTCAACATTAAGGCCAGACTCCACTACTGGCCTGTCTTCTTGTCACTCCAAAATGTAGGTCAAATCATTCTCGCAAGCCTGCTGTGTATACATGTCTTTATCATGTGCCATGCTGCAAGTGATCTCCCAAAAATGAATAAGGTGGTTACAAAAAAAAAAGTCTCAAAAATTATAAGGCGCATCCTTGGCTATGCGTCATTACTGTGTAGACAATGTATGGATTATTAAAAAATGTTTTTTATATATAATCCCATGTTGCAGCTAATTCAACATTGGTATATAGCTAGGAACCATCATAATACAGTAACTTCATACAGTATATACCGATCGTGGTGTCACCACTCTGAGTAGTATACTGCTTCACAAATGTCTGCTTGATTTTTTTTTCTCCTTTGCTCAATGCATATATTATTACACATTTGATTATCATATCTGTGTAGGATACAAGAAAAAATTACTCACCTTAGTAATGTTGTTTCTTCTAATGGAGTCTTGCTGTATTCTGACATATGCAGTGATGTCCAACCTCTGAACTGCCCCGGAGATGAAAGAGTTAACTTTCCATGCAAGGCATGGAACGCTGAGCTCGAGCTCGGTTGAGACTCTGTCTGTTGTTTGAACTCAAACCGCCAGATCTTTATGAGCTATACTCACTGGGTGTCCTGTGTGGAAACTGTAAACTCACACTAGCTAACTGGCTACTAAATATAATAAAAAGATTTTTGGGTTCCAAGGAAAAGACTCAAGTCAGGAAACCCAAAAAATAAAACAAAACAACACACACACCCAAATTAAGAGGTGAGAAAAAGGGGGCACCTCTAGAGTGCCAACACTGTTGCTGCCCACCCACATCCCAAAACCCAGGTTCTGAGAGGGGAGGCGGGGGGAGGTCAGAATACAGCAAGACTCCACTAGAAGAAACAACATTACTAAGGTGAGTAATTTTTTCTTCAAACAACATGAAGTCTTGCTGTATTCTGACATATGCAGACTACAAGTACTACCTCCAAGGAGGAGGACAGAACCTACTTGAATAGGCTCTGAAGCACTGCTGTGTTAAACCGAGCATCACTCCCAGCCTGGATATCCAGAGAGTAATGCTTGGTGAAAGTATGTACTGTTTTCCAGGTGGCTGCTTGACAAATCTCTAAGATAGAATATCCTGGCAGCAGCCAGGAAGCAGCTTACTTGGTAGAGTGAGCCCTCAGGCCTGAGGGTGGGATTCTACTTAATTTTTCATAGCAAAATTGTATACAAGAGACAATCCACCTGGCAATAGATCTCTTAGCGGCAGGTTTTCCCTTACCAACCTCACTATCAGTGAGGAACAGTTGGGGGGGGGGAGTCAAACCTGTGACCCTTGGTGTGCTCTATGTAGTAGCTAAGGGCCCTTTTCACATCCAAGCCGTGCACCCTCCTCTCCCCAGAGGAGGAATGGTCAGTGAAGAAAACAGGGAGAGACAGACTGATTAAGGTGGAAATCTGAAACCACCTTAGGCAAAAACTTCCTATTAGTCCTGAGGACCACCTTATCTCTATGGAAAGAGATAAAATCAGGCTCCACTGACAGGGCCTGTAACTCACTTATGCGTCTGGCAGAAGTAATGGCCACCAAGAACACAGTTTTCCAAGTCAAGTACTTAAGCTCTGCTGAGGACAAAGACTCAAAAGGGGGTTGCATAAGCTGAGCAATGCAAACATTAAGGTCCCAAGCAGGGGCAGGGTCCCTGAAGGGAGGATTGGTATGTATCAATCCCTTGAAGAACTTACAGAATACAGGATGAGCTGAAAGGGAAGAGTGCTTGCCTGCTGACAAGAAGGCAGCGACAGCTGCCAGATGCACTCTAAGTGTAGCTGATCTGAGTCCCAAGCTACTGAGATGAACCATATAGTCAAGGACTGTAGGCAGCCCAGCAGGCTCTGGAGAAATATGCTTCCCAGAGCACCAAGTAGTAAACCTTTTCCATTTTGAGTTGTAAGTCTTTCTGGTGGAAGGCTTTCGAGAAGCCTTTAAGATATCCAGGACACCTTGAGAGAGATGCAAATCAGCAAATTCTAACTCTTCAAGAGCCAGGCCTTGAGATTGAGAGATTTGAGATTCGGATACCAGACCCTCCCCTGAGAACATGTTAACAGGTTGTAATTACTGGGAAGAGACAGGGGAAGGTGGACTGCTAAGGACAGCAAGACAGGGTACCAGGGCTGTCCGGCCCAGTCTGGAGCAATCAGAATTACTTTGCAGGGTTGAGACCCGATTTTGACTAGTACCTTGAACAGGAGAGGGAAGGGGGGGAAAAGCATACAGGAACTTCCCTTCCCAACTGAGAACTAGGGCATCCACGGGGACTGAGCCCAACACTGGGGGCCTGCAGCGAAAAAGAGGAAGTTGGTGATTGTCTGGGACTGCAAAAGATCTATCTGTGGGGTGCCCCATCTGGAGAAGATCACCTTCAAAATCAGGGGATCTAGGGACCATTCGTGATGGCCCTGAGATATCCTGCTGAGAGCATCTGCCAGGACATTGTCCTTCCCTGGGAGGTGCACTGCTATGAGAGAGGCATTCAGGGAATAAGCCAGAGACCACAACTTCATTGCCTCTGTGCACAAGGCCGTAGACCGAGTGCCCCCTTGCTTGTTGATGTACCACATTGTGGTTGTATTGTCTGTCCTGATTTGAACTACTTTGTTCTGAGCAGACTTGGAAAAAGCTTGAAGTGCTAGAAACACTGCTCTGAGTTCTAAGAGACTGATGTGAAGCAGAGATTCTTGAGGTGACCACAACCCTTGGGTGGTCAGGTCCCCCAAGTGGGCTCCCCAGCCCAAGAGGGAGGCAACTGTGGTAAGGATTAGAGAATGAGATTGAGTGACAAAGGGAACTCCTTGTCTTAGGGTGTCCTGATCCTGCCACCACTGCAAAGCCTGGATCAGGGTTCGAGTCACTGGGATTAGTTTGGTCAGAGGATCCTTTCTCTGGGACCAGAAGGCTCTTAAGTGGAACAGAGTGTCCCTCATTTGAAATCTTGCTCCTTGGACCACTGCTGTAGAGGCAGCCATGAGGCCCAGGAGCTGCAGAAAATGCCCTGCTGGTCGAGACACCTGGAGGGTGAATGAAGAGGCCAGTGTAACAAGGGTCCTTGCCCTGTCCAGGGGAAGGAAGGCTCTTGCCTTTAATGTATCCAGCTCTGCCCCTATGAAGGTGAGGAGCTGCACAGGCTCTAGAACTGACTTTGAAAGATTCAGAAGGAATCCTAGAGAAGTAAGCAGTTGCTGAGTTATCTGCAGGTGTGACTTGACTTGGTCTGGAGACTGACCTACTATGAGCCAGCCGTCCAGGTATGGAAAGATGGAGATCTTTTTTCTCCTTAGGAAAGCAACTATTACTGCCAGGCATTTTGTGAACACCCTTGGAGCTGAAGTTAGTCCAAAGGGCATTGCTCTGAATTGATAGTGGCCTGACGGAAACTCGAACCTGAGGTACTTTCGTGGGAGCTTCTGATGAGAATGTGGAAATAGGCATCCTTGAGGTCCAGGGAAACTAGCCAGTCTCCTGGCCTTAGAGAGGGTAGAATTATTCCCAGAGTCACCATTTTGAACTTTGGCTTTAAAAGGTGCTTGTTTAAATATCTGAGATCCAGGATGGGCCGCCATTCTCCTGTCTTTTTGGGAGTTAGGAAGTACCTGGAGTACAATCCTTTTCCTTTGTGTAAGGGTGGAACCCTTTCTATGGATCTCAGAGCCAAGAGGGAAGAGACCTCTGCCTCTGAAGGATTTGCAGGTGGAAAGGATCTGGCTCTCATCTTGGGCAATTTTTTGAAGCTGAGAACCAGTCCCTGGCTTACTACTTCCAGGACCCATTTGTCTGATGTTAAAGACATCCAGTCCTGGACAAAGTAAGCCAGCCTGCCCCCTACAGGTGGTGGAGAATCAGCCCGGGCAAACCCATCAGGGTGCCTGTTTGGCAGGGGCTTTAGGCTGAGGGGTGGTAGCAGGCCTGCTTGTACCCAGTCTGCCTCTCCCTCTGAAGAACCCCTCTGGGCAAAGGCGGAATAGGAGGCCTGGGCTTGGTAGAAAGGCCTATGAAAAAGCCTGCCCCTGGAATGCTGCCTCTGGGGAGTGGCTTGCCTTTCCTTGGCCTGAGCACTCCTATAGGTGGTCCTGTATTCATCCATTTTCTTCATGTAGTTCTCTGTTTGCTCCCCAAACAGAGAATTACCCACAACAGGAAAATCCATGGCCTTAGTCTGGGTATCCTGAGACAGGCTAGCACATCTGAGCCAAGCCATCCTACGAAGGGCCACAGATGTAGCCATGACTCTAGATGAAACATCATTGGAGTCTACTGCAGCATGAAATTGCACCTTGGATGCCTCAATACCATCTGCAGCCACCTGCTCCAGCTCCTTGGCTAGCTGGCCAGGGTCCTGTTTAGCCAGAGCCATTACAGTATCCCATCTAGACTTCTGGTATCTAGCTGTATAGGCCATATAATTAGCCTGCCTGAGTCCCAAAGATGCTGCCATGTACTGTTTCTTTGCCATGGCATCAATCCTCCTGGAGTCCTTATCTGGGGTGTGAAGCCAAGGGTATATTTGCCCTTATCTGCAGCAGCCTGCACTACTAACATGGCTGCATTGCTGGGAAAGGAACTCCGTATCTGAGCCTGAGAGAGTATACCTCTTGTCCATTCTCTTGTCCACAGGAGGTATAGAATTAGAAGTCTTTAAAATTGTTATTGTCTGTTTCCCAAAAGACGTATGGAGGGGAATAGCCAGCCTCCTGGACTCTGGGATGTCCATCATCTCAACATAATCAGGCTCCTCCTGATCCTCTAATGCTTCCTCCACAGGAAGCAGAAGAGTTTCAGCCACTTTTTTGTAAAACATAAAATGGGAAGGGGACTCAGAAAGCCTAGGAGGAGAAACCCCTGAAGGTCTGTCTGGGGAGATGTCCGGGTCAATGGGCACATCCAGACTTTCATAATCACCATCACTATCCTCATACTCTCCTTCCTCCTCCTCCAGTTCATAAAAAATCCTCTAAATTATAATCTGGAACCGGGGGAACCGACCAAACCGAGCCCCTGACCGATGGTGCTGGTTCGGTCGGAACCGGGGTTAGCGACTGAACAATCCTTATCGCTTTGGCTATTTCATCAGCAGTCAGGGAAAGAACTTGTGGATCCGAACCGGCTGATTTATCCCTTCTTTTTCTTTAACGGAACCGACTCCTCAGAGTCGGTTCTCCTTGCTCGAAGAAGTTTACGCCCTGGTCAGAGGGCACTCCTCCTGGTTCGGTTGGAACCGAACCGGGCTGGCCATCCGGGTCAGCGGACTTTTTGGCCTCCCTTTCCCTGAGCCTACCAACTCTCTTTTCCAGGGTAGCTGAGGGAAAATTTTTGCAAATCTGGCAGTCTGAATCGAGGTGGTCAAACCCCAGACAATAAACACAGGTGGTGTGGGGGTCAGCCTTAGCAAAGGCTTCCCCACACACACTACAGTGTTGAAACCCAGTGGGCCCAGTTTTTCTCTTGGGTTTCTCAGACATGGCCAGTCCTAACCAAACTTACCCTTTTTTCCGCAATCCGCCAGGCAAGACGCCCTTATCGGTTCCTGACCGTGTTACGGGTCATGGAAAAAAAGTAACGAAATCCCTTTTTTTTAGAACCGATAAGGACCGGTTACCACACTCTAAAAGTAGAACAAACTTTTTTAAACAACCCTGATCGGTTCAAACCCCAATGTTCCACACAGAAGAAACAATAATAAACCTGTCTAGTACTCATGATACCACAGACAGAGACTGAACCGACAGGTTAGACGGATTAAATTCGGTTGAAACCGAGGAAAAGCGACACTTTAACCGACTAAATTGAACTGAGCAAAGGAGAAATCTCCAGAGCGACTGTTCAGTGAGGCGGAGTAAAGAATCTGGCGGTTTGAGTTCAAACAACAACAACAGACAGTCTCAACCGAGCTCGAGCTCAGCGTTCCATGCCTTGCATGAAAAGTTAACTCATCTCCGGGGCAGTTCAAAGGTTGGACATCACTGCATATGTCAGAATACAGCAAGACTTCATGTTGTTAGAAATTACAGTTACACAAGAATTTATCACAACAGTAGCTCTTCAAGAGGAGCTCTTGCAGCAGGCAATAAACGTAAGGACTGAGCTGCCAGGTGCTAGGACCACAAGGAAAACTTCTAGCTAGCAGTATTCAGCTGGGGACCGCCCCAACATCAGTACGCTGACATACGACCTATGGTATAAAAGGGGTGGTCCCCGAGCCCATCCCCAGTTCTCCCGCCGGAGACCCCAGTGTGAACAGAAATTGAGAACCAGCAACCAGAGGGAAGGAGGGAGGGAATGCAGTGTCTGCTGCAAGAGCTCCTCTCAGAGATCTACTGTTACTAACATACTAACATACCAGCAGAATAGGCCTAATGGTCTTTCGTGTCTGCTCGTTTGGTCAGCCCCCACCCTGGGTGCTGACCTTGCTGTCCCCCTCGCCTTCTCTGGCTTCTCCCTTCCCAGTTCCGGATATTCTTGCTGCATTGGATTTTGCTTCCTGAACCCTTCCCTATACCTGTCCCACCCCTCTTGAACCCCTCCACTGTCTCTGCCTCCACC
Organism: Neoceratodus forsteri; assembly: GCA_016271365.2. Lineage (NCBI taxonomy): Eukaryota > Metazoa > Chordata > Ceratodontiformes > Ceratodontidae > Neoceratodus > Neoceratodus forsteri. The sequence goes on along the minus strand of CM057455.1, from coordinate 1,340,916,418 downwards.
AGCCCCCTAGGTAGTGCATTCCATGGCTCTACCACCCTCTCAGTGAAGTAGCACCTCCTCCTTTCTCCCTGAATCTTCCCCTCCAGCTTCCACCCATGCCCTCTAGTGGCCCTTCCTCCTTCCTTGAGCACCCTCACTGTTCCTCCTTATTTACCCTCTTCATGTACCTGAAGACCTCTATCATGTCCCCCGTCCCTCTCTCTTCCAAAGTGTACATATTTAGCTCTTGAGCCTCTCCTCATAGGTCCTGTCCCAAGCCCCAAATCATTTTGGTTGCCCTCCTCTGGACCCTCTCCAGGAGGTTAATGTCCCTCTAAGTGTGGCCTCCAAAACTGCATGCAGTACTCAGGTGCGGCCTCACCAAGCAGTTATACAGAGGGAGTATCACTCCCTCCTTCTGGAGGTGATCCCCTAGCGATGCATCCTAGCATCCTGTTGGCCTTGGCTGCTGCCCTCTACAAGTCTCAGGTTGTTCATCTTGACATCCACAACCACCCCAGGTCCCTCTCAGCCACTGCGACATAGTATTCCCAGGGTGTACACTTGGCCTGGGTTTCTGGCCCCAGGTGGAGTACCTTGCATTTCCTGCATTAAACCTCAGCTTCCACTTTCTAGACCATCTTTCCAGAGCCTCCAGGTCCCCTGCAGGGCCACCCTACCCTCCTCCCCATCCACCACCGCCCCAGTTTGAGTCATCTGCAAAGAGACTCATCTCACTCCGATTTCTGTCCTTATGTCAGATCGTGGGCATTGAACAGAAGGGGCCCAGGACTGATCCTGTGGGACCCCACTAATGACCCTCCTTGGGGAAGAGATTATCCCACCAACCACTACCCTCTGGGTCCGGTCCTGGAGCCAATTGCCTATCCATCGGATCATCTGGTTTCCCACCCCATTTCTCCTAGTTTATCCAACAGGCCCACGTGAGGAACAGAGTCAAATGCCTTGCTGAAGTCAAGAAAGAGGACATCCACTGGTCTACCCAGGTCCAAGGCACTTGTCACCCAGTCATAGAACTCCACCAGGTTTGTCTGACACGATTTCCCGGTTGAATCCATGCTGTCTATCGTCCAGGCACCCTGACTTATCCAGGGCCCCTAGCCTCTCCTTGACAATGCCCTCCATCACCTTGCCCACCACTGATGTCAGGCTGACAGGCCTGTAGTTCCCTGCCACCTCCCTTGATCCCCCTTGTGGATAGGCACTACATGCGCCACCTTCCAGTCTTGGGGCACCCACCCTGTCCTCAGAGAGATGGTGAAAAGCTCTGCCAGGGGTTTTGCCAGGACATCTGCAAGTTCCTTCAGCACTCTAGGATGTAATTTATCCGGCCCCGGTGCTTTCTCCGTCTTAAGGGAGCTGAGGGCTTCCCTCACTCTCTCTGCTGTGATTTCCACTTCCAGTACCTCTTCTCCCTGCTTAGCCCTCCCCACCTGCCAGTGATGCCCCCTCTCCCAGACCTGCCGATTGGTAAGGGGCCCCCCCTCCTCATTATCTCTGTCTCCTCCCATGTACGATGCAGCATCCCCATTTTCCCTGGTGAAAACTGAGGTGAAGTACTCATTTAGTACCTCAGCCTGCTCCTCTGGGTCTTGTGCCCATCTCTCCCCTGATTTAATCCTGCTCCTTCACCCTTCGTCTTTCCCCGATGTATTTAAAGAACCCCTTTTTCCCCTCTCCTAATTTCCCTGGCCAGGTTCTGCTCCTTCCTTGCCTTAGCCGCCCTCACCACTCTAGTGGCCCTTCTAGCCATCAGCTCATACTCCTCGATCCCTTTCACTCCTTGAGCACTTGAATTTCTTATAGGCTGCTTTCTTTCCCCGCACCACCTCCTGGACCTCCCTGGTCCACCAACAGGGTTTTTGGGCCCTACCATTTCGTCTTACTCTTGCACAGGTGCTGGTAGCATCCTGCACCCCTCTCCTGATGATTTCCCACATACTATCAGCGTCCATGTCTGACCCAATCCCATCCAAATGCTCCTTAAGGATCCTTCCCATTTCCTTAAAATCCACCCCTGAAGTCTGTTACTTCCGTCTTTGTGCAGCCTTCTACCCCTCCTAGGTCCAGGCAGAACCAGACCGTGGCATGGTCACTCCCCGCCAATGGGTCCCTTACCTCCAGGCCCCCAATCTGGTCACTGTCTGCCAGGACCACATCCAGTACCACGTGCTCCCTGGTCGGTTCCCTCACCTGCTGAGTTAGGAACGCGTCTTGAAAGACATCCAACAACCTCTGTTCCCTGGTCACAGAGGATGTCATAGTCTCCCAGTCTGTTCCTGGCATGTTTAAGTCCCCTAACACCACCACCTTTCCTCTGCCCAGTCTGCAGTGTCTCCTAACATCTGCCACCAGACTGTCCTCCAGCTCCTCCGCCAGGGCAGGGGGTCTATACACCACTCCTATTTTTACTCTCTTGCCCCCCCTTGTTATCAAGGTGATCCAAATCGCCTCCACGGTTCCCTCCGCCTCTTCTACTCCCCTATGCCAATGCAGTTTTTGACTATCATTGCTACCCCTCCTCCCCTTCCCTCCCCCTGTCCTTCCTGAACATAGTGTAACCCTCCAGGTTCAGGTCCCAGTCATGTCTTGCAGTGGCCCAAGTCTCAGTGACCACTGCCACATCCACTGCTCCCTCAGTTAACATCGCCTGGAGCTCAGGCATTTTTGCCAAGCTCCGGCATTTAGCAGGACTACCTTCCACCCTTTCCCTATAGTTTCATTTCCCCTGCTCGTGTTCCCTTGGGGATTTTGTTTTCTCCTGGTCTGCACTTTGCCAGTTGGTCTTTTCCTGCAATCCTCCTGGTCCCCAGGGGGGTGAAGACAGAGTCCCTCCTTTATCGGCATCCCCTTGACTGCCTTTTCTCCCATCCCACTCCCTTCACAAGTTTAAACCCCACTTTTCACCAATGAACTCCTCTATTTTCAACTTTAGGATTCCCCTCCCCTCCAAATTGAGATGTAGTCTATCTCTAGCATACAGCTCCTTATCCTCCCAGGTCTGCCCCCAATCCCCCATCAACCCATACCCTCTGGCCTCACACCACTCCCTGAGCCACTGGTTTATCTCCCTAATTTTTCTTTTGTGTTCCCCACTAGCCCTTGGCACTGGCAGGATTTCTGAGAAGGAAACTGTGCATCCTATGTCATGACAGACCCTGGCGAGCTCCCTGAATCTTGCCTGTATCTCTAGCTGGCTATTTCCTCAATGTCATTTGTGCCCAGGTGGACCAGTATGTCTGGGAACCCCACATCCTTTGCCAGCTGATATACCTAGTGCTTAGCCCTGTGCACCGTTAGTCCAGGGAAGCATCTTGTTCTAACTGGCCAGGCTTCTCCCTCCCTATCCCATTTGATACCCCTGATCATAGAATCCCCAGCAGGAGCACTCTGACCCTCCTTTCCTCCATTCCCCCCTCCATGTCCCTCATCCTTTCTACCGCCCTCTCCACCCAGCTGGCTCCTTGTTCCTCCCCTATCTGGGTGCCACATGCCACCTGCTCCTTATTAACTGTGGCCACTCCTCCCTCCAATCCTATGCCTCCTCCTCCTGAGTATCCTTCTGTACCTTGTTAATTCCCCCCTCACTGCTCGCAACTGGTCCTTCTCCCCCATCTGCTAAACTAGCCTGGCTCATCCTCCCTTCCTTCCTGTCTCCATTTAGTTCCTCCTTGCTTGTCGTGCTCCCCTGGCCTAACTCCTCAGCTCTCTTTACTGAATCCTCCTTGTACTTCTGGTCCTTCTTTACCTTTCCTCCCAACTGGTCCTTCTCCTTGCGCTTTCCTCCCTCTTCCCCCTGCTCCGATTCACTGCTCCCCCCATTCTCCTGCATTCCAGGTCCCCCCCTGTTCTTCCTGCTATCTGGCCCCTGCCTCCTGCCCCCCACTCCCACACCCTTTCCGTCTCTAACCACCTCTGTCGTGGCTACACCCCCCATCCTTGAGCAGAAGAAGAGAATTAAAGTGGTTACTAAGTATAAGGTCTGATCCACCTCCCTGCCTTGCTTCCTTCTGTCCAGCACTGGCTATCTGCCTACTTCCTGAGAATGTTGTCCCTCCGTCCCCCCTTTGTGAGGGTCCCCAGTTACTGCTGCTTCCTTGGTAGTGTCCTTTGGGCCCCTCTGCCAGGGTCCCTAGTGACCCCTGAGTATTCTCCTGCACTCCTTTCCTATACCCCGCCTCCCAGTGCTTGGTGCAACCCTGTGGGAGATTTCAGCCCCTTCCCCAACCATACCACCCCTTCCCCAGCTTTCTCCTCATCCCCGCAACCTCCTCCCTAAGCTGTGCTAGTTGGTAGCACACTGGGCAACCACCAAACTTCCAAGCCCAGTCCAGTATCATGGCTGCTCCACACTGTGTGCACCCCACCACCCTCCCAAAGATGCCGCCCTAATGATGTGTGGTTCCATCCCCTTCAAATAGTTTTCCTTGGGTGAGCCACCAGGTTCCCCTATTCCAAGATACCCCTACTGCCCAATCAGGTCACCCACTAATCCTAGAGACAGTCCCACTGTACACCAGTAACTCTGTTACTAGGTGCAGTACAACACATTAAACATGTAAGGAAATGAACAACTCCCTAAGCTCCTCTCTCCGGCCTTAAATCCAACCCCAGTGGCTAGAACTACATGAGCTGCACCAGCAGCTTTTTCCTCCAATTGCAGGGCAGGTCTTCCCTATAATTTGCAGACTTCTGGGAGGGAGGGGTGGGGAGGTGGTCTTGGGCAGACACCTGACAAGAGAGAGTGTATCAGCCCTGTGTCCCTCCAAGCCCTGCAGCTAAAGAACCAGGCCCAAGCAAATCCCACCAAACAGGTTTTAAATCAGAATAGGCCTCTACCAGCCCAGCCTGTTACAAAGTGAAACATCCACAAAAGAGCCCCCACTTACAGCCACTAAATCAGTTTACAAACATCCAGGATCCCCCAGAACAATACCCTGCTAGCCCGTTAGAAGCAAGAAAGAAAAGAACTAACCTACCAAGTAAAATCCACAAGAACCCTGTGAAAACAGCAGCAGCTACTGTCCTGGAACACAACTGATCCTGCCCCCTTCCAGTTCTTTCTGAGAAGACAAAGCAGCTAGCACCTCAACCTGATTCAGCCCTGCTTCCACTCAATTGGCTGAGTGAGACCTGGCCAGACCATTAACACCCCTCCCCCACTATGAACTAACCTTTACAGCTAATGGAGTCAGCACAAGGAATCAAAATTCAAGTCAAAGCCCCCAAACTATGTTTGCTGCCAAAGGAAACAGGTCTCCAATTTAATCAGCTTCACTAACACCAAATCAAACTAGGCTTGAAATTAACAAATATAGGTCTCCAATTCAAATAACCATCTCCAAGCAAATCCCACCAAACAGGTTTTAAATCAGAATAGGCCTCTACCAGCACAGCCTGTTACAAAGGCAAACATCCACAAAAAGAGCCCCACTTACAGCCACTAAATCAGTTTACAAACATCCAGGATCCCCCAGAACAATACCCTGCTAGCCCCTTAGAAACAAGAAAGAAAAACTAACCTACCAAGTAAAATCCACAAGAACCCTGTGAAAACAGCAGCAGCTACTGTCCTGGAACACAACTGATCCTGCCAGATGCTGTTACGGTAAGTTCTTACGTAATTATACTATCTTACATCAAGGGCGCTCTTGCAGCAGGCAATAATCATAAGGACTGAATTCCAAGCAGTAGAGGAAGAGAGTCAACTGGGAGGGGGACAAAACAGCAGTCATAGGGAACTTTATGACAGCAGGCCCTGGAGAACTGCAAGTCCGAAACCAGCTCTATTCCTGGAGACTATGTCCAAGCTGTAATGCCCAATGAAGGTATGGACAGAACTCCCAAGAGGTGGCTGCACAAATGTCTGCTGCAGACACATTTCTGAAGGGGGCAGTCGAGGCAGCCATAGCCCCTAGTAGAATGGCCTTTGACCTGACCTAGCAAAGGCTTGTTGTACTTCCGGTAGCAATAAACAATGCAGTTGGCTAACCACTTAGATAAACACAGTTTGGAAACAGGAAACCCTTCTTTCCTAGGGGGCAAATGAAACAAAACTGGTTGGATTTTCTGAAAGGACGGGTGCAGTCCAAGTGGAAACTGAGCACCCGATGAACATCTGTAGACTAGAGTATGGAGTAATGCCCCCGATTGGAATACTCAAGAAAATACACAGGTAGGTGGATGGATGAATTGATTCAAAGTAAACTCAGACACCACCTTAGGCAAGAACTTAGGACTGCTCGGCAACGATACCCTGTCTTTGCGGAAAAACAAGTAAGGCTCTTTACACATCAGAGCCTAAAGGTCGAAAATCCTCAGAGTCTAAGTAATTGCAAATAAAAACAACGCTTTCCACAACAGAAAGTGTAGCTCGCAGCTGGTTCAAATGGAAGAAGGGTGAGTTTCTCCAAAACAAACAGACCCCATGGCAGGACTGGGTCCCTAATGGGAGGTATCAAATGAATGCCCCGTATAAAGGCGTGGAACAGGTCCACTTAGGCAATATTTTTGCCGTCAATAGGTGCATGGTACACAGAGATGGCTGAAAGGTGCACCTTGATAGAGGAGTAACCCAGTCAGAAAGGGAAAGGAGGTACTCCAGCAGGAGATTCACTGGAGAAATGAAGGGAACCAAATGCCGAGCAGTAGCCCTGATGGAAAACCACTTCCACTTCATGGCATAAGTGGCTCTGGTGGAAGGCTTCCTAGAAGCCACCAGAACATCCGCCACCCTAGAGGAAACCCCAAAGCATGCGATGGCTAAGTCTCAAAGAGCCACGCATGGAGATGGAGACTTGAGGTCCAGGTGAATCAGAGCACCCTGGTCCTGGGAGAGCAGGTCGGAGAAAAGAGGTAGGGGAAGTGGAGGTTCCACTGCTAGTTGCTGCAACAATTTAATTTGTTTGTTTGTTTACCGGGTAGGTGCACTGATCCCAGGGACCTTTTTCAGGCATGACCTGGGTCATAAAGATGGCATAGTAAGTGGTCTATACAGCATGAAATGCATATAGAGAAGGTTACATAGAATACAATGAGTACAGCTGACATTGGTAATTACAAGAAATACATACAAGTGATCTTAACAGGATAAAATAGGTAAAGGCATACACTGGTTACAATGGTTCTAAAGTGCACAGGAGTATTGTGGATTCAACACAAGATAATATTGCAGCTACATGAGTAAAGAATGTCACTATAATCATTTAGTGGGAACCATTATCTGGCGTGGCCAGTAGGAAGCAATCAGAATCATCTCTGCCCTCTCTGACTGCAGCTTGAGAAGAACTCTCTGTAGGATCGGAAAGGCACATAGAAACCTCCCTGTCCAACAGAGGAACAACGCATCTCACCAGAAAACACCAGGCCCTGGATTTAGCGAGAACAAATTGGGCAGTTTTATGTTGAGTGTGGATGCAAAGAGGTCCCACTCAGGATGACCACACCTGTTGAAGAGATCCACAGCCATGGAGGATAGGAGTTCCCACTCGTGTGTTTTTGGCCTGGACCTGCTTAGGCTGTTGGTCAGGACGTTTTTGGACGCCTGGAACATGAACTGCCGTTAGAACCAGGTTGTGTTCTATGGCACAATGCCAAACTTTCATGGCCTCACTGCACAGGGGGTATGAGCAAGTACCCCTTTGCTGAGGTAACAGACCACCGACATGATGTCCATCTGAATCAGGAGAGGGCCCGGGAGTAAACAAGTCTGAAAGGCCCAGAAGGCAAGAAGGATTGCTCGCATCTCTAGCAAGTTGATGTGGAGATGCTGCTCTTGCCGAGACCAGGTCTCTTGGGTCTGAGTTTGCCAAGTGGGCATCCCAGTCCAGTCAGGAGGAGTCTGTCATGAGAATCTGACCTGGAGATTCTGCATGGAAGAGAACTCCTCTGAGGAGATTGGAGGGGTTCAGCCACCAGGACGTTTGTCGCACAGGATTGGAACTAGGATCCCCTGTACTAAATCGTCTGTGCGCTGGTTCCATTGCATACCAGGTCATAATGTCTTATGCTTAATAGCATACGACATTATAGCTAACCCGAAATAGCGCTGTCTAGGACAGCGAATGGTACAATACCGCATATACAGCTGTACACGGTATTGCACCATTCACACACTCCCAGGCAGAGGATAAGACTTCTGCTGGGAATGGGTTCTACGAGCAGCTGCTGTGGCTCACTGGACAGAGCCACATCAGCAGGAACCAGGCACTGTGTCTGAGACCGGGTTTGATTCCCAGTCACAGAAATTTTTTTTAAAGACTGTGTGCTCCAGGTTGGACCCCCAGTTAAGAAGAATCTTTTTTTTTGGAAACCAACCACACAGGAAAAAAAAAAGTGTTAATATGGCATAAATCGCGCTGTACTGGCAGCATGATTTAGCTAAGCGCGTGGTTCTACATTATGACCCGGTACTGCTCCATTGAACCCGTAGGGTCCATTGAGGCATGCTCATGTGCAGGTGGGCTAGTGGAACAGTAACTATGGCCTGTGCCATGTGCCCCAAGAGCCTGAGGAACGACCTGGCCAGGACTTGGGGTGACGAAGACACCAATTGGGCCTGAGCTCTCAGGCAGTCTGCCTGTCTGGAGGCAGGAAGGCCTTGCTCTGAGCAACTGCAGTCTCTGACTTGGCCAGAGGGAGGACTTGGGCAGAATCAGAGTGATGCCCAGTGACCAAAACAAAAAGTACAGTTACGCAAGAACTTACCGTAACAGTAGATGTTCAAGAGAAGCTCTTGACAGGTAACACAACAAGGGCGGCAGTCGGCAGGACCCATGGAAAACTTCTAGCTAGCAGTCTGCAGCGAGGACCCGTCCGCCCCCGACATCAGCTACCCCTGGCGTTATGTACGGTATAAAAGGGTGAGCGGTCCCCGGCATCCCTTAGTTCTCCAGCCAGAGACTCCAGCATTGATGATGGAAAGTGAACAGTAGCAGATAACCGAAGCAAATATCACAGAAGGCAACCGGAACGTTGCCAAGGCAAGCCATGTGCAGTAGAGTCCCCTAGGTGGAAGGTGGGCTGGAAACCATACCTGCTGCAAGGGCTTCTCTCGAAGATCTACTGTTACAGTCAGTTCTTATGTAACAGTACGATCTTACTTAGAGAGTCAGCTCTTGCAGCAGGTAACACAATAAGGATCGAGTGCCAAGCAGTAAAGGCGACAAAGATAGGAATTGGGAGGATGAAACATATGAGAGCCAACTGCTCAAGAGAGGAGTCCCTGCAGAACCGCAAGGCCAAAGCATGCTCTGCATCTGGAGGCAATGTCCACGCTGTAGTGTCTTACAAATGTGTGGACAGAGTTTCATGTGGCTGCTGCACAAATGTCCACTGTAGATACATTTAGAAAGGCAGCAAACGACAATACTCCCCTCACAGAGTGACCCTTCACTGGGCCCGGCAAGGGTTTGTCATACTTCTGGTAACAGAAAGTGATACAGTTAACCAGCTACTTTGAAAGGGTTTGTTTGACCACAGGTGCCTCTGTGATCCTGGGGGCATATGAAACAAAAAAGTTGATCTGATTTCCGAAACTCTTGTCCTAGAGAGAGATAAAATCACAAAATGCGATGAACTTCCAACGTGAGGAGAAGAGCCTCACCCCTGTTAAGAGTAATCAGGTTAATAAACGGAAAGGTGGATGTCTTGATTAAGGGTTCACTCAGATACCACCTTCGGCAATAACACAGGACTGGTCCTCAAGGCCACCCAGTCGGTCCTTGTGGAAAATCAAATAATGCTCCATACACATCAGGACCTGAAGATCAAAATTCTTCGAGCAGAGGTAATAGCAACTAAAAATAATGCTTTCCAAGAGAGAAAGTGAAGCTCAAAATCCACCGCTGGTTCAAAAGAGGGTAGGGTGAGCTTTTCTAGCCCGAAAAGTAGGTCCCAGGGAGAGATGGTGTCTCTAATGGGGGTGCTTCAAATGAAGGATACGCCTTAAGAAGGTCCGGGCTACCCCCAGCTAAGCCACAGTTCTGCTCTGGACTGAGGTATGATAGGCAGAAATGGCCGAGAGATGTACTTTAATGGAGGAGTAGCCCAATCCAGAGTCCGAGAGGGGCAGGAGATAGAGTTCACCAGACAGGCCAAAGGATCTGGGTGGCAGGCAGAAGCCCAGAAGCACTTCCATTTCATGGCATAAGTGGCTCTGGTGGAAGGCTTTCTAGCTACCACTGGAACAGTGGCCACCTCGTCAGAGACTCCAAAGCGCGATCTGGCTAGGTCCTCAGGAGCCATGCATGGAGATTCAGTGATCGGAGGTTCAGGTGGCCCAGGGTCCCCTAGTCCTGAGAGAGCAGGTGAGTGCTCAGAGGCAGAGGAACCGGTGGGTCTGCTGCCAACTGTTGCAACAGTGGAAACCAGATTGGCCACAAGGATCATCTGTGCTCCCTCCGCTTGCAGCTTGAGAAGCACTTTTTGAAGAAGCAGGAAGGGAGGAAATGCACAGAGGAACTTCCCGCTCCAGGAGAGGGACAACGCGTCTCGCCAGAAAAAAAATGCCCTGGATCTAGCGGGGAAAAAAGTGGGCAATTTTGCACTGATAGGGGAGGCAAAGAGGTCCAGCTCTGGCCTGCCCCATCTGTTGACTAGATAGTCGACGACTGATTGCAGAAGGGCCCCATTCATGTGCTCTGCAGAGAGGGTACGAATGTGTGCCCCCATGCTTGTTGATATAAAAAAAATTCACTGCCATGTTGTCTGACTGAATCAGAAGGTGTCCCGGGTAGAGTGCCGAGCTCACGAGCTTGTAAGGCATACAAGACCACTCATCTCCAGAATACTGATGTGGAGTTTCCTCTGTTGGTGACCAGGTGCCCTTTGCAGGGCTTGAAATAGTGGCCTCAAGAATACATTTCCAATTGAAATGTGGCTGGTTCGCCATACATTTCCACATATAAAATAATAGAATATCAAATCTAGCAAGAGACATGCTTATTTATCTGTGAAAAGTTGTTAATAAAGATTTTTCTTAAACTGACTTGTGTTAGTCTCTCTTTTAGTCAACAAATCACAACTAGGCTAGCTCAGTCAGAGATCAGACTCCTCACAGGGACTTCCCCTTACTGTAGGGTAAATGTACGTGGTAACAGCAAGTAAGTGTTTTTTTTTTTTTGGTTTTGTTTTTTTAATCCACGCACTAACTCTGTGAGAGATTTCCCCACAAGAATCCCCTTACTGTAGGGCAGTAATATGCAGTTAAGCATGCAGGATCTTTTTTTAACCACACTAAAGCTCAGGTAGACTCAATCCTCACAACGACTTTCCCTTCTAGTGTAGGGCAAAGAGCTCAGTGAACAGACAGTAATTTAGTAGTTTGATATACCAGCTCAGTGCAGCTCAGATAGAAAATTCCCCACAAGGACTTTCCCCCTTATGGCAATCCAACAACAGGAAATAGATCCCCACACTGAAGCTCAGAGATTTCCTCATAGGGACTTAACTTCTAGTGTGGGGCAATGAGCCTCACCAAGCAGCCAGTTATTTAGTTGTTTGATACTGCAGCTCAGATAGATGAATCCCCACTAAGACTCCCCCCTTCCCCTCTTAGGGCAATCCCGTGTACTTAGTAAGAAAGCAGGAAATAGAAGAAAAAAATTACTCACCTTAGTAATGTTGTTTCTTCTAATGGAGTCTTGCTGTATTCCGACTATTGCAGTTATGTCCTGCCTTTCAACTGCCCCGGAGACAAAAGAGTCAACTTTCCATGGCCAGCATGGAACGTTCAGCGCGAGCTCGGTTGAAGCCCCTGTCTGCTGCTGTTTAAACTCCAACCGTCAGATCTTTACGAGCAATACTCACTAGAAGTTCCTGTGGAAACTGTAAAACTCACACTAGCCAACTGGCAACTAAATTTATTAAAAAAGGTTTTTTTGGCTTCAAAGCAAAGACTCAAGTCAGAAAACCCAAAAAACAAAACACAACACACACCCAAAGTAAAGGAGGGTGAAAAAGGGGCACCTCTAGGGTGCCAACACCGCTCCTGCCCACCCACATCCCAAAAACCAGGTTCTGAGAGGGGAGGCAGGGGGGAGGTCAGAATACAGCAAGACTCCATTAGAAGAAACAACAATACTAAGGTGAGTAATTTTTTCTTCAAACAACATAAAGTATTGCCGTATTCTGACAACTGCAGACTACCAAGCAATACCTCCCATGGAGGAGGGACAGAACCTACTTTGGGAATAGGCTCTGAAGTACTGCTGTGACAAACCGAGCATCACCCCTAGCCTGGATATCCAGAGAGTAATGCTTGGTGAATGTATGGACTGTTTTCCAGGTGGCTGCTTGACAAATTTCTAAGATAGGAATATCCCTGGCAGCAGCCAGGGAAGCAGCTGTACCTCTAGTAGAGTGAGCCCTCAGGCCTGAGGTGGGGTTCTACCCAGTTTTTCATAGCAGAATTGTATACAAGAGACAATCCACCTGGCAATAGATCTCTTAGTGGCAGGTTTGCCCTTATAGACCTCTCCATATGTGAGGAACAACTGGAGGGACTCAAACCTGTGACCCTTGGTGCGCTCTATATAGTAGCTGAGGGCCCTTTTAACATCCAAGCTGTGCAGCCTCCTCTCTCCAGAGGAGGAATGGTCAGTGAAGAAAACAGGGAGAGACAGACTCATTAAGGTGGAAATCTGAAACCACCTTAGGCAAAAACTTCCTGTTAGTTCTTAGGACCACTTTACCTCTATGAAAAGAGATGAAATCAGGCTTCACTAACAGGGCTTGCAATTCACTGATACGCCTGGCAGAGGTAATGGCTACCAAAAACAGAGTTTTCCAAGTCAAGTACTTAAGCTCTGCAGAGGACAAAGGCTCAAAGGCTGGTTGCATAAGATGAGCAATACAAACATTAAGGTCCCAAGCAGGAGCAGGGTCCCTAAAGGGAGGATTGGTGTGCAGCAATCCCTTGAAGAACTTACAAAACACAGGATGGGCTGATGGGAGAGGGCTTGCCTACTGACAAGAAGGCAGAAACAGCTGCCAAATGCACTTTAAGTGTAGCTGGCCTAAGTCCTAAGCCATTAAGATGGACCATATAGTCCAGAACTGTAGGCAACCCAGCAGATTCTGGAGAAATATGCTTATTAGAGCACCAAATAGTGAACCTTTTCCATTTGGAGTTGTAAGTCTTTCTGGTGGAAGGCTTTTGAGAAGCCTTAAGGATATCCAGAACCCCTTGAGAAAGGTGCAGATCAGCAAACTAACTCTTCAAGAGCCATGCCTTGAGATTGAGCGACTTGAGGTTCGGATACCAAATCCTCCTGAGAGGATGTCGACAGGTTGTAATTCCTGGGAAGAGACAGGGGAAGGTGGACTGCTAAGGACAGCAACAGGGGGTACCAGGGCTGTCTGGCCCAGTCTGGAGCAATCAGAATCACTTTGCATGGTTGTGACCTGATCTTGACTAACACTTTGAACAGGAGAGGGAAGGGGGGAAAAGCATACAGAAATTGCCCTTCCCAAATCAGAATCAGAGCATCCAGGGGGACTGAGCCCAAGACTGGGGTCTGCAACAAAAGAGAGGAAGCTGGTGATTGTCTGGGGCTGCAAAAAGATCTATCTGTGGAGTGCCCCATCTCGAGAAAATCACTTTCAAAACTAGGGGATATAGGGTCTGTTTGTGATGGGCCTGGGATATCCTGCTGAGAGCATCTGCTAGGACACTGTCCTTCCCTTGGAGGTGAACTGCTATCAGAGAGGTTTGCAGGGAATAGGGTAGGGACCACAACTTCATTGCCTCTGTGTACAAGGCCATAGACCGAGTGCCTCCTTGCTTGTTGCTGTACCATATGGTGGTGGTGGTGTCTGTTCTGATCTAGACCACCTTGTTCTGTACAGATTTGGAAAAAGCTTACAGTGCCAGAAACACTGCTCTGAGTTCCAAGAGACTGATGTGAAGCACAGATTCTTGAGGTGACCACAGTCCTTGGGTGGTAAGATCCCCCAGGTGGGCTCCCCAGCCCAGCAGGGAAGCATCTGTGGCGAGTATCACTGAATGAGACTGAGTGACAAAAGGAACTGCTTGTCTCAAATTGTCCTGATCCTGCCACCACTGCAAAGCCTGGATCAGGGTTCGAGTCACTGGGACTAGTTTGGTAAGGGATCCCTTTCTTTGAGACCAGAAGGCTCTTAAGTGGAACTGAATGTCCCTCATCTGGAATCTTGCTCCCTGGACCACTGCTGTGGAAGCTGCCATGTGGCCCAGAAGCTGAAGGAAATGCCTTGCTGGTCGAGAAACCTGTAGGGCGAATGAAGAGGCCAGTTCCATAAGGGTCCTTGCCCTGTCTAGGGGAAGGAAGGCTCTTGCCCTTACTGTATCCAGCTCCGCCCCTATGAAGGTGAGGAGCTGTACTGGCTCGAGAACTGACTTTGGAAGGTTGAGGAGGAACCCTAAGGAAGTGAGCACTTGCTGAGCTATTTGCAGATGTGACTTGACTTGGTCTGAAGACAGACCCACTATGAGCCAGTCGTCCAGATATGGAAAAATGGAAATCTTTTTTCTCCTTAGGAAAGCAACCACTACTGCCAGGCACTTTATGAACACCCTTGGGGCTGATGTTAGGCCAAAGGGCATTGCTCTGAATTGATAGTGGCCTGAGGGCAACTCGAACCTTAGGTACTTTCTGTAGGAGCACCTGATGGAAATGTGAAAGTAGGCATCTTTGAGGTCCAGGGAGGCTAGCCAGTCCCCTGGCCTTAGAGAGGACAGAATTATTCCCAGAGTCACCATTTTGAACGTTGGTTTTAAAAGGTGCTTGTTCAGATATCTTAGATACAGGGTGGGCTGCCACTCTCCTAATTTTTGGGGGTTAGGAAGTACCTGGAGTACAATCCTTTGCCCTTGTGTACGGTAGGAACCCTTTCTATGGCTCTGAGAGCCAGGAGGGAAGAAACCTCTGCCTCTAGGGCAAGGATCTCTGATGGATTTGCAGGTGGAAAGGATCTGGTTCTCATCTTGGGAAATTTTTGAAGCTGAGAACCAGTCCTGGCTTACTACTTCCAGGACCCACTTGTCTGATGTCAGAGACTTCCAGTCCTGGACAAATAAGCCAGCCTGCCCCCTACAGGTATTGGAGAATCGGCCCGGGCAGACCCATCAGGGTGTCTGCTTGGCAGGGGCTTTAGGCTGAGGGGTGGAAGCAGGCCTGCTCATTCCCTGTCTGCCTCTCCCTCTGAAGAACCCCCTCTGAGCATAAGAAGAAGAGGAGACCTGGGCTTGGTAAAAAAGCCTTTGAAAGGGCCTGCCCCTGCCCCTGGAATGCTGCCTTTGAGGAGTGGCTTGCCTTTCTTTGGCCTGAGCACTCCTGTAGGTGGTCCTGTACTCGTCCATCTTTTTCATGTAGTTCTCTGTCTGCTCCCCAAACAGAGAATTACCCACAACAGGAAAATCCATGGCCTTAGCCTGGGTATCCTGTGATAGGCTAGTACATCTGAGCCAAGCCACCCTCTGAAGAGCCACAGATGTAGCTATGACTCTAGATGAAACATCATTGGAGTCCACAGCAGCATGAAATTGCACCTTGGATGCCTCAATCCCATCTGCAGCCACCTGCTCCAGCTCCTTGGCAAGCTGGTCAGGGGCCTGTTTAGCCAGAGCCAGCACAGTGTCCCACCTGGACTTCTGGTATCTAGCTGTGTAGGCCATATAGTTAGCCTGCCTGAGTCCCAAAGATGCTGCCATGTACTGTTTCTTTGTCATGGCATCAATCCTCCTGGAGTCCTTATTTGGTGGGTGTGATGCCAAGGGAATATTTGCCTTATCACAAGCACCAGCCTGCACTACCCCAACATGGCTGCACTGCTGAGAAAGACACTCCATGTCCGAGCCTGAAAGGGTACACCTCTTGTCCATTCGTCTGTCCACAGGAGGTATGGAGTTAGGAGTCTTTAGAATTTTAATTGTCTGTTTCCCAAAAGAGTTATGGAGGGGAAAGAGACAGTCTCCTGGACTCTGGGATGTCCATCATTTCAACAAAATCAGACTCCTCCTGATCCTCTACTGCTTCTTCCATTGGAAGCTGGAGGGTTTCAGCCAGTTTCTTGTAAAACAAAGTAGGAAGGGGACTCAGAAAGCCTAGGAGGAGAAACACCTGAAGGTCTGTCTGGGGAGATGTCCGGGTCAATAGGCACATCCAGACTTTCATAATCACCATCATCATCATCCTCATACTCTCCCTCCTCCTCCTCCAGTTCATAAAATTCTTCTAAAGTGTAATCTGGAACTGGGGGAACCGACCGAACCGAGCCCCTGCCAGATGATGCCGGTTTAGCCGGAACCGAAGTTAGCGACTGCACTATCCTTATCGCTTTGGCTATCTCATCAGTGGTCGGAGAATGAATCTGTGGATCTGAACCGGATGATTTTTCTCTTCTCTTTCTTTTAACCGGAACTGACTCCTCAGAATCGGCTCTCCTTTTGCCCGGAGAAGTTTCGCCCTGGTCAGAGGGCACTCCTTCTGGTTCGGTCGGAACCAAACCAGGCTGGCCATCCGGGTCAGCGGACTTCTCGGCCTCCCTTTCCCTCAGTCTACCTACTCTCTTATCCAGGGTAGCTTTGGGATAACTCTTACAAATTTGGCAGTCTGAATCGAGGTGGTCAAACCCCAGACAATAAACACAGGTGGTGTAGGGATCAGCCTTAGCAAAGGCTTCCCCACACACACTGCAGTGTTGAAACCCAGTGGGCCCGGTTTTTTTCTTGGGTTTCTCAGACATGGGCAATCCTATCCAAAACTTTCCCTTTTTTCGGCAATCCGCCAGGCAAGACTCCCCTATCAGTTCCTGACCGTGTTACGGGTGTTGGAAAAAAACGTAATTAAATCCGTTTTTTTTTTTTTAGAACCGATACGAACCGGTTACCACACTCTAAGTAAATTCACAAACTTTTTAAGGCTGAACTAATCGGTTCAAACCAAACCGATCCAAAATTTACTAGTTCCACACAAAAACAAAGTAAAAACCTATTTAGTACTCACGGTACCACAGACAGAGACTTAAACCGACAGATTTGGGAGCAGAAATTCGGTAGAAACCGAGCGAAAAACGACACTTTAACCGACTTTTTTGAACCGAGCAAAGGAGAAATCTCCGGAGCGACTGTTCAGTGAGGCGGAGTAAAGAATCTGACGGTTGGAGTTTAAACAGCAGCAGACAGGGGCTTCAACCGAGCTCTTGCTGAACGTTCCATGCTGGCCATGGAAAGTTAACTCTTTGTTCTCGGTCAGTTGAAAGGCAGGACCTAACGGCAATTGTCAGAATACAGCAAGAATTCATGTTGTTTGAAAGGTTCATTTTATTTACACTAAGATATCCCCCCAACGTCTGTCCCCCCTTACTGAAGGAATATGGGTAATTATACGTATGCAGGAATTTTATTTTGTAAGCAACCACAGAGTTAGATCTCCCCACAGTCTTAGGACTTCAGAAATTAATAGGCCGTCTGTGGTTTTATTCTATCAGACTCTAGCTCTTTGACTGCTGACTGTCACAGCCTACTGGAATATTTTTTTCCACACTGTTTATTTTAAATCAAAAAACCTGCCTGCAGAAAGCATACAACTTAGGCTCACTAGGTTTACTGTCCACTGACCAACCACAGTAGCAGACCACCGTCAAGTTCCAGAGTCCTCTTGGAACAAATAACTGAAAATTCAGTGTACCCCACAAACTCCTCAGTAGTGTGCTCCAAGGATGTCCCCCCCCCCCCGAACTAAACTGTCAGATTTGTTTAATTCTGCCATGATCCCTACTACTCCTCCCCCGGACTTGTGGAAAAAACAATTACTTGGCTGTATTTTCAGAGTGCTGCAGATACTACTGACTGCTATGCACTTGAGATCAATTTTAATTATTTTTTTAATGAATGAAAATACAGACTATAGTTATGCCGTGACTCCGAGAATGTCACTCACTCAACAGAAGCAAGCTCCTTCCTCGCTCGCTGCCAGACTTCTGAGGCCCCTCAGGGTCAGATCAACAGGAAGAGCTCCTTGACAGTGAGTCACAAACAGAAGCTGGAGTTAATCACACATTGGTCGCATTGTGGTAAGGACCCATAGCTGTCCAAGGAGTGCCTGCTTTTAGGATCGGAGTCAGTCCCGAGCCTGCACCGTAAGGGTATGATGGTGCACTTCACCCACCCGCTCCCCTCGCATGAGACCTGAAGCATGTCCGCAGCCGCAGAGAGACAGAGACTTGCTCTCGCGCAACCCCAACTGGCAGAAAACTGCACATGGAAATGCAAAACTAGAGTGAACATTTCCTGCAGCGCATCCGCATTTCCACGCAAATATGGAAAGGCTATATTTCGAGCCCTGCTTTGTCCAATGAACATCCAGATGTGCTCCCCAGCATATGCCAGAGGCATCTGATGTCAGGACTTGGGTCAGAGTCATCATCTAAAACAGCATCCCCTCCGATAAGGAAGGGGATATCATCCACCAGTACAGTTCTCGGCGAACCAGTTCCGAGATGGAAACCGGAAGATCCATATATCATTCCAAAGTTGATCCCACTAGATTCAGAGTCCACTAAATCGTTCTCATATGCAATCTGGCAAGTGGGACAGTGACAATGGAGGTGGCCATATGGCCTAGGAGCTGGAGAATTGACCTGGCTGTGACCTTTGGGAGGGACGAGATTTGGTGAGCCAACACCCGGAGATGGAGAGCCCTGTCTTCTGGTAGGAAGGACTTCCCCTGGTGTTGACGAGCAGTGCTCCGATAAACTGGAGAGACTAAAATGTCAGGGAGGACTTTGCCACATTGATAGTAATCCCTAGTTCTCCGAAAAAAGAACAGGCGGCCTGAGTCATGTGCTGCAGCTGTCCTCTGGACAGGACCGTTAGGAGCCAATCGTCCACATAAGGAAAGACCATGTCCCCTCCTTTGGAAGGTGGCTGCAACCGCCAGGCACTTGGTAAAGACCCTTGGTGCAGATGAGAGGCCGAAGGGTAATGTCTTCCCTGAAACTCGAACCAGAGGAATCTCCTATGTGGTTCTGCCACCAGTATGTGGAGGTACGCATCTTGCATGTCTTAAGACGCTAACCAGTCCCTTTGATGGATTAATGGCATGATCCCCTGAAGGATGACCATCTAGAAACGTTTGTATCCTACAAACTGGTTGAGGTCGCTGAGGTCCAGAATAGAGTGCAGGTCCCCAGTAATTTTGGGGACCAGGAAGAACAGAGAATAGAAACCTGTGCCGCTCTGAGATGGGGGTACAGGCTCTGTGGCCCTTTTTGTCAAGCGCACTTGGATCTCTGCTCGAATAAGCTCTACATGCACCTGCAAGCCGCGGGGGAGGAAGGCGGCTGTCTAGTGGCTTCTGAAGGAACGCGATATAGTTCCCTTGTCGAAGAGCTGTACGAACCCACTGGTCGGAGGTAATCTCCTGCCACCCTCTGGTGTCGAGAGAAAAACGGCCTCCTCGCAGTCCCGCATTGATTACATTTTCATTTCTCAGACTCTCTTGCCTGGGGTCAGGACCTCGTCAATCCAACCTGGTCCTGTCTCCGATCATTCCTTGGTGTTGTGTAAACTGGCATTTCAGGATGTTTCAAAGAGAGAGACAAGATGGAAACTTAATGATCAATTGCTTAAAGACTCTAAATATTGTAAACTCATAAGGGAACATATTGAGGCCTTTTTTTTGTCCAACCCTTTAGACAGTGCAAAACCGACATTATATGGGAGGGCTTTTAAGACCTACATGAGAGGCATTATTATTAGTATGGCGGTGACTAGGAAAAGAGCTAGAGAGAGGGAATTACTATCATTATTATCCCAAATTCGGGTACTTGAAATTAATGTTTTGGCCAATACTCCAGAAGAAGATAGGACGAAGCTCCTATTGTTGAGAGATAGATGCTTAAGAGTTACTCCGGGAAAAGGCAGAGTTAACCATCATATGTACTAGAGCTAGTTACACTGATCAGGGAGAGAAGGCGGGGCGCCTATTGGCACTCCGTATCAAGCAACAAGAATCTGTGAGATTCATACCTTCTATCAGGGCATCAGCTGATGGGTCTCTGAAAACATCTCCTACTGAGATAGGTTAAGAATTTGCAGCATACTACAAAACGCTGTACTGGGACATGGAGCATCCCCCCAGCCCTGTAAGCGTGGAGAAGTATCTGATAGACTCCCACCTGCCCCCCCCCCCCCAGCACGTCACAAAGACTCTCTAGTCTCCTTAATATCACAGGAAGAAATTGCTGAGGTTATCAATGGTTTACCTTCAGATAAAGCTCCTGGTCCTGACGGATTTTCTTCCCTTTTCTACAAGACGTTTCGAGATCTCTTACTACCAATACTTAATAGATTATTTCAAAATATTCTATCCGGGACGGAGGTTGATTGTCACCATTTTGAAGCCTTGATAGTACTTCTCCCCAAACCAGACAAAGACCCAGAGCTTGTCCAAAGTTATAGGCCTATATCTCTCCTAAATCAAGACATTAAAATTCTCTCAAAGATTTTAGCTAATAGACTATCTGTGGTACTCCCTGAGTTAATAGGCATGAATCAGGTAGGATTTATGAACGGACGCTCATCGTTGGACCACTTGCGTACGTTATCTCATGTCTTCTCGGCTACCAGAGACACCAAGTCCCCAGCAGGCCTGGTCTCTCTGGATGCCGAGAAGGTGTTCGATCAGGTAAATTGGAGTTTTTTTGTTTAAGGTACTGAGTGCTTTCAAATTCCCTCTGGTATTTATATCCTGGGTTGCTGCATTATATAAATCCCCTACAGCAAGAATCTCAGCAAATGGGGCTTTCTCTAACTCCTTCCCACTCCATTCAGGGACCAGGCAGGGCTGCCCCCTATCGCCTCTGTTATTTAATCTATACTTGGAACCCCTCATTCAAAACATTCTCAAAAATATCTCTATACAAGGTATCTGGGTTGGGCGCCATGAAATTAAAGTCACCGCATATGCAGATGATTTGTTGATACACCTCTCCCATCCAGTATCATCAATACCGCCCCTACTGAATGAAATAGCCAGATTTAGTGAGCTATCTAATTACAAGCTGAATGCCAGTAAATCCTTATTTTTCCCATTAAACCACAAGGTATTCAAGAACGATATTAGTCCCCCTAGGCTTATGCTGGACTCCTAGAGCACTTAGGTATTTGGGCATTAAGTTATCCCGTAACCCCTCAACATGGTTTAAGGATAACCTGGATTCCTGTCACAGGTTATTATTCACGACCTTGACAGATGATCTAAACTTCCCATATCATTATGAGGCAGGATTAACATAATTAAGATGAATGTCTTTCCTAGAATTTTCTACCCCTATCCTTTCTCAATACTTTTATCCCTATACGCTGGTTTGAAAAATTGCATGGTATATTTACTAGATTTATTTGGGCCGATCAATACCCCCGTTTGGCTTATTATAAACTAGCTGCCCCAAAATTTGAGGGAAGGCTCCGGATTCCCCATATGGCATTATACTACTGGGCCAGTCACCTAGTAAAATGCATGAGATGGATATCCCCGGGCCTTGAAATGGAACAACCAGTATGGCTTAAGATCGAATTAGATGTAATTAAAGTTAAATGCCTGGATCCCCTAACCCTATTTTACCTCAAATTGTCTAAGGTAAAGACAGCTGACTGTCCTACAGTAGGTATCTCTTTAAGAGTTTTTGCACAGTTATGTTTATTTCTTCATTACTAACCCCAGACTGACTTGGCTCAGTCCATTTGGGACTCCTCATCTTTTACTATTAACAGGAAGCAGATTCCCAGTAAGTGGTTGCCCCAATTAGGTGATGGAAAACTGCTTTCCTTGGTCGATGGGGAAGGACACTGGTTGTCCCCAGGTGGAATTATTGAAAAATTTCTTATTCCGGTCTCATCTCACTTCAAGGTTATGCAGTTAAGACACCTACTCACTACAGTCCTGGGGAATATTCCCCCTTCCCAGAAGGTGTCAGCCTTGATACCTGAAATCTCCCTACTGTCTGGATCTTCAGGCACTGTATCTAAATTATATAGAGTGTTGTATCATAAAAAATACGGGGACTCCTTTGGACCTACTAGATTCTGGAACTCGCTCCTTCCTCAATACCAGTTGGATTGGCAATCCCTATGGAGATCCTGTCATAAATATGTTTCCCAGGACAGACTGCGTCTCATGCAATACCATATATTACACAATATGTATTGTACCCCTGTCAAACTAAAGAAATGGGGTTTCTCGAATTCTAGTACATGTATTAAGTGCATGCAGGAAGAAGGAACGCTCCTTCATATGTTTTGGTCCTGTCCCAAAGTTTCCCCTCTATGGAATTCAATCAAGATGTCTCTGGATCCCCTTCTGGGCCTTCAGGAGTACTTTATTCCTGAGATATGTCCCCTGTCAGGGTCAGAATCAGGAAATTTCATAGTTCCATGATTGCTCTATCTGCTAAGAAACTCATTTTACGCCATTGGAAGGACAAGTCCACCCCATCTTTCCAAGAGTGGTTGCAGTGGTTGCACAAAATCATTGCTAATCTACAAACAGAAAAGGCTATTGCAAGCCTTCATAATAGACTTGCAGCTCATAGTAAAATATGGGATCCCCTCCACTCCTTACTCTCACTGTCTCACTTATGATTATGCCACACCTTAGTCTTTCTCATATGTCCAATGGAAATAATCACTGCACTTAGGGGTTATATGGTCTTGTTGCTGCTGTAAGGGGGATGGGCGGGAGGGGTGGCCTGGGCAGTTCTTTCTGTACATGTGGTAGGTCACATCTTGTTCCGCTTGTAACTCCCTTTATAAAGGAAATGCTTCAATAAAGTTTAAATAAAAAAAAAGAAAAACGGCCTCCAACCGCTCCCATGGTCTCCCAAGAGGAGAGGGGGTGGGTCCTTCAAGAAGTTAGGCAGTTGCACGAGGGCGGCCTGGGCTGATTTACCTGCCCTGGAGGTGGGACCAGAGGGGCCTCTGGCAGGGCCCTTGCGACCAAAGTTTCCTCGTTGCTGCTGCTGTTCAAAATGAGGTAATTGCCCCCTCTTCCTTGAAAACTAGGTTTACGAAAGGGACTCTGCTTTGGTTTGTACATAGAATGTATCGATCTAATGGCTTTGCTAGAGTCCTGCAATTTGGCGATTATCTGTTCAGAGTCCTCAAAGAGAATGGAACCATGGAAAAGCACGTCCAGGGTATTGTTCTGTATGTCCCGGATGAATCTGAAGACCCTAAGCCACTAGTGCCGCTGGACACACCCCTGTGGTCGCAGCCCATGCTGCCGTGTTAGCCGAATCATACGCTGAATGGAGGACATGTGTACCTACGTCCGAGCCCATCTGCATCAGCTTTTCGAGCTGTGATTTTTGTGAGCAGTCCAGGAGCTCCTTGATTATATCAAGTCCCTGCTCCCACAGTGCATTCTGAAACTGCACCATGTGAGTCAGAAAGTTCAGACTCCAAATGATGCAGGTGGAGGAAGAACAGACCTTCTGCCTCATGGAGTCCAGCTGTTTAAACTCCTTATTGCATCACAAGTCCTATGAAGACAGGTTGAAGGAACTGAACATGTACTCCCTGGAGGAGAGGAGGGAGAGAGGGGATATGATAGAGACATACAAGTATCTTACAGGGAGGAACAGGGTGCAGGAAAATAATATTTTTAAGCGAAAAAGATGTTCCAGGACTAGAGGGCATGGGATGAAGTTGGAGGGAGGACGGGAGGACGATTCAGAGGAAACATGAGAAAGAATTTCTTCACAGAATGGGTGGTGGACAAGTGGAACACCCTGCCAGAGGAAGTGGTGGGGGCTGAAACAATCACGGGATTTAAGAATGCATGGGATAGACATAAAGGAATTCTGGAGGTCAGGGGTAAGGTGCAACAGACTTCTAGGAAAACAAACTGAACTTACAAGCTCAAATGGGCAGACTGGGTGGGCCATAGGCCCTTATCTGCCGACACTGTCTGTGTATCTATGTATGTATCTATGAATGGTGGCGTTTCCAGGCCACCTTGGTGACATCCTCGAAGGTGTCAACCGGGGCAGAACAACCACTGGCTAAGGATCTTCCTGATGTAGATACTTTGCTAGTCTGAGCCTTTCTGTGTCCAGGTCCTCAGTTTCCCACCCCATATTCTCTTGGATGTGTCACATGATCTCCATAAAAGGAGGGATCACCAGGTGGCAACTTAGGGGCATCTCCAGGGTCTAAGGGGGTTAGGTTCCCGATAAAACGAGTGATCCAAGGAATAAGGGTCAGAGGACCAGTCTGAGTCCATTGAAAGGAAGAGGACTTGGATCTAGGACATATGCATTTCGGTCTACCACTGTCAGGAGAATCTGAGGAACTTGGGTTCTTTGACCTGGACCTATGGCCGCGCTGCAGGGAGCCTTTCCCTTGCTTTTGCCCGCAGTAGGGGTGGGCTCTTTTCCCATGTCCTTATCTACAGGGAGATCGGGAGGAGAGGGCGGAGGGGCCTCTACACCAGCTGGGGGGACCTCAGTCCGCGGTAGCTTAGGAGGCAACAAGTCTATACGAACCGTCTCCCACCAATACCCAAACAGGTCTTTCACCTGGGACAGGTGGAGCCTAGATCTGTGTCAGTCATTAGACCGGACGTCGGGCCAGTGCCCTGATCCGGCAAAGAACTGTCTGGTGACGGAGGGCAGGAGGTGACGGAGAAGCAGTGACGTTGGACTTGACGGTAGTAGGCGATTGTGACAGGGTAGAATAGGACCCTGTCCCAGTTGTTATAGAAAGTGTTTAAATGCAAGGATTTTTCCTTTGTCTATTTGTCGGTCTGGTTGCACAACCAAATTTTCCTGAGACACCTCGGACTTGATCACCCTGACAGTCTCACAATTCTTTACCTCTCACTGTCTCTCAATCGTCCCTTGCAAATCTTTAAGCCTTTTGCTGAAGAGCTGTGGAAAAGGGGCCTCAGGTCAGGGACAGTGTGTTCTAGCTGCACATGCCTGATACTTACAAGAACAGGATGCTTGTTAAGAATGGGGGTTGGAAGGACTTAAGAGAGCTGAGCTGCAATTGCTTGAAAAAAAGAAAGAGAAAAAATGGAGAGAGATTGAAGGAAAACTCTGATGGATGTTCTCCATTTTATTTTGCCTTTGTAAATAGTTATACTGAACAATTTTATTTTTTATGTTACTGCTAGTGTAAATAAATATTTTTGGTGAATTCTACAACTGCTCCTGGTTTTCCTATGCTTCCTGACCTGTGCCTTGACGACAGCTATGCCTGGTTTGAGGCTGTTGTACGCTGGCCCTGGGAACAGCCAAATCCTGACTGTTCGTCAGACAGTGGCGGGGGCAAGACTGATGATGCAAAGGACTGTGTCGACTGTGCTGAAGGATGGGTCAAGGGCGGTGAGACGTTGGTCGCCTGTCATGGGTGGAGTTCACCACCTGACGAACGACTGGTCGGCGAATGTTTGTTCGACTGTTTGGACGTGGTCGACTAACGCTTGTCAGACGATGGTTTGGACGTCCATGGAGGCTGACCTCCTGGAGTGCCCCAATGCCTTACAACTGTCTCGGACGTTGGCGCCCAGTGCCAGAGGCCAACCAGGAGTGGCTGGACGTTGGCATGGAAAGCTTGGTATGCTGGCCTATAAACTGAGCAGGCGGGCGAATCTTGGGAGGCTTCAGGGTAGAGCCTGAATCCTGGCTGTTCTCTCCCAACGTCCATACCAGGGCGTGGGGAGGGGGGGTTAAAACCATTCGCCAGAACTAGAGGGCGACAGAGTCAAAACTGCTCCCGGATGCAGAGTGGGAGTCTGACAAACGGAATTTGGAGGAAGATCTCTCCTTTTCCTTCTTCCTTTTCTCCTTGTGCTTCCCCAACTTATGGTGGTAAGAACTTCTCTCATGAGAGGACTGTCTACATGTGCTGCCAGGCATTGTTCGGTCAAGTAGACCTGAAGAGTCTTCTGGCGACGGATCAGAGTCCTGCTGTTGAATTTCTGGCAGTGCTGGCAGGCCTGGGTGTCATGGTCTGGGCCTAGGCACCTCAAGCAGGCAGAATGGCCATCCCTAGAAGGGATCCGTTTGCCACAGGCACACTTTGAGGAGTGCCTTTTGATAGAGAATGTCGGCGAAGACATACAGGAGTCTGAAACTCAGGAAAAAGCAAACTTTTTCGATTAAAAGTAGGAAAAATGTCCCAAAGGGCAAATACAATATGGCGGTAAAACTAGTAAGAGGCGATCCGTGGAGCCGATGGACGTGAGTCGACCGCAGGAAAAGAACTGAGGGGCACTGGGGACCGCCCACCCATTCTACCATACATAACGTCGGGCACAGGCCAACATCAGGGCGGTCCCTGCTGAAGACTGCTACTAGAAGTTTTCCACAGAGTCCTGCCGCCTGCTGGCTACAGTCCTTATTGCGTTACCTGCTGTAAGAGCCGACTCTCGAAGTAAGATCTGAAGGTGATCTCCATTGTCCAGAGCAGCTGGTCTCTGGAGGGAGCTGCGAGAAGCCAATTGTCCAGGTAGAGGTAGACAAAGACCTCGCCTCCTGAGGGCCGCAGCCACTGCTGCCAAGCACGTGGCAAAGATTTGCAGTGCTGAGGAAAGGCCAAAGGGCAGGGCCCTGAACTGGTAGTAGTTCCCCTTGAAGCAAAAGCGGAGGAACCTCCTGTGGGGCTGGAAAACCTGGATGTGTAGGTAGGCATCTTGAATATCCAGGGAGCAGAGCCAATCTCGACGAAAAAGGGGAAGGAAACCTTGAAGGGTAACCATCCTAAAGTGCTTGTACTCAATGAACAGATTCAGGTGGCTGAGATCCAGAACTGGTCTCCGGATGCTTATCTTTTCTGGACCAGAAAGAAATGGGAATTCAAGCCCTTTTCCCTTTGATTGAAGAGTGCAGGTTCAATGCCTTGATGGCTCCCTCATTTTAAACACTGAGTCCTTCAAGTACCTTGGGGTCACTTTGGATCCCACACTTGACCTGTCTCAACATGTCAATATGGTGTGCTGTGCCGTCAATTCTAAAATTGGCGGAGCTTATCGCGTGCGCCACTCCCTCACTCCTTCCGCTAGATTTTCTGTTGCGAGAGGTATTCTCTTACCCCAGCTCAATATGCTCTGCCCCTCCTCTTTGCTGCAAACTCTGCTACACCTCCACAAATGGGACACTGTCTACAACAACATCTGTAGATTAGCCTTAACTACCCACGTCTTACCCATCATTGTCTCCCTTCACACTAGCTTAAATTGGCTGTCACCTAAGGATATTCAAGCCTACTCCCTGGGCTGCTTTATCGACTCCCTGTCTAGACCTCCCTGCCCTGTCTATCTTGCCAACCTCCTGACTCCTGCCTCACACACCCGTACCCTCAGGTCTTCCTCTGTCCCCATGCTCTCCACTAGACCTTGCACAAAAATGGGTGAACAGGCATTTGCCCATTTGCTCCCAAATTCTGGAACTCACTCCCCTTATGGTGAAAACTTCAGCCTCCCATGAGAATTCAGAAACTTCTGTTCACCACCTTCTAGCCTCTGGCCAATGCAAATGCTCTTAATTTGCTTTGTCCCACTGCAGGCTGTCGGGTCTGACCCTGAGTACTACACTAATGTTCTCCCATGCAATATGCTTGTCTAGGTGGCTATGAACCTTGATGTCTTTACTGTCCTCAGCTGTGTTATGGTTACCCTAATTGCTTTATTTACATCCTTATTATGATCTATGCCTAAAATGTACCCTTATGTAACTATTACTGTGCTACCCAATGTATATCTTGTTTTGCTCCTGTACACCTATATTATGTCTGTGCATTTCTGCATATTGTAACCAATGTCCTGTGCTCTCCCGGGTCGTGCCTGAAAATAGGCAGGTCTGTTGCCTAGCGCACTTACCCAGTTACCAAAAGCTAATAAATAAATAAATAAATAAATAAATAAATAAATAAATATGGCCTTTTTGAGCAGACATTCCTGGATCTCCTACTGGATCAGGGCAATATGATCTGGAGGGTAATGGGAGTTTAAGGGAGGATTGTCTGGGGTTATCTCCGGAAACTCAAGAATATGCCCCCTTTCTATATGTTGAAGCACCCACTGATCCCAGGTGATTCTGCACCATTCGTCCAGGTAAAGGGAGAAGCAATCCCCCACCGCCTCCCTCAGGGTTTCTGTCAGGGGAGGAAGAGGTTGAGTAAGGAGTCATGCTAACGAACCTGGGATGGGCAGGGCGGCAAGAGAGGCTCTAGGGGCTGAGGTTCCGGATGCCTGGGTGGTGGCCTTACGCTTGAAGGCTTCTCTGGGGTGCTGTACCCGGGACTGATGATGTTCATTCCTCCAAAAGGGCTGACGCTGTTGGGGTTTTGGCTGGGAGTGGTACGACGACTTGAAATAGACTTTAGGGCCAGACCCGATTCCTGTAGGTGGTAGATAATGTTCTGAACATTCTTGTCAAAGATAACTGACCCCCTAAAGGGAGCATCAAGGATTTTGGCCTGCACATCAGGCAAAAAGCCTGAAACCCTGAGCCAAGAATGGCGGAAAATACAGATGCCAGTGGCCGCTGCCCATCCAGCTACGTCTGCTGTATTGTAGGACACCCTCAGGACATGATTGCAGACGTCTGACCCAAACCTCAGGAGCTGGGTCAACTGAGATTTGGTAGGGTCCTCTGGGAGGGACTGCACAAACTCCAGAGATTTATCCCACAGGGCATTCTGGTATTGAACCATGCGGGTTAGGAAGTTCAGTGACCGAACCAGCAAAGTGGCGGAGGTGTAGACTTTCTTTCCTAAGACTTTCTTTCCTACGAAGTCCACCTGCCTAGACTCCTTATCTGAAAGGTGCAAGCTGAGCTGTCTGGGCCTCCTAGTATGGTCGTGAGCAGAGTTCATGACCACGAGTCAGCAGCAGGATGTTCCCCAAAAAAAGGCTCGTCCCTGGGGCATGATAAAGCCTGTCTGCCTTTTTAGGTAAGGCCGGTGTAGAAGATGGGTGATTCCAGGCGGCCTTGTTGACATCCTAGAAAGAGTCAAGGAGTGGAGGGATAACCCATAGGCAGGGGTTGCCAGGTATCTGCATTCTGGGTCCAGTTCCTCAGAGCACCAGCCCATGAGGGACTAAATGTGCTTCATGATGTCCAGGAATGTTGGACCATCAGGAGGGGATGTGGCGGCATCCATGGGTTCCTCAGGCTCAGAGGGTAACCTGGAATCCTCCGAGGAAGAGGAGGAATCATCCCCACGGATGGTTCAGAGTCTGGGACTGGAGTTGGTGGACGGCGATCCTTCTAGTGCCGGTCCTCCTTGTCACCAGGAGACTAGGGAGTGGTAGGGAGAACCCGGACCAGTGATAGGGAAGGCTCCCTCGGAGGTGGGGTAGGAGGCCTCCTCAGAGGATCACTGTTCTGCCTGAATTCCCACCACACCTTGAACAAGGCGTTATAATCCAAAGAGAGGGGGGAGAAGAAGAGAGGCGGCAATGGGTGGGGAAGCGATTGATCCCCAGGGTTCTGCATGCTCTAGTGTCGGTCCCTGTCAGACTGGGTGAACTGACTACTACTCTTGCGGCACAGTGCTAGTCGGTGTCGGTCTCAAAAGGCCTGGTGTCGATTGTGGCTGTCCCGAAGGACCGGCCAGCAACAGCTGAGGCTTATTCAACAACGGTGAAGGCGTCATCAGGGTCAAGCCGGGGTGCCCAGTGACGACTGAGTAGAAGGGGGTTGACATCGGTCATGCGAAGCAGCAAACGCAGGAGTGGCCTGCGTAGGGGAGGTACCTCCCGCTGGAGACAGAGGAGTCGCCCATGAGGAAGAGGTGAGTGCATGCTCTGGGCGTCATTTAGAGACTGCGGCCCCTGAAGACAGGACCAAAATTGGCAACGTCAGGGGAAGAGGGCCGAGACTCACTGCCCAAACAGCCAGTCCAGCCACCTGGCTGAAGAAAAGGGGCCGCTGGGAAAAGGGGCCTGAGCTTCAGGGGCTTTGGGGCTGGGGACGGCATCCAAAGCCCAGAAGAGCCTTCGCCCGAAATGGTGATGAGGCTGGGCGGTGAAGAAAAAGAGAGCCCAGAAGGAGTGAGGGCTGCCAGTGAAGGAGGGACCAACCTCCCACAGCAGAAGATCCAGAAGCGGCTGCCCACTTGTGCAGTGACCTGGAATGGGAAACCGACCAGGACCAATCCCTATCTTTGGCCCAGTGCTTGTGATTCCTGCTTTGCTTCTTCTCTTTGTGGGAAGAAGTTGACGCCCCGGAGGAAATGCAGCTTCTACCCTGGAGCTCTTTCTCCATCATCGCTAACTTCAGCTTCAGAAGAAAAGCCTGAAGAGTCTTCAAGCAGAGTCTCCATGTGGCTTGGCTGAACTCCTGGCAGTGCTAGCAGGCTTCAGTGTTGTAGCTAGGACCCAGGCAGAGTAGGTACGAGGAGTGGCCATCCTTAGCAGGATCTGCTTGCCGCAGACTCACTTCGTTCGCCGGTCAGAAGACATTACTGGAGAAGAAGACATGCAGAAACTCTAAGAAATTGAAGGAAGAAAGGTTAAACTAAGAAAACAACAAATCGTAGTTGAAAAGCGATAAAAATGGCAGTCTACTAGAAGCAGGAGTCCGTGGAGGTCCGATCAGCGTGGGTCGTCATCGGATAAAGAACTGGGGATGGGCTGCGGGACCGCCCCTTTTATACCACAGGTCAGGCGTGGGCGTGTCAACATCGGGGCTGTCCCCCGCTGAATACTGCTAGCTAGAAGTTTTCCATGTGGTTGTAACGCCTGGCGGCTCAGTCCTTACGGTTACTGCCTGCTGCAAGAGCCCCCTCAATGCAAGATCATGAACTGTGTGTGCCACATAGTTTACAGAATCAACACTGCACATATTAATTTTACACTGTATCCATTTGAATCACATAACCGGTCATACATAGAAACTGACAGCAAATGATGACTGGTGGGCCCATCTAGTCTGCCCATTTCTAATTATGGGCACTTCTGCTGCAGACCTAACTTGATCTACAGAATTGTCTCTTCCATCCCCTTCCCTCCTTCTAAGATTCCTTTGTGCCTATCCCAGGCATTTTTGAAACACCGCTGGTTTCACCCCCACTGCCTCCCATGGAAGACTGTTCCGGGAATCCACCACCCCTTCTGTGTAGAAGTACTTCCTCACATCTCTTCTGAATCTACCTAGTTCCAGCTTCATATCATGACCCCTTGTTCTACAGCACCATTTTAAAAGGTCTCCATCATAACCCAACTCTCCCTCTTCTCCTCAAGGGTGTATATATCGAGCTCTTTCAGTCGCTCCTCATAGGGCTTCCGATGCAGACCTTGCACCATTTTGACAGTCCTCAGTTCTCTTCTTGTCAATTTCTCCTTGTTTCAATTGTTCCCCCTTCCTCACCTTTTTCCTTCGACTGCCCCCCTCCTCCTTTGCTAACCCCCGCTTCACTGAATAACCTGCATCCTGGTGAGGCTCTTCTCTCAGATCTCCCTACTGTCTCTCTCAGCCTGTGGTGGCCCACTTTCTGTCTACCCTATTTCTTTTCTCACCCCCCTTAGCTACTTTAAATGTCTATCAAAGTAACAGTTAAACTGTCCACTGAGAACTATGGTTCCCTACTGAACGGAAGCAGGCCATCACCTCAGAATAAGCTCTTCTCCTTCCAGGTTGGACCACAGTCCCCAATGTAGCCATACCTCTCTCTTCTCTGCACCATTCCTTCTATCATTACTCCAAGGCCTTGGTGCGGAGCTCGCTCTCCTTCCCCATATAGTACAAGACGCACTCACCACTCATACTTTAAAACACATATCAACCAGATAATTCATCCGACTTTACCAAACATAAACTTACACATAGCTGACTACGGCAATTCATCTTTACGTTTAAACCCATGAAACACTCTTATCAAGTTAATGCTTTAGCAGCTGTAGTGGCTCTAGCCAGAACTTGTTTGGTTTCTACGAGCAAAGATGGCACTGCTCCTTGTATACAGTATTATCACCCTTGCCAAATGATTTACACAACATGCCTACCACCAAATCCTTAATCACCCTTCTACAATATAGTTCTATTGAACAATGAAGTACTGTACTTCTGTCCAAACCATCTAGCTGATCCTCATCCTTGCTCTTCCCGCCAAGACTGAATGCAAGTATTACGAACATACGAAATTTGCCAGTAGATAAAGGCCTAGAGATCTATCAAGTCTGCTCGAATGTGCAGCTAGCACCCCTTATTCTGCAGCTGCCCCTCCCTTCCCCTTCATTAACCCTCCCCCTTGTCCTGTCCCATCCCCTTTTGAAGCAGTCCACTGTTCTACTGGATACCACTTCTGCAGGTAATGCATTCCACCCAGCCACCACCCTCTCTGTAAAAAAAAAAAAAAAAAAAGTGTCTCCTCATCTCCCTCCTGAACCTTCCTCCCTCCAGTCTCATATTATGGCCCCTTGTGTCCCTCCCCTCCCTTACTTTGAACAGCCCCTCTGTACCTGTCTGGTTAATTCCCTTCATGTATTTAAAGGTTTCAATCATGTCCCCCCTGTCCTCCAGTGAGGACATGTTCAACTCCCTCAACCTCCTCTCGTATGATAAGTCCCCCAGCCCCCTGATCATCTCTGTCGCCCTGCGCTGCACCCCCTCCAGTAACTTAATGTCCCTCTTCAGATACGGGCGCCAGTACTTCAAGCAGTACTCCAGGTCGAGCTCTGCATAAGTACCAGTATTTGGACCTGGCAGTGGGAGAACAGGAGAATCAGCCAAAACATAAGGTGTAACATGGGTGTTTAAGGACTGTGTGCAGTGGATAGTTGTGCTCAGATGCAAGGATACGATTGTATTTCATGACTGGAACTGTACTTGGTGTGACCTGACCGTGGCCTTGTAAACTGGCAGTATTAATTCTGCTGCTCAGATTGTCTGCACACTTTTGATGCACAATGAGCATTTTGGCAGCCCGCTTGCCCATTGTTCCATTTGACCCACATGAACCCTTGGTTGTATCCAGTCAGTACCAGTAGTCCCGAGTGCTCTTTCTTTGCCATGAAGTCGGGTACCAGAATATGTTTAAAGGTGACCTGCAACATTAATATAGTGAAGTCCCTGTAATGCAACTTACTTTGCCTGCTAAGGGTCAATATAATCACTTCCCCTTATCTTCTATCAAGCCTTTAAGAAGTTACTCTGTTTTGCAGTTTCAGAAAATGTGAAAGCTGCAGCCTGAGGAGCCCGAATGAGCTGCACACAACTATTCTTGGAAAACTCCCAGTTTTGCGGACGTGTATACCACTATACTAGCAGTACAGAATGTGAGGAGCAGGTATTACTCATGTGTTTTACTGCATTTGCAGGTTTACAAGTATAGACAGTTTGGATCCATAACAGCCAGGAAAATGTACTTTTAAACGCTGACGTGCCGGAAGATACTCCAAAATACCTGCTCCCCACATTCTATACTACTAGTATAGCAGGATACACGTTACTAAAAATGAAAATTACCTACTCACCGTAATTCTTGATCTTCTAAGAATATCTTCATCGCTGAGTCACACTAGTGGGCCTGAGCCGGAGGAGATAGGACCCCGGACGAGCCAGAACTTTTCAGAGGAATGGCGCCAAGGTAGGCAGTGTGCATGCACAGATCTATGACTGAACGCACGCAGCTGCATGTTTACACTGGCGCCAGCCCCCAACAGCCTCAGTATCATTTTTTTTCTAGAAGGTGCAGCATAACTAAGCAAGAACCTATGCCCCTTAACCTAAGGGCATACGACAGTGCTGGTGGCCCATGTAAGAAGGGCCACTAAAACCAGTAACACTGTCTTCACAGCACAAACCAAACATAAAGGGGTAAAGACCAAAACAACTTACTGAAGCGAGTCCGGGGGATGGCGAGCAGGTGTGAGAGTCAATGGTGAAGATATTTTTGGAAGATCAAAAACTATGGAGAGTGTCTGTAATTTTCATATCTTGAAAGAATCAAACCTAACCACTGAGCCTCACTAGTGGGTCAGAGTACTAAGCTCAAAGTCCCCCAGACTAGTGCAGTAGGAGAGGAGGGCTCACACAGGATAGTGATCCGTTCAGGATTGTCCTGCCAAAGGTGGCATGCTGCCTCACATGGACATCCAGGGCACAGTTACTGTGCCCCACGTTGGAACTCTGCAAATTTCTCCAACACGCAAACAGTGAATCGCTGCCAGAGACATGGCAACTGCTCCGGTGGAGTGGGCATGTACCTGATCCTCCAATTTAACCTGAGCCATGGCATAGCAGTGGCGCATGCCATCCAAAAATCCAAGCAGAAATGCCCTTGATTGTAACAAGCTGTCCTTTTGATTAGGCACGAGACAAGAGAGCTGTTTGGACTGTCTGAAGTCCTGGTTTTGTTCAGATAAAACCGAAGGACCCCGTTAAAGGAGAACAATGGGCAACAGTAAAGAACGTGGAGCACAGTTCGGAGCTCCAGTAGTCCAATATCCCCTGTAGTCACACTATACATTTGCTCATTTAAGTACCATATCACTCAAAGTACATTTACGCAAGAACTTACCATAACAGTAGACGTTAGAGAGAGGCGCTTGCAGTAGGTAATTACTTGTAGGACTGAGCCCCCTGGCATCAGGACCACACAGAAACTTTTGCTAGCAGTGTCTGATGGGGGACCGCCCACCCAACGTCACGTGATGGATATCAGCGTAACACTATATAGTGGGGTGGTCCCCACGTTCACCGTCCAGTTCTCTCGCTAGATACCTCCAAGAGGTGTGACAGGAGAATGGGAAAAAGGCTCCTGGAGCCAAGAAAAGGCTCATGGAAAAAGAGCTACAAACTAAAAGGGGGAAGCGGGTCGGAAAAAGGTTACCTACTGTTATGGTAAGTTCTCTACTTACTTGTAGGACTGGGTCCCAAGCAGTAAGAGTCCAAGGGACAGGAAAACATGGGTGGCTGGAACTGAAAAGGTAGTAGGTAGCCAAATATAGGACAGGAGTCCCTGGAGGACTGCCAGTCCAAAACCAGCC
Organism: Neoceratodus forsteri; assembly: GCA_016271365.2. Lineage (NCBI taxonomy): Eukaryota > Metazoa > Chordata > Ceratodontiformes > Ceratodontidae > Neoceratodus > Neoceratodus forsteri. The sequence continues at coordinate 1,340,881,436 of CM057455.1, read as the reverse complement.
CTGCACCTAGAGGCAATGTCCAAACTGTAGTGTTTTGTGAAAGTGTGGATGGAACTCCAAGTAGCAGCAGCGCAAATTTCTGCAGCAGATACATTTCTGAAACAGGCTGACAAGGCAGCCAGCCATACCCCTGGGTAGAATGTCTTCAACCTGCCCCGGAAGGACTTTACCACACTTCTGGTAACAAAAACCAATGCAATTAGCCAACCACTTGAAAAGGCATTGTTTGGAAACTGCCGCACCTTCTCTCTTTGGTGCGAAACAAAAAGTTGATCCGTCTTTCAGACATCTTTTGTCCTGCTGGTGTAATAACATAAAATTCTGTGAATGTCTAACATATTGGCCTCCCCTGATTAGTATGCTCAGGGTAATACCAGCAGCTGAAGAGACTGATTCAAGGTAGTCTCCGAAACAACTTTTGGAAGAGAACTAGTATGCAGAGCCACCCAGTTTCTGTGAAAAATGAAATAAAGTTCCTTAGACGTCAGAGCCTGAAGCTCAAATTCTTCAAGCAGAAGTAACTGCAAATAAAAAGAGCACTTTCCAGGAGAAACAGCTCATGTCACATGTACTTGCCAGTTCGAAAGGAGGCAATGTCAATTTCTCTAAAAGAAAATTAAGGCCCCAAGGTGGAGCAGGGTTACACACCGGGGTTTCAGCTGCAGAATTCGTTTTAGGAAGGTTTTTGAAACCTCCAACTGAGCCAGAGTTTTGCCCTCCAACAAAACATGGTAGGCTGAAATGGCTGCTAGATGCCCATTCAGTGACGAATAGCTCAAGCCCAGGTCTGGGAGTAATGTGATGCAGAGCACCAGTTAACAGCTCACTCCTATAGCTCCAGCCGCCCGACCATCTAAATCACGTTTAAAATATATTTTTACATTTCTATAGACCTTCACAGCCTTACCCTGCTCTTAAGATCTGCTTCAGTCTTCCAATGGGGTCAATGGAGATCGAAATGAAGACAGCAATACCGAAACACACTTCACCTTCTACTCCACGCAAGGCCCCTAAAAAATACAAAGCCACCTCTGCTGCATCTCCACCGACTGCAAACTGCTACTAGCCCAGATAAAGAACCCATCACGGTGGTCTGTTTCCTCTTGGAATTCAAGCCCTTCAAAGATGAGATGAAATTAATCACCAGAGAGTTCAAATCTTTTGTCCAAGCCCTGGAGGACATTACTACTTGAACCTCAGATAATGAGGCTCGTCTTAATTCTCTGCAGCGCAAGTCTGCCAAGATTGAGCCTGAACTGGTGGCAGTTCGACAACGGGTCTCCAAGCTAGAAAGTAAAGTAGAGGACTTGGAAGGCCGCAGCCAAAGCAACAATGCGGTACTGATCGTCCTTCCTGAGAAAGAAGAAGGTCTGGATCCGAGTAGTTTCACACAGAAGTTGGTTGAAAAAAATAGGAGGCCATTCTCCCTTTGGGGCTAAACACATGACAGAGAAAGCTCATCGCACTCTTCGCCTGATCCTAGCACAGGGCGCCCCGCACCTTCATTTTTCATTTTTTAAACTACCAGGAAAGACAACACTTTCTGCTAAAAGTACAAGAAATCCAAGAGTTGAAATGGGAAGGTGCAAAGATCAGAATGGCACAAGATCTACCACTCACTGTTCATCAAAGAAGTGCTTTGTTTCACCAGCTGGTCACCAGGCTCATAGCAGCAGGAATAAAATTTAGATTGGGGTATCCAGCACAACTCCAGGTTCTCCCTTCTGGAACCTGGGTCACTTACGAAGAAGTGGATACCATAACTGCAGGTCTCAAAGCAGCGCTCCCTGATCTCTTCAGAGACCCACGAGATCCAAGCTGTCAAGAGTAGGGTCTTTGCTGACAATCTACAATTTAACTGCGAGTAATCTGTGGTTGCTACTGATCTTTCTCTTTCTGCTCTAAGGGGAGATGACTGCCCTGCCTGTTACTCCCAAAGACTGCCACTCTTACCCTATCTAAGCTGGGGGTCCTTCTGCTGGAAAATCAATCACCGTTATCACTTCTGATTGCCTCTCCTGCTGAAGTGCTAGGCTTTCGGTCTGCTTGCCCGATACCTTGAAGTGCCCTAATATTCATCTAGTCTTTGTTGCCTTTCAGTGGAGCTGCTCTGTGCCCCGCCATTCGTACATTCATGTAGCAGTTGTCTCCAGCTCAAACGGTGGGCATTGCACTTTGCACCACAAGAGGGAGCCAAAGGGTGATCTCTGATTAGCGTATATTACTGAAATCCTTACTTCCTCTCCCTTTTTGTTGATATAAAACGAGAGGAATATTTTAAAATTATCCCTTAGTCTGCTCTCCTACTAATTTTCATCTTCTCTATTTAACCTGTACATGCTTGGACATTCCATGGACCTTGCCTGATCACCCGACAGGGACACCTAGCTTGGACTCTCACTCAGTGCGACCTTAGTCATGGTTGTCGTCATCATCTAAAGATGAACCCCAGTTGATGGGCACTGACTAAGTTTTCCTGTATTTGTCATCAAAGACTAGGTCAGCTAATTATGACATTAATTTGTTTTGGAGTTAAAAGTATTGCGGAGTTCCTGGGCTAACTGTAAATACCAGATATGGGGTACTTCATATGTTTAAAGGAGGAGCATTAATTAAAGTGAATATTTCAAAATGTTTACAAGTTTGTTATCTGCATTTTAGCAATATAGTTTATGTAGTTACTAGGGTTGGGGAGGGGTTTTAAGGTGGTGGACTGCTCATCATGGGCCATTGACAGCCAGGGGCGGGAGGGTTGGGCATGGGGGGTTCTATTGGGATTATAGTATGTTTAAGCTCTTTGTATGACTCTTGTAGGATAGTTTGGGTAGTTGAGGGATTGAGGGGGTGGGAGGTAGCACGGCTTATCCTTGCTTCGGCTCCATTCTGGCAGACACACATTCACCCTGTGATGGACGCCATTATCCATCATGCTCACAGGAATGGCTAGGCGACTTACCCTAGCCACATGGAATGTGAAAGGGGTACGTCATAAAACCAAGCAGTACAAGTTTCTCAAACATGTATGGCTTGTTTCAGCTGATGTCATATATACCCAGGAGTCCCATCGCTGTGATTCAGAGGCTACTTAGCTGTGGAGGCAGTTTATTGGGCAGGTCTTTTCGCAGCAGGCACTACTCACAGTTGTGGAGTAATGATTTTATTGACCAGATCTGTACCTTTTGTTCCTACCCAAATAATCTCTGACCAACGGTAGATACATATTTGTCAAAGGTTTGCTTCACACTACAGAGCTGCTCTTGGGCAGCATTTATGGCCCCAACGTAGACTCGCCCTCCGTTTTTACCCAACTTTTGCAGATTCTTTCTTCCTTCCTGGGTCTCCCAATAATTCTAGGAGGGGGCTGGAATTTCCCGTTTGACCTTTGCCTGGATCGCTCTGGATCTACTCGTAAAGGCCTCTCCCTGGCACAGCATGTGCTGAGAGATCTAACTGATCATTTGGGCCTTTGTGACATCTGGCCAACCCTTCACCCCCAGGACAGAGAATATACATTTACATCTGCGGTTCACAACACCCCTTCCGTACTGACTATAGTCTTCTGTTTCATACTCTTATCCCAGGGGTGATGGACTCTACCATATAGCCAGACCCCCTCTCAGACCATTCCCTACTTGTCCGTCACCTTTCCCTAAATCCCAGGGAACCTGGAAATTAAATCAAATTTTGAAAGACCCTGGAACAGTCCAGCTAATCTCGGAGCACATATCCCACTTCACTGAGGTTAACCAGGGTTCCACTGATCACCACTCTACGTGTGGGTTCTCTTTGAAGGCGTACCTTAGGGGAATTTTAATTGGCCTGGCCTCCTCTCATAAAAAGAAACGGGATGAGCATTTGTTATCAACACGTTCTCAACTCAGGGCCATGGAAGTCCGAATTTCCTCACAATCCTCGGATCAATTTTGGCTTGAGCTTACAAAAAAACTTAGAGGCCTACTCAGAACTCTTCCAGGAAAAGGCAGAATATGCCATCCTAAAAACCAAAGCTAGTTATACAGATCAAGGGGAAAAGACTGGACGCTTACTTGCACTGAGAATTAAAAAGCAAGAATTGGCCAGACTGATCAAAGTTATCCGGTCTTTGGTGGACGGTTCACTCAAGTCCTCCTCTGCTAATATCACAGTTGAATTTGAGACTTTTTACAGGGAACTGTATAGCCTAATGTTAACACCTCCTCATCCTCAAGAGGTAGACTAGTTCTTGGAAGCCTCATCTTCCTTCACTTTCCAAGGAGCAAGGCCTTTCTTTATTGTCCCCCATCTCACGGGCAGAGATACTTAGGGTGATCAGAGACCTTCCCTCCAAAAAGGCACCGGGTCCGGATGGATTGACCTACAACTTCTATAAGACCTTTGCAAAATTACTAGCCCCTCTGCTCCAGTCCCTTTTCCAGTACATTCTTTCTGGCACCCCATCTAATAATACCTTATTTGAAGCCCCCATTGTCCTGCTTCCTAAACCGGGTTAAACAGGCAGACCTAGTTATGAGCTACAGACCAATCTCTCTCTTAAATCAAGATATTAAGATACTTGCCAAGATCACAGCTGATCGGCTCAATCTTCTCTTACCAGAGCTTATCAGCCCAGAACAGGTAGGGTTTATGAACGGGAGGTCTTCTGTGGACCACCTTCGCACACTGGCCCATGTCTTCTCGGTGTCCAGGGAGACTGACCACCCCACGGTGCTGTCTCCCTAGATGCCGAGAAGGCCTTTGATAGAGTTAACTGCCAATATCTCTCTAGAACTATGCATGCTTTTGGTTCCACCCCGAAATGTTTGCAATGGATAAAGGTCTTTTACGCTGCCCGCATTTATTGTAACGGGAGGTTCTATGCGCCATTCCCACTCCCCTCAGGGACCAGACAGGGATGCCCTCTCCCCCCCACTTTTTTCCAATCTCTACCTCAAGCCCCTGATCCAGAACTCACAGACTGCACGCTATTCGAGGTATCCAGGTAGGTAGCCATGAGGTAAAGCCATGATATGCGATGACCTTCTCCAAATCTCTGATCCGCCACATCTATCCCACCACTCCTACACTAAGGAATTTAGCCCTTCTAATTATAAATTGAACATGGGGAGACAGGCTACTCACCTGTAACAGTAGTTCTAGGAGTGGTATATGTTGTTCATCCACACTGTTTGGCATGTCCCTTTCCCTTTAAGATCAGCCGTAGTCTTCGCTAGCTCCTCCCACCCACCCGGATGGTATATACCTCGGCTCGCCCCATGACGCCAGATCTTAGCCCGCTGAAAGCCAGGTTGTGAAGGCCCGCAGCCGGGAGGTCGGGTGGTTCGTGTGATGAACATACATACCACTCCTAGAACTACTGTTATAGGTGAGTAACCTGTTTTGCTAGGAGCGTGGATATGTTGTTCATCCACACTGTTTGGCAGACTCCTAGCAGTTCTCCAGGAGGAGGGAGGCAAGGCGCACACCCCCTACTTAGGGAACAGAGAATGGAGAACCGAGGCCCCAAAACCAGCATGCCGGCGTGACTCAAGGTCGATGTGGTAGTGGGTAATGAAGGCGTTTGCTGACTTCCAGGTAGCAGCCCGACAGATTTCCTGGATAGGGATGTCCCTGGAAGCAGCCACCGATGCAGCAGTATGGCTGGTAGAATGAGCTCTTATCCCTCTGGGAGGCTCCTTGCCCGCCAACTCATGGCACAGAGCTATGCTTGATGTAATCCATCTTGCTATGGTCCGTTTGGCTGCAGGTCTGCCAGAAGCGGCTTCAGCGTAGGTGACGAACAGCTAGCAAACCTCTACCCGAATTTTTGCTGTCCTCTCCTTGTAATAGTAGAGAGCACGGCACAGGTCCAAGGTATGGAGCCTGTATTCGGCTTCCAAGGTGTTAACTAGGGTGGTATACCGTCAGAGTCAACATCTGGTTAAGGTGAAACTCTGATACCACATTTGGAAGGAATTTTGGGTGGGGGTGCAGGACAACTTAGTCCCTGTTGAAGACCAGATGAGGGGAGTCCACCGAAAGCACCTGGAGCTCCCCTATCCTTCTGGCAGATGTGATAGCCACCAAGAAGGCCATCTTCCACGACAAGTGTGACAGCTCACACTTGCACATTGGTTCGAATGGCTTGCCCATGAGCTTTGCCAGTACCAGCAGTACATCCCACAGAGGTGGAGGTTCACACACTGGAGGGGATACGTGATACAGGCCTTTGAAAAAGCACTCTACCACTGTCTCCTGCGCCAATGTCGGCTGACCGGCCCATGCCCGGTAAGCAGAAATGGCTGCCAGGTGCACCCTAAGGGTCGATGACCATAGACCCCCTTTGGAGAGAGACCAAAGGTAGTCGAGAATGTTAGCCACAGAACAGGATAAGGGGTCCAGACCTTTACCCCGACACCAAATGGAAAACCTTTTCCATTTGAAGGCATAATATTTCCTAGTTGATTCTTTTCAAGATGCCTCCACCACGGTGTAGACATCTTCGGAAAGACCCAAAGCCTGGAACTCTAGCCGCTCAGGTACCAGGCTGTGAGGTGCGGGGATCGAAGGTTCGGATGAAAGACCATCCCCTGGTTCAGAGATATCAGGTCCGGGTGTGTACAAAGCCACTCCAGGGCCTGCAGCCTCAGCTGAGGAGATCTGGGTACCAGAACTGGTGCGGCCAGTCTGGGGCTACCAGAATCACCTTCGCCTTGTCCCTCCTCACCTTGACCACCACCTTGTGGATCAAGGGAAATGGAGGGAAGGCATAGAGGAGGACTGGGGTCCACGACCTCGAGAAGGTATCCCCCTGCAGTGAGCCCTGCTGAGGGGGGCGGGCATGATACAGCCTCAGCTTGGTGTTTTCCCTTGAGGCAAACAGGTCCACCGTCTGTTTGCCCCAGTGGGAGAACAGGCTGTAACCTACCTCTGGATGGAGAGACCACTAGTGGGATGTCTGGCCTATACGGCTGAGTGCATCCACCATTTGGTTCGATACTCCTGCCATGGATAGCTAGGTGGTCCGCCTGCAACCGGCTTATGAGGGACCAGACGCAGAGCGCCTCCTTGCACAGCAGACAGGAGTGCGTGCCGGCCTGTTAGTTGAGGTAGTACATGGTCGTGGTATTGTCTGTCTGGACTTTAACCACTTGAGCCCGGAGCTGAGGAGCGAAAGCTGACAGCACCAGTCTGACTGCTCTGAGCTCCAACAGGTTGATGTGGTCTCGGGGGTTCCAGAACCCGTGGGCCCTGTTGTCCCCCATGTGCGCTCCCCAGCCCATGAGAGGCGCATCGGTCATAAGAACAACCGCCGGCTCGAACAAACGGGATCCCTTCCTGCAACTGGTCTGGGGCAGTCCACCACTGGAGAGCGTCCCCCATTTTCTGGGTTACAGTGATCAGCTGGTTGAAATGACCATGGCGCCTAGTCCACTGAGCGACCAGCTCCCATTGGAGGGGGAGCATGTGCAACCAGGCCCAACGGACCACTGAGGTGCACGCCACCATGTAACCCAGAAGGCACAGAAAGTCCCGGGCAGGGTGCAAGTGCCCAACCAGAAATGATTGGGCAAAGGAGGAAAGAACCTCTGCCCTGTCCACCGGGAGCCGAGCTCTGGCTTGACAAGAGTCGAGCTCTGACCCGATAAAGCCCATCACCTGAGAAGGCACGAGTTCTGACTTGGCCTTGTTGATCAGGAGGCTGAGTTGGGAGCAGGTTTGGAGCGCCAGATCCCTGGACTTCACCTCCTGTCGGGAGGAACCTACTAGGATCCGATGCCGGAGATGGGCCGCCACCACTGCAATGCATTTGGTGAAGATGCATGGGGCCGATGACAGGCCGAACAGCATGGCTCAGAACTCATACAGGGTCCCTTCAACCCTGAAGTGGAGAAACCACTGATGAGCCGGACGGATTGGGATGTGAAAGAAGGAGTCGTGCAGATCCAGTGAACAGAACCACATGCTTCGCTCCAAGGATGGTATGATCTGGGACAGAGTGACCATCCGAAAGGTGCGTGACCTGAGAAACTGATTCAGGTCGTGGAGCTCTAGAATGGGGCGCCATGCGGGCAGACTGTGCTGGACATGAGGCAGGGCACTGCCATAGTTAGAGTGCCAGGCCAACAATGGCCTCGGCCACAGGAAAGGCCTCCGTCGGGGTGTCCCCTCTCTTCAGGATGTCCGTGAGAGGGTACTCCACCTTTTTCTGGATGGGCTCCAGGAGCATCCCTGTGGAATCAGAGATGAGATGGAGAATCCCCTGGAAGGAGGAAGTGCCTTCCTCCATCCCTGTGCCAACGGACAACTCATCATCTCCTGGATGTGAGTGGAGTCTGGTGACGTTGAAGTCCAGGGAGTCGGGATAAAGCGGTTTGCCGCCCAAATCACCCTCAACCTAGCAAGGACGGTCCGGGGTGACTGACCGACTGACGTCGGGGAAGTCCAGTATCTGCTCGGTCCTCTTTTGAAGGAGCCCCTGCCACAGGCTGCTTAGGCGGCAGCTCCACCACTATCGGTGGGGAGACCGGCAAAGGCCGAACCGGAGGACGGGAAGGCCCCACGGGCAGGGGAACCAAAGGCTTTGGTTCCGAGGGGGTCTGCTTCGGCCTAGGAGGCGAAAGCCAAGTAATGGCCAGGGTAGGCGACGGAGCCGGCTTCTGCCCAGTCAAAATCAGCTGTTGCCAGATAAGGTCCTCGTAGCACCAGAGTTTCTGTCGGAGCCTCTCCTCATCAGAGGATGAGCACAACCTGTGGCGTCACCTCTTCTTGGAGCGCTTATGGCTCCTCCTTGGCCTTTTGGCTGAAGGGGTTCTGGACCTCGACCGAGATCGGGCAGGCAGACTTGGTCGCTCGGGAGACACCGAGGGGATCGGTGAAACCTGGGGATCCGGAACCAGGACCTCGATGGGGACACCAGCTGGCTGGGTCTCTTCATCGGGGAACACCAGGACCAGAGTCCTTTCCAATGAGTCGCTGACCACGGCCGGCGACAGAGGGTCAATCGGGTCAAGAATTATCTCAACTTCATCTGCCACCTCCTGGGTCGCCTGGCCAGATGGAAGGTCCATGAAGCCTGCGGCCGAGGAAGCAATCTCGATTGAGGTCGAGACCGTATGCTCCCGAGACTGAGACCTTTCTCGATCCCAAGAGCGCCTTTGTAGAAACGAAGACATGCCAGATTCTTTTTCTCTCTTCCAAGAGCGGGAGGAGTGTGAGCCTGTAGGCGCCTCACCCCAGCTGGGGAAGACTGGCACAACTCCTTGAATGAGCCTGTGAAAGTGGAGACCAGGTTGAGAGGAACGAAGAAGCTTCAATTGACGAAGTGCTGGTGGCTTCCTCCTCGAATGCCTTCATGCGTTCCAGCTGCTCAGCAGAGCCTGCAGCCACGGAAACCACCCACCTAGCCTCCTTAGATTTCACCAGAGGATTCTTTTTCTCCGGTCTTCCCAACTTCAGGTGCGCCAAGCGGTCTTCCAGGACACTGAGATGGAAGGCGATGCAGAAGCTGCAAGACGAGGTGTCACGGCTGACACCTAGGCAGCAGACGCACGTGAGATGCGGATTGGCACGTGACATCATCTGGCCGCAAGAACACCGGCGAAATCCTGGAGAAGATTTTTCTTCCATGATCGAAGACGTAAAAGCGCAATTGCTAACTCGAATGAGTAAGTTTTGGTAAAACCGAGGGTTTGAAAGCCAGGGTCTACGAAATGCGCGGGCACGAGGGAGGCAACCTGCATCTTCCAGCGGAAAGGAAGATCTAGCGTCATGGGGCAGAGCCGAGGTATATACCACCCGAGTGGGTGGGAGAAGCTAGCTTGAAGACTTCCGGCTGATCTTAAAGGGAAAGTGATATGCCAAACAGTGTGGATGAACAACATATCCACGCTCCTAGAACAACTGTGTTCCCTCTGAACCACAACTTCCAGAAATCCGTAATAACTTCTCTTGGGCTGTTCTGGGCTCCCAAATCCCTTAAATATTTGGGGATTGACCGTGTTAGACATGATCCTGGCCTCAAAAAAGCAAAAAGCAGCAGTAGTTCAGGTGCTTCTTCAGGACATGAACAAGTGGTCTCTTCTCCCTCTTTTTTTGTGGGGCAGGATCAACCTTATTAAAATGAATGTTTTTCCAATATTATTCTACCCCCTCAATCTTCTCAATGTCTGGCTTCCACACTCCTGGTTCAGAAGAATACACAGTCACATCACAAATTTTATCTGAAAGGGTAAAGTTCCACGCATGGCATACTATAAGATGGCTGCCCCCAAGATGAATGGCGGTCTATGACTCCCTCATCTTGGCTTATATTATTGGGCAAGTCACGCCAGTAAATATCTTAGATGGCTGGCTCCGGAAGGATCCCAGGGAATCTCCTATATCCCACTCCGACTTCGTATCAAGAGAGATCAGAATCTCTCTTATAACCTTTCTCCGGCTGCCCTAAACATGCCATTTAAATCCCTTCCTCCTCAATTACATACCACACCCACAGGTGTTTCCATTAGAGTTCACGCACAACTTTTTGCTTTATTAAAATACAACCCAGTATATACCACCCAACCCCTTTTAGACAATCATAACTTTAAAATTGCAGGTAACGCACTCCTCTTCATGGTTGCCCCAGTTTGTTTCTGTCCCCATTTCCTGAATGAGGAAGGCGCTTGGCTTACTTCTCCAGAGATGATCGCTAAATTTGGCATCCCCGCCTCCTCTATTTTTAAAATTTTTCAATTGAGACACCTTCTGGTTCAATTATTTTGGACCTATACCCCTACAACCTCCTAAATTCCGGTTTTGCCCAGATTCGTCTGATGTCACTGTGTTACCACATGCTGTGTCAAAAATCGCCGGTCTCCTTTATGATTGGGTATATCTGGAAGTCAATGCTTCAGTACCATACTGATCAACTCATTTTCCAGATGCACCCATCAATTGGAGCGGAACATGGAAAAGCTGTCATAAGTTTTGTGACTCAAGACCTGCTCCATTTAATGCAATTCCACATCCTGCATAATCTTTATTATACTCAGGAAAAGTTGGCCAAGATGTACAAGTCAGTGCCCGCTATCTGCTCACAATGTCAGGATGCACCTGGTACCGTTTCACATTTTTTGGGATTGCCCCAAGGTGGTACACTTATGGGCATATATCAAGCATAAAGCTGATCCATTACTAGGATTAGATGACCTGTTCACACCTAAAATTTGCCTCTAGGTGATTTTTCAGAGGCTGGCGTTACTATCTGAAAATTTCACATAGCCCTCATATCTCTGTCAGTTAAAAAAAAAATGGTTTTAAAACACTGGAAGGCTCACATAAACCTTTGTTATAATGAATAGCTTTCTGAACTGCTTGCCAACCTCAGAACAGAAAAGATGATTACCAGCCTCAACAACAGGCTGCCCAAGTATGAACGAATCTGTGCCCCCCCCCCCAAATATTCCCTATACTCCTTGCGAAGATCTTGTTAGCGTCACTTCTTTAAGTCTGTATTAGAGTGATACAGTACTCTGCCATGCCAAGGGTTGGGGTGGGCAGAGGAGAGGTAAGGGGAGATATGGGAAGCGAATGGGGGAAGAGGGTTTGGGTGGGAGGATGTTTTACAGTCAGTAAATACGCCACACGTCTCATGACAGCTTGTTATTGTGGTCGATTTTGATTTTATGTTGTTTTTTGCATGTCATAAACTTTAAATTAAAAAAGGATCCCGACTCTTTAAGGTGGCCCAAATGGAAAAACGCTTCCACTTCATGGCACAGGTAGTTCTGGTAGGTTTTCTGGCCTCTACCAAAATCTGGGCTACCTTAGGGGAAAAACCCAAATCTGGAATAGACTATGTCTTGAGGAGCCACGCATGAAGATGAAGGGACTTCAGCCCCGGATGGACCAGTGTGCCCCCCTCCTGGGTCAGGAGATGGTAAGAAAGTGGTAGAGGAACCGGAGGTTCCACTGCCAGCTGCTGAAGCAGTGGAAACCAAAATATATCAAGGCCAAAATTGAGCCATCAGAATCATTCATGCTCCTTCAGTCTGAAGCTTGATTAGCACTCTGTGTAAAACTGGAAAGGGAAGGAATGCTTACAGAAATCTCCCTGTTCAACAAAACAATAGCGCTTCTTGCCAAAAAGCACAATGCACAGAATCGAGTGAGCAAAACTTGGGAAGTTTTACATTTTATGGGGCTGCGAACAGATCTACTCGCGGATGCCCCACCCCCAGTCGAAGATGTGATCTACTACCTCTTGCTTTAGCTCCCACTCCTGCGCTCTTACCCTGGTGCGACTGAGACGGTCTGCGAGAACGTTCTGTATGCCTGTGATGTGGACTGCCAGGAGGCGAACATCATGCAGAAACGCCCAATTACAGACCCACATCGCTTCCCTGCAAAGAGGGTACAAGCGGGTGCTCCAGTTTGTTGATGTACCACACTACGCCTGTGTTGTCCGACTGGATAAACAGTGTATCCTGTTGAAGAATGTGCTAAAAAGTCTAAAGAGCATATAGAACTGCTCTCATTTCTAGCACATTTATGTGCAAGTGAAGTTCCACAGGTGACCACAGGCTCTGGGTCCTGTGATTTCCAAGACAGGCACCCCATCCTGTTCCCAACGCATCCGTGGTCAGGATTTGAGAGTAAGGAGGGGCCTGGAAGGGAACTCTAGTCAGGATGTCAGTTCTGCCACCACTGCAAATCTTTCTGCATCGGACCGGAAACTAGGACACAGCTGTCCAAGTCGTCTGTCCTGTGATCCCATTGAGAACTGAGAGTCCACTGCGAGATACTCATGTGGGAGTCTGGCCAAGGGAATCATGGGGATAGCCGCTGCCATGAGGCCAAGGAGGTGAAGGACTGCCCTGGCCAAAATGTGTTGGCTGGAGGATACCAGCTTGGCCTGTCTCTCCAGAGTCCCTACACTGCCCAGGGGGTAGAAAGGTCATACCCTGGACTGTGTCCAGAACTGTCCCAAATAAACTGCAGGCGCTGGAAAAGAGCAAGCTGAGATTTGGGGTAGTAAACAGCAATACCCAGTTGCTCGAAAAGGTGCACGGTAGCTAACAGAGAAGCCTCCACCCCTCCTTCGATGGCGCTGCAAGGAGCCAATAGTCAAGGTAAGGGAAGGCGTAGTGCCCCTGACTCCCGTCACCAACACAAGGCACTTGGTAAAACCCCCGTGGTGGAGGAGGACAGGCCAAAGGCTTTGAACTGGTAATGCTCCCCTTGGAAAGAAAACCTGAGGAATCTGTGGTGAGGAAGGAACACTGGAATGTGCAGGTACGCATCCTACATGTACAGGGCACAAAGTCATTGTCCTTTGAAAAGGAGAGGCCGCAGGCTTTGCAGCGTCAGCATCCAAAACCTCTTGTATTCTATGAAGAGGTTTAGGGTACTGAAGTCTAATATCGGGCACAGATCCCCACCCCAGTCTTTTCTGGAACCAGAAAGAAGTGGAAGTAGAACCCCTTCTCAATCTGGTTTGCCGGCACTGGCTCAAATGCTTCCTTTCGACGAAGAGCCGTGATTGCCTCCCTTAACTAGGGAATGTGCGCCCTTGGGTAGTGGGAAAAACTTGGAGGATTGTCTGGGGAATTTTCACGAAATTCGAGAGTGTGACCAAGCTTTATTAAGTGAAGTACCCAGGCATCGGTTGTGATGGACTCCCAGTCTCCCAGATGCTTTGCAAACCTTCTGCGCACCTGTTCCTCTGATAGACGGGGAGGAGGGAGGGCGGTCAGTGAGTCAGGAATGGGAGGAGGGGTTAGGGAGGACCACCCCTGTAGCTCTCTAGAGTTTTGACTGGAGGGGTGGCGACCATATTGGGAGCCCTACATTTGACTTGACGCCTAGGTGCCTGTTGTGGTTTCATCTGGCATCTGTTTTGCCGATGAAAGGGACGTTTCGGTGATATATAGTATGTACCTTTATCTTGTAGGCTCATAATAAAGTCCTGGGCATCCCTGCCGAACAGGACAGAGCCTCTGAAGGAAGCATCCTGACTAGCCAACTGGACATCAGAAGCTAGACCGGATACTTAGCCAAGAGAGTCTACTAAGGCTTACTGCCGTGGCCATGCCTCTAGCAGAGGAATCCACTGCATCGTAGGTGGCCCTTAGTGAATGATGTCCTGTCACCTTAGCAGATCTGAGGGCGTTTGCCAAGGCAGTCTTAGATTTGGAGTCCAGGAGGGCCTCGACTATGGGCTCAAGCTGGCAGAAGAGCGATTTTTGGGTACACTGGCATGTGCACCATATAATTTAGAGCACGAATAGGAATAAAACTTTCTCCCGAACTGGTCCAGCTGTCTGGATTCCTTGTAGGAAGAACAGTACTTGGGTGCTTAGCAGACCTGTCATGGGCCGCAGTTATGACCACTGAGTTAGCTTTTGGATGTACGCTGAGGTGGTCTTTGTCTCTGGTGTCTTGTAAACCCAGTCGGCTTTCTTTGCCGTAGCCGGGAATGGAGGAGGGTCTCTGCTAGATGTTAGAGGATAAATCCTCATGAGGTTCCAGCCATTGGTGTGTAGGCATCAGACTCGTTTTGTTATGCCTGGGTTATATACCACCAAGTGGCCCACATGTAACTGTAGCCTTATACACCATATTAGTGCATCACAGTCTTACGTTTATCTTGTTTTATTACTTATGTTAGTGTTCTTTATATTTGCTATACTTATATCAGTCTGTAATGCATTTACCTATATGCTATGTTTCTGCCATATATTCTGTAGTTGCCCACTACTGTGACATGTTATTTGCTTTTCTGATGACACTACATGTGTTCTCAGACTCACTGTCTTCAGTGAGACTGACAACAGATTGCAGACTATGAATTTCCATCGTTTAGAGATTCTTCCTTACTTTGCAACTTCATTTCCTATGTAATTGCCCAAGGGAGCCACCTTATTTACATGCCTTATCCAATGCTGTATGTTTATCATATCTGTAACTGTACTCTTATAATTGTACACACACCAGTTCCTCAAAGAGAGAAAGAAAGACCATCCTCAAGGAACGGTGGAAAATCTGCTCCCTTGTGATTTTGCTTCACTTGTTACAGCGTATGTAATAAACCTCTTTTATTACTTCTACTTGTTATTTCTTTGTCCAGCATATCATGCAAAGAACCTAAGTTGTGATCTTTTCACAGTGTAACAGTTTCTGTGAAATCTAGATGCTCAGCCAACCTCTGACATTTTTGGGTCTTGAGTGTTAAGACTTCCAGCCTTGTGCCTCTGCCATTTGCCTTAGGAGGTCTACAAATGAGGCATCCTCCGGTGGGGGGGAAGGGTTGAATGGAGACTTGGAAGGCTCTCTAGAGACTGGCTCCTCAGGAGGAGGGGTCTCGAATCTCGAATGCTCTGTGGATGACCCAGAATCCGAATCGGAATCCGCAGGTTCCCTGTCTGGAAGAGCAAGCTCCTTTTCCCTTGGAGCCACGTCTGACGTTAGGGTCTCCGTACAGCCTGTCATCGGGCTCGACATCAAGGCTCAAGGGGTGACCGGAGAGGGCGCCCTAGGGGTATGATCTGGACGACCTACTTCCAAAGGTTGTGGATGTCTGCTGTCCAGTTCTGAGACCAACTGAGATTTTGTCTCAGATCACCAAGATGGCAAAATCTTCCTGAAATCCACCTATGGTTGAGGAGGAGGAGGAGGAGGAGGTGGAGTGTGACAGGTATGGAATCTTGATCCTGTGGTGCGAGTTCTACGTGCCGAGAAGCCCGGAGCAGCATAATGGGGAGCATAACCCAGTGACTGGAAATGAGGCAATTGAAAACCAGGATATCCTGGGAAATAATAACCCACCGAAAAAGGGATCCAGCATTGGGCCAGATGGAGTGTAGCCCAATGGTAGAAAAACAGACGGTACCCCAGACGGAGGGTAGCCTGAAGGATGGCCTGCCGGTGGCCCTGAATTTTGGGGGGTACCCTGGTGAAGGGCCCGATGACTAAAGTCCCGAAGGTGGTCCTGACAGTGGGAGTACAGGGCCCAACAGGTGCTGAGGAGTAGGGTCTGGCACCCCTGCTGGGGACGGCGGAGCTACTGTCAGTCCTTTGGAAGCTCCACTGTCAGGTATACCTAACGAAAGGTCTCCTTCCGTCGGGACCTGTGGGCCTGGGGATAGCGGAGGAATCTCCGATGGAGGAGACGGGGGGGCTCTCCATGAAGTGAACCCCATGGTGACCCATGCCCTCCAGCCGGGAAGGAGCCGACGTCCAGCTGCACGTCGTCAGAGCCTCTGAAACTGTCTGATGGACGTGAAATGGTTGTCCGATCGTCAGTGGTTCCAACGACTGACTTAGCAACCTGGGTCGCGCAGGAGTTGGAGACACTAACACCCGACTTATCAACCCTGGCTGGGTGCTTGTTGAAGGGTCCGAAGAGTAGCTTATTGGCCATGCCTGCCAACTTAGAGCCCAAGGCTGTGATGGGTCCAAGTGCGGCCGTGGCCTCAGACAAATCCGAGGCACCCACGGTCACCGTAACCAGTGGCGGCAGGGTGGTCAAAGCCTGCTCTTTTCACGGGAGCACAGGCTGGCCACAGCGCTCATCTTCCCAGACCAATGAAAGAAATGACAGTGACACTCTTCAAGAGGTTGGGTCTCTAAAGGCCATGCTGAAAATGGTGTTGGAAAAAATCCCAAAAATGGCAGAGTTACATGGGTGTTCAACATTTTCCATGTATGCGTAACATAAAAACTCACTGAATTTAGGTGGAATACCAGATTTCCAGGCAGGATACCAAAATTCTGAATCTGGTATTCCACCAAGAATACCCCCAAATTCTATTCCTGGAAAGTATGCATCTATGAGGTCTAGGAAGGCTAGCCAGTCACCCTAATGTAAAGACTAAATCACCATCTTTAGGGAGACTATTTTGAATGTGTTTCAGAAGGTGCCCGTTTTGGTATCCAAGATCTAAAATAGGCCACCACTCCCCCATTTGAGTCAGAAAGTATCTGGAGTTAAGTCTCTTGCCCCTTTGATGGGTAGGCACTCATTACTTTTGCTTCCAAAAGATGATTTACCTCCATCTCCAACATAATCCTCTCTGTTGGAGTTAGAGGTTTGAAAAGCTGGGTTCTCATTAGGGTTGGCATCTTTGTTAACTGAAGGGACAGGCCCCTTTCCACTACCTCCAGGACTCACCTGTCTGTGGTAATAAGGTCCAGGACTGGAGGTAGTGGGAGAGCCTGCCTCCTACAGGCAGAGGGGAGTCAACCTGGACTGAGGAGTCAGGACTTCTGCTGGGTGGCAGGAGCAGGGATAGAGGCAGATCTTCTCTGACCCCTCCTGCCTCTTCCTTTCAAGTAACCTCTGAACTGTGAGCAGTCAAACTAAGGAGGAAGGGGGTAATAGGGTCTAGGGAAGTATCCCCTGCCTCTATTACCCCTGTGCTGAGACTTTTGGGCAGCCAGAGCTTAGCCTTGGAAGTTTTGCTCCGATTGCCTTATACTTAGCCTTTTTCATATACTCCTCAGTTCTGGAGTCAGATGGTACATTTCTGTCACAGGGAAAGTCCATGGCTTTGGACTGAGTGTCCTGCAACAGATTTGTTGTTCTAAGCCAAGCAAAGCGGCTCGGAAATAAGGCTGCATCATTGCTATCACTACTATCATCCACCCTATGAAACTGATACTTTGTGGACACCAAGGCCGTCTTAGCCGTTTCTACCAAATCCTCAGCCACAGAATCAGAGCCCCGTTTAACTATGGCTAGGACTGAGTTCCATGAAGCCTTCTGGTATCTGGCTGTGTAAGCCATGTGTGAGGCAAGGCGGAGAAGAAGAGAGGCTGAGGTATATATCTTTCTGGCCATAAAATCTAGCCTCTCAAAGATGTTCTCTGGTGTTTTAAATTCCCATTTTTTCTGATGCATTTGAAAAAGTTTAAGGTTGTTTTCTGGCACAAGTGCATTCTTAAATATATAGAAACATTATTAGAATAATAAATTATCTTATTATGTCATGTCCAGCTAAGAATATAAACAGGATGGCAGCAAGGAAATTAGTTCCCACAGTTGCAGCAGTTGGTATAGTTCAAGGCGCTTTACCTAAATATCTGCGTCTTTGGTTACACGGTTTATTTTGTGCTAAAGTCCTTGCCATTCTGCATGTATTTTTGAATTGTCTGATTAGCATTCTTGCAAGTTATATTTTTTTATTGGGATGTTGCAATTATTTTTGTCCTGAGCCGACCACCTCTGAAACTGCAACTCTGAAAGCAGATACAACCAAAACAGGCATGGCAACCCCTATATATTTCTTTCTGTTTCTACATTCATATCCATATTTTTTTTTTTATCAAAAAAGTTTATGAGGCCCAGCCCGGTGGCGCTGAGGGTTGAGGCGCTGGACGCCACGATGGCGACCTGTGTTTGGGAACGGACACAGGTCACCGGAGGTCGGCAGGGGAGGAGAAGGATTGAGCGACCGGAGGACTGCTCTCCTTCTCCTGGGAGGGCAAGGGAGATGGTCTCTGTCGCTCGCCCCTGGCAGAGACTGGGGGACACAGCACCATGCCAGAACTTGGGTGCAGCTGGGGCAGATGCTTGCCTTGGCATTAGCGTCATTGCACACTCTCAGCTCCAAAGGGACCCCATTGAAAAATTCTGCCGGCCCCCGTGTATGAGCAGAGGCTCGGTGCCTTGACCTCCAGCTACCTTCAGTTCCACCTCAGTGGCCTGATCGAGGGGGACATCCCTGGTGAGGGTACGGGTCGCCGAGCTCAGGCAAGCCCGCAGGAAAAAGCATAGTATGATTAAAAAATTAAAAGTTTATGAAAACAACATGGGTCTGAAATGGTATGTATAAAACAGAAATATTTCCCCCTTTTGTGGGAGTATCAGTTCAAGAGGGTGTCATAACATTGGTAATTTACTCTATTTTTGCATTTGTGGAAAAACTGAAGCAAGCATCATGACAAACGATGTGTCCTTATTTCACACTTTCTTTCATACTCATGCCGACACCTAAAATATTGATGTTATGACCACATAAAACAATCTGACCCCTTCCGGATCTTTTCCATAAAGTGAAATTAAGTCTCAGCAATGTAACTTAAAAACAAGCATGGCAACCCATGTTTGTTGTGAAATTTTAAATGTTTAGATAGTCATAATTTTTTGCCCAGTATATGATGGTTGACATGGGGTTGCTGAAACACCATGGAACATCCTTAAGAGTCTTTCAGGGGGCTGGGAAGAAAGGGGAACCCCAGCCTTGTCACATGCTGCTTTGTTGCATCACTCCTTCGTGACTGGGGTTAACAGAAGTTCTGTGTCAGATTTAGAAAACTGATACTTAACCCTCTTCTCAACCTCTGGCACAAATGTGGTGGTCTGGAGAATCTTCACTGTGTTCTTCCTGAAAGGTTTATAGATTGGGAGAAATAACTTTTCAGGCAGGGAAGACTTTTCATGTCTCTGTAGTCCTGGTCTTCCTCCTCCTGGTTGGACTCTTGAGAGGGGAGATCAAGAGCTTCCACCATGTGTTGTAGAAAAGAGAACAGGGAGGTGGTATCTTCCTGGTCAGGAGATGCCTCAAAATTGGGGTCCGGTGACATATCAAGTACTGGGGCCTTGCACTCTGAAATGTCATCTGGGGCATCATATAAATCATCGTTGTCATCCCCATCAGCCCCTGCAGCACACAGGGCAGTGGAGGGGATTTGCCTGGGAAAGTCAGAGGCACCAAAGAGGGGCCCCATGCCCCAGACTGTTTGATAAAGGTGCCAGGCTTTTGCCATTTCCTCCACAAAGAGAAGTTCCCCTTGAAAATTTTGAGGGACACCCTCCTGAGGTTCAATATTTTTTACTTATCTTTGTGTTTCTTTCCCACTGCTGTCTCACCTTTGGCACCACCTAGAGGTGCAGTGGTATTTTTCTCTTTACAAATCTTTTTTGCAGCCACTCCATCAGTTACTTGTTCAGGCTTCCTCTTAGAACCAGGCACTTCATCAGTCCCTTTAGAAGCCTTGTTTTTCAAAGGCACTTCATTATCACCTATAGCAAGCTTAGATTTTAATGATGCTTTATCAGCACCTTGGTAATTTTTAATCTTTAAAGGCCCCTCATCGGTAGCCCTGGGTCTGTGTTTGGGACCAGATGAAGACCTTTCTTCTGCAATTTCTCTACGCTTTATTGCTCTATTTCTTAATGTTTTTGAACAAAATTTGGAGCAAAGAACACAGAAAAGATCTGGTTACCTAAGCACAGGTCGTATCAGCTTTAGCTAAAATTATTTGGCAGTTTAATTTTTAAAACCTGTGGGTCCAGTCCTTTTCATAGGGATTTCTGATACACCCAATTAACAGAAAACCCTTAAACAGAATGTTGAACCGTTCAAAAGTTAAGTCTAAAGGTCGGCTCCCTCGCGGAATGAATCGCAACTTTTCTGAGGTAAAATATACAAGAACCATCGGTTCCTGCTTGAAAGGGAACCGCACATTAATAAACAAGTGAAAGGAATCGCGGAAACATTAGAAGCGCCAACTAAAACTTAATAAAAGAAAGCAAAAAGGGAACCGCGGAACAAACAAAAATAAAAAAAAAGCAGTTCCCGGGAATCGAGGTCAACCGCTAAAACTAATAGAAATTACTCAGCATGCCCAACAAATGTAAAGAAATACAAAATAGCTACCAATATCAAGGAAAAACAGGTTACTCACCTGTAATAGTAGCTCTAGGTGTAGTATATGTTGTTCATCCACACTTTACGGCATGTCCTTTCCCTTTAAATATCTTGCCGGAAGGTCTTCAAGCTGGCTCCTTCCACCCACCAGAGTGGTATAACCCTTGGCTCCACCCCATGACACCAGATCTTACCCGCTGGAAACAGACGTGAGTTGAAGCCTGGGAGGTCGGGTTGGTTAGTGTGAACATATACCAGTCCTAGAACTACTGTTACAGGTGAGTAACTTGTTTTTCTAGGGATGTGGCTATGTTGTTCTATCCACATTCATGGCAGACTCCTAGCAGTTCTCATGGAGGAGGGAGGCAAGACGCACACACCCTACTTCAGGAATACAGACTAGAGAACTGAGGCTCCAAAACCAGCATCCCGGTGTGACTCAAGGTCAATGTGGTAACGAGTAATGAAGGCAATTGCTGTCTTCAAGGTAGCAGCCTTGCAGATATCCTGGATAGGGACGTCCCTAGATGCAACCACCAACGCAGCGGTATGGTGGGTGGAATGAGCCCTTAGCCCTGCAGGAGGCTCCCTACTCACCAACCTATAGCAGAGATCAATGCAGGATGTGATCTACCTGCCAATCATCCGCTTGACTGCAGGTCTGCCAGGTGCATCTTCAGCGTAGGTGACAAACAGCTGGCGAACCTCTCTCCAAACTTCAGCCGTCCGCTCCTTATAATAAGAGAGCGCTCATCTCAGGTCCAGGAGCATGGAGCATGTACTTTGCCTGTGTTTTTACCCGAACTACACCTCTGAGGTAGAGTCAACACCTGGTTAAGCTGAAACTGACACCACCTTCGGAAGGAACTTCGGGTTGGGGCGCAGGACAACCTTGTCTCTGTGGAAGACCAGGTAAGAAGACTCCACCGAGCGCGCCTGGAGCTCCCTAGTCCTTCTGGCTGACGTGACAGCCACCAGGAGGGTGGTCTTCCACGACAGATATGACATCTCACACCTGCGCATCGGTTCGAATGGCTTGCCCATGAGTTTAGCCAATACCAGCAGTAGATCCCACAGAGGTGGCGGTTCACACACCAGAGGGGATATGTGATCGAGGCCCTTGAAAAAGCGCCAGACCACTGTCTTCTGCGCCACCATCCACTGACCGGCCCGCACCCGGTAAGCAAAGATGGCTGTCACAGTGCCAGGTGCACCTTAAGGGTAGTCATCCGGAGACCTCCTCTGGAGAGGGACCAAAGGTAGTAGAGGATACTGGCCACAGGACATGAACTAGGGCCTGAGCCCTTGCCCTGACACCAAATGGAAAATCTTTTCCATTTGAAGGCATAGCACCTCCTGGTCGACTCCTTCCTAGATGCCTCAACTACACTGAGGACATCGTTGGAAAGACCCAAAGCCTGGAACTCTAGCCGCTCAGGTACAGGGATTGCAGGTCCGGATGGAATACCTTCCCCTGACTGACTGATATTAGGTCCGGGCATGCTGGAAGGTGCCTCGGGAGCCTGTTGCTGAGGCTTAGGAGATCTGGATACCAGAATTGGTGTGGCCAATCTGGAGCTACCAGAATCACCTTCGCCTTGTCCCTCCTCGCCTTGAGAAGCACTTTGTGGATCAAGGAAAATAGAAGGAAGGCGCAGAAGAGGTCCACGGCTTCGAGAAAACATCCCCCTACAACAAGCCCTGCTGAGGACGGTGAGCATAAAACAGCCTTGGTTTTGTGTTCTCCGTGGAGGCAAACAGGTCCACTTGAGGGGGTACCCCACAGGAGAACAGGCTGCGAACTACCTCTCAGTGAAGAGATCACTCGGGGGATGACTTGCCTATATGGCTGAGGGCATCCGCCAGTTGGTTTGAGGCTCCTGCCACATGGATGGCTAGGAGATCTGCCTCCGGCTGGCTCACGAGGATCCAGATGTGGAGCGCTTCCCTGCACAGAGGCTGGGAGTGCATGCCACCCTGTTTGAGACAGTGCATGGTTGTGGTGTTATCTGTCTGGACCTGGACCACTTGACCCCACAGGAACGGAGCTAATGCAGTCAGCGCCAGCCGTACTGCTCGGAGCTCCAGCAGGCTGATGTGGTATCAGGACTCCTCAGGGTTCTAGAGCCCATGGACTCTGGTTCCCCATGTGGGCTCCCCAGCCTGTGAGAGAGGCATCGGTCATAAGGATGACAGTCGGCTCAGGGCGGACAAACGGGATCCCTCCCTGCAGATGTTCCTGGATGGTCCATTTGAGGGCATCCCAAAGCCTCTGGGTTACCATGACCAGCTGGTTGAAATGACCTAGATGCTGGGATCACTGGCTGGCCAAGCCCCACTGAATGGGACGCATTCACCACCTGGCCCAATGGACCATGGCGGTGCAGGTCGCCATGTAACCCAGAAGACGCAGGAAGTCCCAGGCAGGGCGCAACTGCCCAATCAGAAATGATTGGGCAAAGGAGGAGAGAACCTCCACCCTGTCCACCGGGAGCTGGGCTCTGGCTTGGCAAGAGTCGAGCTCTGCCCCGATGAAGCAGATCACCTGCGAGGGCACAAGTTCAGATTTGGCTTCCTTAATTAGGAGGCCAAATTAGAGACAAGTCTGGAAGGCCAGGTCCCTGGACCTCTCCACTTCCAATCTGGAGGGACCCACTATGAGCCAATCGTCTAGGTAAGGGTACACACTGACCCCTCAATGCCAAAGATGGACTACCACCACTGCAATGCATTTGGTGAAGACCCTGGGGGCCAATGACAGGCCGAACGGCACGGCTTGAACTCGTAGAGGTTTTTCTCTGCTCGGAAGCGGAGGAACCTTCCGTGTGACGGACGGATCAGGTTGTGGAAGAACACGTCCAGAAGATCCAGGGAGCAAAACCAGACGTTCTGCTCGAGGGATGGTATGATCTGGGACAGAGTTACCATCCAAAAGGTGCGCGGCCTGAGATACTGGTTCAGGTCATGCAGATCCAGAATGGGGCCCCAGCCCCCTGTCTGTTTCAGAGCCAGGAAGTACCTGGAAATTAACCCTGGGTCAACTGGGGAATCTGTCACTCGGGCCACTACCTCCTTGAGGAGGAGTTGGGCTACGTCATCTCTCACAGCCGACCGAGTATGGACCGATACCCTTTCCTCACGTGGGGCGCAGGCTTGGCAGGTACTACTCGAACTCTAGAGGCAGTCCCTGACTGACCACTTCCAACATCCACCTGTCTGTGGTAAAGGCGGACCAGGCAGAAAGGAAGTGGAGGAGCCGACCCCCCCCCCCCACACAGGAGGATCCAGAGTGGCCGTGACTGGTGTGGGGCTGGTCACCCCCATCCCGTCACTGAGCAGGACTGGAAGAGGAGAGTCTGGAAGTGGGACCACCGGGACCCTTCCCTGCCAGTTTGTGCGTCCGAGTGCCTGACTTGGGCAGAGGGCACCAAGACTGGGCCTGCAGCTGCTGCCCAGATTGAAAATGGGGCTGCTTAGCTACAGGGGCAGAAGAGCGAAATGGCTTCTTCTGCTTCTTGGAACCCTGGGATTCCTTTTGGGCAGACGTAGTAGAGTCCAACATGGTATTGGACTTCAATACATTCCAGGTGACAGTCCACTCCTGGACCAAACAAGTCAGTACCCAGGAGTGGGACATCTGCCAACTTGTGCTGGGTGTCGGCCGTGAAAGTCAAGACCCGCAGCTAAGCCCTGCGGCGCATGGCGACCGCAGCTGCAACAGAAAGGGTACAGGAATCCCCGATGTCCAAGGCAGTTTGGAGCGGTTGTCTGGCAACAGCCCGGCCCCGGTCCCGGATCTGCTTGACTGTGGTCTGAAGGTCCACGGGAAGGTGAGGAAGCACCTCATCTAAGGAGTCCAACAAGGTGTGGGAGAAGTGTGCCATGATTACAGCCGAGTTTGCCTGACTGAGGCCCAGCGAGGAGGCAGCATAGACCTTTCGGGCCAAATGATCCAGCTTCTCAGATTCTTTGTCCGGTGGTCTATCGGAGTCTCCAGAGTTCCCAACCCACCTGAACACAGACTTGGTCACCACTCCCTCAGCCGAGGGATGCCATGAAAATCCCAAAAGGAAGCCACTAGGTACTGCGTACTTGCGGGCAATCTAGGCGGATGGTGTGGGACAGGAGACTAGGTGCTGCCAGAGCTGGGCCAACAATGGCTTCAGCTACTGGAAAGGCCTTAGTCGGGGAATCCCCTTTCTGAGAATGTCAGTTAAGGGGTATTCTACCAGTTTCTCAACGGGCTTAAGCTTTATCCTCGTAGACTCAGATGAGGCAGAGGATGCCCATAAAGGAAGTGGGCCCCTGCTAGGCAGATAGACTCATGATATTGTCATCTGGAGAACAGGATGCCAAATCCAAGGAGTCCGGATACAGCAGTCTGCCACTAGTGTCACTGTGAACCCGCCGCGGGCTGGAGTCACTGTAACGGGAGGCCTGAAACAGGCAGAGGCTCCTTTGGGGGAGCCCCCGAGGAAGGCTGTTTCGGTGGCGGCTCCACTGGAATAGGTGGGGAGACCGGCTTTGGCCGAGTCAGGAGTGATGTTGTCGGCTCTGCAGGGGGCGCGTGACGACTGACCCCGGAGTGGTAGACTTCGGCCTGGAGGGAGACAGCCAGGTAATGGCTTGGGTAGAAGAGACCACCTCCAGCCCAGCCAGAACAAGCTGTTGCCAGAGCATGTCCTCGTAGCACCGGTGCAACTTGCGTTGGAGCCTCCCCTCATCTGAGGAGGATGTGGACGAATGGCGGCGGCACCACTTCTTAGAGTGCCGCTTATGCAACTTCCTCGGCCTTTAGGTCAAGAATGTCCCACACCTGGACATCGACCATCGGGGGTGACAGACTGGGACACTCGGAAGAAGGCGGGGAGAACCTCAGTTCCTCCGGGTCAGGGACGACCACTGCCTGGGGCTTCACAGCTGGCTGGGTCGCCTCATCAGCAAGGTCCAAAAGGACTGGAGTCCTCAATAAGGAGTTGGCGGCCTCCTCGGTCAACAACGGGTCAACAGAGTTGAGGATTATCTCGACTGGATCGTCATCCAGCGTTTGGGCCAGCTGACCAGATGGGGGCACCATGAGGTCAACGGCCGAGGCCACAACTTCGACCCAAGTCAAAACAGAAGGCTCCTAGGACCAAAGATCACTCTCTGTCCCAAGAGTGACGCTGAAGAGACGTGGTTTCTCTCGGTTCCTTTGATTCCTTCTTACAGGATCTGGAGATATGTGAGCCAGGTCCTTCCCCATGAGTGGGAAGGGACTGGACCAGCTCCTTGAAGGAACCCGAGAAAGAGAAGCCCAGTTTTAGTGGAACGAAAACAGAAGGCGAAGACGAGAGCTCAGCAGCACGAGCTGCCTGTTCTTCAAAGGCCTTCATCTGTTACAGTTCCACGGACCCCACGGCCGTGGAGATCGCACGGAGGGCATCCTTCTATTTGACCGGCAGGTGCTGTTTTTACGGACATCTGAGCTGGAGAGGTGTGAGGCAATCATCCAAAACATTTGGATGAAAAGAGCGACAAAGGTCACAGGCCTGAGTGTCATAATAGAGACCTAGGCAGTAGATGCACGCGGGTCAGTCCTAGACATTTGCTGCCCACAGGGACACCGGCGGAACCTGGGTGAGGACTTGTCCTCCATCGCGGTCGCTATTTCGAAATAATTCAGACAGATTCTGCGAATCTTAAATCGGTAAAACAGAGTTTTTGGAGTGCCAAGGCCTACTACATGTGGGAGCGAGAAGGAGGGAATCGACATCTTCCAGTGGAAAGGAAGATCTGGCGTCATGGGGTGGAGCAGAGGGTTATACCACCCGGGTGGGTGGGAGGAGCCAGCTTGAAGACTTTCTGGCAAGATATTTAAAGGGAAGGGACGTGACATAAAGTGTGGATAGAACATATCCACATCCCTAGAATAACTTTTTCTTGTCAGGAGAGAGAGCACCTCAGAAGCAGTGTTGCTCAGTCCAGCCGAGAAAAAATTCTGAAGCCTCCTTCCCTCTTTCTGCTCAGCACAGTCCCTAGCTTTAATCCGATTGGCTAATTCATGGGAACCATGGGAAAATAAAGTTCATGCTCCCTATTAATTTCTGGCATTTGTGCCATGCTATTACACTGCCCACAGTAATGGAAAACAAGCACTTAACTGAATTGTAACACTGACCCTTGCTGGTCCAATTATCATGCCTGTCCATTTTGTGAGCGTCATATCTTCGTCATCTTCAAGGCCCCAGCTTACAGTGCCATCTCCTACTCCCTTCTGTCCTTCTTCTAGCTCTTCCAATAAGCGAAAATTACGAGGTACTTTAACTACTGTAACAAAAAAAAAATTAAAAAATAATTCAGGAACGTGTAAAGGTGTTGAACAGACATACTTTTATATAGTGTCCTCTCAAATAAAAAGATTTTATTAGGATTACACTAATACCAGAGGGATGTAATGTTTCTGCGGAAAGATGGCACCTGCAGTACACCATTCACATATTATAGCAATGCAGTGTCAGCAAACCTAATGACTCAAGAAGCGGTGTAAGGGACTTGAACCCACAAACCTCCCGTCCAGACATAGTACCAAGTGAGCCAAACTAGTACACATGATTTCCATTAAAAGGCTAGTAGCACTAAAAAGCAGAAAGGAAGTGTTATTGATGTTTAAAGTAGTCAGGTTTTACTTCTTATCCTAGAAGTTACCCCCTCCCCCTTCCTTTTTGCTCATCAGAAAGTTTTCTTTCTGAGAGTATTAGATGTGATCTGAAGAGCAGTGCTTTACGTGGCACAGCTGACCTATCTAGCTCTGCTCCTCTTCATATCTTCATCAATTTGTGACAGCATACGGGACTCATCTGGCAGCAGATGAGTGGCTCTTCCTGAGCTGTTGGGATGTCGCAGTGAGGGCACAATCCTTATTAAATATGAAAACAAACAGGATTAGGTATGCCTGCCTTCAGACACAGCGTTGTTCCACATCACACCTGGTAGTGTCAGGTAGAAGCTCTTAAAAATGTGAAAAGAAAAAGTACTGCAAAGTAAAAATAGCTGACTACCTTTTAAAAGTTAATATTTTAATGTTAGGCTGTGCAAGTAGCTCTTTAATGGGAAACTTAGAAAGCATTTTACTGCGATTGTAACCCACAAAGAAAAAGTATCCCCTTACAAAGAAAGATCAAGGCACTGCACATTTCAGAGACCTATTTCAACTGACAGACATCTACATTTGCTCATTCAAATGACCGCCTGACCACATAATTAGGAATGCAAAGAGAGCCCATAAATGCAACAGAACTCATTTAGATGTGTGTGCATTCCATGTATAAAGCCACTGTATATCTGCACAAGTTGTGTTTTGCAAGAGACACAATTAGCCAGCTAAATGTTCACCCCTGACACAGTAACATTTCAGATAAGAAAATGCTCATACAGCAGGTGTGGTTTTATCATAGTGGAGCTTCCCTTCATATATCAAACATGATTATCAACCAGCCTGATAGCGTAGCAGCTTGTCATCCTGGCAACTAGGGTTTCTGTACCAAGCCTGAGAAGAGGTGGACAAGAACAGAAACAATTCCAGAACAAAGAACATATAGACTAGATTTGTAACATGGAAGAAAAGGGGTTTAATTTCATTGGCTGAACGACATCAGCTGGACATACATTAATTCTCAATGTATGGGCACGCTGTAATTAATGTATGATGCAGTACTTAAGAGTAGCCAGAGCCGCAAGCTAGCCAACTGCCAATCATTATTTGCAATATATATTTCTCATACATTGTTTTATGGTGTTTCCTTATGACTGGAAATCTGATGAAAATGCAAATTTCAAAAAGGCAGTTAAGCTGTTCAACACAGATCAAGTTGGCCATTCTGTTTGGGACTCTCTCGACTATAAGACTGCAGCTGCCAGCACAAGACTGCAACATTTACAAACCAGTGATTTTTCTTAACTGTTGAAAGTCTTAAACAGGTAGCGACATAATTAAACAGTTTAAAGGCGTTTATACTGCATGCTTTACAAAATTTGTTTCGATACTGTAACCTAAATTTGTATATGTTCTCTTTTTCTTGTAACTGCATTTAATTATTTTAGTAGACTTTTGTTTTTCTAAAGAATTCTGCTTGCGTGAGTTTCCTTATATTGCACGTGTGACTGTAGAAGGTTTTATTACAAATCTGTGACAACTGCTTATGTTTAGAAGGATCACCAAATAGCTACCAAATTGAAAAGGGTCAGTAGGGGATCCCACAGGATTAGGCAGAGTACCAGAGTCTCATACGATTCTGCAGGGATTGTGAACTGGACTACTGCACGTCCTGTAGGACGAAGGCCAAATCAGATCGTGCACTGCTACCCAAAGAGGGTGCAACACTTGGGCCTTCCTCCTGTGTGTAACAGCCACGAAAAGGACTCATATTTGGACACAAGACTTGAAACTGGTATTGTACTCTGATCCAAAGTATAGAGGGATGCTCTGGGACCTCGTTGCAAGTGTTCTATTATAAACCAAGCAAACACTCTGGGTGGACATGAGGAGGGTATTCCCGTCTTCCCTCTCCCTGTCACGGATTACACTCAGGGGTGGGCACTGTGAACTCAGTGATCTGACCCTCCTGCGTGGGTTCATGACAGCCAGCACACGCATTGTTTAGGTGTTATAATTCTCCACAGTAACGAGTTAACACAGCTGCTGACACCTAGCATACACTCAACTGTTTCAAATAGGACTGCAGTAAACAAAACAGAGGTAAGCAACTTTTTAGTAGTAGTAGTCAAATTAAACATTTGTACCTTTACGTCCTTTGCATGCACCAATTGATTTATGTGGTGTATGTGTATACTTCTCGGTCTTCCCACCCACCATCCAAATGGACTCTGGACTCCCAGTATGTTTTCACAGCACACTAGACTATTAGAGTTTGCATCATTAATCAAAGCGCAGCACATATTCAGGCGATGAACTGAGCAATCAAAATGCACGTATCGTTTAGTGTTTTGGGAAGCATCTCAGTGAGAAAATGGCTAGAAACACAATTTAGTGACTAAGCCTGTTCTTGCATGTCCAAAAGTAAAACAAAACTGTGCAACAGATATCCATGGTGAGGGGCGCCCCGATGTAAGTGCAGCTGCACTGCAGTCGTTTTTTTTTTGTCAACTCTTTATCCTCTACAGCAGACAGTGCTATTCTCTCCCACCCTACCGGACTTTGGGTCTTTCCGGAACTTACCTGCGCTATTGTGTCCCGGCAGAACACCAGAGCCAGCCTGGAGGCTTCATCGAGCGGTGTCCACGATTTCCAGTGTCTTTCTCCCTCCTAGCTGCCCGGAGCACCAGAAGCAGTGACTCATGCGCATGGAGGCACGCATGCGTGCTGCAGCTCCAGACTACAGCCCCTTCCAACTTTCACTGACCTTGCGTCCGGGCTCCCTGAGGCTGCACTGTCACCCAGTCTCCAATGGGGGCAGCCAAGCACCGAGAGGCCAGCCAGATCCCTCCCAAGGTGGAGATCTGCCCTGCCGGCAGCTACTCACTATCCTCTCCCTCCTTCCCCCGCTGACCCGAGCTCATTCCCGAACTCAGGTCGCTGGTGTGGCATCCAGCGCCTCAGCCCTCTGCACCCCTGGGCCAACCGTGCACTCGAGTCTTGGGAGCACAGAATACAGTGCAGCAATACAACAAAAGCAGCAATTTCATCATCAGCTGCACCAAACAGAAAAGGAGACAGTTAGTAGAAAACAGTTTCTATATCAAGCCACTGTATGCCATAAAAGAACAGAAAGAGACGAGTGCTTTTTCTAATATGCAGGAGCTTTATACATGTCAGCCAAGTGTGAAGACACTGTTCCATTACCAGTACTGCATTCTGCTTCTAAGCAGCACCAACAGCTGTATAATTACTGGTGACTAATAACTCGTTTTAGTAGATCAAAAAATGCCATAATAACCCAAAATAGAGTTATTACTGCATTTTCAGTGTCTAAAGTTCAGAAGTAGTTTGCGCTTAAGTTCACATCTCAAGCGCTACTCATTTTTCTTCCCCACGAACAGCTGTTTTCAGAGGGAAGAATTTAGAAGTAGCTCGCACTCACCGCATCTCGGAGTTTTCCCCAACGATCAACTGTTCTCAGAGTCCTGTCCAACACCCACCAGTACCTCAGCATCACACCTATCAGCAATTACAAAAAAATAACAGATAGGCAAGTGTCTGCTTACAACTATTTTTTTTTCCACAACCTCTGTGTTTGATAACCATATAAACCTCTCAAGCTTTGCTCTCGAGGTTTATGGGTCAAACACCTCGGGTGTGAAGAAAAAATTACTCACCTTAGTAATGTTGTTTTTCTAATGGAGTCTTGCTATATTATAGACATTAGCAGTTTGTTCCAGCTCTAGAACTGCCCCGGAGTGAAATGGTTAAAACCATTCCAAAATAGAATTTTGGCACGAGAGCAGCTCTATCTGTGTCATTTCAAACTTGAACTGTCAGATCTTACGAGCCAAACTCACTAAGGTCTGTGTGGAAGCTGTAACTCATACTAGCCAAATGGCTACCTAAATAATAACAACCACTGATGGTCCCAACACCCAAGACTCAAGTCAGGGGACCAGAAATACTAACACCATTCTAATAACATGAAAATGGAACATAAGTATAATAAAACACACACACGCACATACACACCCACAAAGTTCCAAAGGGGACAAAATGCTAACAGGACATAAGTAGTGCCCAATCTGTTGCCCGCACCCCACCAAGTACAGGTTCTGAGAGGGGCAGGTAGGTGACATAGTGCAAGACTCATTAGAAGAAACAACATTACTAAGGTGAGTAATTTTTCTTCAAACATGAAGTCTTGCTATATTATAGACATTAGCAGAATACACAGCAGTACCTCCATGGAGGAGGGCAGAACCTACTAGGAATAGGTTCTGAAGAACAGCTGTGCCAAACCGAGCATCTCTCCTGGCCTGGACATCCAGGAGTAATGCCTGGTAAAGTGTACCTGCTTTCCAAATAGCAGCCTGGCAAATCTCTAATAAAGGGATATCTCTGCAGCAGCTAGAGACGCAGCTGTACCCTTGGTAGAATGAGCCCTCAAACTGGGGGCTCTGCCCACTTTCTGATAACAAAATTGGATACAAGAGACAATCCACCTGGCTATTGATCTCTTAGTGGCAGGTTTGCCTTTCCCAACTTCACCATAGGTAAGGAAAAGTTGAGGATACTTAACTCAGACCTTTGGTACGCCTATATAATAACTAAGAGCCTCTTAACACCCAGGTTGTGCAATCTCCTCTCACCCAAGAGGAGTGATCAGTGAAAATACTGGAAGGGAGATAGATTGATTAAGATGGAAATCTGAAACCACCTTAGGCAAAACTTCCTATTAGTCCTAAGGACTACCTTATCCCTGTGGAAAGAAATAAAGTCAGTCTCCACTGACAAGGCTTGCAATTCACTTATGCCTGGCAGAAGTGATAGCCACTAGAAAACAGTTTTCCAAGTTAGGTACTTAAGCTCTGCAGAAGACAGAGGTTCGAAAAGGGGTTGTATTAACTGGGCAATGCAAACATTAAGGTCCCAAGCAGGGGCCGGTTCCCGAAAGGGAGGATTAGTATGGAGTAGTCCCTTAAAAAACTTGGAAAACACAGGATGAGAGGAAAGAGGGGATGACTTTCCTGCTGACACAAAAGCAGACACAGCTGCCAAATGAACTCTCAGGGTAGCTGGTCTGAGAACCAAGGAATTAAGATGCACCATGTAATCTAACAAAATGGGCAATTCAGCAGATTCTGGGGAAATATTTTTCCCAGCACACCAAATGGAAAACCTTTTCCATTTAGAACTATAAGTAGTCCTAGTGGAAGGCTTTCTGGAAGCCTTTAGGATCTCAAGAACACCTGAGAGAGGTGTAAATCAGCAAACTCTAACCCTCAAGAGCCAGGCCTTGAGGTTGAGGGATTGAGGTCTGGATACCAAACCTTCCCTGGGCACAAGTCAACAGATTGTGAATCCTGGGAGGCACAGGGAAGATGGACTGTCAGAGACAGAAGGAGTGG
Organism: Neoceratodus forsteri; assembly: GCA_016271365.2. Taxonomy (NCBI): domain Eukaryota; kingdom Metazoa; phylum Chordata; order Ceratodontiformes; family Ceratodontidae; genus Neoceratodus; species Neoceratodus forsteri. Next base: position 1,340,848,773 of record CM057455.1, on the reverse strand, counting down.
GTACCAGGGCTGCCTGGCCAACCGGGCAATCAGAATCACCCTGCAAGGCTGAGATCTGATTTTGACTAGTACTTGAATAGGAGAGGAAAGGGGAAAGCATAGAGGAACTTCCTCCCAATCCAGAAGAAGGGCATCCAGGGAACTGAGCCCAGCACTGGAGGCCTGCAACAGAACAGAGGAAGTCTGTGATTGTCTGGGGCTGCAAAAGATCTATCTGAGGGATGCCCCACCTGGCAAAAACTATCCTCAGCACTTGAGGATCCAGGGACCATTCGTGATGGCCCTGGGAAATCCTGCTGAGGGCATCCGCTAGGACATTGTCCTTCCTGGAAGATGAACTGCTATGAGGGAAGTGTTCAGGAATAGGCCAGAGACCACAACTTCATTGCCTCGGTGCACAAGGTCAAGACCGAGTGCCCTGCTTGTTGATGTACCACATTGTTGTGGTGTTGTCTGTTCTGACTTGTATCACCTTGTCATGGACAGATGCAGAAAAGCTTGATAAGCAAAAAGACAGCTCTGAGTTCCAGCAAATTGATGTGGAGCAGAGATTCCTGTGGGGACCAAACTCCTGAGGGAAAGGTCCCATGTGGGCTCCCCAACCCAGAAGGGAAGCATTTGTGTGAGAGTCAAGTCGTGAGAAGGGGAACTGAAGGGGACCCCGCCTAATTGCTCTGATCCTGCCACCACTGGAGAGCTAGGATCAAGGTTCGAGTCACTGGGACCAACTTGGAAAGGGGGTCTCTTCTCTGAGACCAAAAGGTTCTCAAGTGAAACTGAATGTCTCTCATCTGAAATCTGGCTCCTGCAAACAGCTGTGGATGCAGCCATGTGCCCCAGGAGCTGCAGAAAGTGTCTTGCTGGTCGAGAGACCTGCAGAGGAAGGAAGAGGCCAGAGCCACTAAATTCCTTACCCTTTCTGGGGAAGAAAGACTCTTGGCTAGCTTTGTGTCCAATTCTGCCCCTATAAAGGCGTAGTACCTGGACTGGTTCCAGAACCGACTTTGGTAGGTTTAGCAGAAACCCAGGAGGTGAGAAGCTGCTGGGTGACCTGCAGGTGAGATTTTACCTGTTCTGGGGACTGGCCTACAATGAGCCAGTCGCCTAGATAGGGAAAACAGCAATCCTCTGCCTCCTTAAGTGGGCCACTGCCACTGCTAGACACTTTGTGAATACCCTTGGAGCAGAGGTAAGGCGTCAGGGCATTGTTCTGAACTGGTAATGACCTGAGGGCAGTTCGAATCTGAGGTACTTTCATGGGATCTTCTGATTAGGACATGGAAATAGGCATCCTTGAGGTCCAGGAGGCTAGCCAGTCCCCTGGCCTTGGGAAGGTAAAATCATTGCCAGAGTTACCATTTTGAACTTTGGTTTCAAAAGATGCTTGTTCAGATATCTGAGATCTAAAATGGGCCGCCATTCTCCTGTCTTTTTGGGGTAAGGAAGTATCTGAATACAGACCCCTGCCCTGATGCAGGGAGGAACCTTTCTACTGCTCTGAGAGCTAACAGGATGAGACCTCTGTTTCCAGAGCGAGGGTCTCTGAAGCACTTGCAGGTAGAAAAGTCTGCTTTCAACTTGGGAAACTTTTGAAGCTGAGAACCAGACCCTGGCTTACTACTTCCAGAACCCACTTGTCTGAGGTTAAAGAAGCCCACCCTGACTGAAGTAAGCCAGCCTGCCCCCACTGGTACAGGAGATCGCCCTGGGCACCCCATCAGGGTGCCTGTTTCGCAGGAGCTTTAGGCTGGGGGTTGGGAGCAGGTCTGCCCACCCTCGCCTGCCCCTGCCTCTGAAGAAGCCCCTCTGAGCATAGGCAGAGGAGGCCAGAGTCTGGTAGAAAGATCTTGTGAAAAGGCTTCACCCCTACCCCTGGGGCATGCTTTGGGGAGTGGCTTGCCTCTAGCCTGGGCACTCTTGTAAGTAGTCCCATATTTATCCATCTTTCATGTAATCTCTGTCTGCTCTCCAAACAGAGAATTTCCCACCACAGGAAAATCCATAGCCTTAGTCTGGGTATCCTGTGACAAACTAGTACACCTGAGCCAGGCCAACCTACGAAAAGCTACAGATGTGGCCATGACCCTAGAGGAAACATCATTAACATCCACAGCAGCATGAAACTGAACCTTAGAGGCTTCAATGCCATCAGCAGCCACCTGTTCTAGTTCACTAGCCAGCTGGCCATGGGCCTGCTTGGCCAATTGCATAACAGTATCCCATCTAGATTTCTGATACCTAGCTACATAAGCCATATAATTTGCTTGCCTGAGTCCCAGAGAGGCTGCCATATACTGTTTTTTTGCCATGGCCTCAATCTTCCTGGAATCCTTGTCAGGAGGATGTGAAGCCAAGGGAATATTAGCATTATCACAGGCAGCAGCCTGAACTACCCCAACATGACTGCATTGCTGAGAAAGGAATTCTGTATCAGGGCCTGACAATGTATACCTTCTGTCCATCTTTTTATCTACAGGAGGCACAGAATTAGGAGCTTTTAAAATTTTGTTTGTTTCCTAAAAGACTTATGTAAAGGAATAGACAATCTCCTAGACTCTGGAATATCCATCATTTCTACAAAATCAGGCTCCTCTTGCTCATCCACAGCCTCTTCTAAAGGAAGCTGGAGGGTTTCAGCAACTTTTTTTATAAAACATAAAATGAGATGGGGACTCAGACAGCATAGGGGGAGATTCTAAAGGTCTGTCTGGGGAGATGTCCGGTTCAGTGGGCACACCCAGACCTTCCCAGCCACATTCATACTGTTCATAATCCTCCTCCCCCTCCTCTGGTTCATAAAATTCCTCAATATCATAATCCTGAACCACTGGGACCGGACGAACCGACCTTTTACCAGATAGTGGTGGTTCGGACGGACCCCAGACAGTGACTGGACAATCTGTATGGCTTTTGTATCTCTGCAGCAGTTGAGAAGGAATTTTGACCCAGACCTGCTGATTTTCTTGTTTTCTTTACTGAATTGGTTCCTCAGAACCAGCTTTTCTTTGCCCGAGGAAGTCTGGCCCTGGTCAGAGGGCTTCTCTGGTTCGGTTGGCACCGAACCGGCTGGCCATCTGGGTCAGCGGACTTTTGGCCTCTCGCTCCTCGAGCCTGCCCAATCTTTTTCCAGAGTGGCTGCAGGGAAATTTACATACCTGGCAGTCTGACTGAGGTGGTCAAACCTCAGACAATAAACACAGGGTGTGGGTCAGCTTTGCAAAGACTTCCCCACAAACATCACAGTGCTGAAACCCAGTGGGCCTGCTTTTGGGTTTTCGACATAATGCCAGCCTAACCAAAACTTGCCCTTTTAACGGCAGTGCCAGGTAAGACACCCTTATCGGTTCCTAACCGGTAACACGGTATTGGAAAACCGAATAAATCCGGTTTTTAGAACCGATAAGAACCGGAACCGCACTCTAAAATAGTAACTTTTAGTTTTAAATGAGTTTTAAACCCACTGATCGGTTCAAAACCGAGCCGATAACTTACAAGTTCCACACAGACAAAACCTTCATTTACTTACGGTTACCTACAGATAGAGCCTGAACTGAACGGTTTTATGGTTAAATAAAACAATTCTCGTTAAATCCAACCTAGAAAACACTTTTTAAACCGAGAAATGAACCGAAAGAAGGAGAAATCTCCGAGCGACTGTTCACTGAGGCGGAGTAAAGAATCTGACAGTTCAAGTTTGAAATGACACAGATAGAGCTGCTCTCGTGCCAAAATTCTATTTTGGAATGGTTTTAACCATTTCACTCCGGGGCAGTTTTAGAGCTGGAACAAACTGCTAATGTCTATAATATAGCAAGACTTCATGTTGTTTGAAAAAAATAGTGAGATCACACACTTGCCCATCCATTATTCTCTATATAATTCCACCACTATGCACCATCATTCCAGCTTTACTAGCTATAATTTACCAGCATCAGTGTGTCGGAGCTCATCACAGTTCTATATTGAAAATCAAAGAGCAGATCAATAGTGGCCCTGTATGTCACAACAGTATGGCTTGAGAGGCCTAGAGCAGTAAACCAAAAACTGACAATATGCAAAAGTCATTATTCAGACAGAATCACTACTTAACAAGAAAAAGTAGTGATCGCAAAGAAGTATGCATCCAGAACTACAGAAAACAACAGTAGTGAATCACAACAGCAGGATATCAGTTGCTCACTTTCTAAAAAGAACAAGCATTTGTCAATGCTGGATGGTGTGTGTGTCTGTATATATATATCTGTATCTATCTTACACACAGGGGGAAGGTGGTCCTGGATGTCCGTTCCTGTACTGTCAACTGTGTGACCACATGTGGATGTTCATATACAGGGCCAAAACTGGCACCAGTCCAGTAGCCAAATCCTGTTAGATTTTCTTTTGGGATGGTCAAAAATCTTTTTAAGTAGCCAGGAGGGTTTGTACTGGAAAAGGTAATATAATAAGTAGATCAGCTGCGACAGTAGAAAAGTCTGTGGGGATAGTGGATTTTGCAAGTCACTACCCTGCTGGCTAGTAGCTACAAAACAATCTGACCCCTGCATGGATCCAGCCTGAGATTGGATTTTTTTTTGTTCCATCTATTCTCCCCTAGCTGTCTATTGGTAAGGACCCAGTCTAAAAGCGAGTGATTGCCAGATTTAATATTGAGCCTAGTGGGTTCAGATATTAACTGAGATAGGTGGGCTTCAGATACAGAGGTGGGAGTGGTACCAGCTCCTGATCCCAACTGATATTGAAATCTCCACATAACACCGTGTCGGGGAAGGGGGCTAGAACAAGAGGAAATAAGTGAGGGGAGAGAGGACGGGATTTGGGGGGCACGTTAACACAGCCTATAGTAAGTTTCTTTCCTTAGCTCAGAGTGATTTGTACGTAAAACTTCAATCAATCAAATCTTTATTTATCCAGGCGAACATCATTGAGCACAGCTCATTTGCAAGATGGATCTGGTAAGGTCAAGGTTCAATTACATAGTTACATACAGTTATACAAATGTACACCATCTAAGCTAATATATACAGATTTCAATATCAACACTGTCTAAGCCTACATCCTAAGCATAGCATTCAATACTTCACTGTTCAAGCGTAAAATAATAATGGACAAAGGGGGGGGAAGCAGGAGCGGAGTGCCTAGTTGACGGGGATTGTGGACGGTGGTAGGTGTTTATGATGTGGTAGGATAAACGTGGCCTGAGAAAGGACTGGGGCCTGCACTGGTGGGTTGGATGACTATGATGTATGTCAGGGAGTAATGGGAGACAGATGAAAGGCGGGGTGCAAGGAGTCTGAGGGGTGGAGGCAATCCGTGAATTGGCTGTCTGAGGAGGGGAAGGATAAGATTAGGAATACTCTAATGCTTGTGGAAACAATTACATTTTTCTTGGATAAGCCTCGAATACAGATGTTTAAAGGATGTAACTGTTATATAGCTGTTCAATTTCAGTGTCTTCTGCAACATATTCCATAATTTAGATAATACATAGCTGATAGCAGATCTCCCGTGTCGAGTACTGAATTTGGGCACTTTAAGCATGATGAAGTTAAGGCTTCTTAAGGCAGATTTGCTTGCTGTGACTTGTGTGAAGCAGTCTGAGATATAGTTTGGGAGCATCTCAGATAATGCTCTGTACGTCCATAATGTGGCATTTCTGTTTCTTCTGAATTGGAGTGGATGTCCATCCAACTGCAGCGTAGAGCGAGCAGTGGTGAGTGCTGAGGGGAAGATCTGTAATGAACCTCAAGGCTCCATGGTAAAGTGTGTCCAATCTGTTCAGATAAAAGAATTAGGGCAGCGACCGTATAGGAAATCTGCATAGTCCAATACAGAGAGAAATGTGGCCTGGACCAGCTTCTTTTTAGAATCCCTAGTTAGAAAGTGCTTTATTCTGTAAAAGAGTCCAAGCCTCTGACGAAGTTTTTTTTTTTTTTTTAACAGTTCTTCCAGATCTAATAAATAAATGATCTAGGTAGTCGAGTCTACAATCTACCCAGACCCCCAGATATTTTAATTTTTTTTTTTTTTTTTACATATTCAAGATATTCACCAAGAACAGTAGATAGCTGGGGGAGACTGTTTGGTGAGGAGTGACCGGCTTGAGTTTGGGGGGAGAAAAACATTGCCTTTGTTTTTTTTTTCCATTTAGGAGAAGTTTTTTTTCCCAATAGTTGATGTTGTAATACGTTGAATTCCGCTTGTAGCTCTACACATGCTGTTACAGGTGAGGGGTTACTGACATATAATACGGTGTCATCTGCAAACAGGTGTACA